>CM019704.1:1246250-2492500 GCA_009760885.1 Achatina immaculata
TAGGCATTTGTTTTCAAAAGAGTCTAATTTTTTTATCTATTTCTTTAGTTGACTTCCTGCTTTTGCATGCATAAATGAGGGTGGATATCACATTAGAACTGAATAATCTTAACTTGGTTTTTGTGCTTATAACTTTTGAATGCCATATGTTCTCAAGATTTTTGAAGGACAATGCTGCTTTTATAATCTGAATTCTAACTTTCTTCCTGGTGTCACCATCCTGGTATGTGTAGCTGCCAAGGTATGCAAACTGGTTTACTTCATCAACAGCTGTTCCTTCTACACGTATTTTTCCTTTTTGATTAATGATAAGTTTCATTATTTTTGTTTTGTCTTTGTTAATTTCAAGACCTATTTTGCTAGCCAAGGAAGACAGGGAATCTGTTTTTTCCTGCATCGATTTCATATTGTCACTGATAAGAGTTATGTCATCTGCAAAATCAAGATCTTCTATTTGGGTCCCATGTACCCAATCAATGCCGGTTTTACCTGTACAGCATCTTTTCATTATAAAGTCTATGGCAATTCCAAAAAGCAATGGAGATAATATACATCCTTGTTTCATGGCTGTTTCAATCTGAAACCATTTGCTCATTCCTTCTTCTGTCTTGACTACTACATCCTTAATTCTGTTCAGAATCACTTTACAAAACACCTTTGACACAGATGATATTAAGGTTACACCTCTCCAGTTATTGCAATCACTAAGGTTGCCTTTATTTTAACAATGATTCCTTTTTTTTTTTCCAATTAGAAGGGACCTTTTCTTTTTTCCAAACTTTGTTAAACATTCTTTGTAGTTGGCTCATGTTGTCACTGTTGATAGCTTTTAATATCTCGACTGTTATTTCATCTTCACCTGCAGCTTTGTTGTTAGCCATTAGATTCACTGCTGTTTCAATGTCATTAAGTGTAACCTTCATCTAAGTTGACATTTAGTTGTGGGACTGGTAAATTGATTTCAAGATTTATTAATTCATTTGGGTGTGGTCAATTAAGTATTTCTTGGAAGTGTTCTGCCCATCTTTGCTTTTGGTCTTTGCTCGATGCTGATAGGTTGCCTGTTTTGCTAAAGACTGGTCTTTCTCTGGAGGTAATAGCACCTGTTAGCTTCTTCTGTATGTTATAAAGAGTTTTGCTGTCTCCTGTTTTTGCTGCATTTTCTGCTGCTTTTGCCATATTGTTCATATACTTTCCTTTGTCTCTTCTACCTGAACTTTTTACTTTATTGTCTAGTTCTTTGTATGTTTCTTTTGTCAAAACTTTTCCAAGATATGTCTTTACATTCAACATGGCTAATTTGGCTGCTCTTCTTTCATGTATGTACTTCCATGTGTTATCTGATATCCATGCTTTTCTACTTGTTGATTGCAGTCCAGCACTTGCTTTTGCTGCCATGCTTATGGCTGTGCTGTATGAATTCCATAATACATCTATATCTGTCTCATCTACCTCTTTGAATGCTGCAAAATGTTTGGTGAGTTCCAGACTGGAATCACTGTTGGTATTTTCTTCTTGTAGGCTATGACTGTTTATCTTTCTGAGTATTGATTTCTTGTGTTGGCTTTTCAGTTTAAGTTGTATCCTCCCTATACACAGGTTGTGATCACTGTTGATATCTGCACTACTATATGCTCTTACATCAATCAGAGATGTTCTGAATTGTTTTCTAATACAAAAATGATCTATCTGGTTTCTGGTTCTATCATCTGGAGATATCCATGTTGTTTTATGTTCTTTGTGTGGAAATACTGTTCCTCCAATGACCATGCCCTCTATTAGACAAATTTCAATTAATCTTTCTCCATTCTGATTTATTGTATCAATTCCTTCTTTCCCCATTACTTTTTCAAAAGAATAATGACTGAATATTTGTACATTAGATTTTAGAGATATCTTTCATTAGCTATTTATCTTAGATTAATCTGTAGAACTGTATGAATTAAACAGAGAATGTCTAATTTAACATTATTTTAGAATAACAAAGTATTTTCAATAAACACGATTTTAAAAAACTTGTAAAAAAAAATCACTGTTTTAATAGCTCATAAATAAATATAATGGAAAAAAAAAGAGGAGATAAATAAATTTGATAGTAAAACTTGGATATAAGTGTAATATACTGTGACGAAGGCAACAGTAAATAATAAGGGAAGTATAATCCAACAGTATATAAGCATTATGACAGAGAAATCTCAGATAGAAGATTCACATTTTGGTTGAGCTTTCCCTCTTTCCATCATGTGTAAGTATCTGAAACAAAAAATGGCATTATTTCTTTACATAAAACAAATCTTTCCAATGCATCAATCAAGCAAAGAATAATTAGTGTATAAGTATACAACTACACATGAAGCACTGCAGTAAAGATGTGATACCAAAATGTATAAACTAGGAAAAAAGTAGGAAAAGCTTTATTACTTAATGACTACAAAATTATGATGTTTCAGCGTGAGCCTTAATCATACAAACACACACAGGACAAAGAATTAGAGAGAGGAGAAAAAGTATAGATTCACATGAATCCTATTTTTAAAAAATTTTAAATAAATAAAATGAATAGAGCACTTAGCTATAACTTGAAAGAATATGTAGCTTCTCCAATGCTTGTTCAGAAATCCGCACGTTCAAAATGTGCTCATTCAGAAATGTACAGAAATGCGCATGATGGAGTGTAGAGAATGTTTAAATAGAGACTTGTGATATGTGATAGGTGGATCGTAACTGAAGGTGGTGGGTGGGAAACTGTTGATGGGAGAGAGAGTGATACAATGGCAACCTGGCCAAGAGAAGGTGAAATAAATGATTATGGTTGGGGTAGAGGGGTTGTAATGCGATGATGTGAGGAGGTTCTGAACCATGTGTAACAAGTCTTTCAAGTTATAGCTAAGTGCTCTATTCATTTTATTTATTTTTTTTTTTAGCATAGGATTCATGTGAATCTATACTTTATCTCCTCTCTCTAGTTCTTCGTCCTGTGTGTGTTTGTATGATTAAGGACGTCACTACACTACTTTGTAGTCGTTAAGTAATAAAGCTGTTCCTACTTTTTTTCTTAGTTTATACAATCAAGCAAAGAAACAAGTCAAAAATACAAAGTTCCATACTGTGGGACTGCCAGCTCCTTGCAATGAGTTTGTTACAAATAGATGTAAAATTTATTTCAAATTTTCTCAACTTGTCATAAAACATACTAAATTAAATTTTTCTTAAAACCAGAAAACCTATATTAAAAAAAAAATGAGAAAAGAACTCTGAAACTATACAAAGAAGACCTGAAAATTTTCGGAAGCAGACAAAATAAATATTGGTTATGAAGGATTGAGCTTCAAATCCCCATTAATCAGAACATATATAATTTCAGTGTTGCAGGTTACCTTCTATAACTTCACCTCACTGAGTGTACTATATTTGGTGTGGACTCTCTATTCAGCCAAGTGTGATGTGATCAATAGATATGGATTCCTCATTTAACTCTTTCCGTGCCTTTGGTCATTATAATGATGCTTCCGGTTTCCCATTGCGTACCAATGGTCATTATAATGATCATTGTTCGTTTCAATAAAACAACCGGTGTAACATTTAGATTGTACATATTTCGTCCGCGATTCCGGTGACATTTTTCAAAATGGCAAAAGAGTTCCTAGTTACGAGCGATGCCGAGTGAGAAAAAGGACGAGAAGCATGGAAATTTTTCAATTTTTGACGATGTAGATAGGGGTATGGACATATCCTATGGCCACCCCGCTGCTCTTGAATGTTTTCTAAGTAGATCTAAACATATTTAGACGACTGGAGAAGTAGTTAGGAGGTTAGTTCAGACATTCATTCAGCGAGAATGCAACACAGAATCACAATACGAGATCGACAAGTAGATCTACACATCTCAGATGGTGAGTAGTGCAGATCTAGATCTCGCCGATGGTGAGCTGGCCACAATCAGTGTCTAAAAACATCACATTACTTCTTTTTTCCTAAAAAACTCTGCATTTATGAAATTTTCATTCATTTAGCTATACTTTGAAACATATTAAGTATACGGAAGTACATGGAAATACTGTTTTCCATTCCATTTTACAACTATACCCCCTTTCAGACCAAGACCCGCATTTTTGGTCTGGTACCCAACCATACGTCCGTTTTTCTTCCTCCGGCACCGAAAGAGTTAAAGCCATAAATAGAACCCAGATGATGCTATGATCCTTTCTTTTCTTTTTAACCAAACCATTCCATTCGTTGGTCCATCAACCCCAAACGAAAAAACAGCTCAATATGCCGACAGATCAAGGAAAATATAGGCACTAATACTGAATCTCCTAGATGCCTCTGTAGCATGACAGGGCTACTTCAAACCATATTACATACATAACAGAATACTGCCTGTTTTTGTGTACTGCTTCTAGGAAGCCGTCATCTTCAACTGATCCATATACATGACGATGAACACTTCAATATATTACTTCATGTAAGTTGCCTGTAATCACTGTTATACAGTCTATAACTGCAAAGCATTTTCAAAGGTTTTTTCAAGGCCTTCATTTGACTTGCTTCGTATTTAAAACAGTAGACTATGAAAAGAACTGTATCCATACCATTGCCAAAAAAGGGTAATCTGAAATTATGCACAAACTACAGAACTGTTGCCCTGATTAGTCATGCCAGTAAAATTCTGTTAAAAATCATAATAGGTAGACTTTGTAAGAAAATAGAAGAAGTCAATATGGTCCAAGATGGTCTCAGGCAAGGAAGAGGATCAAGAGATCATATATTCAATCTAAGATTAATAATAGAGAAATGCAGAGAGTTTAATGTGAATCTATATTTATCCTTTATAGACTACTCAAAGGCATTTGATTGCGTACAACACCAGAAACTTTGGGAAATAATGGAAAAAATGGGATTTCCAACACATTTGATACAATTAACATCACTGCTGTATCTAGACCAACAAGCAGCAGTAAGAATAAATGGTGAAACAGCAACTTGGTTTGGCATAAAACAAGGGGTCCGTCAGGGGTGCATATTGTCACCCTACTTATTTAACTTGTATACTGAAAATATAATGAGGAATGTTAGAGAAGATGTAGACAAAGAATATTACGATGCCATAACAATTGGAGGTTATGAAATACCAGAGATATGCTGACGACACAGTGTTACTATCCACAACACAAAAAGGAATGGAAAAACTAATTATGTCAGTCCGTAAGAACAGCGAAGAGAAGAACCTCTATCTTAATGTGAAGAAAAATAAATTGATGACAACTGACAAAACAAACAAGGCAGCTGAAATATGTATCAATGAGGAAAAATTGGAAGAAGTGGAGAGTTTTGAATATCTTGGATCACTGCTAACTAATAATGGAGATACAATGAGGGAAATTAAAAGGAGAAAGTAAAACAAATAAAGAATCTGTGGAGAGGAGCAGACAGAACTACAAAAATAAGATTTTTAAGGTCATGCATCTTTCCCATCGCAACATATGCCTGTGAGACATGGACACTTAACAAAACAGCTGAGAAACACATAAATGCCTTTGAATGTAAATGCTACAGAAGAGTTCTCCAAATATCATGGACACAAAAATGAACAAATATATCTATACTACAAGAGCTTAATATTGAGGAAGGCTTGCTAGTAAAGAGGATTAAAGAGAGAAAATTTAAATATTTTGGACACATTAAACATCATGATAATTTAGAGAAGACCATATTGGAAGGATACATAATGGGAAAAAGAAAAAGAGGAAGACCAAAACAAAGATGGCTGCAAGAAATCGTTGACGATCTGCAAATGGACGCAGCAGCAGCAGCAGGCCATCTTGCTCACAACCGAGAGGCCTACAGGAGTGCTGTTTGGGAGGCAAAGTTCCGCAAGGGACATGCAAATGAATGAATGAGACTATGAAAAAAAAAATAATTTGAAAATTTACTTTAAATAGACTTTACTATGTCATACAGCCTATATCCAGCAGTATACAAATACATAAAATAATAAATTACATCACTTTTTTCTCAGCACTGACCTACTGATAAGATCATCTAACCACCCTTTGTAGCAAAGACCATTCAACCAAGATGGAGGAATAGCTGAAAAGCCTAGTTTGCAACCCAGCATAGCACCTGCTACTGCTGCATTTGCATCTGCATCACCACCCTAAGGATATATGAAAAAAAAATGCAGCAAAATTATTATGATATATGCAGAGGCAGGCAAAAAACATTATCAGTCCTTAGGTTTCATTCAAATGCAATCATCTGCCAGTTTATAAAACATTTGCGAAAATTAAAATAAATCACCTGTTAAACTCAGGATCTTTGAATATAATATTATTATAATTAACAATCCTATTTTTAAAAATTCTAAAATGACAACAACCCCCCCCCCAATAAAATATTTATAAAATAACAACAAACTTTGTGTCTTTACCTCCATCACTACGTTCTGAATGGCTGTCCTGAAGTCTTTCTGTTTTAGAGCCCAAAATCCAGCACCTAAGGCTTTAAATGTGAATGACATTTGACCCATGTCACCCAGCTTGAGTTCTTTCAGAGATGTAGCCATCATGTGTTGCTTCAGTGATTTAAACTAGAAACGATTTGAACACACACAATAATTGTTATACAGCACATTGCTTCATGTAGACATTCTTGTAAGAAAGGTACATAAAACTAACTGTTTAATAAAAACTTTTTGAGCACAAATATATTACTTCCATCAAAATTAGATTACAGATAACAAAATGATATCAGATCTGCCCTATTTGCCATCTTTTTCAGTCTGCTTCCAACTACAGTTTAATGACATTTTCACATAAATTTTCAACAGCTCAGCAAAGTCCATTCTCAAATATATAAATAGACTTGCTTCTTACTTCTTCAACAGGTCTTCCCAAGAGACAGTGAGTTGCATATCTATAACTTTCATTTATTATCTCATCCACATCCACCTGTCCATCTTTCTTCAAGTGTTTTTTCTGAATCATTAGAGATATTGCTGTTGTCACTGCAACACAGGAAGCCATGCATCTGGAAAATTATAAACACCTTACTGCATGTTTACACAACAAAGCAGCCAGTAAGCAACATTTAAAATTTATAGCAAAGACATTCAAAAGACATCATGTGTCCACTGTTTTTGATTCAGATTGGAAGTGTGCATACGAGTTTTAACTTGTGTTCTTCCAAGACTGAAACTAAGTTTTCCATTTTTCATTAATTTTTTTCATTTTTTTTTTATTATTTCTTTAATATAGGATTTATATGAATCTATACTTTGTCTCCTAAATCTGATTCTTTGTCCTGTTTGTGCGTGTATGATGAAGGCTAACGCTGAAACGTCACATCGTTGTAAACGTTAAGCAATAAAGTTGTTCCTACTTTCTTCCTAGTTTATGCATTCTGGTATCACAGCTTTACTGCAGTGCCTCATGTATAATTGTATACTTATACACTAATTATTGTATGCTAGAAAAATTAGAGAGAAGACTGAGACAGACAAAAACGAGAGAACTAGAGATTATAAGAAGACCTGTCTTGTCTTGCCTTCCGTCTCCCTGGAACTGCAAGCTGGTGTTCTTTGCAGCTGATGCTGTGAAGGTGTTAAGGTACAACATCATGATGGCATAGGAGTGGTTTATGGCAGCTATTTTTTCAATTCCTGAGTGGAGGTAAAAACCATGGGGTGCGCAATGCTTCTTTAGCAGACTCCACCAGAGACTATAGTGATCCCTGCTCTACTTGCCAGGCTAGGCCTGTTACTGGTGGTACCAATGGAGAGGTAGGACAGGGTCTTGGTCACCTATGGTTCGCCAACATGATGTCAGCTATGAGTCACTGTCAAATCAGACAGGACCTTCACTCCCATACTTGGCAAGAAACGCATGAAAGAGGGGTTTAAAGAAGAGGGAAGTGTGAAAAAATAGTGTGGTGTATGTAACAAAAGAGGTAATGCAGAGTGAATACTGGTTTAGGAATGATGTTAGGAGAAAAATTTTAAACAAGATGGAAAGAAGAGAACTGATTGTTATGGTTTTTCTAGCCACAAAAGAGGAAATCTAAGAGAGTATTCCATACTTAAAATGGACAAAATAAACAGTGCTCAAAAGATTAACTTTAATATGCTTATATAACTCATGTATAATACAAATAGGTAGGCAAAGGATAAGAGCACTGATAAGGCACCGGGGAAGAAATTTTCTTTATAAAAAGCAGTGTATTAAACTCCTCACAAAATAAAAATATATATATATATATATATATATATATATAGTGGTACCTCGGGTCACGAATGCCTCTAGTCACAAACAAATCAGCCCCTGAACAAATTTTTACTCGACCCGTGAACAATGCCTTGGCGCACAAACGCACAAACATAGCTTTGGCACCATGTTTTCAGCTCATGAAAAGCATCAGTTGTACTCATATTTGCGCGCTGTGAACATTGTCTGTCATTGCACTGTTCTTGATACAATTTTTTTTTTGCTTTTTGCATTAAATTAATCCTCATTATGGCTCCCAAGAAAGTGAAAAGTGTTAGTGACAGTGGTGTAAAGAAGCCTAAGTGTATTACAGTAGAAATGAAGAAGGAAATAATAACTAAACATGAGAATGGTATTAATGTTTCTGATCTTGCCAAGTAGTATGACATTAGCTAAATCTACGATCTGTACGATCTTAATGAACAAAGATGCACTAAAGATGGCTGATGTGGCTAAAGGAGCGACTATGTTAACGAAGTAAAGGTCTCAAGTGTTAGAAGAAGTAGAAAAATTGTTAGTCTGGATTAATGAAAAGCAGCTTGCTGGAGACAGCGTTAGCAAGGCCCTAATATGTGAGAAGGTTTTACTTCTGCACGGTGGTTTACTGACGAAAATGACAAATACAAGTGGCGCTAACGTTGACGAATTTAAAGCAAGTAGAGGCTGGTTCGAGAAATTTCAGCAATGAACTGGAATTCATAGCGTTGTTAGGTATGGAGAAGCAGCTAGTTCAGACAAGGAGACAGTCTCATTTACTCTAGTAAAAGAGATTGTAACCATTGGCAAGAGTTTTGGCTTGGAGGTCAACAAGGAGGATGTGGTGGAGCTGGTGGAGGATCACAGACAAGAAATCAACGCAGAAGAACTTGTTGAGCTGCAACATGAACAGATGAAAGTTTTGCAGGAGGAGCACTCAGGAGAGGAGGAGGAAGAGGTGGTACATGTTTCAAGTGCTGAGATCAAAGAAATTTGTAGCAAGTGAAGTGCGGGTTTTAACTGAGAAGCATCACCCTAACAAAAATGTGACCAGCAGAGCAGTGGACATTTTAAATGACAATGTGATGTCCCATTTTCGGAAAATTATCCAACAAAGAAAAAGACACCAGCCACCAAGCCAGCAATCAAACCACTCCCAGGACACAAACAACAGAAAAAAACAGTTGCTCGATATTATTATGGAATGGGACTCTCCTTTGAAGGAGTAGTCTTCCTCCTCCTCTACCACCTAACTGTGCCAGCAACTATCAACCACAAAGGTAAAGTTAAACTGTATACTGTATTTTATATTATATATTTTTGCCACATATAAATTCACCAAAAAAAAAGTAAAAAAAAAAAAAAAAAGTATCTGGGACAGGTGAAAAGATTAATTGGATTTGGCATTAATTTCAATGGGGAAAAATTATTTCGGTTCGCAAATGGTGTCAAAGAATGAATTAAGTTTGTGACACGAGGTACCACTATATATATATCATAAGAAAAACATTAAATTACAGTCAGTAAATGAGGGGTAAATTAATGGTAAGAGGTAAAGTTTTACTTGAATTCCACAGAGGTAAACATAAACCACAGTATGAATTTGTTGTATTTGATATTATGAACAAAGACCTTTGACTGGCCAAGATGTCTTTGATAAATATAGAGTAAGGATAAACTATGATCTAAATAAATGAAAGTGAGAAATTATATTGATATAGATGATATACATATTTCCTCATTAGTTAGGTCCAGAGAAGCAGTAATGTTAAAGCCAGAAACGATACATTTGGTAAAGTATAAGGTAAAGGAATAACGCATCTTTGTGTCTCAAAAAGAGTAGAGGATGTAAGAAGTTAATAGGGGGGTCAGATCTTTAGACCCAGCTATAAATGTGGTTGACTCTATATTAGAGGAACAAGGATTAATGATGCCAGCTTTAATAAATAGTTAAACAATGTAAGGAAAGGATGTGATACAGGCAAACTGTCAAATGAGACTGCAGAAATGTTCAAAATTCAGACTCTGGCTTCACTGCATTCAGGACAACCTCATATCTGCACCACCGCATGCCACAGCATCCATCCAAGAGTATGTTTGCTAAAAGTTTCTGTCAAATGCTGGTTCTTTATGATGCATTTTCTGCCACACAGTTTGGATTTCCTGCGGCATCTTTAATTTGTCCTAGACCCAGCAATCTCTACAGATCTACATCATTCTTCCATTCCCGCTCTTCATTTTCCTGCAGTTTTTCCAGCACAGCTTTAGCAATGTCCCCTTGTCCATTGTCAGTCTGTCATTTATTTTAGTCTGTCCTGCAAGTAAGACGCCTCCTCATCTCCGTCAGTCTACGAACACACTTGGGGAAGGTGGAGTACCCATATAGCCTCCCGATCAGATTGACATGAAGCCATGGGAGCGGGTGGTGGATGGAATGGGAGAGCAGCCAAAAGGTCACCATTCTACGATGGTAGGCAGATGATCTCAATGTAGGGACAATGGCTACGATCACTGACTAGTACAGTCACTGCCCGGAAGAAAAGCAATGGTAAACTACCTTTTGGAAATATATCAAGAAACCCAAACAGCAACATGGAAGGTCAGACAGGAAAAAGATCTGGTGGCGAGTCCCCCAGGCCAGTTAGATCTAATTTTAACACTGGGGAAGAGTGTGAGACAGAGGTCAGTACTAGTAATTGTGATGACGGACAAAATCCTGACTGCGTTACCAAGGACAACCCCTGGATCAAACTAAAAAGAAAAATAAGAGTAAGAACATGGAATGTGAGAAGTATGTATGAGGGAAAGTATCAAATAGTAAGTGATGAGATGAAATGAATGGGGATAAACATTTTGGGAAAGGATCGCAACACTTCAAGAGCAAGAATGATGGTATCTTTATATACTCTGGTGGAGAATTAGGAAGAAAGAATGGAGTGGCTTTTTACTTGGACAAATTAACACCAAAGGCATTACTAGGTTAGAATCCAGTGATAGAATCCTCACCGTCAGACTTAAGGGCTCTCCTGGGAACAAGTGTGTTAAGAACACACTTATCTTAACATAGTCTTTGTGAGACAGGAAACAGATCCATTTGCTTAAAAACTCTGACCTACTTCTGTAGACCAGAAACCTGTAGCAATCAACACTAATTGTAATTGTTATTTTTGTAAAATGTAATGTCAGGTTGGTGGATGAATGGGGACATGGAGACTGCTGGCAGGAATGAGGAAAATCTGGTGTGAAACCAATGAATCCAGGACGTGACAAGCATATGGGTCTTTACAACAATGATGTAAACAAAACAGACCCAGTAGACTATAGGTGGTGGGGAATGAATACTGTTGAGGCACTCATCCAAAAGTTGGAGTGTCTCTGTCTCAAAGCTGTCTGGCCAGCCAGCGTTGCATGCTGGATCTGACATGGAGAAGGGGCTTAAGTACAGCCACCAGAGGGGTTCTAATGACTGTAACAGCCGGAGGTGGGGTGAAGGATATGCTCTCCATTCCAATTAAATGTCTCCATGGCATGCGTCTCAAATAGCCTCTGACAGTAAGTCCAGCTCCTGGCCTTCTCATGGTGGAACTGTTTAAACTGACAGAAAGGCAAATATATGGCATCTGAAAACCAGACGCTTTTGGGTACATGAGACTTGTTAGTCTTGGTTGGTAGCTCATCTAGAAGGAAAGCTCCTGCTCGCTGCTGGCAAGATTCTTCAGCTGCCATGCATGGGGTGAAACTCCTTCCAGTCAATGAAGAAAAATCCGATTAGGGTTGCCATGTGGCACCGAAGTGGAAAAGGTGATAGAAAGGATTAAGTGAAGCAGCCAGTAGTCTCGCGAACAGGGCTACTCACATCAAGGCACCTCTGGTCTAGACCCCAGCCACATCCTATATACACGCATACTGGCTCAAATGCCTAAAGCGGCTTAACCCAGGGGTTAAACTAATACTCTGCTGGTGAGATTCATCAGCTGCCGCGCATGGAGTGAAATTACTCAGGGCCAATGAAGAAAAATGTGATTAGGGTTGCTGTGTGGCGCCGCTGTGAAAAAGGTGATGGAAAGGATTAAGTGAAGTTTAATCGGTATGGCCAGTAGACTCGCTGTGAGGCTACTCATACCAAGGCACCTCTGCTCTAGAAGCTGCCCACATCCTACATACACTCATTCATTCACTCATTTGTATGTCCCTTGGGGAACTTTGCCTCCCTAACCGCAATCCTGTAGGCCTCTTGGTTGTGAGCAAGATGGCCTGATGCTACACTCATACTGGGGCAATGAAATACCAGAGATTAGATATGCTGATGACACAGTATTACTGTCCACAACACAAAAAGGAATGGAAAAACTAATTATGTCAGTCCGTAAGAACAGCGAAGAGAAGAACCTCTATCTTAATGCAAAGAAAAATAAAATGATGACAACTGACAAAACAAACAAGGCAGCTGATATATGTATCAATGAGGAAAAACTGGAAGAAGTGGAGAGTTTTGAATATCTTGGATCACTACTAACTAATAATGGAGATACAATGAGGGAAATTAAAAGAAGGACATCTATCGCTCTTCAGAAAGTCAAATAAAGAATCTGTGGAGAGGAGCAGACAGAACCACAAAAATAAGATTTTTAAGGTCATGCATCTTTCCCATCGCAACATATGCCTGTGAGACCTGGACACTTAACAAAACAGCTGAGAAACACATAAATGCCTTTGAATGTAAATGCTACAGAAGAGTTCTCCAAATATCATGGACAAAAAAAAGAACAAATATATCTATACTACAAGAGCTTAATATTGAAGAAGGGTGGCTAGTAAAGAGGATTAAAGAGAGAAAACTTAAATATTCTGGACACATTAAACGTCATGATAATTTAGAGAAGACCGTATTGGAAGGATACATAATGGGAAAAAGAAAGAGAGGAAGACCAAAACGAAGATGGCTGCAAGACATCGTTGATGATCTGCAAATGGATGCATCAGTAGCAGGCCATCTTGCTCACAACCGAGAGGCCTACAGGAGTGCTGTTTGGGAGGCAAAGTTCCACGAGGGACATGCAAATGAATGAATGAATGAACTGGGGCAATATGCCTAAAATGGCTTAACCCTGGGGTGAAACTTGATGGCTACGCTTATCATGGTACCTACACTCTAGAGGCTGGGCACGTCCTATATACACTCATACTGGGATAACATGCCTAAACCGGCTTAACTCAGGGGTGAAACTTACTAGTGGCGAGGATTTGACAAAAGCTCCGTCCTGGTCAACACCAGGATGGGTAGCAGCCATGACCACAAAATGCTGAAGTTGGAGACACTGGGCCAGTGCAGTCTAGATAGGCAACCACCTCTCACCCAATGGGGATATATTAATATCCACATCACGATGAGGTTTTCCGGTGAGAAAGTCCAACTCTGGACTGGACGGGCAACCACCTCTCACCTGGCAGGGATATACTGATATCCAAAACATGTCGAGGTTTTCCAGTGAGGAAGTCCAACTCTAGATTAATCTGGTGCAATGAAAACCACAGTGTCACACAATGCTGCTTCTGTGACCCACCGAGAATATAGGCCCAAGCCCCGTGATGCTCTGAGACTCCATTCTAAATGAGACTGTTGCAAGAACCACGGGAGTAAATTCAGTAGGATCATAGAGCGATCTTGATGGTAGAAGTGAACGAAAAAGAAGAAGCCACCAGAGGCTAGATAACAAGGTTTTGGCCTGGAAAGCCTACACCACTGTCTTCATGGCAGTTGGAGCAAGACCAGTCTGCCCTAGCAAGGAAAGGTGCTGAAGTCAGAGGTACCCAGCCAAAAGGCACATTGCAAAAAAATCAGAGTACCACGCATAATTGCTAGTGTGTGTACAAATAAGAAGGCACTCCTAGAAATGTAACAATTATCCAGATATATGCAACTACATCAGCAGCAGAAGAAGATTTTTATAATACACTGCAAATGACGATAGACCAGGTACGAAAAAGATGATACTGTATTAAAATGGCAATTTTAATGCAAAGATTGGTGCAGAAAGAAGATGAAGGATATGATTTGGGGAAATTTAGTATAGGACAAAGAAATGAGGCAGGTGACAATCTAATGGCATTTTGCATGGAAAATGAACTAATGGTTGCTAACACTTTTCAGACAACATCCAAGAAGATTTTACACGTGGACATCACCTGATAACCAAGAATCAGATTACATTTTAGTGCAAAGAAGGTGGAGATTAAGTATAACATCAGCAAAAGCTTTACCAGGTGCCGACTGTGACAAAGACCATGAGTTATTAATAGCAGACATGAAGATAAAGATAAAAAAGACAGTTAGGGGATCAAGACCGCTCAACTTTGATCTTACAAAAATATCAGAACAATACGGTATGGAAGCGAAGAACCATTTCGAGATCTTGATGGCTGTACAGGAGGAGATGACACCAGATGAATTGGCTATGCAGGCCGGAGATATCTTAATAACAACAGCTAAAGACATGGTTCCAGTAAAGAAAACACAAAAGAATGAATGGATTATAGCAGGGACACTGGAACTAGTAAAACAACATAGAGAAATGAAGATGAAATGGAAAGTGACAAACAACAACAAAGAGGAATATATATATATATAAAGAAGTAAGAAGAAATAAGAAAAGACAAAAAAACAATACATACAAGATTGTTGTAAAAGAACAGAAGGACATCAGAAGTGTGGAAGAGATAGTGAAATGTTTAAAAAGATGAAGACATTGACGAGAAATATCACATCTAAACTAAATGTAATTTGTGACAAGGTAAGGAAGACCTTGGCAGAGACAGAGAAAATTCTAGAAAGACGGAAGGAATATTGCAGAAGAATGTATGATACAACAGACTATGAAAGCAGAAATCCACAGTGTGAATTATTATTGGAGGAGAAAGAACCCGAATCGACAACTGAAGAAGTTTTATGGGCAATAAAGAATCTGAAAAATAGTAAATCACCATGATGTGATGAAATAACAGCTGAACTTACTAAAGTAGGAGGAGAGGAATGTGCAACAATCTAGCATACACTATGTAAAAAGATATGACATTTAGATATTTGGCGAAAAAGAATGGAAAAAGAACTATATTCATACTACTACCAAAAACAAAAATTGGTAACTTGAAATTATGCACTAACTAGAACTGTTGCCCTGATTAGTCATGCCAGTAAAATTCTAATAAAAATCATAATGTGTTGACTGTGTAAGAAAATAGAAGTCAATATGGTCCAAGCTGGTTTTGGACAAGAAAGAGGAACAAGAGAACATATAATCAATATAAGATTAACAATAGAAATACAGAGAATTTGATGTGAACCTGTATTTTATCTTTTATGGACTATTCAAAGGCATTTGACTGTATAAAACACCAGAAACTTTGGGAAATATTAGAAAAAAATGGGATTTCCAACACATGTGATACAATTAATATCAGGGAGTTCTGGTCAAGATGGTGACAGGCATACTACATGCTGTGAACTATTGAAACAATTCTTGACAGTTCTGACTTAATTAACACATGGATTATAATCTAATGATATTATCTTGACGTGTCTCACAGGACCTCACCAAATTACACTCTTGTGATGAAATTCTAACCAGGTTTAACAGATAATTTGAAGCTGTAGCGCTAATGAACAGAGTGTAACCTAATGTTGAGCACTGGGAGCGCGAGCACGTGTATGATGTTAGCCATCTTATCCGGACCTCCCCCTGCCGAATCGGAGTGTGTTGGCTGTGGCACAGTACCCAGTTAAAACAGGTCACACATGCACTTACAAGGTTAAGAATGATCTCAATACAATCTCGTGGCATGGCTTTGTTCTGACCCTTCTCCAGTGGGAAGGAAAAGAAATGAATCCCATGCCTCAAAACAACCAAGAGAACCACCACCTATGACACAGCCTGAAAGTATCAGAAAAGCAAGCCAGACCCAGCAAACTCAACAGTCCAGTACTCACAGTGGTTCAGTGGAATGTAGAGGGAGTGCAAGACAAGAAAATCAAAGTGCAAAATTTTCTCAAAACAAACGGCATAGACGTCCTCTGCATTCAAGAACACATCTAAGAGGGACACTCAGGTTTTCCATTCAAGGCTATGAGTGCTTTTGACATGACAGACTGAACAGACCAATAGGTGGAGTAATGACCCTAGTCAAAACATCCATCCCAGCTGTAGAAATAAGCAGATCCACAGAAGGTGAGCTGGAATACCTAACAGTGAAACTCCTTCTAACCAGTGGAGACATATAAATTACAAACTGCTTCAGTCCTCCTGCCACAGCCCTACAGCTTCACAAAATAAAAGTCGAAAGCACAAAACACCTTGTTGCTGGGTCTTCAACAGTCACTCTCCAATCTGGGGCTATGAGACAATGAACAACAGAGGAGAAGAACTAGAAGACTGGATGACAAATAACAAACTAACCCCAATTAACTCATTGCCTGCCATAGTCGTTTTAGAGATTTTGTTTCGTTGCAACGTACTACTGTAAAACTTTTTACTGTACATGATTTATCTGCGCATGTCTGGTGACCTTACATAGTTCAATCACAAGCGTGGCTAACAACTGAGCGAAATCGATGAATTAACGGAGAAATTTCAGTATTTATTGTGATTTTAGAAGCATAAAGACATGTCCTATGACCTGACCACTGTTCCTGAATGTACCCCAAGTACATCTAGACCTATTAAATGGACTGGAGAAGTAGTTAGAAGGTTATTTCAGACATTATTTTACTGAGAATGCCACCACACGACGAGATCAGACGAAAATTTAAGTATATCTGGAAATCGCCGATGGTGAACACTGTACATCTAGGCATTGCACTACACAATTATTAGCTAAAATCGTCACACTACCTCTTTTTTCCTAAAAAACTCTTCATTTATGAAATCTTCTTACATTTACAACTATTTTTATGCATAATATGTATACTTTTAAAGTGGAAATACTTTGTACATTCACTTTTACAACTATACCCCCTATACATATCAAGACTCGTGCTTTTTATGTGGCACGGATGGGAACGTTCGCGTTTTTTTCTGTGGCATGGGAAGAATTAACCAACCATAAGACAAACCAACCAAGACATGGAAAAAATCAAGCACACTTGACTTTGTTACAGCAACAGACAACTTACAGTCAAGAACAGTCAACACACAACCAAGTACAAGTCACACTCAAAAACTTTGGAGTAGAGTGCCCACAGCAACCTAATATGGCAGCTGCCTGGAACTTCAAAAAAGCAAACTGGGACCAATACAGAGAGCAAACACATCAGCAGTCCCTGCAGATCACTCTGACCAACAACATAAACCACAATGTCACAGTCCTAACAAACTAATCCTGGAAGCTGCCAAGAAGTTCATACCCAGAGGCAGAAGAAACAACTATAAACCCTACTTAAGCAGAGAACTGGAGAAGCTGAACAATGACCTATCTGAAGCCAGAGAAAAAAATGGAGTGCAACCCAACCACTGAGAATATCAAAACACACAGTAACACTAAAAAAGCCTTCAACAATAGG
Source organism: Achatina immaculata (assembly GCA_009760885.1). Lineage (NCBI taxonomy): Eukaryota > Metazoa > Mollusca > Gastropoda > Stylommatophora > Achatinidae > Lissachatina > Lissachatina immaculata. The sequence goes on from CM019704.1 coordinate 1,264,041, forward strand.
AAGATAGCTGGATATCAAAGAGCATGGAATGAAAAAATTAGCTCCCTGGGCCTGGACAAAGATATTAACAAACTGTGGAACCTGATCAGACCCATAAACAAAGACAAATCACCAAGTCAGCCCAACACAGTCATAGAAGAAGCTGGAAAATATCATGGTGGGAAAATGGCAGCAAACATCCTACAGAGATGAGAGCATTGCAACAATCTCCAAAAGACACATACAGGAAGTAAAAGCAGAACTCAAAGAAAAGATTAAACAGCAAAACCCAGACCCATGCATAATGGCAACATCATAGAAGAACTCAATAAAGCTACATAAAAACTAAAAGACAAGAAATTACCACGAAAAGATGGAATAACAAATGAAATGATAAAGAACACGGGACCAGCAGTAAAAACAGCCCTCCTTCACATTTACAATTAGTCCTTCAGAAAATTTCCTGATAGATGGAGAGAGGCAATCATCACTCCCATCAGAAAAAAAGGAAAAAACAAACACAACAAATCCAGTCACAGACTATCAGCCTCCTAAGCTGCATGGGCAAAGTGATGGAAAGGATGTTCAACACTAGACTGATACAATACCTAGAAAAAAATCACCTGATAAACAATGCACAGTCAGCACACAAAAAACATCACAACACAGAAGACCAGCTCATCTACCTAACCCAAGAAATAGAAAACTCTTTCCGGGAGAAGAAAAACAGTTCGGGCCACTTTTGTAGACCTAACACAAGCATTCGACAAAGTATGGAAAAAAGGTCTCCTCATGAAACTACTCAAAACAAGGTTGAAGGAACAATGTTTTAGTGGATACAAGATTTCTTGAGATACAGAACAGCCTGGGTCAAAATGAATGGAAAACTAAGCAACAGAGTCACGCTGAGTCAAGGCATTCCTCAGGGAGGAGTTATTTCTCCTATTCTGTTCCTGATATACATAAATGATAATACAGACAAACTGCCCAACAGCATATCATACGCCAAGCATGCAGATGACTTAACTATGTGGAATGCTGCAGAAAAAACATCAACAGCAACCCACAGAATACAGGAAGCACTAAATACCATAGGAGACTGGGCCACAAAATGGGGAGTGATGATAAACCCCACAAATTCCACAGCCACCTGCTTCTCATTGTCCAACAAGACAGAAAACTGTAAACTAGAAATACAAGGAAGAAAGCTTACACAGACAGAACACTCAACATACCTCAGAGTGAAACTGGACAAGAGGCTAGCCTGGAAGCCACACTTGCTTGACACAGAAAAACTAAGCAATTAAAAAGCTATCTGTGGTAAAAAAGCTGGCAGGCACAACCTGGAGAGCCAACAGCAACATACTAAAAAAAAGCATACGAGGGCATCATAAGGCCATCACTCGAATATGGCATGGCAGCCTGGGCCACAGCCTCCAACACAAACACCACTCACCTGACAAAAGTACAAAACACAGGCCTGCGGCTGATCACAGAAGGAATGCAGACCACTCCCATCACGGAAATGGAGAAATACACACAAATTCAACCTCCTGAGGTTTGGCGCAAAGAAAAACTAATGATCCACAAACAAAAATTAATACGCTTGACAACCCACCCTGTGAACAAAAGAATTAAAGAGTCCACAAAAAAAAACAGACTGAAAAGAACCAGCATCACCCATCTGACAACACAACTGCACAACACTATAAAGACCTCCTTCCCACCTCTCATGAAGAAAATGAACCACTCTAAATTGTGGAGGAGCACCGTCATTGTGAAAAGATCGCTGTTGGCGAGATCTTCAGCTGCCGTGCGTGGAGCGGTGCTCTTCCCGGCCAATGAAGAAATTTGCAAATGAGGTTGCCACGCAGCATCACTGCGGAAAAGGTGGTTGAAAGAATAAAGCGAAGCAAACAGTCAAATCACGGCACCTCTGGTCTGGAGGTCGGCCACATCCTGAGTGCAGTCATATCGGGTGAAATGCATGAACCGGCTTGTCCCAGAGGTTAAGTCACTGCTGGCTTGACTTTTCAAATGCCACGCGTGGAGTGAAGCTCCTCCCGGTTAAGGAAGTAAATGCGGAAATAAAGGTTGCTGTGCGGCGCCGATGGGAAAAGGTGGTGGAAAGTGAAGTTTAACCTGGTATGTCCAGTAGTATCGCTACGAGAGCTATACCACGGCACCTCTGCTCTAGAGGCCGCCTATGTCCAAGATACACCTACACTGGTGAAATATGCCTATACCGGCACACACCAGGGGTGGAACTCGATGGCTAGAAATGTCATGCCACCTCCGGTCTAGAGGTCGGTAACGCCTGATAAACACCCATACTGGTGAATTTTGCCTAAACCGGCTCATACCAGGGGTGAATCTTGAAGGCTATGAATGTCACAGTACCTCTGCCCTAGAGGTCGGTCCCGTCCCAAACACGCCCATACTGGGAAATGCCTAAACCGGCTCAACCCAGGGGTAAAAGTCACTAGTGGCGAGGATTCGTCCTCCTGGACAAAAGCTCCATCCTGGTCACAACTAGGAAGGGTAGCGGCCACGACCGCAAAATGCTGAAGTCGGAGACACTGGACCAGGGAAGTCTAGATAGGCAACCACCTCTCACCCGGCGGGGATGTCTGCGTATCCTAATCACGCTGAGGTTTTCCGGTGAGAAAGTCCAACCCTGGACTGGATGGGCAACCACCTCTCACCCGGCGGTGATACACGGGTATCTCAAAACACGTCGAGGTTTTCCGGTGAGAAAGTCCAACTCTGGCCTGGGTGGGCTAACGCCTCTCACCCAGCGGGGATGCACTGATATTCCAAACACGTCGAGGTCTTCCGGTGAGAAAGTCCAACCCTAGACCAAACTGGTGCAATGAAAACCACGGTGTCACGCAATCCCGCTTCCGAGACCCACCAAGAATACAGGCTAAAGCACTGTGATACTCTGAACCCCTTGTGGTCCTTTCGTGGAACTCGTGTGGTCTATTTTGGACCACACAGGGGACCACGGGACCTAACGAGGACCACATGCGTGAATTCAGTAGGTTCACAGTGCGGTTTTTGGTGGTAGAAGTGAACGAAGAAGAAGAAGAAGAAGAAGAAATTGTGAAAAGATAACAGTCCTCACAGAGGTACCTGGCATACATAAAAAGTACTACCTAACAACACTTCAAATGAAGACACTGACCCAGAAGCTGATTGACAGTAAATACAACCCAGCTGAATGTACACGTGTATACACAGATGGGTCTGAGAAAAAGCAGTAAAAATTGAGGTGGGGGTGTTTACATAAGATACACAGTTGGGAGACAAACCAAAAAGGCCTTCATGATGGGAAAGATTTCCTCAAACTACAGGGCAGAAACAACAGCCCTCCTCGAAGCCCTCAGAACACTTAAAACAGAAAACCAGCACCCACTACAAAAAAATAGCCTTCTTCACAGACTGCAGGGCACTTCTAGAATCTCTAAAAACAACAAAGAACCCACAGGCAAACATACAGGAAATCACAAAAAGAAGTGAATGCAACAATGAACCAGATCCAATACACCAACTACAAAGACATCCTTTTCCACCTAAGGACAGGCCACTGCAGACTACTAAGCCACCTACATCAACTTAAAATGTCTCACATAGGCGAGAGTCCATGTGGCAGTGAAGTCCAGACTCCAGAACATATCTTTCAAGAGTGCCCAAACCATGCAGACCTGAGGCATGAGACACGGCCAGAAGACACAAGCTTGAGGCAAAAGCTTTGGGGCTCCTATTTGGATCTGGAGAGGACTGCAGGCTCTGCCATGTTGACAGGAATCAGGATCTGATATGACCAACAACCTCAAACACAGAAGGAGAAGAAATTAATATCACTGATGTATCTACACCAACAGGCTGTAGTGATAATAGTGAAACAAGAACTTGGTCTGACATAAAACAAAGGGTCCGTCAGTGATGCATATTGTCACCTTACTTATTTAACTTGTATACTAAAAATATAATGAGGAATGTTAAAGAAGATGTAGACAAAGAATATTACGATGCCATAACAATTGGAGGTTATGAAATACCAGAGATTAAATATGCTGATGACACAGTATTACTGTCCACAACACAAATAAGAAATGGAAAAAATTAATTATGCCAGTCTGTAAGAATAGTGAAGAGCAAAACCTCTATCTTAATGCGAAGAAAACTAAATTGATGACAGCTGACAAAACAAATAAGGCAGCCGAAATATATACTGAGTAAAAATTAGAAGAGGTGGGGAGTTTTAAATATCTTGGATCATTACTAACTAATAATGGAGATACAATGAGGGAAATTAAAAGGAGGACATCTATTGCTCTTCAAAAATAAAACAACAAAAGAAGCTGTGGAGAGGAACGAACTATAACAATAAGATTTTTAAGGGCATGCATCTTTCCCATGGCAACATATGCCTGTGAGACCTGGACACTTAACAAAACAGCTGAGAAACACATAAATGCCTTTGAATGTAAATGCTACAGAAGTTCTTCAAATATGGACACAAAAAAGAATAAGAAATTACTCTTTCGCCTAAGGAAAATGCTTGGTACAAAGTGGAACGAATTCAATAACAATGCAGAGATAAGACAGATGAGCAAACAACAACCTGTCTCATGGGTGATCAGAAAAAGATGGACATATGTCAGTCATCTGATGAGAAGAAACAATCAGATGATCCTAAAACAAGCTATCAAGTGGAACACAACAGGTCAAAGGAAAAGAGGTTGACCACATGAAGAAGACATTGTTAAGAGAGGCCAGTTCAGTGGGCATAACATCCATTGATGAGATTGAAAAACTCACTGAAGGCAGGAAATCTTGGCTAACTACCATGAGGGCCCTATGTGATATTCAGCGGCACGGGAAGGGTACATAATGGTAAAAAGAAAGAGAGGAAGACCAAGGCAAAGATGGCTGCAGGACATCATTGATAATCTGCGAATGGATGCATCAGCAGCAGGGCATCTTGCTTATGACTGAAAGACCTACAGGAGAGCTTTTAGGGAAGCATAGTTCCTTCGGTATGCTGACGACACAGTACTGATAGGTGAGAACCAACAAGACCTGCAAAATCTCTTGGATAGAGTCGCCAAAGAAAGTGAACAGAAAGGCCTTACTTTGAACATCAAAAAGACAGAGACTATGGTTATATCTAAGAAACAGAATCCACCAGCATGCAGTATTAAATTAAACGGAACTGTTCTAAAGCAGGTGCAGAAATTCAAATACCTTGGAGCAGTAATAACTTCAGATGGGAAATGCAGAACAGAAATTAGCAACAGAATAGGCCAAGCAAAGACTGCATTTCAGAGAATGAGAAACATATTGACCAACACATCCTTATCAATGAATGTTAGAAAACGAGTCCTAAAATGCTATATTGAACCTATCTTGTTATATGGAAGTGAATCATGGACAATAGGCAAGTCTGCACAAAAATCATTGGAAGCAGCAGAAATGTGGTTTATTAGAAGAATGTTGCGAATCCCCTGGACAGCAAAAATAACTAATGAAGAATGTAGGAGAAGAGCTGGAGAGACAAATGACCTTGTCAAAAAGATAAGAGAGAGACAATGTACTTTCATAGGACATGCAATGAGAAGAGGGGGCATTGAAAATATTATAACAACAGGAAAAATAGAAGGAAGAAGATCAAGAGGAAGACCAAGAGAAATGATACTGGACAGTCTGACGGGATGGTGTGAGAGGAGATCACCAACTGAGCTGATGGCCTGCATGAAGGATCGCGTACTCTGGAGAAGCATAATAGCCAACGCCAGTCGGCACGGCACATGATGATGATGATGAGTTCCACAAGGGACATGCAAATAACTGACTGACCAGCAAGTCTGTATGCCACATCACTGCCATGTACTCCTGCATGTCCTGGACAGTAAAGCCATGTTAGGCTTGTCACAGCTGACTGGCTTAACAGATGAACCCATTCTTTTCAAAGCAATTTCTTCTCAATCTTATGAAGTATAATCTGTGAATCTGTCACAATGACACCATTAACCACATCATGAGCACCTAACCATTCCATTGTTGCTGACAGCCTCAATTTCCATTCACATGCTTGAAGTGGTGGCTTCAAAGGCTCTCGAACCTTGTGCCACTACTCTTCTATTTTGGTAGACAACAAAATCCCAACCACTTCTGCTGTTCCGAGTCAATGAGCCATCTGTATATATTAGCATGTCTGAAGACCCACAGTGATGCTGGAGGAGATCTTGAACTCAAAGTTCAACTGCTCCCTGTGTCCAATCTTGACATTCATGGCCTTTCTGTATAATAACCTTTGTTAGATGAGGTCAGTCCTGTACCCGTAACCAATCATCACCTTTAGGCACTTCTTCTAGATTGCAAAATGACTTTATTGTATCCTCAGCGTCAGCCTCATTTGATGTGTCTTCCATTTATCAACCCCAGCTCCTAAAGGAGAAGATGATCCTTCATGCCAGCAACCCTGATGCCTGAGCATACTCATGTTAGACCTTATACTCAGCATATCACGCAGAAAGCACATGGCCACCATAAGAGTATCCCTGGTGCAACCCAAGACCACTCTCATTGCCTTGTTCTGTACATACTCTAAGTCTGTTCAGCTGTGCGCTGGACAGAATGAGCAGCCCAAGACCATATTTCAATGGTGACAGTATCAGTGTATGCATCAGCTTCTTCTTATTCGTTCGCATTGTCTGTCTATACCTGCAGTCCTGTCTCTTGGATAAATTTAACTGTTTTTTGTAATTCATGTATGGAACCGTAGAGCTTATCTTCTTTAGTGGTTTCACTGGGCCAGTAATTATTTCTCAGTGTTTCATAGTTGGTGCAGTTCTGGAGGATATGTTCCACAGTTTGGGGCACCTGGGCACATGTACATAGATTAGTAGTACCAACCTTAAACTTTGTATACATATGATTTCGGAGTCGGCTGTGTCCTGTTCGGAGACGGAAGATGGTGACTTGTTCCTTTCTGTTTAGCATGTGATAGTCATCATGTGGTGGTGTTTGTGGCTTCCTGTAGATTTTTATCATGCTTTTCTTCTGATTATAGGTGATTGGTATGTCTGGTTGCTCCATTTCAGTGCCCTCTTTAGACAGATGGTCAGTTTTCTCATTGCCTGGTATCCCACAGTGGGAGGGAATCCACTGCAAAGTGACTCCATGTTATGCATCAGCAAGAATTAGAGTGCACTGTGGAAAGCCCGCTGCAGCCATTAACCTGACCACTCCCAATGCTTTCTTGGCTTTTTGTATTGCATTGTCCACATGGTGTGCAAAGGACAATGAACAATCAAATGTGTTCTCTTAATATCTTGGCCTTGACACTTCACAACTGGAATTTCAGATCCTACAATTCTGTTAATTAATGAGCACTACAGGATGCTGGGTTTATCAGAAGTATAATATTCTGAATAATTTATTTCTGAAGAAATCCAAGAGTGTTATGGCATCTGAAAATCACAATGATAAAGATCTCTCTCTCTCTGTGAACCTTAAGTGCCCAGGGCACATGGGGCTTCCGCAAAGGTTTTCCACAAATGCCTGTCCTTCGCCTTTTTTTCTGCTCTTGCCCAGGTGAGCCCTCTATTGCTCAACATCCTTTCTGTTGTTCTTCTCCATGTCTCTTTTGGTCTACCCTTACTTCTGTTCCCCTGTGGTGTCCATCTTAGTGCTATTTTTGGTAGTGAGTTGTCAGTCATTCGGAGCATATGTCCCAACCATCGCCAACGTCTTTCCTCAATAATTGTTGTCAGTGGCTTCATCTGCATTTCTGCCAATAAGATGTTATTTCTTATGGTGTTTGGCCAAAATATTTTTCTAATTCTTTGTAAACATTTAGTCTGGAAAGAATTCAACTTGTTTTCTATGGTTTTGGTGATTTTCCAGCATTCACTTCCATAGAGTAGTACACTTAGAACATTACTCTTAAATATCCTGATTTTCATATTTATGCTTAGTTTTTTAGATTTCCATATAGTCTGCAGCACTGCAAAAGCCTGGTTTGCTCTAGTAAGTCTGCTGTTGATGTCCTCTGTGCTGTCTCCATTTTCTACTATTCTACTGCCAAGGTGTACAAATTTGTTGACCTCCTCCACTACCTTGTTATCTACTCTGAGTACATTTCTGCTGTTCACATTTTGCTTCATTAACTTTGTCTTTCCTACATTGATCTTTAGTCCTATGTTGTTTGCATTCTGAGTTAGCTTGTTTATTTTATCTTGCATATCTTTGTGACTGCTTGATAATAGACAAATGTCGTCAGCAAAGTCAAAGTCCTCCAGCACTGTGTCAAGGGTCCATTGTAATCCTCTGCGTTTGTCTGATGTTGCCTCCTTCATTAACCAGTCTACTGCTAAGATAAATAATGTTGGTGATAGTACACATCCCTGCTTCACTCCTGTTTGTACCCTAAAGCTGCTGGAGGTATGTTCTCCACAGATCACTTTGCACTGAAAACCCTTATATAGGGCTTTGATTACATTTACTATCTTATGGGGGAGGCCATGCCATCTTAGGATTTTCCACAGTGCATCTCTGTTGACACTGTCAAAGGCTTTCTCAAAATCTATGAACAATGCATATGTTGTGCTATGTCACTCATTTGCCTGTTCTAATATTTGTCTAAGTACAGATATGTGATCTATGCATGATCTTCCTTTCCTAAATCCTGCCTGCTCTTTCCGAAGTTTTTCCTCAAGTGTTGGTACAATTCTGTTGATGATTATTCTGCAAAATACTTTACTGGTGAGTAGCCTCTCCAGTTCCCGCAATCTCTGAGGTCACCCTTCTTTGGTAGTTTTACTATAAGCCCAGTTTTCCACTCCTCTGGGGCTTTTTCTAGATCCCAAATTTGTTGTAATATCCGGCAAAGTTGTTTTGGCGTTTCCGTTTCTTCTGCTTTCAACATCTCAGCAGTCACTTCATCTTTACCTGGTGCCCTGTCTAATTTTAGCTTCTTTATCGCCTCCTTTACTTCACTTATTGTTATTGGTCCTGTATTGATGTTTAGTTCTGTTTTTGCTTCAGGTATGTCTATTGTTTGTGCTGTTTGTGTTCTGTTTAGTAGGGTGTTAAAGTGTTCCCTCCATCTTTCAATTTTTTCTCTTTCTCCACTGACCAGTTGTCCATTTTGTGTCCTTACTGCACTTTCACATCTTGTGTTGAAGTTACCTGTCATCTGCTTTGTGATTTTATATATGGTTTTCATGTCATTTGTATATGCTGCTTTCTCTGCTGCTTCTGTTGTCATAGTATTGATGTTTATCTTGACGGCATGATTCCTTCACTTCTTTGTCTTTTTGTGCATAATTACTTAAAACTTGTTCTTTAAGCTGTTGTGATTTGGTGTTCAGTAATTTTTTCTTGATTTCTTTTCTTTGCTCTATCTTTTCCCATGTGGTCTTGCTTATCCACTCCTCTTTTCTCCGTTTCCGATATCCCAGCACCTCTTTTGCTGTTTCCTGTGTGTTTTATTAACTCTAGTATGGACATTTCTGCTTCGTCTTGTAGGACTCTGGAGTGGTTCTTAAGTACTATTGAGAATTCATTCCTTGTTCGCCGGTCTTTCAGTTTTGTTGTATCAAAACGTGTCTTTCTGTGTTCTCTGATTTTGGCTTTCCTTAATTTTAGTTTTATTTTTGCTACCAGAAGGTTGTGATCACTTCCTACATCTGCTCCTTTCCTTCCTCGCACATCTTGTAGTGACCGTTTCCACTTGTTGTTTATTAGTATGTGATCAATTTGGTTTTCTGTGGTTTTATCTGGTGACCTCCAAGTCACCTTATGGATGTTTTTATGTTGGAAAATAGTCCCTCCGATAGTCATCATGTTTTCTTCACAGAAACTGCACAGTCTTTCTCCATTTTCATTTATTTCTCCGATTCCTTCTCTTCCCATGATTCTTCTATTTCCTTCACCTACTTTTGCATTGAAGTCGCCCATGATGAGCAGCATATCATGCTAGGGTATTGTTTCTACTGTGGCTTGGAGGCTGTTGTAAAAATCTTCTTTTAATTCCTCTTCAGCTGCTTCTGTTGGTGCATAACAAACTATAATAGACAGCTTCGTGAATCTTGAGTTGAAGCGTGCATATAATAATCTCTCATTTATTGGGGTCCATTTCAGCAATGCTCTTGATGCTTCTTTTGTTATAATCAATGCTACTCCTCCTTCATGAAGATCTTCTTTACCTGACCATATTATTGTATCTTCTGTGTGCTGTGTTGTTAATTTCCTTTTGCCTTGTCCTGTCCATCTTGCTTCTTGTATTCCTAGTATGTCTAGTTTGTATCTGTGCATTTCCTTGATGGTTTGTGCTAGTTTTCCAGTCTGGTTAAGTGTTCTTACATTCCAGCTGCCGATTTGCATATTGTGTTTAGGTTCCAGGAGGTCTGCAGTCGGGCTGGGGACTTCCAGTGGCTGGCTTTCATCCACAACCTTCATGGGCTCAGTTTCCTGATAAGCATTTCTCCTTCCACCTCCATTTGTTTTTCCCTTGCTTCCGTTTCTGTAGCAGTCTGATAGTTTTTTTACCAGATAGGGTTGCTGGCCCTATGCCGAACCCTCCTTAGTCGCCTTTTATGATCATGCGTGGTAGGGTACAGTGGTCCTATTCTTTGCAGATCCCAGGTACCACACGGGGGAATGATAAAGATAGTGATGATAAAAAAAACAGCTGAAGTACATCTGAAAATGGATAACAAATATAGAACAAAAATGGAAGAATTAGCAAGAAAAAATAATGACATATTTTTCATGAGTGATATAGAACTGAGTATGACAAACACAGCAGAGATGGATATCAATATATGAGACTGATTATTTAAAAACAAAACCACACAACACCTTTAGGTAGTAGAGAAATAATTGAGAAAGCTATCAAAGATATGCTAGCTGCAGGACAACACAGAGGTCATGGTTGGTGTGAGAGTGCTTGTAAAGAAAATAAGATGTTTCACTGAGGTTCTCCTGTGACTATTATGCACTGAACAAAGTGACACTTCCTAGGATCAATAACATTTTAAGACTGTTGACAGGCATTAGGTATTTTACTATTTTAATCTCCAGGTTTGGATATTGTCGTATACCTCTACAAAGAAAAGTGTTATGTGTTTTTTGGGCTCCTAATGTTTTAAAAGACTTCCATGATTTAAAAATCACAGGAGCTATGTTTAAGAATCTTTTATGGACAAAGTTTTGGAGGAATGAGACACGCTTGTTTGTATAGATGACATCCTACTTTTCACTAAAGGAAGTGTTGAAGAATGCTACCTACATACCTTGTACAAGTATTTAGACTATCCTTAATAGATTGAGACAGATTAGAGGATGTCCAAAAGCAAATTCAATAAGACAAAGACTAAATATTTAGGATTTGTGATAAGTAGGCAAGGTATAAAATCAGACCAAGAGAATGTAGAAGTATAAAAAAAGAATGTAGAAGTATAAAACAAAAGTTGCCTTAGCCTTCATCAATTAGTCCATAAATGACATGGTAGCATCAGGGCTGGCGAACCATAGCTGACCAAGATGTTCCACCTCTCCACTGATGACTCCAGTAACAGGCCTAGCCTGGCTAACAGGGCCAAGATCATTATAGTTCCCAAATGCTTCTTCCTAAAATGTATTTCAAAATGCACATGAAAATGTCACAGTAAATGTTTAAAGTTTCCAGCAATGAAGACAAAAATAAAGGCAGATATTTCGTGTTACTTGTATTTGATCTCCATGCGACAGAAAGCTAAAAACTTTCAACTGATGCCACAGTGATGAACTTGGTCATTTTGTTACTATTCATCTTTAAATATTGGTAGTTCTGAAATGTGTAAGGAAATGAAACTGAGCAGAAACACAAATGGCAGAAAATATGAAGCAAGATGAGAAGGTATAAATGAGGTACCTACTACATCCAATAATTCGGCATGAACCTTTTACAAGGATTACACACAAGAACAACACATAAAATAGATGAAAAACTAGGCTTTTAGGTCTCCTCCTGTTCTGAAAGGCAAGCATGAATGACTCAGGTCAACAAGAACGTAGGGTAGGAACAAAGTGATTATTTGAAAAATTATGTGGGATAACCTCAACCACTCAGAAAGTGGTGATGGTGGCAGCAGAGGTGGGCGGGCGTGTGTTTTGTTTTTTTTTTTATATTCAGAAAGTGGCAAGAAAGTTATAAATACCAAAGACTATTACAGAAGAAAGAGAGAGCTAAGGGAAGAAAGCTAAAACTGCAGCAGAATCAGAGGCTGAGACAAAAACTGCAGTACAGATAGCAGAAAGAAAGTGAGTGAAAATCTAAAGAAGTTTAAAGGAAGTTAAACTTATTGTTAATTCCAGCTGGTTGGAGACAGCCAGCCTGGAAAATAAGGCATTGTTCTAGAGCCTTATGGGAATGTTCATCGGAAAAACAGGAGCAAATTGCAATAAAAGAAATATCCCATTTTCCTAGGTAGTTTCTTTGACAGAAGTGTTTTGCCACTGGTGTCCATGCCCTCTGAGACATGTCATTAAGGTGTTGGTGAAAATGATCTCCTAAATGTAAACTGGTCTCCCCTACATACTTCATATCACAATGCCACATAATAGCATAAATGACATACTTTCAAACTAGGCCATCTGTTTTACACTAGAGATTTCCAACTGGTTGAAGTTGTTATCCTGCATAATTTTTCAAATAATCACTTTGTTCCCACCCTACATTCTTGTTTACCTGAGTCATTCAATCTTGTCTTTCAAAGCTGGAGGAGACCTAAACGCTAAGTTTTTCATCTATTTTCCATTTTGTGTGTGTGCTGTGTTGTATGTAATCCTTGAAAAAGGCTCATGGCAAAATACTGGATGTTGTAGATTCCTCATTTATACCTTCTCATCATACTTCCTTATTTTCTGCCATTTGTGTTTCTGCCCAGTTTCCTCATTTATTTTGTCTTTTTTGTAAAACTGAACCATACATCTCTATCTACTTTTATTACTAGAACCAGTTTTCCTGCAGTTACTATCTTTTCATCTCTGAAATGCATAAGCAATTTTATTCATGGTTCATGCAGTTTGGGGAAGTATGTAAGAAATGATTAACTATTTCTTCATTATTACAATTTTGATTGTTGTGCTTCATTTTGTCTAGGTAAGGAAAAGCTAAAATTCCTGTTTCCATGACATTAAAGCATATTGGGGAATACGGTGGTAGGCCAGTATTTTCCATGACCTTCTGCACATGAAAGTGTGATGTGGTCAGTATCACGCCTGGCCGCTTTACCTTCCCAGATTTCTCTGGTACTCATTTTTAGAACCCCAGGGCCTTTCTGGTGTGTACAAGAAAAAAATCCCACTGCTGGGACTGAACCCTGCCACCTGCTTAGTAAACTGAGCGCCTAACCATTCAGCTAACCAGGCCACCATTTTGTCTAGGTGTTTAAGGTAATATGGTTTGTATGCATCATAAATATATTGGTTTGGTTTTATCTGTTCAAATTATAGGATTCATCACATGAATCTTAGCTCCTCATGTTGTTGCATAGTGTATGCCAATTTCCTTTTTTCTTTCTGATTCAGTCATTTTTCTTTGGTGATGGTGCACTTGCTTAACTATGTGATAGGATACTTTAGATGGGACCAATGTACACAGCATTTGGCAAGTTCAGTTGCTTTTTCACTACTAGAGACAATTATTTGGTATTCACTGCAACATTACCAAAAACTTCCATAATCTTTGTAGTCCATCTACAACATGGTACAGGTTGTTAATGTAAAGAATGAAAAGGAGTGAGGAAACAGCAACACACATTGTGACTTATTTGTGCAAAAAGATATCCAGACATCAAAAAGACAACTACTCTTTTGACTTATTTGTGCAAAAAGATATCCAGACATCAAAAAGACAATTACTCTTTCTTGTATTTCATTTAAAAAATGTCAAATGTTGCCTTGCTTTCAGCAAATCTGATTTAGATCCATGAAGAAAAGGTATTAGCAATTTACAATGCAAAGAAAAATGTTATTGTGAAACGGCAAAACAAAAACAAAAAGCTTCAAAATCAACTATTACTTCACCACTTCATTTGAATTTGTGTTGATTTTTTTAGTTAGCTAATGTTTATGGGGGTTTTAAGAAAAAAAAAACTGCTTTTGAACTTCCATAGAAAGTAACACTGCTGAAGTGAAAGGGGGGGGGGGGGGGGGGGGGGGAATGGGATATTACAGGGAAGATTACTATGATCATGGCTATATCCACTAAAACCTGTTGGACTTTCTTCTCTATATGTGCAACTTGTGGAGCTGTCACATGTTATTCACTTCTGAAACAGATGAAGCTGCAGTATTTATCACTGATCATCTAAATAATGAGAAGGAAAATACATGCTATCTTTTCTTTATTCAGTTTTGGCAACACTGATCATCTAGAGCAAATCTAAATACAAACTCTATTTGAAATCATCACATTTGAAATGAATTTCAATAATAATAATAATATGATTAAAAATATGTAATATACATATTTTTTAATCATATTAAATTTTAAAAAAATTTTACCTCTAATATTTTCAGTACCTTATCAATGACTCACAGCAAACACTACCACACTGACTGCAGTTATAGTGCTGAAAAAGCTAAACAATATTTCTCATCTTTACCATAAAAATATATTACTCACCTCGGATCAGGATGTGTAATAGCACACACTTCGGTGGTGTTGTAAATAACCTTGGCATGAGAATTATAGTAATGAATACCGAGTATTGAAGTACGTGCAACTGCAGCATTCCCTGTTCCCATCTGATGAAGTCCTTTTCTCCAGCAAATTTCTGCAGCCTGAAATGGTGCATAAATATCTTGTACAGCCTTTATTTTTTTTCACTCACTTCTTTTTTTTTTTAAATTTCCAACCAAATAATTTACTACTGAGATTTCAAAATCACACTTTAATTTTAGACCAAATAATTTACTACTGATATTTCAAAATCACACTATAATTTTACAGGTACAGTCAAACCCGCTTATTGTCACATCAGCAGGACCATCAAAATATGGTGACATTAAGCAGAGTTGATATTAATCGGGGTCCATTACAAGGGCATTAACTGGGATAATGCAACTTTTGACTAACTGATGCTATTCCATGCAGCACGCATAAAATTAATTGCTATCTTGATGTCAATCTTGGCAACAAGCTTTTGTTCCACAGCATGCAGCACATGACACACTATTCATTTTCTGTATTGTTGCTTTAAGGTGTAAATGGTACCTTGGTCGCACAGCTGCAACACGCTGGTTGTGTTAGGTGGCAGGGAAACAAGCTTTGTAGCCATCAGATTGGCAACATCAGTGTGTGGCGGACAGTTATCAATGAACAACAAAACTTTTCTGTTCATTTTGTTGTTGAAACAAATGTCCCAGTCCTTAAACAGTTCACCTGTCATCCAAGCACACTGACTGGCCCTGTAAGTGACAGGCAGGCTCTTTACGTTCTAGAAGCGCCGCGGATTTCATGACTTTCTGATAACAAGGAGTGAAGTCTTCTCAGTGCCAGACATATTACACCACGTGACAGTTGTTAAGCAATCTTTAACTTATTTGCCATCGTGGCACTTCTCACCATGAAAGCAGAAAGTTCTGTTCGGTAGCAGTTTATAAAACACGCCTGTTTCATCCACGTTAAAAATGTCATCTGAGCTGTACGCATCCAAAATTTTTGGCAAATGTTAAATCCAATCATTAACAATATTGGTGTTAACTTGGGCCACTTCACCTGAAGCAACCTTAAATGTTAATGTTGTGGCATTTCCTAAAGTGCTCAAGAAAGCCGTATGAACACTTCCAGTCAGGCATATCCATTTATTTTGCAAAACGTTCTGCAATTTCCGGAAGCATAGGATCGCACACTGTGCAGAACATGTCTGCTTGAAACGTTTCAGCAGAACACACTCAATATCCATGTAAGAACTCGCACACCTTTGCCTACAGTTTGACTTAATTAAAGACAAATGAAAGTCCTGTTCAATTTTGTCTTGGTTTTTAACAAATTTCAATACAGCTGAAACATCAATTCCAAATTTATCCGCTGTGTCCTTTCTCATAATTTTTTCATCAACTTGCTTCAGAATATCCATTTTAGTGCTTAAATCTAGATAACACCTCCGCATTTAGTAGCCATTATCAATCACAACAAGGAGTAGAGAAAAGTTCCCAGCTATACAATTCACAGTACACTACTCAAAAATGTCAGACTATCAACTTGCATTGCCAACTTAAAACCGCCCATATCTTGATAAAGAAAACAAACATTGACCAAAAGAAGCCAGTTTTTAATCATGAAAGGGTGGCCATGGTAAGAGGGGTGATTGATAAGGTACAAAAGAAGACTGAAGTGATGGTCGTCTCAAAGAAAAGAATAACACCAAAATGTAGCATTACCATCAATGGTACAGAACTGAAACATGTTGATAGATTCAAGTACTTAGGAACAATTATAACAGCTGAAGGGAAATGTCACAACGAAATAAAAACCAGACATGCTCAAGCCAAGTCAGCATTCCAGAAAATGAGAAACATCTTGTGCAACAGATCCATATCAAAGGAAACAAGATTCCGAGTACTTAAATGTTACATTGAGCTAATTTTGTTTTATGGATGTGAAGCATGGTCCATGAATATGAGAGTACAGCAAGAAATGGAGGCCATGGAAATGTGGTTCATAAGGATGTTGAAGGTACCATGGACAGCTAAGAAAACCAACGGAGAAGTCTTAAAGAGAGGCTGGAGTTAAAAGGCAAATTACAGCAAAGATCAGAGGCAGATAAGTGAGATTTGTAGGACATTTTCTGAGAAGATGAAAATTGGAACACACTGTGGCAACTGGAAAAACTGAGGGAAGAAGACAGAGAGAGGTTACTAGATGGGCTGTCAGTGTGGCTAGGAAGAAAGTCACTGGCGGATGTCCTAATCAAGTCTAAAGACACGGAATTGTGGAGAGAAATGATCGCCTACACCACGTGCCATGGCACTTGATTGATTGATTGATAAGGTACAAAGGATTATTTGTGGACAACTTTTTGGGGTTATTTCTCAATATAGTCCCCTTGCACGTTAGTCTAGTGATCCTGGAGCATGCGGATCCCTTCTTTGTAAAGGTCAACATATTGTGCCAGTAGAAAGTGGTCTACAGTATGACATCTGAAGCAAATTTGTGACCACTGAGCTCCTTTCTGAGTTTGGTAAACAGGTAATAGTCCGAAGGGGCCAAATCTGAGGAATAAGGAGGATGTTCAAGAAGCTGGAAGCCACATTCATGGATGGCAGCCATTGCCACCGCCGACTTGTGAACTGGATCATTGTCTTGATGAAAGATGACTCGTCTCGTCAATTTCCCTCGATGTTTTCCTCCAATTTGACCCGCAGTTGCTTCACAAGATTGGCGTAATAGGCCCCGGTGACGGTTCTGCTCTTTTGAAGATAGTCTATCAACAGCACACCTTCTGAATCCCAAAAGATGGAAGCCATCACTTTGCCTGCATACAGAACCACCCTTGCTTTCTTTGGAGGTGGGGATCCATAATGTTTCCACTGCTTTGATTGTTCTTTGGTTTCTGGTTGAAAATGATGAACCCAAGTCTCATTCACAGTCACAAATTGCTGAAGAAACTTTTCAGGATCTGCAGAAAAATGGCCAAGATTTCTCTTGACATGTTGAGACGTTGTCATTTGTGATCAGCTCCAAAAGTTTTGGGACCCATCAAGCAGAGACCTTTGTCATTTGAAGATCATTGTGAATAATGGCATGAACACGTTCCTGGGAGATGCCCAACTCAGTAGCAATGTACCACTCAGTTAGTCGTCGATCCTCCATTATCATGTCATGGATTCTGCCCGTGGTTTCATTGCTGGTTACCGTTCTTGCTCTTCCTGGATGGGAACATCTTCCAGACTCTCCCTTCCATGTCTGAATTGAGCTGCCCATTTCTTCACTGTGCGGTAAGAAAGAGCACTCTCCCCTACAGTCTCTGCCATATCCTCATGGATCTCCTTCTATGATAAGCCCTTGATGCAGAGGTAGCAAATGACTGCTCAATGAGAAATTTTATCCATTTTCTCAATTTCAGTAGCTTGTAAAAAAAAAATTGGTTGTAGTTAATTTCTTGAAACTTGGTGTTTAATTTTACATTAACCTGATCTACAAATGCACCTATATCAACTGTGCGTTTCAAGTATTTATACCTTATACTGAGAACTTATCAATCACCCCTTGTATGTCTTTCATTTAAAGCACCTGAATTTTGATGCCCACAAGTTCAAAAGGTTGATGTAGCACCTACTCTGTGAAACTGATAAAGCTTTGTGAGATATTTATAGCTCATAAACTTGCTCAGTTTGTGATACAAAGCAGTCTTTAACTCCTCCGGGTGCAAAAATACTGCGACATTAACTGATTTGTACCAGTAATCATCATCATCATCATGTGCATTGGCTATTATGCTTCTCCAGAGTACACGATCCTTCATGCAGGCCATTAGCTCAGTTGATGATCACCTCTCATGCCATCTTGTCAGACTGTCCAGTATCATTTCTCTTGGTCTTCCTCTTGATAGTCTTCCTTCTGTTTTTCCCTGTTGTTATAATATTTTCAATGCCCCCTACTGCATGTCCTATGAAAGAACATTGTCTTTCTCTTATTTTTTTTACAAGATTTTTTTGTGTCTCCAGCTCTTCTCATACATTCTTCATTAGTTATTTTTGCTGTCCAGGGGATTCGCAACATTCTTCTAATAAATCACATTTCTGCTGCTTCCAAAGATTTTTTTGTGCAGACCTGCTTATTGTTCATCATTCACTTCCATATAACAAGACAGGTTCAATATAGCATTTTAGGACTCCTTTTCTAACATTCAATGATAAGGATTTGTTGGGTAATATGTTTCTCATTCTCTGAAATGCAGTCTTTGCTTGGCTTATTCTGTTCCTAATTTCTGCACTGCATTTCCCATCTGAAGTTATTACTACATAATAAGCAGGATGAAATTAACTAGAGTAAAGCCCATTAATTATTTATGGGAGTTGGCCGGGGGTATCAATTTCTGTGACAATATCTGGGTTTTGACATAAAGCGATGTGATATTAAGTGGGTTTGACTGTATATTTCTTCACTTTGTTCAAAGCAAAAGTTTTGCCAAATTTTAGATAATATACTATTCTGAACTGTGTTAATTTCTTGCTTGAAAAAGTGTTTATTATGCAAAGATGAAAAAGCTGTAATGTTAATGATTCACAAAAAATGACACAAAATTTTAAGTTTCACCCACAGTATAACACTCTTTATTATTATCTTTAGCCATTAAAGTACAGTTTGTTTCTTACATCTTTTGGTGTTTCTGAGAACTGTGCATGAGCAATAACAGATTTGGTGTAACTGTCCAGGCCTTGTCCACAAACATCACTCAGTTCTGGAAATCCTCGTTCACTCCAATCCATAAAACGTTTGGCCAGATCTACAAGATTGATCTGAAATTATTGAATAATATATGGTCTACTTTCGTATTCTTAATTGTGCTTGGAACTAACAACTCATTTCTTAACAGAACCCTATTACTGGTTACTAGGTACCTCCTACAGACAGATGCAAGTCTAGCAGTGAAGTGATACTAATCTCAGACAAAGATAATATTATGCCTACTGTGCTCAACAGGGATGACTTTCTCTTGTTCACTGCCAGCATCAGCATTTCAAAGGCACAAAAAGTGGGCATTTTGCAAAACCATGACAGGCTGGATTTATTGAATCTCACACAATACTCAGTCAAAAAAACAAAACTGCAGAAATGTACCCCGCTTTGGTTGCTTCTATTTACCTTATATCTGAAATTTTCAAAAGACCTAGACTGTACAAAGAACTGGAGAACTCTGGGTGTTCACTATTACATAAACTGATTGCTTCATTTTACTAAAATATGATGGTCACCATATACTTTTGTAAAAGCAAATCTGAGAGTTCTGAGGTCAAGAGTGAAGTAAAAGGTTGTATACCTTCATCCACTCTCCTCTGAACTTGCTTTGCTGCTCTCTTTACACTGCACATCCAAAAAGCCAATGGTAATATATTCGCATAACTGGATGACTCATTTATTAACAGTGTGTAACTTTAGAGTCAGCTAGTAAGCTTACATTCCCTGACAAATGCAGTCCTCAAGGCTCACAGAAACGCTACACTGAAACTTTTTCCCTGCCATAGTCGATATCATGATAACTTCCTGTTAGTCTAGTGACTGCCATGTTTGCTATAGCGATTTTGTTTCATTGCAACGTAAAACTATTGTAAAACTTTTTAATGTACATGATGTCTGGTGACCTTTCATAGTTCAATCATAAAGCGTGGCTAACAACCGAGTGAAACTGATGAACTAATGTAGAAATTTCAGTATTTACTGCGATTTCTGAGGCATAAGAACATGTCCTATGACCTGACCACTGCTCCTGAATGTACCCCAAGTACATCTAGGCCTATTAAATGGACTGAAGAAGTAGTTAGAAGGTTATTTCAGACATTATTTTAGTGAGAATGCCACCACATAATGAGATCGGATGAAAATTTAAGTATATCTGGAAATTGCCGATGGTAAACATTGTACATCTAGGCATTGCCGATGGTAAGCACTACATAATTATCAGCTAAAATTTTTCCTAAAAATCTCTTCATTTATGAAATCTTCTTACATTTACAACTATTTTCATGCATAATATGTATACTTTTAAAGTGGAAATACTTTGTACATTCACTTTTACAACTATATCCCCTATACATATCAAGACCCGCGCTTTTTGTGTGCCATGGACAGGAACGTCCACATTTTTTTCTGCAGCACAGGAAGAATGATCAGAGGATATGACTTATTCTTCCCAATAGAACTTGAAAAAAGAATGTTCTTGGATGAAGCACAAACATGTCAACCAGTATGTAACCATCCTGGATACACACAGGTTTTTTTTTTTCCCTCTGGGTGAAGTCTGCACATAACAAGAAAGATAACTACAACATTTAACAGATTAAAGAAAATGGCATAGAACAACAAAAGATTAATGCTGAGGACAAAGATTTTGATTTATCAGACCAGTGTGCTTAGCACTCTCTTGTTCAGATAACATATTCAAGACATGATTAAAAAAAAAACTAAGCAGTTTCAATTTTTGATGTCTTAACAAAATAATGAATATCAAGTAGAGACAAATAATCAACTCTGAGACACAACAATGTGCCAAGCTTCCATCCATGATGGAAAATTAAGATGGCTGGTGATATGTTACAAGAATAGGTGACAACAGTATCAGAAGAATCTATTTTGAGGTAAAGTAGACCAAAACAAAGATACAAGGATATCTGTACAACATCCATGAGATATTTTTCCCATCAGCCACAGACTGGATGGAAATGGTGACAGGTCATGATAAGGATAATGACTTCACATGGGATCAATGCATCACTTGAGAAGAAAATGAGAATGGGAACTGAAGACAGAAAATGCAAATGCAATGAGAGTCATCATCATCATTAGGTGCCGTGCTGACTGGCGTTGGCTATTATGCTTCTCCAGAGTACGCGATCCTTCATGCAGGCCATCAGTTCAGTTGGTGATCTCCTCTCACACCATCCCGTCAGACTGTCCAGTATCATTTCTCTTGGTCTTCCTCTTGATCTTCTTCCTTCTATTTTTCCTGTTGTTATAATATTTTCAATGCCCCTCTTCTCATTGCATGTCCTATGAAAGTACATTGCCTCTCTCTTATCTTTCTGACAAGGTTTTTTGTCTCTCCAGCTCTTCTCATACATTCTACTTTAGTTATTTTTGCTGTCCAGGGGATTCGCAACATTCTTCTAATAAACCACATTTCTGCTGCTTCCAATGATTTTTGTGCAGACTTGCCTATTGTCCATGATTCACTTCCATATAACAAGATAGGTTCAATATAGCATTTTAGGACTCGTTTTCTAACATTCATTGATAAAGATGTGTTAGCTAATATGTTTCTCATTCTCTGAAATGCAGTCTTTGCTTGACCTATTTGCAATGAGACTGCATCTTATAAAAGTTGCAGTCAGAATCTATCATTAAAAAAACAAAATGATGCCACCAAGTAAAGAGGAAGCATCCACACTTTATCTCTTACACATTAACACCAGAAAAAAATATTTTAATGCCAAAAAAAAAAAAAAAGATTTCTTTCACATTCCTTCTCTGTCATTCACTTAGACATCAACCCCAATGTCTCTCATAAATGTGGCAGTTCATTAGTTTTTCAGCATCATTATAGAGCTTCCACAAGAGGCTGGAGTCCTACCAGGCCTTTTGTCTGAGTGAGTTGTGTAGCTGTTAACTCCAAAAGACATGACAAAACAGTCTGCTGTTCTTTGTTGCAGACACAAAGGTCTGTTGGGGCAATTTTCAGCTTGTGGTATAGATTTTGTCTCAGCGTGCAGTGTACTATTCTCAGTCAGAAGTTTATCACTTTTTTTCTTGAGAGTTTGCAGAATCTATCATCTGTTTTTGCTTTGGAGTGTTGTTTTATTCATTTGTCTTTATTCTCTCAGATTCAAGATCAAATAAACATAGAATCTGCATGTCCTCACCTGTCCTCTGTGATATAGCAAAGACTCTATGATAATAAGCATCAAATCTGTTTCCTCAGTCCAGTCACAAATCACCCACTTTCTGCGTGTATTGTCTTGTAGTAATTTTTTATGAACAAGTTCCAGCTCTGTACATACTGAACCATACACCTAATCAAAAAACATAACACAATTATGCTGGAATATACATTCAAATAAGAATCTGAGGCATACATGAAAGAATAATGAAATAAACACAATGTGAGTAGGTCTTCTATTTACTATAACTGACTGACTATCTACATGTGTTGATCTTTCTTTCAAAATTAATTATGCAAAAAGTAGGAACAGCTTTATTAATTAATGAGCACACAGTTGTGACATTTCGATTTGTACCTTAATTATACAAAAACATACAGGACAAAAAAATAGGGAAAGAAGATAAAATATAATTCACATGAATGCTATATGACATCTTCTTCTTCGTTCGCATTGTCTATCTATATCTGCAGTCCTATCTCTTGGATAAATTTAACTGTTTTTTGTAATTCATGTATGGAACCGTACAGCTTATCTTCTTTAGTGGTTTAACTGGGCCAGTAATTATTTCTCAGTGTCTCATAGTTGGTGCAGTTCATGGAGGATATGTTCCACAGTTTGGGGCACCTGGGCACATGTACATAGATTAGTAATACCAACCTTAAACATTGTATACATATGACTTCGGAGTTGGCTGTGTCCTGTTCAGAGACGGAAGATGGTGACTTGTTCCTTTCTGTTTAGCGTGTGATAGTCATCATGTGGTGGTGTTTGTGGCTTCCTGTAGGTTTTTATCATGCTTTTCTTCTGATTATAGGTGATTGGTATGTCTGGTTGCTCCATTTCAGTGCCCTCTTTGGCCAGATGGTCAGCTTTCTCATTGCCTGGTATCCCACAGTGGGAGGGAATCCATTGCAAAGTGACTCCATGTTGTAAGCCAATTTTTGACAAGGCATCCTTAAGGTCTGGTAGTCTGTTGCATTGAAGAGCTTCCAGTACTGATCTTGCATCTGTGAGAATTATTACAGGACATGTATCAATTCTGGAGTCTGACAGTTTTTCAACTGCAGCAATAATTGCCCTAACTTCTGCACCATAATTGTTGCAGTATTTTCCAGTGGGTATGGAAATCTTGTCAGTGGTGTTGTTTGGATATTCAATATGTGCTCCTGCCCCTCCATTCTTTATGGCATTGTGTGCAGATCCGTCTGTATACACACGTATCCAGGTGTCACATGGATATTTATCATCTAGAACATTAAGTGTGGCTGTTGATCTTACAAGACTGCTCTGCATCTCACCATTCTGCACAGCTTTCACTTCAGTCTGAATAGTTATTTGTGTACAACCTGCTTCTTTCCATGGTGTATGCTCTGGTATAGATAATGGAGCAACTACAGCTGGAAGGTCAGGTATCAGCTTACGCATCCGATTGGCCTGATGAATGAAGCTGCTTCTTTTAAGCCGTCTTAGTGCCAAGTTATTGAATCTCTCCTTCAGGGGATGGCTTACAGAGCTGAGGAATTTCTCTCCCATGATCATGACCTTTGTGTCTCTACGTTCCTTTAGCACTTGAACACCAACTATTTTCTGCATTTCTACTATTGGTGTGGACCTCGTGGTACCTGTGATAATCCGTAGTGACTGATTTTGTACCTTGTCTAAATTATGCAGTGTAGTGTTTGATGCTGTGCACCAAGATGTTGAGCCATATTCTAAATGTGGTAGAATACTTTGCTGATATACATTCTTGAAGATTCTTTCACTAGCTCCCCATGTGGTTCCACTCAATTTTCTGCTAGTTTTCTTCTGGCTTTTGCTTCTGCACTGTTGATGTGTTGCTTCCAGGTCAGTTTTGAGTCAAGAGTCATTCCTAAGTAAGTGGGTTGGTTGTCCATCCTTAAGGATATTTCATTTACAAAGATCTTACCTGCTTTCTGTTTAGATGAGAGAGTGAACAGAGTGGTATTTGATTTCTATGTGTTTATACTTACACACCATTTGTTTGTCCATGATGTCAAGATGTCTGCTGCTCTTTGGAGTCTCTGTGTAGCAACTGTCGCATATTCATCTGTACACCACATGACCAGATCATCTGCATACAGTGCCGCTTTGATTCCATAGGGAAGTTCCTTGACCAGGTCATTAATGAATACAAGGAATAGTGTAGGCGAAAGGACTCCTCCTTGTGGTACACCGTGTCACAGAAGTACTTTCTGGCTTTTTGTGTCCATCCATTACTACTCTAGCTCTTCTATCGTGTAAATAGGACTTTATCCAGTTGTACAGTCTTCCATTCACGTTGCAGTTTCTTAGTTTCCTCAGCAGACCTTTTTTCCATACTTTATCAAAGGCTTTCTTCAGGTCTATCTATGCTGCTAGTACAAGGTTTTCCTCTTGGAATGCATCCTCAATCTCTTGAGAGAGATAGGTCACTTGATCTTCCGTACTGTAGTACTGCCTAAATCCTGCTTGTTGTGGAACGAGAAGGTTTTCACTTTCTAGGTACCATTTTAGCCTCAGGTCAATGATGCGTTCCATTGTTTTGCATAGGCAGCTAGTGAGACTGATTGGTCTGTAGCTAGAGGCAGTATCACTGTTTTTCCCTAGCTTTAGCAGTGGTACCATGCTTGCTTCCTTCCAGATTTGAGGTAACTTACCTGTGCTCCAGCACATATTGAAAATATCCAACAGCTTTCCCATTGCTGCCATTCCCAGGTTCTTGATCATTTCATTGGACACTCCGTCTGGTCCTGGTGATTTCCTTGGTTTCAGTTTACTAACTGCTAGGTCTAACTCACTGCGTGTGATTGGTGCATCCATGACCTCCACTTTTCCGACTTGTTCCTCTTCTTTCTGTGGCTCGATGCGCACTGTACGCTCTTTCTCTGGATGGATATCAATGTTGCAGTCCTGTGCAAACATGCGAGCAAAGTGATCTGCTACCTGCTTACCTGTAAGAGTTTTCCCATCCTCTATTAGTGTAATCTTTGTACTTCTTCCAGTACTCTCATCATTTAACTGTTTGATTAGTTTCCAGTTTCCTTCCATCCTTTTCAAAGTTTAGGGACTCTGTTTTCTCTCTCCAACTTTCCCGTCTGGCTTGCAGCTTGGCTCTCTGAAATTTGGCTTTAGCATGTTGGTAATTATTGTGTTCTTGGCATGGTCTATTTTCTGCTTGCTTTTGAGCTGCTTCCACGTCATCATGGAGTTTTCCCAGCTCACTAGACCAGTATGGTTTATAGTCCCTGCGAGCTCCTCTGGGAATGGTTTCATAGGCGGCCTGAAGGATACAAGCATTGAATTCCTTCACTATGCTGTTAATATCCTTACCTTCTATGGACAGCTGTCCCACCAGGATACCTGTACAATGTCTGTACATTGTCCAGTTTGCTTTTTTATAGTTCCATCTGGGGAGAGGGCTACTGGTGTTAAGGAGTTCATTTTCTATTGTCAGGAAGACTGGTCGATGGTCACTACCTCCAAATTGTTTTCCAACTTCACGTATAATGTTCCACTTCAGATCTGGAGAGTGGAATGCCAGATCTGGTGTTGAGGTTGTATGCCAAGCCCTTGAGTAAAATGTTAGGGGATCCATTGGCTGGTTGATCAGGAGAAGTCCATTATCATCCTGCCAGCTCTCAACTTCCTCTCCTCTCTTGTCTATGTGGTCATAGCCCTAGCTCTGGGAATGGCTGTTAAAATTGCCACAGATCATCAGTCTCTCTTTGTGTGGGATTGCTTCTAAAGCAAGTTGGAGGTCATTAGGACAGTAATAGTTAAGGAGGTGGAAATCTGTATTACTACTTTTTAGACGGATCATCTGGTATTCGGCTCCTTCCATGTACACTTCCACTTGACATGCGCTGATGTTATTCTTAACAAGTGTGAGTACTCCTCCTTGTCTTCTCTCCTGTCGGTCTGATCTAAAACACTGCTAGCCTCTAATTTTAAAGGCGGCATCTTTGGTTAGGTGTGTCTCCTGTATGCAGCATATACTTACCTGCTCTGCAAAAAGTATGTTCTCTAGTTCCACCTTTTTGCTATAGCCATCTCTAACACTGCTGACACCCTCTGCATTATTTTAAGTTCTTGCTTTTTGGCTGTTTTCTTCTGTTGTATTTTTTGGCCAGTAGCTCTACTCTCATGTCTCCTGACTCCACAAGACAAACTGAGAGGACCTCCAGTAGCATTGGGTGGACCCTTTCGAGGCAGGGGGCCCGGCATTGCACCATGCAGATAGAGACATTTCATTAGCGATAATGCGTGTTACCCTGATTTTTGCGATGCGCCTTTTGGCTGGGTAACTCCGACTTCAGCACCTTTCCTTGCTAAGGCAGACTGTGGTCTTGCTTGGACTGCCATGAAGACAGTGTGGCTGGCCTGGCCAAAACTTTGTTTTCCAGCCTCTGGTGGCTGTATGTAAGTCCCTTCTCCATGTCAGATGGTTTGGAGACAGTTCCACAAAGACACTCTGACTCTGAGATGAGGAATCCGATGAGCGCTTCAACGATATCCATTCCCCGCCACCTATAGTCTACTGGCTCTGTTCTGTTTACATCATTCTGACAGCCATTGTTGTAAAGACCCATAGGCTTGTCACATCCTGGATTCATTGGTTTCAAACCAGACTTTCACCATCCCCACCAGAGATCTCCATGTCCCCATCCATCCACCAACCTGACATTACATTTTACAAAAATAACAATTACAATTAGTGTTGATTGCTACACGTTTCTGGGCTACAGAAGTAGGTCAGAGTTTTTAAGCAAACAGATCTATGTTTCCTGTCTCACAAACACTATGTTAAGATAAGTGTGCTCTTAACACAGTTGTTCCCAGGGGGATGCTATATGACAAGTCTTACATACATCCCG
The DNA here is from genome assembly GCA_009760885.1 of Achatina immaculata. Lineage (NCBI taxonomy): Eukaryota > Metazoa > Mollusca > Gastropoda > Stylommatophora > Achatinidae > Lissachatina > Lissachatina immaculata. Next base: position 1,291,559 of record CM019704.1, read on the forward strand.
TGCCGTTAAATGCCACATAGGGCTCACATAGTTGTTTGCCAAGTTTTCCTGTTTTCTGCAAGTTTTTCAACTACATCAAGGGATGTTACGCCCACTAAACTGGCTTCTCTTAACAATGTCCTTTTTAGAGTTTCACATGATTGACCTCTTTTTCTGCAGCCTGGTGTGCTCCACTTGATAGCTTGTTTTGGTATTCTCTGATTGTTTTTCTCATCACATGGCCTACATATAACCATCTTCTTTTTCTGATCACCTATGAGACAGGTTGTTGTTTGCTCATCTGTCTTATCTCTGTGTTGTTCTTAAATTCATTCCACTTTACACCAAGTATTTTCCTTAGACATTTGTTTTCAAAAGAGTCTAATTTCTTGTCTATTTCTTTAGTTGATTTCCAGCTTTCGTGTGCATAAATGAGGGTGGATATCACATTTGAATTGAATAATCTTAACTTGGTTTTTGTGCTTATAACTTTTGAACTCCATATGTTCTCAAGATTTTTTAAGGACAATGCTGCTTTTGCAATTTGAATTCTAACTTTCTTCCTGGTGTCACCATCCTAGTCTATGTAGCTGCCAAGGTATGCAAATTGGTTTACTTCATCAATAGCTGTTCCTTCTACGTATATTTTTCCTTCTTGATTAATAAGTTTCATTATTTTTGTTTTGTCTTTGTTAATTTCAAGACCTATTTTGCTAGCCAAGGAAGACAGAGAATCTGTTTTTTCCTGCATCAGTTTCACATTGTCACTGATAAGTTATGTCATCTGCAAAATCAAGATCTTCTATTTGGGTCCCATGTACCCAATCAATGCCGGTTTTACCTGTACAGCATCTGTTCATTATAAAGTCTATGGCAATTCCAAAAAGCAATGGAGATAAAATTCTGTTAAAAATCATAATGGGTAGACTTCGTAAGAAAATAGAAGAAGTCAATAAGGTCCAAGCTGGTTTCAGGCAAGGAAGAGGATCAAGAGATCATATATTCAATACAAGATTAATAATAGAGAAATGCAGAGTTTAATGTGAATCTATATTTATCCTTTATAGACTACTCAAAGGCATCTGATTGTGTACAACACCAGAAACTTTGGGAAATAATGGAAAAAATGGGATTTCCAACACATTTGATACAATTAACATCACTAGACCAACAAGCAGCAGTAAGAATAAATGGTGAAACAACAACTTGGTTTGACATAAAACAAGGGGTCTGTTCAGGGGTGCATATTGTCACCCTACTTATTTAACTTGTATATTGAAAACATAATGAGGAATGTTAGAAAAGATGCAAACAAAGAATATTACTTCCTTAAATCTATTCAGAATCACTTTACAAAACACCACTGATACAACTGATAGTAAGGTTACACCCCTCCAGTTGTTGCAGTCACTGAAGTTGCCTTTTTCGGGTATTTTAACAATGATTCTTTTTTTCCATTTACAAGGGACCTTTTCTTCTTTCCAAATTTTATTAAACATTCTCTGTAGTTGGCTCATGTTGTGACTGTTAATAGTTTTTAACATTTTGACTTTTATTTCATCTTCACCTGCAGCTTTGTTGTTAGCCATTAGATTCATGACTGTTTCAATTTCATTCACTGTAACTTCATCTAAGTTGACATTTAGTTGTGGGACTGGAAAATCAGTTTCAAGATTTATTAATTCATTTGGATGTGGTCAACTAAGTATTTCTAGGATGTGTTCAGCCCATCTTTGGTTTTGGTCTTTACTTGATGTTAACATGTTGCCTGTTTTGCCAAAGACTGGTCTTTCTCTGTAGGTAATAGCACCTGTTAGTTTCTTCTGTATGTTACATATGACAAATAGCAACGTTAAAAAAAAAATTGGAGCATTTAGCTGTTGTAGGAAGCTGCTTCCAGGAGTGTGTGTTGTAGAATTTTGAGAATGTCTAAATGGAGACTTGAGATGTGTGATAGTTTGGCAGTAACGAAAGAGTGGAGACTGCATAAAGGAGAAAGAGTGGAGATTGCAGAAAGGAGAGAGTGATACAGTGGTAACTTATTTAGGAAAATTTAATGGGTGAATGTGGTCGGGGTGGAGGGGTAGTAATCTAATGCAGTCTTCATCTTCTTCATTTGCTTCTACCACCAAGACTGCCCTGTGATCCTGCTGAATTTACTCCTGTGGTCCTCGATATGACCCGTGGTCCCCCGAGAGGCCCAAAAGAGAACCCCGAGAGGATCACAAGAGGTTCAGAGTATCATGGGGCTTGGGCCTGAATTCTTGGTGGGTCGCAGAAGCGGGATTGCGTGACACCGTGGTTTTCGTTGCACTAGTTTAATCTAGAGTTGGACTTTCTCACCAGAAAACCTCCACGTGGTTTGGATATCAGCATATCCCTACAGGGTGAGGTGGTTGCCCATCCAGTCCAGTGTTGGACTTTCTCACTAGAAAACCTCAGTGTGATTAGGACACGCATACATCCCTGCCTGGTGAGAAGTGGTTGCATATATAGACTGCACTGATCCAGTGTCTCCGACTTCAGCATTTTGTGGATGTGGCCGCTACCCTTCCTAGTTGTAACCAGGATGGAGCTTTTGTCCAGGAGGATGAATCCTCACCACTAGTAAGTTTCACCCCTGGGTTGAGCTGGTTTAGACGTATTATCCCAGTATGGGCGTTAGGACATGACCAACCTCTAAAGCGGAGGTACCATGACATGAGTAGTCATCAGGTTTTACCCCTGAGTTAAGCCGATTTAGGCATATTTCACCAGTATGACCGACCTCTAGAGCAGAGGTGCCGTGGTATGAGTAGCTCTCGCCGTGAGACTACTGGACATACTGATTAAGCTTCACTTTATCCCTTCCATCTCCTTTTCACAGTGGCGATGCACGGCAACCCTAATTGAGATCTAATGCAGTGAGGAGGTTCTGAAATATATGTTGCAGATGAGGAACGAGTAGATTTTAGTACAAAGGGAATATGATTGTGGAGAAAGGAAATGTCAAGTATAGCTGAATTCTGAGTTTATGTCATGGGACTCTAACATCCTATATTTCTAAATGTTGTGGTGTTCAAGCACTAGGTGGTTTGTGCCATCAAAGTGACACTGTTTTATGGCTGCAACTAGAATCAGATTTGCCTTTGTGATTTAGGCTATTAAGACCAGTCCTGAATCACTGACATTTTTCTTAAATAGTTTTAACATTTTGTTATTACAGCTTTACTGCACTAGCTTCATGTATACTTATGTATTTGATTTTATATACTTATACACTAACTATTCATGTGTTTCTTTCAAATCAACCACTCAATGTCAGTCCTAAAATAATTTCATCAAAAGGAATTGAGCTTTCATCCATAATTAGTCCTGCCAATGACATGTCTCTCTGACATTAGTTTAATACTCAGAATAACATAACTGAAATATGCAGGTTTATTTGGAGTAATAATGTGTCTCTGAAAATATCTGAAGCAGATTGATGTCTGCTGTTTGCAAAAGTTGCCAAGAATCATAACTGATTCTATAAATATTTATCAGCAGTCAGCCACAGGAACAATGTTTATACTGCAAGGTCAAATCTCTTTGCATCTTCTACCTTCAAGGTTCATCTTCATTTTCTTGAATGTGTTTGTCATCCTGTCAGAACAATTATTCATTTTCCTTGCCTTGCTCTTTTTTTTTTTTCTTCAAAATTCAAGAAATTCATGTGTTGGTGCTGAAGGCAAGGCTATACAGCAAAGTTTCTGGTTTTGTTTTTAAACAAAATGTCTATTTCCAAATCCCTATAATATTGTATATCTTTATGAGTATGTGTGTGTGAAAGGGAGTGAGTGGGGGAGAAAGTAGGACATAGAAAAGAGATAGGGAGAGGGGAAGAGAAGAATTTGGGAGAGAAAGAGATGCATGCATGTGCACACACAGGTACATACACATACAAAAAGAATTTTCAAAGCATCTAATTTTTGTTGCTAATTCAATTCAGCTTAGTGACAAGTTTTTGTATGCTTTTGGAAAGACTTAAGCAAACATTTTTAGTAGCTACAATTTTCTTTTTGCCATGTTTGATCTATCAATACTGTTATCATCTTGATTTTTAAACTTTCTTCTATGATTAATGTTCTAAATATCAGAAGTGCTTTAAACAGTCTGTTACCAAACTTCTTTGCATTTTCACAAGAGACTGATAATTTAAATGTTTAGAACATCTATATTTTAAGACAGTCACTGTCCTTTTTGCTGTTACAGCTTGCATGATATTACCACAACTTGTGGAGTGAGCATCAGTGAACTCATAATTTTCACCTTCTGTTTCATTCTGAGGATAACTAGTTAATGCTTAATGATCACATACTTTGTTGTTAAAATTATCAGACAGAATCAAATAGAAAAATTCAATAAATATACATATGTGCTGTAGAAATTTCTTTCTAATCAAGTTAAACAGAGCAGACAACACAGACAAACAATAAAGGGGAGAAAAAAAATAAAAGAAACATTCACAGAGATATATCATCATCATCATCATCAGGTGCCGTGCCGACTGGCGTTGGCTATTATGCTTCTCCAGAGTACCCGATCCTTCATGCAGGCCATCAGTTCAGTTGGTGATCTCCTCTCACACCATCCCGTCAGACTGTCCAGTATCATTTCCCTTGGTCTTCCTCTTGATCTTCTTCCTTCTATTTTTCCTGTTGTTATAATATTTTCAATGGCCCCTCTTCTCATTGCATGTCCTATGAAAGTACATTGTCTCTCTCTTATCTTTCTGACAAGGTTTTTTTGTCTCTCCAGCTCTTCTCATACATTCTTCATTAGTTATTTTTGCTGTCCAGGGGATTCGCAACATTCTTCTAATAAACCACATTTTTGCTGCTTCCAATGATTTTTGTGCAGATTTGCCTATTGTCCATGATTCACTTCCATATAACAAGATAGGTTCAATATAGCATTTTAGGACTCGTTGGTTCTCAGCTATCAGTACTGTGTCGTCAGCATACCGAAGGTTGTTAATATTGTATCCTCCAATTTTTAAGCCTGGTTCTGTGATGATTGTTCTTAGAATATTCTCGCTGTACAGAGAAAAAAGGTCTGGAGATAGTACACATCCTTGTCGCACCCCTTGTTTTATAGGTTGGTAGAGATATATAGAGATATCAATTACAGCTCTCATAATCATAAAAAAAAAACCTTTCTGCCATCTGATTCAATTTTCTACACTGTTCACTTAATAACAAGAACTGCCAAAGAAATTATTATCCAATGGATCAGACTTGATTACAACGTTAAGCCAAAGTTAAAAATAAAAAGATGGAAACGCTTTTCAAAGACCTTTACCTTATGTGCCTGCTTTTTAGATAAATTTTCTGTAAGGTGACCTATAGCATCTCCAACAACATGTCCATAAATCATTCCAATTATCTTTTCATATGCTTCACTTGCTTCCTTCTCAGCTACCTGTCCATAGATGAATTTTTACAACTTTAGCATCAATGTACATAATTTCAAATGAAATTTACTAAAAAAAATGATTGATGTTTCAGTCAAGTAACGTGATAAAACCCACAACTGATTGACTGACATTCCTTTAGGGCCAACATTGGCTCATAGGACAGAAATCATATCTTTCCATGTCTAACGACTCGCCGCCGCCCGCTGTAGGTCTTGGATGGACTTGAATCCCAAAGTTACCATCTCTAGTGATGGTTCTACACAGACTCTCCCTTGGCCTGCCTTGCTTTCTTTTGCCCATCAATGACCATGTGTGGCCCTGGCATGGGAGTCTGGATTCGTCCATTCTGAGAATGTGGCCGAGATGGGCCCATCAACATCTTTTGATGTATCTTGATACGTAGACTTGGTTCGATTCCTGTCTTACTGACTCGTTCGATTTAAAGTTGGACCATCTGATGTTCAATAGTCTATGGAGACATTGTTCTCAAAAGCATCAAGTCTTTAAATGAGTAGACTGGTTGATTTACAACTCTCACAACTGTATGTTAACACTGGGATCACACAAGAGTTGAAAATTTTAAGTTCCGTGGTTTTACTGAAAGGAGCAGATATAGGAAGTGATCACAACCTTCTGGTAGCAAAAATAAAACTAAAATTAAGGAAAGCCAGAATCGGAGAACACAGAAAGATACATTTTGATACAAGAAAACTGATAGACCAGCAAACAAGAAATTAATTCTCAATAATACTTAAGAACAGCTTCAGTGTCCTACAAGACGAAGCAGAAATGTCCATATTAGAGTTCAATAAAACACTACAGGAAACAGCAAAAGAGGTGCTGGGATATCGGAAAAGGAGAAAAGAGGAATGGATAAGCGAGACCACATGGGAAAAGATAGAGCAAAGAAAACAAATCAAGAAAAAATTACTGAACACCAAATCACAACGGCTTAAAGAACGAGTTTTAAGTAATTATGCACAAAAAGACAAAGAAGTGAAGGAATCATGCCGTCAAGATAAACGTCAATATTATGACAACTTAGCAGAAACAGCAGAGAAAGCAGCATATACAAATGACATGAAAACCCTATATAAAATCACAAAGCAGATGAAAGGTAACTTCAACACAAGATGTGAAAGTGCAGTAAGAACACAAAATGGACAACTGGTCAGTGGAGAAAGAGAAAAAATTGAAAGATGGAGGGAACACTTTAACACCCTACTAAACAGAACACAAGCAGCACAAGCAATAGATATACCTGAAGCAAAAGCGGAACTAAACATCAATACAGGACCAATAACAATAAATGAAGTAAAGGAGGCGATAAAGATGCTAAAATCAGACAGGGCACCAGGTGAAGATGAAGTGACTGCTGAGATGTTGAAAGCAGAAGAAACAGAAACACCAAAACAACTTTGCCGGATATTACAACAAATTTGGGATTTAGAAAAAGCCCCAGAGGAGTGGAAAACTGGTCTTATAGTAAGACTACCAAAGAAGGGTGACCTCAGAGATTGCGGAACTGGAGAGGCATTACCCTACTGCCACTCACTAGTAAAGTATTTTGCAGAATAATCATCAACAGAATTGTACCAACACTTGAGGAAAAACTTCGGAAAGAGCAGGCAGGATTTAGGAAAGGAAGATCATGCATAGACCACATATTTGTACTTAGACAAATATTAGAACAGGCAAATGAGTGGCATAGCACAACATATGCATTATTCATAGATTTTGAGAAAGCCTTTGACAGTGTCAACAGAGATGCACTGTGGAAAATCCTAAGATGGCATGGCCTCCCCCATAAAATAGTTAATGTAATCAAAGCCCTATATAAGGGTTTTCAGTGCAAAGTGATCTGTGGAGAACATACCTCCAGCAGCTTTAGGGTACAAACAGGAGTGAAACAGGGATGTGTACTATCACCAACATTATTTATCTTGGCAGTAGACTGGTTAATGAAGGAGGTAACATCAGACAAACGCAGAGGATTACAATGGACCCTTGACACAGTGCTGGAGGACCTTGACTTTGCGGACGACATTTGTCTGTTATCAAGCAGTCACAAAGATATGCAAGATAAAATAAACAAGCTAACTCAGAATGCAAACAACATAGGACTAAAGATCAACGTAGGAAAGACAAAGTTAATGAAGCAAAATGTGAACAACAGAAATGTACTCAGAGTAGATAACAAGTTAGTGGAGGAGGTCAACGAATTTGTATACCTTGGCAGCAGAGTAGTAGAAAATGGAGACAGCACAGAGGACAGTTTGGATCTGTTGAAGGAAAGGGAACACACAATGCCATTTATGCTTTACGAACACTAACAGAAAGAGCTTTAGAAGTACAGAAAGGTCTCTACTTATGCTTCATTGATTACACCAAGGCATTTGACAAGGTGAAACATAATGAAATTATTAAAATGCTTGAAGACATCAATATAGACGGCAAAGACCTGAGGATTGTAAAACATCTATACTGGCAGCAAGAAGCAGCAGTTCGAGTTGAAAATAGAATTGGAAAATATCAACCTATAAAACAAGGGGTGCGACAAGGATGTGTACTATCTCCAGACCTTTTTTCTCTGTATAGCGAGAATATTCTAAGAACAATCATCACAGAACCAGGCATAAAAATTGGAGGATACAATATTAACAACCTTCGGTATGCTGACGACACAGTACTGATAGCTGAGAACCAACAAGACCTGCAAAATCTCTTGAATAAAGTCGCCAAAGAAAGTGAACAGAAAGGCATTACTTTGAACATCAAAAAGACAGAGACTATGGTTATATCTAAGAAACAGAATCCACCAGCATGCAGTATTAAATTAAACGGAACTGTTCTAAAACAGGTGCAGAAATTCAAATACCTTGGAGCAGTAATAACTTCAGATGGGAAATGCAGAACAGAAATTAGCAACAGAATAGGCCAAGCAAAGACTGCATTTCAGAGAATGAGAAACATATTGACCACCACATCCTTATCAATGAATGTTAGAAAACGAGTCCTAAAATGCTATATTGAACCTATCTTGTTATATGGAAGTGAATCATGGACAATAGGCAAGTCTGCACAAAAATCATTGGAAGCAGCAAAAATGTGGTTTATTAGAAGAATGTTGCGAATCCCCTGGACAGCAAAAATAACTAATGAAGAATGTAGGAGAAGAGCTGGAGAGACAAAAAACCTTGTCAAAAAGATAAGAGAGAGACAATGTACTTTCATAGGACATGCAATGAGAAGAGGAGGCATTGAAAATATTGTAACAACAGGAAAAATAGAAGGAAGAAGATCAAGAGGAAGACCAAGAGAAATGATACTGGACAGTCTGACGGGATGGTGTGAGAGGAGATCACCAACTGAGCTGATGGCCTGCATGAAGGAGAAGCATAATAGCCAACGCCAGTCGGCACGGCACATGATGATGATGATGACAGAGGACATCAACAGCAGACTTACTAGAGCAAACCAGGCTTTTGCAATGCTGCAGAATATATGGAAATCAAATAAACTAAGCATAAATATGAAAATCAGGATATTTAAGAGTAATGTTCTAAGTGTACTACTCTATGGAAGTGAATGCTGGAAAATCACCAAAACCATAGAAAACAAGTTGAATTCTTTCCAGACTAAATGTTTACGAAGAATTAAACAAATATTTTGGCCAAACACCATAAGAAATAACATTTTATTAGCAGAAATGCAGATGAAACCACTGACAACAATTATTGAGGAAAGACGCTGGCGATGGTTGGGACATGTGCTCCGAATGACTGACAACTCACTACCAAAAATAGCACTAAGATGGACACCACAGGGGAGCAGAAGTAAGGGTAGACCAAAAGAGACATGGAGAAGAACAACAGAAAGGATGTTGAGCAATAGAGGGCTCACCTGGGCAAGAGCAGAAAAAAAGGCGAAGGACAGGCATTTGTGGAAAACCCTTGCGGAAGCCCCATGTGCCCTGGGCACTTAAGGTTCAGAGAGAGAGAATTAATAATATTAATTTTTTTAAATAACAGACTATCCATATCAGCTGATGGGGGAAAATGCTTACATGTTTTATACAGCCTGAATTTTCAATGCTCTAAGATATTTAAATCAAGACAATGTAAAATGTTGAAGGTGTGAAGACAAAGAACATGTACATCAACAAGTCATAATATAAAAATGTAGGAAAGTACTGTACATATGTACTGGTTACAAGGAAAGTGCAGTCAAAACTCATGTCATGAAATACAATAATAACAAAATCTGACAATCATTGGAAACTTCAAGACAAAAATTTTTTAAATAACACAGAACATTCTGAAAGAAAAAAAAAAAACGACACTCTGACCAAGTGAAATAATTAAAAAAAAACAAAACCGATAGATTTGATTATAGCCACCAAATATTAGCACTAAAATTGTAAAAATAAGATCACCCATCTCTATCAGTTTCATGAACACTTGCTAATTACCATATTTTTGTGCATTTAACCAACATGCTGAAAATTCACTTTCTGTAAAAAAATAATCATGTATAAACGCACATGCGTATAGTATATAAGTGTGCATGTATGTATGTATGTACATATGTGCATAGTACATGCATATTTAGGTGACCACTAGCAGAAACATTTTTAATGTCATCTCTCAACATGGTTCTAAGTAATTAAAATTTAATTTCAAGTCTCACTTTAAATATTAAAATGGCTATACATGATTCCCAACATGGAAGTAAAACATTCTATAACCATCAACCCCCATCCCCTCTTCACTTTCCCTCTGCCATTCATTCACTCTCAACATGGCCTTTATCACAAATACATAATCCACAAATACACCAGACATGCAATGCAGTACTGAAGAACAGCAACAATAGTTTTTCCATTTTCTTTGTTATTCTCTGAAATAGATTTCATATTTGTATTATTGAACACTAACACGTGTTTTGCTCACACAGTTCTGTACTGTGCCTATTATGTATTAACGTGAGCATTGGGCCCAGTGACAGTACAGATGTTACACTGGTGTACGCCGTGTAACAAGACAACCCAGATAACAATAACATAGAACTATACATCAATACACGACATGACCAGTTATATGTAATCGACTAATTCAACACCATAGTTGACACTTAACAATAATCCAATAATCACAGGATTCAGCAGTCACCAAACAATCAGCAAATGTTTAATGATGAATCCCATTTGTTTGATGTGTGTTGCATACATGTGGAGTGTAAACTGATGAGAACAATTACAATGATCATAAAAAATGTCTGGGCAACTAAAATCGCCATGGGACTAACTCAGACATACAACACTGACAAAACATGCCAACTTCAAAACTACAACATACCTTTCAACCTGAAATTACAACCTTGCCCAAAACAAGGACAAATCAAACACACACTTTACATGACAACTACAACATCTGTCCTGAAAAGGACAATCCATCTAACTACAACATTTGCCCTGAAAAGGACAATCCGTCTAACTACAATATTGTCCTAAAAAGGACAGTCCATCTAACACAACTATGACAACTGTTGCCTTAAAAAGGACAAATAAACATAAATACTACATACTAGAACAACACTTCTGTCCTAAAAGAGGACAATCACACCAAACTTACATAATGAACCAGAGAATTCCTAACATCCTTTTCTAGAAAATAAAACTCAAACATGACCTGTCTCTACAACATTAAGACCAAAAACTAACCCATTCATACATCCCATCCATCAGATCCACATGACTGAATTCTCAATCAGAAAGTATCTCTGTGCTAGCATAAACAGGTGAGTTGTGGTTTATTACTGTTTGACCACAACAACAGGGTTTCTCACAAAAATATCTGTAACAGAATAACATTATGTGCAGGTGTACCTCACTTTATTGCATTTCACAGATACTGCACTTTTTCAGGTTATTTGTGTTTATTATTTTCAGAACATGCTTCCTTATTTCAATAATTTATGGCAGTAACATCACATCTAGGCAGTCAATCTGCACTGTTTTGCTTACTACACTTTCATGGTTCATGTTAATTCTGGCAATTCTCACAAATATTTCATACTTTCTCATTAGTGTATAGAAATTGTAGCCTAATACTGACCATACATGTAACAGAAAGGACGAGTCTGTATATCCTTCACATTATAATGAGATAAGTGAAAAAAGGCATGTCAAAAGGCAGAGTTAGGCCATAATCTAAGGTGATCTAACAATGTCCCAGTCACTCAATGGCCTTTAACAACATGGCAATAATTTTCCAGTTAAGATTACAATTCACTGAAGGCTCTGATTTTTAATTTTACAGTACATTTTTTTAGATCTAGCCTACTGCACATTTGACAGATTGTAATGTATACGTCATTTTAGGCTTTACGCGCAATGGGACGCAAAATAAACAACAAATGGGTGTGAATCGCTTCACTGCGATAGTCTGGAACTGAACCCACAGTATTTTCACAGTGTGCCTGTATGTCAGTTTTATGTACGTCAGGAGTCGTTTGTATATGCTATCATTTTTGCGCATACAAACAGAAGCTGTCTTTCATGGTAAATGTTTGATTTCGGCCAATGGCGCACCAGTCACCAACTGTAAAAATTCATAAAGGGGCCTCGCGTGATATTGACTGCATCATTCTCCAGTGTGCTGACAGATTAAGGAATGTAGGAAGGCAAATACTGGGGATTTCCATACTATTAAACTTAGCCGATATTCTAAACATTACATGTTATTTCAAGCACTGGCAAACTTACTTCCACAGTTTCGAAGTGTGTCTTAAATTGGTCAATTTTTATTATCACTTCTATTGTTGGGGGTGAAAAAAAATGTCAGTGCACTTCTAAGATTGGTTATTAATTTTTATATCATGCAACTTTACATTCAGCTTTATTTACATAAGTATCATCTTACCGTATATGGAGTAAACTTTCGAGGTCTCGTAAACATGTCGGATTTTAACTTTGCCGCGTAAATTTATTGTGGCTTCCGCCATTTTAGTTTCTATGTAATATATTGTGTTACCAATTCAGCGAGGAAAGAAAACGACTAATAACATTTCAGCACGGATAAATTCCTGATAGATTATTCATTGTTATAACTGACCATATGACAATGCTTAGTAAAAGGTCGCAAGATGTGTTTTAAGCAATATAATTTAAAATGGACTATACTTCGGGTGTCTGAGTGGCGAAGTGGAGGCACCCCAGTCACCCAGCTGTAGAAATGGGTACCCGGCTTCTTCTGGAGTTGAGGAAGGAAAGGCGGCCAGGCTTGATACTAACCATATCACCATCTAGTGTGCTGACAGATCAAGGAAAATATGAGCACTAACACCATATCCCTATGTGCCTCTAAGGCACGACAGGATTACCTTTACCTATACTTCAGAGGTTTCCCCATGGTGTTGGCAACCCTGAGGTAAACGTGGATCTGTAGCGCTGTTAACTTATATTTGTAATGAATAGCTTTATTCAAGAAAGTAAACAGCTGTACGTTTCGACTTTTGTGGATAACCTTATGTCTAAAGTGTACTGTATCGGGCATGCCCGAATTACAGTATTTCAGTTGTCTTGCTCTTATGATTTTCAGTCTTTCTCTTTTCAGTTGTATCTGATTTATTCAATTTGTGTTTTCTTCTCTGTCCACTCGATACGTCCCATTCTTCTGTATATCCACATTTCGAGGACCTCTATTTTCTGTTGACTTATTCAAAATTCAAGCTTCTACACCATAAAGGAATATTAGTTATACTGGTGTATAGCATTTTACGATACGTAGCTTCAATTGCTGCTATCGCAGCTGGCGAGATTCTTCAGCTGCCGTGCGTGGGGTGAAACCCCTCCCGGCCAATGAAGAAAAATGCGATTAGAGTTGCCGCCGTGGAAAATGTGAAGGAAAGGATTAAAGGAAGTAATCAGTAGTCTCGAGGTCAGGGCTACTCAAATCACGGCACCTTTGCTCAAGAGGCCGGTCACGTCCTATATACACCCATGCTGGAGCAGACTGCCTAAACCGGCATAACCCAGGGGTTAAACTAAGACAATGCTGGCGAGATTCTTCGGCTGACCGCGCGTGGAGCGAAACTCCTCCCGACCAATGAAGAAAATGCGATTAGGGTTGCCGTGCGGCGCCGCTGTGAAAAAGGTGATGGAAGGGATAAAGTGTAGTTTAATCGATATGTTCAGTAGTCTCGCGGCGAGAGCTACTCATACCACGGCACCTATGCTCTAGAGGCCGGCCACGTCCTATATACACCCATACTGGTGAAATCTGCCTAGACCGGCTTAACCCAGGGGTGAAACTTGATGACTACTCATGTCACGGTACCTCCGCTCTAGAGGTCGGTTACGTCCTAAATACGCCCATACTGGGATAATATGCCTAAACCAGCTTATCCCAGGGGTGAAACTTACTAGTTGCGAGGATTCATCCTCCTGGACAAAAGCTCCATCCTGGTCACAACTAGGAAGGGTAGAGGCCACGACCACAAAATGCTGAAGTCGGAGACACTGGACCAGTGCAGTCTATATAGGCAACCACCTCTCAGCCGACGGGGATATATGCGTATCCTAATCACGCTGAGGTTTTCCGGTGAGAAAGCCCAACGCTGGACTGGATGGGCAACCACCTCTCACCCGGTGGGAATATATTGATATCCAAAACACGTCGAGGTTTTCTGGTGAAAAAGTCCAACTCTAGACTAAACTGGCACAACGAAAACCAGTGTCATGCAATGCCGTTTCTGTGACCCACCGAGAGTATAGGCCCAAGCCCCACGATGCTTTGAGCCTCCATCCTAAACGAGACTATTGCGAGAACCACAGGAGTAAATTCAGTAGAATCACGGGGCGATCTTGGTGGTAGAAGCGAACGAAGATGAAGAAGAAGAAGAATTGCTGCTATATTTGTTTTGTCGTTAGGATCTTTCTCATTCTGTTGAACATGTTTGTCCCCATTACTACTCTTCTGTTCATTTCCATTTCACATCTTCCACAGGTTATCATATGTACCTGAAATTTTTCACCTGTTTGAATAAGTTTCCCATTTATTTTATATTTTTATTTGGTATTATTTCTTCTCTGCCAGTTAGTATAACATGGTCTCTTTTTATATTTTTTTCAAGTCCATACTTTTGATGTTTATTCACGTCACTAGGTTATGTCGGTCTTTTTGGTTCTCTGCCATAACACGGTGTTATCTGCATAGCTTAGGTTATTGATAGCTGTTCCAATAATGTTTACTCCAGGCATCTCACTAATTTTCTTGAAAACCTGTTCTGTGTAAATGTTAAACAGACATTGGGATATGACACACCCTTCGTATGTCTCTTCATATATATGGTACTGAACAACTTGGAGTTGGAACGCACAACTGCTGTCGTTCCCAGTATAGTTCGCTTATTAGTTTGATGCCTTTGTCATCAATAATAATTTCCTTCAGACATTCCATCAGCTGGTCTTGCCTTACTCCACCGAAAGCCTTTGTATAGTCTACGGAAAAGACAAATGTCTTTTGTATTACTTCCATGTACTTCTCAGTAATCATCCTAATACAAATATCGCTTCTCTCATTCCGCTATTTCTTCTACATCCAAACTGCTGATCACTGATTTCCACGTTTATTTCTATAATGGGTTTACATAATGTCTTCGAAATATGGCTTATTAAACTGATAGTTCTAAAGTCAGCACATTGTACAGAGTTTGGTTTTTTTTAATGCTAAAAATGCTGATGTTTTCAGGTCCTACAGTAGGTGCCCCTTGCTAATTATATGTCATTACACAGGTCTGTGATCCTCTCTATTCCAAATTCTTCTGGGGCTGCTAAAATTTCAGTGCTGACGTCATCCAGGCCAGCCAGCCCGTGGCCATATAGCCCCCAAGGGCCGCAGGATAATTTAAGGAGGCCATTCATTCATTCCTTTGCATGTCCCTTGCGGAACTTTGCCTCCCAAACAGCACTCCTGTAGGCCTCTCGGTTGTGAGCAAGATGGCCTGCTGCTGCTGCATCCATTTCCAGATCATCAACGATGTCTTGCAGCCATCTTCGTTTCGGTCTTCCTCTTTTTCTTTTTCCCATTATGTATCCTTCCAATACGGTCTTCTCTAAATTATCATGACGTTTAATGTGTCCAAAATATTTAAGTTTTCTCTCTTTAATCCTCTTTACTAGCCAGCCTTCTTCAATATTAAGCTCTTGTAGTATAGATATATTTGTTCTTTTTTGTGTCCACGATATTTGGAGAACTCTTCTATAGCATTTACATTCAAAGGCATTTATGTGCTTCTCAGCTGTTTTGTTAAGTGTCCAGGTCTCACAGGCATATGTTGCGATGGGAAAGATGCATGCCCTTAAAAATCTTATTTTTGTGGTTCTGTCTGCTCCTCTCCACAGATTCTTCATTTGTTTTACTTTCTGAAGAGCAATAGATGTCCTCCTTTTAATTTCCCTCATTGTATCTCCATTATTAGTTAGTAGTGATCCAAGATATTCAAAACTCTCCACTTCTTCCAGTTTTTCCTCATTGATACATATTTCAGTTGCCTTGTTTGTTAAGGAGGCCATATGTGAAAAATTGGAAAAAGGGAGTCACGGAATGTGAGGAAGCCACAGAAGTTCAAAGTGTAAATGCTGTCTTGACGTCAAAGAATATACTCGTTATCCTTTCCTATTTCTATCCGAAATAAGGAACCCTGCGTTGTCGCCAGTCGATTACCAGTGAAGAAGGAGCTCTTACGGTATTAGTCCGTAATACTATGATAGGCAAGGAAAGGAGGATGCCGAAAAGAATACAAAGTACCTACAAGTATACAGAGATAAAAGATCCCAGACGCGACCAACTAAATAGGTAGGAAAACAAATGTCTGCTGCCAGGCGACCGAATAGACACAATTACAGTTTTAAATGATTAAAACCATGACACATACGATCGCGCAGTCATAATAACTACGAGATGCGGAAAGACGGGCGTGAGAGAGAGAGAGAGAGAGAAACAGTACTCAGCTTCTTATCTTAGTTACGGGTTTGTTTCGTCACCACAAGATCACACAATGCCGTTGTGTTTAGTATGTATGACTACTCTTTCTAATGGAAGTATGCGTCCTTGTAAGTTGAAGAATCGTCCATAAAAGTCACATGCAGACAAGTAAGACAAACCATTGGAATACTTCAAAGTGTTGCGAAATAATTTTTAAACTAGATCTAGAGTGAAACAAATGTTTATTGTAAAATCAACTTCATTAGATACATATTTAATTGCATCTTACGAGATATCAAAATTGATAGCAAAGGTAAGGTAAATCACGCAGTATTTAGTGCTACCAGCAGCGTTTCACCTGTCATGAACCAAAATTCTCCTAAAATGATTGAACCCATTCTTTTGACAAACTCATCAATGTCGATGAAATCGCAGACGATGTTGAAAAGCAGGTTGTTTCGCAGTTAAAAGTTGGCCCTGCAAGTTGATAAATCATGTGTACCATATCATCATCAGGTGCCGTGCCGACAGGCGTTGGCTATTATGCTTCTCCAGAGTACACG
Organism: Achatina immaculata; assembly: GCA_009760885.1. Lineage (NCBI taxonomy): Eukaryota > Metazoa > Mollusca > Gastropoda > Stylommatophora > Achatinidae > Lissachatina > Lissachatina immaculata. The sequence goes on from CM019704.1 coordinate 1,308,526, forward strand.
ATCCTTCATACAGGCCATCAGCTCAATTGGTGATCTCCTTTCACACCATCCAGTCATACTGTCCAGTATCATTTCTCTTGGTCTTCCTCTTAATCTTATTCCTTCTATTTTTCCTATTATTAAAATATTTTCTATGCCCCCTCTTCTCATTGCATGAATGTACATTGTCTCTGTCTTATTTTTTTTACAAGATTTTTTGTCTCTCCAGCTCTTCTCATACATTCTTCATTAGTTATTTTTGCTGTCCAGGGGATTCGCAACATTCTTCTAATAAACCACATTTCTGCTGCTTCCAATGATTTTTGTGCAGACCTGCCTATTGTCCATGATTCACTTCCATATAATAAGACAGGTTCAATATAGCATTTTAGGACTCAATTTCTAACATTCATTGATAAGGATGTGTTGGATAATATGTTTCTCATTCTCTGAAATGCAGTCTTTGCTTGGCCTACTCTGTTCCTAATTTCTGTTCTGCATTTCCCATCTGAACTTATTACTACTCCAAGGCATTTGAATTTCTGCACTTGCTTTAGAATAATTCCGTTTAATTTTATACTGCATGTTGGTGGATTCTGTTTCTTAGATATAATCATAGTCTCTGTCTTCTTGATGTTCAAAGTAAGGTCTTTCTAGTACTTTTCTTTGGAGACTTTATCCAAGAGATTTTGCAGGTCTTGTTGGTTCTCAGCTATCAGTACTGTCTCGTCAGACATCAATATTGATGGATTATGTTAGATATTTGGATGAAGATAAATTTAGAGAAGAAATGCTTTTCGCTCGAAATCTTAACCTAGAGATGAAACAATTTTTTTAAGAATTAAAGAGTTATTTCATTGAAAATGATATCCCTTTTTAAAAAAAAAAAGATGCCTTGTGCTACTGATGGTGATGCCTCCATGACAGGTAGATAAAGATGATTTATTACATTCTTTAAACAATCTATTCTAGAAGTATTTTGTGCTTACTGTGTGGTTCACTGGCATCATTTGATTTTTTACAAAATGAGTGGATGTTTGCATAAGTATTGTTATAAAAGCAATCAGTTGCATAAAAGCGAATGGATTCAAAATAGTCTGTTTCAACAGTTTTCTGAGAACAATGATGACGTTTTTACCCCCGTATTATTGCATACAGAAGTCTGGTGGCTATCGGAGGCTAACTGCCTTCGTTGTTTTGTTGCTTTGTGGAACGCTGGTGTGACATTTTTCAATGGCCAGCAAACTGAAAAAGAGATCAACTTCGCTAAATGCGACATACATTATCTGCATGATATTTTTGAACAACTTAACTTGTTAAATAAGCAACTGCATGGAAGAAATTGTTGCCTTTTATCATGCAAATAAATTATAATGACATTTCTTGAAAAACGGAAACTTTACACAAACAATATTGGACTTCGCGAATTTTGCCTTAGTTTATTCTTTGGCAGCAGTAAATTCTGAATTAAAAGACGGCCACATAGTTCTTTATGTGGACCGTTTAAATCAGCTAAATTATGACATGGAATCTCGTTTCCGTGATCTGCTGGATGTGGATAAATAGTGTTTAAGTATATAAAACTAAGTATATAGCTATACAAAGTGCCAAATCTGATTTTCTAGTACCAGCTATCAAACAATGTCACGCCGATGACAGAAGCCGCCTAGCGCTTGAGAACCGCTGCATTCAGGAATTTGGGTTGCTGGAACTACATGGCTTGAACTCGCAATTCGGCTACGCCTTTCTCACTTGTAACACATAGTTCAGAACCTCTTCACAGCAAAAGATCACAACCTTTCTACCCCAACTATAATCACCTTTTCCACCTTCTCCGACTAGATTACCATTGTAGCATCCTCCTTTTTCCTCACCCCACCCACCCCACTTACACATACTTATGACCCACCTATCACACATCACAAGTCTCTGTTTAAACATTCTCTACACTCCACCATGCGCACTTCTGAACACAGCCTCTTACAGGCCATAGCTTCTTACAAGTCACAGCTAAGTGCTCCTTTCATTTTATTTTGTTCTGTTTTTTTTTCATTCCTATTTTTTTTTTACATAGTATTCATTTATCTTCTATCTCTATGTTTTCGTCCTGCGTATTTTGGTATGATTAAGGTTCATACCGAAACGTCACAACTGTGTACTCGTTAAGTAATAAAGCTGCTCCTACTTTTTCTTTAAGCTTATACATTTTGGTGGATATGGATATTCTGGTGTGGATATTGGATCCATATGAGTTAAATGTTGCTGATGTTGACGCAACATTGCAATAACTGCTCACCCACTTATAAAATAATTTGGAAGCCTAAACAATTTTGAAACGAGAGAAAAATTTTTTTTTTTTTATAAACACTACAGGTTCCAAAATGTTTCCACATCCTTGGGAGAAGGGAAAATTGTTTTTCACGGCATTTCCGACATCATATTTGGTAGAATCAGGTTTCAGTCGAGTTAGTTATTAGTTAACACAAATGCGCACACGTCTGGACATTAGTGAACAGATGTGATCTTTGCTTAACACTTACTTCACTGGAACATGACATCACTTCACCAAGCTCAAGGGTCACATTGACCAAGTAATAAATTACACTAACAATAAAATTGTCTATGTAACTGTGTGCTGTGTTCCTACTTTTTTCCTAGTTTATACATTGTGTGCTGTAAACTGCGTTAATAAAGGCAGTACAAATAAAAACATAGTCAATCTGTTTATAAGGCAAATATATTGTACGTCGCTATTTTTTTTCACCAGTTATGGGACGGGGAGGGTGTGAAAAGGGGTGCTGTTCCCTCTAAGCTGCGCGGCCGCGCACAGAACAAATTCATACCGCGCACAAAAATGTTGGAACCGCGCAAACATTTTAAAAAAAATGAAATTGCTACTTTTATTGTCCAGTTTCCATATGTTATTCCGTGCCATACTTCCGATCAAGAAAAATACAATGATGGTGCATGTTTTTCCTTTGCTGTTTCTTTCTTATTGAGAAATGACTTTCGGATCAGATGTTTCAACTGGTCTTTTATCTCGTAGTTTCGGTAGTACTGTAGAAGAATCACTGAATAAGTAAACAAAGAAATCATCATTGCAATTAACTAAATACCAGTAACTGAAAATTACAGCAGATTTATCCTGTTATCAGATGTACAGGCCGTTACGGTGTGTGTGTGTGTATATATATATATATATATATATATATATATATATATATATATATATTTGTTTATTTTATGCTATTAAGTCAAGAAAAACCTACTCAGGGGCTAACATCAATTCCCATCACAACCCAGTACTAATGAAAATGGACGTTAAACTAAATAACAGTAGCCAAAACAAGAACCGCAAGACACCGAAAGTAGATGTTACAACCCTAAGAAAGACAGAAATATCTATTTGAAGTGAAGAACAAATACGAATGTCTACTAGAAGAGAGCATAGAGCAATACAGACGAGAAAACCCAAGAGACAAATAACAAATAGGAATGGCTGAAGTCAAGTGTGAAGATGGCAAAAAAGACATAAGTAAAAAATAACTTACCAAAGAAAGAACAGAAGTAAAGACAAAAGACCGATGAAATACGAACAAAAAGAAGAAAGAAAATGCAGTAAAGCAAACAAACAAACACCACAGATTATAATAACATAGAAAAAAGAAATAGGCAGGATTTGCTGCATGAAAAAATGAAAAAAATAGCAACTGCAGAGAAAGAGAAGAGATTGATATAAACAAACAAACAATACACACACACATAGAGAAAATTCACAGACACAAATCATTTAGTAAACCAATGTTTCTCAGCCTTTTTTTCATCCGTGGCCCCCTTCTGACCTTGCTTTTTTGTGTTCTTCCCCCCCCCCCCCATGTTCTTTCTAAGGCTTTGCGGTCTGTGTGCTAAATGTTCGGCTCATGTGCAAAAAAAATATTATGTGCGCAAATCTGCGCAGTAACGTGTATATATGAATGAATAAGCGTAAGGTCTCCACATGTTCGCCGTCTGTGTCTACACATTTCTGAAATCTATCCCATATGATCTGTAGAGCCCTGAAGCATAGTTTTGGTAGTATTGTTACCATAATATTTGTAATACGCTCTCACACATAGTGAATATCATGTGGCTTGATAGTATATCACGTTTTTTGACCATACCTCATTCATTCATTTGCATGTCCCTTGTGGAACTTTGCCTCCCAAACAGCACTCCTGTAGGACTCTCGGTTGTGAGCAAGATGGCCTGCTGCGTCCATTTGCAGATCGTCAACGATTTCTTGCAGCCATCTTCGTTTTGGTCTTCTTCTTTTTCTTTTTCCCATTATGTGTCTTTCCAATAAGGTCTTCTCTAAATTATCATGACGTTTAATGTGTCCAAAATATTTAAGTTTTCTCTCTTTAATCCTCTTTACTAGCCAGCCTTCTTTAATATTAAGCTTTTGTAGTATAGATATATTTGTTCTTTTTTATGTCCACGATATTTGGAGAACTCTTCTGTAGCATTTACATTCAAAGGCATTTATGTGTTTCTCAGCTGTTTTGTTAAGTGTCCAGGTCTCACAGGCTTATGTTGCGATGGGAAAGATACATGCCCTTAAAAATCTTATTTTTGTAGTTCTGTCTGCTCCTCTCCACAGATTCTTTATTTGTTTTACTTTCTGAAGAGCAATAGATGTCCTCCTTTTAATTTCCCTCATTGTATCTCCATTATTAGTTAGCAGTGATCCAAGATATTCAAAACTCTCCAATTTTTCCTCATTGATATATATTTCAGCTGCCTTGTTTGTTTTGTCAGTTGTCAGCAATTTAGTTTTCTTCGCATTAAGATAGAGGTTCTGCTCTTCGCTGTTCTTACGGACTGACATAATTAGTTTTTCCATTCCTTTTTGTGTTGTAGACAGTAACACTGTGTCATCAGCATATCAACCTCCAATTGTTATGGCATCGTAATATTCTTTGTCTACATCTTCTCTAACATTCCTCATTATATTTTCAGTATACAAGTTAAATAAGTAGGGTGACAATATGCACCCCTGACGGACCCCTTGTTTTATGTCAAACCAAGTTGCTGTTTCACCACTTATTCTTACTGCTGCTTGTTGGTCTAGATACAGCAGTGATGTTAATTGTATCAAATGTGTTGGAAATCCCATTTTTTCCATTATTTCCCAAAGTTTCTGGTGTTGTACACAATCAAATGCCTTTGAGTAGTCTATAAAGGATAAATATAGATTCACATTAAACTCTCTGCATTTCTCTATTATTAATCTTAGATTGAATATATGATCTCTTGATCCTCTTCCTTGCCTGAAACCAGATTGGACCATATTGACTTCTTCTTCTATTTTCTTATGAAGTCTACCCATTATGATTTTTAACAGAATTTTACTGGCATGACTAATCAGGGCATTTGTTCTGTAGTTTGTGCATAATTTCAGGTTACCCTTTTTTGGCTGTATGAATACAGTTCTTTTCCATTCTTTTCACCAAATACCTGAATGCCATATCTTTTTGCACAGTGCATGATAGATTGTTGCACACTCCTTTCCTCCTGCTTTAATAAATTCAGCTGTTATCTCATCACATCCTGGTGATTTACCATTTTTCAGATTCTTTATTGCCCATAAAACTTCTTCTATTGTCGGTTCGGGTTCTTTCTCCTCCAATAAATTATTATTCACACTGTTGATTTCTGTTTCCACAGTCGGTTGTTTCATACATTCCTTTGCAATATTCCTTCCATCTTTCTATAATTTCCTCTGTCTCTGTCAAGGTATTCCCCATCTGATCACAAATTACATTTAGCTTAGGTGTGACATTTCTCGTCAATGTCTTAATTTCTTTAAACATTTCACTATCTCTTCCACACTTCTGATGTTCTCCTATTCTTTCACAACATTCTTGTATGTATTGTTTTTTTGTCTTTGTTTCTTATGTTTCTTCGTATTTCTTTTGTTAAAGTTTTATATTCCTCTTTGTTGTTGTTTGTCACTTTCCATTGCGTCTTCATTTCTCTACGTTGTTTTATCAGTTCTAGTGTACCTGCTGTAATCCATCCATTCTTTTGTGTTTTCTTTACTGGAACCATGTCTTTAGCTGTTGTTATTAAGACATCTTTGGCCTGCGTAGCCAATTCATCTGGTGTCATCTCCTCCTGTACAGCTATCAGGATTTCGAAACGGTTCTTCACTTCTATACAATGATATATATATATATATATATATATATATATATATATATATATATATTTTCCCTTACCTGGTCTATTGTCGTTTGCAGTGTGTTATAAAAATGTTCTACTTCCTCTTCTTCTGCTGCTGATGTAGGTGCATATATCTGAATGATTGTTACATTTCTAGGAATGCCCTTACGTCTGATTGTTAGGATTCTATCACTTACTGAATTGTAGCCTAGTAATGCTTTTGATGCTGATTTGTCCAAATAAAAAGCCACTCCATTTTTTCCTCCTACTTCTCCACCAGTGTATATAAAGATATTATCATTCTCGCTCTTAAAGTGTCCTGATCCTTTCCATCTATGTTCGCAGATTCCCAAAATGTGTATGCCCGTTCTTTTCATCGCGTCACTTATTACTTGATATTTTCCCTCATACACACTTCTTACATTCCATGTTCCTACTTTTATTTTTCTTTTTAGTTTGATGTAGGGGTTTTCTTTATTAACACCGTCAGGATTTTTTCCGTCATCACAATTACTAGTACTGACCTCTGCCTCACACTCTTCCCCAGTGTTAAAATTAGATCTATCTGGCCTGGGGGACTCACCACCAATCTTTGTCCTATTTGGCTTTCCATGATTGCTGTTTGGGTATCTTGGTATATTTCCAGAAGATAGTTTACCATTGCTTTCCTTCCGGGCAGTGACTGTACTAGTCATTGATCGTAGCCATTGTCCCTACATTGAGATCATCTGCCTACCATCACAGAATGATGACCATAACCAACATTATCTGTCGGCTGCTCTCCCATTCCATCCACCACCTGCTCCCATGGCTTCACGTCACCCTGATAGCCCCCTGATCAGGGTGACGTGACCATACCTCACAGCCAAATAAATCACTTGGGGATATGATCTGATGAACGTTCTGACCAGGTTAGAGGTCCTTCTCTGACAGACCACCGTCCTGTAAATGTTATGTCAAGACAGGCACGGGGATTCCGAGGAAAATATGGTGAAGCACCATCACCCGAAAGTATCCGGATTGCTGGATTCGGATTGGGAGTGGTAGACTGTCTTCTGCACAGATCTCCATCAGACGCATAATGTCGTCACTACGATGTTATTGTGAAAAAGTATGGGCCTATCAGCCCTGTTGCAGTAATTGCGCACAAGACCTTTCATCTTTGCGCACCACGTGGAGATTCTCATTTCCCTACATGAGGCAGTCATGTTTGTTTACGTGTCCACTGACGAGAGAGGTCGTCTCGTCGCTGACGACCGTTAGGCGAGCAATATTTGGCTCCAGATTCTGCATCCCCAAAATAAATGCATAGTGACGGATTCACTGTTTATGCTTTGTAACACTGAGAAGAAATTGCTACGAAAATAATCAGCTATTAAGCAAACTCTTGGATGGATTCTGCGGCATGCGGCGGAACATATGGGACTGTCCTGTATGCATCGACGCCGGAGTCTGAATTTTTAACCTTCTGGCTGAAGGCTGAACATGAAAATAAATACACAAAGAAGAAAACAGAAATCCAATGAACTTATATAGGCAAATGAAGAACCTGTACTTTGCAGATGATATAGCACCTCTCACACAGCACAACCAAATGCGAGGCAAATTTCAAACCAAAGTTAGGACTGCACATCAACATGGACAAAACAAAGAAAATTAAAAAATAAAGAGTACTAATGATAATTATTACAGGTCACCAGATTGAAGAAGCATATGATGATTAAAAAAATATTAACACTGTATGGAAATATTTAATTTTCTTTAGCAAGATCGGATGGTGATAAAATGGATACCAGATTGAGTTTGGAGCAAAGATGGAATGTTCCAGCATGGATGGAGATATATTAGTCCCCTAGTTTATCATTTCGCAGTAAATTCAAGCATACTTAACTGTAGTTCGCCGTAACAACATACCAGATTTATGCAAAGTTTGTTAAGACCGGCTCCGTTACTGACAATCACAGAAGAAACAGCGTTAGCCCACGAATAGATTGAACCCTTGATAGCATACCTGCCACACAAGAGGCTTTCTTGTGCACGCCCAACAAATCAACAACGCGATTCAGTGCAGAGTGTGTGTATCCCCCCAGTCAAACGTGTGAAAATACTTGAATCATGATCTCGGAATATCATTGATTGTGTATATTGTACAGGGCCTTTTCTCCTGCGGACAAAGTTTCTCGTGGACTACTAACAATCACATTGCCGGCGACACAACCTCGATTTTCATTCATATACATTGATGTAGTGACTTCGAAGGCTCACGAACCCTGTGCCACTGCTTTTCCATTTCGGTAGGCAACAAAACCCCAGTCACTTTTGCTTATCCGAGTCACCGAGCCATTTGTATATATTACCGTATCTGAAGACCTGCAGTGACACTGGATGAGATCTTGAACCCAAAGTTTATCTGCTCCATGTGCTCAATTCCGACATTCACGGCCTTTCTGTGTAGTAACCTTTGTTAGCTGAGATTTGTCCAGTACATGTAACCAATCCTCGCTATTGGGAACCTCATTGAAATCTAAAATTGACGTTGTTATTATATCCTCAGGCTTGGCCAGTCAAGATCGGTTTCGTTTGATGCTTCTGCCCTTTATCGACCCCAGCTCCATATAGAGAGGATGATCTAAAATGCCAGGAACCTTAGTGTATGCCTTAACTTTTTCACTTCTGAATTATTTTCTACGCACTGCCGGAATAAATTTTTAATTTGAACAAAAAAATTATACGGAAATTACTCTATAATTTAAAACTGTGGGTTGGGTTAGAAATGTGCTACTTTTAATTTTATTTAGACTTTGCCTAAATATCACTCTGAGCATTGGTTTGCATAGGTGTGCAAGATTTACCAAACCTGGTAGTATTGTTTTGGAGCAAAGAGTTAACCTATGCATATTTGTGTTCAGACCTAATACTCGGCATATCAAACAGATAACGCATAACCGTCACTGGAGTATCTCTGGTGCATCCCATGACACGCTCTAGCTTGTTCAGCTGGGCATTTGACAGAATGAGTAGGCCTAGACCGTACTCCAGTAATGACATCACCAGCGCCTGCATCACAGAGAACAAAGAAAGAACAGAAACGGTGATTACAAGCATTCCTGCCTTGCTCCTGACTCGAAGTTTTCTATCAGTTTCTCAGTGTGCACTATTCTACACGTAAATGGTTTTTATAAGTGTGACAAGATTGACGGTAGTAAATGCTTGAGTCTTTTACAAATATGTGAACAAGTTTTACTGAGTGTTGAAAGCGTTATCTCCATAGTATATGTCAAACTAATCGATCAAACCTTCACTCTGAAAAAAGTGTAGTGTTTCATGTTCAAGATAACGTCAGGTTTGACAACTATTCATAAAAGGCAACATTGATAATGTAAAAACAAGCATTGTCAGAGAAAATCCAAAATCTGTTGTTCAAAGTGTAGTGTAACCTTGTATACTGAGTACTGCGCTCATTTTCATAAGAATTCGAAGTTAAATATACTAAAAGTCATGTAATACCCAGTGTAGTTTTTAGTATTAATATGACTTGAAAAGGCATCATATTAACACAGCATCCTTTGGACAGCGCTCATTTTCATTACTATCGATAATAAAGAAGATTGCTTGGATTGGGCTGGATGTTTAATTAAAAACTTATTTTAGTGCACTCGTTAATGTAAAACAGAAAATTTAAGACATACACTGTTGAGTGTCTCGATGGCTGATAGGTTTGTCTACAATTTAATGTTTTATCGACCTTTCGTTCACTTTCAGCTCCAACCATTTTTTTTTTACAGTCACTTTATTAGAGTAAAAAATTCGTCACGTTTTCCCCATACCCTCTTTCCGTGCCATGTGGGTCACGTAAAACCCAAAGTCGATTCTGACTTCCACACCTTTGGTTCCTATATTCCCACATGTTTTGTTTCGTACAACTTTAATTCTCATTTTGGTTTTCACGTTAACTGCTTATGTCCCTTTACAAAATGGCGAAAGGGTGCTTAGTTGCGAGCGAGAAAAACGAAGAGAAACATAGAGAAATTTCAATTTTTCGTGATGTTCAACCACAGGTGATGAAGTCCTGCACCAAGCTGTTGAAGACACTCACAGTACACGGCGCATGCCAGCCCAACCTAGCCCTTCTCAAAGCACCATAGTTCGGCATTTGTACAAACTCCGCTTCAGCAACAGACAACCTTGAATATCCCCCACAGTCTCGCTCCCTAGTAAACGCAGAAACGTGTTGACGTCTGTCACCAACTGTTGGCAAACTCACATAACAAGAGGTTTTTCTTCTGATCATCACAGGGGATGAAATATGGATTTTCATGCGGTATCCCAACACAGGTACCCAATGCAATGCCTCCAGCCAGCCCAGGTAGCAGAGGTGATCGTCCGGAGAAGTCAGTTCGAAAAGGTTATGCTCTGGACCTGGTGGAACTTCGGGAGCCCCCTGAACTGGGAACTGGTCACACCCCGTCGCTCCATGGACGGGAATCTGTATGCTGAGCAATTGAAGTGGCTGCATGGTGTTCTGTGCACCTGCGCCCAGGACTCATCAACAAGAAGATACTTCTCCAGCAAAGCACACCAGCACACAGTTCCAACGTGGTCCATGGCAACTCACGGAATTGGAGAGAATCGAGGTCCTGCCCCATCCACCCTCTACCACTTATTCCGCGAGATAGCACATTTCCTTCAAGGGCGGGAACGCAGTTCATTGGAAGAAGTTGAACGGTGTGAGATATGAAATTTATTGGGCTCAAAGTCTTCTTAGTGGTACCACAAAAGGCTTCTTGCATTGGCTGAGCAATATCAGAAGACCATGGAAAGTTATGGACTATATTTTGAAGAGTGAAGTTACATTGGTATCAATATTACGTACCACCAGGAACACTGCTAAGTATATGTTGCTTTATTTTGTGCAGCAGTGAAACTGCAAAAAAAAAGGGGACGAACTTTTGATTCAACCCATTATTATTATTATTATTACTACTGTCATCATCATTATTGTGTAGTGCCAGATTTCATATTCTCAGGTTAATGATTCTTAATGCTATTTTTGTGATATGGCTCATTACACTGATTATGTGATGTTGACCACATTCTGTTGCTCCAGCTTTCTTTGGATGTCATGCTGACCACACTCTTTTGCTCCAGCTTTCTTTGGAATTGTAATGAAAACTGATTTAGACAGATCTGATGGTTTATGACCTGTGTCAAAGGTCATATTTAGGAGGCTTGTTACTTTTTTTTTTATATACCATAACAAGCTATCAAGTGGAACACAACAGGCCAAAGAAAAAGAGGCAGACTGTGAAACTCTGAAGAGGACATTGTTAAGAGAGGCCAAAATTAGCAGGCATAAAATCCCTTGATGATAACCATCAAGGCATGCAATTAGTAGGCATAAAATCCCTTGATGGGGTTGAAAGACTCGCCGAAGACAGGAAATATTGGCGAACTACTTTGCAAGCCCTATGTGACGTTTAACGGCACGGGAAGGATATAAGATAAGAATTCCTAGCGCCTTGTTAATTTATTCTGTGATGTTTTCAGGTCCTGATGCCTTCCTTGCATTTGTTTGAGTGGATTTCTTACTTCCATTTCCAGTTTTGTTGGCCCTTCATTATTTGACTTACAAACTGAACTGCTCATTTTTCTGGTCTCTTTATGTGCTCTGACCATCTTTCCATGATTTCTTTTTTTTTTTTCCATAACAACTTTACCCTCCTTTGTTCTCCTTTTCCCACAAAGTTCTTTCATCTTTTTATATAATTCTTTGCCATTATAAAGATGTTTTTAAATCTCATCACATTGCTCTAATAGCCACCCCTCTTTCTCTTCATTGCAATGCTTTCTTATTTCTTCTTTAATCTCTTCATATGTTGTTTGGGTATTTTTGTTCTTCCTTCTCTTCTTCATCAGCTCTAGAACATCATCTGTCATCCACTTTTCCTAGTTTGTCTCTTTGGTTTTGTTACTGATTTCTTTTAAATGCTTTAATTATAATCAATGCATGCTGTAAAAGTTATTTGCTATATAACCCAGTCTGTTTTCAGTGTTGTATTTGTTCTGATTATCAATTTCTTTTTTTGGTACTTGTTTTGTTTTATTCAACATAAATAAATGTCCAGTGATGGTCAACATGTGTTACTGTCATTTCACATTGGTCATTTTACTGTATTGTAAAGATTCATAGTTTTGTTTGTTTGTTTGTTTGTAAAAGATGTAACTTCCATAACCTTTACTTTCATCACATGCTTGTGAAGAACAATCCACATGGAGATTGTATATTGAGAAAAGATTAATTCTTAATATTTATTTTCAAATAAGGTAACAGTAGTGCACTTCTCATAGTATTTCATCCTAAATTTTCATGAAAATTGGCTGCTCACAAAACACTGCATTTCAATAAAGACAGACAGAAAGGACTATCACCTTGGCACTTTGATCACCACATTAACAATAGGAAGAAACAAATATTACTGCACAAGAACTTCTGTGGAAAATGCAGATTATCTTTCAAAAAGAAAAGATTAAAAAAAAAAGAAATATAAATGAAAGATTGCTGCATCCTGAATTTATTCACCCCACATTCAACTGAACATAGATATACAAAATAATAAAATATAAATCAAAAATTGTCCTGCATCTATTACAAAAGCTTAAGCAGAATAAATGTGACATAATGTGGGCAGACAAGACATGATCTATAGATCATATGTCTACTGATTCATTTAAATAATTGTGAGAAAGGTGACATTCAGGCTTTGTAAGATTATAGAAAACCTTGCTGACTTAATACTATGCTTATGAACACTCATGGCATATTTTTATATTAAAAAATAGAACAACAGTAAAATGTTTTAAAAGTTACATAAGCTTCAGTAATTTTACCAAAATGTATAAACTTTATCAATGTCAGATCTATGTGAAGTTTTATCTTTGTTTTTAAATGATTTTATTACACCATTCTTCACCTAGCTTCATTATTTCTAATATTAAAGAAGAAAAATATTGAGTGAGTGTGTGTCTGTGAGAGACAGAGAGTGAGAAACAATGTCCAATGCATATAACTCTGTAGTCCTATAACAGAGTACAAAACTCCTGATTGGAGAATGAGACATAGCAATCTAAATAGGTTCCCACACTGACCATATGTATTTTATGCCCCATCTCATGTAAACCAAGAGATTGTACTGCGATGTGTATAATAGTACAGTCCATATATGACCCTACAAGACATGTCTTGATGGTCATAATGAATACTGTGTTACTGTCTTACTTATGTACTATACTGTACTTTCAATCATTATTTTAATGTGAATTTTCACTTCAAATGGACTGACTATACAATATGGTGTTCACATAACTTTCAAATCACAGTATGTTCTATTTCATAGAACTTATGGATGTTATTCAGGGAATACCTTACAGAATTTCAATCATGTCAACAGAGTGTATGATATTTTGTAATGGATAATTAGAAAAAAGTTATCTCTGATCTATAAAGAAGATACTACTGTCATAAGTGCACATCTAAAAGCGTGTTATTTTTAAATTTCAAGAAAATGTAGAACAACAAAATCTCCATCTCATCTACTGCAAACTGAAATTGGTTTGTAGGTTGAAATCAAATGTCCACCTTCAAAGACTGAATTAAGCAACAATTTTAAAAACTATTTCTAGTAGTGATAAAGGTTTATTGGTTCCAGTTGTGTGTTTAGATAAAAATGATAATAAAATATCCCTATAGTATGTGTTTGTCAATATATGTGACACTGATCTGATATAGCAAATGGGGCTAAAGTAGATTTCTAGACTAGTTTACTTTGTTATTTAAAGAAAGTATACGATAGTGATCAGAGATAACTTCTCTGCTGGCTTTTTCTTTAATTTAAAATTTGCAACCTTTGACTCAAACATAATGCAAGATGACTGATCTAGGCAGCCATCTGCTAATACAAGCGCTGAATATCACTGTTGTTACCATACACAAAACATCACCCTATCATGCTCATTAATCACTCAGTATTGTCTATCATTATGCTACAAGATGTAGGATGGATAAAGGAAATGGAGAACTTTAAAACCATGCTTTTTATTGCTTATATATGTCTGAGAAATAATAATTAAAAAAGCAAAGAAATCACACATGATATCATTTGATTTTTTATCTTTAAAATTTCAGAAATTTTGAACATTCCCAAGGTAACCTCCATTTCACTGTACACAATCTTCTAGTCTTGACCATAAGTCACAAATTACATAATGCAGTGCATCCTTGGAATTTCAGAGATTTCAAATTTGTTGTTTTCAGTCCCTTGATGTTTCATATTGCAGAAATGGTAATGTAGGTCATTGTAAACAATTCTGGAGGTGCTAAAAAATCTTCAAGGAGATAGACAGACAACAAATGGAACATTTAGGGCTGCGGTGAATAGTTTTTACAGCAGCAGCGTATAGTACTCAGGTGTTGAAACACTTTTTTCTTGCCCTGGAGGGTTAATTTTGAAAGAAAAACTATTCTATTCCAAATTTTAACCAAGTCTTAATTGCGTGTACAGATGGCACCAAATTATTGTGACAGATATTATGGGTACTGAGAAATGACAAAACTGTCACAATTTTGTAGCTGACTGCAACTGTAATCAGAGACTGGCATTCCCACACTCTATGCATTCCCATATGTGGTCTGCCTTCCATTCCAACACCCACTGAAGTGTGGACCTGCTGGTGGACCCAGTCACGCACTGGATGTGGTTAATGTGCTAAACCACTTCTTTAGGAAAAACGTCCACTTCCCCTCTTCTCCCCCTATTCAATCATCCTCCTGATGAGATTGTCCCCATTCAACCTGATGTCATCCTTCATACATACACTATCCAAGGTGGCTCTTGCAATCTCCTCTTTGTTAGTTTCTCTAAACTGATGCCATGCCCACCAGCTTGTCAGCTTTCTCATTGCCTTTGACTCCTGCATGTCCCAGGCAGTATATCCATATCAAACTGGATAACAAAGACCCCTCTAGAAGCTTGATCCACTACTTGCAGAAGAAATTGTCTCTCGATTCTCTGTAACATACTTTGGGAGTCTGTTACAATGACCCCATTCTTCTTGATTCTCTAGTAACATACTTTGGGAGTCTGTTACAATGACCCCATTCCTCTTGATTCTCTGTAACATGCCTTGGGAGTCTGTTACAATGACCCCATTCAAGGTGCCCTGCTCCACCAACCAGGAAATTGGCCATGCAAATCACCCTGCTGTACCAATCAGGAAATTGGCCATGCAAGTCGCCCTGCTGTACCAATCAGGAAATTGGCCATGCAAGTCACCCTGCTGTACCAATTAGGAAATTGGCTATACAAGTCACCCTGCTGTACCAATTAGGAAATTGGCCATGCAAGTTGCCCTGCTGTACCAACCAGGAAATTGGCCATGCAAGTTGCCTTGCTGTACCAAGCAGGAAATTGGCCATGCAATTCGCCCTGCTCCACCAAGCAGGAAATTGGCCATGCAAGTCGCCTTGCTGTACCAACCAGGAACTGCTTGCACTTCCATTCTCATGCTTGAAGTGGTAGTTGCATAGGCTCCTGATTTACTTGCAACCAGTTTGCTGCTGTGGTAGACAATATAGGCCCATCCACTTTTTAGGCCTCATGTCACTGACCTGTCTGTGAAGATCACAACATCGTGCAGTATGGAGAGATGCCAAATCTGTTCCTGCACCTGGTCTTCTGTTTTATCCTGAGCCAAGTCTCAGCATTCATGGCCAAGCTGAATCTTCATTAGATTCTGCATATTTGGCACTTTAGTCCATTCCAGTTCTAAAGGAATCTGCTCTGGGTCGCAACTGCTGACAGTGTTTCTTCTGCCTCTGCCATCCACGATCTCCCTCACTTGTTAGCTGACTGCTTCATCCTAACTAAATGCTATACTGGTAAAAACACAATGAAAGTGGGTGCAGCTCTCTCACTCCAGTCTAAGCAGAAGGAATTGATTTTTAAAATCATCTGTTTCATCTCTTTTTTTTTTTTAACTGCTCTTTTTTAACTGTTACTGCTAACAACTGCTTTCTTTTAAAATAATCTATGCAAATTTCTTTCAGTCTATTTCTTCTTCTTAAAAACATTAACATTTTTTTCTCTTAATTTGTGCAAAATACTTAATTTCTTTGTAACTTATGTTTTGTTATGTGTTAGGTCATTTTATGTCAGCTGTTAAAGATGATGGTGAATGTCCTCCAGATATGGAGGATCCCTGTGAATAAGGGTTTACCCAAATAAGCAGGCATGGACCAACTGGCGGTAGTCTCAGAGAGCGAGGTGGGGTGGTAGGTGGCTCTACTACTTCTATAAAATGCCTCATGTGCTCAGTGTTTAAAACCTCTTGCTCCCACTGCCTTGCGGGTAGGACAGGGAGTACAAAGGCTAGTGGGGAGTTAGAAAGCTAGCGGAGAGTCCATACACAAACCGACAGAAGGCAAGGGAAACCACTGTTGTAGCTCCCAAGAATAGTTATGCTTGTACAGAGTAATAGATTCTTCATGAACGATGTTAATGGATGTTCCTGTGGAACAGCCTCGTCCGGTAGGGCAGCTCACAAGCCACAGGAGAGGCCAGATAGTCATCAAGCTACTGGTGGTAAAACTAACACTGTTCAAAATAGCAACATGGAATGTTAGAACTCTATTCCAGGCTGGAAAATTAGAAAATGTAAAAAGGGAAATGGAAAGGATGAAGATCAACATACTAGGAATGAGTGAAGTTAGATGGACAGATGCAGGGAAGATAAACTCTGATAAATATACAATAATATATTCAGGTGAGAAATATGAATGAGAAGTAGGTATAATATTTGATAAGCAAACAGTAAAGACAGTTGTGGGATATTTGAGCATCTTGGGCCAAGTCCTACTAGTTCAATTGAAAGGACGACCAATAAACAAATATTATAGAAGTGTATGCTCCAACAGCTGATAGTTCTGAAGAAAATGTACAACTATATAAATGTACAGCACTACCAAAGAAACCAGGTGCAAAGGAATGTGATGACCACAGGACTATCAGCCTCTTATGTCATATAACAAAGCTACCTGATGATGATGATGTTAAAGATGAGGAATTGGCTATTTGCAACTTGTTCTACAAAAAGCAATGAAAATAACCACGATTTTAGTTTTTTGGGAAAGCCATGTAGTGTCAGCCCTTTTATACTCTTAGACCCAGAAGGAATGACACTTTTTCCAGAGCAAAATCTGATAACACCATATGCGATGTCAGAGTTGGAGACAAGGTCACAGTTAGAGATGTAGAAACAGAATGATGTGGAACCTCTCTGATCAGACAAGTAATTACCATGGTGTTATGAAGATATGTCACACTGTAGTTGAGAGCTACAAGTCTCAGAAAAATAAGAAAGTTCCTGTCTGCCAGAAAGGTGAACAAGTGCTTCATATAAAGGATGGCCTGTGCAGAATCAAAGTAACTTCAGGCTGGCTCTAAGGTAAAGATATAATAAAGATATAGGTAAGTATATGAACTTTATCGTGTTTTGGGTACCATAGGCTACTAACATTAGAATTATCTACTAGGAAAGGATCGCTGGCTTAACAAGTCATAATGTTAATGAACAATAACTTCTAAGGGATCATGGACATTTTACCAGTGTCCAGTAAAGGTTTACAGTTAATCGACAGATGAGTTTGGTGGAAGGTCAAAGACAACTTCTACTTTTGGTTTAAGAAATATGAATTAAAACTTAGACCCCTTTTGTTCCAAGAACTCCTTGAGGGAGAGATCAATGCTTGACTGTGTTGCTGTCATTATGTGTCACATTTCTCTCTCCTTCCCTTCTCGACTTGCACATATGTTGCTTGTGCTCTTGATATCTAGACAGTATCTCAGACGCCTATAGTTTATAAACTCAGTGATAGAGAACCTACATTTATTCACAAGTTACATTTTATTTAAAATTGGCAACCCGAAGCAAAATTTAAAACACACATTACTTATCATGCCAAAATTTTCAGAGCAAAATGAATAAATTATAAAAATAATATGTTCTGAACAAATAAAACCTGTATCTTATTTAATGCTTACAGCATTTTTCAACTGTAGGTTGAAAGATAAAATACCAAACTATAAGTCATATTTACAGATTTTAGAACAAGATTTTCTCCACCTTGAACACAACAGTTTGCCCTGACTAGGTTTCTATTTTCAAATAAATGCAACATCAACATATTATATAAAATTCTATTTTAAAATGAATTAAATGGACTATGAATCTTATTAAGAAAAAAATCTATGTGAAAACTGAAAATGGAATTTAACTCTGCCAACTTAATTCTTGTTTCTGTCAGTCATTTCAAATGATCTAATATTTGCATATCACACATCTCAGGCAATTTTAGACTAAAAAAAGTAATATATCATGTTTTCTGTTGTAGGTGTGACGCTATCCATTGTTTTAGTAAGCAGAAGGCAAGTCTCTGATACTGATTCACGCAAAACTCTGCTGGCTGCCATGAGAATAAGTTCATGATCACACTATGAGGAAAATTCAAGTTCAAAGAATTAACCGGATGTGCCTAGGGAATATGGTCATGGAAATAACTAGAGATGATAGTAACCTCTAACAGAGAATGAACTTATGATCAATGCAATAAGAAATTTGGAGAATAAGAAAATGGTTTAGAGATTAGTACAGCAGTTACAAAAAAATAATATGAGGGCTATTCCAAAATCATCTTCCAATTGACAGGTGAAAAAAGTCAAAAACAGATAAAAATTTTTTTAAAATCTGATTACATACGAAACTTCCATACACAACTGCATTACTTTTCCATATAGATGTCATTCAAATTAAGGCATCTGTACTGCGGCACCTACTTTTGCAACCCTTCATCGAAGAATGGCATCGCTAGGGTATCCAGCCAGTTGTTTATTCCATCTATGAGCTCCTAATTGGTTTTGAAGTCCTGGGTAGCCAGCCAAAAACAGAATGGTCCTCAAAATTTAGGAAAATTCAGAACAAAATCTGAAATAGTGAAATGACATTTTTCACATACAACTTGGTTGACTTTTCAAACAAATTCATCAACCACAATTAGGTATTGTTCTTGTCCCCTCTCAACATATACATCTGTGTGCCCATCCTTGAATTTCCTGCAGCAGTTCGTCACTCGCGTTATCTCCATACAAATGACATAATCAACATTGAACCTCAGCAGTGCTCTGTCCTTCTGCTTGCAGAAAACTAATCATATCATGGGTTTCATAGCTGGCAAAAATGCTGACTACAGAGTCCATGTTTACTCTGTCACTATTCATACACAACTGAACAAAATGGACTGGAGGTTGGCATTAAATGAGATAACAATTTACTGGTTGCTAAAGCAAAGTGCTGTACTGCTATGCCAAGTGGTTTAATTTTGACGGTCAATCTGGGATTGACCTTGGAGTTACCTACATACAAAGAGACTCCGAAACGTTGAGTTTGGACAGGTGAAGTTGACAACACCATGCAACTCAGCTTAATTATCAGAAATATGCTAGATCATCTGATAAATGCATAAACTTACAAACTGGGATGAATCTTGTGTGAATACTGTCATTAAATGCAGATTTGCAGCATGTGCTTTCAGCATTTACAGTATCATTAGTCCAATCTATAAATGGCATTTTAAAACAAGATTAGTGCTGACAGTCATTATAAATGAAGGAAAGAAAAAATAATCAGCATGAAAGAAGCTAAGACCATACTCAAATACTTCACTGATGTTGAAGACTCATTGAATATGAAAACTAAGGTGCTCCTTTGTCATTATCACTAGGTTTTGCAAATAACTGGGACATCACAGCATATCTTTGCAGAAAATGAGAGCACATGACAGTCCATGACCAGACATCTGTATCCTCAACTGCATACCAGATCTTTGTAACAAGTGAGTTTTAAGGTCTCAGACCAGAATAGATAATCACATGTACTATGGCACTGTCAGGCAATTAAAGTAGAAGCAGGATTCAACATTAATGTGTAGAAATCAGAGCAAAACGATAGTATTTATGATTACATGAGCCTGAAGCTAGTTCGATTTAAAAAGGCAAGCAAAAGAAAGAGCACCATCTTACTGCAACAGTGGACAAAAAAACAACTTTGTGCTATGTCACAGATACAAGATGTAACAAAAAAAAAACCACAGTAGAATGGACTGTTATTATTTTAAATGCCAGGTCTACACAGCTAAATATTAATAAGGCCTCAAAAAACTAGTGCAATCAGGAGGCAAATGTTTAATCTTAGGATGAAGAAAATAAAACAAATATGTTACAATACACAACAAAGTTGTATGCAGAAGTACAGTAATAATAATAATTAAAAAAGCTCAAAAGAAAGCAAGGATGTGACCATGTGACAGTCAAGTGATGCTAAAGGGGTATATTTTGATTACCATAATAATGTGCCTATAACCAGATAAAACAATGTATTTCTAAACAATATGCGGTAACGTATAACATGGAGACATGTTGAATTTCAGTGCTATGACACTTGTAAAATATGAAAGAAATGTGACATCAGAAGAAATAGTAATCTATACAATGAAAGAAGCCATCACATAACAACTATGAGCATAGTAGTAAGACAGAATACAAACTTTAAACTTCACAGTCAAGCAGATCAAAGGTCAGGCATGAAAGAAGATAACAGGAGCAGTCTAATATATTACACTCTCTCCAGGCTGGAAGTTTAAGTCTTAGGTGTTTAAAGGAGCAAAACATGGCTTTGGATGAGGGAGGAGGAAGAAAGAGAAGAGAGATCAACTTCCTCCAAAGATGAGAGAAATTGTGTAGTCGTTTTACTTTGCAGTTTTTTTGTTTTTTTTACAAAACTCATACTTTTTAGACCATTCACATATTTCTTTCCATTAATAAACAGTAGAAACAAACCACCTGATGATGCTATCCATTAAATTATGAGGGAAATTATATATTATCTTTGGGAAAGTTGACAGCTGAAAATCTAAAGGTGTGATTCTGTAATCTGTAGTATTAAATTATTTAACATTACTGTTGGTAAAAATAAGTAAGTGGAGTTACCTTCAAGGTAGGAGATAATCTGAAACTGATACCAGAAATGTATGTGATAAAGAGTATGACAGTCACTTGTGTGTAAAATCATGTTGCAAAAATTAACATCTTAACACATTTTAAATAACAGAAACAACTACACCTGCAAATAACAAGATTTAATTCAGTTATTCATGACACAACATCTGAAAGTCAAAATATTTTAGCTATACACAATTTAGGACAAATTTAAAACCTGACACTTAAATTACAGGACATGCAGAGCTACCTAAGCACTACAAGGTAGAATATTTTGACAAAAATGTGACACTTTCTAAGTGTGAAATGTTCACCAAAATATATTTTTTACAGTATGTTTACAAAAAATGCTATTGGATTAATTAAAAAAAACACTTAAAACATTCTCATAAAACATCACTAGCAGGATGAGGGGAAAACTGAGGTTTTACACTTGTTTTTTAGTAGCAATTTCATTTAGTGATGACCTGTGTGAGTGATTTTTACAGCAGGTGGTCTAGTATATATCCCTAATGATGTGATATTTATGAAACAAAGTTTTAACAACTGAATGGATCACATGGAAATGATAGCTAATTGAAATATGTAGTTCCTATGCAACTTAATACTCATCATTCTCTAACTTGTATCATGCCTCCACGGGCACTAATGATCTAAAAATGATTACCTTGTTTCCTTAACAGTTTTGTAATATTAGCCGAATCAGTAAACTACTGAGGAGATAGGCTCATGCACTGCACTTTCTTTAAACCTGACACTGAAATTATGTTCAGCACTTGAAAATAACTAAAAACGCATATAGCACCAATGTAAATATTTTTTTACACTTCACACTATCTCTGCTGGAGGCTTGACTATCTAGAAGAGAGTAAGAAAGACAGAGAGAGAATGAGTGAACTAAGAGAAAAAACAAAAAGAGACAGTGTGAGCAAACTACCATATTTACAGCTATCATAAATGTGAAACAAAACACAACTAAACTCATTTGTGAATACAACTTCTTCCTTCAAGCTGAGTACACAAATTTGTTAATTCTTGTTAAAATTAAAGTAACAATTTCATTTGCATTTTTGGAATTTATAATGAAGAGCACTGAGACAGGATGACATTAGTGTGAGAAATCTATCCTTTTACATGTATACTGCTCAACCTCTTGCTTATTCAGTCTGTTGCGAAAAGAGAGATATATTGAAAGCTGAGGAGAGTCAATGGGTCACATTTGGCTTCACAACTAATGGGAGCATTAGCACAAGGTAGGAAACAAAAGTAAAAAAAAAAGGGTAAAATTCCCATTTCCATGTCATTAAGGTATACTGGGGAATACGGTGTTAGGACCGTATTTTCTATGACCTTCAGCACATGAGTATGATGTGGTCAGTATCACGCCTGGCTGCTTTACCTTCCCAGATTTCTGTGGTACCCATTTTTAGAGGAAACAAAAGTACAAATACAGACATTGCCCAGGTAGTTCAGGTTTCACTAGCAGCAAAAATAGAAACTGACAGATACATCATTTCATTTCTCATAATCCACAGTGAATATATCATAAAATAAACTTAATTTCTTGCAGTTGCACAGAAAACATGTATTTCTGACTGTCATGTAGATAACACTACTGAAAACTATTATAACACAACTGAAGTCATTTGTAAATATTAAATTACTTAATAAATACAATATACTTACGATTCAGCACATATTTTCTGAATTCTCCTTACTTGAAAGAAAAAAAAAAGGACTTCATATGAGGTGTTTAAACTATACGTCTCCATTTTTTGGTATAATCAAACCAGTATAAAGAATTATTTCATACACCGAGAGAAACATGAAATACTTTGCTTGCTGTACACTCTTCTTCACAGCTGTCAGCAACAAACAGCTAAAAAAACATGCACAATATTTATTAGTAAATAAATAATCATTTCCAGGGCAGACATAAAAATATACATATCCACAACATATATTTTCTTCTATAAATACACAGCCAAAATTGAAAAAAAAATCACACATTAACACATGTAGTTAAGGAATGAATGTACATATTACCTTCTTCATGTTATATTACTGATCATTTTTAAATGTGAAAGCCCACTATGTTACATCATTTTCTTAAGGTTCACTATTTAAACTTCATTCACAGCTGAAATCATAGAAATATAAAAACCATGTTTCTGAATAATAATACAAATTCACTGCAAGTCAGTCAACCATAAGTACAATAAAGATGTATGGAAGGATCTGCAAGTTAGCCAACTGGATGAAAATTAGGGATGTTCTGATTAAAAAAAAATTTTCTATGTGGCCAAACACAAATAGTTCAGTTTGTGTAAATTAAACTACACACTAAAGTTATGATTATGAAAGTGATGCTACAATTATTTGTAAAAATTTGACAATAAATTTAAAATTATTTATCACTATCTGTCATACAGCGTTAAAAAAGTCTGCAGAAATGGTACTCACTAATTCTAAAGTTCAAGTAATTTAAAATCTGAAACATGTTTTAAATATTTTAACAATTTTTTTTATTTACTGCCATTCTGAGCCACGCAATGAAACCAGAAAATGTCAGTGTCCAACATATTGTAAAATGTGCATAAAACCAAGCCACAATGAATACTAACTCTGGCCTCCATATAAATACAATGATAGCCATCTAGATACACTTGTATTTTGTTTCCTACAAAACTAGACTTCAACTCAATTAATGATTTTCACAGTATGAAAGCATTTTTACTTACTTTAAAATGTATTATCACCTTCAGGATTGCCGAATGTATCAAAAATTTTGTCTGGTTCATTCTATAAACACGTGTAAAGTCGCACTCAATGTAGTTAAAAACTGACCTTCCTTTGGTTTATGCTGTCTTTTTAGTCCATGGACTAAACATGTGGTTTTGGTCTAAGTTAATTTGAATTTTTAAATTGTTCAAATCAGGTATGAGAAACTAGGGGATGCAATCTTTCCTTAACTAAATCTGTTTTTGATTAACTTTATGGAGTAGTCATAAGCATAATAGTCATAATCTTTGCATCAACAGTTTCCACAGAGTGTGATGAATAGTATCATATAATCATTAACTGCATTAAACCTTGAATTTCAAAACTTTTATGTATCACACAGCATATAAATGTGTTGGATTTTTCAAGTTTATTCTCAACTTACTATATGAAGCACAGGGGTTCTTATCTAGAAGTCCTCTTTAAAACACCTTACTCCTATGATAAACAGTTATTAAAATGGTTTGCTCTGATAAACACATCATCTGAGTTTTCTCTGTAAGAAGTTAACATGCTTGATCTCCAGATTGCAGTTTCTTGTCTTGATAGTACACCTCATCAAGTCAATCATCAGCACCATTGTCCCTCTTTGCCTTAGGACTCACAGTACTCATTCTATGGGGTGCTAGTTGGCTAAGTCGATAGTAAGCTGTTCTCTCGTGGCTAGACGGCTGCTCGTCCTACCGGAGTCCGTGTTCGAATCCCAGGTAATTCTCTTGTGATTTTTCTTTCTCTCACGTCTCACTAAAGTGCTTTGTCTACGATTTTTTCGAGGTCTAATCATACAAAATTTGTTCTCTTACTTTACTCATTCTACAATTACTTTACTGGTAGATTTCACTTTTTTTGCACGGTTTTAAAATTGTTATTACAGCTTTGTTTATATAAATATTTTTTTATTTCTCTTCTGTTCATGAATATGTTTCATTTAATGTGAATAAAACAGAATGATCTATCTCTCTCTCTATGCAAGCAGCACATGTACACATAAGCACATGCACAAAAACAAAGAAACAAAAAACAAACTTTTAAGCTGTAATTATATGTCTTAACAACACAGAGACAATTTAATCAAAATTTGTACAAATGGCAAACAAAAAC
This sequence comes from Achatina immaculata, assembly GCA_009760885.1. Lineage (NCBI taxonomy): Eukaryota > Metazoa > Mollusca > Gastropoda > Stylommatophora > Achatinidae > Lissachatina > Lissachatina immaculata. Next base: position 1,333,695 of record CM019704.1, read on the forward strand.
AGAAGATGCTGATATAAGTTTTTAAAATTTAATACTTATCCATATCTCCACCAATACTTATCCATATCTCCACCAATACTTATCCATATCTCCACCAATAAAGCATTTATAAGATGAAATGTGCTATCTTCAAACATCATACTCATAGGTACTCATATTTCACAAAGAGAAAAAAAAAGAATGCATTAAAAAAAAAAAATAAAATTCATGTAGAAAATCAGACTACTAAACCTATCATGAGTCACTGTTTCAATCATAAAAATGGTTGACTCTGCTGTAATACAATCTTATTAAGTTATACAATCATTAATGAGAGCAGTGTCATTATTCTGGTTGCTAAATCATTTTACTTATTCCTGAATCATGGACTATAAAGACTGTAAGTATGGGGGACTGTGAAGTCAGTTCATAGCCTGTACTGAGAAGATATTTAACAAAAATGGAAAACAAAAGTTAAATATATTGCAGAGGATGGGCATGATTTTGAACAACTGCAGTAACTAAATTTTCATTCTTTTGTATTTAAATATTAAAGTCACCAACAAAAAAAAAAAAAAAAGCAATTGCTGACAATTTCATTTACTGCAATACAGGATCTCATGTGTTTTTTAACTCTTTGTGTATTCGGACACGCGTCCTGCGTGGTTGTATCCCTGTTACGATATACTTATAGACACGCAGCGCGATGATGGTTTGTAGCTCTCTAATTTTGAAAATAATCAAAGTATCTTAAAACCAGCAGTTGACTTCCTTCCGGGCGCGTGGTAATTAAACAAAGAGAGCGTTGAGAGAGAGATTCTGTCTTTATTTAAAGCGAGAATTTCAAAGTTTATCGTCGCTAGGCCTTTGTTTATCAACAAATATGGCTTCCAGTGCTAGTTTCTTTCGTCCAGAGCAGCATATTTCTGCATTACAAGCTCAGAATTTAATTTTAAAATGTCTAGACTGTGGTGTAGAGAATGCAGTAGTAGAGATTGTGAATTTTCAGATCCACGTGGCTTGACTGAAAGGATCTATTGTTTTATTTTTGCTCCAGCAGCAAAATGTGTTAGAAGGGTAGCTGGTAATACTACTTCTCAGCTTTTTGCTAGTACTAGCTGTAATATCACAATAAGTAATGCTGGAGATTGTGTATTTTAAAAAAATTAAATGTTGTAGAATGCTTCAAATTTAAAAAAAAACAAAAACCAAAACACAATGGCCTGTTTTCTGGTAAACATTAGCCAACTTGTTTTCATGTAAATATTACCTACCCACTTGGTGTTTTTAGTTTGCTGTGAATGCATAACTAGTGCATATTTTCATGTAAATTTTGGAAGATATTTGAAGACAAGGTGTTTGTGTACATTTTTATTCATTATGGAATTATATGACCAACTACAGTGGATTAACTTGATGGGTAAGTGACAAAAAATTTATTTTATTACTTCATTTTCCATTCTTTCTTCTCAGTTCTTAGCTCTTTTTTTGTTGTTGTATACTAACAAAATGTTAAAAATTTTATTTGAAAAACAAAATACATTTTTTCTTCTTCAAAATAAGGTATAATACTTCATACTACAGATCAGATTATGCCTTTGTCATTCTTTTAAATGTGACAACCATCCCATTTCACACTGTGAAATTTACCCCCCTTGGTCTTTTGAGGGAAACACCCCCAGCAGACAAAGAGTTAACAATAACACAACAGCTGTCACAACAAAGATGACATGTCAGTTCAGATTCTCTCTTCTCCTTTTGGCACCCAAGACACACAGAGCTACTGACAGCAAGAGATTTCCACTTTTGTTGGTTCTTTGCTTCCTTCCTGACTGTCTCTAATGTCAGTATTTTGTCTACCTAGCATTTTCTCTGTTGTATGTCTCCAAGTCTCTTTGATCATCCCATGCTTCTTTTATCCTGTGGAATCTACTTCAAAGATGTTCATGCATTTGTCATTCTCATAATGTGGCCAATCCCTTGCTATCTTCTCCTTTCTTCTTTATAGTATGTCATGTCTATGGACTTTGCACTTCTTCATCTTCTGCATTCAAGTTCTTGGTTATGCTGTCAGAAGTTCAGTCGCCAGGATGAAGTCCACAATCTTCTCCAGGTTCTCCCAGCAGTTCCACAGCTTTCGCCTTGGAACTGAGCCCTCTGGCCATGACTAGTTGTGTAGATCTGTAAAAGTTGGGCACTCTTAAGTTTCTTCTTCTGTGTTTTCTGTTGCTTGGCATATCATAATTGACTGAGTGTGAATCATAATTTCATTCTGGCATAAAGCATTCTTTCATCTGTTAGTTTTCATTATATTGGTGTTTCAGAGGCTTCAGCTCAAATGAGAGCTTTTAATATTGACTGACCTATCTAGATCACAGTTAGTATTTACCACCTCAAAAATTTCAAATGCTTGGTCATGAACTGTAACAAGCATGGCAAAGCCAATATAAGCAAACTATATGATGAATCTCTTGAAAAGTATGTGACATTTTATGAAGCATTTAGAAAGTTACAACAAAAAATAATTTTTTAATGATTAATCCCACTGCGTGTATTGAAAGAAAAGTGTTTGTTACAGTAAAAAAAAACAAAAAAACTTGAGAAAGTTGAAAACAATGGAGTTGAATATTACGGAGTTTCCTGCATACTATGTTGAAATTAGTTTGTCAAAAGTTTTCATTCAATCTTTTTATTCTTTATCTGCACCCTGCACTTTGCCTTCTATTCTGAGAAGACACACTAAAGTGACAAGCATATAATCTGTAACATGTAACACAGGTTTACACTTCTTTCCATGTAAAACTTCACAAGACAACAATAAATGTAGATGGGAATTTCCAAAATGAACTGAGAGCCACAACAAATTTTTCACCAAATCTATTTGGCAAAAGTTTCATAAAATGCAATTCTGATTCTCTCAATCAAATGGCAGAGTTTAATAGCTGGTCCAAGTTTGATTCCCATGTATTCTTGAACATTAGGTAATGTCAATAGTAGCAATGCTTGACCATCAATTTCCTGTGAAAGAAAAAAATGCACAAATTAAAAACAAAAATAAAAAATGTTCGCTTCTGCATTACCTGCTTTTTTTTTTTATTAAACCCCTTCATAATTAACTACAGCAGAAAACATGATATTAAAATAAAATTAAAAAAAAATATTAATATTAAAAATAGCATTATTTCTTAGAGTTTAAAGTGCTATAAATTGAAAGCAATATATGATTACAAATATGTATGAGTTTCATATTTCAATCACAGAAATCTAAGTTCAGAGTTGTAATAATTAAACAATTAAAATGGCATTAAAAGGTGACTGGTGCCCTCAACTTCAGTATGTATTTAGTCGAATGGAATCTCCCATAAAGCATAAGGACCTGCAATGGTCTTCTGCCATTTATTGGATATTCACTGTGAACTTCTACTGTATGAGATTACTCATAAATCTGCTGCTCTGTGGACATGCCTGGAAGATAAGTAAGCCCTTCCAAAGCAAAAAATAATAAAAATATCACTCATTTACAGTTGCTCACATATCCACATAAATAAATGCAAGAAATATTCTAAAAAAAATGTTGGTATGTAACTATTTTGATGCCCAGCCTAGATTTACATTTCAATAATTTTAACTATCTCTCTCTTGCTCTGAACCTTAAGTGCCCAGGGCACATGGGGCTTCTGCAAGGGTTTTCCACAAATGCCTGTCCTTTGCCCTTTTTTCTGCTCTTGCCCAGGTGAGCCCTCTGTTGTTCAACATCCTTTCTGTTGTTCTTCTCCATGTCTCTTTTGGTTTACCCTTACTTCTGTTCCCCTGTGGTGTCCATCTTAGTGCTATTTTTGGTAGTGAGTTGTCAGTCATTCGGAGCACATGTCCCAACCATCGCCAACGTCTTTCCTCAATAATTGTTGTCAGTGGCTTCATCTGCATTTCTGCCAACAAGATGTTATTTCTTATGGTGTTTGGCCAAAATATTTTTCTAATTCTTCGTAAACATTTAGTCTGGAAAGAATTCAACTTGTTTTCTATGGTTTTGGTGATTTTCCAGCATTCACTTCCATAGAGTAGTACACTATTTAAGTATTTATGCTTAGTTTTTTAGATTTTCATATAGTCTGCAGCACTGCATTGCTCTCGTAAGTCTGTTGTTGAAGTCCTGTGTGCTGTCTCCATTTTCTACTACTCTACTGCCAAGGTATACAAATTCATTGACCTCCTTTACTAACTTGCAATCTATTCTGAGTACAATGAGTACACTTCTGTTGTTCACATTTTGCTTCATTAACTTTGTCTTTCCTACGTTTCCTATGTTGTTTGCATTCTGAGTTAGCTTGGTTATTTTATCTTGCATATCTTTGTGGCTGCTTGATAGTAGACAAATGTCATCTGCCAAGTCAAGGTCTTCCAGCACTGTGTCAAGGGTCCATTGTAATCCTCTGCATTTGTCTGATTTTGCCTCCTTCATTAACCAGTCTACTGCCAAGATAAATAATGTTGGTGATAGTACACATCCCTGCTTCACTCCTGTTTATACCCTAAAGCTGCTGGAGGTATTTTCTCCACAGATCACTTTGCACTGAAAACCTTCGTATTAGGGCTTTGATTACATTAACTATTTTATGGGGGAGGCCATGCCATCTTAGGATTTTCCACAGTGCATCTCTGTTGACACTGTCAAAGGCTTTCTCAAAATCTATGAATAATGCATATGTTGTGCTATGCCACTCATTTGCCTGTTCTAATATTTGTCTAAGTACAAATATGTGGTCTATGCATGATCTTCCTTTCCTAAATCCTGCCTGCTCTTTCCGAAGTTTTCCCTCAAGTGCTGGTACAATTCTGTTGATGATTATTCTGCAAAATACTTTACTGGGGAGTGGCAGTAGGGTGATGCCTCTCCAGTTCCAGCAATCTCTGAGGTCACCCTTCTTTGGTAGTTTTACTATAAGGCCAGTTTTCCATTCCTCTGGAGCTTTTTCTAGATCCCAAATTTGTTGTAGTATCCGACAAAGTTGTTTTGGTGTTTCTGTTTCTTCTGCTTTCAACATATCAGCAGTCATTTCATCTTCACCTGGTGCCTTATTTAATTTTAGCTTCTTTATCGCTTCCTTTACTTCACTTATTGTTATTGGTCCTGTATTAATGTTTAGTTCCGTGCTTGCTTCAGGTATGTCTATTGTTTGTGCTGCTTGTGTTCTGTTTAGTAGGGTGTTAAAGTGTTCCCTCCATCTTTCAATTTTTTTTGGGTCTTGCTTATCCATTCCTCTTTTCTCCGTTTTCGATATCCCAGCACCTCTTTTGCTGTTTTCTGTAGTGTTTTATTGAACTCTAGTATGGACATTTCTGCTTTGTCTTGTAGGACACTGAAGCGGTTCTTAAGTACTATTGAGAATTGTTTGCTGGTCTTTCAGTTTTCTTGTATCAAAACATATCTTTCTGTGTTCTCCGATTTTGGCTTTTCTTAATTTTAGTTTTATTTTTGCTACCAGAAGGTTGTGATCACTTCCTACATCTGCTCCTTTCCTTGCTCGCACATCTTGTAGTGACCATTTCCACTTGTTTATTAGTATGTGATCGATCTGGTTTTCTGTGGTTTTATCTGGGGACATCCAAGTCACTTTATGGATATTTTTATGTTGGAAAATTGTCCCTCCGATGGTCATCATGTTTTCTTCACAGAAACTGCACAGTCTTTCTCCATTTTCATTTATTTCTCCAATTCCTTCTCTTCCCATGATTCTTCTTCTATCTTCATTTCCTTCACTTACTTTTGCATTGAAGTCGCCCAAGATGAGTAGCATATCATGCTTGGGTATTGTTTCTACTGTGGCTTGGAGCCTGTTGTAAAAATCTTCTTTTAATTCCTCTTCAGCTGCTTCTGTTGGTGCATAACAAACTATAATAGACAGCTTCATGAATCTTGAGTTGAAGCATGTATATAATAATCTCTCATTTATAGGGGTCCATTTCATCAATGCTCTCGATGGTTCTTTTGTTATAATCAATGCTACTCCTCCTTCATGATGATCTTCTTTACCTGACCATATTATTGTACCTTCCGTGTGCTGTGTTGTTAGTTTCTTTCTGCCTTGTCCTGTCCATCTTGCTTCTTGTATTCCTAGTATGTCTAGTTTGTATCTGTGCATTTCCTTGATGGTTTGTGCTAGTTTTCCAGTCTGGTTAAGTGTTCTTACATTCCAGCTGCCTATTTGCATCTTGTGTTTAGGTTCCAGGAGGACTGCAGTTGGGCTGGGGACTTCCAGTGGCTGGCTTTCATCCACAACCTTCATGGGCTCAGTTTCCTGATAAACATTTCTCCTTCCACCTGCATTTGTTTTTTCCCTTGCTTCTGTTTCTGTAGCAGTCTGATAGTTTTTTTTACCAGATAGGGTTGCTGGCCCTATGCCGGACCCTCCTTAGTCGCCTTTTACGATCATGCGTGGTAGGGTACAGTGGTCCTATTCTTTGCAGATCCTGGGTACCACACAGGGGAATTTTAACTTTAATTTTAAATTATGTATGTGCAATAACAACTGCTTCTTGAGAACGTATGGCATTCAAAAGTTATAAGCACAAAAACCAAGTTAAGATTATTCAATTCAAAAGTAATATCCACCCTCATTTATGCATGTGAAAGGTGGAAACAACTAAAGAAATAGACAAGAAATTAGACTCTTTCGAAAACAAATGCCTAAGGAAAATACTCGGTATAAAGTGGAATGAATTCAAGAACAACACAGAGATCAGGCAGATGAGCAAAACAACAACCTGTCTTATGGGTGATCAGAAAAAGATGGACATATGTCGGTTATGTGATGAGAAGAAACAATCAGAGAATACCAAAACAAGCTGTCAAATGGAACACAACAGGTTGAAGAAAAAGAGGTCGACCATGTGAAACTCTAAAGAGGACACTGTTAAGAGAAGCCAATTCAGTGGGCATAACATCCCTTGATGAGACTGAAAAACTCGCAGAAGATAGGACATCTTGGCGAACTACCATATGGGCCCTATGTGATGTTTAATGGCACCGGAAGGATGCAAGATGTAAGAACAACTGCTTTATTACATTTATTATAATCTCTTGAATTCTTTCTGCCATTCAATGAAAAAAGCTGCAAATCTTTTTTTGGACATGTATGGATAGTCTTGCTACGGGGTGCTTTACCAACATTATTGGTTTGATTCTGGTTGTTCAGAACCCACTGGTAAAGATTCTTTATCTGTTGGTGATCGTTCTTCTTCTACTGCCATTTCTATTTTGCTTCTCAGTATAAACATCTCCAAAAAGCAGTTTAAAAATGGGAAAAACTCTTAGCGTCAAAATGTCTGAGTGTCAAAACATCCTGGGGTCAAAATGTTTGAGTATCACAAGATCCTGGCGTCAAAATGTCTGGGTGTCAAAACATCCTAGTATCAAAAGGCCAGCGACAAGAATCTTGTTTTGAAAGAAATGCTGCACAAAAAGTCCCCAGTCATATAGCATCATTACTGAATTATGAATTTTACAAGTTCATGCTTAAAAAAGTCAATTTTAATTGACTAATCCCAATATCTTATGTATTTATAAAACTGTCCACATAATACATCATTTCATGACAGAAAAAAATGACATCTTCCTTAAAATTAAAATATTTAAAAATGTGGATATGGTGGCTCCAGGATATCTTACCACCAAATATAACATGTCTTTTTTTAAATTTTATTCTTTCTTAATACATGAAGAGACTCATCAGCTGTTCAAAATAAACCAGCCTGCCTCTCTGATGCACTTGCTAAAATTTTGTTGATATTCTTATGCCAACATTTTCAGATTAAGAATGCTACAGACTTGAAGTCACTCTAAGTGGGTCTCTATGGTTTTAGAAGAACATCAAATGTATCCTTTGTCTTCCCTATTTTCACTTCCCTTGTGGGTTTCATGCCAGAGCCCGCCTTGCTACGCTGTCTCTCTGCTTTCTCAGTATGCGTCCAATCCACCTCTATTTCTTTGTGATCTGCACACTGATTGTCTCCATTTTGAAGCTGTTTATTAAGTTCCTACTATGTACTATATGGCTTTTCTAAACTATACTATCTGATGATTTTCATTGGAATTCCATAGTGTTCCAGGAGTCTCCACAGTACATTTCAGTCCACACTATCAAATTCCATTGAATATTGTTCCACAATAATTTGAAGTGTTGTGATACATGATTTTCCCTTTCTGAAGCCTGCTTGTTCTTCTCTTATTTTTTTCTTATAGATGTCTTTATCATGTTTAGGAAGATCCTGTTGAGAGCAATGAGATGCCTCTAAAACTCTTACATTCTGACAAGCCTATTTTCTTTGGTAGCTTGATGAGGTGTGTGCATCATTTCATTCATCTGACATTTTCTCTTCCTCCCAGATCTTTCTGAACGGCATGCTAAGCATTTTTGATGCTATTTCTTTATCTGCTGAAGTTGCATCTGGCCCTAGATCTTATTTCTGCAGGTGCTGGTCAGCTTACCTGAAGTGTTTCATCCACTGGTTCTAACCATTCTTTCTCTAGCCTTCTTTGTTCTTGATGGGTTTATGTATCATGAAGTGCATGTTTTACAACTTCCTGGTGATATCTTACAAATTTCTGAGATTGGTTTTACCTGCTGCTTCTTCTGTATCTCTGGCTATGTTGTCTAAGTTGGCCTGTTTGTCTCTTTATACTCTTCCTTATGGGCCAAACTGTATTCTGCCTGTGCCTTGTTTTAGCATCTATTTTACTTTAATTTATTTTAGCTTTTTTTTCTCTCTTTGTGTCTAGCTTCCCTAGTTTCAGTTGTAATCCATTCTTTATGCCACCATTTATTAAAATCCTTTAGCATTAAATTTCTGGTGAAAAAAAAAACATTCTGAAAATGCTTAGATGCCATGATACCTCACCTACCCATTAATATTTATTAAGGAGTACTTATTATTTTTTGAAGCTAGACTCCACTTCATTCACTACTTGGCAGCACAGCACTAGCCTGAATGTTATTTGGGCTTAACACTGTGTAACCTGGTTAGCCTGTATAACATGGAAAATCTGGCCAATATAACACACAGGGTCACGGAGTTTAAATCTCACCGACTCTTCATATGATCTGCTCTACATTTCTTTAGACCTGTCCATATGCTGCTAACATCTGGTACACCTTCTTCACACATCTCTTGCACAATTTGATATCTATTGGTTAATTTCACTTTGAAATCCTGCAACATTTCTGCATTCTGCAGTAAGTTCCATGTTGTAGCCTGCTCTTGTTACAACCGTCTTATGGTATCTAACTTTCATTATTACTAGTTGGTGGTTTGATGCTGTATCTGCCTTAATTTCACTTGTACTTCTTGTAGAGTCTGATGACAGTTTCTTTTATGCACATATCTGATTTTCTGTGAATCCATATAGTGAAGCTCTGTGCACATTTTTATGAGGGAACAAATGACCAGATCACTGAACAGGTACAAGATGATTCCCTTTCCCCACTATCATTCATCCTGCCTAGTCCATTTTTACCCATAATTTTTTCAGTCTATTTTGTGAGCATGCACTGAGATCATTCATTAAAACTGTTATGCTTTTTTGTTCCTTGCAGGTCTAAAATATCCTGCAGTTTGTTGTAAAAGTTTCCTTTGACATTCTCCTCTGTATTAGTGGCTGGTGCACATACTTAGATGATACTCATTTTCACACCTGTCTTCTTTGTTGAAAACCCATGATGATTCTTCAACTTACTACCTCCCATTCATTTGGGCTCCTGGGACTCTCTAGTACTATTGCTACTCCCTCCATTTTTTGGGCTTATACACTGCCCATCAACTTGGCGTTGACCAGCTAGTCACGTCTTGTACAATTGCTAGTACTTTTTTAATCTTCTTCTTTATATTAGTACATAACATATACTCTCATGACCTCGGTCTTACATGAATAATTAGCGTATAAGTACAAAGTCACTGCTGTAACGCCATAATAACAAAATGTTAAAACTAAGAAAAAGTATGAACAGCTTTATTAATTAATGAGCACACTGCTGTTTCATTTCAGTTTGCACCTTAATCATACAAAAACATACAAGACAAAGAAACAGGGAGAGAAGATAAAATATAATTCATATGAATGCTATGCAACAATAAGAATGGAAAAAAATAGAATAAATGGAGGACTTACCTGTGACTTGTAAGAAACTGAATCCAGGAATGCGTTCAGCTGCGACTGTGTGACAGGTGGGTAGTAAAGGGGGAGTGGGAACCGTGGATATGAGAGATACAGTTGTAATCTAGCCAAGAGCAGAATGGGTTGAATAGATGAAAGTGGCTGGGGTAGAAGTTTGCAATCTGATGCAGTGAAGAAGTTCTGCACTATGTGTAGCAGGTGCGGAGGGATTAGAACTTAGAACTGAGGGAATATAAATTGTGAAAGAGGGGAATGTTAGGTGTAACTGAATTCTAACTTCAAACCATGTTGTTCCAACTTCCCATACTCTTGAATGTAGTGGTTCCTGTCATAAGAATGACATTGTTTGATGACCGTTACCAGAAAATCAGATTTGCCTCTGTGGTTTAGGCCACTAAAATGATCAGGGATTGGTTTAGAAGCACTCTGGGTGATATCATACAGATGTTTCTGCATGTGGTCACCTAATCTGAGATCAGTTTCATCAATATAAGTTATCCTACATCTTTTGCACACAATGGCATATATAAAGTTTCGGGACTTACATGTGAATCCCTTATGGAGGGTGAGGATAGCTTTCATTTCCCAGACTACAGAGCAGATGACACTGCGAGGGTGGTTGCATTTTCTGGTACCAAAAAAATGCAGGATTCCACTTCAGGTGGTTATGGATAAGGTTGTCTTTAACTCTTCCCGTGCCACAGGAAGAAACGCGGACGTTCAGTTAGGTGCCAGAGTAAAAGCGCGGGCCTTGATATGTTGGGGGTATAGTTGTAAAATGAAATGGAAAACAGTATTTACATGTACTTTGGTGTACTTATTATGTTTCAAAGTATAACTAAATGTATGAAAATTTCATAAATGCAGAGTTTTTTAGGAAAAAAGAAGTAATGTGATGTTTTTAAACAATGATTGTGCCCATCTCACCATAGGCTAAGTCTAGATCTACACTACTTACCATCTGAGATGTCTAGATTTACTTGTCGATCTCGTATTGTGATTCTATGTTGCATTCTTGCTAAATTCATGTCTGAAATAACCTCCTAACTACTTCTCCAGTCATCTAAATATGTCTAGATCTACTTGGGATACATTCAAGAGCAGTGGGGTGGTCACAAGCCATGTCCATACCCCTATTTCTTATCTTATATCTTATATCCTTCCCGTGCCGTTAGACGTCACATAGGGCTCGCAAAGTAGTTCGCCAATATTTCCTGTCTTCGGCGAGTCTTTCAACCTCAACAAAGGATTTTATGCCTGTTAACTTGGCCTCTCTTAATAATGTTCTCTTCAGAGTTTCACGCGGTCTGCCCCTTTTTCTTCGGCCTGTTGTGTTCCACTTGATAGCTTGTTTTGGGATTCTCTATACCCCTATTTACATCATCAAAAATTGAACATTTTCCATGTTTCTCTTCTTTTTTCTTGCTCGGCATCGCTCGTAACTAAGCACTCTTTCATCATTTTGAAAAGTGTCACCGGAAACATGGACGAAATATGTACAATCTAAATGTTACACCGGTTCTTTTATTGAAACAAACTATGATTGAAATACTGACCATTGGCATGCATCGGGGAAACCGGAAGGATCGAAAATTCGACCAGTGGCACGGGAAGAGTTAAGATTTGGTTCCCATTTGTAGGTTAATACAGGTAGATCAGAGGAGATGCTGTGTGTGTCGGGGTTGAGCTATATTGGTCACAAATGACGACAGAAAATTTACTTAGCCATTTGGAACCACTAATTTAAAATAAGGGCTGAAAAAAGCAAAAGGAGACAGTTACCTCCGTCTTAAGTCGTGCCACCAATTCCCTATCTGCACAGTCAGTAGTTTGTAGGAATTCTCCCACCTCTGACACGGTCCACTCTAATGGATTTTTCTCTAATTTTAGTGGAGGTTCAGATTTTAGAGCAACTGGTACATCAGGACGACTACAGGTAAAGCTGCTCTCTACAGTGGTCTGTGCCTCTCTTGTTAAATGTGGTTGTTTTAATGCCTAAAACGTAAGCAAAAAGACGCACTGTTTACTAAACACCAATATACATAAATATATATAAATTTTTCTTTGCTACTTATAAATAAGAAAAATAAATTTCAAACACTGATTCTAAGCAAAATTGTATATAGAGAATCTTACACTGATTCTGTACCAAACCATTTTTAGGTTACTCACTTAATATTTCACTGGAATGCGAGTTCTTACTTTGCCATTCCTAAAATCTCTAAGCAGATGCATACTCCAAAAAAATCCAAAAGAAAAAAAAATAAGCTCTATTTTTTTTATTAAACACTAGCAGACAATAAACAGAAGTATTTTCTAATCTCTTTTGGCATTACAAATTAATTTGTAACTGTGGTTCCCAGAGTAGGCAGCATCTTTAGGGTGTTGAGAAGATTCAGGAGGGCAATGGGGGGGGGGGGGGAGAGTGACCTGGGGCTTCAGAACTAAGTGCATGAAAAACTTGCTGGTGAAGTGGCCTTTGAAGCAAGGGGGCAGCAGCAAAAAGAAACAAATAAACTGAACCCACTAATTTAAAATATGGGCTGAAAAAATCCAGTTGTATACTGTAAAAATATAAACTTTCAAACTATCTTTCCTCTCCTCTCCTCACTGTGCACATATGATAACGCTGTCTTGTTCCAATGGGGGGTGGGGGGGATGTTCCTTTCTTTTTTTTTTTCAAAGGATGTAGTCTGTTTTGAAAGAGTCTGTTATGTTTTTCCAATAGATGTCCGATATCTGTGTTATGCCTTTTTTTTGTGTATTTCTTGTATGATTAAATAGAACATGGCCTTGCATAGCAAGAGGCAACAGCTTTGGTCCTAGAAGTTCCATATTGTGCAGATAACCATAACATCTACTTCATTATTTTATGTATTCATTTTACAGCTGAATGTTGAATTTTTTGATCCCCAGGTTTATGAGTTTTCACTCTTCTTCCCTTGTGTCAGATAGCTAAATGTACAAGTCTTTTTCAGCTGCTCTTATCTACATACAGAACGTCAGTGATGAGAGTGTGGCATCATCAGGTTCGTCCAAAAATCTTTCAATGCATTACTGTCCAGCAAGTGGCAATTTAGTGTTTTCTTATTGTCTGTTGCAGTGCATGAATGGTCACTGTGTAAGTTGCTTACTGAAGGTGATCTGTCCTGTGTGTAACCTGAGGATCACCTGTTGGTATCAAATTTTCAAGGGTCTGGAGAGCCGATTTGGAGTCTGAGAAGATAACAAGGTTTTTTTGAATGTGTGGCACTGTTTTTGTATTAGATTGTGAAGGCATTATAACTGGAGCAGCGAGATCCAGGAGTAGAAATGTGGCCTGTTGTCTTGTCTGGAAACATTATACTGCATTGTCCATTTCCATGAACACACTGACCCATGAGTGTATGCATAGATACAGTCCTTGGGGCTTGATTGTATTATCTCCAGTGCATGCAGCTTTAGGATGTCGGGATCTGATGATTTATTCACTAGTTTGGTATGTTTGGGAAAGTGTGCAATTTTGTGAGATGTCTGGCACTTTTTTTTAAAGCTCTCTTTCTTCTGTAAGTTTAAGTTCAGGATTAATGGTTTTTGCTTTTTAATATGTTCTTCAAGTATTATTTTTAGAGTAAAGATCTGGTCAAGACAGCTTCTCCCTTTTCGAAATCCTGTATGTTCTTCTCTCATTGCAGCATCCACCGTATCTTTAATTCTATTTTGAATAACTTTGCAAAATACTTTTGACACAACTGATAGTAAGGTTACTCCTCTCCAGTTATCGCAATCGCTAAGGTTGCCTTTTTTTTTTTTTTTGTTTTGTATTTTGACAATGATTCCTTTTTTTCCATTTAGAAGGGACTTTTTCTTCTTTCCAAACTTTATTAAACATTCTCTGTAGTTGGTTCATGTTGTCAATGTTAATAGCTTTTAACATTTCAGCTGTTATTTCATCTTCACCTGCAGCTTTGTTGTTAGTCATTAGATTCACTGCTGTTTCAATTTCATGCAATGTAATTTCATCTAGGTTGATATTCAGTTGTGGAATTGGTAAGTCAGTTTCAAGGTATATCAATTCTTTTGGGTGTAGTCTATTTCTTGGAAGTGTTTGGGCCATCTTTGTTTTTGGTCTTTACTTGATGTTAAGAGTGTGCCAGTTTTGCTAAGGATTGGTTTTTCTTTGGATGCAATAGTACCTGTTAGCCTCTTTTGTATGTTATACAGAGTTTTGCTGTCTCCTGTTGTTGCTGCCTTCTCTGCTTCTTTTGCCATATTGTCCATGTATTCTCTTTTATCCCTTCTAGCTGAGCTTTTTACTTTATTGTCTAGTTCTTTGTATGTTGCTTTTGCCAAATCTCTTCCAAGTTCTGTATTTACATTTAACATGGCTAATTTGGTTGATCGTCTTTCATGTATGGATTTCCACGTATTATCTGATATCCATGCTTTACTATTTGTCTTTTGCAGTCCAGCACTTGTTTTAGCTGCTGTAATTATGGGTGTGCTGTAAGAATGCCATAATTTATCTATATCTGTCTCCTCTGCCTCACTGAGTGCAGCAAACTGTTTGGTAAGTTCCAGATTGAAATTACTCTTAGTACGAGGGGCATTGAGGAAGTAATGCACCACATCATTTTTCTCAGGAGCTGTTTATTCAAAAAGCATGAAATTTATACACAATATACATGGATATGTCGTGTAAACAATGGTATTATTCAACACAATCCTCACCAACTTGTTTGGCTTTACGCCAACGAACAAGTGCATGTATTCCTAGCTCGTACCAGATTTTCTCTTGATTGTGTAGCCATTTCTTCGTTGCATGAATCACTCCTTCATCATCTTCAAATCTTACCCCTAAGAGTGCATCTTTTAGTGGACCAAACATGGAAATCAGAGGGTGCCAAATCGGAACTACAGGGTGGATGTGGTAGCACAGTCCAACCCAATTTGGTGATTGTTTCCCATGTTGCCAGACTTGTGTGAGGGTGCACACTGTCGTGAAGGAGAAGCAGGTCTGCTGGATTCTTGTGCAGTCAAACTCTGCAAAAACGCTCATTGAGTTTTTTCAATGTCTTAAAGTAATCTTGCGAAATGATTGTCTTTCCTCTTGGCATAACATCCACAAGATTCACACCTTCAATGTCCCAAAAGACAGTGATCATGACCTTTCCAGCTAAAGGAGCTGTCTATAATTTCTTTCTTCATGGTGACTGCAGATGATGCCACTTCACTGACTGTCTTTTTGTCTCAGGTTCAAAATGGTGTGCCCTGGTTTCATCACCTGCTACGATCTTAGCCAAAAAAAATCCCTCCCTAAGCACTGAAACACTCCAACAAATCAGAAGAAATTGCTTTCCTATGCAATCAATGTTCATTTGTGAGACTTTGAGGAGCCCATCTTGCACAAACAATAGAAAATTCGATAGCTTTTATTTGTACTGTATGTGTACTACCATTGCTGACTGACAGTTTTAAGGCCAACTGTTGAGTAGTGATACGCTTATCAGTAAGAATAATGCCCTCAGTGCATTTCAACATTTCTGCTTTGATGGCTGTGGCAGGATGTCCACAGTGTGGCTGATCATGCAACTCCTTATCTCCACTTACTGATTCTTTGATTTTCTGAACCCAGCGACTGACTGTACTCCTGTCAACTGCAAAACTTCCATACACATCATATAGATGCTTGTGAATGTTCACAACAGTTTCCTTCTCTGCAACGAGAATTTGTATCACAATTCGCTGCTTATACCACAAGTTGCTAACACGTTCCATTTCAACGGTTAGGGCAGCCGTATTCTTTGGCTGGTTGTGGTGCAATTTGGTTCACACAATTGGCACATGCCATATTTAAAGTGTGTGCAAAATTACATACTTCTATCTTCACTATTAGCTGAAAAAAAAAACCAAAACGATGTGGTGCATTACTTTCTGAACCCCCCTCGTATTTTCATCCTGTAGACTATGACTGTTTATCTTTCTGAGTATTGCTTTCTTATGCTGGCATTTTAGTTTTAGTCTTATTTTACCTATACACAGATTGTGATCACTGTTGATGTCTGCATCCCTATATTTCTCTTACATACATCAGAGATGTTCTTCATACGCACATTGGCGATGATGCATGGTAACCTGATTTTTGCGATGCGCCTTTTGGCTCGGTACCTCTGACTTCAGCACCTTTCCTTGCTAGAGCAGACTGTGGTCTTGCTCAGACCATAAAGACAGTGGTGTAGGCTGGCCAGGCCAAAACTTTGTTTTTCCAGCTTCTGGTGGCTATAGTAAAGCCCCTTCTCCATGTCAGATCCAGATGACTTTGAGACAGTTCCACAGAGACACTCCAACTTAGGGATGAGGAATCTAGTGAGTGCCTCAATGATATCCATTCCCCATCACCTATAATATGCTGGCTCTGTTTTGTTTACATCATTCTGATAGCCATTGTTGTAAACACCCGTAGGCTTGTCACATCCTGGACTCATTGGTTTCACACCAGATTTTCCTCATTCCTGTCGGCAATCTCCATGTCCCCATCCGACCACCAATCTGACATTACATTTTACAAAAATAACAATTACAATTAGTGTTGATTGCTACAGATTTCTGGGCTACAGAAGTAGGTCAGAGTTTTTAAGCAAACAGATCGATCTATGTTCCCTGTCTCACAAAGACTATGTTAAGTTGTTCCCAGGGGTAGAGATGATCTGAATTGCTATCTAATACAAAAATGATCTATCTGATTTCTGGTTCTATCATCTGGAGATATCCATGTTGTTTTATGTATCTCTTCGTGTGGAAATATTGTTCTTCCAATGACCCAGTTAATCTTTCTTCATTCTGATTTATTGTATCAATCCCTTCTTTCCCCATTACTCTTTCGCTGTCGATGTTATCTTTTTCTACCTTTGCATTGAAGTGTCCCACGACAACTAAGATCTCGTGTTTAGGTACTTTGTTAATGAGTTGTTGTAGCTGGTGATAGAAATTGTCTTTTATTTCATTATCTGCATCGTTTGTGGGTGCATAGCACTGTACAATTGTTATTCTTCCATGCCAATTGTTATTCTTCCATGCCTTATTTGGAATTGTGATCTTAATATATGACTGTTCACTGGTTCCCATTCTGTAAGGCTCTTTGCTGCTGCAACTGACATAATTATACCTACTCCTTCTTGATGTTTCCCATCATCTCTGCCTGAATGTATGATTAACTTATGGTTTTCCGTCGATCTTTTCCATGCTTCTGGGATGCCCAGGACGTCTAAGTGATATCTATGCATTTCTTGGATGACCTGAGCAGATTTTGATGGTGTGGGCATTGTTCTTACATTCCAGAATCCAATCTTTGTCACATATTTGAGGCTGATGAGTGTGTTCTTTTGGTTGTTGTCTGGGCTTGTCTGAGTTGGTATCCCCGATGCTCGACTGATTTTACTGCGAGTTTCCATACAGGTTTTTTCCCCGTCTTGAGTTGCCTCTAGATGGGTCTCTTATGCCAAACTACTGTTTTACGATATGTGTCAAAGAAAAAGATTCATACGAAAATATGCCGGCAAGAGCATTAAAAAGTTCCCGTCATCTTTTAAGTAAAACGGGAGCAAAAAAAAAAGACATCTAAAAAAAAGACTATTCTATGGGGGATGCATTTATATTTATAACTACCTCAATACTTTTCTTATATCTAGTGGCTCTATGTCTGCATCAAATTCACATTCACCTGTGGGTGCTGAAGGCTTTGGTTTTAGATTTTGTCTGCTTTTGCATGAGAGCTCTTTGATGTTGTGACTTGTCGGAGGAAATTGTAATCCATTACAGATCTAACAAATCCTGTGTGTAGTTATCTGAGTGTTGTTTTGTCAGCTTCCCAGGAAGTACATGTACTTTCAAGTCATTTGAGTAAGTTTAGTCTTTTACTGCAGATGTCTTTTTTTTTTCTGCTAATCCATCCATGAACTCCTTAAGTTTAATTATCTGACTAGCTTCACCCTAGGTATACTGGATTTTTTTCTCTCATGACCTGAGCACCATTAAGGATTATTTTCAGTTTAGCTTTTGCTAGTTTGTTGCAAGGAATGAAGACTGCATATGTAGTTTTACAATACTGATATTTAACTTCCACAAATTGCAACAGGCTGATATGGTAGGAAGGGTTCCCTTAAGTCTCACATCAGCCAGATACAGATCTTGTTTCACTAGTCCATATGACAAGGTCATCAGCAGACATGGTTTTGTGGGTGTCAAACAGGTCTGAGAGGTCATTTACAAAAATTAGAAACAAGGTGCAGTTTAGAACAGAAAACTGTGGCAGTCCTTTCTCGAGGGCACACTTGTTTGACTGTCTGTTATTGACCTGTTCTGTATAGTTCTGTTGCTGAGATAGTTTTTTAATCCACTGATACATTTTTCCATGTATGCCTGTGTTCTGCATCTTTGACAGTAGACTTTTTCACCAGACCCTGTCATATGCCTGCTGGAAGTCTATAAAGATAGCTACAGAAAATAACTGTCTTTCATACTCTGAGTGAAGATAAATAGCTGGTCTTCAGTTCTTGATCCTTTGTGAAAGCCTGTCTGGAAGTTACTGAGGGACCCGAGGATTCCAACTACCAGTACAGCCTATTTTAAGAAAGTTTAAGCATTTGTTCTGGTAACCTACCGATGCTGGAAGTCAGTGAGATTGGTCTAGAGATTTTTAGGTCATCTTCTGGTTTCCTTTTTTTTTTATTTTTAGGAAAATGGCTGAATTCCAAGATTTTTTAAGTACCCCACTTTTCCAGGTGTTATTAATGAAGTTAAGCAATGCTGGATGAAAGATCATTTTATCTGATATTTTGTCTAGCCCTGATACTTTTCTAGCTGTAACTTACCCATAGCACTTTGCAATCATGGAAGGTAAAGTTTTCCTAAAAAAAAAAAAAAAAGTGAAATGTTTGCCAAGCTAGACTTCTCATTACTTTCAGAACTTTTCCTAGTGTCTTGTCAAGTACTTTCCTGTTGGAGGATTTACTAGTGGCAGCGATAAATTTGCTAAAGGCACTGTGAACAGGGTGCTCTTAATAACTGATGTGTGAAAGTGCTAACACATAAATACTGTTTTCAAACTTAAGAGTAGGTTATGGTAGCTAGTATGAAGATCTAGAATGTACCCAAAATGCTTCAGGGCAGACTCCACTATCATGGGGACCATGGCCAAACTGAAAATGTTACTTAGAAGAAAGTTGTCAAACTGTATTCATTATACAAATGGTTCTCGACTTAAGTAATTAGTATGTTCCATAACCCTTTATGCAAATAAGTATGTCTTTTTTATGTATTTATGTTTTTTATGTATGTTTTTCTTATAAACAAAGAGATAATACTACTACAGTGCACAAAAAACATACAGTTACAGAAAAAAAAACATATAAACACTTACAAAAATGGAAAAAAAACTTTGGTCCATGGCCTTTCTCAATGAATAATTGAGAAAAAATTCACACAGAAAATCAAACTAAAGCAGAAAAAGAATTTTTAAATGCTTGACTTACCTAATACAGAAAACACAAAAACAGACTTCAGAAAATTGAAGCACAGGGTAAATCCAAATTAAGGGAATAAAATAAATACTAAAATTATAAATAATGAACGATATGCAGACTCTAATAACTAGCAATGACAAATGTATCTGCATTTTAGATCAAATGACCATATATGAAGAAAAATAAAAAACTAAAGGCACCATACCCTTACTACCAGTTCATTCATTCATTCATTCCTTTGCATGTCCCTTGCGGAACTTTGCCTCCCAAACAGCACTCCTGTAGGCCTCTCGGTTGTGAGCAAGATGGCCTGCTGCTGCTGCATCCATTTCCAGATCATCAACGATGTCTTGCAGCCATCTTCGTTTCGGTCTTCCTCTTTTTCTTTTTCCCATTATGTATCCTTCCAATACGGTCTTCTCTAAATTATCATGACGTTTAATGTGTCCAAAATATTTAAGTTTTCTCTCTTTAATCCTCTTTACTAGCCAGCCTTCTTCAATATTAAGCTCTTGTAGTATAGATATATTTGTTCTTTTTTGTGCCCACGATATGTGGAGAACTCTTCTGTTACTACCAGTTACTGTGAGCAAATGAAACATAATGGTTACATCAAGTGATTGATGATGATTGATACATCAAAAAATGGTTACACAGTAGAGGTTGATGCACTTTTTGTATTATCCCACCAGCTTCTTTAATCCTTGATAGAAGTTTTTGATTACTTCTAGGTCTGCAATATTTCTTAACCTCATCATAATCATAGAAGAACATGCAACTGTGTAGAGCCTCTTTAAGCAGACAGGAAATCTGATAATCACATGGCACCAGATCAAGGTTGTATATGGGATAAGGAAGATGTTCAAACCATGGTTGTTCCATTGCCCATTACAGCCATATTATGGGTACATGCATTGTCTGTGTGTAGTGAGACTTTTGATAGCATTCCTCTTTTTTGGTGCAAACTGCAGGTTTTAGTTTCTCTCCAAGCAAAACACATTACACTGTACTGATCGCTGTCTGGCCATATTCCTGAAAATGCACCAGGATATGACCCTGTGTGTTACAAAAGAAAGTCAGCATGGTGCCCAACCAGATAAAGCTCTGTCAGTCACACTTGTTCTTCCTGGTTTAAAACTTTCTACCCTTTATAAAATTTTTAAAAAGTAATGCTGTTTTCACTTTCACACTGAGCCAACATCCTGTGGTGAATTTCTGCCAGTTTCACTCCCTCTACTCAAAGAAATCTCATCAAGGCATGTTCAATAATGGTGCAATCCTGCAGCAGAGTGCCTACATTATTTGATTTCAGCTTTGTTGAATAGACTAAGAGCAAAGCATTCTGCTGTGCGTTTTTGAATTACTCATCAGCCACTGTGAATATATTGTACTGTGTCAATTTCTCATGTAACTTATGAACTGCTTTTATCTTTTTATTCTCCCTTGTACACAAATTCTAACTTTTTCCTAGGCATATTCTGAATATTTTATGAAACACTGATCTTACCATATGACATAGCCATAATATTCTCATAAAAACCCATGATTCTCATTCCTTGTCAATATGCTGAGCAATTTTGCAAAGATGTTAAAAATGGCTGTCTAGACATGCTACCTCAGAAGTGGCAATTGATTAGGGCTACAACCTCTGGTGGCAGCCTGTCTGCTTTTATGATCTCATTATTACATGTAACAAATGGGAATCCCTTAGATATCATGATACTGGAACTTTCTTTCACCAATACTCCCATTATGGTATTGTAAATTCTCAGTAGCTCACCTCCATCCTCATCAATATGTACATCCACAAACAAGACCATACTTTTATGTATCTGTTCTTATTTAAAACTTTGCCATGTAATGTTCTTTGACAATAAAGTTTATTAAAAAAAAAAGGTGTTCAAAATATAACTATCATGGCAGTTTCACATAAAACTTCTGTTATCAAAAGCACAGCGACTGTGACTATTTTGTTTTAATATTCAACAAGTTAAAAGGCAAATTACAACAAAGATCAGAGGCAGACAAGCAAGATTTGTAGGACATTTTCTGAGAAGAGGGAAAATTGGAATACATTCTGGCAACTGGAAAAATTGAGGGAATAAGAGACAGAGGAAGACAGAGAGAGATATTACTGGATGGGCTGTCGGTGTGGCTAGGAAGAAAGTCACAGGCGGATCTCAAAATAAGCCACTCTCACTTCCCAAAACTGACTTGCAAATGGATGCACTAGCAGCAGGTTATCTTGCTTACAAATGAGAGCCCTTCAAGAAAGCTGTTAGGGAGGCAAAATTCTGTAAGGGCATGTTAATGAATGAATGATGTAACAAATGCTTATAATTGGTGATATTTTTTTGCTCTTTTTTTCCCTCTTATTTTTTTTCAATAACTCATTTTGCGTGCTAAAAGAATGAGAGGAAGAGACTGAGAGGTATGTCTTCATTAACCTAAATATTAATTTATAAGATGGTCAAAGAATTATAGTGAAGTGCAAGATGAAATCTTCTAATAACCATTTTTCTATTCTATCTCTCTCTCACACACATACGCATGTGCATGCTATACACATTTATTTTTACAGGAAAATGAAAATTTTACACATATGTGCATTACTGTATATACATACGCATGTTATATGATACAGTACGCATGTCAAGAGCCATTTAGAGTTTCAACCACAACATGATACATGAGGGTTTATGATATAACATTAAAGGGAGAACAAACAGAATCTTTCATTTTCAATCATTCTGCAGAAAAACTCTACTCACTTTGTCATCATCAACATTATCTACCCTTTCATCGGGTGCTGGTGCTGCCAATTTCTTGTCAACCACATCAAACTTTTTTCTCTTCTTACGCTTCCCTGGCTTTTTTTGTCCATTTTCCAAATTGCTGTGTCCTCCTGGAGGTCGTCCTATCTTTTTCTTTCTCTTTCCATAATAATATGCTGAAAGCAAAGGAATGGTTTCTTTAAATCACATGCCTTTTTCAAGACAAACAAGTGTCTTAATATCATAATTACAGTCACACATTTTATCACATAATCTTCTCAATTTGTCTAGTTATTTTTATTATGCATGTATGTCAACTTAAATTCAGATGACATGTGTCTGTTAACAATACAAAATTATCATGGAGTTTGCAACTACTGGAACTTGTGATAAAATCAAAATGACATTTACATTTTTCAGGAAATCTGGCCACCAATTTAACGGTTGGGAGTCAGATGTAGCATGGATGAAGCTAGACATACAACAAATCCAATATTTGCAAGCATTTAGAAAGGAAAAATTAGGGATATATTTGAGATCATGCTGATAAGATAAAATGTGCACAATTCAACACTGCATCAATCAAGTTTCCCTTCATTTTTAGTGACAGGAAGACAACTCTCCCCCCCCCCCCCAAATAGTTATTTTTATTTCCAACAGTCAAATATAGTCATGTGCTGGATGTGGTAAACATGTGGAGAACAATGGCTCACTTGACTCATGAACACTGTTACAAATTCACAATGCTCCAGCCACTACATAATATGGTAACAATGGTCAAGACAATGAAAGATACCTTCTCGTACCATCTCAATAGGTGGCAAGTGTGGCTTATGTTTCTGCTTCTCTTAAAGTGTATCATACAAAATCATCAAGCCTGATGAACTGAACAAGCAAGGTCGACAAACATGAATCACGGTCAAGGACAAGACTTGGTTACATTAATATAAGAAAAAAATATGGAATCCACCAAACAAGCAGCAAGGAACATTGGTAAGTTCATCGTCATCATCATCATGTGCCGTGCCGACTGGCGTTGGATATTATGCTTCTCCAGAGTACGCGATCCTTCATGCAGGCCATCAGCTCAGTTTGTGATCTCCTCTCACACCATCCCGTCAGACTGTCCAGTATCATTTCTCTTGGTCTTCCTCTTGATCTTCTTCCTTCTATTTTTCCTGTTGTTATAATATTTTCAATGCCCCCTCTTCTCATTGCATGTCCTATGAAAGTACATTGTCTCTCTCTTATCTTTTTGACAAGGTTTTTTGTCTCTCCAGCTCTTCTCCTACATTCTTCATTAGTTATTTTTGCTGTCCAGAGGATTCGCAACATTCTTCTAATAAAAGACATTTCTGCTGCTTCCAATGATTTATGTGCAGAATTGCCTATTGTCCATGATTGGTAAGTTACAGACATGAATTCAATATTATCTTCAGCATCGTGAGGTGGTTATAAACCAGCAACTCACAGACTTTCATACTTTCTGCCATTTTAGTTTCTGTTCACATTCCTTATTCCCCCTGTCATTTTGTACAACTAAACCATACATCTCTATCTACCTTTATTCATCTTACATTCTTCCTGTGCCACTAAATGTCACATAGGGCTCACATGGTAGTTCGCCAAGATTTCCTGTCTTCGGCAAGTTCTTCAACCTCATCAAGGGATGTTATGCACACTGAACTGGCCTCTCTTAACAATGTCCTCTTTAGAGTTTCACGTGGTCAACCTCTTTTTCTTTGGCCTGTTGTGTTCCACTTGATAGCTTGTTAGGGGATCCTCTAATTGTTTCTTCTCATGGCATATGTCCATCTTCTTTTTCTGATCACCCATGAGACAGGTTGTTGTTTGCTCATCTGTCTTATCTCTGCATCGTTTTTGAATTCATTTCACTTTATACCAAGTATTTTCCTTAGGCATTTGTTTTCAACAAAGTCTAATTTCTTGTCTATTTCTTTAGTCGTTTTCCAGCTTTCACATGCATAAGTGAGGGTGGATATTACATTTGAATAGAATAATTTTAACTTGGTTTTTGTGCTTATAACTTTTGAATGCCATATGCTCTCAAGATTCTTGAAGGTCAGTGCTGCTTTTGCAATTCAAATTCTAACTTCCTTTCTGGTGTCACCATCCTGATCTATGTAGCTGCCAAGATAAGCAAAATGGTTTACTTCTTCAACAGCTGTTCCTTCTACGCATATTTGTCCTTAGCAATAACATCAATCGAGCATCTACCTTTATTACTAGAACCAATTTTACTGTAGTTATCCCCCTGGGAACAACTGTGTTAAGAGCACACTTATCTTAACATAGTGTTTGTGAGACAGGGAACATAGATCTGTTTGCTTAAAAATTCTGACCTACTTCTGTAGCCCAGAAACTTGTAGCAATCAACACTAATTGTAATTGTTATTTTTGTAAAATGTAATGTCAGGTTGGTGGACAGATGGGGACATGGAGATCTCTGGCGGGGATGAGGGAAGTCTGGTGTGAATCCAATGAATCCAGGACATGACAAGCCTATAGGTCTTTACAACAATGGCTATCAGAATGATGTAAACAAAACAGAGCCAGCAGACTACAGGTGGCGGGGAATGGATATCGTTGAAGCACTCATCAGATTCCTCATCTCAAAGTCGGAATGTCTTTGTGGAACTGTCTCCAAACCATCTGACATGGAGAAGGGACTAACATACAGCCACCAGAGGCTGGAAAAAAAAAGTTCTGGCCAGGCCAGCCACACTGTCTTCATGGCAGTCCGAGCAAGACCACAGTCTGCCCTAGCAAGGAAAGGTGCTGAAGTCGGAGTTACCCAGCCAAAAGGCACATCGCAAAAATCAGGGTAACACGCAATATCGCTAATGAAATGTCTCTATCTGCAGTATTCAAACACAGTGCTTGCCCTGTGAAGACTAACCAGGCAGGTGCAATGCCAGACCCCCTGCCTCGAAAGGGTCCACCCAATGCTACTGGAGGTCCTCTCAGTTTGTCTTGTGGAGTCAGGAGACATGAGAGTAGAGCTACTGGCCAAAAAATACAACAGAAGAAAACAGCCAAAAAGCAAGAACTTAAAATAATGCAGAGGGTGTCAGCAGTGTTAGAGATGGCTATAGCAAAAAGGTGGAACTAGAGAACATACTTTTTGCAGAGCAGGTAAGTATATGCTGCATACAGGAGTCACACCTAACCAAAGATGCCGCCTTTAAAATAAGAGGCTACCAGTGTTTTAGATCAGACCGACAGGACAGAAAAAAAGAAGGAGTACTCACACTTGTTAAGAATAACATCAGTGCATGTCAGGTGGGAGTGTTCATGGATGGAGCCGAATATCAGATGATCCATCTAAAAAGTAGTAATACAGATTTCCACCTCCTTAACTATTACTGTCCTAATGACCGCCCACTTGTTTTAGAAACAATCCCACACAAAGAGAGACTGATGGTCTGTGGCGATTTTAACAGCCATTCCCAGAGCCTGGGCTATGATCACATAGACAAGAGAGGAGAGGAAGTTGAGAGCTGGCAGGATGATAATGGACTTCTCCTGATCAACCAGCCAATGGATCCCCCAACATTTTACTCAAGGGCTTGGCGTACAACCTCAACACCAGATCTGGCATTCCACTCTCCAGATCTGAAGTGGAACATTACACGTGAAGTTGGAAAACAACTTGGAGGTAGCGACCATCGACCAGTCTTCCTGACAATAGAAAATGAACTCCTTAACACCAGATGGAACTATAAAAAAGCAAACTGGACAATGTACAGACATCGTACAGGTATCTTGGTGGGACAGCTGTCCATAGAAGATAAGGATATTAACAGCATAGTGAAGGAATTCAATGCTTGTATCCTTCAGGCCGCTCGTGAAACCATTCCCAGAGGAGCTCGTAGGGACTATAAACCATACTGGTCTAGTGAGCTGGGAAAACTCCATGATGATGTGGAAGCAGCTCGAAAGCAAGCAGGAAATAGACCATGCCAAGAACACCACAATAATTACCAACATTCTAAGGCCAAATTTCAGAAAGCCAAGCTGCAAGCCAGACGGGAAAGTTGGAGAGAGAAAACAGAGTCCCTAAACTTTGAAAAGGACGGAAGGAAACTGTGGAAACTAATCAAACAGTTAAATGATGAGAGTACTGGAAGAAGTACAAAGATTACACTAATAGAGGATGGGAAAACTCTTACAGGTAAGCAGGTAGCAGATCACTTTGCTCGCATGTTTGCACAGGACTGCAACATTGATATCCATCCAGAGAAAGAGCGTACAGTGCGCACTGACCCACAGAAAGAAGAGGAACAAGTCAGAAAAGTAGAGGTCATGGATGCACCAATCACACACAGCGAGTTAGACCTAGCAGTCAGTAAACTGAAACCAAGGAAATCACCAGGACCAGACGGAGTGTCCAATGAAATGATCAAGAACCTGGGAATGGCAGCAATGGGAAAGCTGTTGGATATTTTCAATATGTGCTGGAGCACAGGTAAGTTACCTCAAATCTGGAAGGAAGCAAGCATGGTACCACTGCTAAAACCAGGGAAAAACAGTGATACTGCCTCCAGCTACAGGCCAATCAGTCTCACTAGCTGCCTATGCAAAACGATGGAACGCATCATTGACCTGAGGCTAAAATGGTACATAGAAAGTGAAAACCTTCTCATTCCACAACAAGCAGGATTTAGGCAGTATTACAGTATGGAAGATCAAGTGACCTATCTCTCTCAAGAGATTGAGGGTGCATTCCAAGAGAAAAACCTTGTACTAGCAGCGTGGATAGACCTAAAGAAAGCCTTTGATAAAGTATGGAAAAAAAGGTCTGCTGTGGAAACTAAGAAACTGCAATGTGAATGGAAGACTATACAACTGGATAAAGTCCTATTTACACGATAGAAGAGCTAGAGTAGTAATGGATGGACACAAAAGCCAGAAAGTACTTCTGCGACATGGTGTACCACAAGGAGGAGTCCTTTCGCCTACACTATTCCTTGTATTCATTAATGACCTGGTCAAGGAACTTCCCTATGGAATCAAAGCGGCACTGTATGCAGATGATCTGGTCATGTGGTGTACAGATGAATATGCGACAGTTGCTACACAGAGACTCCAAAGAGCAGCAGACATCTTGACATCATGGACAAACAAATGGTGTGTAAGTATAAACACAGAGAAATCAAGTACCACTCTGTTCACTCTCTCATCTAAACAGAAAGCAGGTAAGATCCTTGTAAATGAAATATCCTTAAGGATGGAAAACCAACCCACTTACTTAGGAGTGACTCTTGTCTCAAAACTGACTTGGAAGCAACATATCAACAGTGCAGAAGCAAAAGCCAGAAGAAAACTAGCCATATTAAGAAAATTAAGTGGAACCACATGGGGAGGTAGTGAAAGAATTCTCAAGAATGTGTATCAGCAAAGTATTCTACCACATTTAGAATATGGCTCAACATCTTGGTGCACAGCATAAAACACTACGCTGCATAATCTAGACAAAGTTCAAAATCAGTCACTACGGATTATCACAGGTGCCATGAGGTCCACACCAATAGTAGAAATGCAAAAAAATAGTTGGTGTTCAAGCGCTAAAGGAACGTAGAGACACAAAGGTCATGACCACAGGAGAGAAATTCCTCAGCTCTGTAAGCCATCCCCTGAAAGAGAGATTCAATAACTTGGCATTAAGTCAGCTTAAAAGAAGCAGCTTCATTCAACAGGCCAAGCGTATGCGTAAGCTGATACCTGACCTCCCAACTGTAGTCACTCAATTATCATCTGGATCAGAGCATGCACCATGGAAAGAAGCAGGTTGTACACAAATAACTATTCAGACTGAAGTGAAAGGTGTGCAGAATGGTGAGATGCAAAGCAGCCTTGTAAGATCAACAGCCACACTTAGTGTGCTAGCTGACAAATATCCATGTGACACCTGGATACGTGTGTATACAGACGGATCTGCACACAATGCCATAAAGAATGGAGGGGCAGGAGCACATATTGAATATCCAAACAACACCACTGACAAGATTTTCATACCCACTGGAAAATACTGCAACAACTTTGATGCAGAAGTCAGGGCAATTATTGCTGCAGTTGAAAAACTATCAGACTCCAGAATTGATACAAGTCCTGTAGTAATTCTCACAGATGCAAGATCAGTACTGGAAGCTCTTCAGTCAACAAACTACCAGACCTTAAGCATGCCTTGTCAAAAATTGGCTTACAACATGGAGTCACTTTGCAATGGATTCCCTCCCACTGTGGGATACCAGGCAATGAGAAAGCTGACCATCTGGCCAAAGAGGGCACTGAAATGGAGCAACCAGACATACCAGTCACCTATAATCAGAAGAAAAGCATGATAAAAACCTACAGGAAGCCACAAACACCACCACATGATGAATATCACATGCTAAACAGAAAGGAACAAGTCACAATCTTCCATCTCCGAACAGGACACAGCCGACTCCGAAGTCATATGTATACAAAGTTTAAGGTTGGTACTACTAATCTATGTACATGTGCCCAGGTGCCCCAAACTGTGGAACATATCCTCCAGAACTGCACCAACTATGAAACACTGAGAAATAATTACTGGCCCAGTGAAACCACTAAAGAAGATAAGCTCCACGGTTCCACACATGAATTACAAAAAACAGTGAAATTTATCCAAGAGACAGGACTGCAGGTATAGACAGACAATGCGAACAGAGAAGAAGAAGAAGACTGTAGTTATCATTTCTTTCAAGCTTGGCATGTTGTTGTGGTCACTTGTTACAACAAGGCTTGGTTATAGTGCATGAGAATGTAAAGTGTGACTGGATTCCTACCAGATGCAAATTACAAGTAGGAGAATAATGTCCTTGTAGTGGTATGGAAAGCTCCAAGACTGGTCCTAAAAAAGTGTAGGTTCATATGATTTAAATTTGCTTGCACCCCATTTAAAATAGTTCCATTGGGAACATACCCAGAAGTCTCAGTGCCTCTTCCACACCACAAAAACACTGCATTAGTCATTTCCCTCAAGATTATCCAACAACATCTGCAATTCAATTTGTATTTCATCTATGGTGTTGAAACAGTGTCCCTTCAGCATCAATTTCATTTTTTAGTACAAGGTGAATTCCCAGGGGGCTTGGTAAGGCAAGCATGAAAGGTGTGAGATGACTGCCATGCTGTTTTGTCAAAAACTGTTCAATCTTGAAAGAGGCATGAGTATTTGTGTCATCACAATGCAACAACCAACTGGAGCTGCATTCCAGTCTTTTTCGTCGCATATCTTCTCTCAAACTTTAAAACATTTTAGTAAAAGCCAGAATTCCTTGTACTGCTGGAGGGAACAAACTCTTCATGAATGATGGCCTTGGCATTAAGAAAAAAAATGATGGGTATGCTTTTTGTTGCCCTTCAGATCTGTTGAGCCTTCTTTGAGCTTGGTGACAGCAGGCTTTTCCACTGCTACGACTATTGTTTAATCTCCAAATTGTAGCCTTAAACCCAAATTTCATCTCATGTGATGATCCTAGCATCAATCTTCAAGAATCTTGAGAATATATGGAATTCAAAAGTTATAAGCACAAAAACCAAGTTAAGACTATTCAACTCAAATGTAATATCCACCCTCATTTATGCATGTGAAAGCTGGAAAACAACTAAAGAAATAGAAAAGAAATTAGACTCTTTTGAAAACAAATGCCTAAGGAAAATACTCGGCATCAAGTGGAATGAATTCAAGAACAATGCAGAGATAAGACAGATGACTGAACAACAACCAGTCTCATGGGTGATCAGGAAAAGGAGATGGACATATGTTGGTCACTTGATGAGAAGAAATGATCAGAGAATCCCAAAACAAGCTATCAAGTGGAACACAACAGGCCGAAGAAAAAGAGGCAGACCGCGTGAAACTCTGAAGAGGACATTATTAAGAGAGGCCAAGTTAACAGGCATAAAATCCTTTGATGAGGTTGAAAGACTCGCTGAAGACAGGAAAAATTGGCGAACTACTTTGCGAGCCCTATGTGACGTCTAACGGCACGGGAAGGATATAAGATATAAGATAAGATGATCCTAGAGATGAAATATAGGTCATCATTAGTCATCTCAGGAAACTCAAGGCACACATCAAGATCCAGTGTCAAGAGTCAGGGTGACAAACTTCATAGTAACTCAATGCATGTTCAGGGATTTGTGTGAGGATCTCCTGGCAGACTATACAACTGACTGCAACCATGTGAGAGAGTGGGTGGATTGTTTGGTGACAGCTCTCATGGATGAGTTCATGAATGAATTTTTTTCCCACATGTTCAGCAACTTTGCTGGTGACTAACCGCCCTGAATGCTCATCATCTTGAACAGACATTCAACCAGCTTGAAATGCATATGCTACTCAAAAACCTTTGTTCAACCTAAAGAATATTTACCAAAAGCTTGAAGAAGCATTCTGAGGATCTTGGTAGCAGATTTGCTGAGCTTCACATAGAATAGGCATATCACTCAAATCTGTCAGCCATCATAACAATCACAGAGTGGTCCTAACACAAGGTCACAAAACCACATGTACAAAGTGAACATGTGTCGACAGTATGATGCAAAGTGACAGACTAATTCAGCAGGCTTATGAGCAATGACCTTCATGTTCCACATGTATTTGTTGAACACTACAGTCATGGCAAGTAAAGTCTATTCAGTACCGCCTCATACAGTATATTCAATCTTGTGGCATGGTTAAAATGAACATCTCACAGATTTCTGACAGCCACACATAGATGTAAGAAGTTTAAAGTGCTATACAATTATACGAATAAATATTCCTGATTATAATTGGTTTTTTTTCCTTGCCCAATTCCCCCCCCCCAAAAAAAAAGTTTGCGGGTATTTTAAACTTTAATACTGGACTTTTAAAAATACTTATACTATAATTCTACTAATTATCCTGTACATCCCTATTTTTATCTTATTCTGGCAGCAAGAGAGTGGTTGTGCCAGTGAGATGGTACAGTTATCGGGGCCAACAAATTAGTGCTGGCCAAGACCCTAATCATTATTTCTACTGTACTTCTAATGACAGGCTTGGTCTAGCTAATGGGACAGGGTTCAACCATGGTTTCCACTGTAGTGGAATCTGCTGAGAAGTTTGCTTCTTTAGATCCACTATGTTTTCAAACTAGCCACTGTGACATACTCCAAATTCTGCATGTAATTCTATGTGGACAGAAAAGCATCATCTTATTCCAATATCTAATCAACTGCCTATGAAGAATAAAAAAAATAATTAAAATGTGACATTCACACTTTGGGGAATATTACAGTATATATGGTGCCTTATTAATAGACATGAACAGCCAATAATCTTCAGATTGAATAATAAACTGTTAAATGAAACACTGTTTTGAAAATAAACATCATATGAGATTTAACAATTTATGCCCTTATATCAATGTGAATGTGTGTTACAGGAATGCTGACTACATGATACAACCAGATTCTCCATTGTGAGCTCCAAAAATTCTGTTAGGAAAACATTATTTGATACTCCATAGAAAGCTCATTTTAAACCAGATTATTTATCTCAGAAGGAATTGCATAAAAGGCAGTAATTTTCAACATTTTCTGCATGCTTAAATAAATGTTCCACTTGTAAGCTACTTTAAGCGACAATCGTATTTTCAGTTCTCCAAATGTTTTTTATGGCTTACAGCTATGATGTTAAATGAACAAATGTGAACATCTGAAGCAATAATAAAATTCATTTAATGAGTTCATGAAATTTCTGAATTTGCTAGGAACAAATGACAACTTGACTACAGCTGTAAACGAAAAAAACCCAAAAAAACAAGCTACTATACTGTATTTAGTCTTGGTGAGTTGGGCACAGTTCTCAGGGCAACTTCCATTCACAAAGTGAGGACTGATAAGGTTAGGGCAACACTCGAGCTTCATACACACTCGTCGACAAAACTCTTCCAACTGACCAGCTGTGCAGCAGATTTCTACCAAAGCACGATAGCTTTTGCCTTTGTATCTGAGGATCATAAGCAATGTTTAAAAAAAAATCCTGGATTTACTGATAAGAAACTGCTATTTAATGATGCATAAAATACAAAATAATTTTAGAGCGTTATGTTTTATTATGTGTGAAAATGAAGAACACTGTTTTTAAAGAAACCTACTTTGCTTTTAGCATCTGTTGTGTCATGTCAGGGTTTGGCCTGCCATCAAGCTGCAGCTCTCTCAGTACACGACATGACTTGTAAGCTGTGTTTATAAGCATGCTTAGCACCTCTTTCATTACCAGAGTAACAGGTCCAGGTCCTACACTCCTTGGCAGTTCAGCAATGCGACCTTTACTCAGATATGGTCCGGAGAAGCAACGATGATTGAAGTAGATTTGAGGTCCACCA
This sequence comes from Achatina immaculata, assembly GCA_009760885.1. Lineage (NCBI taxonomy): Eukaryota > Metazoa > Mollusca > Gastropoda > Stylommatophora > Achatinidae > Lissachatina > Lissachatina immaculata. The sequence goes on from CM019704.1 coordinate 1,366,525, forward strand.
AACAGCTCTGTAGAAAGTAATAAATATGTTTACTTAATAAGGCATAAACTACCAAACATCATGCATCTGCAAAGAAGTGCACAGTGTGAAGTTTGAAAGCAATTCTTCTAAGGAAAACTGATGACTCTTAGAATTCTTCTTTTTAATTTCTATCTTAATTTTAACCCACTAACACAAGTATGAATAGAAAGATAGAAAGAAAATCAAATAAAGAGATACTGACAGGATTAGGTGTCGTAGAAAACTGGCTTGTAAACACCATCAAAGTCAGAAAGTTGAGATATTTTGGTCACATCAAAAGACAATGATTTGGAGAGGTTGACAGCAGAAGGCACAGTGCCCTGCAAAAGGGAAAAGGGGCGACCTTGCTGCATGTGGACTCAGGACATCATGGAAAGATTGAATATGTCATTGTGAGTTGTCTGTCAACTTGCTAAAGACATATATAATCTGACATATGCACTCAGGGAAGTAATGACAGTGACAATGTTCTGGAAAGGATGTATCACATAACACACAGAACAAATCCAGTCTCTAAAGTAATCTGAAATGTCATGTGTAAATCAAAATGTTACAAATGTGTGCTCAACAATTAATATAGCTGTCTCTACTTTTGTTTTAAATAATCTTATCATGGTTGGAATTAGTGTTTGTAATATGACTGGAAACAGCCATGAGAACTGTGATGAACTCATCAAGATTAAATATAGTTAATAACAACAAAAACATGACTGCCTTTGTCTGAAATGGAGTTTTATGATGCAACTTCATGAAAACAGAGAGAAGGGAAAGAGAAGAAGTTAGCAATGAGAGGTAAGAAGAGTGAAATGGTTATGAAAAACAATAACAACCCAATATTTTGGCAGTAACACAAGAATAATTAGTGTATAAGTTTATAATTATACACAAAGTCACTTGAAACCAGTCCTGAATCATTTCAATGGCCCCAACCACAAAGGCAAATCTGATTTTCTGGTAACAGCCATCAAACAATGTCATGCTAATGACAGAAGCTGCCTAGTCCTTGAGCCCTACATTCAGGAATATGGGATGCTGCTGGAACAACATGGTTTGAACTCGCAATTCAGCTACACCTAACATTTCCCTCTTCCACCATATTTCCTCTGCACAAAGTTCCACTCTTCACTTGCAACACATAATTCAGAACTTTCTCATGACATCAGATTACAACCCCTCCATCCCAACTACAACCACCTATTCCACCTTCTCCCGGCTAGATTACCACTGCATCTTCCCTTTCTGCGTCCCCCCCCTCCTCCCACAAGTCATCAATTACACATCACAAGTCTCCATTTAAACATTCTCTGCACTCCACCATGCACACTTCTGAACACAGTCTCTTACATGAATGTATAAACTAGGAAAAATGTAGGAATAGCTTTATTACTTAACAACTACAAAGTTGTGACGTTTCGGCGTGAGGCTTAATCATACAAAAACAAACAGGATGAAGAAACAGAGAGGAGATAAGCATAGATTCACATGAATACTATTAAAAAGAAAGAAAAATTAAACAGAGTACTTAGCTGTAAATTGTAAGGTGTGACTTGTCCGGTGGTATGTGTCAGGAATGGATTTAGTAGAACATGGAGACTATTTAAATGGAGACCTGTGATAAGTGGTTGGTGGGTTGTATCTGGGGGTGGTGGGTGGGGAACCGGGGAGGAGAGAGAGAGTGATACAATGTTGACCTAGCCATGAGAAATTGGAATAGATGACTGGGGAAGAGGGGTTGCAAAGTGATGCTGTGAGTAGGTTTGACAAGTAAGAAAGGGTGGAGCTTAGTGGAGAGGTGCTGTAATGACTGAAGAGAATGTTAAGTGTAGTTAAACAGTGAGTTTAACCCATGTGGCTCCAGCATCCCATAATTCTGAATGCAGCGGTTCTCAAGAGCCAGGCAGCTTGTGTCATCTGCGTGACATTGTTTGATGGCTGTTACCAGAAAATCGGATTTGCCTCTGTGGTTGGGGCCACTGAAATGATTTGGGACTGGTTTCGAAGCATGCTGGGCGATGTCGTACACATGTTTTCGCATGAGGTCCCCTAATCAGAGGCCAGTCTCACCAATATACGTTATCCTGCATCTTTTGCAAACGACAACATATATCACATTACGAGACTCGCATGTGAATCCCTCATGAAGAGTGAGGATAGTTTTGGGAAAGGTGGTTGTTTTCGTTTCCCAGACTACTGGGTATGTAACGCAGAGGTGGCGGTTACATTTTCTGGTGCCAACATATGTAAGGCTCTGGTTCAAATGGCTGTGGACGAGGATGTCTTTAAGGTTTGGCTCACGTTTGTACGCCAGTAGGGGTGGATCAGAGAAAATGTCGCGAGTGTCGGGGTCGAGTTGGATTAGCAGCAGATGACGATAAAGAATTTTCTTAACCATCTGACCATGCAGGTGGAAAGGCAGTACTAACTTAACTCTATTAGATGGAGTAACAGGCTTTTTCCTGAATACTTCTTTGCGGCTCACTAGCTGGATACGGTTGAAGGCTTCACGAAGGACCTTTTCTGGGTAGTGCTGATGATGGAAAAATTCTAATAACTTGTTGGACTGATCTATAAAGTCCAAATTATCCTGACATATGCGACGAAGACGTTTAGAGTATGGGATGGAGTTCTTACAGGTTTCAGGATGGGAGGAGGTGTAAAGCAAATAGGTGTGGCTATCGGTAGGGCTGTAAAATACAGAGATGACAAGCCTGTTTGTGCCAATAGAAATTTTAATATCTAAAAAGTTAACAGACTTGTCAGAAATTTCATAAGTGAATTTTATGTTGTTATTGAGTGAGTTCCCCCGTGTGGTACCTGGGATCTGCAAAGAATAGGACCACTGTACCCTACCATGCATGATCGTAAAAGGCGACTAAGGAGGGTTCAGCATAGGGCCAGCAACCCTATCTGGTAAAAAACTATCAGACTGCTGCAGAAACAGAAGCAAGGGAAAAAACAAATGTAGGTGGAAGGAGAAATGCTTATCAGGAAACTGAGCCAATGAAGGTTGTGGATGAAAGCCAGCCACTGGAAGTCCCCAGCCCGACTGCAGACCTCCTGGAACCTAAACACAAGATGCAAATAGGCAACTGGAATGTAAAAACAACCAGACTGGAAAACTAGCACAAACCATCAAGGAAAAGCACAGATATAAACTAGACATACCAGGAATACAAGAAGCAAGATGGACAGGACAAGGCAGAAGGAAACTAACAATACAGCACACAGAAGATACAATAATATGGTCAGATAAAGAAGATCATCATGAAGGAGGAGTAGCATTGATTATAACAAAAGAAGCATCAAGAGCATTGCTGAAATGGACCCCAATAAATGAGAGATTATTATATGCACGTTTCAACTCAAGATTCATGAAGCTGTCTATTATAGTTTGTTATGCACCATCAGAAGCAGCTGAAGAGGAATTAAAAGAAGATTTTTACAACAGCCTCCAAGCAACAGTAGAAACAATACCCAAGCATGATGTGCTACTCATTTTGGGCGACTTCAATGCAAAAGTAGGTGAAGGAAATGAAGATAGAAGATGAATCATGAGAAGAGAAGGAATCTGAGAAATTAAATGAAAATGGAGAAAGACTGTGAAGTTTCTGTGAAGAAAACATGATGACCATCGGATGGACAATTTTCCAACATAAAAACATCCATAAAGTGACTTGGAGGTCACCAGATAAAACCACAGAAAACCAAATCGATCACATACTAATAAACAACAAGTGGAAATGGTCACTACAAGATGTGCGAGCAAGGAAAGGAGCAGATGTAGGAAGTGATCACAACCTTCTGGTAGCAAAAATAAAACTAAAATTAAGGAAAGCCAAAATCGGAGAACACAGAAAAGCACGTTTTGATACAGCAAAACTGAAAGACCAGCAAACAAGAAATGAATTCTCAATAGTACTTAAGAACCGCTTCAGTGTCCTACAAGACGAAGCAGAAATGCCCATACTAGAGTTCAATAAAACACTACAGAAAACAGCAAAAGAGGTGCTGGGATATCAGAAACGGAGAAAGAGGAATGGATAAGCAAGACCATTTGGGAAAAGATAGAGCAAAGAAAAGAAATTGAGAAAAAATTACTGAACACCAAATCCCAACGACTTAAAGAACGAGTTTTAAGTAATTATGCACAAAAGAGACAAGATAAACGTCAATACTATGACAACTTAGCAAAAGCAGCAGAGAAAGCAGCATATGCAAATGACATAAAAACCATATACAAAATCACAAAGCAGATGACAGGTAACTTCAGCACAAGATGTGAGAGTGCAGTAAGGACACATAAGGGACAACTGGTCAGTGGAGAAAGAAAAAAAATTAAAAGATGGAGGGAACACTTTAACACCCTACTAAACAGAACACAAGTAGCACAAACAATAGACATACCTGAAGCAAGCACAGAACTAAACATCAATACAGGACCAATAACAATAAGTGAAGTAAAAGAGGCGATAAAGAAGCTAAAATTAGATAAAGCACATGGTGAAGATGAAGTGAATGCTGAGATGTTGAAAGCAGAAGAAACAGAAACACCAAAACAACTCTGCCGGATACTACAACAAATTTAGGATCTAGAAAAAGCTCCAGAGAAGTGGAAAACTGGCCTTATAGTAAAACTACCAAAGAAGGGTGACCTCAGAGATTCACCATAAGAAATAACATCTTGTTGGCAGAAATGCAGATGAAGTCACCGACAGCAGTTATTGAGGAAAGACGCTGGCGATGGTTGGGACATGTGTTCCGAATGACTGACAACTCACTACCAAAAATAGCACTAAGATGGACACCACAGGGGAACAGAAGTAAGGGTAGACCAAAAGAGACATGGAGAAGAACAACAGAAAGGATGTTGAGCAATAGAGGGCTCACCTGGGCAAGAGCAGAAAAAAAGGCAAAGGACAGGCATTTGTGGAAAACCCTTGCGGAAGCCCCATGTGCCCTGGACACCTAAGGTTCAGAGAGAGATCGAGTGAGTTGGAGAATTGAATAAATTTTTTTAGGTCTTCCTGTGGCATACTTGTGATTCCAATGCCATCACTGATGTACCTTTTATAGAATTCTGGAAGTCTGCCAGTGTAGGTTTCCCATAATTTGACTTCCTGAAAGCCCATAAATAGACATGCATAACTGGGATCCATTTTTGTTCCCATTTCAACACCGCTGATTTGCTCAAAGTATTCACAGTTGAATTCGAAAGAATTTAGGTTTAGTACTAGCCATGTAAGTCTGATTATGGTGACAGTGCTAGTGGTGGGGTTAGGGTCTTTGTCAAGAAGATAGCGGAGTGCTAAAAGGCCATCCTCATGGGGGATAGAAGTGCATAGGGAGCAGACATCAAGAAGAAAGATGCGATAGGTGTGGTGTTGAGAGAGTGTGATCGTATCAAAAGTTGTTAAGGCATGGTTGGTATCTTTCAAAAAGGAGGGTAGTTTGTGTACTAGCGGCTGGAAAATGTTGTCCAAAAAGTCAGAAATGTGGTCGGTGGGGCATGAACACGCTGATACAATGGGACGTCCAGGGTTACCTTGTTTGTGGATTTTAGGAAGAAGATAGAAGGTAGGTGTGCCTAAACAGCTGTCCTTAATGTGAAGAGAAACAGCTTGGGGTGGGAGGTCACCTTCTGTAATCAGGTCTTTAATGGTTGCTTCCATTATGTCATTATTTGAACGTGTAGTGTCGTTTTTACATGGGGCATAGAATTTTATATTGCTGAGTTGGGACATTCCTTCCATGATATATAAATCTTTTTTCCAAACTAGGAGATTGCTGGTTTTATCTGCTGGTTTGATCATAATGTCACTCCGACGCCGGAGTTTGGACAATGCCCTGGACTCTTCCTTATTTAGGTTAAAATGTCTAAGTGCTGGTGGTTGGAGGTTAAAGATCTCACGCCATGTTGTATCAATATACAGATTCAAAGCTTGGGAAGCCCCGGGGGAAGGTGTCCAGCTATATTTATGGTGGTTGTAACATGCAAATGGGTTATCGGAGTCTTGTGTGAGTTGGTTGGACTCTTCATTGGCAAAGTGATATTTAAGCCGTAGTCGCGATGGAACTGTTTAACATCACGGAGTAAAAAATAGCGATCACACTGAGGACGGATAGGAATAAATTTAAGGCCTTTGGCGAGAACTAGTTTTTCATCATCAGAAAGGGGCAAGTCCAGGGGAATACAGACTATATTAGAGGTTGGAGGAGGATGAGAAGGAGAGGGGGTATCATCTACAGATGGTCAGATGGTTAAGAAAATTCTTTATCGTCATCTGCCACTAATCCAACTCGACCCTGACACTCGCGACATTTTCTCTGATTCATCCCTACTGGCGTACAAACGTGAGCCAAACCTTAAAGACATCCTCATCCACAGCCATTTGAACCAGAGCCTTACATATGTTAGCACCAGAAAATATAACCGCCCCCGCTGCGTTACATGCCCGGTAGTCTGGGAAACGAAAACAATTACCTTTCCCAAAACTATCCTCACTCTTCATGAGGGATTCACATGCGAGTCTCGTAATGTGATATATGTCATCATTTGCAAAAGATGCAGGATAACGTATATTGGTGAGACTGGCCTCAGATTAGGGGACCGCATGCAAAAACATGTGTACGACATCGCCCAGCATGCTTCGAAACCAGTCCCAAATCATTACAATGGCCCCAACCACAGAGGCAAATCCGATTTTCTGGTAACAGCCATCAAACAATGTCACGCAGATGACACAAGCTGCCTGGCTCTTGAGAACCGCTGCATTCAAAATTATGGGATGCTGGAGCCACATGGGTTAAATTCACTGTTTAACTACACTTAACATTCTCTTCAGTCATTACAGCACCTCTCCACTAAGCTCCACCCTTTCTTACTTGTCAAACCTACTCACAGCATCACTTTGCAACCCCTCTTCCCCAGGCATCTATTTCAACTTCTCCTGGCTAGGCCAACATTGTATCACTCTCTCTCCCCTCCCCGGTTCCCCACCCACCACCCCCAGTTACAACCCACCAACCACATATCACAGGTGTTCATTTAAACAGTCTCCATGTTCTACTAAATCCATTCCTGACACATACCACTGGACAAGTCACACCTTACAATTTACAGCTAAGTACTTTATTTAATTTTTTTTTTCTTTTTAATAGTATTCATGTGAATCTATACTTCATGTGAATCTATACTTACCTCCTCTCTCTATTTCTTCGTCTTGTATGTTTTTGTATGATTAAGGCTCACGGCGAAACATAACAACCTTGTAGTTGTTAAGTAATAAAGCTGTTTCTACATTTTTCCTCGTTTATACATTCTGGTATCACAGCTTTACTGCACTGCTTTGTGTATAGTTATACATTTATACACTAATTATTGTGTGTTACAGTCTCTTACAATCCACAGATAAGTGCTCCATTTATGTTATTTTATTGTATTTTCTCTATTCTTACTTTTTACATAGCATTCATGTGAATTTATATTTTATCTTCTTTCTCTATTTCTTCATCCTGTGTGTTTTTGTATGATTAAGGTTCAAATTAAAAAGTCACAACTATGTGCTTGTTAATTAATAAAGCTGTTCCTTCTGTTTTCCTAGTTTATACTTTTCAATATTTCGGCAGATATGCTTTTTACAAAGAATAACAGAAAGGACGAAACAAGAATATAAATACATGCACAATTATCTGCAATCCATGCTTTAAGGAAACTGAACACTTCTTTGGCTGCAGTCTGGGCTCAGTTTTCTCAAACAGCAGATCACAGATACGTTTGTTTTTTTTGCATGTATTTATATGTTTGCTTCACCTTTTCTGCTATCCTTGATAAAAGCATATTTGTCAAAAAATTAGGTTATTAATTTTTCACAACAATTTCACTGTTCTTACCACATACTAACTACTTTTCCTCTCTGTTTTAGTAAAACTGCATCATACACCTCCATCTAACTTTACTAGGTTCAAATTTACTGTGGTCACTGTAATAGTTATCTTGCCTGGTGAAAGCGTATGTCAAAATATCAAACTTTTATCAACTAAAACTTATTCCTACCATGTTTACTGATTATTTTTCACAGCTTTATCACAGTGACGCCCTGTATAAATACAATCACCATATAGGGCTTGTTACATCAAACCTAGAACACTTAAACTTTACAGATGATGGATCTCGCTTGCAAATACTAAAAAAAAATTCCGACTTAAAATAACATGATAAAAAGAGAACTAAAAAAATTACACATATGACTGTTAAAAAAAATTTGAATGAAATTTAAACTGAGGAAGGACAACATATAAATGAAAGGTTTTGGAGTTATCAGCATCAAAAAAAAAAAAGGTAAACTAAATTCAACATTCACACATCTGATATATATTAAGTTATAAAACAGTCTAGAAACAGACCAAAGTACAAAAGAGGTTTGATTTTGCATAACATGCCCTCCAAGTAAAGAAACAATCACTGTTGATGAGTTATGTTTTCTGGTTTAAAAAAAAAAAGATTTTGAAGGAAGCATACTTAATTTTTCTTTTACACAGAACAGAAAACTTACCTCTTCCACTGCTGCTATGAACCTGGGTCTTTTCTCTTTGAGTGTCAGCAATTCTGGATATAAGAAAATAAGTTAATATGCAATAAGATATTACTTTTCTTTTGTTTCTTATCTTTTAGTCATTTCATAACAAATTATCTCCCACAAAAGCTTGTTTTAAGATTAGTAATCTTTCAGTAATTAAAAATCTTTCTTTTCTGAAACTTTGTTTATACAGTGCACCCAGTCAAGTTGAACTTAGTTTTTTAAAATGTTATCTGCCTATTTATATCCCATTGCTCTTTTTCCTTCTAATTTTTCCCCTAGTACGGCTTTCAGTATTGTATTATGTCTCATGATATGACTGAAATATTGTAACTGCCTGGTTCTTATATTTCCATTATTTTAAAGTTTAAGCTCTTCTCTTGTTTTCTGCTCATGAAATTTATTCTGTTTTTCTTTCTGTATTTCCACATTTCAAGGACCTCAGTTTTCTTTTCCACTTTCTTACTTAATATCCATGCTTAGGCTAAGGAGCAGTATACATAGCATTTCAAAACTCAGCTTCACTTGTTTTAAGACATAGGACATTTTTTTTTAATTCTGTGGAATTTGGCCATTCCTATTCTTCCTTGGCTAGCAAAATAGGTCTTGAAATTAACAAATACAAAACAAAAATAATGAAATTTCTTTTCTTCTTCTTCTTCATTTGCTTCTACAACCAAGACCGCCCTGTGATCCCACTGAATTTACGCCTGTGGTCCTCATTAAGTCCTGTGGTCCCTGAAAGGACCAAACGAGATCCCTGAGAGGACCACAAGAGGTTCAGAGTATCATAGGGCTTTAGCCTGTATTCTTGGTGGGTCTCAGAAGCGGGATTGCGTGACACCATGGTTTTCGTTGCACCAGTTTAGTCTAGATTTAGACTTTCTCACTGGAAAACCTTGACATGTTTTGGATATCAGTATATCCCTGCTGGGTGAGAGGTGGTAGCCCACCCAGGCCAGAGCTGGACTTTCTCACCGGAAAACCTCGATGTGTTTTGAGATACCTGTGTATCACTGCCGGGTGAGAGGTGGTTGCCTATCCAGTCCAGTGTTGGACTTTCTCACTGGAAAACCTCAGCGTCATTAGGATACACATACATCCCCGCCGGGTGAGAGGTGGTTGCCTATCTAGACTGCCCTGTCCAGTGTCTCCAACTTCAGCATTTTGTGGTCGTGGCCACTACCCTTCCTAGTTGTTACCAGGATGGAGCTTTTGTCCAGGAGGATGAATCCTAGCCACTAATGACTTCCACCCCTGGGTTGAGCCTGTTTAGGCATATTATCCCAGTATGGGCATGTTTGGGATGTGACCGACCTCTAGAGCAGAGGTACTGTGAAATGTGTAGCCTTCAAGTTTCACCCCTGGTGTGAGCCAGTTTAAGCATATTTCACCAGTATGGGTGTATATCAGGCATGACCGACCTCTAGCGCGGAGGTGGCGTGACATGCCTAGTCATCAAGTTTCACCCCTGGTGTATGCCAGTTTAGGCATATTTCACAAGTGTAGGTGTATTTCAGATGTAGCTAGCCTCTAGAGCAGATGCGCCATGGTATGTGTAGCTCTCGCAGCGATACTACTGGACATACCAATTAAACTTCATTTTATCCTTTCCTTCACCTTTTCACATCGGCACAGCACAGCAACCCCTATTTCTTTTCCGCAGTTTCTTCCTTGACTGAGAGGAGCTTCACTCCACGCGTGGCATCCGAAGAATCTCGCCAGCAGTGTCTTAACCTCTGGGTTAAGCCGGTTCAGGCATTTCACCTGATATGAGTGCACTTAGGACATGGGCGACCTCCAGATCAGAGGAGCCGTGATTTGACTGTTTGCTTCACTTTATCCTTTCTACCACCTTTTCCACAGTAGTGCCGCACAGCAACCCCATTTGCACCTTTCTTCACTGGCCAGGAAGGGCACTGCTCCACACACGGCAGCTGAAGAATCTCACCAGCAGCGGTAGATGAACTACCAAACGTGCCTCTTATCTGCCCCAAGCGTCTGGTTTTCAGGCGCCAGATATTCGCCTTCGCCCCTTCTCTTGTCAGTTTAAACAGTTCTGCCACGAGAAGGCCAGGAGCTGGACTTGACTGCCAGAGGCTATTTGAGACGCATGCCGTTGGAGCGGAGAATGAAATTCTCCACCCCACCTCCAGCAATAACAGGCCTTAGATCCATGAAACTTCTCATTAATCAAGAAGGAAAAATATACATAGAGGGAACAGTTGATGAAGTAAACCAATTTGCATACCTTGGCAGCTACATAGACCAGAATGGTGAAACCAGGAAGGAAGTTAGAATTCGAATTGTATTGTCCTTCAAAAATCTTGAGAACATACGGAATTCAAAAGTTATAAACACAAAAACCAAGTTAAGATTATTTAATTCAAACGTGATATCCATCCTTACTTATGCATGTGAAAGCTGGAAAACAACTAAAGAAATAGACAAGAAATTAGACTCTTTTGAAAACAAATGCCTAAGGAAAATACTTTGTATAAAGTGGAACGAATTCAAGAACAATGCACAGATAAGACAGATGACCAAACAACAACCTGTCTCATGAATGATCAGAAAATGAAGATGGACATATGTCAGTCATGTGATGAGAAGAAACAATCAGAGAATACCAAAACAAGCTATCAAAAGGCTGAAGAAAAAGAGGTCGACCACATGAAACTCTAAAGAGGACACTGTTAAGAGAAGCCAGTTTAGTGGCCATAACATCCCTTGATGAAGTTGAAAAACTTGCAGAGAACAGGAAAACTTGGCAAACAACTATGCAAGCCCTATGTGATATTTAATGGTAAGGGAAGGATGTAAGATTTTTCTTTTAATTTCCATTTCTCATAAACTGTTATCATATGTCCCAAGCATATGAATTATGTCACTTGTTCTGGAGTATATTCATTTACATTTTTGTTTACAGATGGTTGCTCCTGATTGTCATTACCTTTGTCGTTCTAAAATGTATTTCCAGTCCATAATAAACAGACTTTTTGTTTTTTATTTGTATCACAAGATGCAGTAAGTCAGCTGCATTTCTTTGCTAGCAGCACTGTGTCATCTGCATATATGAAGTTGTTAACTGTTGTTCCATTAACGATTAATCCTATTAAAAAAGCAGGTGCATTTGACATCACAACTTGCAATATGATATTAGAAATCAAAGTGACTACTGCTGCATTTACTTGGCTGGTTGAACAGCAAATGCACAGACATAATGATGGACTTTCAAAGTATGTTTCAGAAGACCAACAGAGGCATGCTTCGTGGGGAGCAGGCCACCCTACCTGCATTCAGGCTGCAGGACTTTACACTGATCTACTAATCTGGGAATGCAGCTAATATAAATCTAAGAAAGTAATCAAGCCCTTAAACTACATGAACACCTTAACTCTTCCCGTGCGGGAGGAAGAAACACGGACGTGTCGTTGCGTGCGGGAGTAAAACGCGGGTCTTGACTGTAAGGGGGTCTAGTTGTAAAATGGAATGGAAAACAGTGTTTCCATGTACTTCCGTATACGTAATATGTGTCAAAGTGTAGCTAAATGAATGAAAATTTCATAAATGCAGAGTTTTTTAGGAAAAAAGAAGTAAGGTGATGTTTTTAGACACTGAATGTGGCCAGCTCACCATCGGCTAGGTCTAGATTCGCGCTTCTTACCCCTATTTACCATCTAAGATGTGTAGATCTACTTATCGATCTCGTATTGTGACTCCGTATGGCATTTTCGCGTACTGAATGTCTGAAATAACCTCCTAACTACTCCTAACTACTTCTCCAGTCGTCTAAATATGTCTAAATCTACTTAGAAAACATTCAAGAGCAGCGGGGTGGCCATAGGCTATGTCCATACCCCTATCTAAATCGTCAAAAATTAAAAAATTTCCATGCTTCGCGTCCTTGTTCTCGCTCGGCATCGCTCGTAACTAGGCACGCATTCTCCATTTTGAAAGTGTCACCGGTATCGCGGACGAAATCCGGACAATATAAATGTTACACCGCCTGTTTTAATGGAACAATGACTGTCGAATTTTCGACCATACGGTAGCTTGGGACCACCGGAAGTGTTGAAAATTCGACCATACGCACGGAAAGAGTTAAGTCTGAAGCTTGCAAATTTTACATTAAGCTCATTTGTTGTCACAGAAAAAAAAAAAAATATATATATATATATTTTATCTCTCATTCAGCATAGTGGAATCAATGTCCTCTTTCTTCAATATCAAATTATATGAAGCGGCAAAAATTTTGATGAAATATAACAGGAAATACTCACTCTGGCTGCACCACTGCTATTCGCCGTTTGGCTGCAGTTCCACTGCCCACTCTACTTGGAGGCTTTAGTGGGTAGCCAACACTAACACACCATCCAATAGGAAATAAATTATGGGAATGAACACTTTCAACATGGCTGTCCATCATTCGTTTGCTGCTGTCAAGGTGAATCCACATCAAATGTTCAACAATTTTTGTGATGGTAGCAGCACAGATCTGTGTTGGCTGACTGGTGTTCACAGCTTCCAACTTCATACCACATTCAAACTCATGTTCAGGTATATCCTGGTGAAAGAGTTCAAAGTCATGCCACAAATAATCATTAAATTAACTTTATCTTCAGATTTCAAACAAAGCACCATTTCATTTTCTTGTTTCTAATCACCCTCAGTACTCGTGAATAAATGGATACTAGAACGGTGCTCTTTGCTATTCCTTTTTAAAAAAGCTTCATTAGTCACATCTTGTTATTTTCTTCAAGTAAACAAGAAATTAATCTCACATTCACAATGGTCACTAAATGCTATATGGAACACACATATCTCATACTTTTCTGCATTCTGAGTGATTCTTTTCTTCAAATATTAGATACATTTTATGAGTTTTAAACTGTGATAAATATTACAGAAAATACAGGATAAATTCTGATTAATAAACCTGAATTAAGTTCATAAGTCATTTCATAAATTTTATTTTATTTCAGGACCAGTATGAGACACAGAAACATAAATCTGAAATAGGCATGAAACTTGAGGCAGCTGACAACAGAAATGCTTACAACAATGCTTAATCTAAATACCCAACACATACAACTTCTTGTTCTTCAGCCATTTATGATATTCTGCATTAAACAAAGAAACGTTTGACAGTAAATGGGACAGAATAACTGCACAAATCAATGGTTCAGTACTCCCAATGCCAAATGGTGCAGCATAATGAAGACTGGGTAGAATGAATAAACATGACTGGGTGCCCCATTATGTGAGGCTTAACCTCCTGAAAAAGAAAAATGGCAAAGAAACAAATGATACAGGCTAAACTCAAACTCTTGAAGTTGTCTTTTGTGGACAGCCAGAAGGAAGTTAATGTGTTAAACATAATTCCATCTACATTAGAAAGATATAAACTGAAAAGCCTCACTCTGTAAACAAAATGTCACCTATATTAGAAAGATATCAACTGAAAAGTTGCACTCTGTAAACAGAACGTCACTAAATTAGAAATATATCAAATGAAAAGTTGTACTCTGTTAAATGATCATCTGAAAATTCAACTACTAGTTAATTGTGTCTGAGGAGATGAGATATGAGATAATCAACTTTTTTTTTTTTTTTCTTTAAACATTTTTAATCTCTGGCATCTTCTTAAGCCAAATCTGGTCTAAGCATTATATATTTGAAACTTCTAGTCTATAATTTTCATTAATGAAGCAATTGTCTCAACATGGTATAAATATTATTCCATTCATTCTTATATGAATAACATTTTAGCTTACCAGATTGAACAAATCAACTGGTGCAGCAACTGCATTACAAGACTTTAGATAGTCTGCCCATCTAAATTCATTCTCCAACCAACCTTGAATCAAAAGTTAGGAAGTTTGTAAATTTACAAACTGCACAAATTCATTTGGATGTACATGCAAAGTGCTAATAAAAATGATCATTATTTGCTGCCCTAAGGTATCAAGAGAGGGGGGGGGGGGGGTTGTCCTATTTCTCTCTAAAGAAACCGTCATATTCATTACTGATGTCCTCATGTGGCACAGCTTTTGCTGCCATGACATTTCCCAAAGCTCATTTTCTTTGTATAATCAACCTGAAGGAGGTTCAGCATTAGGAGTTTTACGATTCTGTCTTTAAAATAATTAAATTTACCATAGCATTACTCATGCTCTAGGTATCCTCCACAGACATTTTTAAAAAAATGAATATGCATTTAGTCAAATCTCTCAAGGCTTCCAAATATCCGCAGCACAGAATATGGCCTGATCCCATAGTATGAGTGTAAAAGTTGGTCCTCTGAAACTGGTTCTTTATCTTAGTTGTCTATAATGTGTGTAACCAAAAATAACTTGATAAACTTTACTGTAAAGCAAACTGTTGAAGAACTATGTGCTAAATATGTACCAGCGGATAGAAAACTGACACTCATTCATTGGCATGTCCCTTGTGGAAGCCTCCTTAACAGCACTCCTGTAGGCCTTTCAGGTGAAAGCAAAATGCCCTGCTAATGATACATCCATTTGCAGATTATCAATGATGTCTTGTAGCCATCTTCGCCTTGGTCTTCCTCTCTTTCTTTTTCCCATTATGTACCCTTCCAAGACAGTCTTCTCTAAATTATCATGACATTTAATGTGTCCTAAATATTTAAGTTTTCTTTGTTTAATCCTCTTTACTAGCCAGCCTTCTTCAATATTAAATTCTTGTAGTATGGATATATTTGTTCTTTTCTGTGTCAATGATATTTGAAGAACTCTTCTGTAGCATTTACATTCCAAGACATTTATGTGTTTCTCAGCTGTTTTGTTAAGTGTCTAGGTCTCACAGGCATATGTTGCATGGGAAAGATGCATGCCTTTAAAAATCTTATTTTTATAGTTCTGTCTGTTCCTCTCCACAGCTTCTTTAGTCGTTTTACTTTTTGAAGAGCGATAGATGTCCTTCTTTTAATTTCCCTCATTATATCTCCATTATTAGTTAGTAATGGTCCAAGATACTCAAAACTCTCACCTCTTCCAATTTTTCCTCACGGATACATACTTCAGCTGCCTTATTTGTTTTGTCAGTTGTTATCAATTTAGTTTTCTTCAGATTAAGATAGAGGTTTTGCTCTTCACTGTTCTTACGGACTGATATAATTAGTTTTTCAATTCCTTTTTGTGTTGTGGACAGTAATACTGTGTCATTAGCATATCTAATCTCTGTATTTCTTAACCTCCAACTGACATACATATCTTAATTGACTCGGAACTCACTAACTACAGTCAGTGCCTGTGCTTGTTTGCTGAATATGAGCATGAAATTGATTGAACTTATCCTCTTGAACCTTTAGGAAATAGCTCCAATAATTATGTATGGCTATATCCGAATTGGTTCAGTCTTGTATAGTTTCTGCCATAAAAACGAAAAAGATTTCATGTTTCTTCACCCCAGTTTAATTTCCAAACATGGAACCTTCTCTAATGAGCTAAAAAAAGTTGGAGGATTTTTATGCAACATGGACATGGTAATTTTCATGAATAATTTTGGAATGTGCACTTTAAAATTTTCACTTCAGTTTTTTAATCCTGCTGTCCTATTTTTAATATTTCTTGGTACATAATTTAAAATATATAAATTTCCTTACTTGTACCTGTTATTCATTCTAGTCAAGTAAATTTACTGTAAATTGTACTTACACAGTAATGTTTTTAAGTTACGATCTTAGATTTTCAATATTTTGTTTCCATTTTGATAACCTAGACTTTGACACTTTCAGCTTCAGTTAGTCTTTTGTGTTTGCTTGTATTACAAGGTCCGACAATTAAGTAATGAGACTAATTCTTATCTTATCTTATATCCTTCCCGTGCCGTTAAACGTCACATAGGGCTCCCAAAGTAGTCTGCTAATTTTTCCTGTCTTCGGCAAGTCTTTCAACCTCATCAAAGGATTTTATGCCTGTTAATTTGGCCCCTCTTAATAATGTCCTCTTCAGAGTTTCACGCGGTCTGCCTCTTTTTCTTTGGCCTGTTGTGAAAATGAGACTAATTACATAAAGAATAAAATAACAGTTGAAGATATAACCTGTATTTTATTCAAAGTAAGCCCCTTGTGCACTGATACACCGAGTGGCACGATCTAACAAACACTGGAACGACCTCTGCAGTTCTTCTGTTGGTATGGCCCTTAAACTTGATGTTATGGCCCTTTGGATGTCATCAGTATCGTCAAAGATGTGTCCTTTCAATGGTAACTTTAATTTTGGGAATAGAAAATAATCGCAGGGAGACAAATCTGGGGAATAAAGTGGATGGTTGAGAACAAACATTTGTTTTTGGGCCAAAAATTCCTGTACAACTACCGCCCGGTGAGCCTTTTTCACGAAGAAGGAAAAAACTGTCAGGTGTTGATGAATACCATCAAGCTTGGAGAATTCAATAGATGTTTCAAAATACATACATAAACTTTGGCAGTGACAGTCTGTCCCTCTGGAATAAATTCTTTGTGAATAACTCATTTGCTGTTGTAGAAGCACACCAACTTTGTCTTCACTTTCGACTTTTGAAGACGAATTTTTTTGCCTTTTGGTGATGATGATGCCTTCCAATGAGCACTTTGGCATTTAACACTTCCAGGGCTAAAGACAAGAAAATCTGGTTTCTGGTTTCCAGGTATTGTTGGCCTAAAGGTGGATATGCCGTGTTTGATGGTTGTCTTATTTAAACTGTTTCTAGCTTGTTATTTAAAGTAATTTTTGGTTGTCTGTATTTTTACTGCAAAGTTAATATAATAAAATATTGTTTTCAATCTTCATAACTTTAAAAACTTTCTCACAGTTTTAGCTGTCGGGAACACATGTTTATCATATCTCGCCAAGTCGACATTTTGTGGAAATGGCGGAGTACGCTTCTCTCAATGACACTGCGATTTACCATGAATTATGCTCTGATTTTTTTGTCAGGCTACCCAAGTGATGACTACAAATCACTGTTTAATGATTCTAGTAATGAGAGTGATGTGTTTCAAAGTGATTTCTGTTATGGTGATCGGATTAAAAATATGATAACTAGGCACAGCGTTGCTGTGTCAGAAATGAAAATTCAAGTGACAGTGTGATTGTTATTCAATGTCAGGATACGATGCTCCAACATTAAGTATTTCACATTTTTCATGTAATATAGTAAGCAGTGACATAGGTGTGTGGAGTATCATTGATTCTACACCAGTTCTTGAAAAATTTCTAGGAAATCCTGGTGTTTCAATGAATGTAAACAAACCAGGCAGAATAGAGGAAATTTTCAGTACAATGTTTGGCAACGATTTTTTTAAATTTATACCGTGTACAGACCAAACACATGAACAAATCTACTGCCTTTTTGTCTGAAAATATAACACATTCAGACAAATTCTTTGGATTGATCACTTTGATGGGCCAGACTAGGAAGCCACACTGGAAAAGTACTGGACAACAGAAACATATACCAATATTTTCAAAAACAATGAGCAGAGATGAATTTGAGCATCTTCTGACATTTCTGCATTTCTCTGACAACTCTCAGACACTTCCAGAAACAGGTAGAATTAGCAAAATAAAACCTCTGCTGGATTATTTTTTGTCCAAATTTCAAGAGTCGTATAGACTGAAGCAGCAGCTTTTGACTGATGAAGAAAAGACAAAAGACTTATCCGCATGATATCAACATTGCACAACAATGATTATCTGGAATAGTAAAGGATCATGTCCTGATGAAGCCTGAGGATGAAGGCACTAAAAAAACATCATCTAAGAAGTGCAGAGTGTGCTTAGTCAATGACAAAAAGAGTGAAACAAAATTTATTTGTAAAAGTTGTCACGTCTCATTGCATCCAGATAACTGTTTCACAAGATATCACACACTCAAGATGTACTAGAGGGTCTTGGGAGTCTGTCTACCAACCTGGATTAATTTATCTCAGTGGTGAGTAGAGATATGCATGTTCTTCTAAGTCCACTCAAAAAAGTTCATTTCAGAAAAATGGCTGGGAACTGGGGGTTTTTCAGGGTAAATAACTGTGGTTCACAATGTGTTAATTGTAGGATCATAGCAGAAAATCCATGTTTCATCCTCTGCAACAACCAAATTTAAGAAATGTACTTTTATAGGACATGCAATGAGAAGAGGAGGCATTGAAAATATTACAACAGGAAAAATAGAGGGAAGAAGATCAAGAGGAAGACCAAGAGAAATGACACTGGACAGTCTGACGGTATGGTGTGAGAGGAGATCACCAACTGAACTGATGGCTTGCATGAAGAATCATGTACTCTGGAGAAGCAAAATGGCCAATGCCAGTCAGCATGGCACCTGATATGATGATAAACTGTTGAAAATCTAGGACGTGGACTGGACAGAGTAGCTTTTTTAAGGTACAAGTAACTGTTAATTCATTTCCCTCAGAGTTAAGGAGATAGGGAAGCGAGCAGAAGAGGGATGTGTAATGCAATGCGTTCAGAAAAAAAAAAGGTTCTAGAATTATATATTTCATGTAATGAATACCTGGACATGTAAGTGAAATCACAGGACAAGATTTCTTCATTTAGGTAGATGTCAAACTTGAGTGAGATAGTGTGATTTGCACTATTACTTACTTTCATTCAATCACGTGTGTGTATATGTCACATATTTTGACCAATTTTGTAATGTCAAAACAAATTTGTATCAGAAATTAAGGATGACCTTTCTATATCTTTAATCTTAAATGTCAGCTAATTATTTCAGCGGGTGTAAAATGAAAATCTCCATAAGACCTGTTAAATAATTTTCCTCCTCAATTCTACTACATTTAATTAAAATAAAAAAGAAGTAATGAAAAACCTTTTTTTCTTTTTCAAATGACAGAAATGCAATGGTCTTACAGAAGAAATTCTTTTTCCTTGGATTTAGTTCATTAGTTCCCCTGGGAACAACTGTGTTAAGAGCACACTTATCTTAACATAGTGTTTGTGAGACAGGGAACATAGATCTGTTTGCTTAAAAACTCCGACCTACCTCTGTAGCCCAGAAACTTGTAGCAATCAACACTAATTGTAATTGTTATTTTTGCAAAATGTAATGTCAGGTTGGTGGACGGATGGGGACATGGAGATCTCTGGCGGGGATGAGGGAAGTCTGGTGTGAAACCAATGAATCCAGGACGTGACAAGCCTATGGGTCTTTACAACAATGGCTATCAGAATGATGTAAACAAAACAGAGCCAGTAGACTATAGGTGGCGGGGAATGGATATCGTTGAAGCACTCATCAGATTCCTCATCTCAGAGTCAGAGTGTCTTTGTGGAACTGTCTCCAAACCATCTGACATGGAGAAGGGGCTTAAGTACAGCCACCAGAGGCTGGAAAACAAAGTTTTGGCCAGGCCAGCCACACTGTCTTCATGGCAGTCCGAGCAAGATCACAGTCTGCCCTAGCAAGGAAAGGTGCTGAAGTCGGAGTTACCCAGCCAAAAGGCACATCGCAAAAATCAGGGTAACACGCATTATCGCTAATGAAATGTCTATATCTACAGTTTTCAAACATGGTGCTCGCTCTGTGAAGACTAACCAGGCAGGTGCAGTGCCGGGCCCCCTGCCTCGAAAGGGTCCACCCAATGCTACTGGAGGTCCTCTCAGTTCGTCTTGTGGAGTCAGGAGACATGAGAGTAGAGCTACTGGCCAAAAAATACAACAGAAGAAAACAGCCAAAAAGCAAGAACTTAAAATAATGCAGTGGAATGCTGAGGGTGTCAGCAGTGTTAGAGATGGCTATAGCAAAAAGGTTGAACTAGAGAACATACTTTTTGCAGAGCAGGTAAGTATATGCTGCATACAGGAGACACACCTAACCAAAGATGCCGCCTTTAAAATCAGAGGCTACCAGTGTTTTAGATCAGACCGACAGGACAGAAGAAAAGGAGGACTACTCACACTTGTTAAGAATAACATCAGTGCATGTCAGGTGGGAGTGTACATGGAAGGAGCCGAATACCAGATGATCCATCTAAAAAGTAGTAATACAGATTTCCACCTCCTTAACTCCTAATGACCGCCCACTTGCTTTAGGAACAATCCCACACAAAGAGAGACTGATGGTCTGTGGTGATTTTAACAGTCATTCCCAGAGCTGGGGCTATGACCACATAGACAAGAGAGGAGAGGAAGTTGAGAGCTGGCAGGATGATAATGGACTTCTCCTGATCAACCAGCCAATGGATGCCCCAACATTTTACTCAAGGGCTTGGCATACAAAATCAACACCAGATCTGGCATTCCACTCTCCAGATCTGAAGTGGAACATTACACGTGAAGTTGGAAAACAACTTGGAGGTAGCGACCATCGACCAGTCTTCCTGACAATAGAAAATGAACTCCTTAACACCAGTAACCCTCTCCCCAGATGGAACTATAAAAAAGCAAACTGGACAATGTACAGACATTGTACAGGTATCCTGGTGGGACAGCTGTCCCATAGAAGGTAAGGATATTAACAGCATAGTGAAGGAATTCAATGCTTGTATCCTTCAGGCCGCTCGTGAAACCATTCCCAGAGGAGCTCGCAGGGACTATAAACCATACTGGTCTAGTGAGCTGGGAAAACTCCATGATGACGTGGAAGCAGCTCGAAAGCAAGCAGAAAATAGACCATGCCAAGAACACCACAATAATTACCAACATTCTAAGGCCAAATTTCAGAGAGCAAAGCTGCAAGCCAGACGGGAAAGTTGGAGAGAGAAAACGGGAAAGTTGGAGAGAGAAAACAGAGTCCCTAAACTTTGAAAAGGATGGAAGGAAACTGGAAACTAATCAGACAGTTAAATGATGAGAGTACTGGAAGAAGTACAAAGATTACACTAATAGAGGATGGGAAAACTCTTACAGGTAAGCAGGTAGTAGATCACTTTGCTCGCATGTTTGCACAGGACTGCAACATTGATATCCATCCAGAGAAGGAGCGTACAGTGCGCATCGAGCCACAGAAAGAGGAGGAACAAGTCAGAAAAGTGGAGGTCATGGATGCACCAATCACACGCAGTGAGTTAGACCTAGCAGTTAGTAAACTGAAACCAAGGAAATCACCAGGACCAGATGGAGTGTCCAATGAAATGATCAAGAACCTGGGAATGGCAGCAATGGGAAAGCTGTTGGATATTTTCAATATGTGCTGGAGCACAGGTAAGTTACCTCAAATCTGGAAGGAAGCAAGCATGGTACCACTGCTAAAACCAGGGAAAAACAGTGATACTGCCTCCAGCTACAGGCCAATCAGTCTCACTAGCTGCCTATGCAAAACGATGGAACGCATCATTGACCTGAGGCTAAAATGGTACCTAGAAAGTGAAAACCTTCTCGTTCCACAACAAGCAGGATTTAGGCAGTACTACAGTACGGAAGATCAAGTGACCTATCTCTCTCAAGAGATTGAGGATGCATTCCAAGAGAAAAACCTTGTACTAGCAGCGTGGATAGACCTGAAGAAAGCCTTTGATAAAGTATGGAAAAAAGGTCTGTTGTGGAAACTAAGAAACTGCAATGTGAATGGAAGACTGTACAACTGGATAAAGTCCTATTTACACAATAGAAGACCTAGAGTAGTAATGGATGGACACAGAAGCCAGAAAGTACTTCTGCGACACGGTGTACCACAAGGAGGAGTCCTTTCGCCTACACTATTCCTTGTATTCATTAATGACCTGGTCAAGGAACTTCCCTATGGAATCAAAGCAGCACTGTTTGCAGATGATCTGGTCATGTGGTGTACAGATGAATATGCAACAGTTGCTACACAGAGACTCCAAAGAGCAGCAGACATCTTAACATCATGGACAAACAAATGGTGTGTAAGTATAAACACAGAGAAATCAAGCACCACTCTGTTCACTCTCTCATCTAAACAGAAAGCAGGTAAGATCTTTGTAAATGAAATATCCTTAAGGATGGACAACCAACCCACTTACTTAGGAGTGACTCTTGACTCAAAACTGACTTGGAAGCAACACATCAACAGTGCAGAAGCAAAAGCCAGAAGAAAACTAGCCATATTAAGAAAATTGAGTGGGACTACATGGGGAGCTAGTGAAAGAATCCTCAAGAATGTATATCAGCAAAGTATTCTACCACATTTAGAATATGGCTCAACATCTTGGTGCACAGCATCAAACACTACGCTGCATAATCTAGACAAGGTTCAAAATCAGTCACTACGGATTATCACAGGTGCCATGAGGTCCACACCAATAGTAGAAATGCAGAAAATAGTTGGTGTTCAACCGCTAAAGGAACGTAGAGACACAAAGGTCATGACCATGGGAGAAAAATTCCTTAGCTCTGTAAGCCATCCCCTGAAGGAGAGATTCAATAACTTGGCATTAGGACGGCTTAAAAGAAGCAGCTTCATTCATCAGGCCAAGCGTATGCGTAAGCTGATACCTGACCTTCCAACTGTAGTCACTCCATTATCATCTGTACCAGAGCATACACCATGGAAAGAAGCAGATTATACACAAATAACTATTCAGACTGAAGTGAAAGGTGTGCAGAATGGTGAGATGCAGAGCAGTCTTGTAAGATCAACAGCCACACTTAGTGTTCTAGATGACAAATATCCATGTGACACCTGGATACGTGTGTATACAGATGGATCTGCACATAATGCCATAAAGAATGGTGGGGCAGGAGCATATATTGAATATCCAAACAACACCATTGACAAGATTTCCATACCCACTGGTAAATACTGCAACAACTTTGTTGCAGAAGTTAGGGCAATTATTGCTGCAGTTGAAAAACTATCAGACTCCAGAATTGATACATGTCCTGTAGTAATTCTCACAGATGCAAGATCAGTACTGGAGGCTCTTCAGCGCAACAAACTACCAGACCTTAAGGATGCCTTGTCAAAAATTGGCTTACAACATGGAGTCACTTTGCAATGGATTCCCTCCCACTGTGGGATACCAGGCAATGAGAAAGCTGACCATCTGGCCAAAGAGGGCACTGAAATGGAGCAACCAGACATACCAGTCACCTATAATCAGAAGAAAAGCATGATAAAAACCTACAGGAAGCCACAAACACCACCACATGATGACTATCACATGCTAAACAGAAAGGAACAAGTCACCATCTTCCGTCTCCGAACAGGACACAGCCGATTCCGAAGTCATATGTATACAAAGTTTAAGGTTGGTACTACTAATCTATGTACATGTGCCCAGGTGCCCCAAACCGTGGAACATATCCTCTAGAACTGCATCAACTACGAGACACTGAGAAATAATTACTGGCTCAGTGAAACCACTAAAGAAGATAAGCTCTAAGGTTCCATACATGAGTTACAAAAAACAGTGAAATTTATCCAAGAGACAGGACTGCAGATATAGACAGACAGTGCGAACGAAGAAGAAGAAGAAGAAGTTCATTAGTGCTTAAAAAATAGAAATTTTATGCTTAGTCTTTTTTTTTTTTTATTAAAAAGATCAGATTCACTGCTGAAAATTGCATCTGTAAAAAAAAATATAAAAGAAATTTATATAATTAAGGAATGTTGGAAAAATAAAAGATTTCTTAATAATGTATGAAAACTTTTTAAACTTTTTTTTTTTTTTACAATTTATAAACAAAAAAATTAGTATAGAACACAGAAATGAGGCAGGTGACAATCTAATGGCATTTAAAATGAACTAATAATCGCTAACGCACTTTTTAGACAACATTCAAGAAGACTTTAAACATGGACATCACCTGATGGGAAAACCAAGAATCAAATAGATTAAATTCTAGTGCAAAGAAGGTGGAGATCAAGTATAACATCAGCAAAAGCTTTACCAGGTGCCTATCGTGATATGGACCATGAATTTTTAATAGCAGACATGAAGATAAAGATAAAAAAGACAGTTACAGGATCAAGACCACTCCACTTTGATCTTACAAAAATACCAGAACAATATGGTATAGAAGTGAAGAACCGTTTCAAGATACTGATGGCTGTACAGGAGGAGATGACACCAGATGAATTGGCTACGCAGGCAAGAGACACCTGAATAACAGCTAAAGACATAGTTCCAGTAAAGAAAACACAAAAGAATGAATGGATTATAGCAGTGACACTAGAACTAATAAAACAACATAAAGAAATGAAGATGAAATGGAAAGTGAGAAACAACAACAAAGAGGAATATAAATCTTTAACAAAAGAAGTAAGAAGAAACATAAGAAAAGACAAAAAAACAATACATACAAGACTGCTGTGAAAGAACAAAAGGACAGCAGAAGTGTGGAAGAGATAGTGCAATGTTTAAAGAAATAGTGCAATGTTTAAAAAAATGAAGACATTGATGAGAAATGTTACATCTAAACTAAATGTAATTTGTGACAAGATGGGGAAGACCTTGACAGCGACAGAGGAAATTCTAGAAAGATGGAATGAATATTGCAGAGGAAATGTATAAAACAAATGACTGTGAAAGCAGAAATGAACAACGTGACTTGTTATTGGAGGAGAAAGAACCTGAACTGACAACTGAAGAATTTTATGGGCAATAAAGAATCTGAAAAATGGTAAATCACCAGGATGTGATGAGATAACAGCTGAACTTATTAAAGGAGTAGGAAAGGAATGTGCAACAATCTATCATACACTATGTAAAAAGATATGGCATTCAGGTCACTATGTAAAAAGATATGGCATTCAGGTATTTGGGCAAAACAATGGAAAAGAACTGTATTCATATCACTGCCAAAAAAGGGTAACTTGAAATTATGCACAAACTACAGAACTGTTGCCCAGATTAGTCATGCCAGTAAAATTCTATTAAAAATCATAATGGATAGACTTTGTAAGAAAATAAAGTCAATATGGTCCAAGCTGATTTTAGACAAGGAAGAGTATCAAGAGATCATATATTCAATATAAGATTAATAAAAGAGAAATGCAGAGAATTTATTGTGAATCTATATTTATCTTTTATAGACTATTCAAAGGCATCTGTCTGTGTACAACACCAGAAACTTTGGGAAATAATGGAAAAAATTAGATTTCCAACACATCTGATACAATTAATATCACTGCTGCATCTAGATTAACAACTCGCAATAAAATCAATCGAGCACTGGAGATACCAACTCAGACAAGCCCAGACAACAAACAAAAGAACACATTCATTGACCCCAAGTATGTGGCAAAGATCAGATTTTGGAATGTAAGAACAACGGCCACACCATTAAAAACTGCTAGGTAATAAAATAAATTGATAGATATCACTTAGACATCCTGGGCATCAGTGAAATATGATGGCTAGAAGCAGGGAAAAGATCAGCGGAAAACCATAAGATAATCATACATTCAGGCAGAGATGATGGGAAATATCAAGAAGGAGTAGGTATAATTATATCAGCTGCAGCAGCAAAGAGCCTTACAGAATGGGAACCAGTGAACAGTTGTATATTACAATCAGGATTCCAAATAAGGCACGGAAGAATGACAATCATACAATGCTATGCACCCACAAACAATGCAGATGATGAAATAAAAGGACAATTTCTATTACCAACTACAATAACTCATTAACAAAGTACCTAAACACAACATCTTAATTGTCAAGGGAGACTTCAACGCCAAAGTAGGAAAAGATAACACTGACGTCGAAAAAGTAATGGGGAAAGAAAGGATTGATACAGTAAGTCAGAATGGAAAAAGATTAATTGAATTATATCTGACAGAAGGCATGGTCATTGGAGGAGCAATATTTCCACACAAAGAGATACATAAAACAACATGGATATCGCCAGATGATAGAACCAGAAATCAGAAAGATCATTTTTGTATTAGAAAGCAATTCAGAACATCTCTGACAGATGTAAGAGATAAGGGTGCAGACATCAACAGTGACCACAATCTATAGGGAAAATAAGACAAACTGAAATGCCAAAACAAGAATGCAATACTCAGAAAGATAAATAGTCACAGTCTACAGGATGAAAATACTAAGAGTAATTTTAATCTGGAACTTACCAAACAGTTCGCTGCATTCAGTGAGGTGGGGGAGATAGATACAGATGAATTATGGTATTCTTACAGTACAGCCATAATTACAGCAGCTAAAATAAGTGCTGGACTGCAAAAGACAAGTAGAAAAGCATGGATATCAGATAACACATGGAAATCCATACATGAAAGATGAGCAGTCAAATTAGCCATGTTGAATGTAAAGACAGATCTTGGAAGAGATTTGGCAAAAGCAACATACAAAGAAATAGACAATAAAGTAAAAAGTTCAGCTAGAAGGATAAAAGAGAATACATGGACAATATGGCGAAAGAAAGAGAGAAGGCAGCAAAAACAGGAGACAGCAAAACTCTATATAACATACAAAAGAGACTAACAGGTACTACTGCATTCAAAGAAAGACCAATCCTTAGCAAACTAACACACTATTAACATCAAGTAGACCAAAAGCAAAGATAAGTCGAACACTTCCAAGAAATACTTAATCGACCACACCCAAAAGAATTGATCGACCTTGAAACTGACTTGTAAAAGATGGTGGGAGCTTTTTAATGCTCTTGCTGGCATACTTGCATCGCCACACATCATAAAACGGGAGTTGGGCATGAGGCCAACAATCTAATCCTGAGACTCATCCAGAGCGCCTCTAGATGGGAAAAAACCCTGCCGTTATGGAATCTCACAACAGTTGTAACCGAGCTTCAAGGACACAACTCTGCATGCTGTTGACAACTAATGAAAATTCATCGCCCTCAAATGCATAACAAAAATCGGATTTTGGAATGTAAGAACGATGGCCGCAACAATAAAAACTGCTCAGGTAATAAAAGAAATTGACAGATATCACCTAGATGTGTTGGGCATCAGTGAAATGCGATGGCCAGAAGAAGGGAATCTCTCTCTCTCTGAACCTTAAGTGCCCAGGGCACATGGGGCTTCCACAAGGGTTTTCCACAAATGCCTGTCCTTTGCCTTTTTTTCTGCTCTTGCCCAGGTGAGCCCTCTGTTGCTCAACATCCTTTCTGTTGTTCTTCTCCATGTCTCTTTTGGTCTACCCTTACTTCTGTTTCCTTGTGGTGTCCATCTTAGTGCTATTTTTGATACTGAGTTATCAGTCATCTGGAGCAGATGTCCCAACCATCAACAGCATCTTTCTTCAATAATTGCTGTCATTGGCTTCATCTGCATCTCTGCCAACAAGATGTTATTTCTTACGGTGTTTGGCCAAAATATTTTTCTAATTCTTCGTAAACATTTAGTCTGGAAAGAATTCAACTTGTTTTCTATGGTTTTGGTGATTTTCTAGCATTCACTTCCATAGAGTAGTACACTTAGAACATTACTCTTAAATATCCTGATTTTCGTATTCATGCTTAGTTTTTTAGATTTCCATATAGTCTGCAGCACTGCAAAAGCCTGGTTTGCTCTAGTAAGTCTGCTGTTGATGTTCTCTGTGCTGTCTCCATTTTCTACTACTCTACTGCCAAGGTATACAAATTCACTGACCTCCTCCATTAACTTTCTATCTACTCTAGTACATTTCTGTTGTTCACATTTTGCTTCATTAACTTTGTCTTTCCTACGTTGATCTTTAGTCCTATGTTGTTTGCATTCTGAGTTAGCTTGTTTATTTTATCTTTGTGGCTGCTTGATAGTAGACAAATGTCGTCCGCAAAGTCAAGGTCCTCCAGCACTGTGTCAAGAGTCCATTGTAATCCTCTGCATTTGTCTGATGTTGCCTCCTTCATTAACCAGTCTACTGCCAAGATAAATAATGTTGGTGATAGTACACATCCCTGTTTCACTCCTGTTTGTACCCTAAAGCTGCTGGAGGTATGTTCTCCACAGATCACTTTGCACTGAAAACCCTCGTATAGGGCTTTGGTTATATTCACTATCTTATGGGGGAGCCCATGCCATCTTAGGATTTTCCACAGTGCATCTCTGTTGACACTGTCAGAGGCTTTCTCAAAATCTATAAACAATGCATATGTTGTGCTATGCCACTCATTTGCCTGTTCTAATATTTGTCTAAGTACAAATATGTAGTCTATGCATGATCTTCCTTTCCTAAATCCTGCCTGCTCTTTCCGAAGTTTTCCCTCAAGTGCTGGTACAATTCTGTTGATAATTATTCTGCAAAATACTTTACTTGTGAGTGGCAGTAGGGTGATGCCTCTCCAGTTCCTGCAATCTCAGAGATCACCCTTCTTTGGTAGTTTTACTATAAGGCCAGTTTTCCACTCCTCTGGAGCTTTTTCTAGATCCCAAATTTGTTGTAGTATCCGACAAAGTTGTTTTGGTGTTTCTGTTTCTTCTTCTTTCAACATCTCAGCATTCACTTCATCTTCACCTGGTGCCCTGTCTAATTTTAGCTTCTTTATCACCTCCTTTACTTCACTTATTGTTATTGGTCCTGTATTGATGTTTAGTTCCGTTTTTGCTTCAGGTATGTCTATTGTTTGTGCTGCTTGTGTTCTGTTTAGTAGGGTGTTAGTGTTCCCTCCATCTTTCAATTTTTTGTCTTTCTCCACTGACCAGTTGTCCTTCATGTGTCCCTATTGTACTCTCACATCTTGTGCTGAAGTTACCTGTCATCTGCTTTGTGATTTTGTATATGGTTTTTATGTCATTTGCATATGCTTTATTAGTATGTGATTGATTTGGTTTTCTGTGGTTTTATCTGGGGACATCCAAGTCACTTTATAGATGTTTTTATGTTGGAAAATTGTCCATCCGATGGTCATCATGTTTTCTTCACAGAAACTGCACAGTCTTTCTCCATTTTCATTTATTTCTCCAATTCCTTCTCTTCCCATGATTCTTCTTCTATCTTCATTTCCCTCATCTACTTTTGCATTGAAGTTGCCCAAGATGAGTAGCATATCATGCTTGGGTATTGTTTCTACTGTTGCTTGGAGGCTGTTGTAAAAATCTTCTTTTAATTCCTCTTCAGCTGCTTCTGTTGGTGCATAACAAACTATAATAGACAGCTTCGTGAATCTTGAGTTGAAGCGTGCATATAATAATCTCTCATTTATAGGGGTCCATTTCAGCAATGCTCTTGATGCTTCTTTTGTTATAATCAATGCTACTACTCCTTCATGATGATCGTCATTACCTGACCATATTATTGTATCTTCTGTGTGCTGTGTTGTTAATTTCCTTCTGCCTTGTCCTGTCCATCTTGCTTCTTGTATTCCTAGTATGTCTAGGTTATATCTGTGCATTTCCTTGATGGTTTGTGCTAGTTTTCCAGTCTGGTTAAGTGTTTTTACATTCCAGCTGCCTATTTGCATCTTGTGTTTAGGTTCCAGGAGGTCTGCAGTCGGGCTGGGGACTTCCAGTGACTGGCTTTCATCCACAACCTTCATGAGTCCAGTTTCCTGATAAGCATTTCTCCTTCCACCTGCATTTGTTTTTTCCCTTGCTTCTGTTTCTGCAGCAGTCTGATAGTTTTTTTACCAGACAGGGTTGCTGGTCCTATGCTGAACCCTCCTTAGTCGCCTTTTATGATCATGCGTGGTAGGGTACAGTGGTCCTATTCTTTGCAGATCCCGGGTACGACACAGGGGGAAGCAGTGAATAGATTAGCGGAAAACCATAAGTTAATAATATATTCTGGCAGAGATGATGGGAAATACCAAGAAGGAGTGGGTATAATTATGTCATCTGCAGCAGCAAAGATCCTTACAAATGGGAAACCAGTGAACAGTCGTATGATAAGAGCACGATACAAAATAAGGTGCAAAAGAATGACAATGCTATGCATCCACAAATAATGCAGATGATGAAATTAAAGATGATTTCTATTATCAACTACAACAACTCATCAACACAGTACCTAAACACAACATCTTAATTGTCATGGGAGACTTCAACGTAAAGATAGGAAAAAATAACACAGACATTGAAAAGGTAATGGGGAAAGAAGGAACTGATACAATAAGTCAGAATGGATAAAGATTAATTGAAATATGTCTAACTGAGGGCATGGTCACTGGAGTAACAATATTTCCACACAAAGAGATACATAAAACAATATGGATATCTCTAGATGATAGAACCAGAAATCAGATAGATCACTTTTGTATTAGAAAACAATTTAGAGCATCTCTGATAGGGGTGCAGATGTCAACAGTGATCACAACCTGTGTATAGGGAAGATAAGATTTAAACTTAAAAAAGCCAACACAAGAAAGCATTACTCAGAAAGATAAACAGTCATAGCCTACACGAAGAAAATACCAACAGTAATTTCAACACGAAGAAAATACCAACAGTAATTTCAATCTGGAACTTACCAAACATTTTGCAGCACTAAGCTAGGTAGACAAGACAGATATAGATGAATTATGGAATTCATACTGTGCTAGCCATAATCACGGCAGCAAAAGCAAGTGCTGGACTGCAATCAACAAGTAGAAAAAAATGGATATCAGATAACACATGGAAATACATACATACATAACTGGAGGGCTGTAACCCTACTATCAGTTGTGTCAAAGGTATTTTGTAAAGTGATTCTGAATAGAATTGAGGATGTAGTGGATATGTAATGAGAGAAGAACAGGCAGGATTTCGAAAAGGGAGAAGCTGTCTCAATCAAATCTTTACTCTAAGAATAATACTTGAAGAGTATATTGAAAAGCAGAAACCATTAATCCTGAACTTTATAGACTTTAAAAAGGCATTTGAAAGCATGCACAGAGATTCATTGCGGAGAATTTTAAGACTATATGGAATACCATCTAAAATTGTCAACATCAATAGAGATCTTTACAATGGATATGTCTGTGTAGTCAAGACAGAAGAAGGAATGAGCGAATGGTTTCAGATTGAAACAGGTGTGAAACAAAGATGTACGTATATTATTTCCCTTGCTTTTTGGAATTGCCATTGACTTTATAATGAAAAAATGCTATACAAGTAAAACCAGCATTGATTGGGTACATGGGATCCAAACAGAAGATCCTGATTTTACAGATGAAATAACTCTTTTCAGTGACAATGTGAAATCAATGCAGGAAAAAACAGATTCTCTGTCTTCCTTGGCTAGCAAAATAGTTTTGAAATTAACAAAGACAAAACAAGAACAATGAAACTTCTCATTACTCAAGAAGGAAAAATATACGTAGAAGGAACAGCTGTTGATGAAGTAAACTAATTTGCATACCTTGGCAGCTACATAGACCAGGACTGTGACACTAGAAAGGAATTTAGAATTTGAATTGCAAAAGCAGCAGTTTCCTTCAAAAATCTTGAGAACATTATGGCATTTCAAAAGTTATAAGCACAAAAACCAAGTTAAGATTATTTAATTCAAATGTAATATCCACCTTCATTTATGCATGCAAAAGCTGGAAAACAACTAAAGAAATAGAAAAGAAATTAGACTCTTTTGAAAACAAATGCCTAAGGAAAATACTCAGTATAAAGTGGAACGAATTCAAGAACAATGCACAGATAAGATAGATGAGCAAACAACAACCTGTCTAATGAATGATCAGAAAAAGAAGATGGACATATGTTGGTCATGTGATGAGAAGAAACAATCACAGGATTCCCAAACAAGCTATCAAGTGGAATACATCAGGCCAAAGAAAAAGAGGTTGACCACGTGAAACACTGTTAAGAGAGGGCAGTTCAGTGGACATAATATCCCTTGATGAGACTCAAAAACTCGTCAAAGACAGGAAATCTTGGTGAACTATCATGCGGGTACTATGTGACACTTAGCAGCACGCGAAGGATGTAAGATCTAGACCAACAGGCAGCAGTGATAACAAATAGTGAAACAACAACTTAGTTTGATATAAAACAAGGGGTCTGTCAGGGGTGCATATTGTCACTGTACTTATTTAACTTGTATACTGAAAATATAATGAAGAATGTTAGAGAAGATGTAGACAAAGAACATTACGATGCCATAAAAATTGTTAAACCTTGAAACTGACTTACCAGCCCCACAACTAAATGTCAACCTAGATGAAATTAAATTGCATGAAATTGAAACAGCAATGAATCTAATGGCTAACAACAAAGCTGCAGGTGAAGATGAAATAACAGCTGAGATGCTAAAAGCTATCAATAGTGACAACATGAGACAACTACAGAGAATGTTTAACAAGATTTGGAAAGAAGAAAAGGTACCTTCTAATTGGAAGAAAGGAATCATTGTTAAAATACCAAAAAAGGGCAACCTTAGTGACTGTAACAACTGGAGAGGAGTAACCTTAATATCAGTTGTGTCAAAAGTATTTTGCAAGGTCATTTTGAATAGACTCAAAGATATAGTTGATACTGCAATGAGAGAAGAACAAGCAGGATTTCGAAAAGGGAGAAGCTGTCTCGACCAGATCTTTACTCTCAGAATAATACTTGAAGAACATATTGAAAAGCAGAAACCATTAATACTGAACTTCATAGATTTTAAAAAGGCATTTGATAGCATACACAAAGATTCATTATGGAGAATTTTATGTCTATATGGAATACCATCTAAAATTGTCAACATCATTAAGGACTTATACAATGGATATGTTTGTGCAGTCAAGACAGAAGAAGGGATGAGTGAATGGTTCCAGATTGAAACAGGCATGAAACAAGGATGTATACTGTCTCCTTTACTTTTTGGAATTACAATAGACTTCATAATGAAAAAATGCTGCACAGGTAACACAGGTATTGACTGGGTACATGGGACCCAACTAGAAGATCTTGATTTTGCTGATGACATAACTCTTATCAGTAATAATGTGAATTCCATGCAAGAAAAAACAGATAGCCTGTCTTCACTGGCTAGCAAAATAGGACTTGAAATTAACAAGGACAAAACAAAAATAATGAAAATTCCCATCAATCAAATTGGAAAAATACACATAGAAGGGACAGATATTGAAGAAGTCACTCAATTTGCATACCTTGGCAGCTACATAGACCAGGATGGTGACACTAGAAAGGAAGTTAGGATCAGAATTGCAAAAGCAGCATCAATCTTCAAGAATCTTGAGAACATATGGAATTCAAAAGTTATAAGCACAAAAACCAAGTTAAGACTATTCAATTCAAATGTAATATCCACCCTCATTTATGCATGCGAAAGCTGGAAAACAACTAAAGAAATAGAAAAGAAATTAGACTCTTTTGAAAACAAATGCCTAAGGAAAATACTCGGCATCAAGTGGAATTAATTCAAAAACAATGCAAAGATAAGACAGATGACTGAACAACAACCAGTTTCATGGGTGATCAGGAAAAGGAGATGGACATATGTTGGTCACTTGATGAGAATAAATGATCAGAGAATCCCAAAACAAGCTATCAGGTGGAACACAACAGGCCGAAGAAAAAGAGGCAGACCGCGTGAAACTCTGAAGAGGACATTATTAAGAGAGGCCAAATTAACAGGCATAAAATCCTTTGATGAGGTTGAAAGACTCACCGAAGACAGGAAAAATTGCCGAACTACTTTGCGAGCCCTATGTGACGTTTAACGGCATGGGAAGGATATAAGATATATAAGATAAGATAAAAATTGGAGGTTACAAAATACCAGAGATTAGATATGCAGATGACACAGTATTACTGTCCACAACACAAAAAGGAATGTAAAAAATAATTATTTCACTCCGTAAGAATTGTGAAGAGCAAAACCTCTATCTTACTGTAAAAAAAACTTAATTGATGACAACTGACAAAACAAGGCAGCTGAAATATGTATCAATGGGGAAAAATTGTAAGAGGTGAGAGTTTTGAATATCTTGGACCATTAT
Source organism: Achatina immaculata (assembly GCA_009760885.1). Classification (NCBI taxonomy): domain Eukaryota; kingdom Metazoa; phylum Mollusca; class Gastropoda; order Stylommatophora; family Achatinidae; genus Lissachatina; species Lissachatina immaculata. Next base: position 1,400,903 of record CM019704.1, read on the forward strand.
TAATAATGGAGATACAATGAGGGAAATTAAAAGGAGGACATCTATCAGTCTTCAAAAAGTAAAACAGCTAAAGAAGCTGTGGAGAGGAACAGACAGAACTATAAAAATAAGATTTTTAAAGGCATGCATCTTCCCCATGCAACATATGCCTGTGAGACCTGGATACTTAACAAAACAGCTGAGAAACACATAAATGTCTTGGAATGTAAATGCTAAGAAGAGTTCTTCAAATATCATTGACACAGAAAAGAACAAATATATCCATACTACAAGAATTTAATATTGAAGAAGGCTGGCTAGTAAAGAGGATTAAACAAAGAAAGCTTAAATATTTTGGACACATTAAATGTCATGATAATTTAGAGAAGGGTACATAATGGGAAAAAGAAAGAGAGGAAGACCAAAGCAAAGATGGCTACAAGACATTGTTGATAATCAGCAAATGGATGTATCATTAGCAGGGCATTTTGCTTTCAACTGAGAGGCCTACAGGAGTGTTGTTAGGGAGGCTTCCACAAGGGACATGCAAATGAATGAATGAATGAGTATTGTTTTGCCAGCTATCATATTATTTCTGTAATCTCATAAAAGCTAGTCAAAGGAAAATAAATTTCTCAAGCGATGATATGAGAAAATAAAAATTGTGATAGTGCAGGGGAAAATGTCTTTGGAAATCCTTGTTTTCTGTTCAAACGTTCTGTTTTAGGGTCTGAGAGGCGGCAGTCCTATCTATATAAGATAGGGCCATATAGATTATTCTTTATAACATACTTGATGGTTCTACTCACAACTTGCCACAACTTTCATGCAGTTTTACACAGCAACAATACATTGTTATTCATTTCTTTTCTATTAATGCTAAAAGCATCTTTTTTTTTCTACATTAAAAAAATGTTCATCTCCAGCCAGTTGTACATATTTAAGTCTTTCAACCTGCATATGTGTTCACTTTCACAAATGAGCCATTTATAGAATTTTCACACTACATACATAATGAAGTATGCACTTATGTTTGAAGATGAACAATAATGTCCCAGAAAATGATACCAAACAGTAGCCTGGATTTGAACAAATGCAAATATTTGGCTACCAACTAATTATATAACATAAACATTACCAGGAGGTGCAGCCAACTTGATTCCTTTGCTAACTGCCCAGTTCACAGGGAAAATTGTTGGTGTATTTCGATGGCAACAGAACTGAGTTTTCTTCTCCATGCTTGCCCCTACGAGATGGTCAATTTCAATGATGAAGTACTTGGAGTCTATTACCTCAACTACAGTGGCTGGACAAATGTTGTAAGCATTTCTGCTGTCAACTGCCTCAAGTTTCATGCCTATTTCAAATTTGTGTTTCTCTATCTCACACTGGTCCTGAAATAAGATAATATAAATTGTGAAATGACTTATGAACAAATGTGTTCTTACTTTTCTTTTTTTTTAAACTATAATGGACAAGAGTATTTTTCTCTCCTGAAGGCTCATTGGTGCAGACACAAAGTTCAATTTTTCCTGGCTTTTTCTATCCAGACGTTTCAAGTTCTTGTAGGGTTTCTTCCAAGTTGTCTCTTTATCTTTCTCCTGGTCTGTCCCTTGATGTTTTGCCTGGTATACATGAGTTTAGTACAACTCTTTCTATTCTTTCCACATGTCCAGCCATTGCAATTTACTTGATTTCATTAGCAGTGCTTTTTTGCGTATTATATAACTGGTTACGAATCCTTAAACTCCACTGTTATATTCTTTGATGGAGTCATAATTTCTTTTTTTAAAATTCTGTTCTCAAAACAATGCAGCTGTATTTCATTTTTTTTTCTGTCATAACTCCATGTTTCTGAGCCATACAGTGCTGCTGGTTCTATAGCTGTTTGTTATATATGATTAACTTGGTATCCAAGGACAATGTGTGCGAGTTTACAGATACAAAAATTTCCAAGTAACCTATTAGGGATTTACCAAACACAAGATTTTCATATTTTGCTAATACAAATATTTGGATGACCAAATATGAATACAAATATGAATTATAAACTGGTGTGAAGCAAAGATGCTCACCAAAGTTACGAGTATGTAAGTATATAAAATTAATAAATGGAAATCTGACACAAATTTAAATTACGTATTTCACTCACATTAAGCTATCATAGACATTTCCTGACATAACACTAAATATAATTTAGCTTAAACAATACTTAAATTTTAAGTCTGAACATCTTCAATATTTACTTTTAAAAATACACACTGTCCCAACTGGACAAACCTTGCAAACTGTCATTTTTTAAAAAAAAATAAATAAAAAAATGTTAGCACTGCCCATTCGACATTAAAAAAATATAGGGTGATGCACATAAAACCTGCCCCAGCATAAGCAACAACGTTGAAGTGTCCTGCCTGGAAATATGAAATATTACATGAAAACAGTGTTTTGTGTTGGTGGGGAACCACATAAAACAGACTACAAACAGAGAATACAGTTTTCATGCTTATACCCCACCTTATAAACGTCACTGACATTCATAAGGCAAGGCAAGAGAAGAAAAATACTTACATCTTACATCCTTCCCGTGCCATTAAATGTCACATAGGGCTCACATGGTAGTTTTCCAAGATTTCCTGTTTTCGGCAAGCTTTTCAACCACATCAAAGGATGTTATTCCCACTTAACTGGCCTCCTCTTTAGAGTTTCATGTGTTCGACCTCTTTTCCTTCGGCCTTTTGTGTAGAAAAATACTCTCTCTCTCTCTCTCTGAACCTTAAGTGCCCAGGGCACATGGGGCTTCCACAAGGGTTTTCCACAAATGCATGTCTTTCGCCTTTTTTTCTGCTCTTGCCCAGGTGAGCCCTCTATTGCTCAACATCCTTTCTGTTGTTCTTCTCCATGTCTCTTTTGGTCTACCCTTACTTCTGTTCCCCTGTGGTGTCCATCTTAGTGCTATTTTTGGTAGTGAGTTAGAAAAATACTAGACAAGCCAAAATTTTCCTATCTGACACTGGCAAATGGTCAGATGTGATCTTTTGGTTGGTTGTTTATCTTTTGACAAAACTTCGGTATACCATCAATCCATCACAATCATTTTTTATTTGTTGGTTTCTTTGTTACTGGCTCCTTGTCTGTAAGGACACATGGGCACCCCTCCTATATTCTGAAAGTTGTTACACAAACTATCCTCTCTTTACAAGATGTGTGTGATAATATAGACAAGGGTGTTACATGTTAAAGGGCTAATGATATTAATCCTATGGTACATGTCCATATTGCATAATCCACTGTGCCCACCTTTTTTACTGTTACTCTGTCTACAATAAATAGACTTATCAAATAATTACTAGACATGAACATGGCATACAAAAATTTAATATTGAAGAAGGCTGGCTAGTAAAGAAGATTAAACAGAGAAAACTTAAATATTTTGGACACATTAAATGTCATGATAATTTAGAGAAGACCGTCTTGGAAGAGTACATAATGGGAAAAAGAAAGAGAGGAAGACCAAGGCGAAAATGGCTGCAAGACATCATTGATAATCTACAAATAGATGCATCAGCAGCAGGGCATCCTGCTTACAACCGAGAGGCCTACAGGAGAGCTGTTAGGGTGGCAAAGTTCCGCAAGGGACATGCAAATGACTGACTGACTGAATATGGCAAAACTCAATAGGCTATAGATTCACGTTACCTACGTCTGATAGCACACAATGCAATGGTGTCACTGAAGCATGCATTGTCTAATACTAATACTGTACTGTATAAAAAATGTAGCTGTCCAGCCGACTGATTAAAAACTGTCAAGTTGCAAGCTGAGTCCAGTCACTATTCTTCATCTTAAAGTCTTTAAGCGACTGAAGTAACTTAAATGATGAAGACACAGCATATTTAATATTGTGACATGTTTAAAATCAACATCTCACTGACTTCTGGAGCCATAACCAGATGCCAGAAGTTTAGTTTTGTTTGTTTTTTAATGTTTTATTGTTGACCATAGAAGTAAATATCCCTTGTTTTTTGGCCTGGTTTAAATAAAAAAAAATGTGTGAAAATCTTAATGTGAAATTTTAATATTTGAATTTTGTTCTCACTTGAAAACATTTGAAATCTGCTGTTATTCAGCCAGACACAAATACTAACATTTGTTACATTCCTAAAACACATGTAAAGCATGCATTCTAAATGACAATCATCATGCACACTTTATATGTCTAATAAATAATTCCATCATTGTCTCTTTCATTCACCATGTGCCACACCAAATAATGTTGGTGATAAAGCTTGTTCATTCTGTATGACTCTTGGTATTTCTAAATTAGTGTAACAGATGTTCTTTTTCTGGGCCATTTCATCAACCTACTGAGATATTTCTCTTGGCTTCCCTTTTTTATAGTGATTATCAGGTTCTATTACTTCTCATGGCATTCCAAAGAATTCTTTTTTTTCTTATAGGTTTAAATCACCTTTTTTTCTTCTGGTCATCTGTGGAAAATACTGCACACTTCTCCAAACCCACATTTCTGTTGCCTCAAATTCCTGTTTTATCTGTCTGTTTATTGTGCAATTCTCTCAAGTACAGAGCAATAGTAGCTCTAATTAGCATTGTAATGCTCTTTTTGTCACTTTTAATGACATTCTCTAATTTGTTAGTGTCTTCCACTTTCTAGAAGCAATACTTTGTGTAGCTGAAAAGACAAATATACTGACAATATACTTTTCTTGCTGCAAGTCTATATCTTACATCCTTCCTGTGCCATTAAACGCCACATAGGGCTCGCGTGGTTGTTTGCCAAGTTTTCCTGTTTTTTGGTGAGTTTTTCAACTTCATCAAGGGATGTTATGCCCACTAAACTGGCTTCTCTTAACAATGTCCTTTTTAGAGTTTCACGTAGTCGACTTTTTTCTTCAGCCTATTGTGTTCCACTTGATAGCTTGTTTTAGTATTCTCTGATTGTTTCTTCTCATCACATGGCCTACATATGGCCATCTTCTTATATAGTGTAATTTAACTGTGTTATAATTTCTGTATCACTTCTATGATCAGTTTAAAATCTTAAGTCTAATTTGAACCATCTATAAGCTGAAGGTTTTGATATTTTTGTGGAAAACAAAGTTTTAAAAGAAAAAAAAACTTTCATACTAAACTGCACAAATCAAGAACACTAGTCTGTCTCTACAAAATAATTAAACATTTTTATACCACACTGAATCAATTGAAGGTGGTAGAAATTAACTTATGCTAATTTTAGAAAAGAAATATATTTTAAGTTTACGTGAGTTGCACTTAGTTTTTTTTTAAACATCTACTTCCCATGGTCTGTAACCAACCAAACTGATGGCATGGGCATTTCATCATCATCATCGTCATCATCATCGCCTTTCACTCCCTTGAGAGCATAGGCCATGGATAAAGGCTCTCCAATCATTCCTGTTCTTGGAATTATTATCTGCTTCCTTCCATGTGTATCCCTTTATCTGAGCACTGTCATAATTCATGTTTTGAGCGGGTTAAAGTTAGGCAAAAATATTTTGTTAGATTTCTTAAAAAAAAAGAAAAAATCATATTCATAAACAATGGTTTCTAAAACCTCTGCTTGTGAGCAAAAACTGCTTCCCTAACCTATCTTTATAAAGATCTGACATAGAACATTTGATTCTGCTCATTCCCTTGTTCGATTAAATATCTTTCTTTCCTTTATATCCTTCTTACAGCATTTCAGCACTGATGTAATGTAAGAAAAAAATGTCACCTAACAGTTAACATTTAAGAAAGGCTGCTTGTAGGTTATGAGATCTCTTCTCTTCTTCTTCTTCTTCGTCCACTTCTACCACCAAAAACCGCACTGTGAACCTACTGAATTCATGCCTGTGGTCCTCGTTAGGTCACGTGGTCCCCTGTGTGGTCCAAAATAGCCCACACGAGATCCACGAAAGGACCACAAGGGGTTCAGAGTATCACAGTGCTTTAGCCTGTATTCTTGGTGGGTCTCGGAAGCGGGATTGCGTGACACCGTGGTTTTCATTGCACCAGTTTAGTCTAGGACTTTCTCACCGGAAGACCTCGACGTGTTTAGGATATCAGTGCATCCCCGCTGGGGGAGAGGCGGTAGCCCACCCAGGCCAGAATTGGACTTTCTCACCGGAAAACCTCGACGTGTTTTGAGATACCCGTGTATCACCGCCGGGTGAGAGGTGGTTGCCCATCCAGTCCAGGGTTGGACTTTCTCACCGGAAAACCTCAGCGTGATTAGGATACGCAAACATCCCCGCCGGGTGAGAGGTGGTTGCCTATCTAAACTTCCCTGGTCCAGTGTCTCCGACTTCAGCATTTTGCGGTCGTGGCCGCTACCCTTCCTAGTTGTGACCAGGATGGAGCTTTTGTCCAGGAGGACGAATCCTCGCCACTAGTGACTTCTACCTCTGGGTTGAGCCGGTTTAGGCATTATCCCAGTATGGGCGTGTTTGGGACGGGACCGACCTCTAGAGCAGAGGTACTGTGACATGCATAGCCCTCAAGATTCACCCCTGGTATGAGCCGGTTTAGGCAAAATTCACCAGTATGGGTGTTTATCAGGCGTTACCAACCTCTAGAGCGGAGGTGGCATGACATGTCTAGCCATCAAGTTCCACCCCTGGTGTTTGCCGGTTTAGGCATATTTCACCAGTGTAGGTGTATTTCGGATGTGGGCGGCCTCTAGAGCAGAGGTGCCGTGGTATAGCTCTCGTAGTGATACTACTGGACATACCAGTTAAACTTCACTTTCCACCACCTTTTCCCATCGGCTCCGCACAGCAACCTTTATTTCTTTTCCGCATTTACTTCCTTAACCGGGAGGAGCTTCACTCCACGCATGGCATTTGAAGAGTCTCGCCAGCAGTGTCTTAACCTCTGGGACAAGTCGGTTCATGCATTTCACCCGACATGACTGCACTCAGGACGTGGCCGACCTCCAGACCAGAGGTGCCGTAATTTGACTGTTTGCTTCGCTTTATCCTTTCTACCACCTTTTCCGCAGTGATGCTGCGCGGCAACCTCATTTGCAATTTTCTTCATTGGCCGGGAGGAGCACCGCTCCACGCACGGCAGCTGAAGATCTCGCCAATAGCGAGGTTATGAGATAAAAGTGCAAGGGAAAAAAAAATTACAATTTGTCATATTTACTTGATATACATGAAAATGGTTTTTCAACTCTATTCATTAATTCAACATTCCCATAAAATTGACCAAGAACTTACATGAAATATATCAGCAGGTAGATTCTGATCTGTCACATAAGCAAGAGTTTCATCAAGTATTCTCATCAATTCTTTTTCTGACTTCCCTGACCCAAACTTCACCACTGTAATAACACAGGCAGTTGTAGAGAAGGGGAGGAGCAAGAAAGATATTTATAAATAATCTAAACTTGTACTAATATAATTAATGGTTGATAAATATTCTACACAAAAAGATTGGAAAAACAAAATATAAACAACGAATACAGTTTTCAATAAAATATATGACTGACACAGATACTAAAACATAAGATGGTTCCAACAACAAAGAGAAAAGAGGGTAGAACAGATGCTTTGAGTAAAGAAAGATAAATGCAAAATATAATTTCCTATGTCTGTCAGTTTGTTCTAGTAGATCAACAATCAATATTTTTTAGATCAGTCTGAAAAATTAACTTCTTTGGCGTCACACAAAGTGGTATAGTTTTAATTTTGTTTTAAAATTCTTATTTTCATTTTCCCCCTCATTTCTGATGTAACTGTATAACTAAAAAAGAGGCCTGGCTCTGTTGTTGGTCCTGGGGAATGGCTTCATTACCCTCTGGGCATGCCCATACATGTTCAGCCTTTGACATCAGGATTTCCCTCAGTGTTTTTAGGGAGATGACTCCAATATTATGTTGAATGTGCGTTGCCCGTGATCTAACATTTAGTTGGGATGTGCAACCATTGCCCTTGGCTACATGTAATGCATTGAGTCGTATGTGATAGGTACTTTGGAGAAAGTTACTTTCCATTTGTTCGGGGTGTTGCTTGATGGATTTGTATAGGTCCAATTTGTCCATTTTGATGAGGCCCTCTGGTTCGCCCTTGCTGCTAGTGGTTGAATTTGTTGTTTCCGTCGACTCCGACATGACTTGGATAGTATACCCATGTGATGTTTTTTATGTGGGATTTTCTTGCCATTCACTTCTAATGGCTTTTTGTTCCACCTTCTATAATAGATTGTGAGAGTCGGTAATGATGGTGATGCGGTGTATTTTCTGTGCCACTACCCATTTTAAAGTCTGTGACTGGCTTCTGTTTCCATGCGCATACATGAGTTTATGTAAGCTCCAGCCATGAGTTTGAGTGTTTTACCTACTCAGTACGCTGCAAAACCCTAACCACTTCTAGTTTCCCTGCTCACTGATCTGTCTGATTATGTCCGCATGAGTTGCACGTTTGTTAATGAGTTCATTTATTTCTTCTTGCGTTTTCCCGTGCCAATTTTCAACATTTTCTTGTAAGATTTATGTGCACTTTAGTGAAATTTTGGTGGGCCTCACTGCAAGGAACCCATTCTGGTTCAGCTGAGATGTGTTGTGGATCTGTAACTATGCTTACTGAATCTTCCACTTCAGCCATCCAGGATTTGCCTCTTTTTATTCCTGATACCTTGATCTTCTTCCTCTTCATTTTACATCATTCCCATGCACCACACAGGACTCACATGGTAGTTCACTAAGTTTTCTGTTTTTGGTAAGCTTTTCATTTTCAAACCCATCAAAGGATTTTATGCCTACTAATTTGGTCTCTCTTAACAATGTCCTCTTTATAATTTAATGTGTTTGAATTCTTTTTCTTCGGCCTGTTGTGTTCCACTTGATAGCATGTTTTGGGACTCTCTGATTGTTTATTCTCATCACATGACCAATCTATGTCCATCTTCTTTTTCTGATCATCCATGAGACAGATTGTTGTTTGCTCATCTGTCTTACCTCTGCATTGTTCTTGAATACATTTATACTAAGTATTTTCTTTAGGCATTTGTTTTCGAAAGAGTCTAATTTGTTGTCTATTTCTTTAGTTGATTTCCAGTTTTCACATGCATAAATGAGGGGGGAATATTACATCTGAACTGAATAATCTTAGCTTGGTTTTCTGCTTATAACTTTTGAGTGCCATATGTTCTCATAATTCTTGAAGGTCAATGCTGCTTTGCAATTCTAACTTCTTTTCTGATGTCTCCATCCTGATCTATGTAGCTGCCAAGGTATGCAAATTGGTTTGCTTCTTCAACAGCTGTTATTTCTATGTATATTTTTCCCTCTTGATTAATGGAAAGTTTCATTATTTTTATTTTTTTCCTTGTTAATTTCAAGTCATATTTTGCTAGCCAGTGAAGACAGGGTATCTGTTTTTTTGTGTGCATTGAATTCACATTGTCACTGATAAGAATTATGTCATCTGCAAAATTAAGATCTTCTAGTTGGATACTATGTATTCAATCAATGCCCATTTTACCTGTGCAGCAATTTTTCATTATGAAATCTATGGCAATTCCAAAAAGCAAGGAAGATAGTATATATCTTTGTTTCATGCCTGTTTCAATCTGGAACCTTTCCCTCATTCCTTCTTCTGTGTTGACTGCACAAACATATCCATTGTAGATCCTTAATGATATCAACAATTTTAGATAGTATTCCATCTATTCCCCTGTATGGTACCCAGGATCTGCAAAGAATAGGACCACTGTACCCTACCACGCATGATCATAAAAGGCAACTAAGGAGGGTTCGGCATAGAGCCAGCAACCCTATCTGGTAAAAAAACTATCAGACTGCTACAGAAACAGAAGCAAGGTAAGGAGGGTTCGGCATAGGGCCAGCAACCCTATCTGGTAAAAAAACTACCAGACTGCTACAGAAACAGAAGCAAGGAACAAACAAATGTAGGTAGAAGGAGAAATGCTTATCAGGAAACTGAGTCAATGAAGGTTGTGGAAGAAACCCAGCCACTAGAAGTCTCCAGCCTGACTGCAGACCTCCTGAAACCTAAACACAAGATGCATATAGGCAGCTGGAATGTAAGAACACTTAACCAGACTGGAAAACTAGCACAAACCATCAAGGAAATGCACAGATACAAACTAGACATACTAGGAATGCAAGAAGCAAGATGGACAGGACAAGGCAGAAGAAAATTAACAACACAGCACACAGAAGATACAATAATATGGTCAGGTAAAGAAGATCATCATGAAGGAGGAGTGGCATTGACTATAACAAAAGAAGCATCATGAGCATTGATGAAATGGACCCCTATAAATGAGAGATTATCATATGCACGCTTCAACTCAAGATTCATGAAGCTGTCTATTGTAGTTTGTTATGCACCAACAGAAGCAGCTGAAGAGGAATTAAAAGAAGATTTTTACAACAGCCTCCAAGCAACAGTAGAAACAATACCCAAGCATGATATGTTGCTCATCTTGGGCGACTTCAATGCAAAAGTAGGTGAAAGAAATGAAGATAGAAGAAGAATCATGGGAAGAGAAGGAATTGGAGAAATAAATGAAAATGGAGAAAGACTGTGCAGTTTCTGTGAAGAAAACATGATGACCATCGGATGGACAATTTTCCAACATAAAAACATCCATAAAGTGACTTGGAGGTCACCAGATAAAACCACAGAAAACCAAATCAATCACATACTAATAAACAACAAGTGGAAATGGTCACTACAAGATGTGCAAGCAAGGAAAGGAGCAGATGTAGGAAGTGATCACAACCTTCTGGTAGCAAAAATAAAACTAAAATTAAGGAAAGCCAAAATTGGAGAACACAGAAAGATACGTTTTGGCACAACAAAACTGAAAGATCAACAAACAAGAAATGAATTCTCAATAGTACTTAAGAACCGCTTCAGTGCCCTACAAGATGAAGCAGAAATGTCCATACTAGAGTTCAATAAAACACTACGGGAAACAGCAAAAGAGGCGCTGGGATATTGGAAATGGAGAAAAGAGGAATGGATAAGCAAGACCACATGGGAAAAGAAAAGAAATCAAGAAAAAATTACTGAACACCAAATCACAACGGCTTAAAGAACAAGTTTTAAGTAATTATGAACAAAAAGATAAAGAAGTGAAGGAATCATGCCATCAAGATAAACGTCAATACTATGACAACTTAGCAGAAGCAGCAGAGAAAGCAGCATATGCAAATGACATGAAAACCATATACAAAATCACAAAGCAGATGACAGGTAACTTCAGCACAAGATGTGAGAGTGCAATAAAGACACATAAGGGACAACTGGTCAATGGAGAAAGAGAAAAAAATTGAAAGATGGAGGGAACACTTTAATACCCTACTAAACAGAACACAAGCAGCACAAACAATAGACATACCTGAAGCAAAAATGAAACTAAACATCAATACAGGACCAATAACAATAAGTAAAGGAGGCGATAAAGAAGCTAAAATTAGACAGGGCACCAGGTGAAGAAGAAGTAACTGTTGAGATATTAAAAGCAGAAGAAACAGAAACACCAAAACAACTTTGCTGGATATTACAACAAATTTGGGATCTAGAAAAAGCTCCAGAGGAGTGGAAAACTGGCCTTATAGTAAAACTACCAAAGAAGGGTGACCTCAGAGATTGCAGGAACTGGAGAGGCATTACCCTACTGCCACTCACAAGTAAAGTATTTTGCAGAATAATCATCAACAGAATTGTACCAGCACTTGAGGGAAAACTTCGGAAAGAGCAGGCAGGATTTAGGAAAGGAAGATCATGCATAGACCACATATTTGTACTTAGACAAATATTAGAACAGGCAAATGAGTGGCATAGCACAACATATGCATTGTTTATAGATTTTGAGAAAGCCTCTGACAGTGTCAACAGAGATGCACTGTGGAAAATCCTAAGATGGCATGGGCTCCCCCATAAGATAGTGAATGTAATCAAAGCCCTATATGAGCGTTTTCAGTGCAAAGTGATCTGTGGAGAACATACCTGCAGCAGCTTTAGAGTACAAACAGGAGTGAAGCAGGGATGTGTACTATCACCAATATTATTTATCTTGGCAGTAGACTAGTTAATGAAGGAGGCAACATCAGACAAACGCAGAGGATTACAATGGACCCTTGACACAGTGCTGGAGGACCTTGACTTTGCAGACAACATTTGTCTACTATCAAGCAGCCACAAAGATATGCAAGATAAAATAAACAAGCTAACTCAGAATGCAAACAACATAGGACTAAAGATCAATGTAGGAAAGACAAAGTTAATGAAGCAAAATGTGAACAACAGAAATGTACTCAGAGTAGATAGAAAGTTAGTGGAGGAGGTCAGTGAATTTGTATACCTTGGCAGTAGAGTAGTAGAAAATGGAGACAGCACAGAGAACATCAACAGCAGACTTACTAGAGCAAACCAGGCTTTTGCAGTGCTGCAGACTATATGGAAATCTAAAAAACTAAGCATAAATATGAAAATCAGGATATTTAAGAGTAATGTTCTAAGTGTACTACTCTATAGAAGTGAATGCTGGAAAATCACCAAAACCATGGAAAACAAACTGAATTCTTTCCAGACTAAATGTTTACGAAGAATTAGAAAAATATTTTGGCAAAACACCATAAGAAATAACATCTTGTTGGTAGAAATGTAGATGAAGCCACTGACAACAATTATTGAGGAAAGATGGTGGCGATGGTTGAGACATGTGATCTGAATGACTGACAACTCACTACCAAAAACAGCACTAATATGGACACCTCAGGGGAACAGAAGTAAGGGTAAACCAAAAGAGACATGGAGAAGAACAACAGAAAGGATGTTGAGCAATAGAGGGCTCACCTGGGCAAGAGCAGAAAAAAAAAGGCGAAGGACAGGTATTTGTGGAAAACCCTTGCGGAAGCCCCCTGGGGACTTAAGGTTCAGAGAGAGAGAGAGATTCCATCTATTAAAATTCTCCACAGTGAATCTCTATATACAAAATCAAATGCCTTTTTAAAGTCTATGAAGTTCAGGATTAATGGATTTTGCTTTTCAATATATTCTTCAAGTATTATTCTTAGAGTAAAGATCTGACTGAGACAGCTTCTCCCTTTTCGAATTCCTGCTTGTTTTTATCTCACTGCAGTATCCACTACATCTTTAATTCTATTCAGAATGATTTTGCAAAATACTTTTGACACAACTGATAGTAAGTTTACTCCTCTCCAATTACTGCAGTCACTAAGGTTCCCTTTTTTCGGTACTTTAACAATGATTCCTTCTTTTTCCATTTAGAAGGAACCTTTTCCTCTTTCCAAACTTTATTAAACACTCTTTGTAGTTGGCTCATGTTGTCATTGTTAACTTTTAATATTTTGGCTGTTATTTCATCTTCACCTGAAGCTTTGTTGTTAGTCATCAGATTCACTGTTGTTTCGAACAAAACAACCTAACACGGCAGCTGTCTGGAACTTCAAAAAAAGCAAACTGGGACCAATACAGAGAGCAACCACACCAGCAGTGCCTGCAGATCACTCTGACCAACAACATAAACCACAATGTCACAGTCCTAACAAACGTAATCCAGGAAGCTGCCAAGAAGTCCATACCCAGAGGCAGAAGAAACAACTATAAACCCTACTAGAGCAGAGAACTGGAGAAGCTGAACAATGACCTATATGAGGCTAGAGAAAAAATGAAGTGCAACCCAACCACTGAGAATATCAAAACACACAGTAACACTAAAGAAGCCTTCAACAATAGGAAGAACATGGAATAAAAAAAACTAGCTCTGTGAGCCTGGACAAAGATACTAACAAACTGTGGAACCTGATCAGACCCATAAACAAAGACAAATCACCAAGCCAGCCAAACACAGTCACAGAAGAAGCTGGAAAATATCATGGTGGGAAAATGGCAGCAAACATCCTGGCAGATCACTACAGAGATGAGAGCATCACAACAATCCCCAAAAGACACATACAGGAAGTAAAAGCAGAACTCAAAGAAAGGATTAAACAGCAAAATCTAGACCCATGCATGATGGCAACATTCACCATGGAAGAACTCAATAAAGCTACACAAAAACTAAAAGACAAGAAATCACCAGGAAAAGATGGAATAACAAATGAAATGATAATGAACACGGGACCAACAGCAAAAACAGACCTCCTTCACATCTGCAGCCAGTCCAGGAGCTTCAGAAAATGGAGAGAGATGGAGAGAGGCAATCATCACTCCCATCAGAAAAAAAGGAAAAAACAAACACAACAAACCCAGCTACAGACCTATCAGCCTCCTAAGCTGCATGGGCAAAGTGATGGAAAGGATGGTCAACACCAGACTAATACAACACCTAGAAAAAAAAATCACCTGATAAACCACAGTCAGCATACAGGAAACACCACAGCATAGAAGACCAGCTCATCTACCTAACCCAAGAAATAGAAAACTAACTCCAGGAGAAGAAAAAGTTCTGGCCACCTCTGTAGACCTAACAAAAGTATTTGACAAAGTATGGAAAAAAGGTCTCCCCCTGAAACTACTCAACAACAAGGTTGAAGGAACAATGTTTTGGTGGATACAAGATTTCTTGAGATACAGAACAGCCAGGGTCAAAATGAATGGAAAACTAAGCCACAGAGTCACCCTGAGCCAAGGCGTTCCTCAGGAAGGAGTTATTTCTCCCACTCTGTTCCTGATATACATAAATGACTTTCACAGAAAAATTGCCCAACAGCATATCGCACACCTTGCACGCAGATGACTTCACTGTGTGGAATGCTGCAGAAAAAACAACACCAATCCACAGAATACAGGAAGCGCTAAATACCATAGGAGACTAAGCCACAAAATGGGGAGTGATGATAAACCCCACAAAGTCCACAGCCAGCTGCTTCTCATTGTCCAACAGCTGGAAGCCACACCTGCTGGATGCAGAAAACAAAGCAATAAAAAAGCTAGCTGTGGTCAAAAAGCTGGCAGGTACAACCTGGGGAGCCAACAACAACATACTAAAATAAAGCATATGTGGACACCATAAAGCCAACACTCAAATATGGCATGACAGCCTGGGCCATAGCCTCCAACACAAACACCACTTGCCTAACAAAAGTGCAAAACACTGGACTGCGGCTGATCACAGGAGGAATGAAGAGCACTCCCATTATGGAGATGGAGAAATACACGCAAATTCAACCTCTTGAGGTCAGGTGCAAAGAAAAACTAATGATTCACAAACGAAAGTTAATATGCCTGACAACCCGCCCTGTGAACAAAAGAATTCAGGAGTCCACAAAAAACAGACTGAAAAGAACCAGCTTTACCCATCTGACAACACAACTGCAAAGACCTCCTTCCCACCTCTCATGAAGAAACTGAACCACTCCAAATTGTGGAGGAGCAAAGTCACTGTGAAAAGATAACAGTCCTCACAGAGGTACCAGGCATACATAAAAAAGGACTACCTAACAACACTTCAGATGAAGACACTGACCCAAGAGCTGACTGACAGCAAATACAACCCAGCTGAATGGACATATGTGTACACAGATGGGTCTGCAGAAAAAGCAGTAAAAAATGGAGGCGGGGGCATTTACATAAGATACACAGATGGGAGACAAACCAAAAAGGCCTTCACGATGGGAAAGATTTCCTCAAACTACAGGGCAGAAACAACAGTCCTCCTTGAAGCCCTCAGAACACTTAAAACAGAAAACCAGCACCCACCATACAAAATAGCCTTCTTCACAGACTGCAGGGCACTTCTAGAATCTCTAAAAACAACAAAGAACCCACAGGCAAACATACAAGAAATCACCACAGAACTGAAGCACCTTACACTGTCAACAACCATGGCCCTACAATGGGTACCCACTGTGGAATAGCTGGCAATGAAATAGCTGACAGCCTATCCAAAGCTGGCTGCAATCAAGATCAAACAAATCATCCAGTAAATTACCAAGAGGCGAAAACAATAATCTGTAACCAGTGCAGATCTGAAAGGAAAAATGAAACTGAATTGCGACAATGAACCAGATCTAATACACCAACTACAAAGACATCAGCAAACCATCCTCTTTTGCCTAAGGACAGGCCACTACAGACTACTGACCCACCTGCATTGACTCAAAATGTCTCACACAGATGAGTGTCCATGTGGCAGTGGAGTCTAGACTCCAGAACATATCCTACAAGAGTGCCCAAACCATGCAGACCTGAGGCATGAGACATGGCCAAGGGACACAAGCTTGGGGCAAAAGCTTTGGGTCTCCTATCAGGATCTGGAGAGGACTGCGGCTTTGCCATGTCGACAGAGATCAGGATCTGAAGTGACCAACAACCTCAAACACAGAAGAAGAAGAAAACTGCTATTTCAATTCCGTTCAATGTAATTTCATCTAGGCTGACATTTAGTTGTGGGACTGGTAAGTCAGTTTCAAGGTTTATCAATTCTTTTGGGTGTGGTCGATCATGTGAAGGTTATTATGAAGAACAGGTAGTGAATTAATAAGCAGTAATACAAGATACAGATGTTGATTCAAGTTGATCAACTTGGACTTGAATGCAACTTGAGACATTTTAAAGACTCCACTGAAGATGAAGAAACTGTCTAACTCTGACTGCAAAGTGACAAATGAATTTCTGGGTCTTTATTTTAATGGGTTCTAAACCTTCTCTGGACAACAGTGGCAGATTTTAGCTCAGTCAAGCAAAGAACACATTTTACCTTCTCTTCAAGTGAAGCTATGGGTTAACTACAAGTCTGAAAAGAAAATATCATCATCATCATAATCATGTGCCGCGCCGATTGGCGTTGGCTATTATGCTTCTCCAGAGTACATGATCCTTCATGCAGGCCATCAGCTCAGTTGGTGATCTCCTCTCACACCATCCCATCAGATTGTCCAGTATCATTTCTCTTGGTCTTCCTCTTGATCTTCTTCCTTCTATTTTTGCTGTTGTTATAATATTTTCTACGCCCCCTCTTACTGCATGTCCTATGAAAGTACATTGTCTCTCTCTTATCTTTTTGACAAGGTTTTTTTGTCTCTCCAGCTCTTCTCATACATTCTTCATTAGTTATTTTTGCTGTCCAGGGGATTCGCAACATTCTTCTAATAAACCACATTTCTGCTGCTTCCAATGATTTTTGTGCAGACTTGCCTACTGTCCATGATTCACTTCCATATAACAAGATAGGTTCAATATAGCATTTTAAGGACTCATTTTCTAACATCCATTGATAAGGTTGTGTTGGATAAAGAAAATAGCAATGTTTTTTTTAAAGGATAAATAATAATAATACGACAAAAAACTGTTTTTTACAGGCTGATTCCATCATGCATATATCAAAAGTTATAAATATTTAATTTGCACACAGACTGTATAAACATGCTGTATATGCATATGTGATTATGTTGTTTAATATTTTAAAAGACTTTAGATTTTTCCCAATCAAAAATTATTTGCTGTACCTAATGCATGTCAAGGCAACACAAAGTATCAGAAAAGTGTGGTTCACAAATTATCCAGCAAGTCAGTATGAATTATGGCTGAAATAGTTGTTTGAAGTAAATATCTATGTTGCAGTCACTGCAAATCAGATATAAACAAATGCATTATTGGTGTGTTTTCTCAATAGTAATGCACATGTGTTGTAGTTTCTATAATCTCTGCAAGGAATTAAGATGACTACTTCAACAGATGTTGAAGCGCTCAGCTTGCTAACCTGGTGGTACCGGATTCAGTCCCACCAGTGGGATTTTTTCTGGTACACACCAAAAAGGCCCCGGGGTTGACCCAGCCTCTAAAAATGGGTACCAGAGAAATCTGGGAAGGTAAAGCAGCCAGGTGTGATACCGACAACATCACACTTTCATGTGCAGAAGGTCATGGAAAATACAAGCCTAACACCGTATTCTCCAATATGCCTTAATGGCATGGAATGGTAATTTTACCATTTTTTACTTCAACAGATAATTCATATAAACATTTTCTCCTGTTGCACATTTCATTCTTAGTTATGTTATTACTAAAAAGTTTTCTCTCAAGAGGGGGATCTCTGATGCCCAAACCATGAGTCACTAGTGAGTACGTCTACAGACATGTCTTCAAATACATTTCCTCTTGGATAAATTGTCTATAGACACTAAGCAATAAAAACATACCTGAAGGAGGGGTGTATTGATATCCTTGCAATCTGCACCAACCAATAGGATGTAGCCTTTCATCCAGATAAAAGAACCACATATCATTACTAGCTCCATCAATGCCTTCATAGCGCAGACACAGTCGACCACCAATGTTCTCCATGATCTTGACCAACCACAATTGATTTGGCCTCAGATCATCCTGTATTTCTAATCTCATTCCCTCCTTTATTTGGTCAACTGGTGTTGCACCTGTGGACTAGTGTAAAATATCCCAATAGACATTTATTTCTTGTATGTTCCTATTCAAACTATACATCTTTTTTAATTTATAAGTAACAAATAAAATACTGCTGATTAGTTTATCTTCAAATATTATAACATTAAATCCAATATCAAATATATAAATATTTTTAACTGTGAGAAAAAAAAGTGTTAAAGGAATCAATATTAGTTATGAGACTGCAATAAACATAGATGAACAGAGAATTTGGCAGCATGATTCTGAATAAAAGGTATTACTGTTACCACTAACGAACCAGGAAAAAAAACAAACAAATAAAGTGGTTCTCAGATAAACTGCTGAACAACAAAATAATATTTAACAATTAAAATTGTAAGGAAAAGACATTTACATTTTTTGGAAATGTCATGAGAAAAAAGAACTTAATGAAAAAAAAAAAACAGAAAAAGAGGGTGGCAAAAAGAAAAACAACTGATGGACCGAGTTGATGGAATGGAAAACAAATGATAACCAAACTGAATAGAATACCAATGGTTGCATAAAATAGAGTGGCTTACTATAATTACCAATACCCATAACCATAATACTTACAACTACCTGTGTTTTACAGATTAGTTCTTCAAATAATTTTCAATCTGTTTATGCTGGCTGGGCAAATCTATTATCAAGTACAGCACTAACCAGCTATAACCATACATGTGGAACATATAATAAGTTAAGTTTTCCATTTCTCAGAATAAATATAAAGCAACTCCTCACCTTATCCAGAAGATATGATGGAGCTCTGGCTGCACTTGCTAAACATTTGGTAAGAAACTCTTGTAAGTTCGGATACTTGTCTTGAACACCTGTTAATTGTTTTGATCATCAGTTTTAAATTTCAAAGCACTCTGAGAATGAAACACTAAACTGGTTGATCAAACAGATAGAAATATGCTATTCATGGAATAAATGATCCAAATTCAGCTGTTGTCATGGTTCCTTACATATAAATGAAACAAAATACGCAGTAAAACTTTTATTATCCATCAGGGCATGAGACTAGAGACCATAATGAAAAATCAAACAGTTTAATGATGCAAAATGTGCACTAAATCTTGTATCTCGTGCCGTTAAACGTTATACAGTACCTGCATGATAGTTCATCAAGTTTTCTTGTTTTCAGCGAGATTTTCAACCTCATCAAGGGATTTTATGCCTACTAATGTGGCCTCTCTTAACAATGCCCTCTTTACAGTTTCACGTGGTCGATCCCTTTTTCTGCGGCTTGTGTTCTACTTGATAGCTTGTTCTGGGATTCTCTGATTGTTTCTTCTCATCACATGACCGATGTATATCCATTTCCTTTTTCTGATCACCCATGAGACAGTTTGTTGTTCACTCATCTGCTTTATCTCTGTGTTGTTCTTGAATTCATTTCACTTTATACTGAGTATTTCCTTAGGCATTTGTTTTCAAAAGAGTCTAATTTGTTGTCTATTTCTTTAGTTGATTTCCAGTTTTCACATGCATAAATGAGGGGGAATATTACATTTGAACTGAATAATCTTAACTCTTTCCGTGCATTTGGTCATTATAGTGACACTTCCGGTATCCCGAAGCTACCGTATGATCATTATAGTGACAATTGTTTGTTTCAATAAAAACAACCGGTGTAACATTTAGATTGTACATATTTCGTCCGCGATTCTGGTGACACTTTTCAAAATGGCGAAAGAGTGCCTAGTTACGAGCGATGCCGAGCGAGAAAAAGGAAGAGAAGTATGGAAAATTTTCAATTTTTGACGATGTAGATAGGGGTATGGACATAGCCTATGGCCACCCCGCTGCTCTTGAATGTATTCCGAGTAGATCTAAACATATTTAGACGACTGGAGAAGTAGTTAGGAGTAGTTAGGAGGTTAGTTCAGACATTCATTCAGCGAGAATGCAACACAGAATCACAATACGAGATTGACAAGTAGATCTACACATCTCAGATGGTAAATAGTGCAGATCTAGACCTCGCTGATGGTGAGCTGGCCACAATCAGTGTCTAAAAACATCACATTACTTCTTTTTTCCTAAAAAACTCTGCATTTATGAAATTTTCATTCATTTAGCTATACTTTGAAACATATTAAGTATACGGAAGTACATGGAAATACTGTTTTCCATTCCATTTTACAACTAGACCCCCTTACAGACCAAGACCCGCGTTTTTACTCCCGCACTCCAGAACACGTCTGGAAGTGTCACTATAATGACCAAACGCACGGAAAGAGTTAACCCTTTCCGTGCTGGAGGAAGAAACATGGACGTGTCTTGGGGTGCGGGAGTAGAAACGCGGGTCTTGACTGTAAGGGGATATAGTTGTAAAATGGAATGGAAAACAGTAGTTCCATGTACTTCCGTATACTTAATATGTTTCAAAGTATAGCTAAATGAATGAAAATTTCATAAATGCAGAGTTTTTTAGGAAAAAAGAAGTAATGTGATGTTTTTAGACACTGATTGTGGCCAGCTCACCATCGGCGAGGTCTAGATCTGCACTATTTACCATCTGAGATGTGTAGATCTACTTGTCAATCTCGTATTGTGATTCTGTGTTGCATTCTCGCTGAATGAATGTCTGAAATAACCTCCTAACTACTTCTCCAGTTGTCTAAATATGTCTAGATCTACTTAGAAAACGTTCAAGAGCAGCGGGGTGGCCATAGGCTATGTCCATACCCCTATCTACATCGTCAAAAATTGAAAAATTTCCATGCTTCGTGTCCTTGTTCTCGCTCGGCATCGCTCGTAACTAGGCACGCATTCTCCATTTTGAAAGTGTCACCGGAATTGCGGACGAAATATGTACAATCTAAATGTTACACCGCTTGTTTTAATGAAACAAACAATGTCACTATATCAACCATACGGTAGCTTAGGGACACTTCTGGTGTCGATATATCGACCATACGCACGAAAAGAGTTAATAGTGTCTTGATATTCAGTCACGATGTTGGTTATGCAGCATCCTCTTGGCTCTGACAGCATAACTTTATAGGCTCTATTTAAAGAGCCCCTTCCTTTTTCAAGATCAAATTTTCTATTTCCTCTGTGTTTCAGTAGCTTTTTTTTTGGTGACAGGTTTAACCTAAACCCCAACCCCCTTTGTTGCCTCTTATGACATGCATAAAAGGTAGTACAGATTTTATTCTTTACTCTCTGGACTAATGTTCAGGTCTTGCAGCCAAAAGGGCAGTAGTGAAATGCATTTGTACTAAATTATTTCATTTACATTGAATGTTACAACTTATGATGTAATAAGCTAGGATTACATACAATTCTCAGAAGTAGCTTTATTATGTGACATGAGAGGCTGATAGTCATGTAGTTATCACATTCCTTTGCACCTGGTTTCTTTGGTAGTGCTATAAATGTGGATTTAAGCAGGTCATTGGGCATATAACCACTGTTGTAAATGCCATTCAGTAACTTGGTTATTATTTTTTGCCATTCAGTAACTTGGTTATTATTTTTATTTCCATCTCCTCTAGCGCCTCTATTGTCAAGTCATTGGAAGCAGCAGAAATGTGGTTTATTAGAAGAATGTTACGAGTTCCCTGGACAACAAAAATAACTATTGGAGAATGTTTGAGAAGAGTTGGAGACAGAAAAAATCTTGTCAAAAAAATAAGAGAGACAATGTACAATGCAATGAAAAGAGGGGGTATTGAAAATATTATAACAATAGGAAAAAACAGAGGGAAAAAGAGCCAGGGAAAGACCAAGAGAAATGATACTGGACAGTTTGATGAGATGATGTAAGAGGAGATCACCAACTGAGCTAATGGCCTGCATGAAGGATCGGGTACTTTGGAGAAGCATAATAGCCAACACCAGTCGGCACGGCATCTGATGATGATACATAGAATAGAAGGCTATTATTTTTGCCTCCTAATAATCTCCTTTGTCTTCATAATAAGTGATGACAGAGTTCCTTACCAACAATGGTAAAGAACTCTATCATGAATTAGCAACAATGAAGAAATTCATAAACATGAGAGAGAATAAAAAAAGTAAAGGCAATCTGAAAATTAAGCAGTAACCACAGTGAATAGAACCCGATGTAATACATCATGTCTGCAATGGCGCTTTTCCTAACCGTCATTAGTCCAGTTGAAACTCTGGTCAAATAAACATGGACACACTGCTGCAAGATTGCACCATTGTTGAACAATGTGCCGTAATGACATTTCTTTGGGTGCAAGGAGTGAAACCTTCAGAAATTCATTGTTAAGATGTTTGCTTGGTATGGAAGTGATGACAGCATGATTCAATGAAAACTTTATGAACAAACAGAAAGGTTTAAAATAAGAAGAACAAGGATAACTAACAAAGCTCAATCAACATCAAAGCTGAAGCTTTAATGTTTTCCTCATCTTCTTTTTAGCCCTAATCTCACACCAGATGATTATCACATCTTCTGTCCACTTAGAGGCCTTACACAGTGAGGTGAAGTGTAGACCAAAATTCAGGAGTAGCTTAAAAGCTTCATCTTCTTTTTCTTCCCAAAAATTAAGTGCACTGACCTGCAGGAGGACTATGTTGAAAAGTTTGTTTCCTCAGTTACCAGTGTTGAAGGGTATATTGTCTTTAGTTTTTTATTCTTTCATATTTTCTGGAAGAGTACAGCTCTAACTCTACGCCAACTCTTTAAGCTTGAAAATCATGCTGCTCTGTAATGGAAATAAAATGAACTCTATTCTTTCAGAGCATACATCTTACATTTTATGTTCAGGATGAGTGCTTCAAAACAGTTCTTTAAGACATAAAACTCTCATCCTTTTTCAGTATCATATCTGATGAGGGTGATTAACACAGTAACTCAAACATCTCTTTAAAAGTGAAATAAGTATAGCAACTTACCTTCTGGAGGCTGGAGCGTCTTACCATTCTCCTCACACCATCCAATAGGATGAATATCTGATGTCATGGGGTCACTCCAAAAATCAGCCGAACTATTGTCATTGTAGCCTTCATAACGAAGCCTCAGCAAAGGTCCACATGTCATAACAATTGTGGCAACCCAGTAAGTGTTTGGATTATGTTTGTTTGGGGCTTCAAGTTTCATTCCCTTAGAAAATCCACTCTGCAAACTAATTTCAACCTGTGATTGCAGACAGTTTATGCACATTACAAATGTTAATTACTTTAACAAACTTAAGTATAAATGTAACAAATTCTTCTATTCAACCATTCAAATATGTGCATATTTACTATTTTTAGATATTCTGTTTACAGATTTCAACTTTATCATTATATATTTATTGTTACAAATTATTTTGTATACATCACAAGACATCTGGGAGTCATGACCCAGAGGGGCCCACCCCCTCTTAGAGTGTCAGGAGTTTAAAGGGCCGAAACACTTGTCTGAGGGGGGGGGGGTACTTCCTCTGATGATCTGAAGGAGTTGTGTTGTTGTTCCGCTCTCTATGGTAGAGAGTTTCCTGCATATTTGTATCTTCACAAAAACCTCATTTCTGTTGTGATAATTTTAGATGTTAATGTCCATGTTTGACACTGAAAGCACAGAGATGGGAGGAAGACTGTCTTGTACAATGTTCTCTTTGTACCTGTTATTACATAATTGTTTTTCAGTGAAAGTGTCGATTGTCAAATTTACATTATTGCAACTATTCTAAATTTCTGCATCAATTTTTCCAGAGGTAGATACTGTACTCCGCAGGTCTTCTTCTTCGTTCGCATTGTCTGTCTATATCTGCAGTCCTGTCTCTTGGATAAATTTCACAGTTTTTTGTAATTCATGTATGGAACTGTGGAGCTTATCTTCTTTAGTGGTTTCACTGGGCCAGTAATTATTTCTCAGTGTCTCATAGTTGGTGCAGTTCTGGAGTATATGTTCCACAGTTTGGGGCACCTGGGCACATGTACATAGATTAGTAGTACCAACCTTAAACTTTGTATACATATGACTTCGGAGTCGGCTGTGTCCTGTTCGGAGATGGAAGATTGTGACTTGTTCCTTTCTGTTTAGCATGTGATAGTCATCATGTGGTGGTGTTTGTGGCTTCCTGTAGGTTTTTATCATGGTTTTCTTCTGATTATAGGTGACTGGTATGTCTGGTTGCTCCATTTCAGTGCCCTCTTTGGCCAGATGGTCAGCTTTCTCATTGCCTGGTATCCCACAATGGAAGGGAATCCACTGCAAAGTGACTCCATGTTGTAAGCCAATTTTTGACAAGGCATCCTTAAGGTCTGGTAGTTTGTTGCACTGAAGAGCTTCTAGTACTGATCTTGCATCTGTGAGAATTACTACGGGATGTGTATCAATTCTGGAGTCTGATAGTTTTTCAACTGCAGCAATAATTGCCCTAACTTCTGCATCATAGTTGTTGCAGTATTTTCCAGTGGGTATGGAAATCTTGTCAATGGTGTTGTTTGGATATTCAATATGTGCTCCTTCTTTATGGCATTATGTGCAGATCCATCTGTATACACACCTATCCAGGTGTCACATGGATATTTGTCATCTAGCAAACTAAGTGTGGCTGTTGATTTTACAAGACTGTTCTGCATCTCACCATTCTGCACACCTTTCACTTCAGTTTGAATAGTTATTTGTGTATAATCTGCTTCTTTCCATGGTGTATGCTCTGGTACAGATGATAATGGAGCGACTACGGTTGGAAGGTCAGTTATCAGCTTACGCATACGCTTGGCCTGATGAATGAAGCTGCTTCTTTTAAGCTGTCTTAGTGCCAAGATATTGAATCTCTCCTTCAGGGGATGGCTTACAGAGCTGAGGAATTTCTCTCCCATAGCCATGACCTTTGTGTCTATACTTTCCTTTAGCGCTTGAACACCAACTATTTTCTGCATTTCTACTATTGGTGTGGACCTCGTGGCACCTGTGATAATCCGTAGTGACTGATTTTGAACCTTGTCTAGATTATGCAGCGTAGTGTTTGATGCTGTGCACCAAGATGTTGAGCCATATTCTAAATGTGGTAGAATACTTTGCTGATATACATTCTTGAGGATTCTTTCACTAGCTCCTCATGTGGTTCCACTCAATTTTCTTAATATGGCTAGTTTTCTTCTGGCTTTTGCTTACTCCGCAGGTATTTGAAATGCTTCAATCGTTTCAAAGGATGATTATCCAAGATAATCTTCATTGGAATTTCTTCTATAGCTATGGTCATGACTCCAGCTTTTTCTACACTGATTTTTACATGCTCTTGTTAAGTTATCCATGTTTTGTTGTATGGCCATAAGCATACAATGGAATTGATTATGGTCTATCTGTTAGGTTCTCTGATTCTAACAGTTTTATTCTGAGAGTTGGGTTATTAAGCAGTCCAATGTGAGAATTCTTGCTATGCATGATCACTTTTTGCAGATGTTGCTAACGTATGTATGACATGAATAGTAAGAAAGAAGTACACAATCCTTCCTCACTCCAAATTTTATGATGAATGGTTCAGTGTCCATTTGTCTCAAATGTACATTGGCTATTATATTGGTTTTTGTGTAAGTAAATCAGACATGTTAAGAAATAACATCTTATTGGCAGAAATGCAGATGAAACCACTGACAACAATTATTGAGGAAAGACGCTGGCGATGGTTGGGACATGTGCTCCGAATGACTGACAACTCACTACCAAAAATAGCACTAAGATGGACACCACAGGGGAGCAGAAGTAAGGGTAGACCAAAAGAGACATGGAGAAGAACAACAGAAAGGATGTTGAGCAATAGAGGGCTCACGTGGGCAAGAGCAGAAAAAAAGGCGAAAGACAGGCATTTGTGGAAAACCCTTGTGGAAGCCCCATGTGCCCTGGGCACTTAAGGTTCAGAGAGAGAGAGAGAAATCAGACATGTATTCATACCATAGCTTTCCCATTTTGTGTCTATCTACTCTATCAAATGTTTTTTCTTGATTTACACAGGTTTTGTGCAATGTTTGTATTCAGTTAATTTCTCTGCTGTCTTACAGTGATGACAGCATCTGTATGGCTATTTTTTTTAAACCACCTGAGTTTTACTTAACTCTTTCTGTGCGTATGGTCGAATTTTCGACACTTCCAGTGGTCCCAAGTGTGCGTATGGTCGAAAATTCGACATTGTTTGTTTCATTAAAACAAGTGGTGTAACATTAAGATTGTACATATTTCGTCCGCGATTCCGGTGACACTTTCAAAATGGAGAATGCGTGCCTAGTTACGAGCGATGCCGAGCGAGAACAAGGACGCGAAGCATGGAAATTTTTCAGTTTTTGACGATGTAGATAGGGGTATGGACATAGGCCACCCCGCTGCTCTTGAATGTTTTCTAAGTAGATTTAGACATATTTAGACAACTGGAGAAGTAGTTAGGAGGTTAGTTCAGACATTCATTCAGCGAGAATGCAACACAGAATCACAATACGAGATCAACAAGTAGATCTACACATCTCAGATGGTAAGTAGTGGTAAGTAGTGCAGATCTAGACCTTGCTGATGGTGAGCTGGCCATAATCAGTGTCTAAAAACATCACATTACTTCTTTTTTCCTAAAAAACTCTGCATTTATGAAATTTTCATTCATTTAGCTATACTTTGACACATATTATGTATACGGAAGTACATGGAAATACTGTTTTCCATGCCATTTTACAACTATACCCCCTTACAGTCAAGACCCGCGTTTCTACTCCCGCACACAATGACAAGTCCGTGTTTTTCCTCCCGCACGGGAAGAGTTAAGTATGTCTCCAGTCTTTTTTCTAGGACCTTACTGAATGTTTTTCTAGTATGGATTGATAGCAAGATGTTTCAAAACTGGCTGTAGTCTCTATTATGACTTTTTTCTTCCATATGGGGGTACCTCTTAGATTTCTCCAATCCTGTGGCATTTATTGTTTTGTCCTCACTAATTCTGTGGAGCCTGACTATTCTGACTTCATTTGCAAATTTGATTAATTCACTGGGTGTTCAATACATTCAGGGGCTTTTTTCATTAAGTCCAAATGGATTCTCTAATCTGCTGATGTCTGGCTTGAATTCTATGGAGCCATATGTGTTGCTGTTCTAATGTTGGTATGCTTCAGATCACCCAGCAAATAAGTGTAATTAAATTATTTTTTATATTGATTTGGTGGTGGTGGCGGGGAAAAAGTCCTCATTAATAACCTTAAACCTCTGTAAGATCTCATCTATTCACATATTTTATTTCAAAACTGGATAAAAAAACATACATGCTTGAATGCAGTTGGTGGAACAGATGATGCTCCAGTTTCACGAAGGTAATCTTCCCAAACAAATTCAGTTTCTTCAAGATCCTCAACTGGAAGAAAAATATTAAGCCAAAAAATTCATTAAATACAATTATAAAATACATCAAGAATTCTCAATGAAATAAAATAACAGACAGTTCCCAATTTATGTAATTAATATGTACCACAACCCTTTGTGTATTACAGATTTTGCATATGTCAGATCCCCTCGATCATCTCAACCTGTTACTTCTGCTTATAACAACATGTTATAAAAAAGTCATGCTCTGAACATATAATTAAAAGGATAATTCAATCAAACTCAGAAATTTTTGTCATGTTCACCTGCTGTGGTTTGGGCAAAGTCCCATATTTTATGCGAACTTCTTGTAAGTGACATGCTATTTTGTTCTTCACTTGCCAACAGTGTGTGCAGTGTACTCCAGATCACTTCATTGTACAGTTGGATTTTTACTTTCTCCTGAGGTAAATTTGCCTGCTTCAGTTTGCATTCATTCAGTTAGGCCCCCTGGATTCAATATACCACTGCCTTGAGTTTGAAACTGACTGCAAAATCATGAGACTATCAATTCACTCAATCCCAGACTCATTCAGAAATTTCATTTTCTATGAGCTTTAGTCACTACAAGAAAAATAAATCTCTTGCTTTCACAAACATCTATGTACTGAGACTTGCGGAAAGAATGAGTGACATACAAGTATTAATGTTCATGAGTTCTTATGATTATTTATACTAGCTTGCAATATAATGCTGAAAAAATTATTTATACAACAAAAGCTATACAGAAATTGATAAACCAAATACCATCTGCCAAATCCCCTAGTGTATCTGCTTTGGTATCTCCTTGATGTTCAGTGTTTCTTGACAGCTCCAGGCTCTCAATTGGAGATGCAGAGTGTTTACTACTGTCATCATCTGGTTCATCACCATCGTTTTCATATGGTTCTGATTTTATATTTAGTGACTGGAACTGGTTTTCTGGGGAAGCTCTCTCATCTATGTCTAATAATCCAGATACAGAACAATCATCTTCTTCAGCATTGTCCATTATGTCACTGTCTTCATGATGAACATTTTTTAAATAAGTCTTAAAGACAGATGAACCCATATTTTCTGGATCTACTGGAGTAAACTTCATTCTTGCACGACATGTGCCAGATATCGGCAAAAATGATTCTGGAGCAATTACTTTCTTATCAGCTGAATCAGTTTCTGTTTTGATGATATGAGGCTCTCCTTCAGCTTCTAATGCCATAAATGATGTTACAGATGGTAATGATATTGGTATAAAGGAAGAATGTGTACTGCTGCTGACCAAGTTTGTTGTACTGTTAAGAGCAATGGCACTGGGGCTTCTGTCTATGGAAACAGACTGATTTGTGATTGTTGTGTCTGGTGATGGCTGACTACTGGTTTCCATTGACTTAAGTGAGGTGGTAACACTCATGGCTGGAGATGCAAAAGAAAAAACCGATACTGGCTGACAGCTGAGTGAAGCTGGATTACTAGAAATGTGGCTAGCAGAAACTGGATTGTTTGATATATGACTGCTTTCCAAACAATTGGTCATTTCAGTTTGAGTTGTTTGTGGAGCAGGTCCTACTCTGGAGACCTGGTTCACTGTAGTGCTGTCAACATGCTGTGATGAAAGTTGTGTGGAGGCATTTATTCCTGTAAAAATGCTCTGCTGGTTACCAAGCACAAATGGAAACTGAGGGAATGAATTTGATATATACTGGCTTGGTTGTCCAGCTGGACTTGATACTGTAAAAATAGTAGGGTTCATGAAACTTAGGGGTGTTGCCACAGATGAACAAACAACTTGTCCTATTGGCACTGATTGAGACACTAAACCCATGCCTTGTGGGACTTGTCCAAGAGTTAGAGCATGCGGAACAGACAAGGTCTGCTGTGTCTGCTGTTGCTGTTGATTGACTGGTAGTGCAAGAGCCTGCTGCTGTGTTACAGTCAAAGGCTGAACAAATTGTTGAGGCATTCCATCAGCACTGACACCAAATACTGAGCCCAGAGACACAGGATTTAACTGTGTAGCTGCTCCATTGCTTGCAGGATTTGGTGCTACTGTTACTCCAGAGGATATCGCACAATTTCCAATTTGGCTATTTGGAAAACAAAAACTTTGTGGTAATGACACAATAGTGCTGGATGTTCCAGAATTAAGCACTGCAGTTTCAATTGACATGGGAGTAATATTTCCTGGACTTGAGGCAAGTGACTGGATAGGAGTAGTTGGTTGTAATGACTGTATAGGACTCAGAGAGGCACCAACCAGATGAGCTTGGTTAAGTGGCATTGTTGTTTAATGATGTAAAGACCTAGATGTTCAATGTTGCTTGTGCAGCCTATAAAATACAAAAAAAAAAAAAAAAGAAAATCATGTGAGAACTGATATAACAAAAATCTCACAAAATCATCTATTGTTAAAGAGCATTGAGATAAGTGTAATTAAAATGTCTTGCAAACCTGGAAATCTAATGTTGATGTATATGCCATATATGTGAACTTTGAAGATACTGAAAAATGGAGATCTTGAAATAAATACAAACAGGGAATAGGCTAGAATGCCTTTCCCTACTTCCTAGGCAGTAGCAGACTTCTTAGCAAGTTCCATTACCATAAGAAACTAAATATCTACTGCAGAAACAAAACTGAAGTATGACAAAACTGCCTGCCACTATGAGTACTTCATGGACACAGTGATATCTGGATATGCAGGGCTGGCCTTAGCAAGCGCAGGGCCCATAACAGCATGACAGCTTTATATTTAAAGACCACTTTTAAAAGCACGCATAATTGTCAGACCATCATCTTACATACACTCTTACTTTTTTATAAATTAGATGACACTTAATACCAAATCAATAATGAAGCCACTGACCACCTGATAATACAGCATGTACCATTGACTGGGAACTACTGGCTTATAGCACCCACCCCAAAAAAAAATACATGGTACACAAAAGTATAATCTAAAGTACTATACATTTATTATAAACATATCTCTCTCTCTCTCTCTGAACCTTAAGTGCCCAGGGCACATGGGGCTTCCGCAAGGGTTTTCCACAAATGCCTGTCCTTCGCCTTTTTTTCTGCTCTTGCCCACGTGAGCCCTCTATTGCTCAACATCCTTTCTGTTGTTCTTCTCCATGTCTCTTTTGGTCTACCCTTACTTCTGTTCCCCTGTGGTGTCCATCTTAGTGCTATTTTTGGTAGTGAGTTATCAGTCATTTGGAACACATGTCCCAACCATCGCCATCGTTTTTCCTCAATAATTGTTGTCAGTGGCTTCATCTGCATTTCTGCCAATAAGATGTTATTTCTTATGGTGTTTGGCCAAAATATTTTTCTAATTCTTCATAAACATTTAGTCTGGAAAGAATTCAACTTGTTTTCTATGGTTTGGGTGATTTTCCAGCATTCACTTCCATAGAGTAGTACACTTAGAACATTACTCTTAAATATCCTGATTTTCATATTTATGCTTAGTTTTTTAGATTTCCATATATTCTGCAGCATTGCAAAAGCCTGGTTTGCTCTAGTAAGTCTGCTGTTGATGTCCTCTGTGCTGTCTCCATTTTCTACTACTCTGTTGCCAAGGTATACAAATTCATTGACCTCCTCCACTAACTTGCTATCTACTCTGAGTACATTTCTGTTGTTCACAATTTGCTTCATTAACTTTGTCTTTCCTACGTTGATCTTTAGTCCTATGTTGTTTGCATTCTGAGTTATATAAACATATACTTAATTATAATTAAATAAAGTAGCCAAGAAAATACATTACAAATATGTAACTAATGATCGCATATGGAGTTTTTCAAAACCAGTACAACTGTACTTGTCTCTCATCTCTCAGTTTACTTGAAGTACTTTCTGAAATACCAATGTTGTCAATCAAACAATAGACATACCTGAAGCAAGCACGGAACTAAACATCAATACAGGACCAATAACAATAAGTGAAGTAAAGGAGGCGATAAAGAAGCTAAAATTAGATAAGGCACCAGGTGAAGATGAAGTGACTGCTGAGATGTTGAAAGCAGAAGAAACAGAAACACCAAAACAACTTTGTCGGATACTACAACAAATCTGGGATCTAGAAAAAGCTCCAGAGGAGTGGAAAACAGGGCTTATAGTAAAACTACCAAAGAAGGGTGACCTCAGAGATTGCGGGAACTGGAGAGGCATTATCCTACTGCCACTCATAAGTAAAGTATTTTGCAGAACAATCATCAACAGAATTGTACCAGCACTTGACGGAAAACTTCGGAAAGAGCAGGCAGGATTTAGGAAAGGAAGATCATGCATAGACCACATATTTGTACTTAGACAAATATTAGAACAGGCAAATAAGTGACATAGCACAACATATGTATTGTTTATAGATTCTGAGAAAGCCTTTGACAGTGTCAACAGAGATGCACTGTGGAAAATCCTAAGATGGCATGGCCTCCCCCATAAGATAGTGAATGTAATCAAAGCCCTATACGAGGGTTTTCAGTGCAAAGTGATCTGTGGAGAACATACCTCCAGCAACTTTAAGGTACAAACAGGAGTGAAGCAGGGATGTGTATTATCACCAACATTATTTATCTTGGCAGTAGACTGGTTAATGAAGGAGACAACATCAGACAAACGCAGAGGATTACAATGGACCCTTGACACAGTGCTGGAGGACCTTGACTTTGCGGACGACATTTGTCTACTATCAAGCAGCCACAAAGATAAAATAAACAAGCTAACTCAGAATGCAAACAACATAGGACTAAAGATCAATGTAGGAAAGACAAAGTTAATGAAGCAAAATGTGAACAACAGAGTAGATAGAAAGTTAGTGGAGGAAGTCAATGAATTTGTATAGTAGTAGAGTAGTAGAAAATGGAGACAGCACAGAGAACATCAACAGCAGACTTACTAGAGCAAACCAGGCTTTTGCAATGCTGCAGACTATATGGAAATCTAAAAAACTAAGCATAAATATGAAAATCAGGATATTTAAGAGTAATGTTCTAAGTGTACTACTCTATGGAAGTGAATGCTGGAAAATCACCCAAACCATAGAAAACAAGTTGAATTCTTTCCAGACTAAATGTTTACGAAGAATTAGAAAAATATTTTGGCCAAAAACCATAAGAAATAACATCTTGTTGGTAGAAATGTAGATGAAGCCACTGACAACAATTATTAAGGAAAGATGTTGGCGATGGTTGGGACATGTGCTCCGAATGAATGACAACTCACTACCAAAAATAGCACTAAGATGGACACCACAAGGTAACAGAAGTAAGGGTAGACCAAAAGAGACATGGAGAAGAACAACAGAAAGGATGCTGAGCAATAGAGGGCTCACCTGGGCAAGAGCAGAAAAAAAGGCGAAGGACAGGTATTTGTGGAAAACCCTTGCGGAAGCCCCATGTGCCCTGGGCACTTAAGGTTCAGAGAGAGAGTGTTGTCAATATAACGTCTTGTACCTTATACTTTTAATGTAGAAATTAAACATACTTTACAAACATTATCGGGAATGAAATGTTCATGAGATCTTCTCTCACCCATGTCCTTTCATTGCTTCTAATAATCTACTAGGCTTTTCATGACTTCCATAAATCATAAACAATCTTCTTCCTGGGCCGGGTCGTTCACTACACTGTTTCAAAATCTCAGCATGTCTTACCAATTCATGACTTCAACAGCATGCTTAACATTTATTTCTCTGTCACCTATTATTTACACTACAGATCTCTGATCACTTCCACCTCAGTTGAATTTACATCTAGCCATAACAAATTCAGATAACAGCAATCACATTAATTTTTTTTAAAAGTTATTTGTTATGTCTATTAAAAGTAAATAATGAAAAATGTATATACTCAAATGGCTGACAGCACAGGATTCTCTTAAAATCAGGGCCCTGACAGCCACCTACATTGTCTTAAAGAGGACAATGAGCCAGTCCAGCTTTAAAAATATTAAAATATAAAATAATTACTTTCCCTCTTTCTACATGTCTGCTTGTTTCTAATTGAATTTTTTTAAAGCAAAATGCTCAAAACTTTCAACATTTCATTTAAAATTCAACTTAACTGTGAAATGTTTTACACAGAATGCAGCTCTTATGACTACTTTTAAGTGTAGTGAGCACAGCTTCTGGTTGATGGTACAAAAACGGTTCAAAGATATGAATGCTGACTCTAGCAGATTTGAATTATGCTGCAGAAAAAAATAGTTTCAAGATTAGAAAACTTTCTTTAAAGAACTGTTTTATAAATCACTCACTGAACAACTATCACTTGATTATCTACAATGATCATTCTTTTTAAGACAATAAATCAAATTATCACTACTTACTTTCTTCTTTTTAAAAAATGGTAACGTTCCTTATGAACTTGAAACTATATCAGTTAATGGTAATATGATCTTATAAGTAGAAGCACAAACTCGTTCTTGTTTGCCATACCTGCATGACTATTTTGATGATAATTTGGATAAATCTTAATGGTCAGTACCATTGAAGGCTTGTGAATAGTGAGACACAACGGTTAGTTCTATACAATAATTCAATGGGATGATGGTTGATTTTTTTTTATCATTTTATTTCATGTATGCTGCTTTTTGCGTTCCCGTGACAATTGAGCCATACTATATATTGTGGTGCGCCTTGCAGCCTTTGGTTAACTATTCCGTTAATCACTGCATGGACACAATGATGGCCTTTGGTTTGATAAACCACTTACCACTCCAGCTTCACTTGGAAAACAGTGTCCCTGTGTTAAATAACCATTATTCTAATCGTAAGTTAAAAGAAAAACGTGCGTTGTGCATTCAGGTGAAAGATATTGCTGACAACATTAAACTTTAAACTTAACACTTCACAGAAATGCAAAACAAAATGGCAACCACTGGGCGGCGCATGCGTGCATTTTATGTATTTATTTATTATACGGTGCTACCCCGCGAAGACGTAAACCACTGATATAGTTTTAAACAAATTTATATTTTCTTACAGAAACGAAACATATTTCCATGAAATATCTTGTTGCTTGAGTTTTCTCTTCGCCGTATTTTCAATTTATTATTTGTTCGTTAAATACATCATCATCACTATTATTAGGTGCCACTCGATGGGCGGAGACGATCGTGATTTTCCTGTTTGTGCAGTCTGCTTTTAATGCGTCTACATTTACAGCGATGGAAACAAAGGTTTTCATCATCATCATCATCAGGTGCCGTGCCGACTGGCATTGGCTATTATGCTTCTCCAGAGTACACGATCCTTCATGCAGGCCATCAGTTCAGTTGGTGATCTCCTCTCACACCATCCCGTCAGACTGTCCAGTATCATTTCTCTTGGTCTTCCTCTTGATCTTCTTCCTTCTATTTTTCCTGTTGTTATAATATTTTCAATGCCTCTTCTTCTCATTGGATGTCCTATGAGAGTACATTGTCTCTCTCTTATCTTTTTGACAAGGTTTTTTTTTTTGTCTTTCCAGCTCTTCTCATACATTCTTCATTAGTTATTTTTGCTGTCCAGGGGATTCGCAACATTCTTCTAATAAACCACATTTCTGCTGCTTCCAATGATTTTTGTGCAGACTTGCCTATTGTCCATGATTCACTTCCATATAACAAGATAGGTTCAATATAGCATTTTAGGACTCGTTTTCTAACATTCATTGATAAAGATGTGTTAGCTAATATGTTTCTCATTCTCTGAAATGTAGTCTTTGCTTGGCCTATTCTGTTCCTAATTTCTGCTCTGCATTTCTCATCTGAAGTTATTACTGCTCAAAGGTATTTGAATTTCTGCACCTGCTTTAGAATGGTTCCGTTTAATTGAATGCTGCATGCTGGTGGATTCTGTTTCTTAGATATAACCATAGGTTTTCATACTTTGCTCGTAAAATGACGTTCCCAATAATTAATGTACATGCAAAATATCTGCTGTCGTGGAACAATGGGATCTAGACGGTTTATTTCACCCACCCTTTCGCTGTACGTCGTAGCGATCGAGCTACTTATTGTTGCTCTGGTTTCCAGTCTTGCTTTTTCCTAACCTCCATGGAACTGGCAATTATTGTTCTTTACAGGCGATTCCTTGATGTGTTGAAGTGTATGCATCGTTCGGAAATAGTGCTTGAAAACTCGGGATGAACCAAAAACGATGGAAGCATGGCAACTGTAGTACTGTTAGACTGAAGGAACATACTCGCTCTTTCGACCGTTGTCAATTACAAGTATAATTATAATCAGAACCCACGCATTCCATCTCGCGATCCGCTTTTTCGCTCACTTTCCACCTTTTTTTCGTATCAAACTGGACTCGGTGCGATCATGCGTTGTTCGGCCTGGGTCTCGCGTATTTGTGCTTAACTTGCGACCTATATCAGCATGGGACATGCCTTGATTACCAAGTTTTATTAGTTTTAGATTTTCTTGCAAAATTCAGAACATTATGAATTCTTTTAGTTTTATCACCACGTTTAGATGCATTATAAATAATATTCATTCATTCATTCATTTGCATGTCTCTTGCTGAACTTTGCCTCCCAAACAGCACTCCTGTAGGCCTCTCGGTTGTGAGCAAGATGGCCTGCTGCTGATGCATCCATTTGCAGATCATCAACGATATCTTGCAGCCATCTTCGCCTTGGTCTTCCTCTCTTTCTTTTCCCATTATGTACCCTTCCAAGACGGTCTTCTCTGGATTATCATGTCGTTTAATGTATAAAAAATATTTAAGTTTTCTCTCTTTAACTCTTTCCGTACCGCGCTACCCTTTAAGTCCAGTTCCGGTTTTACCGTCGGATCCCACGCCGCCCTTTAAGTATTCTGATTTTTTTTTCGTTGAAAACTTGATGCAACTTTTCATTTAGCCAACCAGAACTCTTCTGCTCCAAAGTTACGCTATTTTAGCATCCGGGCAGGCTGGAAATGGAAGGAGATCACGAAGTGGATCGATTTCAGTGTAACTTTTTCTACTTTTTTCGAGGTTGGTTGGTAGAAGGGTCATACTGACCGACTAGACCTAGCTTACTAAATGTGTTCTTCACATCTGTAGACCTGTTAGATTTATTGGATATCAAAAGAATCCGCAATTGTCGATGTTTCGGTTCCGGAATAAACATTCTGCATTGGATTCTGGCACATTTCAGGTATGTAAAACTTTGATTTTAGTGCTCAGCCCTAAAAAATATTTTTAGCGCCAAAAAATCGTTCGATCTTTTCAGAACAGTTGTTTTTTTTTCTATTCTTTGGTTTTTTTTAATGATAAATAACTTCATTTATGGAATCTTCTTTCATTTCCACTTATTTTAATATGCGATACACACGTGTTGATGAAGGAGTTTGTTTGTTACAATGAATTTTATAGAGGGACCCCCTTATATGAAAACACCCGCTCGGCCATGTACCATCATCATCGGTACCAACATAACGTCCGTGTTTTTATACGTGGTACGGAAAGAGTTAAAATCCTCCTTACTAGCCAGCCTTCTTCAATATTAAGTTCTTGTAGTATAGATATATTTGTTCTTTTTTGTGTCCATGATATTTGAAGAACTCTTCTGTAGTATTTACACTCAAAGGCATTTATGCGTTTCTCAGCTGTTTTGTTATAAATATAAATAACATTATATACACAAATATAAAATATTATACGCGTAAGCACACATATAAGAACATTTTAACTAGCCATACTTCGTTGAACAGCTAATAATTTTCTTAAAGGTGAAGCCAAACAAGTTTGAGGAAATTAAAAACGCTACTCGTGCATGCTAAAATCATTAGGATATATGAGTTTATTTGTTCTTATCTTTATAGTGTGTTATACTTTTTTGTGTGCCAAAATGCAATTACCAGCTAATAAACGGGATACCACTTTCCTACTATTTCTCGTGTTCCCCTTTTTTTTCCTCTAACCAGTTGAATAAGCAGCATGTTGTCAGGAACATCACGAAAATTAAAGACAGACATCTGGACAGCGAAAAAAAAAAAACCGCTCTAATCGGTTACTATCCTTCATCTTGTCTTTCTGTTAGATCCAGTTAAATCCAAACTAAATATTTCAGATACATGCTCATCGGAGCCAGCTCTGTCGTGTATTTGGGGATAAACTAACCAAAAATTTTAAAATAATATGAAAATAAATTATTACCAAACACACCCTCGCACATCTTCATTTATTATAGACCATGTCAACAAGCTACAAGGACAAGCCTGCAACCAAAAAAAGACTTCCACCGAAGAAGGAAAGAAAATAACAGATCGCTGAGATCTTAGAACTGGCCCTGAGTGTTTGTTAAGTTGTACTCTGACCAAGTTAATGAAAACAATGACAGTGGTGAAAACAGTCATGTTGCAGAGAAAGTCGCGAAGAAACAAAGTCAAGGCAAGTGTTTTCTACTAGAGAACGTAGTTCGGCTCCAGGCCAAGAAGGGCAGTTTTCAGAATTTTACAATATTGGATGACCAGAAATGTATGGATGGGCATAAACAAACCTGCTCACCCCGAGCAAGTCTTGTTAAATATTAGCAGCAACCAAATGAGAACAGAAAAGTACAGCAGAAAACGATGAAAGTTCTATTTGATTTTGCACAGTGCTACAGTGTTTCTTTTTCTTCTTGTACATATAACAAAGTGTTACTTATTTTTAAACCAAGATTATCTCTGCCAGCTAAGTGTCATTTTTTATCTCTGCCAGCTAATTTTTGTGTATTTATTTATTGTTACATTTTTGTTGCTCTTGATAAAGCTGGGATATTTGTTGTTACTGCTTGTTTTATATTTCTACGTGCTCATCTCATTGCTTTTTTTTTTGTCATTCTTTCTCACTTTTACTTCGTTCTATCTGTTCTGTAAAACTGCACCATTGATCTCTGTCTCTACTCAACAAGAACCATTTTTACAGCAGTCCTGAACTCAATTATCATTTACGAAAACAAGTAGTCCAATCTTCTGTTTGGGATCTCAGTAACGTCGACATTACTGACAACACGTAAGGTGACCATTTCTCTCAAACCCAAAATTGGAACAAAACTCAATTTTTCATACCCCAAAGGCGGGACATCTCATAAACGTTCTTATAAGGTGAGGGGTTGTTGGTTTACATTTTGTTTTAAAAAAAAAGCACCCAAAGAAAATGTTCTTTTTATATAAACATGTAGAAGTTGTTTAACTGCAATGAAAACATTACAGTGAACATGTCGAACTACTGGTGTATTCCATTCTCTACTTTCAAATTAAGAAAAATAAACAAAGCTGCCGTATTTTTTAACGTTATTCATTTTCTTATTTCCCTACCAGAAGCATTAAAAAAACTCAACATGTCTCATCATAGTTTACTTTAGTCATTACATTTCTTTCAGAGTGCTCACACCAAGCTGAGCTTTGTCTCTGGTCCATATGCTGTTCATAAAGCAAAAACACTTTCTGTAGCAGCATTAGTTTGGGGAAAGCAGAAAACCAGCTGAAGTAATTTAAGCACATTTGAAAAGAAACATACTTTAAGTGAGAGATATTTCATTTTCTTTGCGATAAAGTTTTATTATTACTGCATTCGGATACTTTTTCCCCAGCTGAAAACTGCTTCACATCGACATACTCATTATACATTTAATTTTCGTACAACTGAACAGACAGCAAAATTTTAATCACAAGAGCAGTGCCTGTCCATGAAGGTGTTCTGTTCAAGAGCACCAAGCTAAAGGATTCCAGATCCCGAAAGTTTTTTTCAGTTAATTTTTTTTATAAGGTAACCTTCAGATATATCACAGAATGATACTCCAGTGGCATACACTTTTGTACCTCTTCTGGGGGTAGTTGTTCCTCTCTTTCTAATTTTTCAAGCATTGTCCAAACATCTGAAGAAAGGAATTAGGCTTTAAGTTTGGACATTACGATAGTTTCCAGTCCATTAATGCTGTCAGTGTTTTGCACTATATCACTATATTTTTCACTGTTTCAAGAAAAGATGAAGCCTGGCCGTGAACAAAATACAGCCATACTTCAGACAAAGGGTTTTCAACGAAATTTAGTAGAAATGGTGAGCATTTGTCATGAGATTGAAAATATATTTTCAAGGGCAACAACATATTTAGTCACCTTTCAATAGTGAGGAGCTGTTCTACTACCCGGTGAGACGGTGCATTATCATGAAGAAGAGAAAAAACTGCCAGGTGTTGAATATTCGGGTTGGACCCGGAGAATCCTTTTCAATAGGCGTTTCAAAATATTTAAATAAACTTTGGCAGTGACAGTCTGTCCCTCTGGAATAAATTCTTTGTGAATAACTACTTTTCCATCGTTATTGTTGTTGTTGTTGTTGTTCGTCCATTGTCTTCGATGATGACCACAGATTCATCTTAGTCAAAGTAAGGGGAGATGTGTCCGTGCGTGACCAACTAGCCCTATACGAGCTCTAAAAGTTTTGCCACACGCGAAACGTATATGTCTAGATTCAGTTGTGGGTGCATGCGCTGCCTTGGCTTTTCGGATTGCGCGTTTGTACTGGGCACTTTCAATTCTTAAGCGCTCTGCTCTCTGAGCACTTAGGGTGATTAAAGCCATCCATGATAGGCGGACTTGTGCTATGGCTGTCGTAGAGGCACTGGTGTCTTCACTTTCGATTTTTGAAGATGATTTTTTTTTTTTTGGCCTTTTGGTGATGATGATGACTTCCACTGAGCACTTTGGAGTTTAGTTATGGGATCACAGCGGATATCAGTTTTTCGTCCTCTGCAACAATAAAATTTAAGAAATGTTTATTTCTGCGACACGTTTTAATGATGTCTTTTGTGTACTCAACACGCTGATGTTTTTGGTCATCAGACAACGAATGTGATACAAACCGGCAAGCAACTTTTTTCTTGCCCAAATCTTCCATTAAAATTTGACGAATGGTCTCTCGATTAATACCAGATTCATATGCCATCATCCTCACAGTCAAACAACGATATTCTTGTACCCGTTCTCTGACTTTTGCAATGAGTTACTCATTATGAACAGAAATTAGGCACCCATGTCTAGTTGCATTTGTAATCATTTCCACACCACTTTTGAATCGTAAATGCCACCTGTGCACGAGATAAACAATTATCCCTACAAACTTGCTGCATCAATTCAACTGTCTCAATGGCACTTTTTCCGAGTTTTAAACAGAATTTAATGTTAATTTTTTGCTTCATGTTGATGACGTAACAATGCACTTCTGACTAAGTCAACAAAATGGCAGCTTGTTTGTCATCTGCTTATCGGGCAGCCATGAAAAGTTGCCAGATCATAGATGAAGGTTGCCTCTTTGGATTCCATGCTTTGCTTCATAGATGGCATTTTTGTCTTGGCCATACTAAAATCAGTCTCATTACTTAATTATCGGTCCTTGTATGTATAAATTAAACGTAATAACCATTAATTTTTGTCTGGTATAACCAATTTCACTGATAGATGAATGTTCAGTGTGCGTACGTTTCTTATCCCAGTAAGACATCTAAGAAATCTTACAGGACAGAGAGGCTAAAAAACCGGACTAGAATACAAACACATCCAGGGCTCATAAATCATTTTGACTTTCTGTGTTGTACAGGGTCCGGCATAAAGCACAGCTGAATTTAACTGACGTAGTGCGCACAAACTGAATACGTCTGAAAAAAATAACGTCATAGATGAAGCAGACAAACGGTCATTTTTAACAATGGCTTCTTGGCAAACACAACGTCGCGCATTCAGCGTTGAAACTTATTTTTAAACGTGAAGAATCGTCTTTTACTGTACAACGAAAGTTTCGTCGCCATTTTGAGATGCATCCCCGTGATAATGTTACCGATCGGAGGACAAAACAATTTTGAGGTATGTCGGCCATACTGCGACAAGCATTTCCCAGTCGTCTTATTTCCAGATTTGGGGATATTCATTGGCCGGCAAGGTCACCGGATTTACCGGCCTCAAACTTCTTTTTGTGAGGGTATCTCAAGAACACAGTCGACCACAGTCAATTGCAGACCTAAAAGATCGAATCCGACATTACATCCCTTTGAACATGTTAAATGGTGTTATGCAGGAATTTTCCAGACGCCTGGCTGAATATATCAAATGTAATGGCGGTCATCTAACCGGCGTAATTTTCAAAACCTAAATATGATTGTCAGTAATAATAAAAATACCCACTTTTTGTGAGTTTCATTTCATTTTTTAAAATCAAAAACATGTATAGCACTTATTTATTTTCCATTTGTAAAATCCATCTCTCTCTCTCTCCGAAGCTGCACTTAATACTCTCTCTCTCTCTCTCTCTCTCTCTCTCTCTCTCTCTCTCTCTGAAGCTGCACTTAGTAAGTTTATACCTCTGTTGTCGTATGCTATAGCCCTAATTAAATAACACCCGATCTGCTACGCTAAACTTAGTAAGGGCCCGCGTTCCCTCAAACATACAAGGTATATCGCTAGTCTCCTCAAATATGGCCTGATTCCCCTCTCGATGTTATTTCTGCACCACTGTATGATTGTGTATTACACAGACCAAGAGTACTATCTTTTGGATAAACATAACTAGTGCAGAAATAATAATTATAAATGACTGTCACGTAATAATCGACTTTTGTATACATTTTGTTTGTTTGTTTTGTTTTCTTGATGACGAGCCTACTACCATATCTAGCCCCTAGGCATACTCAGCCTAATGAGTAATCCGCTACTGTATAGCACTAAAGATGTGATAGAAATCGAGAGCAGTATTTTTATAACCATATTAAATAAAGGATTGCAGTTAAGT
The DNA here is from genome assembly GCA_009760885.1 of Achatina immaculata. Taxonomy (NCBI): domain Eukaryota; kingdom Metazoa; phylum Mollusca; class Gastropoda; order Stylommatophora; family Achatinidae; genus Lissachatina; species Lissachatina immaculata. The sequence continues at coordinate 1,443,324 of CM019704.1, forward strand.
GATATTTCTGAACTGATTTATCTTATCCAGTCTGGTGATAATTTAATACAGTTCTATCAATAAAATAATGGCGTATAATTTGAAAGAAAAAAAAAAAACTGACATTTGTTCTATCTATGTTCTGTCAGTGTAGTATTAAAATAAAGTTTTGTCCCGTTTATATATCAGTTGAATCGTTACCATATAAGTATTATTATTATTATTATTATTATTATTATTATTATTTATGCGGTACTTGAAAAAAAAAGAATAGTCTCGAAATAATGATATGTTTCTTCAAAGTTCTTCGTGACCATTTTATTGTCTCTCTTGCTATGTCTGTTAGTTTTTTTCATCTATTACTTTATTTTATTTTTGTTTGTAGAATTGTATATTACATACATTATGAATCATTATGAGAAGAACAAGGAAAAAGATAAAAATGGAAATAGCAGATGAACAGTTTGGATTTGTTGAAGGAAAGGGAACACACAATGCCATTTATGCTTTACGAACACTAACAGAAACAGCTTTAGAAGTACAGAAAGATCTCTACTTATGCTTCATTGATTACACCAAGGCATTTGACAAGGTGAAACATAGTGAAATTATTAAAATGCTTGAAGACATCAATATAGACGGCAAAGACTTGAGGATTGTAAAACATCTATACTGGCAGCAAGAAGCAGCAGTTCGAGTTGAAAATGGAATTGGAAAATACCAACCTATAAAACAAGGGGTGCGACAAGGACGTGGCATAAAAATTGGAGGATACAATATTAACAATATTAACAACCTTCGGTATGCTGACGACACAGTACTGATAGCGGAGAACCAACAAGACCTGCAAAATCTCTTGGATAAAGTCGCCAAAGAAAGTGAACAGAAAGGCCTTACTTTGAACATCAAAAAGACAGAGACTATGGTTATATCTAAGAAACAGAATCCACCAGCATGCAGTATTAAATTAAACGGAACTATTCTAAAGCAGGTGCAGAAATTAAAATACCTTGAAGCAGTAATAACTTCAGATGGGAAATGCAGAACAGAAATTAGCAACAGAATAGGCCAAGCAAAGACTGCATTTCAGAGAATGAGAAACATATTAGCTAACACATCCTTATCAATGAATGTTAGAAAACGAGTCCTAAAATGCTATATTGAACCTATCTTGTTATATGGAAGTGAATCATGGACAATAGGCAAGTCTGCACAAAAATCATTGGAAGCAGCAGAAATGTGGTTTATTAGAAGAATGTTGCGAATCCCCTGGACAGCAAAAATAACTAATGAAGAATGTAGGAGAAGAGCTGGAGAGACAAAAAACCTTGTCAAAAAGATAAGAGAGAGACAATGTACTTTCATAGGACATCCAATGAGAAGAAGAGGCATTGAAAATATTATAACAACAGGAAAAATAGAAGGAAGAAGATCAAGAGGAAGACCAAGAGAAATGATACTGGACAGTCTGACGGGATGGTGTGAGAGGAGATCACCAACTGAACTGATGGCCTGCATGAAGGATCGGGTACTCTGGAGAAGCATAATAGCCAACGCCAGTCGGCACGGCACCTGATGATGATGATGATGATATTACATACACCATTATATACTTGTCCTTATTACATATGTTTTAAAATTTAAGCTCAGTGAGACAACAATCTATTTATCTTATCAATTCTGGAGATTATTTAAAGAATCCTCTCAATAAAATAAATGCACCAGCATTGAAATGAAAGTCATGAATATGTTATCTTTTATTCGCGCATGTTAAACTTTATCGATTTGACAGTTTGTTCAAATAACTCTGTACTGAGAGAAATAAAGGGGTCATTGAGTACGAAAGGTGTTCGTCTGTTTATTTGGCGCAATTAGCAATGAAATCACACTGTCTGAACATCACTAAGAGCTTTGGGCATTAGCAATATGTGTTCTACAAAGTAAAGCTTATCCGTCGAAATTTGAGAACTTCGTTGGAGAAAACATATAAGTATACTTACAAGAGGCTCAGATGGAAATCACTTCGGTCAGTGATTAACGGTTTTAGCAATATTAAAAACGTCTCTTGTTACGTACTAGAGCTGACAAAAATCAAGCGTGATACTTTTAACTTTTTAAAATAAGGAAGATGGGTTTCTAATAATTCAAAATCACTTTGACCTTCTTTTATATGTTAGCAGAACAATCATTTTTAGGTTACTATTCGTTCCATTTAACTGAAGGATTTCATGTTAATGTAAAATATACGAGGTTGATGCTTTAAACTTTTATATGAATTATCAAAATGTTTCCTTCCCATAATTGCGTATAATCGTACATGGAACCCCAAAACTGCACTCCTCCAAATACAACAACCCAGGCGCTAACCCTTTCACATGTGTCTAGCTTGCTATCCGTTAATTTTACAGATAGGAGGAAGAATATATATATACCTTAACATAGCACATTTTCACATACAACGCGTAACTACATGGTGAAAAAGGAAATTAATAATCATTTTATCACAAAACAGAAAACATATCACACTCGACAAACGATAACTGAGAACCACGAAAACTGATGCATCTCAAACAAGAACATACAACCAGAAAGGTTAGACAGTTCATGAATTCAAAATGCATGATAAAATAACTTTCATCATTTGTGACTCTCATATACTTCAAATGGCCCCTCTTCAACAAAAAGCCTCACTAAGTCACCTTGTACAATCACATTAATGTTCAGTACTATATCTTATTCTCAAACAATTGTTACACCTACAAAACTCATGAGCTACAAACACTCAGCAAACATTTTTACTTCTTTTAACTCATGAAAATCATAATCAAAATAACGTAGTTTTCATGACTGCACCTGATCAACAAAAACGACATTCATTCATTCATTTGCATGTCCCTTGAGAAACTTTGCCTCCCTAACAGTACTCTTGTAGGCCTCTTGGTTGTGAGGAAGATGGCCTTCTGCTGATGCATCCATTTACAGATCATCAACGATGTCTTGCAGACATCTTCGCCTGGGTCTTTCTCTCTTTCTTTTTCCCATTATGTACCCTTCAAAGACGGATCGTCTCTAGATTATCATGACGTTTAATGTGTCCAAAATATTTAAGTTTTCTCTCTTTAATCCTCTTTACTAGCCAGCCTTCTTCAATATTAAGTTATTGTATTATGGATATATTTGTTCTTTTTTGTGTCCATGATATTTGAAGAACTTTTCTGTAGCATTTACATTCAAAGGCATTTATATGTTTCTTAGCTGTTTTATTAAGTGTCCAGGTCTCACAGACATATGTTGCTATGGGAAAGATGCATGCCCATAAAAATCTTATTTTTGTGGTTCTGTCTGTTTCTCTCCACAGATACTTTATTTGTTTTACTTTCTGAAGAGCGATAGATGTCCTCCTTTTAATTTCCCTCATTGTATCTCCATTATTATTTAGTAGTGATTCAAGATATTCAAAACTATCAACTTCTTTCAAATTTTCCTCCTTTATACATATTTCAGCTGCCTTGTTTGTTTTGTCAGTTGTTATCAATTTAGTTTTCTTCGCATTAAGATAGAGGTTTTGACTGTTCTTAGGAACTGACATAATTAGTTTTTCCATTCCTTTTTGTGTTGTGGACAGTAATACTGTGTCATCAGCATATCTAATCTCTGGTATTTCATAACCTCCAATTGTTATGACATCGAAATATTCTTTGTCTACATCTTCTCTAACATTCCTCATTATATTTTCAGTATACAAGTTAAATAAGTAGGGCAACAATATGCACCCCTGACAGACCCCTTGTTTTATGTCAAACCAAGTTGTTGTTGTTGTTTCACCATTTATTCTTACTGCTGCCTGTTGGCAGTGATGTTAATTGTATCAAATGTGTTGGAAATCCTAAAAAACGACACTAAAGTGAAATGAGAAACTCACTTTATCAAATCTATGAAATACATCAATATACAAGGGAAAACCTATGACATTTCTATGTATGAATCGTGAACACGGAAAAGTATAAATGCGCAAAAATTAACTGAACATTCACATTTTACTTCTGACAACGTACATGATTAATGATTAAAAAAACGGATGAGCTCACTGAAATAACAAGCAGAGCAAGGTCAACACAACAATGGCAAAATGACAAAGTTTCAATGCGCACGTACAACAACACACAGAATGGCAATTTCAATGAAAAATGCAATCAGTCAACATATCAGTATGGCAATGAATCAAATAATGGTTGTTCTTGAGACACATTTAAATACTTCTAACCACAAACTACAGCGTTATTATATAAATTAACGTACATTACTTCTTCCAACAAAATTTATGGTTAAATTACATAAAAACAAACACTAGACACATAACAACTTACACAACTTGAGGGAGGAGCAGGTGGAGACCATGGCAGGAGACGATAGTACAAAATATCACACCAATTCAAGACAATAACGATAACACGCTCCCTCACTATTTCCCTGACCATACCTCGACACAAACAACAGGTGAAATGAACTGATCAACTACACATTATTCACTGGACGATACACACAAAGCAGTCATGTGCCCCAAATCACGAGGCATTACTTTGACCTTTCCGGTCGACAGCTCCAAAAAAAAAGCCAAAGCCAGCAACCTTCACATTAACCATAGCATAATACTCTCACCACTATGTATGTGTTGATATGTAAGGTTAAATATCTGTGTAGCCGTTTTCTGATCAGGTCAAAGACCTTGCTTATTTCCAATAAATTTATATACACCGTTACAGCACATGGATTATGCCCCCCCCCCCCAAAAAAAAAATGTACCTTTGAAGACAAGAATTGTTTTCACCTCATTTACTCGAAGCTGAGACAGGGTCTATGTCGGTTAGTTTCATAGATGGAGCAAGTATGAGCAGAGTCGAATCGGATGAAGTACGGAATTCTCGGACATCTGCTTATAATGTGTGTTGCACAGAAAAGGCGGAAGATGAAGGGAAAAATAATTTGATCTATCGAATGTGTTGCAGACGGTGAGTTAATCCTGGCACAGTTTTGGGCTGGACTCTGTCTTAGTTCCAAGTCTGACCTAACTCTCCCCCACCCCCATTTACTAGAATAAACAAGAATAATAGTTCGATTAAACCATATCCATTGGTAATTTTATCTCAGATCTTATGAGTTTTCACCCATAAATTTTGGAGTTTTAAAAATTAAATAATCTTCAGAGTACTCTATCAAATTTATGAATTGCTTTGAGAGTTTTAACAACTACAGTTAACATTTACAAAGTTGCATATGAAAGAAGTTTCAGTCAAATTAAATGTACCGACTTTGATACACAGATAATATTTATTGTCCCGTTTATTCACGAATTTTAAACATTTAAGTTGGAGGAGTGCCTTCTGTCAGAGTGGAGTGTATGGCTACTGCAGCTAGCAATGCTCCGGAGCGTTCCGTGCCTTCAACAGGAATGACTCTTGAGTCACACGTGCTTGGACTGCTGCATTTTGGCTGCACGGGCTTTAAAAAGATTAAGATTACACATTTTTTTCAAACAAGGGCATATCGAAGCAGCTGCGCCGGAATCAGGACAATTATGGGCCTGATTTTTTTTTTCCGGTCAAGGGCTTGAAAATTGTCCGAAACCATGACTATCCCGGAAAAATCGGAAGGAGTGGTTACTTTACGTAATACCTTGACAATTGTTTGTGTTTTCCGCTCCACTGTCTACAGGAGAGCTGTTAGGGATGCAAAGTTCCTCAAACGACATGCAAATAACTGACTGACTGCTCAATTGCTTTCGTAATTTGCATTTTGTGTGTGACGGAAGGTATATGTGGTATAGTATTATTTCTGATATTTATTATCTATTATCATATATTAATTGACCGTGGAAAGGATGAAGATCAACATATTAGGAATGAGTGAAGTTAGATGGATAGGTGCAAGGAAGATAAACTCTGATAAATATACAATAATATATTCAGGAAATGAGAAACATGAACGAGGAGTAGGAATAATATTTGGCGAACAAACTGCAAGGACAATTATATTTGAACATCTCGGACCGAGTCCTGCTAGCCCAACTGAAAGGATGACCAATAAACATAAATATTATATAAGTGTACGCTCCAACATCTGAAAGTTCTGAAAAAGATGTACAGCTATTTTATAATGACACAGAGATAGCCCTAAAACACACAAAGTCGAATGAAGTTACTATAGTCATGGGAAATTTTAATGTAAAAGTTGGTAAAGGAAGAACTTCAGACATCGTTGGTGACTATGGACTGGGGGAGATGAATGACAGACAAAACAAATAAAGAATCTGTGGAGAGGAGCAGATAGAACTACAAAAATAAGATTTTTAGGGGCATGCATCTTTCCCATCGCAACATATGCCTGTGAGACCTGGACACTTAACAAAACAGCTGAGAAACACATGCCTTTGAATGTAAATGATACAGAAAAGTTCTCCAAATATCGTGGACACAAAAAAGAACAAATATATCTATACTATAAGAGCTTAATATTGAAGAAGGCTGGCTAGTAAATAGGATTAAAGAGAGAAAACTTAAATATTTTGGACACATTAAACGTCATGATAATTTAGAGAAGACCGTATTCGAATGATACATAATGGGAAAAAGACAAAGAGGAAGAACGAAACGAAGATGGCTGCAAGACATCGTTGACTATCTGCAAATGGACGCAGCAGCAGCAGGCTGTTTGGGAGGCAAAGTTCCGCAAGGGACACGCAAATGAATGAATGAATGAATTAGCCAACTCATCCTTATCAATGAATGTTAGAAAACGAGTCCTAAAATGCTACATTGAACCTATCTTGTTATACGGAAGTGAATCATGGACAATAGGCAGGTCTGCACAAAAATCATTGGAAGAACCAGAAATGTGGTCTATTAGAAGAATGTTGCGAATCCCCTGGACAGCAAAAATAACTAATGAAGAATGTATGAGAAGAGCTGGAGAGACAAAAAATCTTGTCAAAAAAGATAAGAGAGAGACAATGTACTTTCATAGGACATGCAATGAGAAGAGGGGGCACTGAAAATATTATAACAAAAGGAAAAATAGAAGGAAGAAGATCAAGATGAAAACCAAGAGTAATGATACTGGACAGTCTAACGGGATGGTGTGAGAGGAGATCATCAACTGAGCTGATGGCCTGCATGAAGGATCGTGTACTCTGGAGAAGCCACCTCCAGTCGGCACAGCACTTGATGATGATGAAGAATTGACCTTGATCTCTGCCTACAAACTACAGAACTGTTGCCCTCATTAGTCATGCTAGTAAAATTCTGTTAAAAATCATAATGGGAAAACTTCATTAGAAAATAGAAGAAGTCAATATGGTCCAACTTGGTTTCGGACAAGGAAGAGGATCAAGAAATCATCTATTTATTATACGATTAATAACAGAGAAATGCAGAGAATTTAATGTGAATCTGTATTTATCTTTTATAGACTACCCTAAGGCATTTGATTGTGTACAACACCAGAAACTTTGGGAAATAATGTAAAAATGGGATTTCCAACACATTTGATACAATTAACATCACTGATGTATATAGACCAACAGGCAGCAGTAAGAATAATGGTGAAACAACAACTTGGTTTGACATAAAACAAGGGGTCTGTCAGGGGTGCATATTGTTGCCTTACTTATTTAACTTGTATACTGAAAATATAATGAGGAATGTTAGAGAAGATGTAGACAAAGAATATTTCGATGTCATAACAATTGGAGGTTATGAAATACCAGAGATTAGATATGCTGATGACACAGTATTACTGTCCACAACACAAAAAGGAATGGAAAAACTAATTATGTCAGTCCCTAAGAACAGTCAAAACCTCTATCTTAATGCGAAGAAAACTAAATTGATAACAACTGACAAAACAAACAAGGCAGCTGAAATATGTATAAAGGAGGAAAATTTGAAAGAAGTGGATAGTTTTGAATATCTTGAATCACTACTAACTAATAATGGAGATACAATGAGGGAAATTAAAAGGAGGACATCTATCGCTCTTCAGAAAGTAAAACAAATAAAGAATCTCTGGAGAGGAACAGACAGAATTACAAAAATAAGATTTTTATGGGCATGCATCTTTCTCATCGCAACATATGCCTGTGAGACCTGGACACTTAACAAAACAGCTAAGAAACACATAAATGCCTTTGAATGTAAATACTATAGAAAAAATTCTTCAAATATCATGGACACAAAAAAGAACAAATATATCCATATTACAATAACTTAATATCGAAGAAGGTTGGGTATTAATGAGGATTAAAGAGAGAAAACTTAAATATTTTGGACACATTAAACGTCATGATAATCTAGAGAGGACCATCTTTGAAGGGTACATAATGGAAAAAAATAAAGAGAGGAAGACCAAGGCAAAGATGGCTGCGAGACGTCGTTGATGATGTGCAAATGGATGCATCAGCAGCAGGCCATCTTCCTCACAACCAAGAGGCCTACAAGAGTGCTGTTAGGTTGGCAAAATTCAGCAAGAGACATGCAAATGAATGAATGACTGGTTATCGAGAATATTTTGGACACATTAAAAGTCATGATAATCTAGAGAAGACCGTTTTGGAAGGGTATATAATGGGAAAAGGAAAGAAAGGATGATCAAGGCGAAGATGGATGAAAGATATCGTGGACGATCTGAAAACGGATGCATCAGCAGCAGGGCATCTTGCTTACAACCGAGAGGTCTACAGGAGTAAGGCAAAGTTCTGCAAATGAATGAATGAATGGTTAATGAGAAGTTTCATTATTTGTTTTTTTTTCTTGTTAATTTCAAGCTCTATTTCACTAGCCATTGAAGACAGGGTATCTGTTTTTACTTGCATTGATTTCATTTTGTCACTGATAAGAGTTATATCATCTGCAAAATCAAGATCCTTCAGTTGTGTCTCATGTACACAATCAATGCCTGTTTTACTTGTGAGCATTTTTAATTATCTTCTTCTTCTTCGTTCGCTTCTACCACCAAAATCGCCCAATGATCCTACTGAATTTACTCCTGTACTCGATTTTTTTATTGGTCCTGTGGTTCTCATGTGGTCCCCGAGAGGGCCACAAGATATCCCCGAGAGGACCACATGGGGTTCAGAGTATCGCGGGGCTTGGGTCTGTATTTTCGGTGGGTCGCAAAAGCGGGGTTGCGTGACACTGTGGTTTTCGTTGCACCAGTTTAATCTAGAGTTGGACTTTCTCACCGGAAAACCTCGACGTGTTTTGGATATCAGTATATCCCCACCGGGTGAGAGGTGGTTGCCCATCTAGTCCAGAGTTGGACTTTTTTCACTGGAAAACTTCAACGTGTTTATGACACGCATGTATCCTTGTCGGATGAGAGGTGGTTGCCTGTCTAGACTACACTGGTCCAGTTTTTCCGATTTCAGCATTTCGTGGTCGTGGCCGCTACCCTTCCTAGTTGTGACCAGGACGGAGCTTTTGTCCAGGAGGACGAATCCTCGCCACTATTGAGTTTCACCCATGGGTTAAGCTGGTTTAGGCGTATTATCCCAGTATGGGCGCATGTAGGACGTGACCGGCCTCTAGAGCAGAGGTACTGTGACATGAGTAGTCATCAAGTTTCACCCCTGGTTAAGCCGGTTTAGGCATATTTCACAAGTATGGCTGTATATCGGACGTGGCCGGCCTCTAGAGCAGAGGTGCCGTGGTACGAGTAGCTCTCGTCGCGAGACGACCGGACATACCGATTAATCTTCACTTTATCCTTTCCATCACTTTTTCACATCGGCGCCGCACGGCAACCCTAATTTATTTTTAACATTTTATTCATTGGCCAGGAGGATTTTCACCTCACGCGCGGCAGCCGAAGAATCTCGCCAACAGTGTCTTAGTTTAACCCCTGGGTTAAGCCGGTTCAGGTAATCCGCCCCAGTATGGGTCACATAGGATGTGGCGTAATCTGCCCCAGTATGGGTCACATAGGATGTGGTCGGCCTCAAAAGCAGAAGTGTGGTGATTTGAGCAGTCCTGACATCGAGACTACTGGTTACTTCACTTAATCTTTTTTTCACTTAATCCTTTCTTTCACCTTTTCCACTGTGGCGCCGCACGGCAACCCCATTCGCACCTTTCTTCACTGGCCGGGAGGAGCCCCACCCACGCACGGCAGCTGAAGAATTTCGCCAGCAGCGATTTTTTCATTATGAAGTCCGTGGCAATTCCAAAAAGCAAGGGTAATAATATACATCTTTGTTTCATGCCTCTTTCAATCTGGAACTATTCGCTCATTCCTTCTTCTGTCTTGACTGCACAAACATATCCATTGTAACGGTCCCTAATGATGTTGATAATCTTAGATGGTATTCCATATACTCTTAAAATTCTCCACAATGAATTTCTGTGTATGCTATCAAATGCCTTTTTAAAGTCTATAAAGTTCAGGATTATTGGTTTTTGCTTTTCGAAACGTTCTTCAAGTATTATTCTTGGAGTAAAGATCTGGTCGAGACAGGTTCTCCTTTTTCGAAATCCTGCTTGTTATTCTCTCATTACAGCATCCACTATATCTTTAATTGTATTCAGAATAACTCTGCACAATAGTAGTAATATAAAATAATATAAAGTATTATATAAAGTAATACTATAAAGTAATATAAAATACTAGCAAAATACTAGAAAGAACACTAGTAAAAGTTATTTTCACAGACGTCACAAATGGTCTCACAGATACTATGACTTTCAATAAATCAAGTCTCTGCACAAGTTACAGATTCCTTTTAATTCGGTCTAATGATGGTTCAGATACAATAGTTGGTAACATCACTTGGATTAGAAAATGTCTCCCCTTGATTCATCACGAAATCACTTAATGTTTCACAACATCAAATCTACTATATTCTATATGCTGTATTTCAGCAATGTTATCTGCTTCAAAATACTCTTCACGTGATGCGAGAACAACTGCAAACTCTCTACTATATTAGATTTGCAACACATAGTCAACTCCTCGTCTGAGTCACTTTACACAACTGTAGTTTCAAAAGTATCAAATCTTCATAATTACTTGAAACACATCTTCAGTCTGTCCTCAAACTACTCGTTCTAAACTGCTTTTTCTGGGTATCTCTCTTGTCCTTGTGTGACTTCTCAAACTACATGCCTGTCTTATATGTCGTGAGTCAACTGTCCAACAGGTCAAACCTCTAGATCTTTCTAATTGGTCAGTTAGTCAAGTCGGTCCACTCCCTTTTTTGAAAAGTGTGTGCAAATTGCGTTCTAAGATTAGCAGTTACGCGTCCCGTGTCAGTCTGTTGCGTCAAATCTGTATATACAATTTTTCTCAAGTATCAGGTGTTTGGGATACCTATTGTGGGGGGGGGGGAACTAGTCCAGATCTGTTTGCATATTGTTCTGTTCTATTGTTATCTGACTAAATCCTCTTTATCTGCCTTTATTGTCGGCGTCCTGTCGTAATATTATTACTAATGCCGCGGGAGTATTCCTCTCGAATTTTTCATCGTTTCTGACCTACTTTATCAGTAATAGTAAGCTTTACTAAATATGACAATAGTAATAATAATACGAAGAACATTAATAATAATAATTATGATACTATCCTAATTTACAATGGCCTGTGCTATAGGGTGCTTCTCTATGGGGTTTGAGGTCGGGACTGTTATCTGCCAGTCAAGCACAGTAATTTTGCTCCTCGTCAAGCAGTCCTTTACAGCCTTGGATCTATGGCATGGCCGCCATCATGCATGAAAACTGAGCATCTGTGCATTGTCATATGAGTTACCAGATTGTCTTTTAAAATGTCCACATATCAAAAGACCAGTCATTGTAATTCCTTTCGGCAAAAAGTGTAATGAAGCAGTACCGGATTTTGACATTGCACTCCATATCATCTGACTATGAGGATATCTCATGGTACTAACGATGTATTTGTCATGAAATCTTGTACCATTTGGTCGTCGAACATGTGAGGAAATTGCCGTACAGTTGTTCATGAGAAAAAAAAAACAAAAACATTTGACTCCAATTCTCAGCAGTCCGTGATTAATGACGTTTAGCAAACTAAGTCTTTTCTCCAAATTCTTTGGTTATACATCGGGAAACAGTACTGATATTAATATATGCCCCTGCTGATTGTAGATGGTCCCTGATTTTTCTGCACGAACTCCTCTGAGAACGCATAACAATTCGTCACATGTTATTGCCATCACGTAGGGCTGTTTTCCTTGGACGTCCACATTTCCTTCGGTCGCTGATATCTCCAGTACCTCGAGATTTCGTGATCACATTATGAACAGCAGTATTGCTAACCTTTCTGCTTATTTCACGCTGAGAGTGTCATTCGTGACAGTCACCATTGCTGTTCTCTGACATACACTTAATGATGTATTTTTGCCCATTTTTAAATACGCATAAAAAATATACACCTCTCAATATGAAAACAAGAAGTGGACTGAAGCCCGAACGTTTGGCCCTACTCTATAAACACGAGGGTCATACCGAAAGTCGCGAGCAAAAGGTTTTTAAAAACCAGAATTTATAGATAGAGGAAATATAAATATATCACCTTGACATGCATCCTTTTCTTCACTTTTCAACATAATCTCCATTTCTGTGCACACATTTTTCCCATCGCTCTGCAAGTTTGAAAACACTCTCCATGTAGAATTCCGTTCCAGCTGACCGAAGGCACAGATGCACTGTTTCTGGACGTTCTCTCCTGTGTCGTAATGATGGCCTCGCATTTGTTCTTTCACGAAACCGAAAAGATGGTAATCATTGGGTGCTAGGTCGGGGCTGTAGGCAGGGTGTGAAAGAATTTCCGAACCTATTTTCTGAATTTCCTCAGTTGTCCGGCGAACAGAGTTTTTCTCACAGCTCTGTGATCTTCAGTCAACAGACGTGGGACCCAGCGGCCACAAACTTTTCTATAGCCTAGGGTTTCAATCATTCCTTGTACTGCATTGTGTCCTATTCCAAGATTCACAGCGATTTCAGATACTGAGACACGTCTGTCCTGTTTAATGATGTCTCAGCCCTTTCCACATTGCGTTCAGTGGAGGCTGTTCGAGGGCGATCGCTGCGAGGCATATCTTTGCTCGTTTCCATCTTTGAAATGTTTCACCCACCTCTTAACACTGTTAGTACTCATACACACATCTCCATAAGCAAGTTGAAGTCTTTGGTGAATTTCAGCAGAGGGGATTTCTTCTTTAACGAGGAACTCAATAACAGTACGTTGATGAAACGAAACTTCAGCATCCGCTTTTTTGTTTCTGCTCCGTGTAGTCACGTCACACATGATGGTGACGTCATGTGACCTCTACATGAAGTGCAAAGGATGCAGATCTTCTTCTTCTTCTTTCGCTTCTACCATCAAAATCGCCCCGTGATCCTACTGAATTTACTCCTGTGGTTCACGCTAACTTGTATACTGAAAATATAATGAGGAATGTTAGAGAAGATGTAGACAAAGAATATTACAATGTCATAACAATTGAAGGTTATGAAATACCAGAGACTAGATATGCTGATGATACAGTATTACTGCCCACAACAAAAAAAGGAATGGAAAAACTAATTATGTCAGTCTGTAAGAACAGTCAAAACCTCTATCTTAATGCGAAGAAGACTAAATTGATGACAACTGACATAGCAAACAAGGCACCTGATATATGTATCAATGAGGAAAAACTGGAAGAAGTGGACAGTATTGAATATCTTGGATCACTGCTAACTAATAATGGAGATACAATGAGGGAAATTAAAAGGAGGACATCTATCGCTCTTCAGAAAGTAAAACTACTAAAGAATCTGCGGAGAGGAACAGATAGAACTACAAAAATAAGATTTTTAAGGGCATGCGTTTTTCCAATCGCAACATATGCCTGTGAGACCTGGACACTTAACAAAACAGCTGAGAAACACATAAATGCCTTTGAATGTAAATGCCACAGAAGAGTTCTTCAAATACCATTCACACAAAAAAGAACAAATATATCCATACTACAAGAACTTAATATTGAAGAAGGCTGGCTAGTAAAGAGAATTAAAGAGAGAAAACTTAAATATTTTGGACACATTAAACGTCATGATAATCTAGAGAGGACCGTCTTTGAAGGGTATATAATGGAAAAAATAAACAGAGGAAGACCAAGGCGAAGATGACTGCAAGACGTCGTTGATGATCTGCAAATGGATGCATCAGCAGCAGGCCATCTTGGTCACAACCACGAGGCCTACAGGTGTGCTGTTAGGGAGGCAAAGTTCCAAATGGGACATGCAAATGAATGAATGAATGAATGGTTCTCGCGATAGTCTCATTTAGGATGGAGGCTCAGAGCATCGTGTGGCTTGAGCCTATATTCTCGGTGGGTCACAGAAGCGGCATTGCGTGACACTGTGGTTTTCGTTGCACCAGTTTAGTCTAGAGTTGAACTTTCTCACCAGAAAACCTCGACGTGGTTTGGACATGAATATATCCTCGTCGGGTGGGAGGTGGTTACACATCCAGCCTAGAGTTGGAGTTTCTCACCAGAAAACCTCAACGTGATTTGGATATAATATATTCCTGTCGGGTGAGAGCTGGTTGCCTATATAGACTGCACTGGTCCAGTGTCTTCGACTACAGCATTTCGTGGTCGAGGCTGCTAACCTTCCTGGTAGTGACCAGGACAGAGCTTTTGTCGAGAAGGACGAATCCTCACCACTAGTAAGTTTCACTCCTGGGTTAAGCCAGTTTAGGCGTATTATCCCAGTATTGGTGTATATAAGATTTTGGCCGGCCTCTAGAGCAGAGGTGCCGTGGTATGAGTATCCCTCACCGCGAGATTACTGGCTCTATCGATTAAGCTTCACTTAATCCTTTCCATCACCTTTTTCGCAGCGGCGTAGCGCTGCAACTCTAATCGCATTTTTCTTCATTGACCGGGAGGGGTTTCACCCCACGCGCGGCTGCCGAAGAATCTCGCCAGCAGCGTTTTAGTTTAACTCTTGGGTTAAGCCAGTTTTGGCATTTTGTCCCTGCATGTGTGTATATAGGACGTGTCTGCCTCTGAGCAGAGGTGCCGTTATATGAGTAGCTCTGACCGCGAGACTACTGGCCATACCGATTAAACTTCACTTAATCCTTTCCATCACCTTTTCCACAGCGACGCCGCGCGGCAACCCTAATCGCATTTTTCTTCATTGACCGGGAAGGGTTTCACCTCAAGCACAGCAGCTGAAGAATCTCGCCAGCAGCGAGTTTTGAACTAATAAAAGTGCTCTTTCCATGAGGTTCTGAGCTTGGTAAGCACGTATTAGCTCTAGAATTGCCACAGTTCTCCAAGTAGTACCGTGTCATCTGAGGAACCTCGATTGATTTAATAAGCCATTCGCGGTTTCACCGTGAGACAGTGTGAACTTAGACATGCATGGATTAACCTTTGGGACAAGCATATGACTACTGGCAGGATCAACCATTTAGCTTTCTTCACCTCACCTTACTCGGACCGACGCGGTGCAAGAGAGATAGCGCTCTGCTCATGATCTCTTTTGGACCCCGGCAGCGTTTCATTTCCTTTAACCACCGGCGGCGGCAGCCAGCTCTCTCTCTGCTCTAACGAACGAGAAGAAAACGCGGATCCGACAATCAACACACATTACATACTGCAGACCCAATACTCTTTGCGAGAGATGGGCCAACTTCGAGACCATCTGTCAACAACACTGTAGTACACCACCGACACGTTTGCACGAACATGGCTGGCTAGCCATTTATAGGCTTCGCTCGACGGACAAAGCATTCGCTTCTGCATCGAACCACTTTAACTCTCGTTGTCCGGGAAGAGAGCGAAAACCTTTCTCCCCACACACGGAACTCGGGAGCGCTTTCTCGCCAAAAGAATAGGATTCAGATCAAGGTGATACATTTATATTTTCTCAATGTATAAAATGTGATTTAAAAAAAATGTACTCACGACTTTCGGTATGACCCTCGTAGATACTAGTGTAATATGAAACAACAACAACGACACTTAGTTGTGCAATACGGGGAAGATGGGACGCTTTCGGGTGAAATCGCATTAAAAACAACAGGTGATCTTAAACTTTTGCAAATGACTGTATGTAATGCATAGGTAGTGGCAAAGTAGTTCGAAACGGTATAATAGATTTTTTCTTGGTGCGTCTTCTTCTTTCTTTCTTTCTCTGTCTGTTGGTGTGTACAGTGTGTTAATAGGGTTTACCTAGGCCGTATCGTAGTGATCATGTTACGCACGTGAATAACAGGGTAGACTTTCATCTGATCTTCGAGAGTTGAGGTTACTGGACTAGTTATACACAGAATTCCAGTTCTCATTCTCACTTGCTGAATTATTTAAACACTGTTCCAGACATACTTCTCATCAAGGCTCTTCAAAACCTCACGTTGACGACAACTGGTACAGATAGTCAAGTAAATCCTGGGTAATGGTGACTTGGAAAATTTATTGATGGAAGGATGATAATGCTGATGAAAATAACATTAAATCTGACTGCCGGCTGGTTATCCCTGCCATGTGGTCGATCCATTCATACGTACAACTGCAGTACAGTTATATCGTTCATATGTTCCACGAAGACATCACACAGCACAAAAACAAAAAACAAAAAACGTCCACACAGTTACACGTTCAAACCAAAACTGACTCCATGCACTCAGCCTTGCCCCCACAATTCCCTGTCATGGGTTTTAGCCCACGTGACCTTCTTGAATGATCTCAGCACAAGCAAATTCAAAAGGAAAAACTCATAATAATGCCCTTACTATCAAGCCAATGGTTTTTACACGAATACTGCTATAACGGCAGTGATGTAAATGAGAATAGCTGGAAGACAATATACATGTAGGTAAAAACAAAATGGTGCTATATATAAAAGTGCAAGTGAATGGAAAATTTGACTATAATTGACGTGCCGTTGTGTTCGCTTACCACAGGTATGCCTGAGTAATGACAAAAAGGACTAAAATGTATTAATGGAAACCTAAGTATGTTGTTTCGTTATTTTCGTATTCACTGATAACGGCATATCAGCGATATATTGGTTTATTATTGTTTGTTTTACATTTCTATGCGCTCATTTCATTGCATTTTTTTTTCTGTCTTATCACTTTCTTGTAACGGCATCATAACCGGTAATCGCGTTAATATGCAAATTACCGATTAAAAACGAGGAAAACCGAAACTTTTGCTTTTGGAGGTCGTCCGTCGGTTGGTGTAACCCAGTGTTTCCCGAAGTGGTTAATAACCCCATCCCCCCCCCCCCCCCACCAATTAGCGCTGGAAAGGACCAGGTGGGAGTGGCGGTGAAAGAAAAAGGGTCAGTAGGGGGCAGTGGAAGAAAATGGGACAATAGGTAGGCGTTGACGGGGGCAATAATATCTTCCTTCTTATGACTTTTCAACCTGATAATCGAGAAACTTGTCTACATGAAACTCATCAATCGCATTAAAAGTTGAGAAAATAATACAGTAGATGAGTTTTAAATGTACACTTCGTATTGTTAGATATATTGGTTTACTAGCTTAAGTGTTGCGTAATGCATGTCCTAGTTTAATAGCTATGTACGAGTAGTATGGGGGGGGGGGGCGTTGGAGAAAAGGGGGCGGCAACCCGAACAAACTTGAGAAACCCTGCTGTAACCGGTTTATATTTTAAAAAACGGGTAAAAACCAATTAAGCGAAATCGGTTGGATGATAATCGAGTCACGAGGCAGATGATGAATTTGCATGGAGGAGAATTTACTCAGTTTTTAATTTCGTTCAGCATGTGAGCATTCTGTAAAGATTAGATCTTGTCGCAAATCTTACATCTTACATCCATCCGGTGCCGCTAAACATCACATAGTAGTGTGCATGGTAGTTCGCAAAGATTTCCTGTCTTCGGCGAGTTTTTCAATCTCATCAAGGGATGTAACGCTCACTGAACTGGCCTCTCTTATAACAATGTCCTCTTTAGAGTTTCACGTGATCGACCTCTTTTTCTTCGGCCTGTTGTGTTCCACTTGATAGTTTGTTTTGGATTTCTCTGATTGTTTATTCTCATCACATGACCAGTCTATGTCCATCTCCTTTTTCTGATCACCAATGAGACGTGTTGTTGTTTGCTCATCCGTCTTATCTCTGCGTTGTTCTTGAATTCGTTCCATTTTATACTGAGTATTTTCCTTAGGCATTTGTTTTCAAAAGAGTCTAATTTATTGTCTATTTCTTTAGTTGTGTTCCAGCTTTCACGTGCATAAACGAGGGTTGATTCATTTGAATTGAATAATCTTAACTTGGCTTTTGTCCTTTTGAATGCCATATGTTCTCAAGATTCTAGAAGGTCAGTGCTGCTTTTGCAATTCGAATTCTAACTTCCTTTCTGGTATCACCGTCCTGGTGTATGTAGCTGCCGAGATATGTAAAAAAAGGTTTACTTCTTCAACAGCTGTTCCTTCTACGTATATTCGTCCTTCGTGGTTAATGAGAAGTTTCATTATTTTTGTTTTCCTTGTTAATTTCAATAATTATTTTACTAGCCATTGAGGACAGGGTATCTGTTTTTTCTTGTATTGATTTCACATTGTCATTGATAAGAGTTATGTCATCTGCAAAATCAAAATCTTCCAGTTGAGTCTCATGTACCCAATCAAAGCCCGTTTTACCTGGGCACCATTTTTTCATTATGAAGTCTATGGCAATTACAAAAAGCAAGGAAGATAATATACATCCTTGTTTCACGCCTTTTCAATCTGGAACCATTCACTCATTCCTTCTTCTGTGTTGACTGCATAAACATATCTATTGTAGAGGTCTATAATGATGTTCACAATCTTAGATGGTATTCCATATTTTTTTTAAAGACAACAGAAACAACAGGTTGTGACCCGGTGGTACTGCAAACCAGATCCACCCGTAACGAGGTGTGGACCATAGCCCCGGCATTCAATGTGCAGGGCAGGCCTCGAGCATCTCGTTTAGTTAAAAAATAACCACGTTTATGTCTTAACCAAAGGGCTCTTTGATCAGGATACCTGCCAAGAGGACACTTTAATCTCAACCACTTTGATCTTAGCCAAAAGGTCATGAAGCTATGGTATTCCATATATTCTTAAAATTCTCCACAATGATTCTCTGTGTAAAGTAAGAGAATAAATTTTGTAGGATTAGACCTCGAAAAAATCGTAAACAAAGCACTTTAGTGAGACGTGAGAGAAAGAAAAATCACAAGAGAATTACCTGGGATTCAAACACGGACTCTGGTAGGACGAGCAGCCGTCTAGCCACGAGAGAACAGCGTACTATCGACTTAGCCAACTAGGGCTAATTCTCTTGTGATTTTTCTTTCTCTCACGTCTCACTAAAGTGCTTTGTCTACGATTTTTTCGAGGTCTAATCCTACAAAATTTATTCTCTTACTTTACCGTACCAATGCATCGTAGTTTCCTATTTATTAAAAATTGTTCCTGATTCTCTGTGTATGCTGTCAAATGCCTTTTTAAAGTCCATGAAGTTCAGGATTAATGGTCTTTGCTTTTCAATATGTTCTTCAGATATTATTATTAGAGTAAATATCTGGTCGAGACAGCTTCTCCTTTTTCGAAATCCTGCCTGTTCTTCTCTCATTGCAGCATCCACTATATCCTGAATTTTATTCAGAATAACATTGCAAAATACTTTTGACACAACTGATAGTATGATTACTCCTCTCCAGTTATTTTAATCGCTAAGGCTACCTTTTTCGGTATTTAACAATGATTCCATTTTTTTCCATTTAGAAGGGACTTTTTCTTCTTTCCAAACTTTATTAGCATTCTCTGTAGTTGGTTCATGTTGTCAATGTTAATAGCTTTTATATTAAATATATAAATTACTTTAATTAATTAATTTAGTTAATAAGAAAAAAATATTAACGTGAACATTTATTTTCCGCTGATGTCTGCAAGGTATGTTTAATTTTACATAGAAAAGTACTTTGTAAAAAATAAATAAAATCGTATCGAGAAACTGGTATTTCGGAAAGTACTTCAATGCAAAGTGAAAAGCAACTACCGGTTTAAAAAATCCTAGCACGATCATTGATCATAACCCCGACTCTACTAGAACCAGTTTCGCTGTAGTCCTCATCTATCAATCAGTGCTGTTGATATAAAAAAGACTAAATATTGATAACTTTCTACCCTTAGAAATTTCCTATTGTCGAAAAAGTCTCCAAACCGGTATAAGATGTGACAGCTTGGCCGAATCTGGAACAAATCAGCGTCCAAAACGACCATTGAGAAAGTCCGGGACAAAGTGAAAATTAAATGTATAAACTAGAAAAAAAGTAGGAACAGTTTTATTACTTAACGAGTACACAGTTGTGATGTTTCAGCGCGAGCCTTAAATCATATAAAAACATACAGGACGAAGAAACAGAGAGAGGAGATAAAATATAAATTCACATGAATGCTATGTAACAAAAATTAAATAAATAAATAAAATTAAATGAATAGGGCACTTAGCTGTAACTTGTAAGATAAGAAGGTGTGGCTTGTCTGACGTTGTGTGTCAGAAATGCGCATGGTGGAATGTAGAGAATATTTAAATGGAGACTTGGGATGTGTGATAGATGGGTCGCAAATTAGGGTAATGGGTGGGGAAACCGTGGAGGGGAGAGAGTGATACAATGGTAATAGCCGGGAGGAGGTGAAATATGTGATTGTAGTAGGGGTAGAGGGATTGTAATGTGATGCTGTGAAGAGGTTATAAGCTATGTGTAATAAGTGAGAAGGGAGTGGAACTTAGTGGGGAGGATTACGATTGTGGAAGAGGAGAATGTTAGGTGCAGCTGAATAGCGAGTTCAAACCATGTGGTTCCATATTCCTGAATGTAGCGGTTCTCAAGTGCTAGATGGCTTGTGTCATCCGCGTGACACTGTTTGATGGCTGTTACCAGAAATTCAGATTTGCCTCTGTGGTTGAGTTCATTGAAATGATTCGGGACTGGTTTCGAAGCATGCTGGGTGATATTGTACAGATGTTTCTGCATGCGGTCCCCTAATCTGAGGCCAAGTTTCACCAATGTAAGCTATTCTGCATCTTTTGCATACAATGACATATATCACATTGCGAGACTCGCATGTGAATCCTTCATGAAGAGTGAGGATAGTTTTGGGAAAAGTGATCGTTTTCGTTTCCCAGACTACGGGGGAGGTAACACAGCGAGGGCGGTTACATTTTCTAGTGCCAACATATTCAAGGTTCCGCTTCAAGTGACTATGGACGAGGACGTCCGATTTGGTTCCCATTTGTATGCTAATAGACGTGGATCAGAGAAAATGTCGCGAGTGTCGGGATCGAGTTGGATTAATGGCAGGTGACGATAAAAAGTTTTCTTAACCATCTGACCATGTGGGTGAAAAGGAAGTAATAATTTAAATCGTCAGATGGGGTAACAAGTTTTTTCCTGAACGCTTCTTTGCGGCTCACAAGTTGGACGCGGTTGAATGCTTTCCGAAGGACATTTTCTGGGTAGTGGCGATGACGGAAAAATCCTAATAATTTGTCGGACTGATCTATAGTCCAAATTATCCTGATATAGGCGGCGAAGACGGAGAATTTGAGAGTATGGAACGGAGTTCTTACAAGCTTCAGGATGAGAGGAGTAAATAGGTGTGACTGTCGGTGAGCTGATAAAATACAGAGGTGACAAGCCTGTCTGTGCCAATAGATATTTTGATGTCCAAAAAAGTTGACAGACTTGTCAGAAATTTCATAAGTGAATTTTATGTTCTTATTAAGTGAGTTGCAATAATGACAAAGTGGAAGCAACCATCAAAGATTCTCTTCTCACTTGTTACACATTGCTTAGAACCTCTTCACAGCATCACATTACAATCCATCTACCTCTACTACAATCACATATTTCACCTCCTCCCCGCTAGATTACCATTGTATCACTCTCTCTCTCCCTCCACGGTTTCCCTAACCACCACCCTCAGTTACGACCCACCTATCACAAATTCCAAGTCTCCATTTAAATATTCTCTACACTCCACCATGCGCATTTCTGACACAGCGTCGGGCAGGCCACAACTTCTTACCTTACAAGTTACAGCTAAGTGCTCTATTCATTTAATATATTTTTTTTTACACAGCATTCATGTGAATTTATATTTTATCTCCTCTCTCTCTCTATTTCTTCGTTACGTATGTTTTTGTATGATCAGGGCTCACGTCGAAACGTCGCAGCTGTTCCTACTTTTTTCCTAGTTTATAAATTTTGTTATCACAGCTTTATTGCAGTGGCTCATACACTAATTGAAGTGAAAATTAAGGATTTCCCAGGAAAATCTGAATTGTCTTATCACTTTATTAAAACCAAACAAGCCTGTTTAAAAAAAATCGTATACAGTATATTTATTTGTCATTTATCGTTTTCTTGTCATAAGACAAATAATCAGTCTCCAGCCCTTCATGTACGGCAATAGTGAAAAGAATTTAATTCATCCGCACTTCGCGGAGATACGAGCTTCAACCACAGCTTGTTTTATACTTTCCGCGAAGCGAACAAGGGACATACTAAGATGCTTTATATAGATCTGAACTCGATGCCCTAGAGTTGATCTGTTTCTCGATCGAAACAGGTACAATCAGGTATGTTTATCCGAAACGGGCACTGAATGCATGTTACATGATATTTTTGTAAAATAATTAAGATTCGCTATTCTGTAGCAAGTAAGTATCTCGAATTCAGTATTTTTGGAAACGAGGACGATAAGCTGTCACAGAGGATCGAAACTTTTCAGGTGCAACATGTAAAAACATGTTGCATATCGAAATGTTAAAAATTATTTAAAACAAAAGTACGATAAGTTTAACGAGCACATAGATTAATGTGTCGGTGTACACTTTAATCATTTAAAAAAAATAACAAGATACTTATCTTGTATCTTAAACGTCACATAGGGCTCGCAAAGTAGTTCGCCAATTTTTCCTGTCTTCGGCGAGTCTCTCAACCTCATCAATGGATTTTATGCCTGTTAATTTGGCCTCTCTTAACAATGTCCTCTTCAGAGTTTCACGCGGTCTGCCTCTTTTTCTTCGGCCTGTTGTGTTCCACTTGATAGCTTGCTTTGGGATTCTCTGATCACTTCTCATCAAGTGACCAACATATGTCCTCCTTTTCCTGATCACCCATGAGACAGGTTGTTGTTCAGTCATCTGTCTTATCTCTGCATTGTTCTTGAATTCGTTCCACTTGATGCCGAGTATTTTCCTTATGCATTTGTTTTCAAAAGAGTCTAATTTCTTTTCTATTTCTTTAGTTGTTTTCCAGCTTTCACATGCATAAATGAGAGTGGATATTACATTTGAATTGAGTAGTCTTAACTTGGTTTTTGTGCTTGTAACTTTTGAATTCCATATGTTCTCAAGATTCTTGAAGATCAGTGCTGCTTTTGCAATTCTGATCCTAACTTCCTTTCTAGTGTCACCATCCTGGTCTGTTTAGCTGCCAAGGTATGCAAATTGATTGACTTCTTCAGTATCTGTCCCTTCTATGTGTATTTTTTCCATTTTGATTGATGGGAATTTTCATTATTTTTGTTTTGTCCTTGTTATTTTCAAGTCCTATTTTGCTAGCCAGTGAAGACAGGCTACCTGTTTTTTCTTGCATAGAATGCACATTATTACTGATAAGAGTTATGTCATCAGCAAAATCAAGATCTTCTAGTTGGGTCCCATGTACCCAGTCAATACCTGTGTTACCTGTGCAGCATTTTTTCATTATGAAGTCTATTGTAATCCCAAAAAGTAAAGGAGACAGTATACATCCTTGTTTCACACCTGTTTCAATCTGGAACCATTCACTCATCCCTTCTTCTGTCTTGACTGCACAAACATATCCATTGTATAAGTCCTTAATGATGTTGACAATTTTAGATGGTATTCCTTATAGACATAAAATTCTCCATAATGAATCACTGTGTATGCTATCAAATGCCCTTTTAAAATCTATGAAGTTCAGTATTAATGGTTTCTGCTTTTCAATATGTTCTTCAAGTATTATTCGTAGAGTAAAGATCTGGTCGAGACAGCTTCTCCCTTTTCGAAATCCTGCTTGTTCTTCTCTCATTGCAGTATCCACTATATCATTAAGTCTATTCAAAATGACCTTGCAAAATACTTTTGACACAACTGATATTAAGGTTACTCCTCTCCAGTTGTTACAGTCACTAAGGTTGCCTTTTTTTGGTATTTTAACAATGATTCTTTTTTTCCAATTAGAAGGGACCTTTTCTTCTTTCCAAATCTTGTTAAACATTCTCTGTAGTTGTCTTATGTTGTCACTATTGATAGCTTTTAGCATTTCGGCTGTTATTTCATCTTCACCTGCAGCTTTGTTGTTAGCCATTAAATTCACTGCTGTTTCAATTTCATGCAATTTAATTTCATCTAGGTTGACATTTCCTTGACACAGTGCTGGAGGACCTTGACTTTGCGGACGACATTTGTCTATTATCAAGCAGTCACAAAGATATGCAAGATAAAATAAACAAGTTAACCCAGAATGCAAACAACATAGGACTAAAGATCAACGTAGGAAAGACAAAGTTAATGAAGCAAAATGTGAACAACAGAAATGTACTCAGAGTAGATAACAAGGTAGTGGAGGAGGTCAACGAATTTGTATACCTTGGCAGCAGAGTAGTAGAAAATGGAGACAGCACAGAGGACATCAACAGCAGACTTACTAGAGCAAACCAGGCTTTTGCAATGCTACAGAATATATGGAAATCAAATAAACTAAGCATAAATATGAAAATCAGGATATTTAAGAGTAATGTTCTAAGTGTACTACTCTGGAAGTGAATGCTGGAAAATCACCAAAACCATAGAAAACAAGTTGAATTCTTTCCAGACTAAATGTTTACGTAGAATTAAAAAAATATTTTGGCCAAACACCATAAGAAATAACATCTTATTGGCAGAAATGCAGATGAAACCACTGACAACAATTATTGAGGAAAGACGCTGGCGATGGTTGGGACATGTGCTCCGCATGATTGACAACTCACTACCAAAAATAGCACTAAGATGGACACCACAGGGGAGCAGAAGTAAGGGTAGACCAAAAGAGACATGGAGAAGAACAACAGAAAGGATGTTGAGCAATAGAGGGCTCACCTGGGCAAGAGCAGAAAAAAAGGCGAAAGACAGGCATTTGTGGAAAACCCTTGCGGAAGCCCCATGTGCCCTGGGCACTTAAGGTTCAGAGAGAGGTTGACATTTAGTTGTGGGGCTGGTAAGTCAGTTTCAAGGTTTAACAATTCTTTTGGGTGTGGTCGATTAAGTATTTCTTGGAAGTGTTCAGCCCATCTTTGCTTTTGGTCTTTATTCGATGTTAACAGGGTTCCAGTTTTGCTAAGAATTGGTCTTTCTTTCGATGTAATAGTACCTGTTAGCCTCTTTTGTATGTTATATAAAGTTTTGCTGTCTCCTGTTTTTGCAGCTTTTTCTGCCTCTTTTGCCATATTGTCTATGTATTCTCTTTTATCCCTTCTAGCTGAACTTTTTACTTTCTTGTCTGTTTCTTTGTATGTTGCTTTCGCCAGATTTTTTCCAAGATCTGTTTTTGCATTCAACATGTCTAATTTGACTGCTCGTCTTTCATGTATATACTTCCATGTTTTATCTGATATCCATGCTTTTCTATTTGGTTTTTTCAGTCCAGTGCTTGCTTTTGCTGATACAGACCAGAGAAATAGAAGATAAAATAAAAATTCACATGATTGATATGCAACAAATAAGAATGAAAAAAAAAATAGAAGAGAGGAATCACATGAAGGTAGAACAGAGCCTTAGCCAGTCATACAAACAGTCACCTGCGTGTCGCTGACAACTATCTATGAGTATTGTCTTCCACATGAGACTTGAGTTGATGTTTACTCAACAGTCGAAACACTTACGGAAATGCTACTGTGATGCACAGCACATGCATATAGTGAAGGAAGAACAAGAAACCATAAATGACCATGGAATTGTTCTGTTGATGTGTATTCATGCGATAAAGGACAAGTAGGTCAAACAAAGTGATTGATGGATCAATATATGGTGTACTGTTAGTACATAAATTTGGCCTACTTTTTGATGAGTATTGAGTAGATGTTTCTTACATAAAATCGTAGTTTCAAACTTTGAACATGATTATCTTTAAAGTCTAAGAAAACAATTTTTATTTCCAGCATTAATGGCTAAAAATGAGTGTGCAAAGAAAAAGCCTAACCGGCTCAAGTGCTTTTATGGGCAAACTTGAACATTGGATACCAACAGCCGAACACATCACAACAACCATACCCAGTGCAGCAAACCTTCTTGCTGCTTAAAACATCAAGAGCACACTACAGTGGATACCAGGGAACATGGATATCAGAGGCAATGAGCATTCTGGCAAAGAATGGAGCAACCATTTCACAACCTCACATTCCTGCCAACATGAGAATAGTTAAATGTTATACAGCTGCAAACAGCAGTGGACTGACACCTGGGTCAGCAACTTAGCTGGAAGATTCCTGTATGCATATTTGTCAAAGCCCACCCTCATAGACCACATCAACATCTTATGTTGTAGAGATCACTGTAGTCTTCAGCTCATCCACAGAACACAATATATATCCTCAATAAGCAGTTACACAGAGAGACTGCTGGCCATACTGCATGCATTGCAACAAACAAGAAGAAACTAAAACACTTTTATTTTCACCTACTGGACTGCAATGTGTTCAAGATCTTTAGAAGAACCTAATACCACAAAGCTCCTCTATTACTGACATGCTTTAAGGATATAAAGAGCAGGTGAAAAATACCTGTACATTCCACTATCTATTTTGCCTAAACGCCATAAGAAATAACATCTTGTTGGCAGAAATGCAGATGAAGCCACTGATTTACCAGTTATCGAGGAAAGATGCTGGTGATGGTTTGTACATGTGCTCCGGATGAGTGGCGATTCACTACCAAAAATAGCACTAAAATGGACACCACAGGGGAAAAGAAGTAAGGGTAGACCAAAGGGAAAAGAAGTAAGGGTAGACCAAAGGAGACATGGAGAACAACAGAGAGGATGTTGAACAATGGAGGGCTCACCTGGCCAGAGCAGAAAAAAAAGGACAAAATACAGGTGTTTGCGGAAACCCCATATGCCTTAGGCACTTAGGGTTCAGAGAGAGAGAGAGAGAGAATCTATCTAGCACAGGGGGGAAAAAGAGTAAAAACTCACAAACCCAGAATCAGAAAAGTTAAAGTTAAGTCATAGGTAAAGTTATGTTTGGTTCTTTGTGAACAGCTTGTAAGTAATTCCATTAAGATTTTAAGTGAAATTATAGCAGTAATAAATAAGACTGCATGAAATATTTTTAGTAATGTACATACATGAATTTCTGTATCAGTTTGTTTTTTTATGTTAGCTTAAATCATGCCACCAAAAAGAAAGGCTGCAGGAAAGGCACCCACTGCCTCGAAGTCCAAAAAACAAAAGGAAGATGATGAAGGTGAGGTGGAGTCATCACCTGCTGCTGATACCCTGAAAGATAAAATAGCAAAACTGAAGGAAGTTGACAAAGGGAGAGCAAAAGTTCACAAACCCGACACATACTGTCCTATATCATATAATTCAGAAGTAAGTGTGTTTTATTTTAAAACAAGTTATGAACTTCTCATTACACTGCATATCTTCAGTTTAAAGTAGATAAGTAATTTTATCACTGTGTTAATCATGTTGAATCTTTTATCGTCTTTTTTTTTTCCTCTTAAAATTCTGATTCAGTAAACAACAATGGACTCAATTTTCAGGTTCACGAAGACTATGATGCTATGCTGAATCAGACTAACATTGGTCAGAATAACAACAAATTCTATATTATTCAAGTCCTCAAATCCAGTGGGAAATTTTATGCATGGAACAGATGGGGAAGAGTGGTAAATATTTAGTATTTGGTGTTTATTATGTTACATTGTGCTGTATTTTATTGAAATAACAAGGGATTGAAGAAGCAGTCCAACATGGTGGTCAGCAGCTCATGGCTGACTGCTTGCAACAGTGTTGGTGAACCATATCTGACTAAAACTTTGTTCTGGTTCTCTGTTGACATGCCTGTTAATATACTATCCCTGGTTAATGGGGCAGGTATCACTGTATAGATCTTGCATCCTTCCCGTGCCGTTAAACGTCACATAGGGCTCGCATAGTTGTTTGCCAAGTTTTCCTGTTCTCAGCGAGTCTTTCAATTTCATCAAGGGATGTTATGCCCACTAAAATGGCTTCTCTTAACAATGTCCTCTTTAGAGTTTCACATGGTCGACCTCTTTTTCTTTGGGTTGTTGTGCTTCACTTGATAGCTTGTTTTGGTATTCTCTGATAGTTTCTTCTCATCACATGGTTTACCTATGTCCATCTTCTTTTTCTGATCACCAATGAGACAGGTTGTTGATTGCACATCTGTCTTATCCCTGCGTTGTTCTTGAATTCGTTCCACTTTATACCAAGTATTTTCCTTAGGCATTTGTTTTCAAAAGAGTCTAATTTCTTGTCTATTTCTTTAGTTGATGTCCAACTTTCACATGCATAAATGAGGGTAGATATTACATTTGAATTGAATAATCTTAACTTGGTTTTTGTGCCTTTAACTTTTGAATTCCATATGTTCTCAAGATTTTTGAAGGGCAGTGCAATTCAAATTCTAACTTCCTTCCTGGTGTTACCATCCTGGTCTATGTAGCTGCCAAAGTATGGAAATTGGTTTACTTCATCAACAGCTGTTCCTTCTACGTATATTTTTTTCTTCTTGATTAATGAAAAATTTCATTATTTTTGTTTTGTCTTTGTTAATTTCAAGACTTATTTTGCTAGCCAAGGAAGATAGGGAATCTGATTTTTCTTGCATCAATTTCACATTGTCACTGATTAGAATTATGTCATCTGCAAAATCAAGATCTTCTATTTGGGTTCCATGTACCAAATCAATGCCAGTTTTACCTGTACAGCATATTTTCATTATAAAGTCTATGACAATTCCAAAAAAATATGGTATTCCATATATTCTTAAAATTATCCACAAAGAATCCCTGTGTATGCTATCAAATGATTTTTAAAGTCTATGAAGTTCAGGATTAATGGTTTCTGCTTTTCAATATGTTCTTCAATTATTATTCTTAGAGTAAAGATCTGGTCGAGACAGCTTCTCCCTTTTCGAAATCCTGTGTGTTCTTCTCTCATTGCAGTATCCACTACATCCTTAATTCTGTTCAGAATCACTTTACAAAGCACCTTTGACACAACTGATAGTAAGCTTACACCCCTCCAATTTATTGCAGTCACTGAGGTTGCCTTTTTTGGATATTTTAACAATGATTCCCTTTTTCCATTTAGAAGGGACCTTTTCTTCTTTCCAAATTTTATTAAACATTCTTTGTAGTTGGGTCATGTTGTCACTGTTAATAGCTTTTAACATTTCGTCTGTCATTTCATCTTCACCTGCAGCTTTGTTGTTAGCCATTAGATTCGCTGCTATTTCAGTTTCATTCAGTGTAACTTCATCTAGGCTGATATTTAGTTGTGGGACTGGTAAATCGGTTTCAAGATTTATTAATTCATTTGTGTGTGGTAGATTAAGTATTTCTTGGAAGTGTTCAGCCCATCTTTGCTTTTGGTCTTTACTTGATGTTAATAGGTTGCCTGTTTTGCTAAAGATAAGTCTTTCTCTGGAGGTAATAGCACCTGTTAGCTTCTATTGTTTGTTATATAGAGTTTTGCTGTCTCCTGTTTTTGCTGCATTTTCTGCTTCTTTTGCCATATTGTCCATATATTCTCTTTTGTCTCTTTGAGCTGAACTTTTTACTTTATTTTGAATGAATGAATGAACTAAACTGTGAAGAGCGTATAAACAAATTACCATGTGAAGAAATACAGACTTGTGAACCTAAAATAGAGGAACCAGAGTTAGAAGAAGTCATCTACAGTATCATGCTTCTACGAAACAGCAAAGCATTCAGATTGAATTACCGCAGAATTAAGGAAGGAGGTCCAAATCTACATGAACAGATATGTGCACTCATTCATTCATTCATGTGCATGTCCCTTGCGGAACTTTGCCTCCCTAACAGCACTCCTGTAGGCCTCTCGGTTGTGAGCAAGATGGCCTGCTGCTGGTGCATCCATTTGGAGATCATCAATGATATCTTTCAGCCATCTTCGCCTTGGTCTTCCTCTCTGTCTTTTTCCCTTTATGCACCCTTCCAAGACAGTTTTCTCTAGATTATCATGATGTTTAATGTGTCCAAAATATTTAAGTTTTCTATGTTTAATCCTCTTTACTAGCCAGCCTTCTTCAATATTAAGTTCTTGTAGTATGAATATATTTGTTCTTTTTTGTGT
Organism: Achatina immaculata; assembly: GCA_009760885.1. NCBI lineage: Eukaryota > Metazoa > Mollusca > Gastropoda > Stylommatophora > Achatinidae > Lissachatina > Lissachatina immaculata. Next base: position 1,473,731 of record CM019704.1, read on the forward strand.
CAGTGGTATTTGAAGAACTCTTCTGTAGATTCAAAGGCAATTATGTGTTTCTCAGCTGTTTTGTTAAGTGTCCAGGTCTCACAGCCATATGTTGTGATGGGAAAGATGCATGCCCTTAAAAATTTTATTTTTGTGGTTCTGTCTGTTCCTCTTCACAGATTCTTTAGTTGTTTTACTTTCTGAAGAGCGATAGATGTCCTCCTTTTAATTTCCCTAATTATATCTCCATTATAAGTTAGCAGTGATCCAGTATATTAATAACTCTCCACTTCTTCCAGTTTTTCCTCATTGATACATATATCAGCTGCATTGTTTGTATTGTCAGTTGTCATCAATTTAGTTTTCTTTGCATTAAGATAGAGGTTTTGCTCTTCGCTGTTCTTACAGACTGACATAATTAGTTTTTCCATTGATATGTGCACTAATACAACAAATATGGAGAGAAGAAAAACTCCCTAGTGAATGGAGCAAATAGAGTAGATATACTAAAGTGCAATATCTGACATTTGTCTTCTATCAAGCAGATATAAGGACATGCAAGACGAAGCATATAAGCTAACCCAAAATGCTAGTAAAATAGGACTAAAGGTCAATGTAGGAAAGACAAAGTTAACGAAAAATAATGCAAGCAACAACAATGTACTGAGAGTAGATAATAAGTTAGTGGAAGCAGAGTAGCAGAAGATGAAGCAAACCAGACTTTAGCAAACCTGCACGATATATGTCGTCATCATCATCATCATCATCATCATCATCCTCAGGTGCCATGCTGACTAGCATTGGCTATTATGCTTCTCCATAGTACTCGATCATTCATGCAGGCCATTAGTTCAGTTGGTGATGTTCTCTTACACCATCTTATCAGACTGTTCAGTATCATTTCTCTTGGTCTTCCCCTGGCTCTTCTTCCCTCTAGTTTTCCTGTTGTTATAATATTTTCAATGCCCCCTCTTCTTTATTGCATGACCTATGAAAGTACATTGTCTCTCTCTTATTTTTTTTACAAGATTTTTTTGTTTCTCAAGCTCTTCTCATACATTCTCCATTAGTTATTTATGCTGTCCAGGGAATTCACAACATTCTTCTAATAAACCACATTTCTGCTGCTTCCAATGATTTTTGTGCAGACCTGTCCATAATTCACTTCCATATAATAAGATAGGTTCAGTATAGCATTTTAGGATACATTTTCTAACATTCATTTATAAGGATATGTTGCATAATATGTTTCTCATTCTCTGAAATGCAGCCTTTGCTTGGCCTATTCTGTTCTGCATTTCCCATCTGAAGTTATTATTGCTCCAAGGTATTTAAATTTCTGCATCTGCTTTAGAATAGTTCCATTTAATTTTATACTGCATTCTGTTTCTTAGATATAATCATAGTCTCTGTCTTTTTGATGTTTGAAGAAAGACCTTTCTGTTCACTTCCTTTAGTGACTTTATCCAAGAGATTTTGAAGGTCTTGTTAGTTCTCAGCTATCAGTACTGTGTCATCAGTGTACTGAAGGTTGTTAATGTTGTATCCTCTGACTTTTATACCTGGTTCTGTAATGATCATTCTTAGAATATTCTTGCTCTACAGAGAAAAAAGGTCTGGAGATACTATACATCCCTGTCACACCCTATGTTTTATAGGGTGATATTTTCCAGTTTTATTTTCAACTTGAATTGCTTCTTCCTGGTGCCAGTATAGATGTTTTAAAATCCTCAGGTCTTTGCCATCTATGTTTATGTCTTCAAGCATTTTAATAATCTCATCATGTTTAACTTTGGTGAATACCTTGGTGTAATCAATTAAGCATAAGCATAGATCTTTCTGTAATTCTAAAGCTCTTTCTGTTAGTGTTCGCAAAGCATAAATGGCATTGTATGTTCCCTTTCCTTCAACAAATCCGAACTGTTCTTCTGCTATTTCCATTTTTATCTTTTTCCTTGTTCTTCTCATAATGATTCTCAGAAGTAGCCTTGTTATGTGGCAAGAGAGGCTGATAGTCCTGTGGTCATCACATTCCTTTGCACCTATATTTTGGTAGTGCTATAAACATGGATTTAAACAGGTCACTGGGTATATAGTCACTGTTATAAATGTCATTCAGTAACTTGGTTATTATTTTTATTCCTGTCTCCTTAAGTGCCTCTATTTCTTCCATTGTTATATTATCAGGCCCAGCTGCTTTTCCTTTCTTCATGTGTTTGATGCATCTGTCTTCTTCTTCTTCGTTCGCTTCTACCATCAAGATTGCCCTTGTGCATGTTATTACTGAATTTACTCCTGTGGTTCTCGCAATAGTCTCATTTAGGATGGAGGCTCAGAGCATCATGGGGCTTTGGCCTATATTCTCGGTGGGTCACAGAAATGGCATTGCGTGACACTGGTTTTCGTTGCACCAGTTTAATCTAGAGTTGGACTTTCTCACCGGAAAACCTCGACATGGTTTGGATATGAATATATCCCTGCTGGGTGAGAGGTGGTTGTCCATCCAGCTTAGAGTTGGACTTCCTCACCGGAAAACCTTGACATGTTTTGGATATCAGTAAATTTCCGCCAGGTGAGAGGTGGTTACCCATCTAGTCCAGAGTTGGACTTTTTCACCGGAAAACCTCAACGTGATTTGGATATAATATATCCCCGTTGGGTGAGCGGTGGTTGCCTATCTAGACTGCACTGGTCCAGTGTCTCCGACTTTAGATTTTGTGGTCGTGGCTGCTACCCTTCCTAGTGGTGACCAGGACAGAGCTTTTGTCGAGGAGGATGAATCCTCGCCACTAAACCCTGGGTTAAGCTGGTTTAGGTGTATTATCCCAGTATGGGTGTATATAGGACGTGACTGTTCTGCCCTAATCACATTTTTCTTCGTTGGCTGGGAGGAGTTTCACCCCACACATGGCAGCTGAAGAATCTCCCCAGCAATGTGATGGCATCTATGATTTCATCTTCAAATATTGGTGGTCCATCACAGTTTTTAATATCTGATCTTAATTCTGGTCTTTCTCCTTCATATAGCTCACTTATATATTCTGTCCACCTGTCCAAAATGCCTTCTTTTCCCATTAACATTCTACCTTCTTTTGATTTCAGGCATCCTGTGATATATTTTTTCTTCCTGTCTGTGAGTTCACTAATTCGTTTGTTCATGTTTTTGCTGTCTCTATTATGGAAATCCTCAATTTGTCTGCACTGATCATTTAACCAGACTTCCTTTGCTTCTCTGCATTTGTGTCTTATTTCTTTATTTATCCTGCTATATTTTTATTGGTTATTTTTACTCCTCCTCCTCTTGTCCATCAGTACCAAGATGTCATCTGTCATACATTTGTTCTTGGGGGCTTCTTTTTTCAGTGGTATTGTCTCCATAACAGTTTGGTGGATAGAATCTCTTGACATTGCTCATTGTTTATCTATACTGTTTATCTTTGCTATTGCATTGTATCTGTTTGTTATAATAATTCTGTATTGTTTTCACAGTTTTTGGTCATTTTTAAGGAGTTCTGCATTCAGTTTGATGTTTCTCACTTTTCTGCATGCTTTATTTAGCTTTATTCTAATTTTTCCACAAAGTGGGTCATGGTCACTATTGCAGTCAGCTCCTGGCATGGTTTTTGTTCTCAGTAATGCATTCTGGAATCATTTGCTGATTAATATGTAGTCTATCTGGTTAAAAGTCTTTTTGTCTGGCGTGCACCACATTGGCAGTCTTCAGGGATGTTTTTTAAATCAGGTATTTCTTACAGTCATGCTATGTATTCTTGCCCATTCAGTTAATTTACTACCTCTTTCATTCCTCTCTCCCAATGTCTGAACTTCTTTCTTTACTAACTTTGGCATTAAAATCTCCCATTACTATAGTAACTTCATGTGACTTTGTTTCAGGGCTGTCTATGTGTTATTATAAAATAGCTGTGTATCTTCTTCAGAACTATTGGCTGTTGGAGTGTACACTTGTGTAATATTTACAAGGGGTGATTGATAAGTTCTCTGCCTAAAGTACAACAGATTATATGTGGACAACTCTTTTGGCTTATTTCTCAACATAGTTCCCTTTCAAGTTTATGACTTAGTCCAGCGATCATGGAGCATTCAGATCCCTTCTTTGTAAAAGCCAGCATCTTGTGCCAGTAGAAAGTCATCATCTGAAATAAATTTGCGACCACTGAGCTCCTTTTTGAGTTTGTTAAACAGGTAATAGTCCGAAGAGGCCAAATCTGGGGAATAAGGAGGATGTTCAAGAAACTGGAAGCCACATTCATGAATGGCAGCCATTGCCACTGCCGACTTGTCTTGATGAAAGATGACTCCTCTCGTCAATTTCCCTTGATGCTTTTCCTTCAGTTTGACCTGCAGTTGCTTCACAGGATTAGTGTAATAGGCCCTGGTGACCCTTCTGCCCTTTTGAAGATAGTCTATCAATAGCACACCTTCTGAATCCCAAAAGATGGAAGCCATCACTTTTCCTGCAGACAGAACCACTTTTGCTTTCTTTGGAGGTTGGGATCCATGATGTTTCCACTGCTTTGGTTGTTCTTTGGTTTCTGGTTGAAAATGATGAACCCAAGTCTCATCATCGTCACAAATTGCAGAAAAAACTTTTCAGGATCTGCAGAAAAATGGCCAAGATTGTCTGTTGACATGTTGAGATGCTGTCGTTTGTGATCAGCTCCAAGAAGTTTCGGGACCCATCGAGCAGAGACCTTTGTCATTTGAAGATCATTGTGAATAATGGCATGAACATGTTCTTGGGAGATTCCCAACTCAGTAGCAGTGTACATGGATTCTGCTGGTGGTTTCATAGGTGGTTACCGTTCTTGGCCTTCCTGGATGGGGATCATCTTCCAGACTCTCCCTTCCATGTTTGAAGTGAGCTGCCCATTTCTTCACTGTGCTGTAAGAAGCGGCACTCTCCCCTAGATCTCTGCCTCATGGATCTCATTCGATGATAACCCCTTGATGCAGAGGTAGCGAATGACTGCTCGATGAGAAATTTTATCCATTTTCTCAATTTCCGCCACGCCTTACCACTTCAGTAGCCTGTACAAAAAGTTGGTTACAGTTAATTTCTTGAAACTTGGTGTTCAATCTTACATTAACCTGATCTACAAATTCACCTAATATCAACTGTGTGTTTCAAGTATTTGTACCTTAGGCCGAGAACTTATCAATCACCCTTCGTATCTTCTTCTTCTTCTTTGTTCGCATTGTCTGTCTATATCTGCAGTCCTGTCTCTTGGATAAATTTAACTGTTTTTTGTAATTCATGTATGGAACCATAGAGCTTATCTTCTTTAGTGGTTTCACTGGGCCAGTAATTATTTCTCAGTATCTCATAGTTGGTACAGTTTTGGAGGATATATGTTCCACAGTTTGGGGCACCTGGGCATATGTACATAGATTAGTAGTACCAACCTTAAACTTTGTATACATATGACTTCGGAGTTGGCTGTGTCCTGTTCGGAGACGGAAAATGGTGACTTGTTCCTTTCTGTTTATCATGTGATAGTCATCATGTGGTGGTGTTTGTGGCTTCCTGTAGGTTTTTATCATACTTTTCTTCTGATTATAGGTTGCTCCATTTCAATGCCCTCTTTGGCCAGATGGTCAGCTTTCTCATTGCCTGGTATCCCACAGTGGGAAGGAATCCACTGCAAAGTGACTCCATGTTGTAAGCCAATTTTTGACAAGATATCCTTAAGGTCTGGTAGTTTGTTGCACTGAAGAGCTTCCAGTTCTGATCTTGCATGTGTGAAAATTACTACGGGACACATATCAGTTCTGGAGTCTGATAGTTTTTGAACTGCGGCAATAATTGCCCTAACTTCTGCATCATAGTTGTTGCAGTATTTTCCAGTGGATATGGAAATCTTCTCAATGGTGTTGTTTGGATATTAAATATATGCACCTGCCCCTCCATTCTTTATGTCATTGTGTGCAGATCAGTCTGTATACACACCTATCCAGGTGTCACATGGATATTTGTCATCTAGCAAACTAAATGTGGCTGTTGATCTTACAAGACTGCTCTGCATCTCACCATTCTGCACACCTTTCACTTCAGTCTGAATAGTTATTTGTGTATAATCTGCTTCTTTCCATGGTGTATGCTCTGGTACAGATGATAATGGAGTGACTACGGTTGGAAGGTCAGGTATCAGCTTACGCATACGCTTGGCCTGATGAATGAAGTTGCTTCTTTTAAGCTGTCTTAGTGCCAAATTATTGAATCTCTACTTCAGGGGATGGCTTACAGAGCTGAGGAATTTCTCTCCCAAGGTCATGACCTTTGTGTCTCTACATTCCTTCAGTTCTTGAATACCAACTATTTTCTGCATTTCTTCTACCGGTGTGGAGGATCTCATGGCACCTGTGATAATCTGTAGTGACTGATTTTGTACCTTGTCTAGATTATGCAGCGTAGTTTTTGATAATGTGCATCAAGATGAGGATTCTTTCACTAGCTCCCCATGTGGTTCCACTCAATTTTCTTAATATGGCTAGTTTTCTTCTGGCTTTTGCTTCTGCACTGTTGATATGTTGCTTACAGGTCAGTTTTAAATCAAGAGTCACTCCTAAGTAAGTGGGTTGGTTGTCCATCATTTTTTAAGGATATTTCATTTACAAAGATCTTATCTGCTTTCTGTTTAGATGACCCCTCGTATGTTTATTGGTTGTCCTTTCAGTTGAGCTAGCATGCGTACAAAGAAGAGAAGTTGGGCTAGCAGGACTTGGTCCGAGAAATTGAAATATCCCACAACTGTTCTTGCTGATTGTTTGTCAAATATTATTCCTACTCCTCATTCATGTTTCTCATCTCCTGAATATATTATTGTATAATATTCAGAGTTTCCTGCACCTGTCCGTCTAACTTCACACATTCCTAGTATGTTGATCTTCATCTTTTCAATTTCCCTCATTGAGGAGGTTTCAAAACACTGAAAACTACATAAAATAATAAGGTAAAGACAAAGGTAACCCTGTCACATCTTAGAGGCACATAGGAATATGGTGTTAGTGCTCATATTTTCCTTGACCTGTCACCATGTTAGAGGGTGATGTGGTCAGCATCATGCCTGGTCACCTTTCCTTTCTTGGCCCCAGAAGAAGTTGGGTACCCATTTCTACAGCAGGATTTCTGGGGCACCTCCAGCTGGATTTGAACCTCTGACCATCACCATGAGAGACCATTGTACTAATCACTTTGCCACTCATGTGCCCAAAATAATAAGGAAAAGACAATAACAAATTCTTTCAGTAGTGTCAGATAATCTGACAATGAAAAAACTAAAGTAAAGTAAAGAAAGAAATGGCAAGTTAAAAATATTTGAATGGAATGGGCAGGTAACATGGTAAAAGGAAGGCAACTGAACTGTTTAGAAGCATCACAGGACATGCAGAATGGAGAAGCATAATTTCCAGCATCTTTAAACAGGGCATACAATTAATTGAAAGTAACTGGCAGTCCTACTTGTGAATTATGCTGGATATGATTTTGTAGCACATTAGTGCTTGAACTTCTTGTTGCCCACCAGACAGTTAATAGCTCTCACAGAACTTTATTTCAGATGTCTGCTGTACCCCTTGACTCATCATCATCTTGTGTCATTGGCTGCAGTGAGTCTCCAGTCTGTTCTCTCTCTTGCCTTTGTAGTGTACTCAGCCACGCTAGTTCACATACATCACTTGATGTTGTCCACCCATCTATGTCATTGACGTCCTCTGTTTCTCTTGCCTTCAATCTTGCCCTCAAGTAGTATTCATTATAGTATTGTACCTCTTGACATGCCCAAAGTATCTCAGTTGTCTTGTTTTTACAATTTTCAGTATTTCTCTTTTCATTTCCAGCTAATCTAGCACTTCTTTGTTTATTGTCTTTTCTGTCCATTTGATATGCACCATTCTTCTGTATGTAGGATGTAGCAGTGAATCTTGCCTCATGTTATTATCACTTTTTTTTTACTTGAATTACTCAGGCATTGACTGTAGGTATTTTAATTATAACAACAAAATCCAGAGAGTGGTGTTTCAGTGATCTCATATACAATTTAATATCACAGGAAATCTAGGCATTCATGAAATGCTTGAGAATTCTACTGAGCACAAAAGCAAGAAAATTTTGCACTACTGTGAAATGAAGTTAGTGTTAAAATAATTATGTGACAAAATATTGACTGCTTCCAATTTTAATACAGAGATAAAGGGGTTAAAACAACAGTACAAATACGAGACATAAAAAATATCTGGACTGGATTTATAAAAATGAGCTACAAGAGATAGTGATATGTAATTTAATTACCTTTGAGACAGTCCTTTTCCAAAGCAAAACACTTAGTCCATGCTGATTCCACTGCTTGAAGCACCTTTTTGAATTAATCTTCTGATATGGGGAATAGCTACCTCATTGCATTCTACTGTATCTCAACATCCTGAAATCTTTTCCTTTTCAAGTGGTATTTTATTTTTGGGAATATCACGGGGGTGATATCAGGTAAATATGGTCTCTGTTGGAATTGTGGAATACAGTGCTTAACAAGAAACTGCTGCAAAATTGTGATGTGTAGGCAGGCACTTTGTCATGGTGGAATTGCCACTTGTCACTCTCATGCAGTGTCAGCCTTTTGTGATGAACTGCATCACTCAGACACCACAGAGCTTCACTGAGGTTTTTCTTGTTGATTGTCTAACCTGATAGAGCGTATTCATGATGCATAATTCTATTGTAATTGAAAGAAACACTCAGCATTGTCTTGAAGTTGCTGTAGGTCTGTCAAGGTTGTTGGGTCTGAGAGACATTGAGGTCTTCTACTGTGAAGGCCGGACCTTAGTTTCTGGGTCATAACCGTAAACCCACAGTTCATCACCAGTTATGATTGTTTTTAAAACATTTTCATCATTTTTGATGCATTCAAGCAGGTCACGAGCAGCCGAAACATGGGCCTTTCTCGTTGATTCACTTTTTCTGATATGACAGTTGTGATGAACAGATATAGATACGTAGGAACAAAGCACTGCTGTAAACAAAGTAGACAGGCTGAGGACATGTGACTTTATGCCACATGCCAGGTATATGGCAAGGTCAGCCTGTGCCTTTTCTCTTCTGATTGTGTCAGTTGGTTCTGGAGTTATATGCCCTCAGTCCAGATACTTTTTGATCACACCACTTGATCATTTTAAATTTGAACCTGTAAAGTTAAATAAGAAAAGTTAAAACTAAAAGTTTTTAAAAACTCTTTATTTATTTACTTTTCAGAGTATTCCTTCATACACGCTTATTACACATTTGTTATTAAACAGAATACCTGTTTGTAAAATGTGTAATATTTATATTCATTATAGCATACTAACATTCAAACCATCTATAGGGTGAGTCAGGTCAGAATGCAATGAAGGGACCATTTCAAGATCCTGCTGGAGCCATAAAAGATTTTGTGAAGAAGTTCAAAGACAAAACTCGCAATGATTGGAATGATCGAGCTAATTTCACTCCAGTGAAAGGGAAGTACACTTTGCTTGAGATGGCAGGAGATGACGGTGACACAGAAGATCATGTGGATATATCAGTTAAGGTAGGTCAGTTCTGAATGTTTCCATCATCAGTTAAATTACAAGTAAAAAGTAAATGATATGAAAGTGGAGTATTTTTATTTAAAAGATCACATAAATGCATCACAATACTGAAGACTATCATTAATAAGACAGTTATTCACTTATGATGCTGTATAAAATGATGCATTTGAGGTAGTCAAAGATTGCCTAAATCAATATGCATGTAATCTCTCCATCTATCTTAGTCTTAGTGTGAAATTGAATTTCGTCATTCATCTCAGTACAAATCAAATATATCCATACTACAAGCACTTAATATTGAAGAAGGCTGGCTAGTAAAGATTATTAAACAGAGAAAACTTAAATATTCTGGATACATTAAACGTCATGATAATTTAGAGAAGTCTATCTTGGAAGGTCGCATAGTGGGAAAAAGAAAGAGAGGAAGGTGAAGATGGCTGCAAGACATCATTGATAGTCTGCAGATGGATGCATCGGCAGCAGGGCATCTTGCTTACAACTGAGAGGCCTACAAGAGAGCTTCTTCTTCTTCGTTCGCACTGTCTGTCTATATCTGCAGTCCTGTCTCTTGGATAAATTTCACTGTTTTTTGTAACTCATGTATGGAACCGTAGAGCTTATCTTCTTTAGTGGTTTCACTGGGCCAGTAATTATTTCTCAGTGTCTCGTAGTTGATGCAGTTCTGGAGGATATGTTCCACGGTTTGGGGCACCTGGGCACATGTACATAGATTAGTAGTACCAACCTTAAACTTTGTATACATATGACTTCGGAGTCGGCTGTGTCCTGTTCGGAGACGGAAGATGGTGACTTGTTCCTTTCTGTTTAGCATGTGATAGTCATCATGTGGTGGTGTTTGTGGCTTCCTGTAGGTTTTTATCATGCTTTTCTTCTGATTATAGGTGACTGGTATGTCTGGTTGCTCCATTTCAGTGCCCTCTTTGGCCAGATGGTCAGCTTTCTCATTGCCTGGTATCCCACAGTGGGAGGGAATCCATTGCAAAGTGACTCCATGTTGTAAGCCAATTTTTGACAAGGCATCCTTAAGGTCTGGTAGTTTGTTGCACTGAAGAGCCTCCAGTACTGATCTTGCATCTGTGAGAATTACTACAGGACATGTATCAATTCTGGATTCTGATAGTTTTTCAACTGCAGCAATAATTGCCCTAACTTCTGCATCAAAGTTGTTGCAGTATTTACCAGTGGGTATGGAAATCTTGTCAATGGTGTTGTTTGGATATTCAATATATGCTCCTGCCCCACCATTTTTTATGGCATTATGTGCAGATCCATCTGTATACACACGTATCCAGGTGTCACATGGATATTTGTCATCTAGAACACTAAGTGTGGCTATTGATCTTACAAGACTGCTCTGCATCTCACCATTCTGCACACCTTTCACTTCAGTCTGAATAGTTATTTGTGTATAATCTGCTTCTTTCCATGGTGTATGCTCTGGTACAGATGATAATGGAGTGACTACAGTTGGAAGGTCAGGTATCAGCTTACGCATATGCTTGGCCTGATGAATGAAGCTGCTTCTTTTAAGCCGTCCTAATGCCAAGTTATTGAATCTCTCCTTCAGGGGATGGCTTACAGAGCTAAGGAATTTTTCTCCCATGGTCATGACCTTTGTGTCTCTACGTTCCTTTAGCGGTTGAACACCAACTATTTTCTGCATTTCTACTATTGGTGTGGACCTCATGGCACCTGTGATAATCCGTAGTGACTGATTTTGAACCTTGTCTAGATTATGCAGCGTAGTGTTTGATGCTGTGCACCAAGATGTTGAGCCATATTCTAAATGTGGTAGAATACTTTGCTGATATACATTCTTGAGGATTCTTTCACTAGCTCCCCATGTAGTCCCACTCAATTTTCTTAATATGGCTAGTTTTCTTCTGGCTTTTTACAAGAGAGCTGTTAGGGAGGCAAAGTTCTGCATGGAACAGCAAATGACTTACTAACCGTCATCTCCAGTTCAGCAGAGTTTTTAAGTACTAAGAAGCAAAAGCACCTTCTTGAGAACTTACACAGATGGGTATCAGAGCACTTACAGACTTGTTCAGTGTCATTTGGTGATAACATTTCAGCTTTAACTATGCATATGTGGATATGATATGATGAGAATGGCAGCTGATATCATTTTCAAAAAGGTAAAATCCCCATTTCCATGCCATTAAATCATATTAGGGATACAGTATTAGGCCCATATTTCCAAGACTTTTGGTACATTCAGGTGTGGTGTGGTCATGAAGATATCTTTAGCCCCACTCTAGAGATCACACCTAATTTCAAAAAGATAGAGTGATTAAATTCTTATTTAAGGAAGTATTATTTTTTTTTAAAATTCAGTTTTAACATTTTGTGAAAATTCCTGCTTGCAGTTTATCTTGTTTTTAGGTTTTTTATATATAGTAATTCTAACACAGATCATATTATGATGCAAAGCATACAACTGTATGTTCTTCCAGTTTTTTCAGTCATTATATAGCTTATTTTTTTTAAATTGATTTTTCTGTTTTATGAACAAAGATACATAAAGTGTTCTATCAAGTGGAAATAACTTTGTTATTTGTTCCAATTTAGACTGAGAGTAACAAGTCTGAGGCTTCCTGCACTCTTGATAAGTCAACACAGGATCTAATTAAACTGATCTTTGATAATGATATGTTTAAGGCAACTCTTCAAAAATTTGACATTGACACCAAGAAGATGCCATTAGGAAAACTCAGCAAGGCACAAATTGCCAAAGGTAATGTTTATCATAAAAATGGGCTTGACTGTTAACCAAGATAAGACATAGTATATGAAGATATCAAGAGACCAGGGGCAGAATGATCCAAATTATATAAATGTTGGAGATATGATAATTAGGAAACAAGAAACATGCAAATATCTAGGCACAACCTTCAACAGAGGCACCATAGCAAGTGAGGAAATTAAAATCAGAGTACAGATAGTGAATCAAATATACTTCGCCTTGCAACGCCTGTTAAAATCCAAAATCCTGTCCCAGAACACCGAAATAACAATCTACAAAACTATAATAAGACCAGCTGTCATATATGGATCAGAAATGTGGAGTACAACAAAGAAAAATGGACAAAAATTGCAGATCTTTGAGAACAAGATCCTAAGAAGAATATTTGGGCTCATAAATGATACCAACAGTGGAGAATGGAGAGCTAGAAAGAACACTGAACTGAGCAGCTTATTTAAATCCCAATGAATTATAAATGAATTGAAACTGAACAGACTACACAAAATAGTTGTTGTTTCCTGCTTGTCCTAAGTCAAATCTCATCTCTCACAATGTTGAAGCTATTGAATAATGCACCCTGTTTGGATCCAATTGTATTGTTTTTCATTTTTTGGCCTTGCTATTTTCATGTATTCAGTTTTCTCATAACTTATTTATCTTTAGCCTCACTTTTTCTGATTATTCTTGCAGGTGTTTGAACACTTCTATGGTCTCTTGCAAAGTTTCTCCTACTGTCTTTATATCATCTGTATATCTTAACTCTTTCCGTGCCTTTGGACATTATAATGACGCTTCCGGTTTCCCGTTGCTTACCAATGGTCATTATAATGATCGTTGGTTTGTTTCAATAAAACAACTGGTGTAACATTTAGATTTTACATATTTCGTCCGCGATTCCAGTGACACTTTTCAAAACGGCGAAAGAGTGCCTAGATACGAGCGATGCCGAGCGAGAAAAAGGATGAGAAGCATGGAAATTTTTCAATTTTTGACGATGTAGCTAGGGGTATGGACATAGCCTATGGCCACCCCGCTGCTTTTGAATGTATTCCGAGTAGATCTAAACATATTTAGACAACTGGAGAAGTAGTTAGGAGGTTAGTTCAGACATTCATTCAGCGAGAATGCAACACAGAATCACAATACGAGATCGACAAGTAGATCTACACTTCTCAGATGGTAAGTAGTGGTAAGTAGTGCAGATCTAGACCTCGCCGATGGTGAGCTGGCCACAATCAGTGTCTAAAAACATCACATTACTTCTTTTTTCCTAAAAAACTCTGCATTTATGAAATTTTCATTCATTTAGCTATACTTTGAAACATATTAACTCTTTCTGTGCGTATGGTCGAAAATTCGACATTGCTTGTTTCATTAAAACAAGCGGTGTAACATTTAGATTGTACATATTTCGTCCGCGATTCTGGTGACACTTTCAAAATGGAGAATGTGTGCCTAGTTATGAGCGATGCCGAGCGAGAACAAGGACACGAAGCATGGAAATTTTTTAATTTTTGATGATGTAGATAGGGGTATGGACATAGCCTGTGGCCACCCCGCTGCTCTTGAATGTTTTCTAAGTAGATTTAGACATATTTAGATGACTGGAGAAGTAGTTAGGAGGTTATTTCAGACATTCATTCAGCGGAAATGCAATACGGAGTCACAATACGAGATCGACAAATAGATCTACACATCTCAGATGGTAAGTAGTGGTAAGTAGTGCAGATCTAGACCTCGCCGATGGTGAGCTGGCCACAATCAGTGTCTAAAAACATCACATTACTTCTTTTTTCCTAAAAAACTCTGCATTTATGAAATTTTCATTCATTTAGCTATACTTTGACACATATTACGTATACAGAAGTACATGGAAATACTGTTTTCCATTCCATTTTACAACTAGACCCCCTTACAGACCAAGACCCGCGATTTTGGTCTGGTACTCAACCATACGTCCGCTTTTCTTCCTCTGGCACAGAAAGAGCTAATATTCTCCTTCTGTCATTAGCGATTTGTTCTTTATTGTTCTTATAATTTTTATCTAGGGTCAGATTGAACTGCACTGGGGGCAGGGCATCACCTTTGCTTCAGGCCTGTTCTTATTTGGAATGGGTTTGATGTCTTTCCTTTATCTAACACCATATTTTGTTTCCTCCTTGCATAGTTTACTTATGTTAATGTATTTTTTAGGTATCCCAAATCTTTTGTTATATTCCAAAGCCTGTTTCTGTGGATGCTATATCATATGCCTTTTTTAAATCTGTGAGATGACATGACCTTCCAAAATCTGTAAAGGATTAGTATACATCAGACACCCATATACAGTGATCTTTTGGGCATATGAAACAGGTACCATAATCTCTGCAATGCATTACTGACAACAAAAACCATGCCAGGAGTTGACTGCTGTAGTGACCATGACCCACTCTGTGGAAAAATTAGAATAAAGCTAAAGAAAACATGCAGAAAAGTGAGAAACATCAAACCGAATACAGAACTCCTTAAAAATGACCAAGAACTGCAAGAACAATACAAAGTTATTATAACAAATAGATACAATGCAATAGCAAAGATAAATAGTATAGACGAACAATGGGCAATGTTAAGAGATTCTATCGACCAAACTGTTAAGGAGATAATACCACCAAAAAAAAAAAAGAAGTCTCTAAAAATAAATGGATGACAGACGACATCTTAGGACTGATGAACAAGAGGAGGAGGAGTAAAAATAATGAGAAAAAATATAGCAAGATAAATAAAGAAATAAGACGCAAATGCAGAGAAGCAAAAGAAGTGTGGTTAAATGAACAATGCAGACAGATAGAGGGCTCTCATAATAAAGACAGCAAAAACATGCACAAACGAATTAGTGAACTCACAGGCAGGAAAACAAAATATACCACAGGATGCCTGAAATCGAAAGAAGGTAAAATGTTAATGAGAAAAGAAGACATTGTGGACAGGTGGACAGAGTATATCGGTGAGCTATACGGAGGAGAAAGACCAGAATTAACACCAGATACTGAAAACTGTGATGGACCACCAATACTTGAAGATGAAATCATAGATGCCATCAAACACATGAAGAAAGGAAAAGCGACTGGGTCTGATAATATAACAATAGAAGAAATAGAGGCGCTAGGGGAGATAGGGATAAAAATAATAACCAAGTTACTGAATGACATTTACAACAGTGGTTATATTCCCAATGACCTGATTAAATCCATGGTTATAGCACTACCAAAGAAACCAGGTGCAAAGGAATGTGATGACCACAGGACTATCAGCCTCTCATGTCATATAACAAAGCTACTTCTGAGAATAATTATGAGAAGAACAAGGAAAAAGATAAAAATGGAAATAGCAGATGAACAGTTTGGATTTGTTGAAGGAAAGGGAACACACAATGCTATTTATGCTTTATGAACACTAACAGAAAGAGCTTTAGAAGTACAGAAAGATCTCTACTTATGCTTCATTGATTACACCAAGGCATTCGACAAGGTGAAACATAATGAAATTATTAAAATGCTTGAAGACATCAGTATAGACGGCAAAGACCTGAGGATTGTAAAACATCTATACTGGCAGCAAGAAGCAGCAGTTTGAGTTGAAAATAGAACTGGAAAATATCAACCGATAAAACAAGGGGTGCGACAGGGATGTGTACTATCTCCAGACCTTTTTTTCTCTGTACAGCAAGAATATTCTAAGAACGATCATCACAGAACCAGGCATAAAAATTGGAGGATACAATATTAACAACCTTCGGTATGCTGATGACACAGTACTGATAGCTGAGAACCAACAAGACCTGCAAAATCTCTTGGATAAAATTGCCAAAGAAAGTGAACAGAAAAGTCTTACTTTGAACATCAAAAAGACAGAGACTATGGTTATATCTAAGAAACAGAATCCACCAGCATGCAGTATAAAATTAAATGGAACTATTCTAAAGCAGGTGGAATGTTAGAAAATGAGTCCTAAAATGCTATATTGAGCCTATCTTGTTATATGGAAGTGAATCATGGATAATAGGCAGGTCTGCACATTGGAAGCAGCAGAAATGTGATTTATTAGAAGAATGTTGCGAATCCCCTGGGCAGCAAAAATAACTAATGAAGAATATATGAGAAGAGCTGGAGAGACAAAAAATCTTGTCAAAAAGATAAGAGAGAGACAATGTACTTTCATAGGACATGCAGTGAGAAGAGGGGGCATTGAAAATATTATAACAACAGGAAAAATGGAAGAAGATCAAGAGGAAGACCAAGAGAAATGATACTGGACGGTCTGACAGGATGGTGTGAGAGGAGATCACCAACTGAGCTGATGGCCTGCATGAAAGATCGTGTACTCTGGAGAAGCATAATAGCCAACGCCAGTCAGCACGGCACCTGATGATGATGATGACAATAATCTCTCTGTTGTTCCTTCAGTGCCAAAACCAGATAGGGCTGCTGGTAGCAAGAAATTTCCACTTTTGTTGGTCCTTCACTAACTTTTTGGCTGTCTCTCATGTCATTCCTTTGTTTACCAGTATTTTTTCTGCAGTACACCTCCAAGTCACTTTAGGTCATCTCATGCTTCTTTTACCTCTGTGGAGTCCATATCAAAGGTGTATTTGATAAGGATTAATCTTTCATTTTCATGATATGGCCAATCCAGTGCCACTTTCTCCTTTCAGTCACTGTTAACAGTGGTGTCATGTCTGTTTCTTAATAAAAGGTTATTCATTCATTCATTTGCATGTCCCTTGCGGAACTTTGGCGCACTAACAGCACTCCTGTAGGCCTCTCGGTTGTGAGAAAGAAGGCCTTCTGCTGATGCATCCATTTGCAGATCATCAACGATGTCTTGCAGCCATCTTCGCCTTGATCTTCCTCTCTTTCTTTTTCCCATTATGTGCCCTTCCAAGATGGTCTTCTCTAGATTATCATGACGTTTAATGTGTCCAGAATATTTAAGTTTTCTCTGTTTAATCCTCTTTACTAGCCAGCCTTCTTCAATATTAAATTCTTGTAGTATGGATATATTTGTTCTTTTTTTGTGTCCATGATATTTGAAGAGCTCTTCTGTAGCATTTACATTCAAAGGCATTTATGTTTCTCAGCTGTTTTGTTAAGTGTCCAGGTCTCACAGGCATATGTTGCGATGGAAAAGATGCATACCCTTAAAAATCTTATTTTTGTCATTGTCTGTTCCTCTCCACAGATTCTTTAGATGTTTTATTTTCTGAAGAGCGATAGATGTCCTTTTTTTAATTTCTCTCATTATATCTCCATTATTAGTTATCCAAGATATTCAAAACTCTCCACTTCTTCCAATTTTTCCTCATTTATACATATTCAGCTGCCTTGTTTGTTTTGTCAGTTGTCATCAACTTACTTTTCTTTGCATTAAGATAGAGGCTTTGCTCTTCGCTGTTCTTATGGACTGACATAATTAGTTTTTTCCGTTCCTTTTTGTGTTGTGGACAGTAATACTGTGTATTCAGCATATCAAATCTCTGGTATTTCATAACCTTCAATTGTTATGGCATTGTAATATTCTTTGTCTACATCCTCTCTAACATTCCTCATTATATTTTCAGTATACAAGTTAAATAAGTAAGGTGACAATATGCACCCCAGATGAACCCCTTGTTTTATGTCAAACCAAGTTGTTGTTTCACCATTTATTCTTACTGCTGCCTGTTGGTCTAGATACAGCAATGATGTTATTTGTATCAAATGTGTTGGAAATCCCATTTTTTCCATTATTTCCCAAAGTTTCTGGTGTTGTACACAATCAAATGCCTTTGAGTAGTCCGTAAAGGATAAATATAGATTCACATTAAACTCTGCATTTAGGTCATTACTAAAGGTATTTGACCAGAACACTCCTTTTATTTTGTGTTGACACTTGGTTTGGAAGGTGTCAAGTGTACGTGCAGTTGTCTGTGTCATTTTTCCAGCATTCACTCCCATATAGTAAGATACTTAAAACTTAAACTTTTTAATATTCTGCGTTTGTTTTTCTGACCTTTTTTATTTTTCATATCTGGAGATATGGTTGAGTGCAGCCCAAGCTTGTTGGGTCTTTATTATTCTTATTTCAGCTTCGTCACTACTGTCTCTGTTTGCTGTTATTGTACTGCCAGGATATGTGAATTCTTCGACTTCTTCAACTGGCAAATAGTTCACTGTGATTGGCTTAATGATTTCAGCATTTTATTTCAAAATTTTGATCTCATTGTTCACTCATAGTCCCACACTGCTTGCTTTTGTTGCCAGCCAGTCTGTTTTTTCTTTCATATCCTTGTGGCTGTTTGAGAGTAATATTATGTCATATGGAAAGTTCAGGTCTTCTAGCATTGATATTAATGACCACTGCCTTTGTGTCAATCTGCTATTGTTTCCCTCATCACCCAATCAATGACAAGGATGAACAGTGGTGGCAATAGAATGCATCCCTGTTTCACCCCAGTATGGACATGAAAAGGGTCTGAGAGATGATTTCTACAGATTACTTTGTGGTGGAAATCTTCATATATAACTTCAATAACATTGAGAATATTTTTATGGGAATCCATGCCACCTGAGGATTCTCCACAGAGTATTTCTAACTATGTTGTCAAATGCCTTTTCAGAGTATATATTTGGCTATTCCATTCATTCCATTCATGTTCTAATATCTGTCTCAGAGTGAAGATCTGATCTGTGCAGCATTTGTTTTTCCTGAAGCCTGCTTGTTCTTTTCTGGTTCTGCTTTCCAATGCTGTCATGATTTTATTCATATTTAGGATGATTCAGCTGAAAACTTTACTGGTAGGTGAGAGAAGTGTAATGCGTCTCCTCTTCTCACCTATGCGCAGGTCTCTTTTCTTGGCTAGCTTGACTATTAACCCAGTCTTCCATTCCTCTGGGGTTTTTTCATTATCTCAAATGTTTTGTAGTATTTTGCATAGATACTTTGGTGTTTCATTGTCTTCTTCTTTCAGTATTTCTGCACTTACTCTATCTTCACCTGACACTTTGGTAGCTTTTAGTTTCTTTATTGTCATCTTGACATCTCCTGTTGTTATAGGTCCTGTGTTTATCTTAAGTTCTTCTTTTGCTGTTAGTACATCTGTTATAACTTGAGATTGGGTTTATTTAGTAGACTGCTGAAATATTCTTTCTGTTTTTTTGATGTTCCCATTTTCTCCATCATATTTGTTTTCAATCTTATGCTTTTAGTGGCCCATCTTGGCTTATGTAAAGTTTGCCTCCAAATCAACTAGTGGTCTTGTGGAGTGGTCTCTTGTCGTTGCTGTGTGCTGCTGCTTCTGCTTCTGTTGCTCCTTTCTTGTTGGCATGATGCTTTTACTTTTTTCTTTTTGGCCATAGGCTTTTCTTGTGTATTCTTTCAGTTGTTGTGATTGTGTAATTAGTAGCTTTCCATTCAGTTTTCTTCTGACCGTCCATTGAAAAAGGAGATTCAGACATAAAAAGGTACATAAATAAAGTGAGGTCAATCATGTATAACGGAGGCTGAAAAGATCATATGGTAGATATACAACCCTGAGGAAGTCCCCATGGTTGCTGACTGGAATAATGCCTGAAAACATCCACACCTTACCAACATTCATGTATAGCTCTGTTAAGAATGGTGAAATTGGGTGGCAGGACAAGCAGAATCAGAAATCAAAGAGTGAGTTATTAAACACTCCAACCAAGATGACCCTATAATATATACAGATGGGTCAGTCATGCATGGACAAAGGAGCAGATGGGGATTCATGGTCTATCACAGTGGACACCCCATCGTCAGTGAGTCTGGACCCTTCACCACAACCACACCCAGCATGAGATGGGAGATTGAAGCAATCACTTGAACCATAAACTGGTTAGCAAAACAGCAAGCATCACAGGTCATAATATTATCAGATTCACAATGCATGCTAAAAAAAATGAAAACCAGGTGATGCAGTGCAAGTGGTTGGCCAAATTAAAGGAGTCACAGATCTCCCTAAAATTTATTGCCCAGGACATGCCTATGTCAAAAGTAATGAAATGACAGATCAAGTGGCAAACAAAGCAACAACACTGGGCAACCTACAAATAGACAAAGCAGACATTATAACAGTCACCCTGTCAGAATTACAGGGAGATGAAAAATTTGAATGCAACAACTATCACTAAACTAAAGAAACAGACAAGAAATTAGACTCTTTTGAAAACACATGCCTAAGGAAAAACTCAGTATAAAGTGGAATGAACAACGCATGAACAAACAACAGCCTGTCTCATGGGTGATCAGAAAAAGATGGACATATGTCAGTTGTGTGATGAAAGGAAACAATCAGAGGATCCCCAAACAAGCTATCAAGTGGAACACAACAGGCCGAAGAAAAAGAAGTCGATCACGTGAAACTCTAAAGAGGACATTGTTAAGAGAGGCCGGTTCAGAGGGCATAACATCCCTTGATGATATTGAAAAACTTACTGAAGGCAGGAAATCTTGGCGAACTACCAGTGTTTAGAGGCATGGGAAGGATAGCAGAACTATCACTAAAATCTATGCAAAAGGGGAATAATGAAGGGCAGTAGTAGACATTCAGAACTGTGGAAAAAATCGAGCCATTGGCACTATCACCCAACATATGCTATGAACAACTCTGAGGTTAAAGGGTGAGCACATAATGGGAGTGTCCTGAGTGCAAAGAGGCCCATCTCTAGATCAGCAGCAGAGCATAACCATTCTTCAAGTTAATTTTTCTTTTTTGCTCAATGCTATTCAATGTAGTTTTACTAATCCATTCTTTTTTTCTTTTTTTTTTACAGTATCCGAAGACCTCTTTTGCTGTTTTTTTCCAATGCTTTGTTAAAGTCAGTCATAGTCAGTTCTTCACCATTTTGTAGGACTTTAAAGCAGTTTTCTAAATGCAGGAAAAATTTTCCCCTGGCTTGTTTTGTTTTCTTTGGCTTCAGTTTGATTTTAGCCATTATGAGATTATGGTCACATCCTTCATCAGCTTCTTTTCTAACAATAATGAGATCTCCATCTGCTGTTTATGAGTATGATTCTGTTGTTTCATCAGGTGATCTCCATGTTATTTTATGAATTTGCTTTTGCTGGAAGATCTTTCCACCTATAACTAATTTATTATTTTCACAGAAACTACAAAGTTTCTTTCCATTTGAGTTCCCACACCTTCTCTGCCAAATATATTTTCACAATGTTTGTTATTGTTGCCAAATTTTGCATTGAAATCACCCAAGATTATAACATGTCCTGTCTAGGGACTTTGTCCACTGCTGTTTGCAGACTGTAATAAAAGTTCTCTTTAGCTTCTTCCTCTGTATTTTCTTTTGATGTGTCACATACTATGAATGACAGATTGTGATTTCAATCTAGCATTAAGCATTCTTCCATCTATTGGTTTCCATTTTATCAGTGTTTCAGAGGCTTTTTGGTTCATGATTAATGCTACTCCTTGGTTATTTTCTCTCCCTGACTATAGCATGGTCCCTTTCCATCCTTGATTATTTATTGATCTTTTTTCTTCTCTGTTTTTCATGCTTCTTGGACTGCCAGTAGGTACAAGTTTCTTTCAGTGTCCCTGCCTGGTTCAGTGTTCTGACATCCCAGCGTCCTATTTTAAGCACTGTCTTTGGTGCTTAATGGCATGGAAACGGGAATTGTTTTTACCTTACTTTGGTGTTACTATGTTGCCTTAGTAACACCAAAGTAAGGTTTTAAAAAAAAAGGTTAAAAAAAAATTTCCCGTTTACTATGTTGCCTTAATGGATGCATCAACAGCAGGCCATCTTGCTCACAACTGAGAGACCTACAGGAGTGCTGTTAGGGAGGCAAAGTTCTACAAGGGACATGCAAATTAATGAATGTTGCTTTATGGTGTGTTTGGTGTCCAGGGTTCTGTTGTCACCATGTTGACTTCTTGTAGCAAGCTTTCATCAACATCCTTCATGAATCCAGTTTCCTGGCTAACTTCGCCTCTCACTGAAATTGTGAATTTCTCTTGTGTCAGTTTCTGTAGCTGTAAATCTTTTGTACAAGGATGAGGTTGCTGGACACATGCACCAACTTCCTTAGTTGCCTCTAATGACATGCATGGAAGGTACCATAAATGTTAAATTGTTAGCTACTGACAAGGAATAAAGCGAATTTATTGTACATTCCTAGGACTTATATGAGCAACTGAGCATTAAATGATTAAGACCTTTACAAGTGAAAGTCAGGTAGAAGGGATTTAGGAAAAATGTAATAAACAAATAGTTAGCTTGTAAAGAGGTTAAAAAAAAGTAAAGATAGCCTTGTTATGCTGTTAGTGACCATATTTCCTTTGGCCTGTAGATACACTAAAGCATGATGTGATGAGTATCATGTCTGACTACCTTTTCTTCTCCAGCTTCAGAAGATGCTAGGTACCTATTTCTACAGCTGAGTGATTGAAGTGCCTCTGTTTGGACACTGACCTCTGCAATGAAAGATGAGTGCACTAACTACTTCACTACTCAGGCAAATAAATTATGTTGTCATTTAAATATCATCTGGGTGTTGCAGAGTAAACAAACAAATTTTGATCCAATGCCATTGAGATTTGGCTGAAACTGATGAGCTACCTGGAACTAAAAGAAGAGTATTTCATTGCCAGCTGTTAGTCTATAAGGTCACCTTTTTTTAAAAAAAAAATTCCCCTCTTCTATTCTGAGGGAATTATTTCCACTTCCCAGATTTATATAAAATATGAGGGGCTGCAGATTTAGCATGACCACCCTTCCTCAAACGATGAAGAAGAACTTTAATTTGCTGTGCTAATTGAAGGATGAACTGGAAGAAAAATGATGAGGGAAGCCATGAAAAGGTGCTCTCTTTTGCAAGATAGTATGCTTGCATTGGATGTTTTGAAGAATCTGGGGTTTGGTTGCATAGATCATCCACCATACTTATCAGATCTTGCTCCATCTGTTTCCCATATCTTAAAAAGTGAAAGGAGGAAATTTTCAAATGGTCTAGATATGACAACAGCAGCAGAGCAGTATGTCAGTGACCAGATGTGAGATTTTTTTTTTTTTTGGAAGGGTTAGAGAAACTTGAAAAATGATGTGCCAAGTGTGTTGTGCTTTGCGGTGAACATGTGGAATAACATGCACATTTCATGGTGTTAGGTCATTCCCTTCTTGGACAGGGCAGTAATTTTTCAGCACCCCCTCATAAATCATTTGTTCATTCATTCATTCATTCATTTGCATGTCCCTTGCGGAACTTTGCCTCCCAAACAGCACTCCTGTAGGCTTCTCGGTTGTGAGCAAGATGGCCTGCTGCTGTTGCATCCATTTCCAGATCGTCAACGATGTCTTGCAGCCATCTTCGTCTTGGTCTTCCTCTTTTTCTTTTTCCCATTATGTATCCTTCCAATATGGTCTTCTCTAAATTATCATGACGTTTAATGTGTCCAAAATATTTAAGTTTTCTCTCTTTAATCCTCTTCACTAGCCAGCCTTCTTCAATATTAAGCTCTTGTAGTATAGATATATTTGTTCTTTTTTGTGTCCACGATATTTGGAGAACTCTTCTGTAGCATTTGTTAGGGGGAAAATATTTTCTTTCACCCCCTCTGTTAGGAATAGTTTAGATTTTTCCTTTTTTTTTTTGCCAAGTATAATTTTAATTTCTGTAATATATTTTATATATATATATATATATATATATATATATATATATGCCTGTATCTTTGACTAGTTAAGAATAATATATTCATGTTTCTTATTTTTTTTAAAACTTTCAGGCTTTGAAGCTCTGGAGGAGTTGGAAGAAGCAATAAAAAAAAATAAAAATATATCTAAAATAAATGAGCTGTCTTCTAAATTTTACACTGTAATACCCCACAGCTTTGGAAGAAGTATCCCTCCTCCAATTAAAACTGCAGAGGAGCTTCAACAAAAATATGATATGTTGGCAGTAAGTTTTAGAGTAATTTTAGCTATTGACTTGTGTTATAGAACAAAGAATAGGACTTTTCAATATCTCTAATACATGTAGAGACTTCTTTCTCAGATTCCAATTAAAAATTTTGCAGTTTTACAAGGGTCTAGCCATCTTTTCTTTAACAGAGATCATTGTTAGCTGTCTTTAAAACTTTAACACTTTTATGTCGGAGGTGCCATAAAGTCCACAGTATATTGTTCTCAAATTCATTATCATCCTATTTCATCTCTACAGTGAAGGTTGCCTACAATGGATCTCCAGTTTTGTCCTCAAGTTGAGAAAGAAGTGTTCATTACATGCTGTCTTTTGGTTATATATGAAGTTTTATTCCATTTTTCTTCATAAAATCTTTGAGTTCTTCATTATACTACAGTTTATAGTGTGATTTATTTGGATTTGGTTAGTCACATGGCCAGATTCTTTGTTTCTTGCTATGTTTGAGTGTAAGGGAATTTTCTGAAAAAAATGGAATCTTGGTGACTGTAGACACAGATGTTAAGATGTTCTTGCTCAAAATTTGTAACTTAATGGGGTAGGAAATGTTGGAGGGGGGGGGTCTGAGTGTTTCAGTAATTTTTGTCCTTCTGGTAAGCAAAGAATGCCAAATTATGTTCCATCAGATAGCTGAAATTTTTTTTCACTCCTTCTTTATAACAAAATTCATGTCACTCCATCTTCTTCATTTGATGTATCACTCCTTTGAACTGAGGCCACTCCTTCTTTATGACAAAACTCATGTCACTCCATCTTCTTCATTTGATGTATCACTCCTTTGAACTGAGGCCACTCCTTCTTTATGACAAAATTCATGTCACTCCATCTTCTTCATTTGATGTATCACTCCTTTGAACTGTGCATCAAATAATAATTATATATTATATTGAAAGGTACTTGGAGACATTGAGTTGGCGCAAAGTATCCAGAAAGACAGGGAGAAGGCTTCAGTGGACACAGTAAGTTAACAAATCATGTACACTGAGGAAAAAACTGCTTTGCTAACATAAAGTTCAAAATCTTGTTGATTAATTTTGTAGCATTTACTAAATAGGAATTGAAAGAATTCAAATATCATTTTGTTTTTATCCACCCATAAACTTGAAAGTGTTTTATTTAGGATATCCAAATTAGGAAAACTAGTCTTTTGTTGCATATGGCCTACCACTTGCCATATGCTCTATCAGCTAATTTACAAATGGTTAATAATTTGGATTTGTTCATCTGCTAATATTTAATTCCTTAATAGCCAATAACAAGGTCTAAGAGAGTTGCTAATTCTAATAGTTTTGAGATATACAAAGTCTGTCCAAAAATAATCAGACTTCTTAAATAGAGTGCCACATGATAGTAGACTCATGATAGTAGTGGTGTGTAGTAGTGACCTTGATTATGTGTGATCATGGTACATCAGTTAGTCATTGAGTTCATGCAGTAGAGTGAACTTGTCTCCTGTACCTTTTGCATTAAAAAAAAAAATTGGGCATATGAAACTGGCAAAATCTACTACTTCTTCTTCCTTCTGTTCTTCTTCTTCCTGTTCTTCTTTTTTTTCCATCTCTGTCTTGGTCTACCCCTTGGTTTTGTTTCCTTTATCTCTTGTGCAAACATAATTTTCTCTTCCATTCTTTCTACATGGTCTATCCAGCATAATCTGTTCAGTTCAAGACATTTATAATTCATTGGGATTTAAATAAGCTGTTCAGGTCAGTGTTTTTTCTAGCTCTGCATTCTCCACTGTTGGTATCATTTATAGGCTCAAAGATTCTTCTTAGGATCTTGTTCTCAAAGATCTGCAATTGTTCATCTTTCTTTGTTATACTCCACATTTCTGATCCATACATGACAGCTGGTCTTGTTATAGTTTTGTAGATTGTCATTGAACTATTCTAAAGCAGGTGCAGACATTCAAATAACTTGGAGCAGTAATAACTTCAGATGGGAAATGCAGAACAGAAATTAGGAACAGAATAGGCTAAGTGAAGACTGCATTTCAGAGAATGAGAAACATATCCAACACATCCTTATCACTGAATATTAGAAAATGAGTCCTAAAATGCTATATTGAACCTATATTGTTATATGGAAGTGAATCATGGACAATAGGCAGGTCTGCACAAAAATCATTGGAAGCAGCAGAAATGTGGTTTATTAGAAGAATGTTGCGAATCCCCTGGACAGCAAAAATAACTAATGAAGAATGTATGAGAGGAGCTGGAGAGACAAAAAATCTTGTCAAAAAAATAAGAGAGAGACAATGTCCTTTCATAGGACATGCAATGAGAAGAGGAGGCATTGAAAATATTATAACAGGAAAAATAGAAGGAAGAAGATCAAGAGGAAGACCAAGAGAAATAATACTGGACAGTCTGACAGGATGGTGTGAGAGGAGATCACCAACTGAGCTGATGGCCTGCATGAAAGATTGTGTACTCTGGAGAAGCATAATAGCCAATGTTAGTTGGCACGGCACCTGATGATGATGATGAGATTGTCATTTTGGTGTTTTGGGACAGGATTTTGGATTTTAACAGGTGTTGCAAGGCGAAGTATATTTTATTCCCTATCTGTACTCTGCTTTTAATTTCCTCATTTACTATGGTGCCTCTGTTGAAGGTTGTGCCTAAATATTTGTATGTTTCTGCTTTCCCAATGATCATATCTCCAACATTTATATAATCTGGACCATTCTGCCCCTGGTATCTTGATACCTTCATATACTCTGTCTTATCTTAGTTAATGGTCAAGCCCATTTTTAATGCCACATCTCTCAGGTGTATGCAGGTATTGATGACTTTTGCATAATTTCCCCTGCTGGGTCAGTGTCTTCTTCCTATCCTAGTATTTTAGCTTGTTCTTCTGTACTGCTTTCTTCTTTCACTTTTCTAATTACCTTTTCTAGTACTAGGTTGAACAGTAACGGACATAATTTATCACCTTGTTTTAAACCAGTTCTTATATAGAAAGGTTCTGACTTTCTTCCTTTATATATTACTATATTTTGTGCATCCTTCATACATATTCTGGTCAGACTGATTAATTTATTAGGTATCTCAAATTCTTTCATAATTTTCCATAAGCTGCTCCTATCTATGCTGTAATAAGTGTAAATAATTTATTTATTACAGAGCATTCATCCCCTCTGTAATTTCTGATTTGAGGTATGATTTTTGTGTGTTTGGTATCAATTAAAACTTGGTCTGTCTGGTTACATGTTAGTTTATCAGGTGATTTCCATGTTTGTTTATGATGTTCTTATTTTGAAATTGTGTGCTCCTATTCTCATTTCATAAGCTTCTGCCATATTTATTAGTCTCCATCCATTATCATTTGATGTTTCATGCAGACTTTCTTTTCCTATGATGTGTCTGTATGATTCTTCCTTTCCTGTCTTTGCATTGAAATCTCCTAGTATTTTCAGTATATCATGTTTCAGGATCTTCTCTGTTACTTTCTCTAATCTGTTGTAAGATTCTTCTTTGACTTAATCCTCTGCATCTTCTGTTGGTGGATGCACATTAATCATTGTTGGTCAGGGTATGCAAGCTGTTATGCCATGACAAAGCACCTGCTCCATGTAAAGTCACACACACTGTTAGAGATGGTACCTACTTTTCAAATTGGGTGAAAGATAATCCTGGATGGCCTTCCATGTCAACAGATGATGATCATATGAAGAAAGTGCACACTTTGATTCATGAAAATCATCACATAACTGTCCATGATGTTGCATCAGTATATTAGTGGAGGAGGTCAACGAATTTGAATACCTTGGCAGTAGAGTAGTAGAAAATGGAGACAGCACAGAGGACATCAACAGCAGACTTACTAGAGCAAACCAGGCTTTTGCAGTGCTGCAGGCTATATGGAAGTCTAAAAAACTAATCGTGAATATGAAAATCAGGATATTTAAGAGTAATATTCTAAGTGTACTACTCTATGGAAGTGAATGCTGGGAAATCACCAAAACCACAGAAAACAAATTGAATTCTTTCCAGGCTAAATGTTTATGAAGAATTAGAAAAATATTTTGGCCAAACACCATAAGAAATAACATCTTGTTGGCAGAAATGCAGATGAAGCCACTGACAACAATTATTGAGGAAAGACGTTGGCAATGGTTGGGACATGTGCTCCGAATGACTGACAACTCACTACCAAAAATAGCACTAAGATGGACACCACAGGGGAACAGAAATAAGGGTAGACCAAAAGAGACATGGAGAAGAACAACAGAAAGGATGTTGAGCAAGAGCAGAAAAAAAGGCAAAGGACAAGCATTTGTGGAAAACCCTTGTGGAAGCCCCATGTGTCCTGGGCACTTAAGGCTGAGAGAGAGAGAGAGAGAGAGAGATCATGCCTGGCTGTATTTGTCTTCCTAGATTTCTCTGGTATCCATTTTAGAGGCTGGGTTGATCCCAGGGCCTTTTTTTAAAAAATATGGGTATGATGTAGAAACAAAAATGCATTTGTTGAAGTGAGTAGAAAAATCGTTACTGCAGATAACACATTAGAGTCGATCAAATGTGAAAGTGATTTTGATCATGGGTTGTGATTGGATGGGCAACGTTATGAGTTTGCTCCATGTGGGGCAGGAAGTATTACTTGAGTGTCATGAATTTTGGAGAGTGCAATTAAATAAGCCTGAAGAGTGGAGGAAGAAGACACAGATGCTGCACTGTGACAGTGCACTAGTTCACTTCTTCATCTATGAATTTTTGGTGAAGCACAAGATTATTCTAGTCCTACAACTGCCTTACTTTCTAGATTTTTACCCTTTTGGACTTTTTTTTTTGTTCCCAAAGTTGAAATCCACCCTGAAAGGTTGCTGGTTTTAAACAATAAAAGAGACAGGATAATAAATTTCACTAGAAAACTGTAGAAAACAGTCCCAGGAAGATTTCAGAATGGAAAAAAGTTGGGAGTACTGTATAAATCTCTCTCTCTCAAGTGCCCAGGGCACATGGGGCTTCCACAAGGGTTTTCCACAAATGCCTGTCCTTTGCCTTTTTTTCTGCTCTTGCCCAGGTGAGCCCTCTATTGCTCAACATCCTTTCTGTTGTTCTTCTCCATGTCTTTTTTGGTCTACCCTTATTTCTGTTCCCCTGTGGTGTCCATCTTAGTGCTATTTTTGGTAGTGAGTTGTCAGTCATTTGGAGCACATGTCCCAACCATCGCCAGTGTCTTTCCTCAATAACTGCTGTCATTGGCTTCATTTGCATTTCTGCCAACAAGATGTTATTTCTTATGGTGTTTGACCAAAATATTTTTCTAATTCTTCATAAACATTTAGTCTGGAAAGAATTCAACTTGTTTTCTATGGTTTTGGTGATTTCTCAGCATTCACTTCCATAGAGTAGTACACTTAGAACATTACTCTTAAATATCCTGATTTTTGTCTTTATGCTTAGTTTTTTAGATTTCCAAATAGTCTGTAGCATAGTAAAAGCCTGGTTTGCTCTAATAAGTCTGCTGTTGATGTCCTCTGTGCTGTCTCCATTTTCTACTACTCTACTGCCAAGGTATACAAATTCATTGACCTCCTCCACTAACTTTCTATCTACTCTGAGTACATTTCTGTTCACATTTTGCTTCATTAACTTTGTCTTTCCTACGTTGATCTTTAGTCCTATGTTGTTTGCATTCTGAGTTAGCTTGTTTATTTTATCTTGCATATCTTTGTGGCTGCTTGATAGTAGACAAATGTTGTCTGCAAAGTCAAGGTCCTCCAGCACTGTGTCAGGGGTCCATTGTAATCCTCTGCGTTTGTCTGATGTTGCCTCCTTCATTAACCAGTCTACTGCCAAGATAAATAATATTGGTGATAGTACACATCCCTGCTTCACTCCTGTTTGTACTCTAAAGCTGCTGCAGGTATGTTCTCCACAGATCACTTTGCACTGAAAACGCTCATATAGGGCTTTGATTACATTCACTATCTTATGGGGAGGCCATGCCATCTTAGGATTTTCCACAGTGCATCTCTGTTGACACTGTCAGAGGCTTTCTCAAAATCTATAAACAATGCATATGTTGTGCTATGCCACTCATTTGCCTGTTCTAATATTTGTCTATGTACACATATGTGGTCTGTGCATGATCTTCCTTTCCTAAATCCTGCCTGCTCTTTCTGAAGTTTTCCCTCAAGTGCTGGTACAATTCTGTTGATGATTATTCTGCAAAATACTTTACTGGTGAGTGGCAGTAGGGTAATGCCTCTCTAGTTCCCACAGTCTCTGAGTTCACCCTTCTTTGGTAGTTTTACTATAAGCCCCATTTTCCACTCCTCTGGAGCTTTTTCTAGATCCCAGATTTGGTGTAGTATCTGGCAGAGTTGCTTTGGTGTTCTTCTGCTTTCAACATTTCAGCAGTCACTTCCATCTTCACCTGGTGGCCTGTCTAATTTTAGCTTCTTTATCGCCTCCTTTACTTCACTTATTGTTATTGGTCCTGTATTGATGTTTAGTTCTGTTTTTGCTTCAGGTATGTCTATTGTTTGTACTGCTTGTGTTCTGCTTAGTAGGGTGTTAAAGTGTTCCCTCCATCTTTCAGTTTTTTCTTTCTCCACTGACCAGTTGTCCTTTATGTGTCCTTATTGCACTCTCACATCTTGTGCTGAAGTTACCTGTCATCTGCTTTGTGATTTTGTATATGGTTTTCATGTCATTTGCATATGCTGCTTTCTCTGCTGCTTCTGCTAAGCTGTCATAGTATTGATGTTTATCTTGACAGCATGATTCCTCCACTTCTTCGTCTTTTTGTGTATAATTACTTAAAACTTGTTCTTTAAGCTGTTGTGATTTGGTGTTCAGTAATTTTTTCTTGATTTCTTTTCTTTGCTCTATCTTTTCCCATGTGGTCTTGCTTATCCATTCCTCTTTTCTCCATTTCCGATATCCCAGCACCTCTTTTGCTGTTTCCTGTAGTGTTTTATTGAACTCTGGTATGGACATTTCTGCTTCATCTTGTAGGGCACTGAAGCGGTTCTTAAGTACTATTGAGAATTCATTTCTTGTTTGTTGATCTTTCAGTTTTGTTGTGCCAAAACGTATCTTTCTATGTTCTCCGATTTTGGCTTTCCTTAATTTTAGTTTTATTTTTGCTACCAGAAGGTTGTGATCACTTCCTACATCTGCTCCTTTCCTTGCTCGCACATCTTGTAGTGACCATTTCCACTTGTTATTTATTAGTATGTGATTGATTTGGTTTTCTGTGGTTTTATCTGGGGACATCCAAGTCACTTTATGGAAGTTTTTATGTTGGAAAATTGTCCCTCCGATGGTCATCATGTTTTCTTCACAGAAACTGCACAGTCTTTCTCCATTTTCATTTATTTCTCCAATTCCTTCTCTTCCCATGATTCTTCTTCTGTCTTCATTTCTTTCACCTACTTTTGCATTGAAGTCGCCCAAGATGAGTAGCATACATGCTTGGGTATTGTTTCTACTGTGGATTGGAGGCTGTTGTAAAAATCTTCTTTTAATTCCTCTTCAGCTGCTTCTGTTGGTGCATAACAAACTATAATAGACAGCTTCGTGAATCTTGAGTTGAAGCGTGCATATAATAATCTCTCATTTATAGGGGTCCATTTCAGCAATGCTCTTGATGCTTCTTTTGTAATAATGCTACTCCCCCTTCATGATGATCTTCTTTACCTGACCATATTATTGTATCATCTGTGTGCTGTGTTGTTAATTTCCTTCTGCCTTTTCCTGTCCATCTTGCTTCTTGTATTCCTAGTATGTCTAGTTTGTATCTGTGCATTTCCTTGATGGTTTGTGCTAGTTTTCCAGTCTGGTTAAGTGTTCTTACATTCCAGCTGCCTATTTGTATCTTGTGTTTAGGTTCCAGGAGGTCTGCAGTCGGGCTGGGGATTCCAGTGTCTGGCTTTCATCCACAACCTTCATGGGCTCAGTTTCCTGATACGCATTTCTCCTTCCACCTGCATTTGTTATTTCCCTTGCTTCTGTTTCTGTAGCAGATAGAGTTGCTGGCCCTATGCCGAACCCTCCTTAGTCGCCTTTTACGATCATGCGTGTACAGTGGTCCTATTCTTTTGCAGATCCCGGGTACCACACCGGGGACTGTATAAATAGAGGAGGGAAATACTTTGAAGAATATAAGTCTGACTAAGTTATAAGCGTATTACTAAATGTTTTTAAAAAAAAAAAAAACGGACAGACCTTGTACAGCTTTTTCAGACACTTAAGAAAGTTGTGGCTGAGAAAGACAAATCATCTCTCATGCAAATTTTAAAATTAAAAAGAAATTTTTAATTACAAAAAAAAAAAAAAAGTTCTACAAGATTTGAAAATTTGCCTACACATTTGTGCTTAAACAGTGCTTGAACCCTGAATTTCAGGAAGCAGTAAGCGAAGCAGTTACATGCAATATTTTTATTATTTACAAACATTTCCATTATAATTCCAAAGAAAGGAGATACAGTACCCCATCACCTTGATGTGAATTATGGGCTTCTGAACTGCAAATTGAATTTACTTGACAAGAAGAGCAGTGTCTACAAAGTAAGTATTTGATATTTCAGTGTTAACAAAAACACAGACTCTTAGATAATGCACTGAATTTTGTTTTTCCTTTGTGCATCTTATCTTATATCCTTCCCGTGCCGTTAAACGTCATATAGGGCTCGCAAGGTAGTTCGCCAGTTTTTTCTGCCTTTTCATGATTCTTTCAACATCATCAAGGGATTTTATGCATGTTAATTTGGCCTTTCTTAACAGTGTCCTCTTCAGAGTTTCAGGCGGTCTGCCTCTTTTTCTTTGGCCTGTTGTGTTCCATTTGATAGCTTGTTTTGGGATTCTCTGACTGTTTCTTCTCATCACGTGACCAACATATGTCCATCTCCTTTTCCTGATCACCCATGAGACAGGTTGTTGTTCAGTCATCTGTTTTATCTCTGCACTGTTCTTGAATTCGTTCCACTTGATGCCGATTATTTTCCTTAGGCACTTGTATGTACAATACTGTAAAATTGTCAGCATCATTAGAGATCTCCACAATGGATATGTTTGTGCAGTCAAGACAGAAGAAGGTATGAGCGAGTGGTTTCAGATTGAAACAGGCGTGAAACAGGGATGTATATTATCTCCATTGCTTTTTGGAATTGCTATAGACTTTATAATGAAAAGATGCTGTACAGGTAAAACCGGCATTGATTGGGTACATGGGACCCAAATAGATGATGTTGATTTTGCAGATGACATAACTCTTATCAGTGACAACGTAAAATTGATGCAAGAAAAAACAGATTCTCTGTCTTCCTTGGCTAGCAAAATAGGTCTTGAAATTAACAAAGACAAAACAAAAATAATGAAGCTTACCATTAATCAAGAAGGAAAAATATACATAGAAGGAATTGAAAGTTATTGATGAAGTAAACCAATCTGCATACCTACATAGACCAGGAAGGAAGTTACAATTCGAATTGTAAAAGCAGCATTTTCCTTAAAAAATGTTGAGAACATATGGAATTCAAATGTTGAACAAACGCGAAGTTAAGATTATTCAATTCATATGTGATATCCACCCTCATTTATGCATGCGAAAGCTGGAAATCAACTAAAGAAACAGACAAGAAATTAGACTCTTTTGAAAACAAATGCCTCAGGAAAATACTTGGTATAAAGTGGAATGAATTCAAAAATGGTGCAGAGATAAGACAGATGAGCAAATAACAGGCTGCCTCATAGGTGATCAGAAAAAAAGATGGACATATATAGGCCATGTGATGAAAAGAAACAATCAGAGAATACCAAAATAAGCTATCAAGTGGAGCATAACAGGCTGAAGAAAAAGAGGTCAACCACGTGAAACTTTAAAGAGGACATTGTTAAGAGAAGGCAATTTAGTGAGCATAACATCCCTTGATGAAGTTGAAAGACTCGCAGAGAACAGGAAAACTTGGCAAACAACTATGCTAGTGAGCCCTATGTAACATTTAATGACTTTCGAAATGATGTAAGATACAATACTGTAAACCTTTTTTCTAAATTGTAGACTTAACCAAGAGATTCCTGTCTGCACCTCCCAAAACATGAAGCCCAAAAGCAACATGAACAGCTTGTGCAGTAGAGACCATTTCATATGCACAGAATCCACCACCCTCAAGCAATTACAAAGAGTGACTGACTGCTGACTACAAACCATGCGCTGTACAGCATGCAAAATAAATAAAATGAAATATCATATACTGGAAAGCATTGAAAGATCTTTGGGAAAAGCTACTACCCAATTCTTTATCACTAACCTACTGTAGAGAGATACAGAACTGCTGAAAAAAGATGTGCACATTCAACTATCTTACTTCTTACTATTTAGTACAAGGGAAAAACAATGAAAATAGTGAACGGGGTACAGACCTAGATGTGTTCTGGATTCTGTACAAAATAATGCAGGGGTGAAGATGCTTGTCTGATGAGGCAATCAGCGACCCATAGCTGATATGCCAGCATCAGGTTTAGCGAGCCATAGCTGACCAAGACCTTGTCCCACCTCTCAGTGGTACCCCAGTAACAGGCCTAGCCTGGCTAATGGGGCAGGGATCACCATAGTCCCCATGGTGGTGGAGTCTGCTAAAGAAGCATTGCACACCCCCTGCTTTTTAGCTGTACTCTGGGACTGAAAAAGTAGCTGCCATAACCCACTTCTACGCCAATACGATGCTGTGCCTTAACACCTCTACAGCATCGCCTGCAAAAAAAAAAAAACAGCTTGCAGTTACAGGGAGTTCGTACAAGAATGAAATAATGCAGAATTAATTTTTTGGCAATATTGGAATCATTGAAATTTTGAATATGTATTTGTTTTGCATTTAACACACTATGTAGGTAACACATATTTGACTCTTTCACCATAGGAACATAAAGCTGCCTAATGTTAATCCAGTGAGAGTCAAATAGGACCATCAAAAATCTTAAGAATAAAATGAAAATTTTGTAACAGATCAAGTAATAGCAAGAAAAATTAGTGTTTGACTGGACAGTCAAGTCCTACTCCTGTCATGACTAATTTATAAATAGACAAGAAAATATGCCAACCCCACCCAAAAGTTCATTTGATATAGAGAAAAGCTAATTCACAAGAGAAATTGCAGAGAGGATCATACTAAGTCATAAGAATGTTTATGCATCTGTGATCTGTGGTAGAAAGAGAAATGTGGATGGTCAAATAGTAAAATATTTAATGTTAATTCAGTTCCAAATAAAACATGGGGTAATGACTCATGTGATAAATAAGTACATTTCTGATTCAATGTTGATTCACAAACTTTGTGTCAGAGATTTTCTATAAGTTTCATATATTTTATTTTGTATGGATATTTAAGATATGACAAGACAAATTTCAGAATTTCATTAACAGACCAGAAACTTTGTTAATATGTCATCTATGGTATACTAAATATTTTGTAATCTGAATTGCTATTGATATTTTTAAACACATTACATACATAATTATATTATTTTTATCAATGCAACAGGTACTTGAAAAGTACTTTCTAGCTACTGAAGGACAATCCTGGTGTAAGCAGAAGCTTAAGGACATCTGGGAAATGGATCGCACAGGAGAAGTGAGCAGCATGACTTAGTGTTTTAGTTTTTATTTATCAAAACTTTTAAACAATTGTTAACTGCTGGTCATTTATGTTTTAAATATAAATGTTATGTTATAACTCATTTGAACATAAAATCTGTAAAATACACTGTAATATATCTGCAGAATAATAGATATGCAGTGAACAAAGGGATAAATCATAGAAAGCTGCTGTGGCATGGCACCAATGTGGCTGTGGTTGCTGCCATTCTTAAGACAGGACTGCGTATTATGCCTCACAGTGGAGGTCGAGTGGGCCGAGGAATCTACTTTGCTTCTGAGATCAATAAATCAGCTGGATATGGTGAGTGTCCATAAATTCCTAGAAATGCACATAAAGCATATAATTAAATGTCTGCTACATTTGTACAATTAGGCCTCTAAGTTTTTTGTTATATGTTTTAATGACACTTTTCACTCTGTAAAACGGTCGTGAAGCAAGCACATGTTTTTTTATAGGTTTTGTTGTGGTTCATTTTGCTGAAAAACTGATTCTACTAATGTTGGAGTTGTACAACTGCAAGAAACATTCTTGTTGTATGGACCAAGTTCCTTGCACTTGTGTCTGTTGTCTTCATATTTGGCCCTGATTTTCTCCTTGAAAAGTGCTACACCTTTATGCACAGTGATTCTTTATTTTTCATCAGTTTTCAGTCCTTTATGCTAATTAAAAATGTTCTCATAATATGTATAGTATGTAAAAAGGTAGGTCAAGGTAATCCTGTCATGCATTAGAGGCACATAGAGATATGGTGTTAGTGCCCATATTTTCCTTGACCTGTCAGCACACTGGAGGGTGATATGGTCAGTATCATGCCTGGCTACCTTTCCTTCCCCAAGCCCAGAAGAAGTCGGGTGCCCATTTCTGCAGCTGGGTGACTGGGGTGCCTCCAGCCAGATTTGAACCCCCGACCTTTGCCATGAGAGACCAGTGCACTAACCACTTTGCCACTCAGATATGTACAAGATATTTAATATAATGTTTGCTTGAAAAATAAACTTTGATTGTTCAAATTTGATCAGAAATTAAATGGTGAAAATGTTGATACCTAAATCAACATTATGGAAATTATACTTAACTAGAAATTAAATTTTTTGCAGTTCATCTGTTAATTTGTATGCACATTGAAAGTTTTCATCAAGAGACTTGCATTTAATATTACTATAGTTAAGACAAATTTTGTGTTTTTAAGTATTAACTAAGGAAGAAAGAAAGCATCGACGGAGTTTGGAAGTTAAAAAAAAAATTCTGACAGCGACTAATCATAAGCTCCATCCCAGTCTCAGTGACATGATAATCTTTTGTGAATCTGTAAAAAATTTTAATCTGTTTATGACGTTGATTCTTTGTTAGTGATTCAACTGTGATTCGTGTTTCAACTCATTTTTTTCATTTACTGGACTGAATACCAATACTTCTTCCAAATCTAGGTCTGTGATTCATAGTGTAGGATTGAAATCTTTGAAATTCAACATTCTTCTCCACCTGTTTATATTGAGAAGAATTTTCATAACATAATGATAAATTTTATCATGTCCTTCAGTATAAGTAAAAATCCTCTTCAACTAAGGAAATGGTTTGAAAAGAACATGTTTACTAAGTACTAGAATGAACAATTATAAACACAGCCTTATAGAAATCATTTTGTAAATGAAACCTTATGAAAGATGGACAAATGGATGTATTCATGGATGGAAATTGACTGCTTAGTTGAATTGTGATGCCTTGCAGGGCAGCAACAAAGTCTCTCTCCACATCTCATTGTCTGCAGTCAGCTTCAGTATTGTGCCTAGGTGTGTTGTATGCTCTTTGTCTCAGCTTCAAGAGTTCTCCAAGTTGCCTTTGGTTAGCTTCTATTCCTCTTTCCCTCAGATGTCTATCGCATAGCTGTTTTAGCATGGTAAAGTAAGAGATCACAGTTTTGTAGGATTAGACCTCGAAAAAAATCGTAGACAAAGCACTTTAGTGAGATGAGAGAGAAAAATCACAAGAGAATTACCTGTGATTTGAACACGGACTCCAGTAGGGCAACCAGCCGTCTAGCCACGAAAAAACAGCATACTAATGAACTGCACCAACTAACACCTCCAGAAAAGGTGTTTGTAAGCATAGTCATTAGTAACTGTTTAGTAGACACAAGGGGTAGTGACAAGTTTCACTGTTCCTATTGATAACAAAATTGTTCCATTAATTTATACTATTTGGTTGTTTATATTTACCTTCATAATTTTTGTCATCTTGGGATTGATGTTCAATCCCATTTGTTTTCTGACTGTATTTACAGCAGTACTTACAGCCTTATGTCTCCTAGGCAACATCTCTAGAGCCTACATTTTCCTTCAGTCAGTTGGTTTTGATATCCCCTGTAGGTATCTTTTCCTCTTATCACTGCTCCGAGTCTTCCTATTACCCACTTTAGGAGCACTGATTAAGAGTATTCTGTCCGGTATATATTAGTGAGTGTGTGCTAGTAATGTCATATCATTGACATATTCAAATCCTCGAACATGGAGAACATTGTCCAGTACATCTTTGGAAGATGTTTTATTCATCACACAGTCTATGACAGTGGTGAAAATGATGACCAGTAGGGTACATCTTGTCTTCCCCTTGTTTTCAAAGTTTATATAGCCTTGACCAATGCTACAAATGAAATTAGCACGTTAGTACAAGATAAATTTATGTTTTGTAAGCTCTCAAAATTTTCCATATACTTTCACTATGTACACTATAAAAACTTTCAAAGTGATTAAAGTTTATACAAAATGTATAAACTAGGAAAAAAGTAAGAGCAACTTTATTAACAAATCAGCACACAGTTGTGACATTTTGGTTTGCACCAGTGACTTCTGAACACAGCCTCTTACAAGTCACAGCCGAGTGCTCCATTTATTCTATTTCTTCCATTTCCATTTAAAAAATATATTTTTACATTTTTTACACACTTTCATATGTCATTATGAACCCATCTCCAAAACTAAAGTTCAAGATTGGAGATACTGTCTGAGTGATTCAGCCTTCCTCCGTGTATGCAAAGCCAAGCAAGCAAAGATATCATATCCCACATCCACAAAATTTATCTGGGACTCCATTCAGATCTCCAAGATCATCAGTGTAAACCCCAGGAAAAGAACACAGTGTGTTCGAAAAAGAATTAAAAGTGGGACGTTGCAAACTTAGGCAATCATCTTCAGATAAGAGAACTCTGAGACCAGAGATTTTAATAATTTAAAGTGATACATCTCATGAGGGACCGGCTAGCATAGTGGTTAGAACACCATCGAGCAACTGAATGGTCAAGGGTTCGAATCCCTAGCTGAGCGGAATTTTTTTTTTTCCTCAACCATTGTGGTCTTGAGGCCGACCAGTAAATGGGTAACAGAGAAAATCTGGGAAGGAAAGGCAGCGAGGAAAGAAACTGGCCACCCTACCTCATACACTGATGGCCTATCATAATGAGGTCTCTAACGCTTCATCCCATAAGATTTGAAATGTTTGCTTTGCAGCATTTGTTGTTGAAATGTTTGCTTTGCACCATTTGTTTCTGCAGTTTTTTTTTAACAGTGTTAAAAAGTTATCTTTAATTTCAGCAGCACGTTCTGTTTGAATGTTTATTTTTTATTTGTATATAAGTACTGAAAACTCTCTTACATTCACACTTCATTTATTTATGTGCCTGTGCCGTTAAACATCACATAGGGCTCGCTCGCATAGTTGTTTGCCAAGTTTTCCTGTTCTTGGCGAGTCTTTCATCTTCATCAAGGGATGCTGTGCCC
This sequence comes from Achatina immaculata, assembly GCA_009760885.1. Taxonomy (NCBI): domain Eukaryota; kingdom Metazoa; phylum Mollusca; class Gastropoda; order Stylommatophora; family Achatinidae; genus Lissachatina; species Lissachatina immaculata. Next base: position 1,513,416 of record CM019704.1, read on the forward strand.
ACTAAACTGGCTTCTCTTAACAATGTCCTCTTTAGAGTTTCATGTGGTCGACCTCTTTTTCTTCTGCTTGTTGTGCTCCACTTGATAGCTTGTTTTGGTATTCTCTGATTGTTTCTTCTCATCACACGGCCTACATATGTCCATCTTCTTTTTCTGATCACCCATGAGACAGGTTGTTGTTTGCTCATCTGTCTTATCTCTGCATTGTTCTTGAATTCATTCCACTTTATATCAGATATTTTCCTTAGGCATTCGTTTTCAAAAGAGTCTAATTTCTTGTCTGTTTCTTTAGTTGATTTCCAGCTTTCACATGCATAAGTGAGGGTGGATATCACATTTGAATTGAATAATCTTAACTTGGTTTTTGTGCCTATAACTTTTGAATTCCATATATTCTCAAGATTTTTTAAGGAAAATGCTGCTTTTGCAATTCGAATTCTAACTTCCTGGTGTCACCATCCTAGTCTATGTAGCTGCCAAGGTATGCAAATTGGTTTACTTCATCAACACCTGTTCCTTCTACGTATATTTTTCCTTCTTGATTAATGATAAGTTTCATTATTTTTGTTTTGTCTTTGTTAATTTCAAGACCTATTTTGCTAGCCAAGGAAGACAGAGAATCTGTTTTTCTTGCATTGATTTTACATTGTCACTGATAAGATTTATGTCATCTGCAAAATCAACATCATCTATTTGGGTCCCATGTACCCAATCAATGCCGGTTTTACCTGTACAGCATCTTTTCATTATAAAGTCTATAGCAATTCCAAAAAGCAATGGAGATAATATACATCCTTGTCCTGTTTCAATCTGAAACCATTCACTCATACCTTCTTCTGCATGCCCAGTTCTTAACCCTTTTGAAATAAAGATCAGTCTGTCTTGACTGCACAAACATATCAGTTATAGAGATCTCTAATGATGTTGACAGTTTTAGATGGTATTCCATATATTCTTAAAATTCTCCACAATGAATCTCTGTGTTTGCTATGAAATGCCTTTTTAAAGTCTATGAAGTTCAGGATTAATGGTTTCTGATTTTCAGTATGTTCTTTAAGTATTATTCTTAGAGTAAAGATCTGGTCAAGACAGTTTTTCCCTTTTCAAAATCCTGCCTGTTCTTCTCTCATTGCAGTATCCACTACATTCTTAATTCTATTCTGAATCACTTTACCTTTGACACAACTGATAGTAAGGTTACACCCCTCCAGTTTATTGCAGTCACTGTAAAAAGTAAAGATAGTCCCATAGCAATTATGCCGTAGGGGGTGAAGCGTTAGAGGCCTCATTATGCTGGGTCGTCAGCGTGTGAGGTAGGGTGACCAGTTCCTTTCCTCGCTGCCTTTACTTCCCAGATTTTCTCTGGTACCCATTTTACGAGGCTGGGTCGACCTCGGGGCCGTATTGGTCGGAAAAAAAATCCTGCTCAGCTGGGGATTCGAACCTTCGACCATTTGGTTGCTAGACGAGTGCTCTAACCACTACGCTAGCCGGCCCCCACTGAGGTTGCCTTTTTTGGATATTTTAACAATGATTCCCTTTTTCCATTTAGAAGGGACCTTTTCTTCTTTCCAAATTTTATTAAACATTCTTTGTAGTTGGCTCATGTTCTCACTGTTAACAGCTTTTAACATTTCAACTGTTATTTTATCTTCACCTGCAGCTTTGTTGTTAGCCATTAGATTCACTGCTGTTTCAATTTCATTAAATGTAACTTCATCAAAGTTGACATTTAGTTGTGGGACTGGTAAATTGGTTTCAAGATTTATTAATTCATTTGAGTGTGGTTGATTAAGTATTCCTTGGAAGTATTCGGCCCATCTTTGCTTTTGGTCTTTACTTGATGTTAATAGGTTGCCTGTTATGCTAAAGATTGGTCTTTCTCTGGAGATAACAGCACCTGTTAGGTTCTTCTGCATGTTATATAAAGTTTTGCTGGCTCCTGTTTTTGCTGCATTTTCTGCTTTTTTTTGCCATATTGTCTATATATTCTCTTTTGTCTCTTCTAGCTGAACTTTTTACTTTTTTCTTTGTATGTTGCTTTTGCCAAAACTTTTCCAAGATCTGTCTTTACATTTAACATGGCTAATTTGGCTGCTCTTCTTTCATGTATGTATTTCCATGTGTTATCTGATATCTATGCTTTTCTAATTGTTGATTGTAGTCCAGCACTTGCTTTTGCTGCCATGATTATGGCTGTGCTGTATGAATTCCATAATTCATCTATATCTGTCTTGTCTACCTCGCTGAGTGCTGCAAAATGTTTGGTAAGTTCCAGATTGGAATCACTGTTGGTATTTTCTTCTTGTAGGCTATGACTGTTTATCTTTCTGAGTACAGTTTGTAATCACTGTTGACATCTGCACCCATATATGCTCTTATATCTATCAGAGATGTTCTGAATTGTTTTCGAATACAAAAGTGATCTATCTGGTTTCTGATTCTATCATCTGGATACCATGTTGTTTTATGTATTTGTTTGTTTGTAAATATTGTTCCTTCTATGACCGTGCCCTCTGTTAGACATTTTCAATTAATCTTTCTCCATTCTGATTTATTGTATCAATTCCTTCTTTTCCCATTACTTTTTTGACGTTGTTGTTATCTTTTCCTACCTTGGCACTGAAGTCTCCCATGACAATTAAAATGTCATGTTTAGGTACTTTATTGATAAGTTGTTGTAGTTGGTAACAGAAATCGTCTTTTATTTCATCATCTGTATCGTTCGTGGGTGCATAGCATTGTGTGATTGTCATTCTTCCATGCCTTATTTTGTATCGCGCTCTTGTAATACGACTGTTCACTGGTTCTCATTCTGTAAGGCTCTTTTCTGCCACAGATGACATAATTATATCCACTCCTTCTTGGTATTTCCCATTGTCTCTGCTGGAATATATTATTAACTTATGGTTTTCTGCCTTTCTTTTCCCTGCTTCTGGCCATCACATTTCACTGATGCCCAACACATCCAGGTGATATCTATTCATTTCTTTTATTACCTGAGCAGTTTCTGTCGTTGCAGCCATCGTTCTTACATTCCAAAATCTGATTTTTGTCATGCATTTTGGGACAATGAATTTTTGATTGTTTTCAATGGCATGCAGAGTTGGTGACCTTGATGTTCGGTTACAACTGTTGCGAGATTCCATAACGGCGGGGTTTTTCCCCATCTGGAGTCGCCTCTAGATGGGTCTCAGGATATGGTTGTTGGGCTTATGCCCAACTCCCTTTTTACGATGTGTGATGATGCAGAAGACTCACATGGAAGCATGCCGACAAGAGCGTTGAAAAGCTTTATATATTTAGTTATATATAAGTATAGTTATATACTTAGTTTTATATACTTATACACTAATTATTTTAAAGTCTGTAAGGCCTTTTTTGTTGTTTAATAAAAATTCTATTCCATTCTGTCATCCTAGAATTCTTGAAATAATGGTAGCAGTATTTCTGCATCTATTTAAAAAAAGTTCTGGGTCATGTTGTTTTGCCCTGGAGCTTTCCTATTTTTTAGTGTTTTAATTGCTGTGTGTATCTGCGTTAATCTCTAAATAATCTTCAGCTTCAGGAATGTCTATATATATTGTTGGTCATCCAACCATCCATGTCCTTGGTTGATGAATAGCTAAGCAATCACCGCCCAGTAAACCCTGTAGTCTCTTACAGGACAGCAATACACACCTCACAGCCTGCCACCAGCCTTTGCATTGTGCCTCAGCTGTGCAGCATGCTACTCCTGTTTGCTTCTACAGTTCTCCACCAGATAGCCTTTGGTCAGCCCCTCTTTTTCCTTTGGGTCTCCATTACATGACTGTTTTAGCAATGTTTCGAGCATATGACCACTGGTATTCTTCTTTCTTCCCACCTTCACACTTAAACATGCCATCAGCTAAGGAATAGCTTAAATCCCTCAAATCTTTCATTTGCTTTTCTTTCCATCCTCCCACTACACATATTGAACACAGCCACTGAAATGGCCTTCACCATCTACAAAAAGACAAGGTTTGCCTCACACATTCACTTTCTAAGCTACTGTCTCCACCACAGAATAAATCCTAAAGGTTTCTGGTCATCTTTTCGCCCTGTGGCACACTCCACGTGATTGAACAAAGACTTCTGGATAAGATCGAGAAAAACTGCTCATGACTCAGAATGCGCTGCATCATTCAGAACCACAGACACCTTTTGTCCAAACTCGATCGGGTAAAAGATAGCCTTGAACGCCACCTTCACTCTTACACATCAGACAGCCATGTTCTCCTTCTTATCAAACACATTATACATGTTACAAATCACTAACTTTGCCAGTTCTATGTCTCTGGCAAACGACACAAACTCAACCAACTCCTACCTGGAAAACATTGAACAATAAATGAAAAGAATGGAAATTAACATCCTTGGTTTATGTGAAATGATATGGATTGGAGCAGGAAGCAGATATCATAAAGACTTTGAAATAATATATTTGGGGGGAAACCAGCGTAGAACCACAGCCAGTCTCTTCTGCTTCCAAAAATAATCCACCCCCCAACCAAGCCCTCTCTTCTGCTACATCTGACCAACTGGCTTCTATTTCACTTTACCATCAGATTTCTTTAACACCCAACTTGCACTCTTCTTTCACACCTCCCGACCAGCCTTCCCAGATTACACAGCACAATCAAGTTCTCCCATCCACACCCGTAGATGAGACCCCCCCCTCCTCCTCCTCCAACCTTGAATGTAGTCTGTATTCCTTCCGACATGTCCCTTTCTGATGATGAAAAACAAGTCCTCAGCAAAGGTCTTAAATTTATTCCTATCTGCCCTCAGTTTGATCGCTATTTTTTACTCCACCGTGTTAACAGTTCTACTGTCGATTACATCTCAGATATTATACTGTTCAAAAAAAGGAACGCAACAAATACAATGTTGCGATTTAAACTGAAGTTTGCTAATCAGACAAGGGCAAATTGCCTGAAACGTTCACTTGGACATCAACTTCACGTGCTGACCTGAATTTTACTCAGCAAATGATTCATGAGTACAGAAAAGCGACACTGGTCAAAACAGCATTTTTGACAATAACTCATGACAGGTATCTTGTGAAACTTACTGAACACAAAACTCACTGACCATGTTATTGAATGCTTATAAAAGATTGATGCTCCTCGAATCAATTCATTTTAAAATTCAGTGCGCAAGTATGACTCATCTCACTACAGAACAATGACTCATCATCATTGGACATTTACAGACTGGACAGTCACAAAGTGTAGTGGCCAGACAATTTAATGGGGTTAGAGGCACCGTTAGTCACCTTTGGAGATGATTTCAAGAAACTGGCTCAGTTGCAGACTGGCAGCGCAGTGGAAGATTCATAGTCACAATTCCTTCCGAAGACTGCTTCATATGGCTGCATTACCTCAGGAATTGATTCGCATCTGCATCCTCAACAGTCCAATCAATGACAGCAGCTCGTCGAATTTAAGATCAAATGATCATGAACCGGCCACACGAACTGGTCTTTGGGCTAGAAGACCCTACAGAGATCCTGTTCTTATGGACCAACATTGCCAGAACCAACTGCAGTGGGCAAACCAGCATCGTCAGTGGACTGTTGTGAATGATTGGAGAAGGGTTTGGTCATTCTTTCTGCTCCAGCGACATGATAGACGGTGAAGAGTTTACTGCAGTCCATGAGTGCTGCGCCCAGAACTGCATGGATGAGGCTCCTCCACATGGTGGTGGAGGTATACTAATGTGGGGGATGATCAACTTCATGGGAAGAAGTGACCTGGTGTAAATTGAAAAATGCCTGAATGCCCAGTAATACATCACTGAAATTCTTCGTCTTCACGTCCTTCCACTTCTGGCTGCACCAGGGTCGATTTTTCAGCAGGATAACACTCGACCCCTCATGTGGCACAATTCACCACCCAGTTCCTCACTGACAGCAACGTCCAGACCATTCCGTGGCCATCCATGTCATCAGACATGAACCCAATAGAACGCTTACTGAATGAACTCAACAGACAAGTCCACCAGCAAGACGTGGCACCAACCAATCTCCGACAGTTGTCTCTTGCACTGCAGGAAGAGTGGGCACCCATCCCAAAACAACAGATCCAATAGCTAATTGGATCCATGTTAAGGAGATGTCGTTTTCTGATACAGGCCAGAGGAGGCCATACACCTTACTGAAACGGAGGCCTCAGTCGCAAAGAATAAAAGTCCAAACCAAATTTAATGAAAATTATTTCATTGTTAAAGTCTTAAAGTTTCTTCATGCCAAGATTGAAACATTAATTCCATAAAATAAAATTGTGATACAAGTTTGAAATTTGGTGTCCATTATGGCTGCAGTAGTGTTGCGTTTCTTTTTTTGAACAGTATACTTTGCTAACAAAGAATCTAACCAACTCGCACAAGATACCAGTGACCCTTCTGCCCGTTACAACCATCATAAATCTAGCTGGACACCTTCCTCCAGTGCTTCCCAAGCTTTAGACCTATACATTGATACGACGTGACATGAAATCCAAAACCTCCGACCACCCAAACTTCGACATTTCAACCTCTCCAAGGCAGAATCCAGGGCACTGTCTAAACTCAGACATCGAGAGGACATAGTGATAAAACCAGCCGATAAAACATCGAATCTCGTAGTTTGGAAAAAAAAAAGATTTATATATTGAGGAAGGAATATCCCAACTCAACAACACAAAATTCTATGCCCCATGTAAAAACGATGCTACCCATTCCATAATGACAAAGTTGAAGCAGCCATCAAAGACTTGATTACCGAAGGTGGTATCCCACCCCAGACTGTTTAGGCAAACCCACCCGCTATTCTATTGGGTGGCCTTGTAATTTAACCATTAACACTCTGTCTGATGTGCACCAGAAACCTTTCACAGTTCTTGCTGTCTTCTTATCCAATATTATGCCAACTCCATTTCTATGCTGGTTCCCCCTGGAATGTATTATTTTGAAGTCTTTTTGATCTCTGCTTCCTGCGCCAATCCATCTCATTTCACATAAACCAAGGATGTTAATTTCCATTCTTGTCATTTTTTGTTCAATGTTTTCCAGGTTCTGTTGATGTTCTAATGTTCCATGTTGCAATTATTGTGGTGTTGCTTATGTTTTCTTTGCATACAGTAGTTGGATGACGATCTGGTATCACCTGTCTCACGTGATTGTCCCTACCAGACAAGGTGGTTCCACTGAAACCCCCATTAACATCGTTATGATTCAAAGAACTGTGGATTGTCATGATTGTTCTTGGGAATGTACTGTGTTGGTTTCCCCTTGCCTTCCACATTTGTTTATGGTTTATTCCACTAGCTTTTGACTCTGACTAGAGCCTACCTTACAAGGCAGCAGGTGATTTGAAATCAGAATTCTCCTTCTCCTAGATGAGCTACCAACCAGGACTAATGAGTCTTATCTACCTGAAGTGTTGGTTTTCAGGTGCCATATATTTGCCTTTTGGCCCTTCTCCTGTCAGTTTAAACATTTCCACAATGAGAAGGCCAGGAGCTGGACTTGGACTGTCAGAGTTTATTTGAGACACACACCCTGGAGACATTTAATTGAAGTGGAGAGCTTATCCTCCACCTCACCTCCAGCTATTATAGTCCTTAGAACAATGGTTCTCAGACCCTTTTGCTGCACAGCCCACATTTAAAAGTGATACATTTTTGTGGCCCACTAATAAAGTGCAAAGTATAAATCTAATTTTATAAAGCATTATGTAATATTTTCTCTACATGTTTAACTGCATATTGATTGCTACACAAAAGTTCTTTTCATTTACCTTAAAAATGGCACTGTTTCCCGTTGGATAGCATGTCTATTCTGGCTGGAATTTGTGACAAACACACTCAAAGATCATCCTCTACGCTCATTCTTGAACAATATTTCATTTTCATGGCAGTCAATGCAGAAAATGAAACTTTGAATAAAGAAGTTGTTGAAAAAGGTAGAAGAACTTTCATCACCTGGGCTGACAACAACTTTTATTTCAGCGAAACAGTGCTCCAAAAGGAAGAGATATCCACAGCAGGGTCATTAAATTTGATTTGTAATGTGCGATCGCTAGACAGTTCCATTAATTCTTCTTGTGCACAACCAGTTAATTCAGAGAATGCACACTGAAAAGGATTATGAATCCAGTTGTATGCTTTAATGTCTTGGGTGTGAAGTATTTGTCAAAATATTCAGCAAGAGATGCCAGATGCCCTTTTATTACACCAGTGACCCCTTCCAGAATCTCACTGTTAACTTCACTGAACTCTATAAATTCACAGAACAAGTGAAACATGTCTTGTGATTTGTTCTCAAGTCGTGTGGGCCAAAGTCATAGTTTCTTCTTAAAGGCTGCAACTTTGTCGTATGTCTTGAGTATACCAGCATCTTTACCTTACAGTAATATGTTCAAACTGTTCAAAAGGCTACAAATTTCAACAAGGTATGCCAGCATGGCAAGCCACTCAATATCAATGACCTTACCTGCCAGGTCGAGATTGTGTTCTGTCAAAAACTGCAACAGTCCTAATTGAAGCTCAGACACCCTTTTCCACTGGACAGCCAATGCACAGCTGAGTGCAATAGGAGATGCTTGTGTTCTGCATCTGACTCAGTACAAAGTTGAGCAAACAATCAACTGTTCACTGTTCTAGTTTTTGAGAAGTTTACAATTCAAACACAGGGGTCTTCGAGTACAGATCCCAGAGTTTCATTCAACTTCTTTTAAGCGAGTGCCTCATGATGGATCATGCAATGGGTGCCTACAATCTCGGGTGACACTTGCTTTATGCGAGTTACAACATCACTGTTGTGGCCAGTCACTGTGGCAGCACCGTTAGTGCAAACCCCAATGCAGTTCATCCACGACAGTCCAAAAGTTGTGAAAAAATCATTTAAAACAAAATATTTCATCGGCCATCACTCACGCTGGCAGTGACTTGCAAAAAATAAATTTCTCATGCGTACTATTTTGTCAACAATGGTGAACATAAACAAGCAGTTGTGACTCACCAGCAATGTCAGTTGACTCGTTTAACTGAATAGCAAACTGAGTAGATTGTAATTGTTCAATTAGCTGCGCGACAGTGTTCTCAGACATTTCTGATATTCTTCTGCAGACAGTATCATTCAAAATGGGAATGCTTTTCAGTTTTGTAGCATATACTGAGCCAAACAATATGTCACAAATCTGAACAGCAGCTGGCATGATAAGATCTTCTCCAGTCATGTGCAATTTCTTTGATTTGCAATTCTCTGGGCAGTCGGGTACGATGCTTTATGCTTTAAGGGCATTTTCGTTGAGAGTGGCTCTTGTTTTAACACTGTCTTCAGTTTACTATATTTCTCGGCTTTACATTAGGAAAATGCTTTGTTTTTATTCTGTAGATCTGGATGTCTTGTAGTTAGATGATGATGCAATTTTGTCGGCTTCATTGGCTCATTAGAGAGGATTTGCAAAGAAATAACACACAGTGGGAGATTTTGGTCATTTGTTGATGTAACGAAACCATACTTAATATACTCCACATCATATTTTTGACCATAGTTAGTTTTCTTACAAGTATCAACGTTAACATTGTCTCGATCACACTGACTTTCACTGCCACTATTATCAATTTGCTTGTGCGAAGTCGAAGGCTTAGTTTCACAAATCGATCCATTTTAGTGCCTAAAGTTTTAAAGTTTAAACAATAAAAAAGGCTATCCGAAAAGTCTCCACGATCACTGCGTGGGTTACTGGAATCCATTGATTAATCCAATACGAATTAAATACAGCACCAAGACCAAATAGCGGCTCTCAAGCCAATAAAATATGATTTTTAAACTAAAACATTTCGCTGAGAATTATATTTCACTTCTGCTCTCTCACACAATCTACACTGACTGTTCTCTAAAATTACATTGTAAAACTGCAAGTTTCAGCAACACGGTCAGAAAGATGCCAGTGTGGCACTTCAAAAGTGATGCTATCTTTTTATGTATGTCTCATTTCTGTTTGCCAGAAGAAATGCTGTCTGGATCATCCTTTCTTCAATAGTCGCACTGTGGACATACTAATCAAGTGACTTATAATTCTGCAGCTTGCATCCGTGCAGCCTTCCACTATGCACTGCATGAAAAGTACGAAATAATTTGTATCTACTTTTTTCTTTCTTTTTTTCTGCTTTGAGACTTCAGCGTGGCTCACAATACTCCATTTCACGGCCCACATTTGGGCCGTGGCCCATTGGTTGAGAACCACTGCCTTAGTACCCCACCTTCTAACTCCTTCCTAAAATCCATAACCCAGTCATACTGGACATCCCAATGTATCAGCATGTTCATGGCCCACTGAGCACATTTCTGACTTTTGGACAGCATTTTCCAGTCACTAATACACAAACTGCCCTCTTATTTGAAAGATACCCACTACACCTTAACAACTTTTGATGCAATCAAACTCTCAACACCACACCTACCACATCTTTCTCATTGATGTCTGCTCCCTAAACACCTCTGTCCCCCATGAGGATGGACTCTTAGTACTCCGCTATTTTCTTAACAAAGACCCCCACCCCACAACTAACACTGATACCATAATTAGACATGCAGCTAGTGCTCAACCTAAATTCCTCTTAATTCAAAAGTGAATACTTTGATCAAATCAGTGGTGTTGCCATGGGAACGAAAATGGGTCCCAGTTATGCATCTTTATTGGCTTTCTGGAAGTCAAATTATGGGAAACCTACACTGGCAGACTTCCATAATTCTATAAAAGGTACATTGATGATGGCATTGGAGTCATCAGTATGCCACAGGATGAGCCAAAAAAATTTATTGAATATGCCAACTTGCTTAATAAGAACATCAAATTCACTTATGAAATTTCTGCTGGATGCCAAGATTCTTCGGCTGCCTTGCATGGGGTAAAACTTACCCTGGCCAATGAAGAAAGATGCAGTTAGGGTTGCAGCGCAGCGACACCATAAGGAAAGCAATGGAAGGGCTTAAGTGAAGTTTAATCGCTATGGCCAGGGGTCTCGCGATGAAGGCTACGCATATCACGGCACCTCTGCTCTAGAGGCCGGCCACATCCTATATACACCCGAACTGTGGCACATCCTGTATACACCCGAACTGTGGCAATGTGCCTAAACTGATTTAACCCAGGGGTGAAACTTGATAGCTATCCATGTCACGGCATCTCTACTCTAGAGCCTGGCCACATCCTATGTACACTAGAACTGGATTAATATGCCTAAACCGGCTTCACCCAGGGGTGAAACCTACTCGTGGCGAGAATTCGTCCTCATTGACAAAAGCTACGTTCTGGTCACTGCCAGGAAGGGTAGCGGCCATGACCACTAAATGCTGAAGTTGGAGACACTGAACCATGATAGCCTAGATTTGGCAACCTCCTTTCACCCGGCGGATTTCATATCCAAACCACATTGAGGTGCAATGAAAACCACAGTGTCACGCAATTCCGCTTCAGTGACCCACCAGGAATATAGGCACCAGCCCAGCCCCCTGATGCCTGAGTTTCCATCCTAAATGAGATCTATCTCAAGGATCACAGGAGTAAATTCAGTAGCAGCACGGGGTGGTCTTGGTGATAGAAGCATACGAAGGACTTATGAAATTTTCCAAGTCTGTCAACTTTTTAGACATAAAAATATCTATTGGCACAGACAGGCTTGTCACCTCTGTATTTTACAATCTTACTGACAGCCACACTTTACATCTCCTCTCATCCTGAAGCTTATAAGGACTCCATCTCATACTTCCAACTCCTTCATCTTCGCTGCCTATGTAAGGATAACTTGGACTTTATAGATCAGTCAAACAAATTATTATTTTTTATGTCAGAAAATGTGCTTCGGAAAGCATTCAACCGTATCCAACTAGTGAGCTGGAGAGAAGCATTCAGAAAAAAAAACCTGTTATCACAACTGACAGAGTTAAATTAGTACTTCGTTCTCGGCCGCATGGTCAAATGGTTACAAAAATTCTTTATCATCATCTGCCACTAATCCAACTCAACCTCGACACTTGCAACATTTTCTCTGATACACCCCTGTTAGCATACAGATATGAACCAAATCTTAAGGACATCCTCATCCATAGCCACTAGAAGTGGAACCTTGCATATGTGGGCACTAGAAACTGTAACCGCCCTTGCTGTGTTACCTACCCTGTCATCTGGGAAACGAAAACCATCACCTCCCCAAAACTGTCCTCATTCTCCATTTCACATGTGAGTCTCACAATGTGATATATATCATTGTATGCAAAAGATGCAGGATAACTTACATTGGTGAAGCTGGCCTCAGATTAGGGGACCACATGCAGAAACATCTGTATGATATCACCCAGCAAGCTTCGAAACCAGTCCCAAATCATTTCAGTGGCCCCAACCACAGAGGCAAATCTGATTTTCTGGTAACAGCCATAAAACAATGTCATGCAGATAAGAAAAGGTGCCTAGTGCTTGAGAACTGCTACATTCAGGAATATGGGACGCTGGAACCACATGGTTTAAACTCATTATTTAGCTACACCTAACATTCTCCTCTTCCATAATCATAAATAGTCTTAATAGTTAAGACTATTCAATTCAAATGTAATATCCACTCTCATTTATGCATGTGAAAGCTGGAAAACAACTAAAGAAATAGAAAAGAAATTAGACTCTTTTGAAAACAAATGCATAAGGAAAATACTCGGCATCAAGTGGAACGAATTCAAGAACAATGCAGAGATAAGACAGATGACTGAACAACAACCAGTCTCATGGGTGATCAGGAAAAGGAGATGGACATATGTTGGTCACTTGATGAGAATAAATGATCAGAGAATCCCAAAACAAGCTATCAAATGGAACACAACAGGCCAAAGAAAAAGAGGCAGACCGCATGAAACTCTGACGAGGACATTGTTAAGAGGGGCCAAATTAACAGGCATAAAATCCTTTGATGAGGTTGAAAGACTCACCGAAGACAGGAAAAACTGGCGAACTACTTTGCGAGCCCTATGTGACATTTAACGGCACGGGAAGGATATAAGATATATGTAAGATAAGAATAGACTTCATAATGAAAAAATGCTGCACAGGTAACACTGGTATTGACTGGGTATATGGGACCCAACTAGAAGATCTTGATTTTGCTGATGACATAACTCTTATCAGTAACAATGCAAATTCCATGCAAGAAAAAACAGATATACTGTCTTCACTGGCTAGCAAAACAGGACTTGAAATTAACAAGGACAAAACAAAAATTATGAAACTTCCCATTAATCAAAATGGAAAAATACACGTAGACGGAACAGATATTGAAGAAATCAATCAATTTGCATACCTTGGCAGCTACACAGACCAGGATGGTGACACCAGAAAGGAAGATGGAGTTACAATTGCAAAAGCAGCATCGATCTTCAAGAATCTTGAGAACATATAGCTTTAAAAAGTTATAAGCACAAAAACCAAGTTAAATCTTCAATTCAAATGTAATATCCACCCTCATTTATGCATGCAAAAGCTGGAAAACAACTGAAGAAATAGACAAGAAATTAGACTTTTTTGAAAACAAATGCCCAAGGAAAATACTCTGCATCAAGTGGAACGAATTCAAGAACTATACAGAGATGAGTGAACAACAACCAGTCTCATGGATGATCAGGAAAAGAAGATGGATGTAAGTTGGTCATGTGATGAGAAGAAACAGAGAATCCCAAAACAAGCTATCAAGTGGAACACAACAGGCCAAAGAAAATGAGTCAGACCATGTGAAACTCTAAAGAAGACAATATGACCAATCCATTTCCAGTGGTTTTTTTTTTTTTTTGCTATTATAATGTGCGTATCTTCTAGTTCACATTGGGCAAGTAGGTCTATTATTTATTTTTTTTTGTGGCTAGTAAATATTTAAAATCTTTCTGAGGCAGGTTGTGTGGAATGAAGATATTTTGCCCATTTCCTTTTCAGTTGTTCTCCAGCATTCTGCTCTACAGGGTGGTATGGATAACACAAAACTTTAATACAGCTTTATTTTGGTTTTAGTACTATACTAATAGGATTTCCTGATGTTTCTAAGATTAATGAAAGCTGTTCTTGCTTTATTCATTCTACTTTTGTCTTTAATTGTTCCCATATCAAGTATGTTGCCAAGGTATATCTGTTTCAGTTAGGTTTTGGTCATTAATTTTGATAGCTGTTTGGTTTTCTAAGTTTACTTTGATCATTTATGACTTCTTTAAATTGATATTTAGCCCCACTTGTCTGCTGATTTTATCTAGAGTGCTTGTTTTCTCCTGTGTGTGTTGATATGTACTAAGACTGCTTTATCATCAGCATAATCCAAATTCTCAAGCATGGAGAGCATGAGTGTATACTGACAATCAGCTTTTTGTAACAAGTTTCTGGGATCCACATTCACAGCTATCCTTTTTCATACGCATGTTAAAAGATGTTCAAACTAAGTTTATATCTGGTGCATAAATTTTATTTTTTCTTTTCCAACATAATACAAGTGTCCCCTGCTCAGGGAAAAGGCATAATGTTCCTGAATGAAGTTGCTCTAGGAAAGCAGCACAGAATCACTGTAGATGACTCATCTCTTACACAGGCACCTGCAGGATTTGATAGTATTCTGGCATGTGGACAACAAGAGCCAGGTAAGAGTACTTAGCAATACTGTAGTTTGGGTGGGAAGAGAATTTAATTGGACAGAGATGGAGATGTTTATATCCACAGTGTAACCATGCAAGGCCAGTGCATAAACTGGTGATTTAATCAGAAAGCTAATTTCTTTGTTCCTGGAACTTTAAAAACTGAAACAGTTGATAAATGACTCATTGTATTGCACCATACAGATGGAAAAATAGATGCCAGTAGATGATTTTTGCATGCTGTTCATGTATCAGAAAGCACAGTAAACAATTATTATTTCTTATTTTCAGATCAGAAAGCAGATACCATTCTGAAAATTGATAGTCGTGACATCATTGTCCCACAGGGAAAGCCAAAGAAAATTCCAGAATATTCTGGCAGCAGTTTCTATCAGTCAGAGTACCTTGTATATCGTGAGGACCAAGTTCGCATGCGTTACTTGCTGCTGTTTGATATGTAAAGTTACTCTTATAAAATTTAATATTTTTTAGAAAATGTATTAATAAAGAGAAAACTACTTTGCTTTCTGGTTTTTCTTCACTCTGAATGCAAATATGAATGATGATCATACAATGTTATGCTCCCACGAACCATACAGATGATGAAATAAAAGACGATTTCTATTACCAACCACAACTTATCAACAAAGTACCTAAACACGACATGTTAATTGTCATGGGAGACTTCAATGCCAAGGTAGGAAAAGATAACACAGATGAAAAAGTAATGGGGAAAGAAGGAATTGATACAATAAATCAGAATGGAGAAAGATTAATTGAAAATGTCTAACAGAGGGCATGGTCATTGAAGGAACAATATTTCCACACAAAGAAATACATAAAACAACATGGATATCTCCAGATGATAAAATCAGAAACCAGATAGATCATTTTTGTATTCGAAAACAATTCAGAACATCTCTGATTGATGTAAGAGCATATAGGAGTGCAGATGTCAACAGTGATCACAACTTGTGTATAGGGAAGATAAGACTTAAACTGAAAGCCAACACAAGAAATCAATACTCAGAAAGATAGTCATAGCCTACAAGAAGAAAATACCAACAGTGATTTCAATCTGGAACTCACCAAACATTTCGCAGCATTCAAAGAGGTAGACAAGACAGATATAGATGTATTATGGAATTCATACAGCACAGCCATAATCACAGCAGCAAAAGCATGTGCTGGACTGCAATCAACAATTAGAAAAGCACAGATATCAGATAACACATAAGAAGTTCATACATGAAAGAAGAGCAGCCAAATTAGCCATGCTGAATGTAAAGACATATCTTGGAAAAGTTTTGGCAAAAGAAACATACAAAGAACTAGACAATAAAGTAAAAAAGTTCAGCTAGAAGAGACAAGAGAATATATGGACAAAATGGCAAAAGAAGCAGAAAATGCAGCAAAAACAGGAGACAGCAAAACTATACAATGTACAGAAGAAGCTAACAGGTGCTATTATCTCCAGAGAAAGACCAGTCTTTAGCATAACAGGCAACCTGTTAACATCAAGTAAAGACCAAAAGCAAAAATGGGCCAAACACTTCCAAGAAATACTTAATCAACCACACTCAAATGAATTAATAAATCTTTAAATCAATTTACCAGTCCCATAACTAAATGTCAACTTAGATGAAGTTACACTTAATGAAATTGAAACAGCAGTGAATCGAATGGCTAACAACAAAGCTGCAGGTGAAGGTGAAATAACAGTCGAGATGTTAAAAGCTATTAACAGTGAGAACATGAGCCAACTACAAAGAATGTTTAATAAAATTTGGAAAAAAGAAAAAGTCCCTTCCACATGGAAAAAAGGAATCATTGTTAAAATACCCAAAAAGGCAACCTCAGTGACTGCAATAAGGTAGAGGGGTGTAACCTTACTATCAGATATGTCAAAGGTGTTTTGTAAAGTGATTCTGAATAGAATTAAGGATGTAGTGGATACTGTAATGAGAGAAGAACAGGCAGGATTTCAAAAAGGGAGAAGCTGTCTCAACCAGATCTTTACTCTAAGAATAATACTTGAAAACATATTGAAAAATACAAACCATTAATCCTGAACTTTAAAAAAGCATTTGATAGCATACACAGTGATTCATTGTGGAGAATTTTAAGACTATATGGAATACCATCTAAAATTGTCAACATCATTAGAGATCTCTACAATGTATATGTTTGTGCGGTCAAGACAGAAGAAGGAATGAGTGAATGGTTTGAGATTGAAACAGGACAAGGATGTATATTATCTCCATTGCTTTTTGGAATTGACAAAGACTTTATAATGAAAAGATGCTGTACAGGTAAAACCAGCATTGATTGGGTACATGGGAGCCAAATAGATCTTGATTTTGCGGATGACATAACTCTTATCAGTGACAAAGTGAAATCGATGCAGGAAAAGACAGATTCCCTGTCTTCCTTGGCGAGCAAAATAGGTCTTGAAGACAAAACAAAAATAATGAAACTCTCTTTAATGAAGAAAAAAAAATATATGTAGAAGGAACAGTTGTTGATGAATTAAACAGTTTGCACACCTTGGCAACTACATTGACCAAGATGGTAACATCAGGAAGGAAGTTAGAATTTAAACTGCAAAAGCAGCATTGTCCTTCAAAAATCGTGAGAACATATGGAATTCAAAAGTTATAAGCACAAAAACCAAGTTAAGATTGTTCAATTCAAATGTGATATCCACCCTCACTTATGCATGTGAAAGCTGGAAATCAACTAAAGAAATAGACAAGAAATTACTCTTTTGAAAACAGATGTCTTAAGGAACATAATTGGTATAAAGTGGAACGAATTCAAGAACACAGAGATAAGATAAATGAGCAAACAACAACCTGTCTCATGGGTGATCAGAAAAAGAAGATGGACATATGTAGGCTATGTGATGAGAAGAAACAATCAGAGAATACCAAAACAAACTATCAGGTGGAGCACAACAGCCCGAAGAAAAAGAGGTCAACCATGTGAAACTCTAAAGAGGACATTGTTAAGAGAAGCCAGTTTAGTGGGAATAACATCCCTTAATGAGGTTGAAAGACTCGCTGAAAACAGGAAAACCTGGCAAACAACTATGCAAGCTCTATGTGACATTTAACAGCATGGGAAGGATGTAAGAAGAATGCAAATAAGAGTTTATGATTAAGAATTATTTTGTTATTAAGTCCAGTTTCAATAAAGCTTAGAGAAATGCTCATGTAATGGGGTATATGAAGGCACTGAATTTAAAATAAGGTCTTCAAATCTAGTATGTTCTGTTTTGTCATGATGTTTAATTATTATTAAAAGTACAGACCAACTGCTATTACTTTTCATATCTTGTTAATACATTTTCTCTGTTGGCAAGTTTTAAAAAAAAATTATACCCAGAAAAATGCACTAACAAGATTGAGCTGTATTTTGCAAAATACTACATCCATTTGTAAAGCCAGTAAAGTGTATTATATGTACTTTTTCAACATCACAAGAATCTTATCATGTTTCTGGATGAAGACTGATTGGTACATCAAAATAATCAGTGAATTCATATATTTCCATATTTACTTATTTTAGTAGAGAAAATTTCATATTACTTTTAGGCGACTGCAATATGATATTGATTAATCCCTTTAAAATTAACTTTTGTCAAAATTGATGTTGTCTGTAAATGTGTCACATGCTTCAGCTTTCAGTATTTTCAACAGACAGTGGTTTTGTGAAATAAATTGCATGAATGACAAGGCCCAAGTATTATGATTGCAGCTGTCCTAGCCTGAGTGTCTGTGTCTTACACTTTTTTCCTCCTGACCGATGAAAAGAATGTTTCCTGTTAGTAATTTTATAATCTTCTGTGGGAGCCATAACATTCTTCTGTCATTTGTCAGTGATGATCTTTGGATGAATTTTTATTTTGAATTCATTTTCACTGAGAACTATGGGGAAGTGTAGCATTTTTATTGTTAATTTTCATATCATCACTGATAGGGGTTATAACATAGAATGTTGTTTCTCAGAAATGCAATCTCAAAATTGGATAACTGAGGTGGACCACATCAGAAGTTGTTAATGTATGTACTTGATTCATTTGGTACTACATTTCTTTATTTCTTTCATTGTGCCACAGAGGAAGTCAAAGATAATTCTAGCAGCAGTTTCTACCAGCCAAAGTATCTTGTGTATAGCAATGACCAAGTTCACATGCATTATTTGCTGCTGCTGTGTTACTTGCTGCTTTTAGAAGCAACTGATGTCTATATGCTTTTTTTTCTCCTTAGAACTTGTGCTTTTCATTCATTTTTATTTCACGGTTATTATCTAACAATTTTGCCGGTCTTTTTCATTTATGGCTGCAATTATTTTATCACTGGGATATTTGACACATTTCATATTGCAGTCTCCATGTATTCCAGATTTATTGATGTTTGTTCAATCTCTACAGAAAGAGCAAATCTAGGAAAAGCAGATATCCCAGTTATTCATTACATTTTTAAGTTGGAATTTACTCATTTTATTCTTTACCATTACAGTTACTCCTTGTTTTACTTTTTTTTTCTACACTGTTTTCAAATCTGTGACATCATTAGTTAATCTTTTCAATATTTTAATAATCCCCCCCACCCCCCAATGTTTCACTTCATTCATTCATTCATTCCTTTGCATGTCCCTTGCGGAACTTTGCCTCCCAAACAGCACTCCTGTAGGCCTCTCGGTTGTGAGCAAGATGGCCTGCTGCTGCTGCATCCATTTCCAGATCATCAACGATGTCTTGCAGCCATCTTCATTTCGGTCTTCCTCTTTTTCTTTTTCCCATTATGTATCCTTCCAATACGGTCTTCTCTAAATTATCATGACGTTTAATGTGGCCAAAATATTTAAGTTTTCTCTCTTTAATCCTCTTTACTAGCCAGCCTTCTTCAATATTAAGCTCTTGTAGTATAGATATATTTGTTCTTTTTTGTGTCCACGATATTTGGAGAACTCTTCTATAGCATTTACATTCAAAGGCATTTATGTGCTTCTCAGCTGTTTTGTTAAGTGTCCAGGTCTCACAGGCATATGTTGCGATGGGAAAGATGCATGCCCTTAAAAATCTTATTTTTGTGGTTCTGTCTGCTCCTCTCCACAGATTCTTTATTTGTTTTACTTTCTGAAGAGCAATAGATGTCCTCCTTTTAATTTCCCTCATTGTATCTCCATTATTAGTTAGTAGTGATCCAAGATATTCAAAACTCTCCACTTCTTCCAGTTTTTCCTCACTGATACATATTGCAGTTGCCTTGTTTGTTTTGTCAGTTGTCATCACTTTAGTTTTCTTTGCATTAAGATAGAGGTTCTGCTCTTCGCTGTTCTTGCGGACTGACATAATTAGTTTTTCCATTCCTTCTTGTGTTGTGGACAGCAATACTGTGTCATCAGCATATCTAATCTCTGGTATTTCATAACCTGTTTCACTTCATAGTTATACCAATAAAACATGACTGCCTTATGACTTCATAATGGCAGTAGAAAATTATGCATCTGAAATTTTCACATTTTTCTTGTAGAATGTTTTTTTTTTCAAATAATTCTCACCAGCAGTTTTGTTACTGATATGGACTAAAGCCACATTTTGTGACTGAGTATTTTAGGAACCATAGAAAAATCTATTTCCATGCACACATATGAAAAAAAAAAAAAGATTGGTTGTAGGGGCATCATAAGGTTTCAGAAAAAGGAGGGGGGAGAGGGAAAAAAAAACCACTTCCCATTCTCAGAAGATTTGAAGGCATCAGTATTGTTGAAAAATAAATTGCTACTGTAACTGTAATCAGAGACTGGCATCCCCGCGCTCTGGGCATTTCTATACATACTCGGCCTTCTGTTCCAACACCTACTCAAGTGTGGAGCCAGTCACATACTGGTTGTAGGTAACATGCGCTAAACCACTTCTTTTGGAAAAATATCCACTTTTCTCCTTCTCTTCCAATTTGATCATCCGCCTGCTGTGATTGTCGTCATTCAAGTTATGTCGCCCGCCATACTATAACTAGAGCTAAATACTTGTTGGTCACATTTACATAATCTATCATGTTCCATCTCAAAATGAAATCTTGTGTGAACTCTTTCCTGAGGTGACAATATTAGCTAACAAATATTAGCACAACATTTCCTAATGTTTAATTTCTAACCATAAAAAAGAATTTAATGGAAGTTTATAGACTTTAGATTCAAAAAGAAAAAAAATCTATAGTTATATTGTTATATCACACTATCAAGATAGGTAGGGTAGCCCTGTGTTATGCCACTGAAAATATATGATACTGTGTGTTGGGTCACTAGAGGGTAATGTATCATCCTTCCTGTGCTGTTAAAAATCACATAAGGCCCGCATGGTAGTTTACCGTTTTCCTATTTTTGACAAATTTTTCAACTTCAAGGGATTTTATGTCTACTAATTTGGCTCTCTTAACAATGTCCTCTTTAGAGTTTCATGTGATCAACCTAGAGGGTAATGTAACAAGTTTCTGTTTCCATTCCATTAAGGCATATTGGGGATATGGTATTAGGGCTGTATTTCTGTAGCCTTTGGACATGAAAGTGTGGCAAGTATTTCTCAGGTACTCATTTTTAGAGCCTGGGTGGACCCAAGGACCTTTTTAGTGTGCACCAGAAAAAAATCCCACTACTGCTAGATTATAAAATGAATGACTAACCACTCACCTAACCAGGCTGCCAGTGTATAAGTACGAGGGGCGTTCAGAAAGTAATGCATGACATCGTTCTTTTCAGCTAATAATGATAGAAGCATGAAATTTTGCACACTTTAAATATGGCATGTGCTGATTGTGTGAAGCAAATTGCACTGTAACCGGCCAAATAATATGGCTGCTCTAACTGTTGAAATGGAGAGTGTTAACAACTTGCGGTATAAGCAGCGAATTGTGATAGAATTTCTCATTGCAGAGGAAACTGTTGTGAACATTCAGAAGCATCTATGTGATGTGTATGGAAGTTTTGCAGTTGACAGGAGTGCAGTCAGTCGCTGGATTCAGAGAATCAAAGAATCAATAAGTGGAGATAAGGAGTTGCATGATCGGCCATGCTGTGGATGTCCTGCCACAGCCACCAAGCCAGAAACGTTGAAATGCACAGAAGGCATTATTCTTACTGATAGGCATATCACTACTCAACAATTGGCCTTAAAGCTGTCAGTCACCAATGGTAGTGCAAATGCAGTTATAAAAGCTCTTGGATTTTCTAAGGTTTGTGCAAGACTGGGTTCTCAAAGTCTCACAAATGAACATCAGTTGCAAAGGAAAGCAATTTCTTCTGAATTGTTGGAGCATTTCAACGCTGAGGGAGAGACCTTTTTGGCTAATATCTTAACAGGTGACGAAACCTGGGCACGTCACTTTAAACCTGAGACAAAAAGACAGTCAATGGAGTGGCATCACAAAGAAAGAAATTCAAGACAACTCCTTCAGCTGGAAGGGTCATGATCACTGTCTTTTGGGACACTGAAGGTGTGATTCTTGTGGATGTTATGCCAAGAGGAGAGACAATCAATTCGCAAGCTTACATTAAGACACTGAAAAAAAACTCAATGTTTTTGCAGAATTCGGAGACACAAGAATCCAGCAGACTTGCTTCTTCACGACAATGCGCGCCCTCACACAAGTCTGATAAATTATTACTACCCCATCCACCCTATAGTTCCAATTTGGCACCCTCTGATTTCCATCTGTTTGGTCCACTTAAAAATGCACTCTGGGGGGTAAGATTTGAAGATGATGGAGTGATTCATGCAGCGAAGAAATGGCTACATAGTCAAGAGAAACTCTGGTATGGGCTAGGAATACATGCACTTGTTTCGTGCTGGCGTAAAGCCGTACAAGTTGATGGGGATTATGTTGAATAATACCAATGTTTACAATACTTATCCATGTATATTGTGTATAAATTTCATGCTTTTTGAATAAACAGCTCCTGAGAAAAACAATGTGGTGCATTACTTTCTGAACGCCCCTTATATATAAGACTATATATATATATATATAGCTATATATGAAGCCACCACAGTAAAGCTGTAATAATAAAGTGTTAAAACTTCTTATATCTTACATCCTTCCCATGCTGTTAAATGTCACATAGGGTAGTTTGCTAATTTTTCCTGTATTCGGCGAGCTTTTCAACCTCTTCAAGGGAGGTTATGCCCACTAAACTGGCCTCTCCTAACAATGTCCTCTTTAGAGTTTCATATGGCCAACCTCTTTTTTCTTTGGCTTGTCATGTTCCACTTGATAGCTTGTTTTGGGATTGTGTTTTTCTTCTCATCACATGACTGACATGTGTCCATCTTTTTTTCTCATCACCCATGAGACAGGTTGTTTGTTCATCTCTGCACTGTTAAAACTACTTAACACAAAAAGTAGGAACAGCTTTATTAATTAACGAGTGCATAGTTGTGATGTTTTGGTTTGCACTAAATACAAAAACAAAGAAAAGAAAGAGGATAAAATATAAATTCACATGAATGCTACACAACAAATAGAAATGGAATAATAGAATAAATAGAGCACTTAGCTGACACTTATAAGAAGCTGCTTCCAGGAGTCCGCATGGTAGAGTGTTGAGAATGTTTAAATGGAGACTTCCGATGTGTAGTTGAAGGGGGGTGGGGACTGCAGAAAGAGAGCATGTGATACAGTGGTAATCTGAGAGAAAGCCGAGTGGAGTGAGTGTAGAGGGTTTGTAATCTGATGCAGTGAGGTGGTTCTGAAATGTGTTGCAGGTCAAGAGGAACAGAACTTAGTAAAGTTACTTATGATTACTAAGAGGGGAACATTAAGTGTAGCTGAATTTCAAGTTCAAACCATGTTCTAGCATTCCATATTTCTGACTCTAGTGGTTCTCAAGCATATGTCAGAATGACTTTCTTTAATGACTGTTAATGGAAAATCAGATTTGCCTGTGATTTTAGGGACTGACTTAGAAGCTTGCTGGGTGATAATATACAGATGTTTCACATGAATCCCTCATGGAAAGTAGAGGTTAATGATTTCATCATCATGCCTAATCACCTTTCATTATCCAGCTCCAGGAATGGCCAGATATCCATATCTATTGACAGACTGGGGAACCACTGACCTTCATAATGAGAAACTACTTTGCTAGAAAGGTTCCCCATTTTCTGGTAAAATGGAACCTTTTTTCACATATAAAATCTGTCAAAATACGCAATATGTGTCAAACACAATAGTGCATTAAAAAAAAAATGTATGCATACTATTAAAGACAGACCTATACTTATGCTTCATAGACTACTGTAAAACATTCGATAAAGTGAGGCACACAGAAATTATAAGATTGCTAGAAGACATCAACATAGATGGGAAAGATTTGAAACTCATCAAAAACATATATTGGCAGCAATCAGCAGCAATGAAGGTTGAGAACCAAATAGGAGCATTCCAAGACATAAAATTGAAAGTGAGACGAGGATGTGTTCTATCTCCTGACATCGTCTCCTTGTACAGCAAAAACATAATGAAAAATATAGAAAGCATGCCAGGAATTGGCGGGTACAGCCTAACAACTTGAGATACACAGACATAGTTCTGATTGCTAAAAGTGAAGGGGAGCTACAGGCTCTTCTGGATATCGTGGTTCATGAAAGTAAAAATAAAGGTTTCAGCCTGAACAAAAAGAAGACTGAAGTGATGGTTATCTCAAAGAAAAGAATACCACCAAAATGTAGTATTACTATCGATGGCACAAATCTGAAACAAGTTGACAGATTCAAGTACCTAAGAACGATTATAACAACTGATGGGAAATTCACAATGAAATAAAAAGCAGACGTGCTCAGGCCAAGTCAGCATTCTAGAAAATGAGAAACATCTTGTGCAACAGATCCTTATCAATGGAAACAAGATTCTGAGTAATAAAAATATTACATTGAGCCAATTCTGTTCTATAGGTGTGAAGCATGGTCTATGAATAAGAGAGTACAGAGAGAAGTGAGGCCATGGAAATGTGGTTTATAAGAAGGATGTTGAAGGTACCATAGACAACCAAGAAAACCAATGAAGAAGTCTTGAGAGAGGCTAGAGTTAAAAAGCAAATTATAGCAAAGATCAGAGTGAGATTTATAGGACATTTCCTCAGAAGAGGAAAACTGGAACACACTGTGGAAAATAGAAAAATTGAGGGAATAAGAGAGAGAGGAAGACAGAAGTTACTGGTCAGTGTGGCTAGGAAGAAAGTCACTGGCGGATCTCATAATCAAAGCAAAAGATAGGGAACTGTGGAGAGAAATAATCACCTACGCCACTCAGCATGGCACTTAAAATAGAATGCATACTATCGGTTATCAAGAACACAAGGCAGTGTGAAACAGCACTAATTTCAAAGAGTATGTCCTAGTGGGAGGTGACTTGATGTAGTAACTGATATGAAAAAAAACCCAGCTGAGCTGACCTGTGTAAATGTCTCTGAAACCAAAGTTTTTAATGGTACTGCTAAGGGAACAAAAGATGAGATTATTTTGTACTAATTGTAATGTCTTTTAGACATTAAAAAAATATGTATAAACTTAAACAATACAACCAATCAGTATAGGTTTTTGTTTTCAAACAGCAGCAAATAAAAATATAAATAAAGTCTATGCATGAATTCACAACTTTTAATAACTTATAAATGATAATTTAAAATGTTCTTCAAAATTTTACCCTTTAAAAAGTGGTGGTGGTGTGTGAGAGAGAGAGAGAGAGAGACGTGCAAAATCAGTTTCTGGGATGCTTATTTGACCACAAAAATTTTGTATTTTTTTTCTTCCTTCATTTATTTCTGATTTTCACACTGAACACCCTGTTCTTCTTCAGCATTTTACCTTGTGTGCAGTGTAATCTGTCTGATCTTGCATGTAGATATTCTTGGAGTGGCTCCAGATTTTAAGAAATTCAAAAATTGCTTCCTTTTATAATATGGGTGCATATAAAAAACAAATCATTTAAAAGGATCCAGAAAGCAAAAATAGCAAATGGTAATCATTTACTAATGACAGCTGTTAACAGCAACATGTACAATTATTTATCAAGTAAAATGGAGAAACACAAAATATTCAGTTAATTAGATTTATTTTTCAAAAGGTAGAAACATGGGCTTTGTTATATATTTTGTTTTATATACTTACACAAAATATGAAGCCTTCAAGTAGTTAAACCATAAATACATTTTAGAACATGAAACAGAAACCCATCTTAACTATGTACCTAAATAAACACACTGAAAACTTGTAATCTTATTTAAACACTACTACACATTTTTAATGAAAATGAAGTTTTTCTTTTATTTGAAAGCATTGGAAATAAAGAATTTCTGAAAATATTTCCATTACCGTTGTCCCCATGTCCATGTGGTTCCAAGCATTCACACAGATGCATGAGGCTGCAGAAAATACTGAAATGTCTATTTTTAACATGTATGCATATCTATTTCTTCAAATACCATGGACACAAAAAAGTATTTCCATACTACAAGAACTTAATATTGGAGAAGGGTGGCTAGTAAAGACGATTAAAGAGAGAAAATTTAAATATTTTGGACACATTAAACATCATGAAAATCCAGAGAAGACTGTCTTGGAAGGGTACATAATGGGAAAAAGAAAGAGAGGAAGACCAAGGCGGAGATGGATGCAAGACATCATTGATGATCTGCAAATCAGCAGGGCATCTTGCTTACAACCAAGAGGCCTACAGGAGTGCTGTTAAGGAGGCAAAGTTCTGCAAGGGACATGCAAATGAATTAATGAAATAAGTACACTTAACATAGAAATACTGTATTTCATTCACTTTTCCAACTATACCCCTGATACATATCAAGACCTGCACTTTTACTCCGGCACCAAATGGAATGTCCGTGTTTCTTCCAGAGGCACGGGAAGAGTTGATGTAATTCTCAGCTATATTTTCTTATGTAGATATACCGAAACATTCTTCAGATATTTTCAAGCAATTGTACTTTTCCATGGCTTACATAACATGAACAAAGCTTCTGAGAAAAAGATTGATTGTGTGAAGTGATGTAAGCATGAATAAAATTTTAAAAATAAGAATCTTGAGGGAAACAATAACTGGAGAACAATACTGTGTTACAATTAATTGGCATCACTGCTTCCTCTTTTATGATGAAACTTACGCTAATATAGCAAAGGTCTTAATTCTGACTCAGTTATATAAAGCCTCATATCAGTCAAAGCTGTACTATGTTCTGACAATGCAGCTTATGAATGACAAGATAAAAAATATGATTTCATATGTGTCTGTATGCTGCAAAAAAATGTCTCTGTAACAAATAACAGTGCATACATGAGCACCCGTATAAAGTATAAACTAAGTTAAGCAGACTGCTTTTTATACACAATAAAACATTTTCTCTATCAGTGCCAAAATCATGCACAAAAGTGTGGCAATAAATAAGCTTTTATGAGGACTAGAACTTCTGCTTTAGGTGAAATTACCATCAAGGAATTTTATATCAGTTAAATGCAGTATTATATTGGTCCTTATGAATAATGTGCTGTTTTATGCCAGTCTTAGGTTTCAGACTTCCTCAAGCTTAAGTGTTGGCCTCAAAAGTGAAATGTGGGCTTTCTTTCTTGACATCAATGAATCTTACAAATGTTTAAATTCTGTGTTACATTTCTACATTTTTAGTGTCACATCTTCTCCCGTGTGGTATCTGGGACCTGGGCACATGCATGGGAAGCAAAGAATAGGACCACTGTACCTTAAACGCATGATCATAAAACGCAACTACAGTTTTGGTATATGGCCAGCAACCCTATCTGGTAAAAAAACCATCAGACTGCTACAGAAACAGAAGCAAGGGAAAAAAAAAAATGCAGGTGGACGGAGAAATGCTTATCAGGAAACTGAGCCCATGAAGATTTTGGATGAAAGCCAGCCACTGTTAAGTCCCCAGCCCGACTGCAGACCTCCTGAAAACCTACACACAAGATGCAAATAGGCAGCTGGAATGTAAGAACACTTAATCAGACTGGAAAACTAGCACAAACCATCAAGGAAATGCATAGATACAGACCAGAAATATTACGAATACAAAAGGCAAGATGGACAAGACAAAGCAGAAAGAAATTAACAACACAGCACACAAAAGATACAATAATATGGTCAGGTAAAGAAGATAATTATGAAAAGGAGTTGCATTGAT
Source organism: Achatina immaculata (assembly GCA_009760885.1). NCBI lineage: Eukaryota > Metazoa > Mollusca > Gastropoda > Stylommatophora > Achatinidae > Lissachatina > Lissachatina immaculata. Next base: position 1,541,292 of record CM019704.1, read on the forward strand.
TATATAACAAAAGAAGCATCAAGAGCACTGAAATTGATCCCTATAAATGAGAGATTATATACATGCTTCAACTCAAAATTCACGAAGCTGTCTTATTATAGTTTGTTATGCACCAACAGAAGCAGCTGAAGAGGAATTAAGATTTTTACAACAGCCTCCAAGCCGCAGTAGAAACAATACCCAAGCATGATATGGTACTCATCTTGGGCGACTTCAATGTAAAAGTAGGTGAGGGAAATGAAGACAGAAGAATAATCATGGGAAGAGAAGAAATCGGAGAAAAATGAAAATGGAAATGAGAAAGAATGTGCAATTTCTGTGAAGAAAACATGATGACCATCGGAGGGACAATTTTCCAACATTAAAAACATCCATAAAGTTACTTGGAGGTCCCCAAATAAAATCACAGAAAACCAGATCGATCACATACTAATAAATAACAAGTGGAAATGGTCACTACAAGATGTGTGAGCAAGGAAAGGAGCAGGTGTAGGAAGTTATCATAACATTCTGGTAGCGAAAATAAGACTAAAATTAAGGAAACCTAAAATCAGAGAACACAGAAAAGGGCGCTTTGATAAACAAAACTTAAAACCAGCAAACAAGGAATGAATTCTCAATGGTACATAAGAACTGCTTCAGTGTCCTACAAGTCAAGCAGAAATTTCCATACTAGAGTTCAGTGAAACACTACAGGAAACAGCAAAAGAGGTGCTGGGCTATCAGAAAAAGAGAAAAGACAAGCAAGACCACATGGGAAAAGATAGAGCAAAGCAAGGAAATCAAGAAAAAATTACTGAGCACAAAATCACAAAGGCTAAAAGAACAATTAGCCATTTGAATGTAAAGAAAAAGAAAAGACTTGGCAAAAGCAACTTACAAAGAACTAGACAATAAAGTAAAAAGTTCAGCTACAAGGGATAAATGAAAATACACAGACAATATGGTGAAGGAAGCAAAAACAGGAGACAGCAAAACTCTGTATAACAAGAAATAACAAGAAACTACAGCAACACACAAGCAAAAGGGCATTCTCAAGAGAAGAAAATCATGGATGGGCCATGTGGACAACGTAATCCATGAGGTGTGTTGTTCTGAGAATATACATCCAGAACAGAAATGGATACCTGTACCACCAAATTTCTATTCATATTACACCCGACTGAAGATGCAAAGAATACTGACATCAAAGCACCAAATAGAAAAACACCAAAGACAAAGATGGTGTTATATATACTGATGGATCAGTAGTTCAGAGCAAGAGGTGTGCCTGGGACTTTTCTTAAATGGCAGAACAGTGAAAGAAGCCAGAAGTGCTTTTGCTGCAATAACAAGCAGCCTCACAAAGGGTCTGGCTGGCTCATGTCACAAGACTACAAACACACATGCAACATGAGCAACAGTGACTTGAATCCCTGCAGATTCCAGATTCCCCTGGTTGTTTCTTCTCAACACATGACCAACAAATCTCCATCTTCTTTTTCCTGATCACCCATGAGACAGGTTGTTTGCTCATCTTTTTATCAACTAACCATTTCTGTACCAGGTCATGTAGGTGTCAGGGAACATGCAGATCAGTTGACCTACTCAGCTGTCATGGAGAAAGGGTGGGCAATGGATCAGGTAGACATCCATGCTTAACAGTAGCACTATTATTCTTGGTAAAGCTGGGGCAACCATCCACAAACCAGCGCATCACAGGGGGCAGATGGTGAAAGTCCTCCAGATATGGAGGATCCCTGTGAATAAGGATTTACCCAAATAAGCAGGCGTGGAACAACTGGTGGTAGTCTCAGAGAGCGTGGTGGGGTAGTAGGTGGCTCTACTACTGCTATAAAGTGCCTCATGTGCTCAGTGAAGGGAATACCAGGTGTGTAAGAGGCGTCTTAAAACCTCTTGCTCCCGCTGCCTTGCGGGTAGGACAGGGAGCCCAAAGGCTAGCAGACAGTCCATACACAAACCGACAGATGGCAATAGGAAACCACCGTTGTAGGTCCCAAGAACAATTATGCTTATTCAGAGTAATAGATGTGTCATGAACAACAACAGATGTTCCTCTGGAACAGCCTCATCCGGTAGTAGGGCAGCTCACAAGCCACAGGTTAGGCCAGATCGTCATCAAGCTACTGGTGGCAAAATTAATAAGTTCAAAATAGAAACATGGAAAGTAACACTATTCCATGCTGGAAACTTAGAAAATGTAAAGAGGGAAATGGAAAGGATGAAGATCGACATATTAGGAATGAGTGAAGTTTGATGGACAGGCGCAGGGAAGATAAACTCTGATAAATATACAATAATATATTCAGGAAGTGAGAAACATGAATGAGGAGTAGGAATAACATTTGTCGAACAAACAGCAAGGGCAATTGTAGGATATTTGAACATCTCAGACCAAGTCCTGCTAGCCCAACTGAAAGGACGACCAATAAACATAAATATTATACAAGTGTATGTTCCAACATCTGAAAGTTCTGAAGAAGATGTACAGTTATTTTATAATGACATAGAGACAGCCCTGAAACACAAAGTCACATGAAGTTACTATAGTCATGGGAGATTTTAATGCCGAAGTTGGTAAAGGAGGAACTTCAGACATCGCTGGTGACTATGGGCTGGGGGAGAGGAATGAAAGAGGTAGTAAAGTAATTGAATGGGCAAGAAAATGTAGCATGGTTGTAGGAAACACTTGGTTTAAACAACATCCCCACAGACTGGCAATGTGATGCAAGCCAGATAAAAAGACTTTTAACATATTAATCAACAAACGATACCAGAATTCATAACTGACAACAAAAACCATGCCAGGAGCTGACAGCAATAGTGACCATGATCCACTCTGTGGAAAAATAGAATAAAGCTAAAGAAAGCAGGCAGAAAAGTGAGAAACATCAAAATGAATACAGAACTCCTTAAAAATGATCAAGAACTGTGAGAACACTACAGAGTTAATATAGCAAATAGATACATTGCAATAGCAAAGATAAATAGTATGGATGAACAACGGGCAATGTTAAGAGATTTTATCCACTAAACTGTTAAGGAGATAATACCACTGAAAAGAAGAAGCCCCTAAAAATAAACGGATGACAGACGACATCTTAGGACAGATGGACAAGAGGAGGAGGGGTAAAGACAACCAAGAAAAATAGAGCAAGATAAATAAAGAAATAAGACGTAAATGCAAAGAAGCAAAGGAAGAGTGGTTAAATGAACAGTGCAGACAAAAAGAGGACTCTCATAATAAAGACACCAAAAACATGCACAAACGGATTAGTGAACTCACAGGCAGGAAGACAAAATATACCACAAGATGCCTGAAATAAAAAAGAAGGTAAAATGGGAAAAAAAGATATTGTGGACAGCTGGACAAAGTACATAGGTGAGCTATATGGAGGAGAAAGACCAGAATTAACACCAGATAATGAAAACTGTGATGGATGACCAATACTTGAAGATGAAATCTTAGATGCCATCAAACACATGAAGAAAGGAAAAGCAATTGGGCCTGATAATATAACAATAGAAGAAATAGAGGCGGTAGAGGAGACAGGAATAAAAATAATAACCAAGTTACTGAATGACATCTACAACAATGGTTATATGCCCAGTGACCTGCTTAAATCCACATTTATAGCACTACCAAAGAAACCAGGTGCAAAGGAATGTGATGACCACCGGACTATCAGCCTTTCATGTTACATAATGAAGCTACTTCTGAGAATTATTATGAGAAGAACAAAGAAAAAGATAATGGAAATAGCAGATGAACAGTTTGGATTTGTTGAAGGAAAGGAAACACACAGTGCCATTTATGCTTTACGAACACTAACGGAAAGAGCCTTACAAGTACAGAAAGATCTCTACTTATGCTTCATTGATTACACCAAGTGAAACATAATGAAATTATTAAAATGCTTGAATACATCAATATAGATGGCAACGACCTGAGGATTGTAAAACATCAATACTGGCAGCAAGAAGCAGCAATTCGAGTTGAAAATAGAACTGGAAAATATCAACCTATAAAACAAGGGATGCGACAAGGATGTGTATTATCTCCAGACCTTTTTTCTCTGTACAGTGAGAATATTCTAAGAATGATCATCACACAACCAGGCATAAAAATTGGAGGATACAATATTAACAACCTTCGGTATGCTGATGACACAGTACTGATAGCTGAGAACCAACAAGACCTGCAAAATCTCTTGGATAAAGTGGCCAAAGAAAGTGAACAGAAAGGCCTTACTTTGAACATCAAAAAGACAGAGACTATGGTTATATCTAAGAAACAGAATCCACCAACATGCAGTAAAAAAATTAAACAGAACTATTCTAAAGTTGATGACAACTGACAAAACAAAGAAAGCAGCTGAAATAAGTATCAATGAGGAAAAACTGGAAGAAGTGGAAAGTTTTGAATATCTTGGATCACTACTAACTAGTAGTGGAGATGCAATGAGGGAAATTAAAAGGAGGACATCTATCGCTCTTCAGAAAGTAAAACTACTAAAGAATCTGTGGAGAGGAGCAGACAGAACTACAAAAATAAGATTTTTAAGGGCATGCATCTTTCCATCGCAACATATGCCTGTGAGACCTGGACACGTACGTAACAAAACAGCTGAGACACACATAAATGCCTTTGAATGTAAATGCTACAGAAGAGTTCTTCAAATATCATGGACACAAAAAAGAACAAATATATCTATACTACAAGAACTTAATATTGAAGAAGGCTGGGTAGTAAAGACGATTAAAGAGAGAAAACTTAAATATTTTGGACACATTAAATGTCATGATAATCTAGAGAAGACCGTCTTGGAAGGGTACATAATGGGAAAAAGAAAGAGAGGAAGACCAAGGCAAAGATGGCTGCAAGACATTGTTGCAAATGGATGCATCAGCAGCAGGCCATCTTGCTCACAACCGAGAGGGCTACAGGAGTGCTGTTAGGGAGGCAAAGTTCCGCAGGGGACATGGAAATGAATGAATGAATTCTAAAGCAAGTGTAGAAATTCAAATACCTTGGAGCAGTAATAACTTTAGATGGGAAATGCAGAACAGAAATTAGGAACAGATTAGGCCAAGCAAAGACTGCATTTCAGAGAATGAGAAACATATTATTCAACACATCCTTATCAATGAATGGTAGAAAACAAGCCCTAAAATGCTATATTGAACCTATGTTGTTATATGAAAGTGAATCATGGACAACAGGCACGTCTGAACAAAAATCACTGGAAGCAGCAGAAATGTGGTTTATTAGAAGAATGTTGCGAATCCTCTGGACAACAAAAATAACTAATGAAGAATGTATGAGAAGAGCTGGAGAGACAAAAAATCTTGTAAAAAAAAATAAAAGAGAGACATGTAATGAGAAGAGGGGGCACTGAAAATAATATAACAGATAAAAATAGAAGGAAGAAGATCAAGAGGAAGACCAAGAGAAATGATACTGGACAGTCTGATGGGATGGTGTGAGAGAATTTCACCAACTGAGCTGATGGCCTGCATGAAGGATCGTGTACTCTGGAGAAGCATAATAGCCAACGCCAATTGACACGGCACCTGATGATGATGATGATGATAGTTGTGGATGGATAAAATTTTTTTATATTTACAGATGACAACTGTACAGAAAAGGCTCCAACAGAACTTGTCCAATCACATTCACTCTACATTCCATCATAACTCATGCCTGTCTGAATTTCAACTTACGTGATTTAGGGCAACAACATAAGCCCTGAGATACCAATGTCCAATTTGCTTAGACTACTAAGTTGCAATTGTGCTGAAATATCACAGAACAGCTCTGTTTGGCCATTGTAGTTAAGTCACAAATATCCATTCATAAGCAGGTAAAATGTTTAGATTCTTCTCCACATACACATGTCTGGATTAATATAAGATGACACCGCTATGCTATCTTAGCACACAAAAATTACCGTTTAAAAGTTAGGACAAGAATTGTTTGATCTATATAATCATTTTCTGAATTATTTTCACAGTGTGTAATTGTAGAAGTTTACAAAAATTATGGAATGAACACTTCCATGACTAGAACACCTTACTATAGACATGCTAGAGATCAAAACAAATCATTAATTCTTCATTTCTTATGAAAATGTACTAAGACTGATAATAAAAGTGTAGAGAAGAAAAATTTATTTATGATAGCTCACAGAATACATTTTGTGCATTAGCTTGTAATAAAGGTTTAAAACTAAAATAAGTTGCACTGGATTACAGTACAATGCTATAAAAAACTCTAATACTGGCCATACCAATAACAACTCTGCTTGTTTTAAAATGACTTTAAAAATAGCATTTTTTAAAATGTGTGTGGCTGAGTATTATTTACAATGGTGGTAATGTGCCACTACAGGACAAAGTATGTAACAAATGCAGCAAAAATGATGTGCACAATTTCTATTATTGTTGAGCTCATCATATTTTCTCTCTCTCTTGTCCTTTCAATGTCCAAGACACTGCAGGCTGCTTGTAGCATAAAATCTCCCACTGTTGTCGGTTCTTTGCTATCCTCGTTCACTGGCACTTTTTCTAGTCTCTCCTCATGCTTTTCATTCTGTGGAGTTCACATCACAGCTGTTCTTGGTAAGAAGTCATCTGTCATTTTCATAATGTGGCTAATCCATCTTTTCAATCACTACTGACTACTTAACTAGATGTCATTTCTTATGGTATTTGATCAGAACACTCCTCTGACTTTATGTAGACACCTGGTTTGAAAGGTATCAAGTGTAACTGCATCTGCCTGCATTATTTTCCAGCATTTGCTCCCATACAGGATGACACTTAAAACATTACTCTTGAACAGGGATCAGCAACCTTCCTACCAAAAGCTTTCTTATTTTGACAGGCGTGACTTGATCAGTAACATTTCACTCCAAATGATGAACAGATGCCACCAATGTGAGTGACTGCCACTGGAGCACATTCATGTCTACAGCTAACACATGAACATAATAAAATATAAAACTATAAATAATATGTGTAATATTTTGTGACAATAGTAACACAATTAGTGTGATGTGACCTATAGGTTTCTCACCCCTGAACACTTGAATATTTGGTTGTTTTGACTTATCTTTCTGAACCTTTAGATGTGATTAAGTTAGTCCCAAGCTAGTCTGACTTCATCACATTCTCTCCAAAAGTAAAATAAGTACCAACTGTCACAAAACTAAGGCATAGCTTCAGATATGTGACTGTTATTCTGTAAGTTATTAGAAATTTAAACATATTCTCTAAATATCTGCTTAATTACAATATACAATGAAAATGTTAGAAAATGAAATTGCACAAGACAAATGTTTAACAGCCATGTTAACTGTTAATATGGGTAGAGGCATTCTAGTTTAAGTTTTTACTATATTCCAGTTCTGACATTTTCCTTGAACATATTGTGGTGATTAACATAGAATCAATCTTTACACAGACTTGTACCATGCTGGTTAGCATGGAAGATATATCTGTAAGTCATGGACATCAATTTGAAACATGTATACATACTACGCAGTAGCATGAGCAATGTTATGGTCATAAGACTTATCACTATCCCCATTTTTACTCAATACTGATCAAAGTCTTGTCACAACATATTTTTGTCACATTTAGTTTGTGGCTTTTGCTGTTGTGTCCAGAATTCAAGCACGATTTTGGCAAAAACGTCTGGCTTGTCAAGGTTTATGGCATGGCCACATTCTCCTAGTACATGAGTCTGCTGGCAGTTAGGAAGCTTCTCTCGAAGTACATCCATTCCCGATACATCAACAATCTGGTTAAAAATTACACTGTTAATATCAATTGTTTTACTTAAACTGCTATTATTCTAATTCCAAAGCTAGACTATTAGACCACCATGAAACACATGCCGCTGTAAATATGTAATGGAAATAAAAAAATATAAGTTACCGTTTTTCTTCCCATATAAGACATTAAAAAAAAAAACCTGCATCCTATACCCCAATGGTAGGGTAGGTCTTGGGTCAGAGATTACTAACATCTATGTTTAACGTATTAGACTCCTAATGACCCCAGGATGCAATATACAGTCGAACCCGCTTAATGTCACGTCATCAGGACCGTCAAACGCTGTTGGCGAGATTTTTCAGTTGCCGTGCGTGGAGCAGTGCTCCTCCCGGCCAATGAAGAAAGGTGCAAATGAGGTTGCCGCGCAGCATCACTGCGGAAAAGGTGGTAGAAAGGATAAAGCGAAGCAAACAGTCAAATCATGGCACCTCTGGTCTGGAGGTCGGCCACGTCCTGAGTGCAGTCATATCGGGTGGAATGCATGAACCGGCTTGTCCCAGAGGTTAAGACACTGCTGGCGAGACTTTTCGAATGCCGCGCGTGGAGTGAAGCTCCTCCCGGTCAAGGAAGAAATGTGGAAAAGAAATAAAGGTTGCTGTGCGGTGCCGATGGGAAAGGTGGTGGAAAGGATAAAGTGAAGTTTAATCGGTATGTCCAGTAGTATCGCTACGAGAGCTATACATACCACGGCACCTCTGCTCTAGAGTCCGGCCACGTCCGAAATACACCTACACTGGTGAAATATGCCTAAACCGGCACACACCAGGGGTGGAACCTGATGGCTAGACATGTCATGCCACCTCCGCTCTAGAGGTCGGTCAAGCCTGATATACACCCATGCTGGTGAATTTTGCCTAAACTGGCTCACACCAGGGGTGAATCTTGAAGGCTATGCATGTCACAGTACCTCTGCTCTAGAGGTCGGTCACGTCCCAAACATGTCCATACTGGGATAATATGCCTAAACCGGCTCAACCTAGGGGTGGAAGTCGCTAGTGGTGAGGATTCGTCCTCCTGGACAAAAGCTCCATCCTGGTCACAACTAGGAAGGGTAGCGGCCACGACCGCAAAATGCTGAAGTCGGAGACACTGGCAGTCTAGATAGGCAACCACCTCTCACTCGGCGGGGATGTTTGCGTATCCTAATCACGCTGAGGTTTTCCGGTGAGAAAGTCCAACTCTGGCCTGGGTGGGCTACCGCCTCTCACCCAGCGGAGATGCACTGATATCCTAAACGCGTCAAGGTCTTCCGGTGAGAAAATCCAACCCTAGACTAAACTGGTGCAATGAAAACCACGGTGTCACGCAATCTCGCTTCAGAGACCCACCAAGAATACAGGCGATACTCTGTGATACTCTGAACCCCTTGTGGTCCTCTCGTGGATCTCGTGTGGTCCTTGCGGGGACCACACAGGAGACCACGGGACCTAACGAGGACCACAGGCATAAATTCAGTAGGATCACAGTGCGGTTTTGGTGGTAGAAGCGAACGAAGAAGAAGGACCGTCAAAATATGATGATAGTAAGTGATAGTACCATATTAAATGGGGTCCATTACAAGGTCTAAGTGCAGCAGTATATTTTATACATTAAACACATAACACACAACTAAAGCTATCATTATTGTACACAAAATGCATTAATCACAAAATAGAGTAAATCTTAGTCATTAAATTACAGGTAACACTAAAATTAAGCAGCAACTGACTTTTCTGCTTTGCGTTGTGTAATGGTAACTGGTTTATTAACCAAAAAGTCATTTATGCACACTACAGCATTGAAAAAGTCCTGTGTCACGTCAGGCTTACTGTAAATGAATGAGCACACAGTCTTGAACATGTTCACAGACTGAGCATAAGAAACAGGTCTGACGGGCATATTGCCTGTGATGGACCTGCTAACATCATCAACATACGAGGGGTGACTGATAAGTTCTTGGCATAAGATACAAATACTTGAAACACACAGTTGATATTAGGTGAATTTGTAGATCAGGTTAATGTAAGACTGAACATCCAAGTTTCAAGAAATTAACTGCAACCAATTTTTTTTTACAGACTACTGAATTGGTAAGAGGTGGCAGAAATTGAGAAAATGGATACAATTTCTCACTGAGCAGTCATTCACTACCTCTGCATCAAGGAAGGAGATCCATGAGGATATATGGTGGAGACTCTAAGGGAGAGTGCCCCTTCTTACAGCACAGTGAAGAAATGGGCAGCTCAATTCAAACATGGAAGGGACAGTCTGGAAGATGATCCCCATCCAGGAAAACCAAGAACGGTAACCACCGATGAAACCACCAGCAGAATCCATGACATGATAATGGAGGATCGACGACTAACTGAGCGGTACATTGCTACTGAGTTGGGAATCTCCCAGGAATGTGTTCATGCCATTATTCACAATATCTTCAAATGACAAAGGTCTCTGCTCCATGGGTCCCGAAACTTATTGAAGCTGATCACAAACAATAGCATCTCAACATGTCAACAGACAATCTTGGCCATTTTTCTGCAGATCTCAAAAAGTTTCTTCAGCAATTTGTGACTATGGATGAGACTTGGGTTCATCACTTTCAACCAGAAACCAAAGAACAGTCAAAGCAGTGGAAACATCATGGATCCCCACCACCAAAGAAAGCAAGGGTGGTTCTGTCTGCAGGCAAAGTAATGGCTTCCATCTTTAGGGATTCAGAAAGTGTGCTATTGGTAGACTATCTTCAAAAGGGCAGAAGGGTCACCGGGGCCTCTTATGCTAATGTTGTGAAGCAACTGTGGGTCAAACTGAAGGAAAAGCGTCGAGGGAAATTGACGAGAAGAGTCATCTTTCATCAAGACAATGCTCCAGTTCACAAGTCATGAATGCGAAGCTTCTTGAACATCCTCCTTATTCCCCAGATTTGGCCCCTTTGGACTATTACCTGTTTACCAAACTCAAAAAAGGAGCTCAGTGGTCACAAATTTGCTTCAGATGATGATGTCATTCATGCTGTATACCACTTTCTACTGGCACAAGATGCTGACTTTTACAAAGAAGGGATCTGTATACTCCAGGATCGCTGGAATAAGTGCATAAACTTGCAAGGGGACTATGTTGAGAGATAACCCAAAAAAGTTGTCCACAAATAATCCGTTGTACCTTATGCCAAGGACTTATCAATCACCCCTCGTAATTCTCACTGGTGCTGTTTACGAGTGAAAATCTTGTTCAATTTTGTCTTGGTTTTTTACAAGTTTGATACAGCTGAAACATCAATTTCAAATGTATTTACAATATCCTTTCTTGTAACTTTCATCAGCTTGCTTCAGAATGTCCACTTTAATGCTTTAATCCAGATTGACACCATCATCTATCGCAACAAGAACTAGAGAGACGTACCCGGCTGTACAATTTTCAGTACACTACTTGAGAATGACTTGCACTGCCCAACTTAACGCTGCCCATGTCTTGATAAGGAAGACAAACAATGACTGTTTTTAATCATATTCTTTTGAAAGGGCGGCAGTGGTAAGCCTTTCATTCACACCACCTGAGTTTTGATGTCCACATGTTCAAAAGGCTGATGCGGCACGTACTCAATGATCAAATGGCAGGCCCCTTCTTTGATGAGTCATGAAGATGAAAACACTTTGTAATATATTTATAGCTTGGACTCACCCAGTCTGTGATACAAAGCAGAATCTTTAACTTCTCCGGGTGCAAAAATACTGTGACATTAAACAATTTCTGCCAATAAGCAAGGTGATATTAACTGGAGTAAAGCCAATTGGGGAGTTGGCCAGGGATACAAATTTCTGTGACAATATGCGGGTTGTGATATGATGTGATATTAAGTGGGTTTGACTGTATATGATTCTTACATCTTTCTTACATCCTCTCATGTTGTTAAATGTCACATAGGGCTCACATGATAGTTTGCCAAGTTGTCCTGTTTTTGGTGAGCTTTTCAACTTCATCAAGGGATTTTATGCCCATTAATTTGGCCTTTTTTAACAATGTCCTCATTGAAATAGAGTTTCATGTGGTCGACCAATATATATGATTATAGATCATTAAATTATGATCACAAAATAAAATATTAAAATAAAAAAGAAAAAAACTGATAGCTGGCTGCATGTCATTCAAAAACCTTAAAAATAAGAGGGGAATCACTGCCAATAGGTGACACTCACCTGTTTTTGGATGGAGTTACATTGCCATACTGTTTATTCTTTGTAGCAGATTCTAAAAGGTATGCTGCTTACCATATAATCAGTTAATAGTGGTAAATTAGAGATAGAAAATAAATATGGAACACGTAACCAAAGAACAAGGGAGTCAGCCAAATGTCATCCTCTAGAGAGTGACCACAGCTACAATATCACAAAATGGACCCACTTCCACATTGAGGTATCCCCGATGCAGTCACCAGAAACTGAGGCAGTGAAATATACATTCACTATCCAAATGGGCACACTATCTCGCATTTCATACCTACTAGTTCTCTGGCAAAATATATCCATACTACAAGAACTTAATATTGAAGAAGGCTGGCTAGTAAAGAGGATTAAAGAGAGAAAAATATTTCTGACACATTAAACATCAAGACAATCTAGAGAAAACCGTCTTAGAAGGGTACATAATGGGAAAAAAAAAGAGATGAAGACCAAGGTGAAGATGGCTGTAGGACATTGTTGATGATCTGCAAATGGATGCATCAGCAGCAGGCCATCTTGCTCACAACCAAGAGGCCTACAGGAGTGCTGTTAGGGAGGCAAAGTTCCACAAGGGACATGCAAATGAATGAATGAAGTTCTCTGGCCACAAACTATTACAGCTGAACTCACTGCTCTCCTAGAACCTGCTGGACTAGTTAGCACCAGAACTCAGATTTGCAATCACACTGTCTTCTTTACCCAACAGTGAGTCTGTTGTTGCCCAAATAGGACCTAGAAAAAGATGCAAATGTAAATGCTATGCATGCTCTCTCAGGAAAAGGCTGCTATGGTCCAGTGGATCCCATCACATTGTGGTCTATTGGGACATGAAGTTGACAGACTTGCCAAATCTGGTGGTTACCAACACCTTGTCTCATACAGCCTCCCCAAAACTATAATCAAGCATCTGTACAAGAAGCAACAGACTGACCGGCACAATCCATCATGCAATGATTAGATGTTGCAATTATCACATCAAGAACAAACCACCATCTTCAGATTACACATGGGACACTGCTGATTGTGAGCATACTTGTACTGTGCCAGTCTGTCACACTTCTGGCTATAAATATGAAATAGTAATCCAGATTCCAAACAACATCCTGCAGCTCTACCCCCTCTACCAAGATCCTCAAACCCAGCTGTCCACAAGGAACTAACAGGAAGACAAACTCTGGGGTACAAAGCTTGACCTCCAAAATACTGCATGATTTATCTGCACAATAAATATAGATGTCTGAGGCTAGAACCATGGAATATGAAGAGACAGAACATACCAGAAATTCAGTGCTGCTGTTATTGCACCGCTGTGTATCATTTAATTTTATGGGATACTCAAGGATCCTACCAATACATGCAGGCCTACAACAGTTCAGACCTTGCCCTATCTTTTAAATCACGGGTCATGACATCAGAAAACAACATACTGGGCAATTCAAGAACTGGTATAAATTATACTCAGGTTATGAGGTTCTATTAATGACAGAAGCATAGATTGTATCACTTTGACAATACTGTAGTTTGTGAGCTACACAAACCCCATGCAAGTTAGCAATGAGTTTGGATATACTAGTATTTATAATGTCAGTTGTATGTTTTGCTTAAGGTCAGTAGGAGAATATCCAGTAGCATATAATCTTGGACCAAAACTTTATTAAGGGTGGACTATGAAGTTAGAAGAAAATATGGAGTTTTTATTTTTCCAACAAAATATTCCTTGCCAAATCGTAAGTGCGTCTTATACACAAGTGATGCTGATATGGTGGGAAATATGGTGTATATGCAATGTACTATACTTTAATTTTGTAGGGTAAAAATATTTAAATACAAATTATTACCTTGATCAAATTTTTAAGTGAAGACTTGTTGCTTTAACTGTTTTCACAAAGCACTGCTTACAAAACAATAATTGTAAATGTCATGAAAATTGTCACTCACAAATAAATTATAACTGCTGTTCTTCACTTACCCAGTCTTCCTTCCCCCATATAACTTGGACTGGACACATAATACGGTGCAAGTTATTCTCCAATAAAACTGATGACTCTTCTGAGATAATATTATTTACCACTGGCAAAGAAACAATTCAAAATTTTACACTTCAGTTAAAAAAAACTGTACTTAGTGAACCTGCTTACTTTGAGTATATTCTCCTAATGATAGTTTTGTTTGCTTCATTTTTCTGGTGTGCCTTTATACAGATGCTAATCCACTGCATTGTATTAAAACAGTATTTTTTCTTCAGTGTAAAAAAAACTCATAGCGAGCCTTTTTTTTAAATTGCACATTAATGCAGTCTGAAAAATAAAAAGACAGATATGTTTTGGGGAAATTTAGTATAGGACACAGAAATGAGGCAGGTGACAATCTAATAGCGTTTTACATGGAAAATGAGCTAATGATAGCTAACACACTTTTTAAACAATATCCAAGAAGACTTTACACATGGACATCAAATGATGGGAAAACCAAGAATCAAACAGATTACATTTTAGTGCAAAGAAGGTGGAGATCAAGTATAACATCAGAAAAAACTTTACCAGGTGCTGACTGCGACATGGACCATGCATTATTAATAGCAGACATGAAGATATAGATAAAAAAGACAGTTGCAGGATCAAGACCACTCTGCTTTGATCTTACATAAATACCAGAACAATACAGTACAGAGGTAAAGAATCGTTTCGAGATCCTTATGGCTGTACAGGAGGAGAGACACCGGATGAACTGGCTACACAGACCATAGATATCTTAATAACAACAGCTAAAGATATGGTTCCAGTAAAAAAAACACAAAAGAATGAATGGATTACAGCAGGCACACTAGAACTAATAAAATGATGTAGAGAAATGAAGATGAAATGGAAAGTGAGAAACAACAACAAAGAGGAATATAAATCTTTAACAAAAGAGGTAAGAAGAAACATAAGAAAGGACAAAAAAACAATACATACAAGATTGTTGTGAAAGAATACAAGGACATCAAAAATGTGGAAGAGATAGTAAAATGTTTAAAGAAATGAAGATATTGATGAGAAAAGTCACACCTAAGCTAAATGTAATTTGTTATGAGATGGGGAAGACCTTGACAGAGACAAAGGAAATTCTAAAAAGATGGAAGGAATATTGCAGAGGAATGTATGAAACAAATGACTGTGAAATGAACAATGTGACATTATTGGAGGAGAAAGAACCTAAACCGACAGTAGAAGAATTTTATGGGCAATAAAGAATCTGAAAAATGGTAAATCACCAGGATGATAACAGCTGAACTTATTAAAGCGGGAGGAAAGGAATGTGCAACAATCTCATGCACTGTGTAAAAAGATGTGGCATTCAGGTATTTGGCCAAAAGAATGGAAAAGAACTGTATTCATACCACTGCCAGAAAAGGTAACTTGAAATTATGCACAAACTACAGAAATGTTACTCTGATTAGTCATGCCAGTAAAATTCTATTAAAAATCATAATAGGTAGACTTTGTAAGAAAATAGAAGTCAGTATGGTCCAACCTGGTTTTAGACAAGGAAGAGTATCAAGAAATCATATATCAAAATAAGATTAATAATAGAGAAATGCAGAGAATTTAATGTGAATCTATATCTTTTATAGATTATTCATAGGCATTTGATTGTGTACAACATCATAAACTTTGGGAAATAATAGAAAAAAAAAAGGGATTTCCAGCACATTTGATAGAGTTTATACCACTGCTGTATCTAGACCAACAGGCAGCAGTAAGAATAAATGGTGAACAACAACTTGGTTTGACATAAAACAAGGGGTCCATCAGGGGTGCATACTACCGCTTTACTTATTTAACTCGTATACTGAAAATATAACGAAGAATGTTAGAGAAGATGTAGACAAAGAATATTACGATGCCATAACAATTGGAGGTTATGAAATGCCAGAGATTAGATAAGCTGATGATACAGTATTACTGTCCACAACACAAAAAGGAATAGAAAAACTAATTATGTCAGTCCGTGAGAATAGCAAAGAGCAAAAGCTCTATCTTAATGCGAAGGAAACTAAACTGATGACAACTGACAAAACAAATAACGCAGCTGAAATATGTATCAATGAGGAAAAATTGGAAGAGGTGGAGAGTTCTGAATATCTTGGATCATTAATGGAGATACAATGAGGGAAATTAAAAGGAGGACATCTATCGCTCTTCAAAAAGTAAAACAACTAAAGAAGCTGTGAAGAGGAACAGACAGAACCACAAAAATAAGATTTTTAAGGGCATGCATCTTTCCTATACCAACATATGCTTGCGAGACCTGGACACTTAAGAAAACAGCCGAGAAACAAATGCCTTTGAGTGTAAATGCTACAGAAGAGTTCTTCAAACATCACAGACACAAAAAAGAACAAATATATCCATACTACAAGAAATTAATATTGAAGAGGGCTAGCTAGTAGAGAATTAAAGAGAGAAAAACTTAAATATTTTGGACATATTAAACGTCATGATAATTTAGAGAAGACTGTCTTGGAAGGATACATAATGGGGAAAAGAGAGAGAGGAAAACCAAGGTGAAGATGGCTGCAAGATATCGTTGATGATCTGCAAATGGATGTATCAGTAGCAGGGCATCTTGCTTACAACCGAGAGGCCTATGAGAGAGCTGTTAGGGAGGCAAAGTTCCGCAAGGGACATGCAAATGACTGAATGACTGACATTTTTGCATCAGCCATGTCTAAAACTCCGAACACTTAGAATAATACTTTCATGTCTAAAGACAAGGATCCTTGTTATTCTGCTTCCAAACACTGTTGACCACTGACTGGGATTCCTCAATAAGGGGCCCACCTTTTTTTCCAATTTAAAAAAAAAAAGTTATTCATAGTTATTTTTACTTGCTGTTTTTTTTAAACTTCACAACTAATATAAATTATCATTTCTACTTAAAAAAAGAGCTATGTGTTTCAATTCTGAGCAGCTGGAAACAGGTGATTAACAAAATATGACCTATTTACATAGATTTTTATCACCAAAAAACAAACAATGCTTCAGGTTTTAGAAAGATAAGAGAATGATTCACATGATTTCAACAGTGCATAATTAAGAAACTGCACCAAGAGGAAAGAAGAACTGCAAAAACAGAGAAGCACAAATGAAACCAAAGTGGATTATTGAGTATAACAGTCACACAGAGAGCTGATCAGTATTTTTCCTATTGCAATATCCTGAGGAAAACAGTGAAGTAGAACAAGAAAGTAGGCTTCTATCTCAATAGCTGTGCTTTGCTGAACTCCTATATTATCTACAGTACATTTTTAAAAAAAATACAAAAACAATATCTGGTTGAAGCAGCAAGACTTTTGCTGTCAGAAAGAGCTCCAATACTCAGGACAGTCTGGAGGTAGAGGATAACCCAGTGCCCTATAACAAGAAGTTTAAAAGGGCACCAAGCAAGGATTCTCAATAGAGATTGTCTTGGAATAGTGAAACTCCATGTCTTGATCAAAGGCAGTTTTTAGAAAGCATATGTGTTTCGTTTATTGTAAAAAGTGAAAACTAGGTTTATTTATGCAAACTGTAAAGTCCCACTACAATCAGAGAAATGTTTTACATGTTATCATACCTTGAAAACAGTTCTGATTGATGATGCAAACATATCTCCCAAGATGGAGTGTATCTACACAATGATGAGTAGAGTAGTGTAGTATAGAGTATTTACACTCTACTATAATGGTAATGTATAGTATCTACACTCTATTATAATGGTAGAATATCTACACAATGGTTAGTGAAAGTAAAAAATGCTACATTATTAACTCGTTATAGCGAGTTCTGGGTATAGTTACTGCCATCCTTGTTATAGCGAGGTTTATTTTGTTGCAGTGTAAAACCAGTGTAACTTTTTATTGTACACGACTTATCTGCGCATGTCTGGTGACCTTTCATAGTTCAATCCAAAGCATGGCTAACAACCGAGTGAAATCGATGTTTTAATCAAGAAATGTCAATATTTATTGTGATTTCAGAGGCATAAGGACGTGTCCTATGACCAGACCACTGTTCCTGAATGTAACCCAAGAAGATTCAGATCTAATAAATGGACTGGAGAAGTAGTTAGAAGGTTATTTCAGACATTATTTTAGTGAGAATGCCACCACTTGAGATCAGATGAAAATTTAAGTAGATCTGGACATCGCTGATGGTAAATATTGTACATCTAGGCATCGCCGATGGTAAGCAGTACACAATTATCAGCTAAAATCATCACACTACTTCTTTTTTCCTAAAAAACTCTTCATTTATGAAATAATCTTACATTTACATCTATTTTCATGCATAATATGTATACTTTTAAAGTGGAAATACTTTGTACATTCACTTTTACAACTATACCCCCTATACATATCAAGACCTGTGCTTTTTGTGTGGCACAGACAGGAACGTCTGTGGTTTTTTTTTTCTGCAGTATGGGAAGAGTAACAATGGCCGGGGGGGGGGGGGGGGGGGGGGGGGGGGGGGGTTTGTTTACAAAGGGGAGAGAAGTCTAGACATGTTAAAAAGACTACTGTTTAAAACTGATGCTCTCTGTCTTACGAGTATGCAGAATAGATACACACAATGAACAAAAACTTACATTCAAGATAAAGGTCATTTCTTTTCTTCCTTAGTTCTACTGCTCCTTTCAATATCTGTAGGCATAAGTATGAAAACATTTCCAAACATACTAAAAGTAGTCACAAAATTATAACACTGATAATATATTTTAATGTATTTTTAACTCTTATAAAAGGCAGCAAAAACAACTGCTAGAGCAATGGCACAGTATATGGGCAGGCAAACCAAAAGTAGTCAAGAATCTGCTCACATTTGTGAGCTCTTAGTAAAAGGCTAACTTCGGCTCATGCAAGAAGTTTGCTTTGGATATATTCCAAGTCATTAAGTTAGCCTTCTTAATCCATTTCCAATTTGTTATGAAGCTTATATTCCAACATCCTGCTTGCAGTTTGAAGAAGATAAAATAAATCTTTATCGATACAGGACATCAAGTAACATGCAAAGAAAAACTGACAAAACTCTAAAATAATCATACATTCCTTACACAAAACATATCTGGATCATCTACACAACTATTTACACCAAAGATTGTGAATGATAAATACAGTTGGACCCCACCATATACAGTTTCAGGTTTAAGCACGCTATTGGCAATCTTGGGAGGGGGTGGGGGTGGGGGGGTGGGGGGGGGGGAGAATAAAAAAAAAAGGATACAAAATAAAAATTTCCAACTGCATGATAAATCCACGCCATTTTCCATAGTGCAAGAAGTCTCACGGCATCTCACTCCATCACATTCATTCTTGTTCTGGGAAAGCATTACTATGACTCATTTCTTTGTTTTGCACTAATCACTGGGATTTGCATCACTGTCTGGAGTTAGTTCAGATGAAGAGAGAGTGAGTTAAAATCTTTTAAAGTTATTTTTATGATTTCCAGTACCATGCTATTCATTTCAAATGTAGTAATTATTTACTTCATTTACACACACACACACAAAATGTGATAAGTATGTTAGTACAGGAAATAATAATCACTGCAGTTCCTGCTTATGTGAGGGGTCTTGGAATGTTCTGGTCACATTTTGTAAGGCCCTATTGTACTTATATCTTATATCCTTTCCGTGCCGTTAAACGTCACATAGGGCTCGCAAAGTAGTTTGCCAATATTTCCTGTCTTTGGCGAGTCTTTCAACCTCATCAAAGGATTTTATGCCTGTTAATTTGGCCTCTCTTAACAATGTCCTCTTCAGAGTTTCACGCAGTCTGCCTCTTTTTCTTTGGCCTGTTGTGTATCCTTTGATAGCTTGTTTTGGGATTCTCTGATCATTTCTTCTCATCAAGTGACCAACATATGTCCATCTCCTGTTCAGTCTTATCTCTGCATTGTTCTTGAATTTGTTCCACTTGATGCCGAGTATTTTCCTTAGGCAATTGTTTTCAAAAGAGTCTAATTTCTTTTCTATTTCTTTAGTTGTTTTCCAGCTTTCGCATGCATAAATGAGGGCGGATATTACATTTGAATAGTCTTAACTTGGTTTTTGTGCTTATAACTTTTGAATTCCATATGTTCTCAAGATTCTTGAAGATTGATCCTGCTTCTGAAATTCTAATCCTAACTTCCTTTCTAGTGTCACCATTCTGGTCTATGTAGCTGCCAAGGTATACAAATTGATTGACTTCTTCAATATATGTCCCTTCTATGTGTATTTTTCCGTTCTGATTAATGGGAACTTTCATTATTTTTGTTTTGTCCTTGTTAATTTCAAGTCCTATTTTGCTAGCCAGTGAAGACAGGCTATCTGTTTTTTCTTGCATGGAATTCACATTATTACTGATAAGAGTTATGTCATCAGCAAAATCAAGATCTTCTAGCTGGGTCCCATGTACCCAGTCGATACCTGTGTTACCTGTGCAGCATTTTTTCATTATGAAGTCTATTGTAATCCCAAAAAGTAAAGGAGACAGTATACATCCTTGTTTCACACCTGTTTCAATCTGGAACCATTCACTCATCCCTTCTTCTGTCTTGACTGCACAAACATATCCATTGTATAAGTCCTTAATGATGTTGACAATTTTAGATGGTATTCCATATAGACTTAAAATTCTCCATAATGAATCTCTGTGTATGCTATCAAATGCCTTTTTAAAATCTTTGAAGTTCAGCATTAATGGTTTCTGCTTTTCAATATGTTCTTCAAGTATTATTCTGAGAGTAAAGATCTGGTCGAGACAGCTTCTCCCTTTTTGAAATCCTGCTTGTTCTTCTCTCATTGCAGTATCCACTATATCTTTAAGTCTATTCAAAATGACCTTGCAAAATACTTTTGACACAACTGATATTAAGGTTACTCCTCTCCAGTTGTTACAGTCACTAAGGTTGCCTTTCTTTGGTATTTTAACAACTACTGTACTAGGAATGTGAAAATATTTTTAATTTGCCTCTTAAATTTTATGGACATGTAAATGTAGCCATATGACGGAGAAAAAAAAAAACCAACCCTTTAAAATGGTATTTCTTGATTTATTTTATTTACCTAGCTATTTTGCTACAAAGCAAAAAAATGGACCAACCTGCTGTGGATATTTTACTGTGAAATAATGGCATAGATCAAGCATGTTCTGAAGTTTTTGTGCAGTCTGTGGCAACATAGGGCAGTTGTCTAATGTTAGTCGACCCCCATTTTGAAGTACTTGTTTTTTGTTTTCCTGAATTGTACGACTTTCTATTGGTGTCTTCACTGCAGAAAAAAGTCAATTAAAAGAAATTTTTGTCACTCGTTCTTTTAAATGGTTTCTATGGTATTATTTATTTTGTAGCACTTAATAAACAACGATCATGAAAATAAATGTTAATGAACAGCCTAAAATAAAAAGAAGGAAAAAACATCATATTCAATGTTACTTATTTCAGAGCAAAAAATATCTGAGGTCTCATTTTTTTAAGACTGAAATAAACATGTTTTTAAAACAACATATGTCTAATCTTTTCAGAAACAAATATATTCACACACTAAATTTCACATCTGAAGAGAAAATTAAGGTGGTAGAAAATACAAAAACATTCAAAGGGGTTTAAGTCTTTTAAACATAGAATGTTCCATTTTACAAATGCTAAATAACGTGCGCATGAAAAGGGACAGGTGACCAAAGCAAGCTATAAACTGTACTGTATGGAGAGACAAAGGCCCCAACTCAGATCCAAGAATGCACAGGGACAAACATTTTTGATATAACTAACATGCAGTAATGATTATATGTGCAACATATTTTATTTTAATCTTTAATGCTCCTGGATAAGGACAGATGATAATGAAGACTGTGTTTGACTCTTATTTTTATTCGTTAATACCACAGACAAAATTCACCCATTGTTTCATTGTTGATGGTTGCTTAAATTTTATAAAGCTTCACTTACTGCTTGGACAGGTAAGAGTTAAGGCTCCAACAAGCTCAGGGTACTCTGCTGCAAACAGCGCAGCAACTGTTCCGCCCATTGATATCCCTACAACATGTAGTGGTTCGCTGGCCAGACAAACTAAATCAATGAACTGAATTGAGAAACAACAGATAGTAAGCTATGGTGGTGCAACTGCAGATTTATTGAAAATTTAGAACTATTAACTCCTCTTACTTTAATCAGTACTGGTGTCCGATGGCTTTGGTGAGATCAAATTAATGCTTTAATTTTTAATATTTTAAACGCTATTATTTATCAAAAAAAGACTTGATATCACTTTCCATCCAAAAAAAATTGATATTTTATATGATTTTGCAACTAAAATATCACATGAAAAAGAGTAAACAAAAGAAGTCACACCCGCCATCTTGGATTTGTTCACAGTCTATACAGAGTCCCAGTGTCTACTTCATATTTTGCAACTATGTAATTAAATTCAGAATGTCTTGTTTTGTCTTGTCCTTCCGTTTACTGTTAGGTGTAGAGGTGAAGTGCAATTATCTCCCAATGGCTCGCCTGTTGGCTTCATACACTGAGATGTTCAAGGACTCTGCTATACCATCGGTCCATCGTTTGCATGGGCGGCCCCTTCCTCTGCCTTTGTGTGGTCTGTAAAACATTGCTCTCTGTGTTACACGTTCTGTTGGTAGTTGTAATACATGAGTGAACCATTTTATTTGCTGTTTTTTAATACAGTTCAAAATGGGTTCAACTCAGAATATGAAGATGATACTGATCTAGCTTCAAGTGAAGAAGAGGAGTGGATATATAAGGAATCAGATGACAGCCACTGCTTTGATGAAGAAAATATTTGACAATTACAACATGTGCTGAGGTAAGTTTACATCTTGAGTCAGTGAGAAGTTTGGGACTTTATTCATAACAATTAATAACTGTGGACTATTTTAACAATAAACTAAAGTATTATTTACAATAAATTAAGGCTAAGAATGAATAGTTTAGTAACTCTGAGCAATCTAGTATTAATGGTGATGGTAGAATCTATCTTAGTTATAAGGTGAGAAATCTGAGTGACCTTCTGCAATGTTTTTCAGCAGTGTCAAGTTACTGCTAAATTGTACCTACACTTCAAGTAGTATTAGTGTGGTTGTTTCTCTGAAATAGCTATATGTTACTTATTCTGTAAGTAATTTCTGCTTTCAAATTATATTTATTATGAATATTTTATTTCAGAACTTTTAGTTATGACAAAGATGATGGAATGCCCCCCCCCCTAAACAAACTCTGTCATCAGACCAGTAAAAGAAATATGTACTGGGTATATATGTAATATTTACTTATGTTTTCTGAAAAGAAGAATTCTTCCAAAAGGGACATGAAGTGAGTTAGGAATAATGAGGTTCTCAAAGTGCAGAGGATGGATGACAAGACTAACGTTGATTTCAACAATTCACAAAACTGATGGACATAGTTTACTGAGAACTACTAAAGTAAATAGGAAGTTTAGAGAGCTGTTTGTTAGACAACCAAAACTTGTCAGGGACTGTAATCAGTATACTGATGGAGTAGACAAAGTAATCAGGTATGTTTTGAGAAAAACAAATGCAGGAAAATTTTTTTTTTCAGACACTGCAAGGGTAAATGCATATATTTCATTTCAGGGTAGGAGAAACAAGAACCCAGACATAACAGCACTGCAAAAACCACTTAAATATCCACTATTAGATTTTACTGAAGAACTTGTTGGAAAGTTGGGAAATAAGTATATGATGATATGCCTATTGCAACGCTTGCTCTGTTGCTTTTTTTTTTCTTCTCACCATGCAAATAGACCCAGAAATTTCAGATCATTAGTAAGAATGCAAACTGTTATCAGGTTAACAAAAGAGAAGTAAAAAGTGTTACGATATTAAAAATAGGACACTTAATTATATGTTTTATAATGGAGAAATTATCCGTCTCTCCACCATAAACTGTAACACTATTACACTGTGAAACATTACCGGATAGTATGCCTCCTCCCATAATGAAATAATTTCTCAGAATTTTCAGTATAGAACACAGCACATAACTGATTTTTTTTTTTCATTTATGGGTGTCTGAGTGGCGAAGTGGTTAGTGCACTGGTCTGTCATGGCGAAGGTTGGGGGTCATTTCCGGCCGGAGGCACCCCAGTCACCTAGCTGTCAAAATGGGTACCCAACAACTTCTGGAGTTGGGGAAGGAAAGGCGACCAGGCATGATACTGACCATATCACCCTCTAGTGTGCTGACAGGTTAAGGAAAATATGGGCACTAACACCATATCCCTATGTGCCTCTAAGGCCTAACAGGATTACCTTTACCTTTACCTTTATGTCATTTATGTCAAATTGAAATGTTTTCATGTTTTAAAGTCAAGTTTTTTAATCTGACCATTCTTTTTTTTCTTATGATTTTAGTGTGAATGTTGATGGACTAAAAAACCTTGTCATTTCATTATTACTGGTCAGACTGATTTCATATTTGAGTATGTTATGCAGTAATAGTTATAGTTTTTTCATAAAACAATCAATGTCTTCTCCATTATTACATTAATTTTTTTTTCCTTCTATGTGAAACTGTACTGTTAATATTTTTGTTAAAATTTTATTTTGTACTCTATTCAAATTTCATGAGCTTGCAGTCGCACAGCTTCAAAAACATCATTTTAAGCTTTAGAATATCAAACTACATCTAACTGATATATAATAAAAGTGTATCAGCACTTTGCCTAAATAGTTATTTAAACATTTTTAGAAACTGAATAACTTGAATATAAATGTCAAATATGTGGAAGATATTTACCTGTCTTACACGTTTGACCTGACCTTTGAAGCCAATGTCATCTTCCTTTTCTGGATCAGATGTGAACCCATGACCAGGGAGATCTACTGCAACAATATGAATGCCGGAAGAAATATTCTGGTAAGTGAAATAAAAATAAATCATATATAATATGCAAAATATTTTAAAAAGAAAATGTCATGATCTCAGTATACTTTCTTTTATACACTTTCTTTTATATATAAGAGGAAAGTTAAGTAAGATTAAAGTTATGTTTCTTTAAAGTTACAGTGCAGGATAAATATAATAATGTGGTAAAACTGGTTCATTCAAAATGTATAATGTGCTTTGTTTAAAAACTAATTGACGCCAAAGCTTAGTCAACCTTTATTTTACATGGAAATACTTTTCACCTTAGAGATTACATAAATTTAATGTAATGAAAAGCTGTTTCTGGCTATATGTCACTGACAACTGTCAAAAGGCTTGAAGTGACCACCAACATTATGATGGAAGAAGAAAAAAATATACATTTGTTGTTCACTACAGGATGCAGCAGTGTACAAACAAAAATCAACAAGATTAACATTAGGTATGAAACTTCACACCTTAACATATAACAAAGCCTTTTATCTACATGTTGTGCTGGGTAATAAAATTTACTTCAGTTATGAAAAAAAAACATAACTGTATGATCTCTCTGAAAAAAGTTGCTGGGCAGCCAATAACATGGGAGTACTTGTAATAAAGAGATTATTTAGAATGCAGAATTAGCTATAGCAACTAAAACTGACCTAAAAATCAGGTTTCTTAACAGTCATTTCTATGAGAATGTCAACTCCCTACCTTGTCACTGATACCAAAAATTTTTTCTCAGAACACTCTGGAGGTAGGGCAAGATCTTGATCAGTTCTGTTCAATTATAATGGCTTGTCTTCTGTAACACTCCTATTTCACCTGTCAAGCTACTGAATAAGCCAAACATTTGTGAAGGTATATAGTTAATTTTGTGCTGTACTTACTACCAGAAATATTACTTCAAATGTCTCACCTGCACAATAGATGCCCACATGAAGTGATCTGCAGTGAACCCATGTATTAAAAGTATAGTCATCTGACCTTTAACCCTATGACCCTTTTCACCATATGAAAATGTAAAGCCTCCTCTCAAAGGTTTTGTGTATTTCATTTTCATTCCACTCCATCGCACAGCAACTCTGAAGCAAAAAGATAACTAATGTAATATAATGTATATGTGGAGACAGAATTATGCACAATATGTACCATTATTATACAGGCAATTTCAAATTCAACCTCTGATTGGTAAAAATAAACTGGCTGCCATAGCAACATGGTGCATTTCCTGTAGCTAATCAGTAGAGAACTGGTTTGCTAAATGCCAACCTAGTCCATTTTATTCAGTTGGTGCACATGCAGCAACCAAGTAAACATGGACCCTGTAATTGTCATTCCTGTCAGCTGAGAGGTTTGTGGTGCGACAAGGGTGAGACTCAATTGGGACTGATCAAATTGTTCAAAAATCTTACTAATTCATGAAAAACGCTGTTTCACCATTTTAGATCTCTCTGATGAATTTCCTCAAATTCTAAGGGCTAGTCAGTCTTTCAAATTATCACAGAGAGGTTGGATTACCATAAGTTCTGGGCATGATTAGTACCAAAACAACAGACAGTCAATAACAAAGCTCAAAGAATGGGCTCATTTTTGACATTCCTTCTGTGCTACAGGAAGAAAAGGACAAATTTCTCCTCTGATGAACAATTAAAAAAAAATATGTATGTATTTCTTGTAATGTTACAGTAATTGAATTTCCAGTGTACTGATGTTAAATAAATCAGTTAATGAAATCTGCATTATCTTTTTTGCTCTTTTATTCAAAATTTATTTTAATTCACTTTATAATAAACTTTATAATTATAATATCCTGTAAAATGTAATCTGAGACTGGCATCCCTGCACTCTGGTCATTTCCATATGTGCTCCACCTTTTGTTTCAACATCCATTGAAGTGTGCAGCTGCTGATGGAGCCAGTCACACACTGGTTGTGGGTATCACATGCTAAACCACTTCTTTCAGAAAAACATCCACTTCCCCTCTTCTCTCCCAATTCAATCATCATCCTGATGTGATTATCATTCAACCTGAAATTATCCTTCACACCCAGCCTATCCAAGCTGGCTCTTGCAATCTCCTCCTTGTCCATTCTTAGGGTATCCTGAATTGATGCCACACCTGCCAGCTTGTCCACTTTCTCACTGCCTTTGACTCCTGCATGTACCCAGGCAGTATATCCATGTCAAACTGGATAACCAAGAGTCCTCTATAAGTTGGACCCGCTCCCTGCGAAAGAAATGTGTCTCGATTCTCATAACATGCTTTGGGAGTCTGTTACAATGAACCCACGCGAGTTACCCTGCAAAACCAACCAGGAAACTGCTTCTGATGCCTGTACCTCCATTCTCCTGCTCGAAGTGGTAGTTGCATAGGCTCCTGATTTACTTGCAACCGGTTTTGCCATTACTGTAGACAATATAAGCCCATCTATTTTTTAGGCCTCGTGCCACTGACCTTTAGACATCAGAGGGTCATGTGGTTTGGAGTGATGCTGAATCTGCTCCTGCACCTGAGCTTGTGTTTTAGTCTCTTCATTCACAGCCAAGGTGGTCACAACCTTCATTATATTATGTATATTAGGCACTTTAGTCCATTCCAGTTTTAGGGGATTCTGCTATAGGTCACAGACTGGTGACAAGTATCTCTTTTGCCTCTGGCATCCACAATCTCCCTCACTTGATAATTTGCCCTCTGCTGAGTTCAGCTCTGCTAGGAGGGGGTGGTCTGCCATGCTGGCAATCCTGAGGTGTGTCTTCATCTGTGCATACTTGTGCCTTACTTTCATACTGGGCATATCCAGCAAGTAGTGCATAGCTATGATCAAAGCATCCCTGGTGCACCCCAGAACTGCTCTCAAGATATCATTTTAGATTTTTCCAACCTTGATTATCTGAGACGTGGATAAAGTCAGAAGGCCAAGATCATATTCAACCACCAACATTACCAACACCTGCATCAGCAGGAAGAGTGTCCATTGTGGCAGATCAGCACCTGCCATGGCCTTCACTGCACTTAGACCTTTCTTAGATTTTTTTGAATAATCATGTCCTCATGGTGGTTGAAAGACAGTGTCCAGTTGAACACAATCCCAAGGTATTTCAAAACTTGTTCCCTCTCAATATATTAGCCATTGCACTGCATTCCTGTATATAATATAATATAATATATGATATAATATAATATAATATAATTTTCATATCTGCACTTTAATAAGTGCTCTGCAGTCATGATGTCTGATCAGGTTTGCTGCTGTATGACAGTTCCTGTCAAATCTACTGCCCTGTGAGTGGCTCAAAGAATCAAATACTGTGGGAGTAAACCCAAAAGAAACATATGTGCAGAGGCTTTTAGAATTGGTTCATCACACCCAGCCCAGTGCCCAGGAAAATTCATGTCAGTAAATTTTCATACAATATAAGCCCAATGCAGATGTACACCACCTTGCTAGACATCACATTTGGCTGATAATATTTCAAATGGGGTGACAGATACAACTATAGAATTTCCAGAAGCAGATCTTGCTGTCATTGTTCGTTTCACATAACAAAAGGACCTCAAAACTCCAAACATGACAATACATACAGGACATTCACCTCTGCACTCTTTGACTTCTCAAATGACATGTGCTTTCAGTTTTTACTTTTGGGTTTCCCATAATCTGCAGTTATGATTTACCCTCCTTGATATATAAAACATTGCCTCATAACTAAATATTCATTTCTGAAGGTAATTTTCATCAGGTGTGACATTTGACAAAATGTCTTTGCCAAACTGGAAATGGCCAGGTTTAATGTCTGGCTTTAAAGCCTGCACAATCTGTACTTTGTTGGTATCAAGGTGAAGGTGGTTATTGAACAATCCTTCAAATAGTGGTATATCCTAATGGAAAGAAGCTAATCTTGTTGATTTTTGTGAGCTCTGATAAAAACACCATCTGGACTTAATCAACATTTTCCTATGAAGAGCTTGGCCTTCCTGCCCCTTTTTTGGCACAGAACACTACCAGTCTCTCAAAATTTCTCTGACCAATGTCAGATAGCATTATCTGAAGGTAGATCTTTGCCACACAATGAATCCTGTATACACATTAGTTTTTCTTGAATAGTTGCAATTTTCAAGTGTCACATTTTCTCCCTGTGATGAGTAAAGTGTTGCTAAATAAAACTTTGAGTTACATATTCTGTAAGCAGTTTTATTTTGCTGTTTTTGGTTTGAAAGTTACAGGCCAAGCCGTGGAAAACCTGACAATAATTTTGACTCACCCTGTACACTGACTGATCACGCAAACCAAATATTAACAGAATTGCCCATTAGACATTTCTCAACAAAATGATGCTCCGCAGGAAGCATTCTATCTATGTACCATTATGTGTGTGTGTGTGTGTAATTCTTTCCATATCTGTTAATAATTATTCACTAGAAAAATTTTTACTTTTGGCAAGTGAACAATGTAAAAATTGCTTTCAATTATACTTTACTTCATATTCAAAAAAAAAAAAAAAGGCTAATACTTCATTTTACAACTCAATGCATACAACACTTCTTTCAATAATAAACATTTCAATTAAGACAAACATTTTGGGGGTTTTTTTCACTCTGATTCTGGGCAAATTTAAATTTTAAAAATAAACATTTGCATTTGGAAACAATGCTCACACAACTTTATGCAAAACTTCAGATATATTTATGAATGATGCCCAGGACTGTAATGATAAAGGATCTTTAAAAAAAAAAGTTTGCAATACTTACCTGAAGTAGGCTTGTAAAAGCATACTAGGTTGTATGAAATACAAGTAGAGAGTCATCATGGTCGTTAGTGTGGCAATTGTTAGTGTGGCAGGGTTCATTAGTGATAACTCTGAGCTCATTACAAGACTGTGAATCATTTCCATTATTTTTTTCCCTTCGTATTTTTCTGTACACTTTGAGGTGTTTATATTAAATGTTTGGCAGCCTAACAATCAACACACAACCTAAGAGACAGAGAAATATAGATGTTCTCTTATAAATTTAAAAAATAAATATATGAACTGAGCAATGTTCTGTACATCACTTAAATGGCCAGAAATGATTCCTTTTAAAGAAAAGGAATGAAACCAAATCTTCTCTTATAATTTTCAGGAATATGTATATAAAATAATTACATACTTAAATACAAAGAACCACTGCACTAAAACTGTGATAACAAACTGACAAAAAAGTAGAAACAACTGTATGAGTGTGCAGTTGTGATGTTTTGGCTTTCATCTTACTCATACAAAAAACAAAACAGGAAAATAAAGAACCAAGAAAACAGGACGGGAAAAAAAAGGAAAAGTCTAAATTGACATATATAACACTTTAAAAAAATATTGGGGGTACTTATTTCGTGAAGTTTGAGATAGTGTCGGTTGTGAAATGTAAATGCTTCTGTAACTGAAAAATTTGGGGCGGGTTTGGGGGTGATACTAATCCTACTGGTTAGCAGTAAAGAAGGGGTGACGGTGAGACCGCGACAGCTACAATGGTCGCTAAGTCTAGCCAGTGATGAGAGTGGAATAAGTGAGTGTAGCTGGGCCAATGAATCCAGAATATAGTGGAGTTAGAAATGAGTGCATGAAAGCTTATAGGAGGAGGAATGTGGTAATCAGATTATGAATGTGGAGAACTGGAAGGTTTACATGAAGCTGACTTCAGAAATGAGTTCATAGGGTTCCACACTTCCATATGAATAATGAAGCCGCCTGGCCCTCCAAAACCGTTTCATAAATGAATAAGAAAATGAAATATAAAAATATGCATTTCTATATTATAATTTACTCATTCTCTTTAAATCGAATAATATGAATTTCCCAATACGGTTTCCAAACATGAAATATAAGAAACGACACACTATCTACTGTCAGCAGTGAATGGCTAACCTGCCAGATGCTGCTAAATATCTTCAGATAACCGTTCTACCTTTGTCACGATTTGTGCCGTCGGTTACTGAATACAAAGCTGATAAAAGAACTTTTAACCCCGTCTGTGGGTGTGCTCCACCTGATTCATGAATTTTTGTGGCCTGATTCTATAAAGACCAAAGGCCTCTGGTTATGACGACAACGACCGACTTCCGTTTCTCACGTACATACCGACATTTTTAACTTTGCACCGACCAATCAAAATCATCAGCTCTAGTTTCTTAGAAAGGGTTGAATTTATAAAATTTTAGTCCGCTCTTTACTTCTTCTTCTTCTTCGTTCACTTCTACCACCAAGACCGCACTGTGATCCTACTGAATTTACGCCTGTGGTCCTCGTTAGGTCACGTGGTCTCCGTGAGATCCCTGAGAGGACCACAAGGGGTTCAGAGTATCGCAGGGCTTCAGCCTGTATTCTTGGTGGGTCTCTGAAGCGGATTACGTGACACCGTGGTTTTCGTTGCACCAGTTTAGCACAAAAACCAAGTTAAGACTATTCAATTCAAATGTAATATCCACCCTCATTTATGCATGTGAAAGCTGGAAAACAACTAAAGAAATAGAAAAGAAATTAGACTCTTTTGAAAACAAATGCCTAAGGAAAATACTCGGCATCAAGTGGAATGAATTCAAGAACAATGCAGAGATAAGACAGATGACTGAACAACAACCAGTCTCACGGGTGATCAGGAAAAGGAGATGGACATATGTTGGTCACTTGATGAGAAGAAATGATCAGAGAATCCCAAAACAAGCTATCAAGTGGAACACAACAGGCCGAAGAAAAAGAGGCAGACCGCGTGAAACTCTGAAGAGGCCAAGTTAACAGGCATAAAATCCTTTGATGAGGTTGAAAGACTCGCCGAGGACAGGCAAAATTGGCGAACTACTTTGCGAGCCCTATGTGACGTCTAACGGCACGGGAAGGATATAAGATATAAGAAATTTAGTCTAGAGTTGGACGTTCTCACCGGAAGACCTCGATGTGTTTAGGATATCAGTGCATCCACGCTGGGTGAGAGGTGGTAGCCCACCTAGGCCAGAGTTGGACCTTCTCACCGGAAAACCTCGACGTGTTTTGAGATACCCGTGTATCACCGCCGGGTGAGAGGTGGTTGCCCATCCAGTCCAGTGTTGGACTTTCTCACCGGAAAACCTCAGCGTGATTAGGATACGCAAACATCCCCGCCGGGTGAGAGGTGGTTGCCTATCTAGACTGCCCTGGTCCAGTGTCTCCGACTTCAGCATTTTGTGGTCATGGCCGCTACCCTTCCTAGTTGTGACCAGGATGGAGCTTTTGTCCAGGAGGACGAATCCTCGCCACTAGTGACTTCCACACCTGGGTTGAGCCGGGTTAGGCATATTAACCCAGTATGGGCGTGTTTGGGACGTGACCGACCTCTAGAACAGAGCTACTGTGACATGTGTAGCCTTCAAGATTCACCCCTGGTGTGAGCCGGTTTAGGCATAATTCACCAGTATGGGTGTATATCGGGCGTGACCAACCT
This sequence comes from Achatina immaculata, assembly GCA_009760885.1. Taxonomy (NCBI): domain Eukaryota; kingdom Metazoa; phylum Mollusca; class Gastropoda; order Stylommatophora; family Achatinidae; genus Lissachatina; species Lissachatina immaculata. Next base: position 1,573,673 of record CM019704.1, read on the forward strand.
CTAGAGCGGAGGTGGCATGACATGTCTAGCCATCAAGTTCCACCCCTGGCGTGTGCCGGTTTAGGCAAATTTCACCAGTGTAGGTGTATTTCGGACGTGGCCGGCCTCTAGAGCAGAGGCGCCGTGGTATGTGTAGCTCTCGCAGCGATACTACTGGACATACCGATTAAATTTCACATTATCTTTTCTTTCACCTTTTCACATCAGTACCACACAGCAACCTTTATTCCTTTTCCGCATTTTCTTCCTTGACCGGGAGGAGCTTCACTCCACGCGTGGCATTCGAAGAGTCTCGCCAGCAGTGCCTTAACCTCTGGGTTAAGCTGGTTCATGCATTCCACCCGATATGACTGCACTCAGGACATGGCAGACCTCCAGACCAGAAGTTCCTTGATTTGACCGTTTGCTTTGCCTTATCCTTTCTACCACTTTTTCCGCAGTGGTGCCGCGTGGCAACCCCTTTTCACCTTTCTTCATTGGCCGAGAGGAGCACCGCTCCATGCACGGCAGCTGAAGAATCTCGCCAGCAGCGGTTCGCGCTTCTGACTTTCATTCTTGATTAATGAAAACATTCTTGACAAATGATTTCGCAGTAGCTCGTCTTGCGGCGATCCAAGAATTACACCTCTAACACCGCAATACGAATGCCCCCGTTTGTCCCTGTTAATCATTACCTCCAGTTCCGAAAACCAACAAAATAGAACTGAGGTCCTATTCCATTATTCCATGCACCATTATTCAGGCAGCTGGGGCCTGCTTTGAACACTCTAATTTTTTCAAAGTAAACGCGCCGGCCACCCGCGACGCTCAGCGAAGAGCACCCGCGGGAGAGAGCCAGCAGACGGTAGGGCAGGAGACACTGGGCAGTGAACAGGCGCGAGCCGGACCGCCATCCTGCGCCTGATATCCAACTACGAGCTTTTAACTGCAACAACTTTAATATACGCTACTGGAGCTGGAATTACCGCGGCTGCTGGCACCAGACTTGCCCTCCAATAGATCCTCGTTAAAGGGTTTAAAGTGTACTCATTCCAATTACGGGGCCTCGAAAGAGTCCCGTATTGTTATTTTTCATCACTACCTCCCCGTGCCGGGAGTGGGTAAGTTGCGCGCCTGCTGCCTTCCTTGGATGTGGTAGCCGTTTCTCATGCTCCCTCTCCGGAATTGAACCCTGATTCCCCGTTACAAACATGGTAGGCATGTCACGTACCATCGACATTTGATAGGGCAGACATTTGAAAGATGCGTCGCCGGCACAGAAGGCCACGCGATCAGCACAAAGTTATCCAGAGTCACCAGTTGGGACGCCACGCCCCACGAAGGGCAACGACGATTGGTTTTGAACTAATAAAAGTGCTCTTTCCATGAGGGTCGGAGCTTGGTAAGCATGTATTAGCTCTAGAATTGCCACAGTTATCCAAGTAGGATCGTGTCATCTAAGGAACCTCAACTGATTTAATGAGCCATTCGCGGTTTCACTGTGAGACAGTGTGAACTTAGACATGCATGGCTTAATCTTTGAGACAAGCATATGACTACTGGCAGGATCAACCAGATAGCTTTCTTCACCGAACCTTTGTCAGATATCTGCCAATAGACCAACACGGGGCAATGGAGACAGCGCCCTGCTCAGAGCGGATCCCTTTCGACCCCGGCAGCGTTTCATTTCCTTTAACCGGCGGGGGCGGCTCTCTCTGCTCTAACGAGCGAGAAGAAAGCCTGGCCACCCATAAACAACACACGTTACATACTGCAGACCCGATACTATTTGCGAGAGATGGGCCAATTTCGAGACCATCGGTCGACAAAAATGTACTACACTGTTAGCACGAACCTGGCTGGCTAGCCATTTATATGCTTCGCTCGACGGACAAACCACTCGCTTCTGCATCGAAACACCTTAACTCTCGCCGTCCGGGAAGGGAGTGAAAGCCTTCTCCCCATGCACGGAACTCAAGAGCGCTTTTTCGCCAAAAGAACAGTCCGCTCTTTACAAATCTCGTTTGCAGAATTTGGATGTCACAACAAGTTGTCTTATTGGAATGGGAAGTTTATGTATTTAATTTACTCACATTTTTGTAGGGTGTATAATGACCTTTGTTTCACAACTTTCATCTACTTTCTTTCTTATAATGTACAGTGGCATAAAAACGTATAGCTCAAATGACAAAATTGCTTTTATTCTGTTTTGTTATACAATTATGTGCACAAAATTAAGATGGTAAATCATGTTTTTCGTAGACTACATAAATCTGTATTTCAAAGGTTTCTCAAACTGATCTGTTTAAAACAGTTGCGCTGTATAATAGGTATGATCGTATAAGGAGATGTGTGTACAATCCCACTCACATAATTTCATTTTTTTTGTTCTAATCGAACACCGTAGAGGTTATGGCTATTTCAAGACGGAGGTGCTTGAATCATCCCTGCGTATTTTGCTATATATGTGGGGAGTACACGCCGAAAGCAAGTAGGAAAACTATTTCTGAATTTATATAAAAAAAGACCATATGTAGGTTATTTTGGTGTCAAGGTATGAGATCAAGATAAGCCATGGGCTCCTCATATTGTATGCAAAACTTATACGGAGCATTTGTGCCAGAAGACAAATGGAAAGAGGAACTACCTGAAATTTGGAGTGCCAATGGTTTGGAAGGAGCCGAAAAACCACTTTGATGGTTGTTATTTTTGTATTGTTAATATCACAGGCATCAATCGAAATAATTGTGACAAGTGGTCTTACCCTGATCTACCTTCAGCTAGGAGACCTGTTCTGCACTTGGATACTGTACCCGTTTCACCTTTCCTTGAACTACCATAGCTCTCAAAGGATGAGTCTTGCATGTCTGATATTGCACAAGGTAAAGAAAGTGGGGACAGTGACAGTGAATTCCAAACAACTTCATATGATGATCGTTTTGATCAGAATGAACTGAGTGATCAGATCAGGAACTTAAATCTTTCGGAATTCCTTGCCTCCAGACTGAAATAAAAAGAGTGTGCTTCAGCCTGGAATGAAAATTCCATTTATCGAAGGCTGCCATTCTTAGTATTCTGCAATGACATTGGAAACTTTGTGAAGAAAATTGGTCTTTCAGAATATAACCCAAATGAGTGGCGTCTTTTCATCGACAGTTCAAAATGTTGTTTGAGATGTGTTTTTTTAAATAACAGCAACAAATATGTTTCCATTCCAATAGGCCAGGATGAAAGAAGAGTACAAGGCCATATTTTTAGTCTTGGAGAGATAAATTACCAAGAACATCAATCGGTGATCTGTGTAGAGTTGAAGATGGTTAATTTTCTTCTTGGTCAACAAAGTGGAAACACAAAGTATCCTTGGTATTTATGCCTTTGGGATAGTAGACCCAAGCATGAAGATTGGGCAAAAAAGATTGGTTTCCAGGTGAATATATGGTGATTTGAAGACAAAATATAATTAATGAACGAGATAGAATCATACTGCCACCATTACATATAAAGCTAGGTCTGATTAAACAATTTGTAAAGGCTTTGAATAAAGACAGGTCATGCGTGCATTGAATTCATAGTGCTTAAGTTACTTACCATTGAAAAACTTGAGAAAGGAATATTTTATAGTTCACAGATCAGACAACTTATAAATGACCCACATTTCATAGCATCAGTGAATGAAATCGAATCATGTGCCTGGTCTTCGTTTGTTCACTTATGAAATTTCGGCAAGTTGTCAACTTTTTGGACATCAAAATATCTATTGGCACAGACAAGCTTGTCACCTCTGTATTTTACAAGCCCACCGACCGCCACGCCTATTTACTTTATACCTCCTCTTATCCTGAAGCTTGTAAGAACTCCATCCAATACTCCCAACTCCTCTGTTTTCGCCGCCTATGTCAGGATAACTTGGACTTTATAGATCAGTTCAACAAATGATTATAATTTTTCTGTCATCGCCACTACCCAGAAAATGTCCTTCGGAAAGCATTAAACCACATCCGACTAGTGAGCTGCAAAGAAGCATTCAGAAAAAAAAAACCTGTTACACCATCTGACAGAGTTAAATTAGTACTTCCTTTTCATCCACATGGTCAGATGGTTAAGAAAATTGTTTATCGTCATCTGCACTAATCCAGCTTGACCCGACACTCGTGACATTTTCTTTAATCCACCTCTATTGGCATACAAATGGAAACTCAATCTTAAGGACATCCTCATCCATAGCCACTTGAAGCAGAACCTTGAATATGTTGGCACTAGAAAATGTAACCGCCGTTGCTGTGTTACCTGCCCTGTAGTTTGGGAAATGAAAACAATAATCTTTTCCAAAACTATCCACACTCTCCATGAGGGATTCACATATGAGTCCCCCAATATGATATATATCATTGTATGCAAAAGATGCAGGATACATTGGTGAAACTGGCCTCAGATTAGGGGACAGCTTGCAGAAACACTTGTATAATATCACCCAGCTTGCTTCGAACCAGTCCCAAATTATTTCAGTGGCTCCCAACCACAGAGGCAAATCTGACTTTCTGGTAACAGCCATCAAATAATGTCATGCAGATGACAAAATGCGCCTAGCGCTTGAGAACTGCTACATTCAGGAATATGGGACTCTGGAACCACATGGTTTGAACTCGTTATTCAGCTACACCTAACATTCTCCTCTTCCACAATCCCTCCCCACTAAGTTTCACTCCATTCTCACTTGTTACGCATAGTTCAGAACCTCCTCACAGCTTCACATTACAACCCCTCTACCCTAACTATAATCACATATTTCACCTTCTCCTGGCTAGATAACAACTGTATCACTCTCTCTCCCCTCCACAATTTCCCCACCCACCACCCTCAAGTACGACCCACCTATCACACATCCAAGTCTCCATTTAAATACTCTCTACATTTCATTATATGCATTTCTGCCACACAGCGTCAGACAAGCCACGGCTTCTTACAAGTTACAGTTAAGTGCTCTATTCATTTTATTTATTTTTTTTTTAATATAACATTAATTTCAATTTACGCTTTATCTCCTCTATCTATTTATTTATCCTGTGTGTTTTTGTATGATTAAGACTCGCGCCGAAACATCACAACTGTGTACTCGTTAAGTAATAAATCTGTTCCTACTTTTTTCCTACTTTATACATTTTGGTATCACAGCTTTACTTTACGGACCATGAGTTATTAATAGCAGACATGAAGATAAAGATAAAAAAGACAGTTACGGGATCAAGACCACTCTGCTTTGATCTTACAAAAATACCAGAACAGTACGGTATAGAAGTGAAGAACCATTTTGAACTCCTGATGGCTGTACAGGAGGAGATGACACCAGATGAATTGGCTACGCAGGCCAAAAATATCTTAATAACAACAGCTAAAGATGTGATTCCAGTAAAGAAAACACAAACGAATGGATGGATTACAGCAGCCACACTAGAACTGATAAAACAACATAGAGAAAAGAAGAGGCAATGGAAAGTGACGAACAGCAACAAAGAGGAATATAAGTCTTTAACAAAGGAAGTACAAAGAAACATAAGAAACAACAAAAAACAATACATATAGTATTGTTGTGAAAGAATACAAGGACATCAGAAGTGTAGAAGAGATAGTGAAATGTTTAAAGAAATGAAGACATTTATGAGAAATGTCACACCTAAGCTAAATGTAATTTGTGATGAGATAGGGAAAACTTGTCAAAGACAGAGGAAATTCTAGAAAGATGGAAGAAATACTGCAGAGGATTGTATGAAACAAATGAATGTGAAAGCAGAAATCAACAGTGTGAATTATTATTGGAGGAGAAAGAACCAAAACCAAGAATTGAAGAAGTTTTATGGGCAATAAAGAATCTGAAAAATGGTATATCATCAGGGTGTGATGAGATAACAGCTGAACTTATTAAAGGAGGAGGAAAGGAATGTGCAGCAATCTATCACGCAGTATGTACAAAAAATATGGCATTCGGGTATTTGGTCAAAAGAATGGAAAATAACTGTATTCATATCACTGCCAAAAAAAGGGTAACTTGAAATTATGCACAAACTACAGAACTGTTGCTCTGATTAGTCATGTCAGTAAAATTCTATTAAAAATCATAATGGTAGATTTCCTAAGAAATATGGTCCAAGCTGGTTTTAGACAAGAATGAGTATCAAGAGTTCATATATTCAATATAAGAGTAATAATAGAGAAATGCAGAGAATTTAATGTGAATCTATATTTATCTTTTATAGACTATTCAAAGGCATTTGATTGTGTACAATACCAGAAAATTTGGGAAATAATGGAAAAAATGATATTTCCAACACATGTGATACAATTAATATCGCTGCTGTATCTAGATCAACAGGCAGCAGTAAGAATAAATGGCGAAACAACAACTTGGTTCGACATAAAACAAAGGGTCTGTAAGAGGTGCATATTGTATTTAACTTATAGACTGAAAATTACATTGCATGAAATTGAACAGCAGTGAATTAATTGGCTAACAACAAAGCTACAGGTGAAGATGAAATAACACCCGAAATGTTAAATGCTATCAATAATGACAACATGAGACAACTACAGAGAATGTTTAATAAGATTTGGAAAGAAGAAAAGGTCCCTTCTAAATGGAAAAAAAAGGAATCATTGTTAAAATACAGAAAAGGCAACCTTAGTGACTGTAACAATTGGAGAGGAGTAATCTTAATATCAGTTGTGTCAAAAGTATTTTGCAAGGTCATTTTGAATAGACTTAAAGATATAATGGATACCGCAATGAGAGAAGAACAAGCAGGATTTCAAAAAGGGAAAAGGTGTCTCGATCAGATCTTTACTCTCAGAATAATACTTTAAGAACATATTGAAAAGCAGAAACCATTAATACAGAACTTCATAGACTTTAAAAAAGGCATTTGATAGCATACACAGAGATTCATTGTGTAAAGTCTGTATGGAATACCATCTAAAATTGTCAGCATCATTAAGGACTCCTACAATGGATATGTTTGTGCAGTCAACAGAAGAAGGGATGAGTGAATGGTTCCAGATTGAAACAGGCATGAAACAAGGATGTATACTGTCTCCTTTGTTTTTTGTAATCACAACAGACTTCATAATGAAAAAATGCTGCATAGGTAACATAGGTATTAATTGGGTACATGGGACCCAACTAGAAGATCTTAATTTTGCTGATGACATAACTCTTATCAGTAACAATGCGAATTCCATGCGGGAAAAAACAGATAGCCTGTCTAGAGGAATGTTAGAGAAGATGTAGACAAAGAATATTATGATGCCATAACAATTGGAAGTTATTAAATACCAGAGATTAGATATACTGATGACACAGTATTACTGTCCACAACACGAAAAGGGATGGAAAAAAATAATTATGTCAGTTCATAAGAACAGTGAAGAGCAAAATCTGTTTCGTAATGCAAAGAAATCTAAATTTCTGACAACTGACAAAACAAATAAGGCAGCTGGAATATGTATCAATGAGGAAAAATTGGAAGAAGTGGAGAGTTTTGAATATCTTGGATCACTACTAATAGTGGAGATACAGTGAGGGAAATTAAAAGGAGGACATCTATCGCTCTTCAAAAAGTAAAACAACTAAAGAATCTGTGGAGAGGAACAGACAGAACTACAAAAATAAGATTTTTAAGGGCATGTATCTTTCCCAACGCAATATATGCCTGTGAGACATGGACACTTAACACAACAGTTGAGAAACACATAAATGCGTTTAAATGTAAATGCTACAGAACGGTTCTTCAAATATCATGGACACAGAAAAGAACAAATATATCCATACTACAAGAACTTAATATTGAAGAAGGTTGGGTAGTAAAGAGGATTAAAGAGAAAACTTAAATATTTTGGACACATTAAACGTCATGATAATCTAGAGAAGACCGTCTTGGAAGGATACATAATGGGAAAAAGAAAGAGAGGAAAACCAAGGCGAGGTTGGTTGCAAGACATTGTTGATAATTTGCAAATGGATGCATCAGTAGCAGGGCATTTTGCTTACAACCGAGAGGCCTACAGAAGAGCTGTTAGAGAGGCAAAGTTCCGCAAGGGACATGCTTTACTGCAGTGGCTGCATGTATACTTATACACTAACATTCGTTTTCTCCTAGTTTATACAGTTTGGTATAACTTCTTTACTGCAGTGGGTCAGTGTATAGTTATATAATTATACACTCACATTCGTTTGTTTTGTGAAATGTTGTCTTGGCAACAAAAGAACAGATAACTACATACAATTAGTAGAGGACATGATCTTTCATTTTAACAGACGACTGTAACATGAGTTTTAAAATCCATTATCTGCACAGTCACTTAAATTGCTTTCCAGAGATCCTTGGTGACTTAAGCGAAGATAAAGGTGAAAGATTTTCACAAAGACATTAAAAACAGTGGAAATTAGTTACCAAGGGAAGATGGGATGCACACGTGATGGCAGACTATTGTTAGAATCTTATGCAGGATTGTCCTGGTAGATCCCACTTTCGGAAGTCTTACAAAATTAGGTGCTTTTTTCTGCGTTTTTTTTACTGGAACCATATCTTTAGCTCCTGTTATTAAGATATCTCTGTCCTACACTATCCTCTTCCTCCTCATCCTCCTCCTTTTTCTTCTCTTTTCCAAGTCATTAAGGCTCATTGCTGCAGATAAAGTTCACCTCCATTGCCTCTCTATTCCTAATCTCTCTCCAGTTTGTGACACTAATTTCTGTTATATACTCTTCTATGTTGTCTTTCCATCTCCATCTTAGTTTACCCCTTGGTCTTGTTTCCCTTATCTCTTGTGCATACATCATTTTCGTTTGTCTGTTCTCTTCCATTCTTTCTACATGCCCCAGCCAGTGTAGTCTATTTAGTTTCAAGATGTTTATAATTCGTTGGGATTTAAATAATTTGTTCAGTTCAGTGTTCTTTCTAGCTCTCCATTCTCCATTATGGTATTCTTTATCGGCCCAAAGATTCTTCTTAGGATCTTGTTCTCAAAGATGGAATTGTTGTTCATCTTTCTTTGTTGTACTCCATGTTTCTGATACATACATGATGGCTGGTCTTATTATAGTTTTGTAGATTGTTATTTTGGTGGTTTGGGACAGGATTTTTGATTTTAACAGGTGTTGCAAGGCAAAGTATATTTTATTCCCTATCTGTACTCTAGGATTTCTGTCGCTCTTCAGAAAGTAAAACAACTAAATAATCTGTGGAGAGGAACAGACAGAACTACAAAAATAAGATTTTTAAGGGCATGCATCTTTCCCATCGCAACATATGGCTGTGAGACCTGGACACTCAACAAAACAGCTGAGAAACACATAAATGTCTTTGAATGTAAATGCTACAGAGGAGTTCTTCAAATATCATGGACACAAAAAAGAACAAATAAATCCATACTCATTCATTCATTCATCTGCATGTCCCTTATGAAACTTTGCCTCCTTAACAGCACTCCTGTAGGCCTCTCGGTTGTGAGCAAGATGGCCTGCTGCTGATGCATCCATTTGTTTCTCTCCATACTACAAGAACTTAATACTGAAGAAGGCTGGCTAGTAAAGAAGATTAAAGATAGAAAACTGAAATATTTTGGACACATTAAACATCATGATAATCTAGAGGAGACTGTCTTGGAAGGGTACATAATGGGAAAAAGAAAGAGAGGAAGACCAAGGCAAAGATGGCTGCAAAAGATATCATTGATGACCTGCAAATGGATACATCAGCAGCAGGCCATCTTGCTCACAACCGAGAGGCATACAGGAGTGCTGTTAGGGAGGCAAAGTTCCGCAAGGGACATGCAAATGAAGGAATGAATCTATACTCATCTTTTAATTTCCTCGCTTACCGTGTTGCTTCTGTTGCCTAGATATTTTTTATGTTTCTGCTTTCCTAATAATCATCTCTCCAACATTTATATAATCTGGATCATTCTGCCTTTGGTCTCTTGATATCTTCATATACTCTATCTTATCTTGGTTAATGGTCAAGCCCACTTTTTTGTGCTACATCTCTCAGGTGTAGGTGGGTATTGATGGCTTCTTGCATATTTTCCCCCGCTAGGTCGATGTTATCAGCGTATCCTAGTATTTCAGCTTGTTCTTCTGTACTGGTTTCTTCTTTCACTTTTCTGATTACCTTTTCTAGTTCTAGGTTGAATAGTAATGAAGATAATGTATCACCCTGTTTTAAACCAGTTCTTCCAAGGGTTCCGACTTTCTTCGTTTATATATTATTTTATTTTGTGTATCTTCCATGTATAATCTGGTCAGATTGATTAATTTATTAGGTATCTCAAATTCTTTCATAATTTTCCATAAGCTGCTCCTATCTGAGCTGTCATAGGCTTTCTTGAAGTCAATGAAGATATTTTGTACTTCTTTTCCATATTCACAGTACTTTTCTGTTCTTTGACGTAGATAAAATATGTGGTCTATGGTTGATATCATCATCATCAGGTGCCGTGCCGACTGGTGTTGGCTATTATGCTTCTCCAGAGTACACAATCCTTCATGCAGGCCATCAGCTCATTTGGTGATCTCCTCTCACACCATCCCATCAGACTGTCCAGTATCATTTCTCTTGATCTTCTTCCTTCTATTTTTCATGTTGTTATAATATTTTCAATGCCCCCTCTTCTCATTGCATGTCCTATGAAAGTACATTGTCTCTCTCTTATCTTTCTGACAAGGTTTTTTGTCTCTCCAGCTCTTCTCATACATAATTCATTAGTTATTTTTGCTGTCCGGGGGATTCGCAACATTCCTCTAATAAATCACATTTCTGCTGCTTCCAATGACTTTTGTGCAGACCTGCCTGTTGTCCATGATTCACTTTCATATAACAAAATAGTTTCAATATAGCAATTTAGGACTCGTTTTCTAACATTCGTTGATAAGGATGTGTTGGATAATATGTTCCTCATTCTCTGAAATGCAGTCTTTGCTTGGCCTATTCTGTTCCTAATTTCTGTTCTGCATTTCCCATCTGAAGTTATTACTGCTCCAAGATATTTGAATTTCTACACTTGCTTTAGAAAGTTCCGTTTAATTTTATACTGCATGCTGGTGGATTCTGTTTCTTAGATATAACCATAGTCTCTGTTTTTTTTATATTCAAAGTAAGGTCTTTCTGTTCACTTTCTTTGGTGACTTTATCCAAGAGATTTTGCAGGTCTTGTTGGTTCTCAGCTATTAGTACTGTGTCGTCAGCATACTGAAGGTTGTTAATATTGTATCTTCCAATTTTTATGACAGGTTCTGTGATGATCGTTCTTAGAATATTCTCGCTGTACAGAGAAAAAAGGTCTGGAGATAGTACACATCCTTGTTGCACCCCTCGTTTTATAGGTTGATATTTTCCAGTTCTATTTTCAACTTGAATTGCTGCTTCTTGCTGCCAGTATAGATGTTTTACAATCCTCTGGTCTTTGCCATCTATATTGATGTCTTCAAACAGTTTAATAATTTCATTTATGTTTCACCTTGTTGAATGCCCTGGTGTAATCAATGAAGCATAAGCAGAGATCTTTCTGTACTTCTAAAGCTCTTTCTGTGCCTTATCTATGGAACCTGTTTAAATTTAGCCCAAAGTGCAGCCAACGCTTGAACAACATATGTCTTCCAAAACCTAGACTTGATCTTTACAAGAAAAGCTTTAGTTATTCTGCTGCTCATCTTTGGAATACCCTCCCATCCTATATAAAAAATATAAATTATACTCCTTCCTACAACTACAAGCTTTCTCAATATCTATTTGATGTCGACTACATGCCTGCATGAATTATAAAACTAAAAGTTATCTTAAGCTGCTCTTACAGACACCGAATACAATTAATTGTTTTCTGTATAGTCCCGAAAATTTTGTTTAGTAGATAGTCATTTATAATGTATGTAGTTACTTCTGTACTGAGTGAATGTTTAAGAGCGAAACGTAAATGTTATATTTTATTTTATGTCTCTCAGCTTCAATGTTAGTTATGTTTGTCTATTGCATTGTATCCAACATAGGACTAAAGATCAACGTAGGAAAGACAAAGTTAATGAAGCAAAATGTGAACAACAGAAATGTACTCAGAGTAGATAACAAGTTAGTGGAGGAGGTCAACGAATTTGTATACCTTGGCAGCAGAGTAGTAGAAAATGGAGACAGCACAGAGGACATCAACAGCAGACTTACTAGAGCAAACCAGGCTTTTGCAATGCTGCAGAATATATGGAAATAAAAAAAAACTAAGCATAAATATGAAAATCAGGATATTTAAGAGTAATGTTCTAAGTGTACTACTCTATGGAGTTGAATGCTGGAAAATCACCAAAACCATAGAAAACAAGATGAATTCTTTCCAGACTAAATGTTTACGAAGAATTAGAAAAATATTTTGGCCAAACACCATAAGAAATAACATCTTATTGGCAGAAATGCAGATGAAGCCACTGACAACAATTATTGAGGAAAGACGCTGGCGATGGTTGGGACATGTGCTCCGAATGACTGATAACTCACTACCAAAAACAGCACTAAGATGGACACCACAGGGGAACAGAAGTAAGGGTAGACCAAAAGAGACATGGAGAAGAACAACAGAAAGGATGTTGAGCAATAGAGGGCTCACCTGGGCAAGAGCAGAAAAAAAGGCAAAGGACAGGCATTTGTGGAAAACCCTTGCGGAATCCCATGTGCCCTGGGCACTTAAGGTTCAGTGAGAGAAAGATTGCATTGTATCTATTTGTTATAGATACAATGTATTGTTCTCGCAGTTCTGTGTCAATTTTAAGGAGTTCTGTAGTCAGTTTGATGTTTCTCACTTTTCTGCATGCTTTTTTTAGCTTTATTCTAATTTTTCCACAGAGTGGGCCATGGTCACTATTGCAGTTGGTTCCTGGCATGGTTTTTGTTGTCAGTAACGCATTCCGGAATCGTTTGATGAGTAATATGTAGTCTATCTGGTTAACAGTCTTTTTGTCTGGGCTGCACCATGTTGCCAGTCTTCGGGGATGTTGTTTAAACCAGGTGTTTCCTACAACCATGCTATGTATTCTTGCCCATTCAATTAATCTACTACCTCTGTCATTCCACTCCCCCAGTCTATAGTCACCAACGATGTCTGAAGGTCTTCCTTTACCAACTTTGGTATTAAAATCTCCCATGACTATAGTAACTTCATGTGATTTTGTGTGTTTTAGGGCTGTCTCTATGTCATTATAAAATAGTTATACATCTTCTTCAGAACTTTCAGATGTTGGAGTGTACACTTGTATAATATTTATGTTTACTGGTCGTCCTTTCAGTTGGGCTAGCAGGACTCGGTCCGAGATGTTCAAATATAATTGTCCTTGCTGTTTGCTCGTAAAATATTGTTCCTACTCCTCATTCATGTTTCTCACTTCCTGAGTATATTATTGTATATTTATCAGAGTTTATCTTCCCTATATCTGTCCATCTAATTTCACTCATTCCTAATATGGTGATCCTCATCCTGTCCATTTAACTCTCTACATTTTCTAATTTTCCAGCCTGGATAGAGTTCTAACATTCTATGTTGCTACTTTGAACTAGTTAATTTTGCCACCAGTAGCTTGATGACGATCTGGCCTCACCTGTGGCTCGTGACCTGCCCTACCGGATGAGGCTGTTCCAGAGGACCATCCATTATCGTCGTTCATGACAAATCTGTTACTCTGAATAAGCATAATTGTTCTTGGGAGCTACAACATTGGTTTCCCGTTGTCTTCTGCCGGTTTGTGTATGGACTCTCCGCTAGCCTTTGGACTCCCTGTCCTACCCGCAAGGCAGCGGGAGCGAAAGGACTTAAGGCGCCTCTTACCCGCCTGGTATTCCCTTCACTGAGCACCTGAGGCACTTTATAAGAGTAGTAGAGCCACCTACTACCACACCTCGCTCACTGAGTCTACCGCATGGTTGATATATTCTTCCTAAAACCTGGTTGATAGTCTCCCAGTATGTTATCGCTGTATGATATTAATCTATTTAAAAGTATAAAAGATAGTATTTTGTAGCTTGTTTGTAGTAATGATATTCATCTGTAGTTTTCACACACTGGCTCTTATTTTTTAAATACTGGGATCAGTAATGATTCTCTTCATTCACTATAGTTTGTCTTCTCACCGTATTTATTGTATTAGTGCACATATCTTTTCATGTAGATGTAGACCTCCTTCCTTAACTCTGCAGCATTATCCTACTGTTTATGATCTGTTTTATTATACATTATCCTACTGTTGTAAAATTCTTCTATTACTTTCATATGGTGATTCAAATCAAAACATAACATACTGAAGTGATTTCTACGAGAAGATACTATTCTGATTGCTGACAGAGAGAACTTTTCACTAAACACTTTTTCAAATTCTCACACTTTCAGCCTTTCCTTCTCACTGGTTCAGTCATTTACATGTCCCTTGTGGAACTTTGCATCCCTAACGGCACTCCTGTAGGCCTCTCGGTTGTGGGCAAGATGGCCTGCTGCTGATGCATCCATTTGCAGATCATCAACGATGTCTTGCAGCCATCTTCACCTTGGTCTTCCTCTTTGTCCCATTATGTACCCTTCCAAGACTGTCTTCTCTAGATTATCATGATGTTTAATGTGTTCAAAATATTTAAGTTTTCTCTCTTTAACCCTCTTTACTAGCCAGCCTTCTTCATTATTAAGTTCTTGTAGTATGGATATATTTGGTTTTTTTTTTTGTGTCCATGATATTTGAAGAAATCTTCTGTAGCATTTACATTCAAAGGCATTTATGTGTTTCTCATCTGTTTTGTTAAGTGTCCAGGTCTCACGGACATATGTTGCGATGGGAAAGATGCATGCCCTTAAAAATCTTATTTTTTGTGGTTCTGTCTGTTCCTCGCCGTAGCTTCTTTAGTTGTTTTACTTTCTGAAGAGTGCACTTTCACAAAATCCACCGAAATCCAGACCGACCGTTGCTAGCCAAAGAGACCGATTGATCGGCCATCTGCATTCTGCAGATTCATCGTCGGACTCACTGGTAAATCTGAAGTAATATCAAGTAGCTTGGCTAGCTATGGTTAGTTAGAGATGAAAAGACAGCAGTAAAGACTCTTCTTGACTTACAGTGGAGGTAGTTATAATCCGATGAACCCATCGTAAGTTGAAAATATCGTAAGTCATTTAAAATGTCATTTATCATTAAGAAGTGGGTACTAACTACTGTAAATAATTAAATATATAACATTTGGACAAGTTGTAATTTATAAAAATATCCTTGTAGAATGTGTATTCTTTATTTGCAAATGAAATTCTGTAGTTCAAGTTTCTTTTTTGTTATGTCATTCCTGCTCCATGGTATAGCGCTGACTGTGCCCATTTTTTGGGTCAATAATAGCTCTACTATGTTTCATCATGGTTCTCCAAGTCACAGAGCCATCGTCAGTAGCTTTGGGTTGACCCTTTCGAGCCTACGGGTCCGGTGCCGCACCTGCTTGGTGATGATGCACAGGATCCATTCTAGTCCTCGAATCAGTATTGAGCATATTCATTAATTTGTATTGTGTACAAGCCCAATTTCCGATGGTGGGTACCCTCGCCAAACAGGTTGACGTGTTTCGTCTTCATATTCTTTGTCATCCATACACTGCCCGCAAAACATAGGCGATTATGAGTATCCTTTTCTATTTCATCTGTTTTCGACCCTGTCTCACTTTGCCTGGCCCCTATCCATTGACCTTTTCAGCATGGGAGTCCCTATATGTAGTGTAACTGCTTTGAATCATTTTTCAGCTCTCTCACCGCAACTAGGTATAGATATTGAGAATAGTTCTAGCGTCCAGTGAGATAACATTGTCATTCACTGTCTCCCTCCCAATCTTCCCAGCACCGGGGGTTGGGGGACGAGACAGTACCACCCACTTTGGGAACTACCGGTTTACAGCGTGCAAGGCAGTCACTTTTTTCGAAGTAAGTAAAAAGTGTAGTCTTTGTGACATAACTAGGTCAGGTAATTGTTACTAAAATAACACAATGTACCAAGAAAGAGGTGTTGGGAAAAGGCCCATAACTTCAAAATATTTTGATATCTTAGTTTAGGTCTGCCCTGTTGCCTATTTACTTCCACTAGCTCAACAAAATGATTTTGGGCAAAACCCGTAACAGCTGACATCTTTTGGTTCAAAATCGTTTATTTATTTATGAGATGAAGAGTGCCAACAGAATCAATCATATCAATAACAAGACATTTTGTCCAGCTGAATGCTCTCCTTCATGAAAATGCGTACTTACCACAAACAAATACATTCCAGTGTAATTTTCTTACCACAAAACAATTTTATTAAGATTTACAAAAGACAACACATTTTTAAAGTCTAATGTTCATAACTTTAACAATTCCTTACATTATTAGTTGATGTTCTCTTCGAGGTTAGTGACATATACGCTGAAATATATCCTACCCCCACATCCTCGCTTTTCTTCTTCCCCCACTTCCACATACACACATACGCATACACATCCAAGCCCATACACCTTGAAAATTTATCTATTGAAAAAAAAAAAAGATCAGTGTTCAGTACCCCCACAAGGATATAGAACCAAATGATGGGGGCAAAGAATTCAGTCTCTGAACAAATTTGTTAAAGACTGTTCAAGTTTTCTTTCAGCAACTGTATCCCTAGCTATCCATGTGTGAAGTAAAACCGAACTGCTGACGTCTTCTGAAGTCATAATGGTACCTATTAAGCAGATCCATTTAAGTCTTTCATGGTATTTAAGTCAAGTTTCAAACTGTTACCCTATAGTCTTAAGTCAAGTCCACAGTCCTTGCACGTAGTTTCAAGTCATGTGTAAACTCAACGAGTTGCCGAGTCCACAATTGGGGACAATAAGGGATGGAACAAGACCAAAACCCATCTGACACCCAAAATCCATGGTTTATGTACTGCCGTACTGGGTGGCCAGGCTCAAACCCATAACTAACCTACAACTCAGGATCTCCCTCCCAAGGATACTGTATGCCAGTTATGCAGCAAATCACATACATTTATACAAACTACATGGCGTGCGTTACACATTACAAAGTCAAGCATTAAATATATCAATATTTTATTATACACACCAGACACACCAAATTAACGCCACAACAGACTTACATGCATAGGACAACATATATCACCATGAATGGAACACCATGTGGCATAATATAAAATGTATAACTCTCTAATATATGACTGAAAACATATGTGCCAGGATTGCCTGGGCTCTTCTGGCCCTCATAAACAGCATACATTATCATAAAATTGTGCCAAAGCACTCATTAACACAGACAGCCACTGCTGCTACAAATCCACCTCCCCATACTAATCACAATCTTCATTTGTGTGCCTATGCACTGAAATATGAACATATGATAGACCTTGATTTGTATGCCCATCTGAAACACAACGAATAATCCACAAGAATCACAGAATCTCCACAGAATTTATTTACACGACGATACTACAATATCTACAGCACATATGCTTTCCATAACACAATATATCAAACAGTATGAGTCGGCAGGCGTTGAGTATATCACGATAACATGGCCAGACTAACGAACTCAGCCCGCCAGTCTTTCAAGCTCATCCTTGTGTGTCAACCAGATATGACAATAATCCATGAATCACTTAAAATATCCATATGATCGATAAATGACATACTCCACAACACATTATGATTCCAAATACACATATACAGACAGTGAGGATAGGCATGGCTAAGTAATTAGGATACTTATAAGCACAGACGAATAGTAGAATAGTACTTGCCCGCCACGCCTCAGCTTTTCTGATCTCTCACTAATTCCCGCCACTCATTCCTCGATATTTATAGGTCCTATACTTCTCGATCACATGACAAGCGACTCGTTTCCCCACCCCGTACACTGATGGAGCACTGAATGACCTTTCGTACATGCCTCGTACAAGTCTGTGTCAAAACGAAGAGTGACTATTTGTTCTGGTTACCAGATCAGCACTGATTTATTACGACATACACAAGGGCTTGTAAATTGTGAAAGGGATGAAAGTAAAGTAAAATAAATGGAAAGTGAAACTTATTATTCACTTTATCAAATGTCTCGGCAGTAAGTTACTTCTATTTTATTTTAGACATGAGTAAAACCCATTAGGAATACAATGTCCACCGCTGGTATGCCATCAGCGTCCATTAGACTCTATTTTTAGTTTCTGAGTTTCTCTGTTATCAGTTCCTTCTATTTGCAACGACAGGAGCGCGTCAGTGTCTCTCTATTAGCGTGAAAGTCATTATACAAATCCACACTTAAATTATCGGTCTAAACTTGAACTATCTTATATCTACAAGACGCGTGTGATAATACTGGCATAACAATGACGTATCAGGGGTTAGTCATATAAGTAATTCGGACTGGTGGTAATTATATATTTTTACGTTACTCGCTGTGCACATCTTCCTTGTCCATGGAATAATTACTCTGCAAAAATAGATTATTATACAAGGTCCAGCATAGATGGATTTTAAAAATGGAAAATAAATAAGCCCTATGCATATTTTTGGTTTAAAAAAAAGTGAAATTCGACTGAGAAAAGTGGGTATTTTTTATTATTATATCTTATATCCTTCCCGTGCCGTTAACGTCACATAGGGCTCGCAAAGTAGTTCGACAATTTTTCCTGTCTTCGGTGAGTCTTTCAACCTCATCAAAGGATTTTATGCCTGTTAATTTGGCCTCTCTTAACAATGTCCTCTTCAGAGTTTCGCGCGGTCTGCCTCTTTTTCTTCGGCCTGTTGTGTTCCACTTGATAGCTTGTTTTGGGATTCTCTGATCATTTCTTCTCATCAAGTGACCAACATATGTCCATCTCCTTTTCCTGATCACCCATAAGACTGATTGTTGTTCAGTCATCTGTCTTATCTCTGCATTGTTCTTGAATTCATTCCACTTGATGCTAAGTATTTTCCTTATGCATTTGTTTTCAAAAGAATCTAATTTCTTGTCTATTTCTTTAGTTGTTTTCCAGCTTTCGCATGCATAAATGAGGGTGGATATTACATTTCAATTGAATAGTCTTAACTTGCTTTTTGTGCTTATAACTTTTGAATTCCATATGTTCTCAAGATTCTTGAAGATTGATTCTGCTTTTGCAGTTCTGATCCTAACTTCCTTTTTTATTATTACTGACAATCATATTTAGGTTTTGAAAATTACGCCGATTAGATTACCGCCATTACATTTGATACATTCAGCCAGGCGTCTGTAAAATTCCTGCATAACACCATTTAGCATATTCAAAGGGATATTTCGAACGCAGTGTCGGATTCAATGTTTTAGGTCTGCAACTAAATGTGGTCGACACCGTGTTCTTGAGGTACCCCCACAGAAATAAATCTGCGGCCGATAAATCCAGTGACCTTGCCGGCCAATGAATATCCCCAAATCTGGAAATAAGACGATTGGGAAATGCCTGTCACAGCATGGGCTTGGGTTGACGTGCTGTGTGGGCAGTCGCTCCATCTTGTTGAAACCACATTAGTCTCTTATTTCTATTGACCAAGTCTGGAATGAAGTATTCAGTTAGCATCTCCACATAAAGATCACTATTAACAGTAAGTGATGCCAGGTACCAAAGTGTTCCTAACAGCTGATTGCCGAGGGCTACTCAACAATGCGTTATGGACTTCCTGAATTCGGTCAGGTGTCTGTTGAGTTCTTGGACGACCAGTAGGCTTGTGATTAAGGCAATTAGCGGTTTCTTTAAAGTTTTTGACCCACCTCAAAGATGTTTTGTCCTCCGATCTGGAACATTATCACGGAGATGCAACTCAGAATGGCGATGAAACTTTCGTTGTACAGTAATAGACGATTCTCCACTTTTAATAAATTTCAACGCTGAATGAGCGATGTTGTGTTTGCCAATAAGCCATTGTTAAAAATGACCGTTTGTCTGCTTCATCTCTGACGTCATGTTTTTTTTCACACTATCCAGTTTTTGCGCACTACGTCAGTTAAATCCATTATGCTTTATGCCAGACCTTGTATAATGATTATACATGCACGAGGCAAGTTTTAAAAAAGACAGTATGTTCATATTAGATATATCCAACAGAATTACGGGGGAATGACGTCACTGTCGTACTAATACAGCAGTGAGATAACGTCCTCAAGATGATTGAATGAAAAATGTCAAGTCGCAAGTCGAGTCCGAGACGCAATTTTTTCATCTTCAAATCCAGTCCAAGCCGAGAAGTGACTTGACTTGTATTCGATAGGGATAAGTCGAGTCGAGTATACATCTATTCTGACAGGACATACTATGACGGTGAATTCGACAATTTAGTAGATAGGGTATGGGGACACTGGGCATCTATTGGGGCTCTACACTCAATATCCAAGAACCACTGATGTAAGATATCAACCCCAGTCTAAAATACATTGGGTATCTTACACATGGCCGGCGATAGGTTTCTCAGCCTTTGTCTGCAATGCAGCAGCAGCGAGCCCCCTCCCCGCCCCCAAGACAACTGTTTTTTCTCTCCTCGCTGCTCCTCCAAATATCCCCCAAACAAAGACACTGAGCGCTTGAAAGAACTTCAATAGACAAGCGCAAACATAAATAAAGAAAGAAAATTCTGAAAGTGTATTTTAAAAATATGCCAAGACGTTCACAAAATTGTTATGTTTGTTGGTTTCATATTAACAAAATTGGAAATACTTTCGTTTTAGTATTATATGTCATCACCATCGCCTTTCACTATGCTTGAGAGCATAGGCCACGGATAAAAGCTCTCCAATCATCACTGTTCTTGGAATTATTCTCTGCTTCCTTCTCTGTGTATCCTTTATCTCTGAGCACTATCATAATTTCTCTTATCCAAGTAAGTCTAGGTCTTCATCGATTTTTATTTCCTTGAAGATTCCTTGTCAGTGCCGGGAAATTATTTGAACGTCGCTAAATGAGCTTTCTGAACAACTGCAAAGGCATAGTGATCATTCAATCATTTGCATGTTCCTTGCGGAACTTTGCCTCCCTAACAGCACTTCTGCAGGCCTCTCACTTCTGAGCAAGATGGCCTGCTGCTGATGCATCCATTTGCAGATCATCAACGATGTCTTGTAGCCATCTTTGCCTTGGTCTTCCTCTCTTTCTTTTTCCCGTTATGTACCCTTCCAAGATGGTTTTCTCTAGATTATCATGACATTTAATGTGTCCAAAATATTTAAGTTTTCTCTCTTTAATCTTCTTTACTAGCCAGCCTTCTTCAATATTAAGTTCTTGTAGTATGGATATATTTGTAGCTATAGTGATACTTCAGTTTATTACGTAAGTTATTAGAAACTGATAATGAAGATCTGTTTTTAATAAACTGAACATTTTGGAAATCTTTTGACAGATGATGACCAAAAGAATATGAATAGTACAGAACTCATTGACGACATACTTCATTATATAGCCTTTTTTAAAAAAAACATTTGATGCACGTCAGTTTGATGCATATAATAATGTAGGAAGCTTGGAAGTTGTTTTCATGGTGTAAAAAATCTAATAAGGACTACACGTACTTTGGCGGCCTAGTTGGCTGAGTGGTTAGATTCTCATTTATTCGATGGTACCGGGTTTAAGTCCCAGCAGTGGCGTTTTTTTTTTTTTTTGGTATCATCTGAAAGGTCCCAGGGTCCACCTAACTGTAAACAAGATGATTATTGGTATTTTATTTTTGTGGTTATCCTTGGTTCTTATGATGTGATAAGTTCTTATGGTGTAATAAGGTACTTCGCGTATTGTGTAGGTCCTCTCTCTACCTGTATCAGACTTGCCACATTGGGACAGCAATCATTACTTAAAGATGTTAATTATCCTTGTATACCACACATAGAAACACATCCGAATATATATATCAATGAAAACCCAGAAGTAAAAGTTAGTTTCAAAACAATTTCCAGCTCACGCTGTTTAATAAACGAGAATGACAGAACAGGACTACAACACAGAGTACATAACACAACATAACTGCCAGTGATCAATACCAATAATAGCATGGTTCATTAATATCAATTGTCTAATTGTTTCAATCATAAGTTCTATTTCTACTAGTTCCCTATATATATCAGCTGTTTCTTGGGTTCTTACCTTTCTTCTAGTACCGCCTCTTCTCTCCCTCTACCTTATGACTTTGGTTATCGGTGCCCGTGCACCTGGTAGCTCATTATATCTCTCCTTTTTCTACTTTCCTCCGCTCACTCTACCATACGACTTTGGTCGTCGTTGCATTTCTGCACCTGGTAGCTCATTATATTTCTCCCTTTTCTACATTTCCTCCGCACTCTCTACCATACGGCTTTGGTCTTCGGTGCATTCTGCACCTGGCAGCATCCTATCTTAACTGAGTACTATTATGTTGCCTGCACAACCGTCTCTTTTCTTCCATCACTCCTTCCTCTTTTCTTGCATAATTCCTTGCCACGCTCAGCCTCACTATACATGCATGTAATCATCAGTATAATCATCATATAATCAATGCAATAAAAATGATACTCACATAATCAATGAACATATGCAGTGCCCCTCTAAGTGCACTCGATACCTCTAATGAAGGAATACAATTCTAACCAACAATCGCTATCCATTTCCTATTACTCATGTGCATAATTATAATATCCTTCATCTACACACAGAGACTTTACGAAAACAACATTACAGAGGAGGTGTGATAACTATAATTTATAACACAACTACACTCTACACACTTGGTACATATACACGCTAATATACTAAACGACATTTTAAACAATGCGCCTTTCCCTCAACAAATACTGACAACACTAACACTGAATTCATTCACTGTTATTTATCCATGCTTGCCCCCCCCCCCCCCTCTCTCTCTCTCTCTACTCGCGAGACGTTGGAACCCGCTCACTGGCTGGCCGGGCCAGATAGACTGTTTCCGTATCTCCCCCCTTCTCACACAACCCCTAAAATTGGATATCAGAGAAATCTGGTACCATACCAAGGTAAATGCGGCAATGTGTGATATTGACCACATCACACTTACATGTGTCGATGGTCTTGGAAATACAGTCCTAATTCCGTATCCCCAATATGTTCTAATGACATAGAAACACGTACTGTATAATTCAGTAAACAGTGACTCTTGGTTACAAATAGATATCATTGCACATTGTTGTTGCCTGCTGCATCACACGCTTTCGTTGCCTGTTAATTATACACATTTTCTTTTTAATTTAGGGGGTGGGGAGGGGGAAGTTCTCTTATCTAAGAAGTTCTAATTATTTTTAATTTCTTTGAGGTGTCAAACCACGTCATAAGAAATAAGATGATTTCTTGTATATTTTTTCTTATGAATTTTATAAGCATTGCGTTCATCTCCTGTAAGTACAAGTAAGCACATAGTTCCTTAAAAAAAACGGAATACGAAAAATTATAATTTTGATCTAGCAGGGGGAAATTTCAGTAGCGAGAATGATAATATCTTTATATACTCTGGTGGAGAATTAGGAGGAATGAATGGAATGGCTTTTTACTTGGACAAATTAACATCAGTTAACATCAATAGCATTGCTTGGTTACAGTCCAGTAAGTGATAGAATCCTCACTATCAGACTTATGGGCATTCCTAGAAATGTAACAGTTATCCAGATATATGCTCCTACATCAGCAACAGAAGAAGAGGAAGTAGAAGACTTTTATAACACACTGCAAACGACGATAAACCACGTATGGAAACATAATATTGTACTAATAATGGGTGAATTTACTGCAAAGATTTCTACAGAAAGAGCAGAAGACGAAGGATATGTTGTGGGGAAATTTAGCACAGGACATAGCTATGAGGTAGGTGACAATCTAATGGCGTTTTGCATGGAAAATTAACTAATGATCGCTAACACATTTGCAACATCCAAAAAACTTTACACATGGGCATCATCTGATGAGAAAACCAAGAATCAAATAGATTACATTTTAGTGCAAAGAAGGTGGAGATTAAGTATAACGTTAGCAAAAACTTTACCAGATGTTGATTGTGACACGGACCATGAGTTACTTATAGCAGACATGAGTAATAAGATAAAAAGACAGTTACAGGATCAAGACCACTCTGCTTTGATCTTACAAAAATATCAGAAAAATACGGTATAGAAGTGAAGAACCGTTTTGAAATCCTGATGGCTGTACATGAGGAGATGACACCAGATAAACTGGCTATGCAGGCCAAAAATATCTTAATAACAACAGCTAAAGACATGGTACCAGTAAAAGAAAATGCAAACGAATGGATGGATTACACCAGACACTAGAACTGATAAAACAACATAGAGAAATAAGACTCAATGGAAAGTGACAAACAACAACTGGAAAGTGACAAACAACAAAAAAAAAGAAATATAAATCTTTAACAAAAGAAGTATGAATAAACATAAGAAAAGACAAAAAACAATACATACAAGATTGTTGTGAAAGAATAACAAGGACATCAGAAGTGTGGAAGAGATAGTGAAATGTTTAAAGAAATGAAGACATTGACAAAAAATGTCACACCTAAGCTAAATGTAGTTTGTGACGAGATAGAGAAACCTTGTCAGAGACAGGAAATTCTAGAAAGATGGAAGGAATATTGCAGAGGAATGTATGAAACAACTGACTGTGAAAGCAAAAATCAATAGTATGAATTATTATTGGAGGAGAAAGAACCCAAACAAACAACTGAAGGAGTTTTATGGGCAATAAAGAATCTGAAAAATGGTAGATCATCAGGATGTGATAACAGCTGAACTTATTAAAGGAGGAGGAAAGGAATGTGCAGCAATCTATCATGCAATATGTAAAAAAATATGGCATTGGGGTATTTGGCCAAAAGAATGGAAAAGAACTGTATTCATATCACTGTCAAAAAAAGAGTAACTTAAAAATTATGCACAAACTACAGAACTGTTGCCCTGATTAGTCATGCCAGTAAAATTCTATTAAAAATCATAATGGGTAGACTTCATAAGAAAATAAAAGAAGTCAATATGGTCCAAGCTGGCATTAGACAAGAAAGAGGATCAAGACATCATATATTCAATATAAGACTAATAATAGAGAAATGCAGATAATTTAATGTGAATCTATATTTATCTTTTATAGACTATTCGAAGGCATTTGATTGTGTACACCACAATAAACATTGGGAAATAATGGAAAAAATGGGATTTCCAACACATGTGATACAATTAATATCACAGCTGTATCTAGATCAACAGGCAGCAGTAAGAATAATTGGTGAAACAACAACTTGGTTTGATATAAAACAAGGGGTCCATCAGGGGTGCATACTGTCACCTTACTTATATACTTACTTGTATATCGAAAATATTATGAGGAATATTAGAGAAGATGTAGACGAAGAATATTATGATGCCATAACAATTGGAAGTTATGAAATACCAGAGATTAGATATACTGATGACACAGTATAATTGTCCAAAACATGAAATGGAATGGAAAAAATAATTATGTCAGTCCATAAGAACAGTGAAGAGCAAAATGTCTATCTTAATGCAAAGAAAACTAAATTGATGACAACTGACAAAACAAACAAGGCAGCTGATATATGTATCAATGAGGACAAATTGGAAAAAGTGGAGAGTTTTGAATATCTTGGATCACTACTAACTAATAATGGAGATACGAGGGAAATTAAAAGGAGGATACTTATTGCTCTTCAGAAAGTAAAATAACTAAAGAAGCTGTGGAGAGGAACAGACAGAACTGCAAAAATAAGATTTTTAAGGGCATGCATCTTTCCCATCGCAACATATGCCTGTGAGACCTGGACACTTAACAAAACAGCTGAGAAACACATAAATGTCTGTGAATGTAAATCCTACAGTCGAGTTCTTCAGATATCATGGACACAAAAGAAGAACAAATATATCTATACTACAAGATATATTGAAGAAGGCTGGCTAGTAAAGAGGATTAAACAAAAAAAATGTAAATATTTTGGACACATTAAATGTCATGATAATCTAGAGAAGACCATCTTGGAAGGGTAAAGGTAAGGTAAAGGTAAAGGTAATCTTGTCATGCCTTAGAGGCACATAGGGATATGGTGTTAGTGCTCATATTTTCCTTGACCTGTCAGCACACTAGAGGGTGATATGGTCAGTATCACGCCTGGCTGCCTTTCCTTCCCCAACTCCAGAAGAAGTCAGGTACCCATTTCTACAGCTGGGTGACTGGGGTGCCTCCGGCCGGATTCGAACCCCCGACCTTCGCCATGAGAGACCAGTGCACTAACCACTTCGCCACTCAAAGAAAAAAGAAAGAGAGGAAGACCAAGGCGAAGATGGTTGCAAGACATTGTTGATGATCTGCAAATGGATGCATCAGCAGCAGGGCATCTTGCTTACAACTGAAAGGCCTACAGGAGGCAAAGTTCCGCAAAGGACATGCAAATGATAGACTGAGGGGAAAACTGCAATACTCAAGATGAATGAGACCCATAACTGACTGTTATGTTAGGGTTTGCAAATCATAACTTGCAGGGCAGGTCTTAACAGGGTATACATAAGTAGTTTGATAAAAAAAACAAAACTGACTCCTCAGTCAAATATCAATCAGTTTAATTCAATCCAGTATCTGGCACAAAACATTCAAGAGAGCACACTGTCCTCGCTCCCTCAGTTTTCACATGTTCTACTAATCAACCAAAAACAACCACACTGCAAATAATCTAGATTTCCTTCTATACTCACTAAATCAAAATGTGTATGACGTAGACTTTTTGTGTTAAACTAATATTCCCGATTGAAAAAAAAAAACATACAATTGGCTGTCACTAGGACTCGTCCTATGCGGGGCTGCCTGTCGCCATCTTTGTTCAGCTAAAACTTATTGCAGGCGTCTTCCCGTCGACCCGAGTTCTAGATTGGTCAATTGTATTTTGCTAAACAGTCTTCTGCACCTGTTATCACTAACCTGGAAACAGACAGTAGTCTGGTCACGTGAATAAGGATTGCAGTATAAAGGCAAACCCGGTCCCCCCCCCCCCCAAAAAAAAAATTGCGTCAAGCCGAAGTCGGATGTGTTGGCCGAAAGGGGCATAACTGCAACACAAGGGAACCAACAAGAAGTAGTTAAGTGTTTCAAATATCAAAGTTTTTAAAGCTAGGCGCCCTTCTACAGTGCGTAATTTTCAAGCCCGCTTGCGCTGCCCCCCCCCCCCCCCATCTTATAGAATAGGTACTGTTTTTGACAGTATAAATATTCACTGAGGTGGACGCGATGGAAAGGAAAACATCAAGAAAGCGAGTTCATGACTTCTTCTTCGTTCGCTTCTATCATCAAGATCGCCCGTGATTCTACTGAATTTACTCCTGTGGTTCTTGTCATAGTCGCATTTAGGATGGAGGCTCAGAGCGTCGTGGGGCTTGGGCCTGTATTCTCGGTGGGTCACAGAAACGGCATTGCGTGACACTGTAGTTTTCGTTGCACCAGTTTAGGCTAGAGTTGGGTTTCCTCACCGAAAAACCTCGACGTGGTTTGGATATGAATATATCCCCACGGGTGAGAGGTGGTTGTCCATCCAGCTAGAGTTGGACTTCCTCACGGGAAAACCTTGACGTGTTTTGGATATCAGTATATCCCCGCCGGATGTGAGGTGGCTGCCCATCCAGTCCAGAGTTGAATTTTCTCACCGGAAAACCTCAACGTGATTTGGATATAATATATCCCCATCGAGTGAGAGGTGGTTGCCTATCTAGACTGCACTAGTCCAGTGTCTTCGACTTCAGCATTTTGTGGTCGTGGCCGCTATGCTTCCTGATGGTGACCAGGACGGAGCTTTTGTCGAGAACAGATCCTCGCCACTAGTAAGTTTCATCCCTGGGTTAAGCTGGTTTAGGCATTTATATATATATATATATATTATATATAATAATATATATTATGACGTGGCCGACCTCTAGAGCAGAGGTGCCGTGGTATGAGTAGTCCTCACCGCGAGACTACTGGCCATACTGATTAAACTTCACTTAATTCTTTCCATCACCTTGTCCACGGCAGAGCCACGCGGCAACCCTAATCTCATTTTTCTTCATTGGCTGGGAGGAGTTTCACCCCACGCACGGCAGCTGAAGAATCTCGCCAACAGCGACGAGTTCATGATGATAACAAACAAGTAAATTTTCCACGTCGTAAGCAAGCGACCGGCAGTATAAAGCTATAGGGATATTGTGAGGTTCACCTAGGGGGAACCATGGACCATCAAAGTGTCCATTATAGTATATTTGGAGATCCACAGACAAGCAAATGGATCGGCTGTACTGGAGAAAAAAAAGATGTCTTTGCATCATCTGGGTTCTATTTATTGATGAGTCCTCGGCTGTTCTGTGGTCGGAAAGAAGGTCCACAGCTGTTCCAGGCTGGAAAGGAGGTCCACAGTCATTAAGAAGGTTAAAAACCATTTACCTAGCATATACAATACACACTAAGGCCTTGAGGTTGTACAAACTCTGATACTTGAGTAAGGCAGAGATATATTGCCTTCTTCATACAAGTTACAGTGCATCTGAGTGGCGAAGTGGTTTGTGCACTGATCTCTCATGGCGAAGGTCGGGGATTCGAATCAGGCCGAGGGCGCCCCAGTCACCCAGCTGTAGAAATGGGTATCCGACTTCATCAGGAGTTGGGGAAGGAAAAGCAGCCAGGCATGATACTGACCATATCACCATCTAGTGTGCTGATAGGTCAAGGAAAATATGAGCATAACACCATATCCCTATGTGCCTCTAAGGCATGACAGGGTTACTTTGATACAAGTTACGGTAGTTCAGAATTATGGTCCCCATGAAACATTTACAAAATGAAATGCTCGTTTCTAGTGGTTGCCTACAGGCCCTGTGTCAAGAGGTCCAGCCAGTGCTTTTCTCCTGGGCCCAGGGGGTTCTCCTTGTTTTAAGAGTGGGCTTACAAATGTTGCAATGGCTTGGATGCCCTGGTTGTCAATAACAATAAAGCATGAACAATATGTGCAAGTCCCTTCCAACATAGGTATAGGAGCGACGAAGTTAGAAAACAGTAGTCACATATCTCAAATTTACAGGCTACACTATAAGCTTGGGTAATGCTGGTTTACTTTATAAAAACAACTTTACTAAAAAAAAAAACGGAAAAAAAACTATCAGCGAAGCGAGACCTGCTTAGGTTAGACATGTCTTTGTATAATGCGTCACAACATGTAAAGGAAACTTTTGGCCCTATTTTTTACGCACAGGTTCCGGAAGTGTGGCCCTCTCGTTGACAAAACACGACCAGGCGAGACTGGACGTTCGAGGAAGTCTATTATGAGAGAAACATGGAAATAAAACATGGCACAGCGCTGTGGTAACAGATAGCCGCAAGGTCATTTAGCGTCACTGATGCAAGCGTGAAAAAAGGAAGAGTTATCCAAACTTGATATTTTCTTACCAAAACGCGCAGATCGATATCGGTATTCTGAATAAGTTCTGATAATTAAGAGCAGGATGTTGTGATGTTTTCTAAATTTGTAGATTCGTTTAAAAACAGTCTCAGCACATCGAGTTCGCAGATAAAGAGAAACAGATCCAGAAAAAAACATAATTATGATGATGATGATGATGACATTGAAGACAAGGTTGGGGCATCATCTTCCTCAAATGAAAGTGTTTGCCCAGACAGAAACATCTACTGTCGACCACATTTTCTCCAATTAACCAAAGAAGAAGAGGAAAGTTTGCTTAGTCATCAAACTCGACCAGTCATTGTTCCAAAAGATGTAAGATGTATACCATTAGGAGCTGGATATGCAGAGTAAGAATCAGAGTAACACGCTAATCTAAACCAGTATGGTAAAAAGTAGTAGACAGTAAACAATTTTCATATTATTTTACTAGTGCTTTAGATTGTTAGAAATCCAACTATTTTCATCATACATTGCCAAAAGATTGAACAATAAATATAGTATTTAGTACACGGTAATAAACCACTCTTATACTGTTGTACTAAATTTTTCACATATTCTCCCTAATTATGCATGATGTACACGACAGTTTACTTTGTGGAAAAACTCTAAAAAATAAACAGTTAACATGATGAAAAAAAAAATTATATTTTGAATTATTGTTTGAAATTTATCTTTTTTGGTTAGACCTTTATTTTCCAGACCATATTTCATTCTGTTTAAAACTGTGGTGCTTTGATAGTTCGCAGCAAAGGGTGATAAATGTTTTATGACAAGTATTAAAATAATTTTCTTTTCTTCTTACAAAGCGGGTTTCAAAGCAGGTAGATGCTAGCTGGGAATGAAGTTGCAGAGCATTGCATTACCAATTGTAACAATGGCATCATGAATCACCATGTTTGTGTTGTTAGTCCTAATCTCTTTGTTCTTGTCATCTGCCTTAAACTTGGTCTCTTATTTCCTTTTCAAACAAAGCAGAGTTATATTAAGTAAGGCACAATCTTTTGGCAGTCTGTCCTATTCTTCATGGTTGGTGAAAAAATCTTTCATGAGTGTCATAAAAATAATGTGTATCTTGGTTTTGGTTTATCTCATGACAGTAAAGTATTATTGAAGTTAAAATTATGCTGTAATGTTGCATAATTAAGAATCAAGCAGAATATTAGATCACAAAACAAGTTTTACATAAGAAAAATCGTTCACAGTGAGCATCTTCTATTATAATTTCTGTAGATGCATCAATGGTGGAAAGTCTGCAAAAAATGAGGATCAGGCAGCTGTTGCTAGTTTTATTTTGTCAAACGAGCCAAACAGCATTGTAGATGATAACAAAAGAAAGGTAAGAAAAGATTGCAATGATTGGCAAAAATATTTATAGGAAACTGACAGTCTGTGACCAGACTTTAACAGTGTATCATCATCATCATGGCGTTTAATGAGTGAACAGAGAATTGCTTGGCAAAACATCTAGCAAAAGCATATGTAAATGAATGAATCCAAAACCAGAATCACACACACACACACAAACCCCCAAAAAACTGAAAAATAAAGTTTGGAAGTTGAAAACAGTTGCAAGAAATGGGGTTATAAATTTTAAAAAATCACAATGTTCTTTCTTTCTTCTCCCCCCCCCCCCCCCCCCCCCCAACCCCCAAGTCTGCCCAAAAGGTAAAGTGACAAGAAATGAAAAATTAAATTCTGTTCTTACTGATGTCTTGATCCTTCTAACTCCAAGTAAAAGCTAATTCCACAGTTTCTCCACATTCCAAGGCTAATCAAAAGAGAAATTTTCACTGGAAAATTTGAATCTGCCCTTTTGAACATCCTTTCTAGCCTTCGTGTTCACGCTTACAATTACTATCAGCAGGTGGTGTTTTGATTTTTATTGACTTCATTTTTCAGTTTTTAGGAGGTCATCTTTTATTCTCATTTACTGTTTTTTTTTTTTTTTGACATTGAATGATGGCCCATTTTGTACATGGAGAGTTAAAATGAGCAGTGGTGTTTGTTTACTTCCCCTGTTCTTTCATGGATTTTAAAAACTTTTTGGTAGTTAGTAAAGCTACATTAATTTAAGAATGTGTTTGTTATCTTCTCTTATCAATTGTAAAACTGAATGTCCTTTTATACATCTGTTCTCACCATATCCAGTCATCTGCATTATTTGATTGCATCTTCTTGCTCTAACTCTCAGAAACTATGAGCAGGATGTTAAAGAAAAATCTTGTGTCAAATGAGTTATGAGTTTTGGCTTCTAGATTGTAGACCTGAAGGATGCTAAAAAAAAGCAGGAATGTGTGCGATGCCTCTCAGCAGACTTCACTACCACAAAGAACATAGTGA
Source organism: Achatina immaculata (assembly GCA_009760885.1). NCBI lineage: Eukaryota > Metazoa > Mollusca > Gastropoda > Stylommatophora > Achatinidae > Lissachatina > Lissachatina immaculata. The sequence goes on from CM019704.1 coordinate 1,605,497, forward strand.
TCCCTGCCATGTTAGCCAGGTTGACCTTGTTAATGGGAGCACTAAGGTTTTGGCCAGTTATGGTTTGCTGTCACTCCAACACATTTTCACTTCTCCTGGGATTTCTATGTTGGTGTTTTCTATTTCCTCAGTTACTAGATCTGTTCTTCCCACTTCATACATATTCATAACATTCCAATGGAGAACAGTTTTTGAATGCAAAGAGAGATGAAGCAGGACTGGAGTTTCTTACAATTTTTAGTCCGTACATATTTGTTATGGAGATTCATTTTGTCTCCTCCCACATAAGGTCGGTAGCCCTGTCATGCCACCTAAGTGATATGATGTTAGTGTCCGTCCATATTTTTCTTAATTTGTTAGCATGCTACAGAGTAGTGTGGTCAGCATCATGCCTGGCTGCTTTCCATCCCCAGATCCAGAAAAAGCCAGATACCCATTTCTATAGTTGAGTGACAGGTGTGCCTCTAACCAGATTCAAAACCCAGATTTCACTAACTATTTCACCTCTCAGGTGTTCCTTCTCCCACTTGATTGGTCAGTTTGTTTTGGAGTAAGTTTCTGTTTTCTGCAGGATTTTTTCTACTAGGTTACTTGCAAAGGAAAATTGCTGCTTTATATTCATTCCTACTGTACTGAACTCAGTTTTAAATACATATGTTTTTCTCAGGTTTTACTTACGATGGTCATACTGAAAGTCATGGGCAATTTCATTCATTCATTTGCATGTCCCTTGCAGAACTTTGTCTCCCTAACAGCATTCCTGTAGGAATGCTTTCTAGATTGTGAGAAAGATGGCCTGCTGCTGATGCATCAATGCAGATCATCAACGATGTCTTGCAGCCATCTTCACCTTGATCTTCCTCTCTTTCTTTTTCCCACTATGCACTCTTCCAAGATGGTCTTCTCTAGATTATCATGACGTTTAATGTGTCCAAAATATTTAAGTTTTCTCTGTTTAGTCATGGGCAAAAATGTTTTAAAAATCAGAATTTATAGATAGATAAAATATAAATGTATCACCTTAACTGCATCCTTTTCTTCAATTTTCAACATAATCTCAATTTCTCTGCACACATTTTTCCAAACGTCACGGGCCCTGCATGGTAGTTCACCAAGATTTCTTGTCCTCGGCAAGTTTTTCAGTCTCATCAAGGGATGTTATGGCCACTGAACTGGGGTCTCTTAACAATGTCCTCTTTAGAGTTTCTCGTGGTTGACCTCTTTTTCTTCAGCCTGTTGTGTATGTAATGAACTAGCAAACCAAAATGCTTTTAATGTCTTGGATTTACTTGTTTACAGCTGGAGAGAGTAGAGGTTCAGTACTTTGCTATTTTTGATGGTCATGCTGGTGTTGGTGCTTCCTTGATGGCTGCTGATCAGTTAATTAACCATTTGCAGGTAAACTAATCTTTTTGTTCATAGTATTTTGAGAGTGTATCCATCCAGTATCTATGCTTGTCTTATTTTTCATTGTAGCAATTATTGTGAATACTTTATATTTTTAGACATACTGAAATTACAAAATCAGATTTTCTGTCTCTGGAGTTGTGATTTTCCCATAGAGTTGTGGTTCTTAACTTTTTGTTTGTTTTGACATGGGCTCCCTATACAGCCTGAGAAGTGCTGTGGATCCCTCATTTAAAATAAAGCAATAAATAGAACCCAGATGATGCAGAAATTTGTTACCTGAGCCTATGCACTAAATGTGCAAATGTGTGATGTGGTCAGTATCACATCTGGCTGCATTTACCTTCCCAAATTTATCTGGTACCCAATGTGGAAGCAGAAATCAACAGTGTGAATTATTATTGGAGGAGAAAGAACCCGAACTGACAATAGAAGAAGTTTTATGGGAAATAAAGAATCTGAAAAATGGTAAATCACCAGGATGTGATGAGATAACAGCTGAATTTATTAAAGCAGGAGGAAAGGAGTGTGCAACAATCTATCATGCACTATGTAAAAAGATATGGCATTCAGGTATTTGGCCAAAAAAGGGTAACCTGAAGTTATGCACCAACTACAGAACTGTTGCCCTGATTAGTCATGCCAGTAAAATTCTGTTAAAAATCATAATGGGTAGACTTCGAAAGAAAATAGAAGAAGAAGTCAATATGGTCCAAGCTGGTTTCAGGCAAGGAAGAGGATCAAGAGATCATATATTCAATCTAAGATTAATAATAGAGAAATGCAGAGAGTTTAATGTGAATCTATATTTATCCTTTATAGACTACTCAGAGGCATTTGATTGTGTACAACACCAGAAACTTTGGGAAATAATGGAAAAAATGGGATTTCCAACACATTTGATACAATTAACATCACTGCTGTATCTAGACCAACAGGCAGCAGTAAGAATAAATGGTGAAACAACAACTTGGTTTGACATAAAACAAGGGATCCGTCAGGGGTGCATATTGTCTCCCTACTTATTTAACTTGTATACTGAAAATATAATGAGGAATGTTAGAGAAGATGTAGACAAAGAATATTACGATGCCATAACAATTGGAGGTTATGAAATACCAGAGATTAGATATGCTGATGACACAGTATTGCTGTCCACAACACAAAAAGGAATGGAAAAACTAATTATGTCAGTCCACAAGAACAGTGAAGACCAGAACCTCTATCTTAATGCAAAGAAAACTAAAGTGATGACAACTGACATGTATCAATCAGGAAAAACTGTAAGAAGTGGAGAGTTTTGAATATCTTGGATCACTACTAACTAATAATGGAGATACAGTGAGGGAAATTAAAAGGAGGACATCTATCGCTCTTAAGAAAGTAAAACAAATAAAGAATCTGTGGAGAGAAGCAGACAAAACCACAAAAATAAGATTTTTAAGGGCATGCATCTTTCCCTTCGCAACATATGCCTGTGAGACCTGGACACTTAACAAAACAGCTGAGAAACACATAAATGCCTTTGAATGTAAATGTTACAGAAGAGTTCTCCAAATATCGTGGACACAAAAAAGAACAAATATGTCTATACTACAAGAGCTTAATATTGAAGAAGGCTGGCTAGTAAAGAGGATTAAAGAGAGGAAACTTAAATATTTTGGACACATTAAACATCATGATAATTTAGCGAAGACCGTATTGGAAGGATACATAATGGGAAAAAGAAAAAGAGGTAGACCAAAACGAAGATGGCTGCAAGACATCGTTGATGATCTGGAAATGGATGCAACAGCAGCAGGCCATCTTGCTCACAACCGAGAGGCCTACAGGAATGCTGTTTGGGAGGCAAAGTTCCGCAAGGGACATGCAAATGAATGAATGAATGAACCCATTTTAGGGGCTGGTTGGACCTCAGGACCTTTTTGGTGTGGTGGTATCAGAAAAAAATCCCTACTGTTGGGACTTGAACCCAGTACTACCAGAAAAGCATTTTGAGAAATTACAAAATTTAGTAGTCTCAACACAAAAAAGTAAATGAATCAAGAACATGAATATGTTGAAAAAAAAAATAGTCTTTTTTTTTTTTTAGCTATTGTGAAACAGTGTGAACTTTGCTGCCATTTCTGGTCAACTAATTTTTGGATTTATGGATTCAGCTTAGGCAAGTGCAAATCACAACTAGTGCAGATGAAGCCACATTTGCTTTTTGGTTTTCAGAGCCTATCCATTAATGCAGAGAAGCGTTGTTTGTAGTGGTAGTTTTGAAGAAGGGAAGAGTTTGATATAGTGCTGTCTTTGCAAGGTGAGGATATGTTACCAGTTGTTTGAGCCAGAAGTCAGTTACTTATCCTGCTAGTCTTGTACCTGGAGAAAAACTCTTTTTACAGCCTAACCACCAGGTAAATATCAACATGTTCCTTGCAGTAATTAAACTTGCTTAGAAGTCTGCTTCTTAGTTTCAACCCAGGAAATTATAAAGCCATTGAAATCTGCTGCCTGAAAATGAGAAAATAGTTTTCCACAGTGGTTTCCATCTTCATCACTGAAACTGCGTGTAGCATCATGGTGTTTTATTCACTTTGATATTGTGATTTCCAAAGGAAACAGACTCTGTGAAGATAAATTCATTTTAGTATGTCTGACGGCCCTTTTTTCTTTGCTTTGTCTCAAGGAGAAATTAGTACAGATTCAAGATGACCTTTCTAGATTAAAAAGCCACAAATCTGATACCAGTGCAAGAGATGCAGGACCCTCCAGGATAACCACAGACAGTTTAGTCAGGGGTGCTTTAGAGGCTGCTTTTGTTTCATTTGTAAGTACAAATAATTTGTGCATTTTCTTTTGTTTTTTTCATGTATTTCCAGTGGGCACATCTGAGCACATAGACTTAACTTTCAGTGAGAGAAATGTTTATGTGAGTGGCTTTTGCATTAGTGTTAAGCCATGTTCAAGAATATTACTGGCTTGATCTGATAACAAGGAAAGGAGCATAGTATATTATTTCTCATCTTTTTAGCTTCTTTATTATATAATGTACAGATTACACATATTCACTGTTCAGCTTTTCTTGATCCACCCATCTCTGCTTTATTATTTATTTTCCTTTTCTGTAGCTTTCCTTCATTTAGCTCAAGTTTTTTAAACTTTATTTTGAGAGTTAAATGGTGACTAGAATCCAAGAAGAGAAAAGATCAACTTATCCAACAGAGAAAATATCATAGAGGGGTAATGATAATGAAACTTTTTTAGTATAAAATTACTTAAAATTCACTCAAGGAGAGAGATATAACTTGAAAAAAAAAGCATGTTAATTTCATATCTACTAAAGATGACAGTGAAGTAGCTTACATTTGTTTACATATACTATTTTAGAATGAGTTGCAAATTTCCAGACACATTCTGCCAACTTTTTTTTCATAATATCTCTACCTCTCCTATTCCTCCTCAGATGAAAATATTTTAGTATTATGAAAATATATTAAAAGGTAAAATTAGTTGCTCTTTCTGCTGAGTAGAGAAAAATTATATTACTACAATGAGCGTATGCTGGGAATGCAAAGCACAGCATGTTTGTGGCAATAAGAGATGTTATTAAAAGAGTTGGATTGATAATAATTACATTGCATAGAAAGAAATGTACAAATCAAATACTGAAACAATTTACCAAAATAAACTTGTCTTTTATTTTGCATGAAGATTCTGAAGTACCAGTTTTCCCATCATACCAATCTGTACTTTATACATTTTATTTTAATGTAAAATTAAACACTTTAGAAGCATCATTCATACATCTTACATCATTCCCATGCCGTTAAACGTCACATAGGGCATGCATGGTAGTTTGCCAAGATGTCCTGCGTTTTGCGAGTTTTTCAGTCTCGTCAAGGGATGTTATACCCACTGAATTGTCTTTCTCTTAACAGTGTCCTCTTTAGAGTTTCATTTGGTCGACCTCTTTTTCTTCGACCTGTTGTGTTCCATTTGATTGCTTGTTTACAAGCATCATTGGAAACTAAATATTAGTGTGATTTTTTTTTTTTTTCTTTTCTTCTTTTGTAGTGAGATTTAGTCTTTACAGAATGCTCACATGCTGAACTAAAGTCAGATCTGACTGATTCTCGTCCCCATGTGAACTGAGCATCATCATCCTACTAGCCCAATTATTCTCCAAATGATTTCACTGGTTGCTTTTTTACTAGGTTTTTGATAATATAAATTGGTTACAGTAGCTGATGGCCTCCAAAAGTTAAAATTTTTCTTGTTCTTTATTGGTAATTTACTGGTAATTGTTGGTTAACACAATCACTATTTTTTTCCCCTCACTTTGGTTTTAATCATTTTAAATTGAATAAATAAAAGCCAATGAATTTAGGGACAAATCCAAAGTATTTAGTATCTGCTTTCAGTGGCCCCAACCACAGATGCAAATCTAATTTTCTGGTAACAGCGTCACACAGATGACACAAGCCGCCTAGTGCTTGAGAACCGCTACATTCAGGATTATGGGACGCTGGAACCACATGGGTTAAACTCTCTATTCAGCTACACCTAACATTCCCCTCTTCAACAATTATAATCCCTCTCTACTAAGCTCCACTCCCTTCTCACTTGTTACACATAGTTCAGAACTTCCTCACAGCATCATATTACAACCCCTCTGCCCTAATTATAATCATCTGTTTCACCTTCTTCTGGCTAGGTTGACATTGTACCATTCTCTCTCCCCTCCACGGTTTCCCCACCCACCACCCCCAGTCATGACCCACCGACCACACATCACAGGTCTCCACTTAAACAGTCTCTACACTCTAAAATGCTCATTTCTGACACACAGCGTCGAACAAGCCACATCTTACAGTTACAACTAAGTGGTTTGTTCATTATTATTATTGTTTTTTTTTAATAGCATTCATGTGAATGTATACTTTATCTCTATTACTTTGTCCTGTATGTTTTTGTATGATTAAGGCTCATGCCGAAATGTCACAACTTTGTAATCGTTAAGTAATAAAGCTGCTCCTACTTTTTTCCTAGTTTATACATTTTAGTATCTGCTGAAGTGGATCCTCCTTTTGGCATTTCTCCACCATAGATCATTTGAAAATCTTTTTTTAAATGAAAATGGAAGATCAGCATAAGAGAATGTATATTGTACACAGCTGTCAGTGTTTTAAGAGAAGCAAGATGTTCACATAAAAACAGTCAAATTTTTATGAGACTACACCTGAGTAACAGGTGAAAGGTTAAAGAAGAAGAGAATTTAAACTTGTGTTGATGATTTACATCAGTGGCTACATGCACAGCTGCATATCTTAGGAAAAAAAATAGAAAAAAAGACTAATTGAAGTTGATCAAGAATTAGATGTCATTGATTTCTATCACAGATTCAGTGCAGCAGATTTTTCTATAAGAAGCATGATAATAGCTAATGAGCTAGAAATGATCACAAAATGTAGCAAAGGATTACACAGGAAAATTGAGCAGATTTGTGCACATAAATTTAATGAAAATAGTGATCAGATTGTTATAGAAGTCATGACAGTTAATCAAATATTGTAAGGAATATGGCACATATGTGATTAGGATGAAAAGTAACTCTCGGGAATTTGATAAAATTTAAATGGATATATGTAAATTAAGTAAAAAGAATGTTCTGAAGATAACCAAGAGTTGGAATGTAATATTGACACTGTAACTGAATTTCTTTCTTTCTCTCTCTCTCTCTCTCTTTTTTTAAATGAAAGGATGAACAGATTGCACGAGAAAGTCACTCATTTAACATCAGTGGAGGTTGTGCAGCCATAATTACTCTTGTCATGTTGAATAAAATATATGTTGCACATGCAGGAGATTGCAGGTATATTTATTTATTTTTTAAAAGAGAGTTGTTTAAATGAATTTGTATAGATCCATTTTTTTTTCTACTGAAGCTAGTTTTGACCTCTCGTGTTATCACTCATATCATAAATTGTGCACGGACTACTAAAATGCAATAAAAGATGTTATTTTTTTTTCTTGTTTCTTCCTCGAATATTCTCATTTAACATCTCAGAGACAATAAATACACATTGCAAAGCACAATGTCTTGAATAGTTTATTCAGGCAAAACTAGCTTTAATTTCTTTCTTTGAGATTCATCATAAATTGTGTGTACAACTTTCTGAGGACGGATGTTGATGATATGCAGGCAAAAATTAGAGCTGCTGTTAAGTCATTAAATATAATGTACAAAGAAGAAATTCTTGCTGACTAAATGTTTTTGTGAATTACTAGTGGAACTCAGATGTTTGCAACTTTATGACTTTATTAAAAAAAAAGGCTATTGAGTTTTATATGCCAAAATATCTTTATTTGGTAATGTTCAGTCAGTCAGTTATTTGCATGTCCCTTGCGGAACTTTGTGTCCATAACAGCTCTCCTGTAGGCCTCTTAGTTGTAATCAAGATGGCATGCTGCTGATGCATCCTTTTGCAGATCATCAACGATGTCTTGCAGCCATCTTTGCTTTGGTCTTCTTCTCTTTCTTTTTCCCATCATGTACCCTTCCAAGACGGTCTTCTCAAAATTATCATGACGTTTAACGTGTCCAAAATATTTCAGTTTTTTCTGTTTAATCCTCTTTACTAGCCAACCTTCTTGAATATTAAGTTCTTGTAGTATGGATATATTTGTTCTTTTTTGTGTAATGTTAAGTGTGTTAATAAATGTTTTGTTTTTGGCAGCTGCAAAATCAGAAAGATAATTCTGGGATGCTGTATTATTGCATTACTTCTAATATTATTATTAGAAGGAGCAGCTGTTGATGAAGTAAACCAATTTGCATACCTTGTCAGCCACATAGACCATGATGGTGACACCAGGAAGGAAGTTAGAATTTGAATTGCAAAAGCAGCATTATCCTTCAGAAATCTTGAGAACATATGGAATTTAAAAGTTATAAACACAAAAACAATTATATTTTTGTTTCTTTATTGTTTGTGCTGATTGTGTTCTGTTTAGTAGAATGTTGAAGTGTTCCTACCATCTTTCACTTTTTTTCTCTTTCTCCACTGACCAGTTGTTCCTTATGTGTCCTTACTGCACTCTCACATCTTGTGCTGAAGTTAGCTGTCATCTGCTTTGTGTTTTGCAGATGGTTTTCATATCATTTGCATATGCTGCTTTCTCTGCTACTTCTGCTAAGTTGTCATAGTATTGACATTTATCTTGACAGCATGATTCCTTCACTTCTTTGTCTTTTTTTTGTGCATAGTTTTTTAAGACTTGTTCATTTAGCCTTTGTGATTTGGTGCTCAGTAATTTTTTCTTGATTTCCTTTCTTTGTTTCATCTTTTCCCATGTGGTCTTGCTTATCCATTTCTCTTTTCTCATTTTCCGATATCCCAGCACTCTTGCTGTTTCCTGAAGTGTTTTATTGAACTCTATTATTATGGACATTTCTGCTTTGTCTTGTAGGACACTGAAGCAGTTCTTAAGTACTATCAAGAGTTCATTTCTTATTTGTTGGTCTTTCAGTTTTGAGTGTGCCTTTCTTGGTTTTCAGATTTTGGCTTTCCTTAATTTTAGTCTTATTTTCGCTAACAGAATGTTGTGACCACTTCCTACATCTGCTCCTTTCCTTGCTCGTACATCTTGTAGTGACCATTTCCACTTGTTTATCAGTATGTGATCAATCTGGTTTGCTGTTGTTTTGTCTAGAGACCTCCAAGTAACTTTATGGATGTTGTTACGTTGGAAATTGTCGCTCCGATGGTCATCATGTTTTCTTTGCAGAACCCGCAGTCTTTCTCCATTTTCATTTATTTCTCCAATTCCTTCTCTTCCCATGATTCTTCTTCTATCTTTATTTCACTCACCTATTTTTGCATTGAAGTCGCCCAAGATGAGTAGCATATCATGCTTGGGTATTGTTTCTACTGTGGCTTGGAGGCTGTTGTAAAAATCTTAATTCCTCTTCAGCTGCTTTTGTTGGTGCATAACAAACAAACTATAATAGACAGCTTTGTGAATCTTGAGTTGAAGCATGCATATAATAATCTCTCATTTATAGGGGTCCATTTCAGCAGTGCTCTTGATGATTCTTTTGTTTATAATCAGTGCAACTCCTCCTTCATGATGATCTTCTTTACCTGACCATATTATTGTATCTTCTGTGTGCTGTGTTGTTAATTTTCTTCTGTCTTGTCCTGTCCATTTTGCCTCTTGTATTTTCCTGATATGTCTAGTTTGTATCTATGCATTTCCTTGATGGTTTGTGCTAGTTTTCCATTCTGATTAAGTGTTCTTACATTCCAGCTGCCTATTTGCATCTTGTGTTTAGGTTCCAGGAGGTCTGAAGTTGGCGTGGAGACTTCCAGTGGCTGGCTTTCATCCACAACCTTCATGGGCTCAGTTTCCTAATATGTGTTTCTTCCACCTGCATTTGTTTTTCCCTTGTTTCTGTAGTAGTCTGATGGATTTTTTACCAGATAGGGTTGCTGGCCCTATGCCGAATCCTCATTTTACGATCATGCATTTAGGGTAAAGTTGTCCTATTCTTTTCTTCCCAGGCATGTGCCAAGGTCGTGTGTACTACATGGTACAGTGGTTCAAGATGTTCTGGACTATCCAGGTTTCTTCTGTTTATGCCTGTCACCAGACCTAATCTCTTATGTCATTTCTGCACTTTCCTTCTCAAGGGATGTTTAGTAAAAGTTCTTCATTTCAAATATATTTGTTATTATTACTTTAGCAATTCCTTGGATTTTTTTTTTTTTTTCGCAATACTACCTTCCAGATATCTTGCTTTTTGCTAGCTTCTACTGCTGTATGAAAATGTTCACTGAATGCTGTATCAGACTACTTAATTTCCAAAATTTGAAAAGAAAGATTTCTGAAATAAGTTTTCTGTGTATCAGTTTTTGCTAGGGTGATCCAATTTATGTTTGAAATGCACCTTCCATTTGTAAAAAATATTGTTCCTTGGTGTTTTAATATGTGAATTTGTATTGTCAGGTTTAGTGTCATAGGTTAGCTTTTACTGTGAATTTTTATTTAGAGATAGGCAGTATTATCTTAATGCTGTATATATTTTATTCTCTTTCTTCTTATCATCACAATGTTAGTAATTACCTGACAGGATTGCAGTAGAGAAATTTCAAAATGAATATTAAATATTTTATGAGGGGTGTTCAGAAAGTAATGCACCACATCATTTCTTTTCAGCTAATAATGAAGATAGAAGCATGAAATGTTGCACACTTTGCAAAACAGTTGGCACATATGGCAGTTGTGTGAACCAAATTACACTGCAACCAGCCAAAGAATATGGCTGCCCTAACCGTTGAAAAACAGTACATACAAGATTGTTGTGAAAGAATAGAAGGACAACAGAAGTGTGGAAGAGATAGTGAAATGTTTAAAGAAATGAAGACATTGACAAGAAATGCCACACCTAAGATAAATGTAATTTGTCACGATATGGGAAATACCTTGACAGAGACAGAGGAAATTCTAGAAAGATGGAAGGAATATTGCAGAGAAGTGTATGAAACAACTGACTGTGTAAGCAGTGTGTGAATTATTATTGGAGGAGAAAGAACCCAAACCAACAATAGAAGAAGTTTTATGGGCAATAAAAATCTGAAAAATGGTAAATCACTAGGATGTGATGAAATAACAGCTGAACTTATTAAAGCAGGAGGAAAGGAATGTGCAACAATCTGTCATGCACTGTGTAAAAAGATGTGGCATTCAGGTATTTGGCCAAAAGAATGGAAAAGAACTGTATTCATATCACTGCCAAAAAAAAAAGGGTAACTTGAAATTATGCACAAACTACAGAACCGTTGCCCCGATTAGTCATGTCAGTAAAATTCTATTAAAAATCATAATGGGTAGACTTCATAAGAAAATAGAAGAAGTCAGTATGGTCCAAGCTGGTTTCAGGCAAGAAAGAGGATCAAGATATCATATATTCAATATAAGATTAATAATAGAGAAATGCAGAGTTTAATGTGAATCTATATTTATCCTTTATAGACTACTCAGAGGCATTTGATTGCGTACAACACCAGAAACTTTGGGAAATAATGGAAAAAATGGGATTTCCAACACATTTGATACAATTAACATCACTGCTGTATCTAGACCAGCAGGCAGCAGTAAGAATAAATGGTGAAACAACAACTTGGTTTGACATAAAACAAGGGGTCCGTCAGGGGTGCATATTGTCTCCCTACTTATTTAACTTGTGTACTGAAAATATAATGAGGAATGTTAGAGAAGATGTAGACAAAGAATATTACGATGCCATAACAATTGGAGGTTATGAAATACCAGAGATTAGATATGCTGATGACACAGTATTGCTGTCCACAACACAAAAAGGAATGGAAAAACTAATTAGGGGTGCATATTGTCGCCTTACTTATTTAACTTGTATAAATATAATGAGGAATGTTAGAGAAGATGTAGACTACAATGTAGTAACTAATAATAGTGATACAATGAGGGAAATTAAAAGGAGGACATCTATCGCTCTTCAGAAAGTAAAACAACTAAAGAATCGGTAGAGAGGAGCAGACAGAACCCCAAAAATAAGATTTTTATTCGCATGCATCTTTCCCATTGCAGCATATGCCTGTGAGACCTGGACACTTAACAAAACAGCTGAGAAATACATAAATGCCTTTGAATGTAAATGCTACAGAAGAATTCTTCAGACATCATGGACACAAAAAAAGAACAAATATATCCATACTCATTCATTCATTTATTTGCATGTCCCTTGCGGAACTTTGCCTCCCAAACAACACTCCTGTAGGCCTCTCGGTTGTGAGCAAGATGGCCTGCTGCTGCGGCATCCATTTGCAGATCGTCAACGATGTCTTGCAGCCATCTTTGTTTTGGTCTTCCTCTTTTTCTTTTTCTCATTATGTGTCCTTCCAATACGGTCTTCTCTAAATTATCATGACGTTTAATGTGTCCAAAATATTTAAGTTTTCTCTCTTTAATCCTCTTTACTAGCCAGCCTTCTTCAATATTAAGTTCTTGTAATATCGATATATTTGTTCTTTTTTGTGTCCACGATATTTGGAATGTTAGAATGTTAGTTTAACATTTAAAGAGAGAAAACTTACATATTTTGGACACATTAAACATCATGATGATAAGACCATCTTGGAAGGGTACATAATGTGAAAAAGAAAGAGAGGAAGACCAAGGTGAAGATGGCTGCAAGACATCATTGATGATCTGCAAATGGATGCATCAGCAGCAGGCCATCTTTCTCACAATCTAGAAAGCACTCCTACAGGAGTGCTGTTAGGGGGGCAAAGTTCCGCAAGGGACATGCAAATGAATGAATAAATGAACCGTTGAAATTGAGTGTGTTAGCAACTTACAGCATAAGCAGTGAATTGTGATAGAATTTCTCGTTGTAGAGAAGGAAACTGTTGTGAGCATTCACAAGCGTCTATGTGAAGGGAAGTTTTGCAGTCAACAGTACAGTCAGTCGCTTTGTTCGGAGAATCAAAGAATCGGTAAGTGGAGATAAGGAGTTGCATGATTGGCCACGCTGTGGACGTCCTGCCAGTCACAAGGCAGAAATATTGAAATGCGCGGAGGGCATTATTATTACTGATAGATGTATCACTACTCAACAGTTGGCCTTAAAGCTGTCGGTCAGCAATGATAGTACAAATTCAGTTATAAAAGCTCACGGATTTCTAAGGTTTGCACAAGATGGGTTCCTTGAAGTCTCACAAATGACCATCGATTGCAAAGGAAAGCAATTTCTTCTGAATTGTTGAAGTGTTTCAATGCTGAGGGAGAGAACCTTTTGGCTAAGATCGTAACAGGTGACGAAACCTGGGCACATCATTTTGAACCTGAGATAAAAAGACAGTCGGTGGAGTGGTATCATCCACAATCACCATGAAGAAAGAAGAATTAGTGTATAGGTATATAACTATACACAAAGCACTGCAGTAAAGCTGTGATACCAAAATGTATAAAGTAGGAAAAAAAGTAGGAACAGCTTTATTGTTTAGCAATTACACACTTGTGACGTTTCGGCGTGAGCCTTTGTCAAACAAAAAACAAACAGGACGAAGAATCAGAGAGAGGAGACAAAATACAGATTCACATTAATTTGATGTTAACAAAACAATAAAATATGAAAAAATTAATGAAAAATTGCAAATGACTTAGCTTCTGTAACAGCGCAGAACCAAAATTGCCTGTGTGTCGATAGGAGCACAAACAATAACCAACAGTTATGATATAAACAGAGTATTTGTTCTGAAAAGGTGCAAAATTATGCATGGTTGAGTGTAGAAAATGTTATGGGACAAGGATGCGCACAGAAGGAGCAGAGAATTATTCCAATAACAGGGATGACTGGAGAGCCCCTATCCATGGCCAGTGCTCTTAAGGGAGAGAAAGGTGATGATGATGATGATGATGATGGTGATGATGATAGTGAATGGATAGGGATTTGTGATGTGTGATAATAGATGATGGTAGGGAATGAATAGCATAGGGAATGGATGGCAATCTATTTAGAAGAAGGTGAAATGAATGATTGTGGTTGTGGTAGAGGAATAGTAATGTGATGATGTGTGAGAGTACTAAACTGTGTGCAACAAGTGAGAATGAGTAAGATTGTGGAAGATTATATGTAGCTGAATAACGAGTTCAGATCATGTGGTTCCAGTGTCCTAAAGTCCTGAATGTACCAGCTTTCTAGTGCTAGATGGCTCGTGTCATCTGCGTGACATTGTTTGATAGCTGTTACCAGAAAATCAGATTTGCCTCTATGGTTGCAGCCATTGAAATGATTAGGGACTGATTTCAAAGCATGCTGGGTGATATCATACAGATGTTTCTGTATGAGGTCCCCTAGTCTAAGGCCAGTTTCACCTATATAAGTTATCCTGCATCTTTTGCATACAATGACATATATTACATTGCAGAATTCGCATGTGAATCCCTCATGGAGAATCAGGATAGTTTTAGGAAAGGTGATTGTTTTCTTTTCCTAAACTACAGGGTAGGTAACACAGCAAGGGCGGTTACATTTTCTGGTTCCAACATATGGAAGGTTCTGCTTTAAGTGGCTGTGGATGAGGATGTCTTTGAGATTTGGCTCATGCTTGTATCTAATAGGGATGGATCAGAGAAGATGTCATGGGTGTCAGGGTCAAGTTGGATTAGGGGCAAATAACGATAAAGAATTTTCTTAACCATCTGACTTTGTGGGTGGAAAGGCAGTACTAACTTAACTTTGTCAGATGAGGTAACAGGCTTTTTTCTAAATGCTTCTTTACGGTTTATTAGTTGGATATGATTGAAGGCTGCACAAAGGACATTTTCTGGGTAGTTGCGATGATGGAAAAATTCTAATAAATTGTTGGACTGATTGATAAAGTCAGAGTTATCCTGACATATGCAGTGTAAACGGAGTAGTTGGGAATACGGAAAGGAGTTCTTACACGGTTCAGGATGGGAGGAGGTTTAAAGTTTTAGTTTTAATTTTAGGTGTGGCTGTTAATGATCATGTAAAAAATGGAGGTAATAAGTCTGTTTGTGGCAATAGATATTTTAATGTCTGAAAAGTTCACCGACTTGTCATAAATTTCATCCACCCCTATTAGCATACAAGCGTGAACCAAATCTCAAGGACATCCACAGCCATTTAAAGTGGAACCTTTCATATGTTGGAACCAGAAAATGTAACTGCCCTTGCTGTGTTACCTGCTCTGTAGTTTGGGAAACAAAAACAATCACCTTTCCTAAAACTATCCTGACTCTCCATGAGGGATTCACATGCGAATTTCGCAATGTAATATATGTCATTGTATGCAAAAGATGCAGGATAACTTATATAGGTGAAACTGG
Source organism: Achatina immaculata (assembly GCA_009760885.1). Classification (NCBI taxonomy): domain Eukaryota; kingdom Metazoa; phylum Mollusca; class Gastropoda; order Stylommatophora; family Achatinidae; genus Lissachatina; species Lissachatina immaculata. The sequence goes on from CM019704.1 coordinate 1,620,788, forward strand.
CCTTAGACTAGGGAACCTCTTACAGAAACATCTGTATGATATCACCCAGCATGCTTTGAAACTCCCTAATCATTTCATTGGCCACAACCATAGAGGCAAATTTGATTTTCTGGTAACAGCCATCAATGTCACGCAGATGACACAAGCCACCTAGCGCTTGGGAGCTGCTACATTCAGGACTTTAGGACACTGGAACTACATGATTTGAGCTCATTATCCAGCTACATATAATATTCCACAATCTTACTCATTCTCACTTGTTGCACACAGTTTAGTACCCTCACACATCATCACATTACTGTTCCTCTACCACAATCATAATCATTCATTTCACCTTCTCCTAAATAGATTGCCATCCATTCCCTACCATCATCTATTATCACACATCACAAATCCCTATCCATTCACTATCATCATCACCATCATCATCATCATCATCATCACCTTTCTCTCCCTTAAGAGCACTGGCCATGGATAGGGGCTCTCCAGTCATCCCTGTTATTGGAATAATTCTCTGCTCCTTCTGTGCGCATCCTTGTCCCATAACATTTTCTACACTCAACCATGCATAATTTTGCACCTTTTCAGAACAAATACTCTGTTTATATCATAACTGTTGGTTATTGTTTGTGCTCCTATCGACACACAGGCAATTTTGGTTCTGCGCTGTTACAGAAGCTAAGTCATTTGCAATTTTTCATTAATTTTTTCATATTTTATTGTTTTGTTAACATCAAATTAATGTGAATCTGTATTTTGTCTCCTCTTTCTGATTTTTTGTCCTGTTTGTTTTTTGTTTGACAAAGACTTACGCCGAAACGTCACAAGTGTGTAATTGCTAAACAGTAAAGCTGTTTCTACTTTTTTCTTAGTTTATACATGAAGAAAGAAATTCAAGGCAACTCCTTCAGCTGGAAAGGTCATGATCACTGTCTTTTGGGACATTGAATGTGTGATTCTTGTCAATGTTACGCCAAGAGGAGAGACAATCAACTCGCAAGCTTACATTAAAAAATTGAAAAAAACTCAGTCGTTTTCACAGAATTCAGCCGCACAAGAATCCAGCAGACCTGCTTCTTCTCCTTCATGACAATGCACGCCCTGACACAAGTTTGGCAACACGGGAAGCAGTCACCAAATTGGGTTGGACTGTACCACCCCATCTACCCTGTAGTCCCGATTTGGCACCCTCTGATTTCCATCTGTTTGGTCCACTTAAAGATGCACTCCGAGGGGTATGATTTGAAGATGACGAAGGAGTGATTCATGCAGCAAATAAATGGCTACACAATCAAGAGAAACTCTGGTACAGGCTATTAATACATGCACTTGTTTTGTGCTGGCATAAAGCCATACAAGTTGATGGGGATTATGTTGAATTACTGATGTTTACATGACATATCCATATATTTTATGTATAAATTTCATGCTTTTTGAATAAACAGCTCCTGAGAAAAACGATGTGGTGCATTACTTTCTGAATGCCCCTCGTATATTAAAGTAGTGCATGAAATTTTTAAAGAGCTCAAAAAAAAAAAAAACCACCGAACCCGGCAAACTTTGTAATAAATGGGTTTTGTTACGGCATATAAAACAACAGTCATTGTATTAAACAGGGTTTACTATAGTAAATGAAAAAAAGCATTGTGATGATTTTTGGGGCTGAGGACCTGGTGCAGTAGAAGGAAAGGCATGCTTTGTCATGAATGGTTTCAGCTCTTGCAACAATCCGGTGTTACTAGACTGATGTGGATGTGTTGCCAAGATAGCCAATCATGTCACCCGTAATGTTGTTGCAACAGATATGATTCCTATGGATAGGAGAGATATAAAGAAGATGATGCAAGGCATGTGTTGATAATATATACTACTGACAAAAGTTAAGGGCTGGTCATTAATTTCAAGCATATGTTTATTTTGATTGCCGTACTAAAACTGTAAATAAATTTATTGTAGAATCTTGATTAAATTGCATTCTCAGGCAGTCCTCTAATCATCTGGGGCATAGACAACACCAACTGTTCATCACAAGTTTATAAATCATGTGCATTAGCATCATCCTAAACAAAATGTTAGGGCATTTTTAAAAGTGTTGGCATTACCCAGCAGGTAATTAAATCATGCGATTTGTGCTGCATGTGCAAGAGGCATCCTTAGTGAACACTTCTCACCTTCCAATCATTTTTATTAAAGAGGTTTAGGGGTATTTTTGTCATTTGAAAAATACCATTCCACTGCGAAGGCATTTTAGCACCTTTAAGCGTCATCGAGTCATAGCCCCTTGGTTGAAAGCGGTTTATCTGGCCGTGAAATTGCATGGTGTTCGGGAATGTCCCATTCTACCATCCACAGGCATTTAGAGCAATTTCACGCAACCGGAGGAATAGAAGATAGGCATTGTTCAGACGAACCTTGTTGCATGAGTAGGCAAGATGACAGATACCTGCAGCTGTCAACACTTTGCAACCAGACAGTAATGTCTTCCACTCTCAGAAACTAGCTAATGAATATGGCAGATGTCAATGTTAGCAGCAAAACAATTCACAGGTGTTTTTAAGAGAATCTGGGCTGGCTTCACAACGACCAGCAATAAGAATACCTCTTACTCCAGCTCACTGCAGAGCTAGAGTTGCCTGGTGCCAGCAGCACATCCATTGGATGAGGTGCCAGTAGGGTGACATTCTTTTCACAGACAAATCCCACTTCAGTATGTCCTTAATGATGGCAGAATCCTTGTTTGAAGAAGGCCAGGGGAACGGTTCCATGATGCCACTATCCAAGAGGTAGATCGTTATGGAGGGGGATAAATCATGGTCTGGGGCGGCATCAGCAGGCACGGCAGGACTCCCCTCCACACCATTCATGGCACCCTAACCACCCAGCAATACCTGAATGAAATTCTGCAACCCATTGTCCAGCCTACCTTGCAAGCCATGGGTGCAGGGGCAATCCTACAAGATGATAACGCAAGACCACATCAGGGCCGTGTTGTAGAAGATTTTCTTCAACAGCAAAGGATCATTAGAACTGACAGGCCAGCTCGGTCACCCGATCTGTCATCCATTGAGCACATTTGGGATGTCCTAGGCAGATGGGTTTCGACAAATTATCCTCCACCTGTTGATATCACCCAGCTGACCCTTTTCCTTCAATAGGAGTGGCAGGCCATTCCACAGAATGTCCTACCAACCCTGGTTAACTCGATGAGGCAATGTTGCATCAAATGTCTGGCAGCGAACGATGGCCACACGTGATACTGACATGTTTGTTGTTTGAAGACCACTCTTGTGAATTTTTGGATGAGGGGTGAATGATTTTGCCACCTTGCTGTATGTGTATTCCTATTCCGATTTGCAAATGAAATGATTGAATTTAGTTTTAAAGGGTACTAATGGCTTGTTTGTTAGTAGTTTGATTTTGTTTTCGTTAGAATTGAAAAAACCAGCTCTTTACTTTTGTCCAGTAGTATATATCTACAGTGGATGAAAGACAGAGGTGTGAAGAGGAGGGAAGGAAGAGCTGAGTGGCTGGCTGGTAGAATTTAAGATTGCCAGAACCAACATCTGACTGGCATAATTAGTGTTCATACTCTTTGGCGGTTACTGAAACAGCAGAGCATGTGTGGGTGTGCCTTGAGTGCGATGATGCTAATTCCTAGATTCAAGAGCTTTAGAACTTTGGGGGTAAAGACACTGTCTGATTTGGCAATCAGTGACACATAGCTGATATGCTAGCTTGAGGGTTAGTGACCTATAGCTGATATGCTAGCATGAGGGTTAGTGACCCATAGCTGATAGACTAGCATGAGGGTTAGTGACCCATAGTTGATATGCTAGCATGAGGGTTAGTGACCCATAGCTGATATGCTAGCATGAGGGTTAGTGACCCATAGCTGATATGCTAGCATGAGGGTTAGTGACCCATAGCTGATATGGTAGCATGAGGTTTAGTGACCCATATCTAACCAAGACACTGTCCTCCTCTCCATTGGTACCCCCACTAACAGGCCTAGCTTGACTCATGAGGCAGGGATTGCCAAAGTTCCCATGGTGGTGGAATCTGCTAAAGAAGCATTGAACACCCCCAATTTTTAGCTCCACTCAGAGACTGAAAAAATAGTTGTTATAACCTGCTCCCAAGCTGACATGATGCTGTGTCTCAACATCTTCACTGCATCAGCTGCAAAGAACACCAGCCTGTAGTCCAGGGAGATAGAAGAAGGATAGATGAGCATTATTATGGCATACAAATCATCAAACTTTGTAACAGATGAAAGTATTAAATGAACATAATACGCAATTAATTTCTTGAATATAATTCTAATTACAGGGCAGTTGCATTTATCGGAAATGAAATCTATGAACTTGCATCAGAATTTACTCCAGAAACTGATGCTAAAAGAATCCAATACTTGGTAAGTTCACTTTATATTATAAGCAGGAATGAATATTTAAATTCTTGAAAAAAATGATATATGAAACAACTTACAGAAGGATGTTGCTTCTGTCACAAGAAGAGAATGTTTCAGTATTGGATGGTGTGGTTGGTGAAGAGAGTATAATTGATAACGAATCTAGAGAATAATTACAGGTAACATTTCCAGGTAACATGACAATATGTACTTTTAATTTAGACATTACAGTGCAGTTATCTAGCTAAAAAACAGCACACACAAAAAAATCCGCTCTTTTGTATTGGATTTTTTCTGGCTTTCTGAATGACACAAAATAAACTGGAAAAAAAAATCTTTTTAACTCTTTGGCTACTAAACAAACATTTGCCAAAAAGTGGGCTATGCCTAAAAAAAAGTGGTTGCTTCAGTGTGCTCAAGCATTCATTCATTCATTTGCATGTCCCTTGTGGAACTTTGCCTCCCAAACAGCACTCCTGTAGGCCTCTGGGTTGTGAGCAAGATGGCATGCTGCTGATGCATCCATTTGCAGATCATCAATGATGTCTTGCAGCCATCTTTGTTTTGGTCTTCCTCTCTTTCTTTTTCCCATTATGTACCCTTCCAAGATGGTCTTCTCTAGATTATCATGACGTTTAATGTGTCCAAAATATTTAAGTTTTATCTCTTTAATCCTCTTTACTAGCCGGCCTTCTTCAATATTAAGTTCTTGTAGTATAGATATATCTTATATCTTATATCCTTCCCGTGCCGTTAGACGTCACATAGGGCTCGCAAAGTAGTTCGCCAATTTTTCCTGTCTTCGGCGAGTCTTTCAACCTCATCAAAGGATTTTATGCCTGTTAATTTGGCCTCTCTTAATAATGTTCTCTTCAGAGTTTCACGCGGTCTGCCCCTTTTTCTTCGGCCTGTTGTGTTCCACTTGATAGCTTGTTTTGGGATTCTCTGCTCATTTCTTCTCATCAAGTGGCCAACATATGTCCATCTCCTTTTCCTGATCACCCGTGAGACTGGTTGTTGTTCAGTCATCTGTCTTATCTCTGCATTGTTCTTGAATTCATTCCACTTGATGCCGAGTATTTTCCTTAGGCATTTGTTTTCAAAAGAGTCTAATTTCTTGTCTATTTCTTTAGTTGTTTTCCAGCTTTCGCATGCATAAATGAGGGTGGATATTACATTTGAATTGAATAGTCTTAACTTGGTTTTTGTGCTTATAACTTGTGAATTCCATATGTTCTCAAGATTCTTGAAGATTGATGCTGCTTTTGCAATTCTGATCCTAACTTCCTTTCTAGTGTCACCATCCTGGTCTATGTAGCTGCCAAGGTATGCAAATTGATTGACTTCTTCAATATCTGTCCCTTCTATGTGTATTTTTCCATTTTGATTGATGGGAATTTTCATTATTTTTGTTTTGTCCTTGTTAATTTCAAGTCCTATTTTGCTAGCCAGTGAAGATAGGCTATCTGTTTATTCTTGCATGGAATTCACATTATTACTGATAAGAGTTATGTCATCAGCAAAATCAAGATCTTCTAGCTGGGTCCCATGTACCCAGTCGATACCTGTGTTACCTGTGCAGCATTTTTTCATTATGAAGTCTATTGTAATCCCAAAAAGTAAAGGAGACAGTATACATCCTTGTTTCACACCTGTTTCAATCTGGAACCATTCACTCATCCCTTCTTCTGTCTTGACTGCACAAACATATCCATTGTATAAGTCCTTAATGATGTTGACAATTTTAGATGGTATTCCATATAGACATAAAATTCTCCATAATGAATCTCTGTGTATGCTATCAAATGCCTTCTTAAAATCTATGAAATTCAGTATTAATGGTTTCTGCTTTTCAATATGTTCTTCAAGTATTATTCTGAGAGTAAAGATCTGGTCGAGACAGCTTCTCCCTTTTCGAAATCCTGCTTGTTCTTCTCTCATTGCAGTATCCACTATATCTTTGAGTCTATTCAAAATGACCTTGCAAAATACTTTTGACACAACTGATATTAAGGTTACTCCTCTCCAGTTGTTACAGTCACTAAGGTTGCCCTTTTTTGGTATTTTCACAATGATTCCCTTCTTCCAATTAGAAGGGACCTTTTCTTCTTTCCAAATCTTGTTAAACATTCTCTGTAGTTGTCTCATGTTGTCACTATTGATAGCCTTTAGCATCTCGGCTGTTATTTCATCTTCACCTGCAGCTTTGTTGTTAGCCATTAGATATATAACAGGCATAAAATCCCTTGATGAGGTTGAAAGACTCGCCGAAGACAGGAAAAATTGGCGAACTACTTTGTGAGCCCTATGTGACATTTAACAGCATCGGAAGGATATAAGATATATAAGATAAGAAGTATAGATATATTTGTTCTTTTTTGTGTCCATGATATTTGAAGAACTCTTCTGTAGCATTTACATTCAAAGGCATTTATGTGTTTCTCAGCTGTTTTGTTAAATGTCCAGGTCTCACAGACATATGTTGCGATGGGAAAGATGCATGCCCTTAAAAATCTTATTTTTGGGGTTCTGTCTGCTCCTCTCCACAGATTCTTTAATTGTTTTACTTTCTGAAGAGCTATAGATCTCCTCCTTTTAATTTCCCTTATTGTATCTCCATTACTAGTTAGTAGTGATCCAAGATATTCAAAACTCAAGCAGTAGTGTTAAAAAATATGTTTTTTTAGCACTTGTCTGTGATAAATTTAATACTGTTATACATGAAAATACAGATACTGAATATTTATTTAACAAAAGCTTAGTTTCATTGAGTGTAATATAAAAAACAATCAGAAATTGAATAGCAAAATTTGGGAGAAACTCAGCTTTACTGATCTTCTTGTGCAATTTGGTGATTATAATGTTCCACAAATCATAACCAGATAATATTGTAAATTTCCAGTGAATGTGTACACACATAACTCACTCATAATTAAGCACTTGATCAATTGAATGAAAAACAGGTGAAGTGGTCAAGTCTTTTCATTGAAGGATTTACTTTGAATATAGTGGATCAGAAAGTAAATTCTGTCTCTTTCTTTATCTGGTTTCATTGACTGTCACATGGGTATATTTGAAACATTTCCAGTTTCCATATTTATCCTTGCTTTCTTCTGTTATGGTTCATTTGGTGTGTTTGAGCATTGTATGTGTGTTCTATGCTTTCTACTGGTTAACTTTCATTTAGACATAGCATGTCACCATCCATTTGATAGCATACACAGAGATTCATTGCGGAGAGTTTTAAGACTATATGGAATACCATCTAAAATTGTCAACATCATTAGAGATCTCTACAATGGATATGTTTGTGCAGTCAAGACAGAAGAAGGAATGAGTGAATGGTTTCAGATTGAAACATTCATGAAAAAAGGATGTATATTATCTCCATTGCTTTTTGGAATTGCCATAGACTTTATAATGAAAATATGCTGTACAGGTAAAGCCAGCATTGATTGGGTACATGAGACCCAAATAGAAGATCTTGATTTTGCTGATAACATAACTCTTATCAGTGACAATGTGAAATCGATGCAGAAAAAAACAGATTCCCTATCTTCCTTGGCTAGCAAAATAGGTCTTGAAATTAACAAAGACAAAACAAAAATAATGAAACTTCTCATTAATCAAGAAGGAAAAATATACATAGAAGGAACAGTTGTTGATGAAGTAAACCAATTTGCATACTATGGCAGCTATATAGACCAAGATGGTGTCATCAGGAAGGAAGTTAGAATTCGAATTGCAAAAGCAGCATTGTCCTTAAAAAATCTTGAGAACATATGGAATTCAAAAGTTATAAGCACAAAAACCAAGTTAAGATTATTTAATTCAGATGTGATATCTGCCCTCATTTATACATGCGAAGGATGGAAATCAACTAAAGAAATAGATAAGAAATTAGACTCTTTTGAAAACAAATGCCTAAGGAAAATACTTGGTATAAGGTGGAACGAATTCAAGAACAACGCAGAGATAAGACTGATGAGAAAACAACAATCTGTCTCATGGGTGATCAGAAAAAGAAGATGGACATATGTAAGCCATGTGATGAGAAGAAACAGCCAGAGAATACCAAAACAAGCTATCAAGTGGATCACAACAGGCCGAAGAAAAAGAGGTCGACCACGTGAAACTCTAAGGAGGACGTTGTTAAGAGAAACCAGTTTAGTGGGCCTAACATCCCTTGATGAAGATGAAAGACTCGCCAAGAACAAGAAATCTTGGCAAACAACTATGCAAGCCCTATGTGACGTTTAACGGCACGGGAAGGATGTAAGATGTCTTCTTCTTCTTCGTTCGCATTGTCTGTCTATATCTGCAGTCCTGTCTCTTGGACAAATTTCACTGTTTTTTGTAATTCATGTATGGAACCATAGAGCTTATCTTCCTTTGTGGTTTCACTGGGCCAGTAATTATTTCTCAGTATCTCATAGTTGGTGCAGTTTTGGAGGATATGTTCCACAGTTTGGGGCACATGTACATAGATTAGTAGTACCACCCTTAAACTTTGTATATTTTTATCATGCTTTTCTTCTGATTATAGGTAACTAGTATGCCTGGTTGCTCCATTTCAGTGCCCTCTTTGTCCAGATGGTCAGCTTTCTCATTGCCTGCTATCCCACAGTGGGAGGGAATCCACTGCAAAGTGACTCCGTGTTGTAAGCCAATTTTTGATAAGGCATCCTTAAGGTCTGGTAGTTTGTTGCACTGAAGAGCTTCCAGTACTGATCTTGCATCTGTAAGAATTACTACGGGGCACGTATCATTTCTGGAGTCTGATAGTTTTTCAACTGCAGCAACAGTAGCCCTAACTTCTGCATCATAGTTTTTCAACTGCAGCAACAGTAGCCCTAACTTCTGCATCATAGTTGTTGCAGTATTTTCCAGTAGGTATGGAAATCTTGTCAGTGGCGTTGTTTGGATATTCAGTATGTGCTCCTGCCCCTCCATTCTTTATGGCATTGTGTGCAAATCCATCTGTATACACACGTATCCATGTGTCACATGGATATTTGTCATCTAGAACACTAAGTGTGGCTGCTGATCTTACAAGACTGCTCTGCATCTCACCATTCTGCACACCTTTCACTTCAGTCTGAATAGTTATTTGTGTATAATCTGCTTCTTTCCCTGGTGTATGCTCTGGTACAGATGATAATGGAGCGACTACAGTTGGAAGGTCAGGTATCAGCTTATGCTTACGCTTGACCTGATGATTGAAGCTGCTTCTTTTAAGCCATCTTAGTGCCAAGTTATTGAATCTCTCCTTCAGGGGATGGCTTACAGAGCTAAGGAATTTCTCTCCTTTGTGTCCTACGTTCCTTTAGCGGTTGAACACCAACCATTTTCTGCATTTCTACTACTGGTATGGACCTCATGGCACCTGTGATAATCCATAGTGACTGATTTTGTACCTTGTCTAGATTATGCAGCGTAGTGTGTGATGCTGTGCACCAAAATGTTGAGCCATATTCTAAATGTGGTAGAATACTTTGCTGATATACATTCTTGAAGATTCTTTCACTAGCTCCCCATATGGTTCCACTCAGTTTTCTTAATATGGCTAGTTTTCTTCTGGCTTTTGCTTCTGCACTGTTGATGTGTTGCTTCCAGGTCAGTTTTGAGTCAAGAGTCACTCCTAAGTAAGTGGGTTGGTTGTCCATCCTTAAGGATATTTCATTTACAAAGATCTTACCTGCTTTCTGTTTAGATGTGAGAGTGAACAGAGTGATACTTGATTTCTCTGTGTTTATACTTACACACCATTTGTTTGTCCATGATGTCAAGATGTCTGATGCTCTTTGGAGTCTCTGTGTAGCAACTGTCGCATATTCATCTGTACACCACATGACCAGATCATCTGCATACAGTGCCGCTTTGATTCCATAGGGAAGTTTCTTGACCAGGTCATTAATGAATACAAGGAATAGTGTAAGTGAAAGGACTTCTCCTTATGGTACACCGTGTCACAGCATTATTTTCTGGCTTTTGTGTCCATCCATTACTACTCTAGCTCTTCTATTGTGTAGATAGGACTTTATCCAGTTGTACAGTCTTCCATTCACATTGCAGTTTCTTAGTTTCCACAGCAAACCTTTTTTTCCATACTTTATCAGATGCTTTCTTCAGGTCTATCCATGCTGCTAGTACAAGGTTTTTCTCTTGGAATGCATCCTCAAATTCTTGGTCACTTGATCTTCTGTACTGTAGCTACCTAAATCCTGGTTGTTGTGGAATGAGAAGGTTTTCATTTTCTAGGTACCACTTTAGCCTCAGGTCAATGATGCATTCCATTGTTTTGCAGAGGCAGCTAGTGAGACTGATTGGCCTGTAGTTGGAGCCTGTATCACTATTTTTCCCTGGCTTTAGCAGTGGTACCATGCTTGCTTCTTTCCAGATTTGAGGTAATTTACCTGTGGTCCAGCACATATTGAAAATATCCAACAGCTTTCCCATTGCTGCCATTCCCAGGTTCTTGATCATTTCATTGGACACTCCATCTGGTCCTGGTGATTTCCTTGGTTTCATTTTACTGACTGCTAGGTCTACCTCTCTGCGTGTGATTGGTGCATCCATGACCTCCACTTTTCTGACTTGTTCCTCTTCTTTCTGTGGGTCAGTGCACACTGCACGCTCTTTCTCTGTATGGATATTAATGTTGCAGTCTTGCGCAAACGTGCGGGCAAAGTGATCTGCTACCTGCTTACCTGTAAGATTTTTCCCATCCTCTCTTAGTGTAATCTTTGTACTTCTTCCAGTACTCTCATTGTTTAACTGTTTGATTAGTTTCCACAGTTTTCTTTTTACAGTTCCATCTGGGGAGATGCCTAAGGAAAATACTCGGCATCAAGTGGAATGAATTCAAGAACAATGCAGAGATAAGACAGATGACTGAACAACAACCAGTCTCACGGGTGATCAGGAAAAGGAGATGGACATATGTTGGCCACTTGATGAGAAGAAATGAGCAGAGAATCCCAAAACAAGCTATCAAGTGGAACATAACAGGCCGAAGAAAAAGGGGCAGACCGCGTGAAACTCTGAAGAGAACATTATTAAGAGAGGCCAAATTAACAGGCATAAAATCCTTTGTTGAGGTTGAAAGACTCGCCGAAGACAGGAAATATTGGCGAACTACTTTGCGAGCCCTATGTGACGTCTAACGGCACGGGAAGGATATAAGATATAAGATAAGATCTGGGGAGAGGGCTACTGGTGTTAAGGAGTTCATTTTCTATTGTCAGGAAGACTGGTCGATGGTCGCTACCTCCAAGTTGTTTTCTAACTTCACATGTAATGTTCCACTTCAGGTCTGGAGAGTAGAATGCCAGATCTGGTGTTGAGGTTGTATGCCAAGCCCTTGAGTAAAATGTTGGGGGATCCATTGGCGGGTTGATCAGGAGAAGTCCATTATCATCCTGCCAGCTCTCAACTTCCTCTCCTCTCTTGTCTATGTGGTCATAGCCCCAGCTCTGGGAATGGCTGTTAAAATCACCACAGACCATCAGTCTCTCTTTGTGTGGGATTGTTTCTAGAGCAAGTGGGCGGTCATTAGGACAGTAATAGTTAAGGAGGTGGAAATTTGTATTACTACTTTTTAGATGGATCATATGGTATTCATGTGCTCCGAATGACTGACAACTCACTACAAAAAATAGCACTAAGATGGACACCACAGGGGAGCAGAAGTAAGGGTAGACCAAAAGAGACATGGAGAAGAACAACAGAAAGGATGTTGAGCAATAGAGGACTCACCTGGGCAAGAGCAGAAAAAAAGGCGAAGGACAGGCATTTGTGGAAAACCCTTGCGGAAGCCCCATGTGCCCTGGGCACTTAAGGTTCAGAGAGAGAGATATGGTATTTGGCTCCTTCCATGTACACTCCCACCTGACATGCGCTGATGTTATTCTTAACAAGTGTGAGTACTCCTCCTTTTTTTCTGTCCTGACGGTCTGATCTAAAACACTGGTAGCCTCTGATTTTAAAGGCGGCATCTTTGGTTAGGTGCGTCTCCTGTATGCAACATATACTTACCTGCTCTGCAAAGAGTATGTTCTCTAGTTCCACCTTTTTGCGATAGCCATCTCTAACACTGCTGACACCTTCAGCATTCCACCGCATTATTTTTAAGTTCTTGCTTTTTGCCAGTTTTCTTCCATTGTATTTTTTGGCCACTAGTTCTAGTCTCATGTCTCCTGGCTCCACAAGACGAACTGAGAGGACCTCCAGTAGCATTGGGTGGACCCTTTCAAGGCAAGGGGCCTGGCACTGCACCTGCCTGGTTAGTCTTCACAGGCGAGCACCATGTTTGATAACTGCAGATAGAGACATTTCATTAGCGATAATGCATGTTACCCTGATTTTTACGATGCGCCCCTTTTGGCTGGATAACTCCGACTTCAGCACCTTTCCTTGCTAGGGTACACTGTGGTCTTGCTCGGACTGCCATGAAGACAATGGTGTAGGCTGGCCTGGCCAAAACTTTGTTTTCAGCCTCTGGTGGCTGTACTTAAGTATCTTCTCCATGTCAGATGGTTTTGAGACAGTTCCACAAAGACAACCTGACTTTGGGATGAGGAATCTGATGAGTGCTTCAACGATATCCATTCCCTGCCACCTATAGTCTACTGGCTCTGTTTTTTTTTACATCATTCTGATAGCCATTGTTGTAAAGACCCATAGGCTTGTCACGTCCTGGTTTCATTGGATTCACACCAGACTTTCCTCATCCCCGTTGGAGATCCCCATGTCCTCATCCGTCCACCAACCTGACATTACATTTTACAAAAATAACAATTACAGTTAATGTTGATTGCTACAAGTTTCTGGCCTCCAGAAGTAGGTCAGAGTTTTTAAGCAAACAGATCTATGTTCCCTGTCTCACAAACACTATGTTAAGATAAGTGTGCTCTTAACACAGTTGTTCCCGGGGGGGGGGGGGGGTGTAAGATGTAAAATATTATCATAACATTATAAAACTGAATTATCATAAATAGGTGTCTTCTATATCCCTGCTATTTGAATCAGTTTTTGCATTCAGAATTGATTCTTCAAGCTTTCCAGCTTTGTCTGATATGAATCTGTGAGATTGAAAAGAAATACCAGATGTTGCAATTATTTGTGATAATATTGATAATTGATAAAATCTTTTAAATTAGAATTAAAAGTACGATTAACTCACCAGCACACTGTCTGAAGTTTGAAGGAATATATATATATCTTACATCTTACGTTCTTCTCATATGTGCTCAGCCTTTAACCTCAGTATACTGGGTGATAGTGCCAATGGCTTGATCTTTTCCACAGTTCTGAAGGTCTAACATTCATTATTCCCCTTTTGCATAGATTTTAGTGATAGTTCTGCTATCATTCCCGTGCCGCTAAACGTCACATGGTAGTTCACCAAGACTTCCTGTTTTTGGCGAGTTTTTCAATCTCATCAAGGAATGTTATGCCCACTGAACTGGCCTTTCTTAACAATGTCCTATTTAGTGTTTCTCGTGGTCGACCTCTTTTTCTTCGGCCTGTTGTGTTCCACTTGATAGCTTGTTTGGGGATTCTCTGATTGTTTCTTATCATCACATGAATGACATATGTCCAGCTTCTTTTTCTGATCACCCATGAGTTAGGTTGTTGTTTGCTCATCTGTCTTATCTCTGCATTGTTCTTGAATTCATTCCACTTTATACCAAGTATTTTCCTTAGGCATTTATTTTCAAAAGAGTCTAATTTGTTGTCTATATATATATATATATAGTAAGATACCAATCTTGGGCAGTAAAAAAAAAACAAATTTCCCAATTAAAAACACAATAACATTAAACTGTGTGGGCACTGGTTGGGGGCGGTACAGTGCCATTTTATCACAGATGGCTCATGGTAGCCAAAAAGTGCATGTGGTGCATGACCATGTTATCTCTTTTGTTTCAGTTAATGGCTTACTAATTGTATTTTAGAAATTTAATGCTACAGAAGAGTTCTCCAAATATCGTGGACACAAAAAAGAACAAATATATCTATACTACAAGAGCTTAATATTGAAGAAGGCTGGCTAGTGAAGAGGATTAAAGAGAGAAAACTTAAATATTTTGGACACATTAAACGTCATGATAATTTAGAGAAGACCATATTGGAAGGATACATAATGGGAAAAAGAAAAAGAGGAAGACCAAGACGAAGATGGCTGCAAGACATCGTTGACGATCTGGAAATGGATGCAACAGCAGCAGGCCATCTTGCTCACAACTGAGAGGCCTACAGGAGTGCTGTTTGGGAGGCAAAGTTCCGCAAGGGACATGCAAATGAATGAATGAATGCAACGAATGTTGTTGTTGCTTCAGAGCACAGCTTCCTCCAATCATAACCCCAATTGCTTTCCTCACCACAACAGTCTTGTATTCTTGTATTCTACATTGATTATGTGTGGTCATGAATCTCTCAGTGGAGAGAGCTAAAAGTTCTTGGCAGGTGGTATTGTATTAAGAATTTGGCCATCTTTTGTAGGTGATCAGTTTTGGAGCACAGGCAGGTATTAATTATGGGGTATTTTTGAAGATGTTTTTTACATTTTTAATTTTTAGCATTTTAAGGGAATGTATTCAAATGTTTTCAGTTCATTGTCATAGTGCTTGAAGTCTGAGTAATGGTTTGTTGTTAATTCTGTTTGGGTGTTTATCTTTGTATCTTATATCCTTTTATCTCTTTGTTTAATTGAATGTGACATCATTTAGGTTTGATTTGTTCACAAGTTTTTTTGTTGTTTTTTTTAATCACCTCCAGTATTTCTTCCTATCAAATGATTCAACCATTACATTTTTGACTCTTGGAAGTTAGTTGTTTCAGATATTTGTTCAGTTGAACCCATCAGCTGATGTCTTGTTGCATGTGTTGGGAGTGGGTTATGGCAGCTATTTTTTCAGTCCTGGAGTATAGCTAAAAAGTAGAGGGTGTGCAATGCTTCTTTAGCAGACTCCACCACCATGGGGACTGTGTCAATCCCTGCCCTGTTAGCAGGGCTAGAACTGTTACTAGGGGTATCACGGAGAGATGGGACAGGGTCTTGGTCATCTATGGTTTGCTAACCCTGACACTAGCATATCAGCTATGGGTCACTAATTGCCTCAATGGACGGGCATCTTCACCCCCTTTTATCAGATTATAAAAGATTAAAAATATGAATTTCAATATGTCTTGGTATATATTGTTGTCTATGAAAATGTTCAATACATATAACATTGAAATAAAGTGTTTTTTTAACGCAGAACAGATATGATACATTTTGTTTTTTGAGATTAAAATGGACCTTTGATTTTATCATTCTGGCCATTCACAGGCTCATATCAAGCCAGCGCTTACACACTCCTTATTCAGTGACAACTACTTTCTCCAGCCTTTGGGAAAAAAAGATATTGGAACGCAAGTGCTGTGTCGAGGTCCTCAGCGATCTGGGTGGTAATTATTATTGGAAATTTCCCACATTAGTCACATATACATTCAACTTTGCGTTCCACACAGTGTTATATAAATACAGTTTTCATTTATTCATATTGATAAGTAATGAGCAGTATATGAAACATGCTTGAACACCTGCAAAATAATATGCCTCCAGGATATTCAAGTTTTCTGAGGTTGGGGAAGTTGGACATTTAGTCTGTAACCAGAGTGTGCCTAATGGAATTCTTCAGATTCACTCATTTTTTGTTTGTTTGATCCATAATAATCTGGTTCTTATTTATTATCTATATTTTTTAATGTTCATGTTTCTGTGCTATACAAGTAAAATGCTATTTAATGAACATTAATACTTAAGTGATGAAATGGCTATGCAGGCAAACTAAAATTAATCAGAATCTAAAATCTTTCCATGGTGCTCCTGCTAGCAGCTCATCATGTATTATAGCCTGACATATGGGTTACCAGTCAGCATGGTCCTTAATGTTAACAGAGCATGCTTCTTAACTCAGCATCAAAATGTATGGAAATCACACTGACATAAAGCCTTTATTACAAATTCATCATCATGGCCTCACCTGCCAAGTTAATTAAATTTTGCAGTTGTAGAAAGATTTAACAGCAGCAGTTGAAATAACCTTTGACATTTCTCAGTTACATTATTATATATTTGGAGGTAAAGGCGTGTGGTTTTCACTTCTGGGTGATGTACAAGATGGTTGGAGCTTTTTAACATTCTCGCTGGCATACTTGCGTATGAGTCTTCTGCGTCACCATACATCGTAAAACAGAAGTTGGGCGTGAGGCCAACAACCTCATCTTGAGACCCGTCTAGAGGCGACTCTAGATAGGGAAAAATCCTGCTGTTGTGGAATCTCGCAACTGTTGTAACTGAACATCAAGGTCACCAATTCTGCATGCCATTGACAACAATCGAAAATTCATAAGCCCCAAATGCATAACAAAAATCGGATTTTGGAATGTAAGAACGATGGCCGCAACAATAAAAACTCCTCAGGTAATAAAAGAAATGGATAGCTATCACCTAGATGTGTTGGGCATCAGTGAAATACGATGACCAGAAGCAGGGAAAAGATCGGTGGAAAACCGTAAGTTAATAATATATTCCAGCAGAGACGATGGGAAATACCAGGAAGGAGTGGGTATAATTATGTCATCTGCAGCAGCAAAGAGCCTTACAGAATGGGAACCAGTGAACAGTTGTATGATAAGAGCACATAAAAAAATAAGGCATGCCGCTGTTGGCGAGATTTTCAACTGCCGTGCGTGGAGCGGTGCTCCTCCCGGCCAATGAAGAAATTTGCAAAAGAGGTTGCCGTGCAGCATCACTGCGGAAAAGGTGGTAGAAAGGATAAAGCGAAGCAAACAGTCAAATCACGGCACCTCTGGTCTGGAGGTCGGCCACGTCCTGAGTGCAGTCATATCGGGTGAAATGCATGAACCGGCTTGTCCCAGAGGTTAAGACACTGTTGGCGAGACTCTTCAAATGCCGCGCGTGGAGTGAAGCTCCTCCCGGTCAAGGAAGAAATGTGGAAAAGAATTAAAGGTTGCTGTGCGGCGCTGATGTGAAAAGGTGGTGGAAAGTGAAGTTTAACCGGTATGTCCAGTAGTATCGCTACGAGAGCTATACCACGGCACCTCTGCTCTAGAGGCCGGCCACGTCCGATATACACCTACACTGGTGAAATATGCCTAAACCGGCACACACCAGGGGTGGAACTTGATGGCTAGACATGTCATGCCACCTCCGCTCTAGAGGTCGGTAACGCCTGATATACACCCATACTGGTGAATTGTGCCTAAACCGGCTCATACCAGGGGTGAATCTTGAAGGCTATGCATGTCACAGTACCTCTGCTCTAGAGGTCGGTCTCGTCCCAAACACGCCCATACTGGGATAATGCCTAAACCGGCTCAACCCAGGGGTAGAAGTCACTAGTGGCGAGGATTCATCCTCCTGGACAAAAGCTCCATCCTGGTCACAACTAGGAAGGATAGCGGCCACGACCGCAAAATGCTGAAGTCGGAGACACTGGACCAGGGAAGTCTAGATAGGCAACCACCTCTCACCCGGCGGGGATGTTTGCGTATCCTAATCACGCTGAGGTTTTCCGGTGAGAAAGTCCAACTCTGGACTGGATGGGCAACCACCTCTCACCTGGCGGTGATACACGGGTATCTCAAAACACGTCGAGGTTTTCCGGTGAGAAAGTCCAACTCTGGCCTGGGTGGGGCTACCGCCTCTCACCCAGCGGGGATGCACTGATATCCTAAACACGTCGAGGTCTTCCGGTGAGAAAGTCCAACCCTAGACTAAACTGGTGCAATGAAAACCACGGTGTCACGCAATCCCGCTTCAGAGACCCACCAAGAATACAGGCTAAAGCCCTGTGATACTCTGAACCCCTTGTGGTCCTCTCGTGGATCTCGTGTGGTCTTATCGGGGACCACACAGGGGACCACGGGACCTAATGAGGACCACAGGTGTGAATTCAGTAGGATCACAGTGCGGTTTTTGGTGGTAGAAGTAAACGAAGAAGAAGAAGAAGAAGAAATAAGGCATGGAAGAATGACTATCACACAATGCTATGCACCCACGAATGATATAGATGATGAAATGAAAGACGATTTCTATTATCAACTTCAACTTATCAACAGAGTACCTAAACATGACTTCTTAATTGTCATGGGAGACTGCAACGCCAAGGTAGGAAAAGATAACACCGACGTCGAAAAAGTAATGGGGAAAGAAGGAATTGATACAATAAATCAGAATGGAGAAAGATTAATTGAAATGTTTCTAACAGAGGGCATGGTCATTGAAGGCACAATATTTCCACACAAAGAAATACATAAAACAACATGGATATCTCCAGATGATATAACCAGAAACCAGATAGATCATTTTTATATTAGAAAACAATTTAGAACATCTCTGATTGATGTAAGAGCATCTAGGGGTGCAGATGTCAACCGTGATCACTTGTGTATAGGGAGGATAAGACTTAAACTGAAAAGCCAACACACGTAATCAATACTCAGAAAGATAAACAGTCATAGCCTACAAGAAGAAAATACCAACAGTGATTTCAGTCTGGAACTTACTAAACATTTCGCAACATTCAAAGAGGTAGATGAGACAGATATAGATGTATTGTGGAATTCATACAGCACAGCCATAATCACGGCAACAAAAGCAAGTGTTGGACTGCAGTGAACAAGTAGAAAAGCATGGATATCAGATAACACATGGAAATACATACATGAAAGAAGAGCAGCCAAATTAGCCATGTTGAATGTAAAGACAGATTTGAAAAAGTTTTGGCAAAAGAAACATACAAAGAACTAAACAATAAAGTAAAAAGTTCAGCTAGAAGAGACAAAAGAGAATATATGGACAATATGCCAAAAGAAGCAGAAAATGCAGCAAAAACAGGAGACAGCAAAACTCTATATAACATACAGAAGAAGCTAACAGGCACTGTTATCTCCAGAGAAAGACCAGCCTTCAGCAAAACAGGCAACCTATTAACATCAAGTAAAGTCAAAAGCAAAGATGGGCTGAACACTTCCAAGACATACTTAATCGACTACACCCAAATGAATTAATACATTTTGAAACCAATTTACCAGTCCCACAGCTAAATGTCAACTTAGATGAAGTTACACTTAATGAAACAGCAGTGAATCTAATGCTAACAACAAAGCTGCAAGTGAAGATGAAATAACAGTTGAAATGTTAAAAGCTATTAACAGTGACAACATGAACCAACTACAAAAGTGTGTAATAAAATTTGGAGAGAAGAAAAAGTCCCTTCCACATGGAAAAAGGGAATTATTAAAATACCCAAAAAAGGCAACCTCAGTGACTCCAATAACTGGAGGGGTGTAACCTTACTATCAGTTGTGCCAAAGGTGTTTTTTTTAAAAGTGATTCTGAATAGAATTAAGGATGTAGTGGATACTGCAATGAGAGAAGAACAGGCAGGATTCTGAAAAGGCAAAAACTGTCTTGACCAGATTTTTACTCTAAGAATAATACTTGAAGAACATATTGAAAAACAGAAACCATTAATCCTGACCTTCATAAACTTTAAAAAAGCATTTAATAATATACACAGGGATTCATTGTGGAGAATTTTAAGACAACATGGAATACCATCTAAAATTGTCAACATCATTAGAGATCTCTCATCATCATCATCAGGTGCCATGCTGACTGGCGTTGGCTACTATGCTTCTCCAGAGTTCACGATCCTTCATGCAGGCCATCAGCTCATTTAGTTATATCCTCTCACAACATCCTGTCAGACTGTCCAGTATCATTTCTCCTGGTCTTCCTCTTGATCTTATTCCCATTATTTTTCCTGTTGTTATAATATTTTCAATGCCCCCTCTTCTCATTGCATGTCCTGTGAAAGTACATTGTCTCTCTCTTATTTTTTTGACAAGATTTTTTGTCTCTCCAGCTCTTCATATACATTCTTCATTAGTTATTTTTGCTGTCCAGGGGATTCGCAACATTCTTCTAATAAACCACATTTCTGTTGCTTCCAATGATTTTTGTGCAGACCTGCCTGTTGTCCATGATTCGCTTCCATATAACAAGATAGGTTCAATATAGCATTTTAGGACTCGTTTTCTAATATTCATTGATAAGGATGTGTTGGATAGAAAGTTTCTCGTTCTTTGAAATGCAGTCTTTGCTTGGCCTATTCTGTTCCTAATTTCTTTTCTGCATTTCCCATCTGAAGTTATTATTGCTTCATGGTATTTGAATTTCTGCACTTGCTTTAGAATAGTTCTGTTTAATTTTATACTGCATGTTGGTGGATTCTGTTTTTTAGATATAACCATAGTTACTGTCTTTTTTATGTTTAAAGTAAGGCCTTTCTGTTTACCTTCTTTAGTGACTTTATCCAAGAGATTTTGCAGGTCTTGTTGGTTCTCAGCTATCAGTACTGTGTCGTCAGCATACCGAAGATTGTTAATATTGTATCCTCCAATTTTTATGCCTGGTTCTGTGATGATCATTCTTAGAATATTCTCACTGCACAGAGATAAAAGGTCTGGAGATAGTACACATCCTTGTCGCATCCTTTGTTTTATAGGTTGATATTTTCCAATTATCCATAAAGTGACTTGGAGGTCCCCAGATAAAACCACAGAAAACCAAATCGATCATATACTAATAAATAACAAGTGGAAAAGGTCACTACAAGATGTGCGAGCAAGGAAAGGAGCAGATGTAGGAAGCGATCACAACCTTCTGGTAGCAAAAATAAAACTAAAATTAAGGAAAGCCAAAATCGGAGAACACAAAAAAATACATTTTGATACAGGAAAACTAAAAGACCAGCAAACAAGGAATGAATTCTCAGTAGTACTTAAGAACCGCTTCAGTGTCTTACAAGATGAAGCAGAAATGTCCATACTAGAGTTCAATAAAACACTACAGGAAACAGCAAAAGAGGTGCTGGGATATCGGAAACGGAGAAAAGAGGAATGGATAAGCAAGACCACATGGGAAAAGATAGAGCAAAGAAAAAAAATCAAGGAAAAATTACTGAACACCAAATCACACAGGCTAAAAGAACACGTGTTAAGTAATTATGCACAAAAAGACAAAGAAGTGAAGGAATCATGCCGTCAAGACAAACATCAATACTATGACAACTTAGCAGAAGCAGCAGAGAAAGCAGCATATGCAAATGACATGAAAACCATATACAAAATCACAAAACAGTTGACAGGTAACTTCAGCACAAGATGTGAGAGTGCAGTAAGGACACTAAAGGGACAACTGGTCAGTGGAGAAAGTGAAAAAATTGAAAGATGGAGGGAACACTTTAACACACTACTAAACAGAACACAAGCAACACAAACAATAGACATACCTGAAGCAAAAACGGAACTAAACATTAATACAGGACCAATAACACTAAGTGAAGTAAAGGAGGCAATAAAGAAGCTAAAATTAGACAAGGCACCAGGTGAAGATGAAGTGACTGCTGAGATGTTGAAAGCAGATGAAACAGAAACACCAAAACAACTTTGCCGGATATTACAACAAATTTGGGATCTAGAAAAAGCTCCAGAGGAGTGGAAAACTGGTCTTATAGTAAAACTACCAAAGAAGGGTGACCTCAGAGATTGCGGGAACTGGAGAGGCATTACCCTACTGCCACTCACCAGTAAAGTATTTTGCAGAATAATCATCAACAGAATTGTACCAGCACTTGAAGGAAAACTTCGAAAAGAGCAGGCAGGATTTAGGAAAGGAAGATCATGCATAGACCACATATTTGTACTTAGACAAATATTAGAACAGGCAAATGAGTGGCATAGCACAACATATGCATTGTTTATAGATTTTGAGAAAGCCTTTGACAGTGTCAACAGAGATGCACTGTGGAAAATCCTAAGATGGCATGGCCTCCCCCATAAGATAGTGAATGTAATCAAAGCCCTATACGAGGGTTTTCAGTGCAAAGTGATCTGTAGAGAACATACCTCCAGCAGCTGTAGGGTACAAACAGGAGTGAAGTAAGGATGTGTACTATCACCAACATTATTTATCTTGGCAATAGACTGGTTAATGAAGGAGGCAACATCAGACAAACGCAGAGGATTACAATGGACCCTCAACACAGTGCTGGAGGACCTTGACTTTGCAGACGACATTTGTCTACTGTCAAGCAGCCACAAAGAAATGCAAGATAAAATAAACAAGCTAACTCAGAATGCAAACAACATAGGACTAAAGATCAGTGTAGGAAAGACAAAGTTAATGAAGCAAAATGTGAACAACAGAAATGTACTCAGAATAGATAGCAAGTTAGTGGAGGAGGTCAATGAATTTGTATACCTTGGCAGTAGAGTAGCAGAAAATGGAGACATCACAGAGGACATCAACAGCAGACTTACTAAAGCAAACCAGGCTTTTGCTATACTACAGACTATATGGAAATAAAAAAAACTAAGCGTAAAGACGAAAATCAGGATATTTAAAAGTAATGTTCTAAGTGTACTACTCTATGGAAGTGAATGCTGGAAAATCACCAAAACAATAGAAAACAAGTTGAATTCTTTCCAGACTAAATGTTTACGAAGAATTAGAAAAATATTTTGGCCAAACACCATAAGAAATAACATCTTGTTGGCAGAGATGCAGATGAAGCCACTGACAGTAATTATTGAGGAAAGACGCTGGCGATGGTTGGGACATGTGCTCCGAATGACTGATAACTCACTACCAAAAACAGCACTAAGATGGACACCACAGGGGAACAGAAGTAAGGGTAGACCAAAAGAGACATGGAGAAGAACAACAGAAAGGATGTTGAGCAATAGAGGGCTCAACTGGCCAAGAGCAGAAAAAAAGCCAAAGGACAGGCATTTGTGGAAAACCCTTGCGGAAGCCCCATGTGCCCTGGGCACTTAAGGTTCAGAGAGAGAGAGAGATTTTCCAATTCTATTTTCAACTCGAATTGCTGCTTCTTGCTGCCAGTATAGATGTTTTACAATCCTCAGGTCTTTATCATCTATATTGATGTCTTCAAGCATTTTAATAATTTCATTATGTTTCACCTTGTCGAATGCCTTGGTGTAATCAATGAAGCAGAGATCTGTCTGTACTTCTAAAGCTCTTTCTGTTAGTGTTCGTAAAGCATAAATGACATTGTGTGTTCCCTTTCCTTCAACAGATCCAAACTATTCATCTGCTATTTCCATTTTTATCTTTTTTCTTGTTCTTCTCATAATAATCTAGAAGTAGCTTTGTTATGTGATATGAGAGGCTAATAGTCCTGTGGTCATCACATTTCTTTGCACCTGGTTTCTTTGGTAGTGGATTTAAGCAGGTCACTGGAATATAACCACTGTTGTAAATGTCATTCAATAACTTGGTTATTATTTTTATTCCTATCTCCTCTTCATTCATTCATTCATTCATTCATTTGCATGTCCTTATGCGGAACTTTGCCTCCCTAACAGCACTCCTGTAGGCCTCTCGGTTGTGAGCAAGATGGCCTGCCGCTGCTGCATCCATTTGCAGATCGTCAATGATGTCTTGCAACCATCTTTGTATTGGTCTTCCTCTCTTTCTTTTTCCCATTATGTATCCTTCCAATACGGTCTTCTCTAAATTATCATGACATTTAATGTGTCCAAAATATTTAAGTTTTCTCTCTTTAATCCTCTTTACTAGCCAGCCTTCTTCAATATTAAGCTCTTGTAGTATAGATATATTTGCTCTTTTTTGTGTCCATGATATTTGAAGAACTCTTCTGTAGCATTTACATTCAAAGGCATTTATGTGTTTCTCAGCTGTTTTGTTAAGTGTCCAGGTCTCACAGGCATATGTTGCGATGGGAAAGATGCATGCCCTTAAAAATCTTATTTTTGTGGTTCTGTCTATTCCTCTCCACAGATACTTTATTTGTTTTACTTTCTGAAGAGCTATAGATGTCCTCCTTTTAATTTTCCTCATTGTATCTCCATTATTAGTTAGTAGTGATCCAAGATATTCAAAACTCTCCACTTATTCCATTGATACATATTTCAGCTGCCTTGTTTGTTTTGTCAGTTGTCATCAATTTAGTTTTCTTTGCATTAAGATAGAGGTTCTGTTCTTCGCTGTTCTTATGGACTGACATAATTAGTTTTTCCATTCCTTTTTGTGTTGTGGACAGTAATACTGTGTCATTAGCATATCTAACCTCCAATTGTTATGGCATCATAATATTCTTTGTCTACATCTTCTCTAACATTCCTCATTATATTTATAGTATACAAGTTAAATAAGTATCTCCTCTATCGCCTCTATTTCTTCTATTGTTATACTATCAGGCCCAGTCATGTTTCCTTTCTTCATGTATTTGATGGCATCTATGATTTCATCTTCAAGTATTGGTGGTCCATCACATTTTTCAGTATCTGGTGTTAATTCTGGTCTTTCTCCACCATATAGCTCACTGATGTACTCTGTCCACAATGTCTTCTTTTCCCATTAACATTTTACCTTCTTTTGATTTCAGGCATCCTGTGGTATAATTTGTCTTCCTGCCTGTGAGTTCACTAATTTGTTTGTGCATGTTTTTGCTGTCTTTATTATGGGAGTCCTCTATTTGTCTGCACTGTTCATTTAACCACACTTCCTTTGCTTCTCTGCATTTGCATCTGTTTATTTATCCTGCTATATTTTTCTTGGTTATTTTTACTCCTCCTCCTTTGTCCATCAGTCCTAAGATGTCGTCTGTCATCCATTTATTTTTAGGGGCTTCTTTTTTCAGTGATATTATCTCCTTAACAGTTTGGTGAATAGAATCTCCTACATTGCCCATTGTTCATCCATACTATTTATCTTTGCTGTTGCATTGTATCTATTTGTTATAATAACTCTGTATTGTTGTCGCAGTTCTTTGTCATTTTTAAGGAGTTCTGTATTCAGTTTGATGTTTCTCACTTTTCTGAATGCTTTCTTTAGCTTTATTCTAATTTTTCCACAGAGTGGGTCATGGTCATTATTGCAGTCAGCTCCTGGCGTGGTTTTTGTTGTCAGTAATGCATTCTGGAATTGTTTGTTGATTAATACATAGTCTATCTGGTTAAAAGAGATCTCTGCAGTGGATATATTTGTGCAGTCAAGAATGAGCTAATGGTTTCACATTGAAACAGGCATGAGAAAAGGATGTATATTATCTCCATTGCTTTTTGGAATGAGAAACATATTAGCTAACACATCTTTATCAATGAATGTTAGAAAACGAGTCCTAAAATGCTATATTGAACCCATCTTGTTATATGGAAGTGAATCATGGACAATAGGCAAGTCTGCACAAAAATCACTGGAAGCAGCAGAAATGTGGTTTATTAGAAGAATGTTGCGAATCCCCTGGACAGCAAAAATAACTAATGAAGAATGTATGAGAAGAGCTGGAGAGACAAAAAACCTTGTCAGAAAGATAAGAGAGAGACAATGTACTTTCATAGGACATGCAATGAGAAGAGGGGGCATTGAAAATATTATAACAACAGGAAAAATAGAAGGAAGAAGATCAAGAGGAAGACCAAGAGAAACGATACTGGACAGTCTGACGGGATGGTGTGAGAGGAGATCACCAGCTGAACTGATGGCCTGCATGAAGGATCGGGTACTCTGGAGAAGCATAATAGCCAACGCCAGTCGGCACGGCACCTGATGATGATGATGATGATAAACTTTATAATGAAAAGATGCTGTACAGGTAAAACCGGCATTAACATTGGACCCAAATAGAAGATCTTGATTTTGTTGATGATGTAACTCTTATCAGTGACAATGTGAAATCGATGCAGGAAAAAACAGATTACCTATCTTCCTTGGCTAGCAAAATAGGTCTTGAAATCAACAAAGACAAAACAAAAATAATGAAACTTCTCATTAATCAAGAAAGAAAAATATACGTAGAAGGAACAGTTGTTGATGAAGTAAACCAATTTACATACATTGGCAGCTGCATAGAATATTAAGCTCTTGTAGTATGGATATATTTGTTCTTTTTTGTGTAATGTTAAGTGTGTTAATAAATGTTTTGTTTTTGGCAGGTGCAAAATCAGAAAGATAATTCTAGGATGCTGTATTACTGTATTACTTCTAATATTATTATTAGAAGGAGCAGCTGTTGATGAAGTAAACTAATTTGCATACCTTGTCAGCTACATAGACCAGGATGGTAACACCAGGAAGGAAGTTAGAAGTCAAATTGCGAAAGCAGCATTGTCCTTCAGAAATCTTGAGATCATATGGAATTCAAAAATTATAAGCTTAAAAAACCAAGTTAAGCTTATTCACTTCAAATGTGATATTCACCTTCATTTACACATGCGAAAGCTGGAAATCAACTAAAGAAATAGACAAGAAATTAAAAGACATTTCTTTTGAAAACATATCCCTCAGAAAAATACATGGTATAAAGTGGAATGAAGTTAAGAACAACACAGAAATAAGATAGAAGAGCAAACAACAACCAGTCTCATGGGTGAGCAGAAAAAGAAGATGGACATATGTAGGCCACATGATGAGAAGAAACAATCAGAGAATACCAAAACAAGCTATCAAGTGTAGCACAACAGGCCAAAAAAAAGAGGTCAACCACGTGAAACTCTAAAGAGGACATTGTTAAGAGAAGTCAGTTTAGTGGGCAGAAAATACCTTGATAATGTTGAAAGACTCGCTAAGAACAGGAATACTTGACAAACTATGAGAGCCCTATGTGACATTTAACGGCATGGGAAGGATATTCATTCATTCCTTTGCTTGTCCCTTGCGGAACTTTGCCTCCCAAACAGCACTCCTGTAGGCCTCTCGGTTGTGAGCAAGATGGCCTGCTGCTGCTGCATCCATTTCCAGATCATCAACGATGTCTTGCAGCCATCTTCGTTTCGGTCTTCCTCTTTTTCTTTTTCCCATTATGTATCCTTCCAATACGGTCTTCTCTAAAGTATCATGACGTTTAATGTGGCCAAAATATTTAAGTTTTCTCTCTTTAATCCTCTTTACTAGCCAGCCTTCTTCAATATTAAGCTCTTGTAGTATAGATATATTTGTTCTTTTTTGTGTCCACGATATTTGGAGAACTCTTCTATAGCATTTACATTCAAAGGCATTTATGTGCTTCTCAGCTGTTTTGTTAAGTGTCCAGGTCTCACAGGCATATGTTGCGATGGGAAAGATGCATGCCCTTAAAAATCTTATTTTTGTGGTTCTGTCTATTCCTCTCCACAGATTCTTTATTTGTTTTACTTTCTGAAGAGCAATAGATGTCCTCCTTTTAATTTCCCGCATTGTATCTCCATTATTAGTTAGTAGTGATCCAAGATATTCAAAACTCTCCACTTCTTCCAGTTTGTGTGTGTTCAAAGTGTTTTCAGTCATCCATATTTTCCTGCTGATTTCTGTATATTTCCCCCAAAAAAATGAAATTTTGTATATACTGGAGTTTCCACTACTTATATTTTGTTATGCTATGCTAATTGAATTGTGACTTGTCTTTTTTCTTTTCACATTTTTTTTCATAGACATAATGAGTAGTGAGGTATATTTCACCAACAGCCATATTCAGCTAAGGTAGCATTGGGTAGAAGAATATCACTCCAGTATCAGAACACATGTAAAAACAGACATCTTGAAATTACTAACATATATACTAGAAATGTACAATTCTGTTAAGAATATTAGTTATTGATTTAGTGCAGTGGCTGTTACAGTGTACAACTTTGATTTTCAGGCACTACAAGGAGGTGACAGATGAGGATGTTTATAAATATCCATTAGTGTCTGGTCAAGGAAAGTGGGTGAGTTTTTATACAAAGCAGAAGTTTAGACCAGTGTCCCAAAACTAAGAATATTTGTTCATATGAATGTTTCTAATGCATTAATGGAATCAACTCAACTGTTGTTTATCTTCTTTTAATATTGAAAAAGCAATGTTAATGTGTTGTTGAATCTAATAATTTGTTGTGTTGTTTGTATTGAAGCTTTATTTTCGATCCTGACACAGTATTCACTCATTTATTAGGTGCTGTGCTGTTAGACATTGTCATTGTATTCATCTGTTTTGTACATGCAGGTTGTGAATATATTTAAAAAAAATTTTACAAATAGAAAACAATGGGCTGTTCACACAGTAAAGTAATAGAGCACAGTCTGTATGGTTCAGTCAGTCAGTCATGTGCATGTCCCTTGCGGAACTTTGCCTCTCTAACAGCTCTCTTGTAGGCCTCTCGGTTGTAAGCAAAATGCTTTGCTGCTGATGTGTCCATTCACAGATCATCAACGTCTTGCAGCCATCTTCACCTTGGTCTTCCTCTCTTTCTTTTTCCCATTATGCACCCTTCCAAGACAGTCTTCTCTAGATTATCATGATGTTTAATGAGTCCAAAATATGTAAGTTTTCTCTGTTTAATCTTCCTTACTAGCCAACCTTCTTCAATATTAAGTTCTTGTAGTATGGAAATATGAAGGGTGATCAAAGTTCTCAGCATAAGGTACAACGGATTATTTGTGGACAACACTTTTGGGTTATTTCTCAACATAGTCCCCTTGCAAGTTTATGCACTGAGTCCAGCGATCCTGGAGTCCCCTTGCAAGTTTATGCACTGAGTCCAGCGATCCTGGAGCATATGGATCCCTTCTTTGTAAAAGTCAGCATCTTGTGCCAGTAGAAAGCAGTTTACAGCATGAATGACGTCATCATCTGAAGCAAATTTGCGACCACTGAGCTCCTTTTTTTGAGTTTGGTAAAGAGGTAATAGTCCGAAGGGGCCAAACCTGGGGAATAAGGAGGATGTTCAAGAAGCTGTAAGCCACATTCATGAATGGCAGCCATTGCCACCGCCGACTTGTGAACTGGAGTATTGTCTTGCTGAAAGATGACTCATCTCGTCAATTTCTCTCGACGCTTTTCCTTCAGTTTGACCAACAGTTGCTTCACAAGATTAGCATAATAGACCCCGGTGATTATTCTGCCCTTTTGAAGATAGTCTACCAATAGCACAAAGATAGTCTACCAATAGCACACCCTCTGAATCCCAAAAGATGGAACCCATTACTTTGCCTGCAGACAGAACAACCCTTGCTTTCTTTGAAGGTGGGGATCCATGATGTTTCCACTGGTTTGACTGTTCTTTGGTTTCTGGTTGAAAATGATGAACCCAAACCTCATCCATAGTCACAAATTGCTGAATAAACTTTTCAGGATCTGCAGAAAAATGGACAAGATTGTCTCTTGACATGTTGAGACGCTGTCGTTTGTGATCATCTCCAAGAAGTTTCGGGACCCTTCATGTAGAGACCTTTGTCATTTGAAGATCATTGTGAATAATGGCATGAACATGTTCCTGGGAAATGCTAAACTATGTAGCAATATACTGCTCAGTTAGTCATCGATCCTCCATTATCATGTCATAGATTCTGCCATTGGTTTCATCGATGGTTACCGTTCTTGGTCTTCCTGGATGGGGATCATCTTCCAGACTCTCCCTTCCATGTTTGTTTGAATTGAGCTGCCCATTTCTTCACTGTGCTGTAAGAAGGGGCACTCTCCCCTAGAGTCTCTACCATATCCTCATGGATCTCCTTCCATGATAAGCCCTTGATGCAGAGGTAGCAAATGACTGCTTGATGAAAAATTTTATCCTTTTTTTTCAGTTTCTGCCACCCCTTACCACTTCAGTAGCCTGTAAAAAAAATTGGTTGCAGTTAAATTTCTTTAAAGTTGGTGTTTAATCCTACATTAACCTGATCTACAAATTCACCTAATATCAACTGTGCGTTTTCAAGTATTTGTACCATAGGCCAAGAACTTATCAATCACCTCTCGTATTAAGTTGTATAAATGGAGAAAATTTTGTTTGTTTATATACTGCTTTGAGCACAACTTTACACCATGCATACCATGCAGTACTTATTTATGCTGCTTACATTGAGAATTTTAAAGTAGTAGACATTTGTGACATAGCAGATATTCTCAATTACACAGTACATATAAGACATAATGACTACTTGAATAGAAATTTTATCCATTTTCTCATTTTCTGCGACCCCTTACCACTTCAGTAGGCTGTAAAAAAAAATTGGTTGCAGTTAATTTCTTGAAACTTGGTGTTTAATCTTGCATTAACCTGATCTACAAATGCACCTAATATCAACTGTGCATTTCAAGTATTTGTACCCTATGCCGAAAACTTATCAGACACCCCTTGTATTTGTTCTTTTTTGTGTCCATGATATTTGAAGGACTCTTCTGTAGCATTTACATTCAAAGGCCTTTATGTGTTTCTCAGCTGTTTTGTTAAGTGTCCAGTTATCACAGGCATATGTTACAATGGGAAAGATGCATACCCTTAAAAATCTTAATTTTGTAGATCTGTCTGTTCCTCTCCACAGCTTCTTTAGTTGTTTTATTTTTGTAGAGTAATAGATGTCCTCCTTTTAATTTCCCTCATTGTATCTCCATTATTCATTAGTAATGATCCAAGATATTCAAAACTTTTCACCTGTTCCAATTTTTCCTTATTGATATATATTTCAGCTGCCTTGTTTTGCCAGTTGTCATTAATTTATTTTTCTTTGCTTTAAGATAAAGGTTTTGCTCCTTGCTCTTCTTACGGACTGACATAATTAGTTTTTCCATTCCTTCTTTTGTGTTGTGGACGGTAATACTGTGTCATCAGCATATCTAATCTCTGGTATTTCATAACCTCCCATTGTTATGGCATCATAATATTCTTTATCTACATCTATTCTAACATTCCTCATTATATTTTCAGTATACAAGTTAACAGTTAACAACTAAGGCGACAGTATGCAACCCTGATGGACCCTTGTTTTATGTCAAACTTCAAAGTTGTTGTTTCATCATTTATTCTTACTGCTGTCTGTTGGCCGAGTTACAGCAGTGATGTAATTGTGTCACATGTGTTGGAAATCCCATTTTTTCCGTTATTTCCCAAAGTTTCTGATGTTGTAATCTGTATAGTTAGCCTTGAAAAATACTAAATACTTAAATGTCTAAAAGTGCGTTGTATTTTTTTTAGACTAACGTATACACTGAGCTCTATTTTTTTTTTTTTTTTGGATGTGTCACTTGGTCAGCAACTGATATGTTTTGTCAAGGTCCTTCTTATTTTCTTTTTTTTTTTCCCATTGAGTTTTCCAATGTTTTCTCAAACAGCTGAGAAACACATAAATGCCTTTGAATGTAAATGCTACAGAAGAATAATTCAAATATCATGGACACAAAAAAGAACAAATATATCCATACTACAAGAAATTAATATTGAAGAAGGCTGGCTAGTAAAGAGGATTAAGGAGAGAAAACTTAAATATTTTGGACACATTAAACGCCATGATAATCTAGAGTCTTGGAAGGGTTCATAATGGGAAAAAGAAAGAGAGGAAGACCAAGGCGAAGATGGCTGCAAGACATCGTTGATGATCTGCAAATGGATGCATC
Source organism: Achatina immaculata (assembly GCA_009760885.1). Taxonomy (NCBI): domain Eukaryota; kingdom Metazoa; phylum Mollusca; class Gastropoda; order Stylommatophora; family Achatinidae; genus Lissachatina; species Lissachatina immaculata. Next base: position 1,652,672 of record CM019704.1, read on the forward strand.
AGCAGCAGGCCATCTTGCTCACAGCCGAGAGGCCTACAGTAGTGCTGTTAGGGAGGCAAAGTTCCGTAAGGGACATGCAAATGAATGAATATTTTCCAATGACTGTCAGGTTCTCTAACTTACATTTTTTATGATGTGTCAAGTTGCCCTGGCCATCATCTAATGTTTACAGTTGACTCTCCCCAGTGCTTTGATTATTAATATGAAGAAATTTAACTGTATATGGGTAAATGGCGAGAGTAACCATGACTCACTTAACGTAGTCAAATTAGTGGCAGCCATGAGTGAATTAATCAAATTTCCACTGCGCCATCACTGAGTTCAGAAGTACAGGACCTTGTGCTGTGATTATGTAAGTTATTTTTCACACTATGACCTCTTTGCGATGACACCAGATGAATTGGCTACGCAGGCCAAAGATATCTTAGTAACAACAGCTAAAGACATGGTTCCAGTAAAGAAAACACAAAAGAAGAGATGGATCACAGCCGGTACACTCGAACTGATAAAACATTGTAGAGAAATGAAGACACAGTGGAGAGTGACAAACAACAACAAAGATAAATATAAAACTTTAACAAAAGAAGTACGAAGAAACATAAGAAAAGACAAAAAACAATACATACAAGATTGTTGTGAAAGAATAGAAGAACATCAGAGGTGTGGAAGAGATAGTGAAATGTTTAAAGAAATGAAGACATTGACGAGAAATGTCACACCTAAGCTAAATGTAATTTGTGATGAGATGGGGAATACCCTGACAGAGACAGAGGAAATTCTGGAAAGATGGAAGGAATATTGCAAAAGAATGTATGAAACAACCGACTGTGAAAGCAGAAATCAACAGTGTGAATTATTATTGCAGGAGAAAGAACCCGAGCCGACAATGGAAGAAGTTTTATGGGCAATAAAGAGTCTGAAAAATGGTAAATCACCAGGATGTGATGAGATAACCGCTGAATTTATTAAAGCAGGAGGAAAGGAGTGTGCAACAATCTATCATGCACTATGTAAAAAGATATGGCATTCAGGTATTTGGCCAAAAGAATGGAAAAGAACTGTATTCATTCCACTGCCAAAAAAGGGTAACCTGAAATTATGCACCAACTACAGAACTGTTGCCCTGATTAGTCATGCCAGTAAAATTCTGTTAAAAATCATAATGGGTAGACTTCGAAAGAAAATAGAAGAAGAAGTCAATATGGTCCAAGCTGGCTTCAGGCAAGGAAGAGGATCAAGAGATCATATATTCAATCTAAGATTAATAATAGAGAAATGCAGGGAGTTTAATGTGAATCTATATTTATCCTTTATAGACTACTCAAAGGCATTTGATTGTGTACAACACCAGAAACTTTGGGAAATAATGGAAAAAATGGGATTTCCAACACATTTGATACAATTAACATCACTGCTGTATTTAGACCAACAAGCAGCAGTAAGAATAAATGGTGAAACAACAAGTTGGTTTGACATAAAACAAGGGGTCCGTCAGGGGTGCATATTGTCACCCTACTTATTTAACTTGTATACTGAAAATATAATGAGGAATGTTAGAGAAGATGTAGACAAAGAATATTACGATGCCATAACAGTTGGAGGTTATGAAATACCAGAGATTAGATATGCTGATGACACAGTATTGCTGTCCACAACACAAGAAGGAATGGAAAAACTAATTATGTCAGTCCGCAAGAACAGCGAAGAGCAGAACCTCTATCTTAATGCAAAGAAAACTAAAGTGATGACAACTGACAAAACAAACAAGGCAACTGAAATATGTATCAATGAGGAAAAACTGGAAGAAGTGGAGAGTTTTGAATATCTTGGATCACTACTAACTAATAATGGAGATACAATGAGGGAAATTAAAAGGAGGACATCTATTGCTCTTCAGAAAGTAAAACAAATAAAGAATCTGTGGAGAGGAGCAGACAGAACCACACAAATAAGATTTTTAAGGGCATGCATCTTTCCCCTCGCAACATATGCCTGTGAGACCTGGACACTTAACAAAACAGCTGAGAAGCACATAAATGCCTTTGAATGTAAATGCTATAGAAGAGTTCTCCAAATATCGTGGACACAAAAAAGAACAAATATATCTATACTGCAAGAGCTTAATATTGAAGAAGGCTGGCTAGTAAAGAGGATTAAAGAGAGAAAACTTAAATATTTTGGCCACATTAAACGTCATGATAATTTAGAGAAGACCATATTGGAAGGATACATAATGGGAAAAAGAAAGAGAGGAAGACCGAAACGAAGATGGCTGCAAGACATCGTTGATGATCTGGAAATGGATGCAGCAGCAGCAGGCCATCTTGCTCACAACCGAGAGGCCTACAGGAGTGCTGTTTGGGAGGCAAAGTTCCGCAAGGGACATGCAAAGGAATGAATGAATGAATGACCTCTTTGCTCTCAAGTGATGGATACAGTATTCACCCTACAACTTCAGTAACTGCATATACAAGCCCAAAATCCTCTGACTGCTCTGGATGCAAAGGTATAGGATAGCACCCACTTCCTTATTGCATCTACCTCCAGAAAGCCAGCTAATAAATGGATTCCATGCTATAGTGTGAAGGATTTGAATCCCCAGTAAAGGGGAGCCAGTTGAGTACTTGGGCATCTGCAGCAAAACCAGATTGCAAGCCTCTTAGACTCTACAAGGTCTCAGGACAGAATTATCATAACACTGCATGTTGATCCTTCAGCAGCAGACTGACATCAAAGGAGGGAAAAAGAACAAATCAGCTGCACCCATGACATCAAACCAAACCAAACTGACAAGTCCAGCTAATTTTGATTGTATGTTTCTTATGTCCTTAGTTAGTTTTCAGTGTTTTGCAAACTCACTGAAAACTTCATTTGACTTTCTGGCATGTCAAGGTATATGTTGCTTTTTTTCTTTTTTTGTTGAAAATTGTATTTCTTTTGCTTCCAGTTTCTGTTTCATCTCTTTATTGTCAAAGTCTTTCAGGCACAGATGAATATTGGCTTTGTATAGCATTATAATGACCTTTTTTTAACAGTAAAAGATATTATTTCATAGTTTCTTAATATTGTAAAATAAATTTGTTTTTGCCATTTCTTTTCTTCATGTGCTATGCTTTTGCCATCTAATGGCATTATTATTCCACATTATACTTAGTTTATGTACTTGTGTTAGTCCTTTTCTTGTCAGATGTGTTTTGTACTTTCATTAGGTGATTTCCCATTGAGCTAACATATTATGTGCAAAGTACATTCCAGCCCCCAAAAATCTGAGTTTATTTGAAGTCCATAGACATAGGAAATACCATATTTCCTGCCATATAAGATGCACTTGTGTGTAAAGTGCACCTATAATTTGGTAAAGAGTATTTTGGAAGGAAAAAAACTTACATTCTCCATAAACTATAAACTAGAGCATGCACAGAACAAGGCATTGAGAGTGGTCTTGGGTTGCACCAGGGATACTCTGGTGGTGGCCATGAGCTTTCTGCTTGATATGCTGAGTGTGAGGTCTAAACACATGCTCAGGTAAAGGCATACATCAGGGTTGCTGGCATGAAGGATCATCCTCTCCATAAGGAGTTGGGGTTAATAAAGGGAAGACGCATCAGACAAGGCAGATCGCAGAGGATACAATAAAGTCAATTTGCATTCTAGATGAAGTGCCTAAATGTGATGCCTGGTTACAGGTACAGGACCGACCTCAACTAACAAAGGTTGTTATACAGAAGGGCCGTGAATGTTGAGACTGGGCACATGGAGTAGTTGAACTCTGGGTTCAAGATCTTATCCAGCATCACTGTGGGTCTTCCGACAGAGTAACATACAGATGGCTCAGTGACTTGGTACAGCAGAAGTGGTTGGGGTTTTGTTGTCTACTGAAATGAAAGAGTATTGGCACAGGGTTCGGGAGGCTTTGAAGTCACCACTTCAAGCATGTGTCGGCAACAATGGAATGGTTAGTTGCTCAAGATGTGGTTAATGGTGTCATTGTAACAGATTCACAGTATGCTTTATAAGATTGAGAATTTGTTTCAAAAACAATGAGTTCAACTATTAAGCCAGTCATCTGTGACAAGCCTAATGTGACTTTACTGTCTAAGACATGCGGGAGTACAAGTTCATGGCAATGATGTGGCAGACAGACTTGTTGGACAAGCTGAAACAAATGGCAGACTGACAATGGACAAGGGTGACATTGCTAAGGCTGTATTGGACAGACTGCGGGAAAATGAAGAATGGGAATGGAAGAACAATATGTAGCTGTGAAGAGATTGCTGGAGCTAGGACAGATTAAAGGTGTTGGCAGGAACTTCAAACTGTGTGGCAGAAAATGCATCATAAACAACCAACATTTAACAGGAGCTATTAGCAAACATACTCTTGGACTGATGCTGCTGCATCCATGGGGTCTCGAATGCAGTGAAGCCGGAGTCTGAATTTTGAACTTTGAAAATCATAGCTCTCCACTCAAAAATGTTTTGCTCCAAGAGTCTGTGTCACTGAATATTCTGCTACAGAACTTTTAACCAAAACATCCAGCTAATCTTATGGTAAGGATTTGTCTGTTATTCTCATAATATGGCCAGTCCATCACCACCTCCTCCTTTTAGTCACTACCAAAGTTGTCTTTCTCTCTCTTAACAAGACCTGACTGGGGTATGACAAGGTGATTTTTGGAGTTTTTTTTTTTAAGTGCATCTTATATGGTGGGAAATAATGTATTTCATAGTATAAATAAGCTCTTCTGGACGGACATCGTAGTTCGTGAAAGTAAAAGTAAAGGTCTCAGTCTGAATAAAGACTGAAGTGGTGGTCATCTCAAAGAAAAGAATACCACCAAAATGTAGCATTACTGTCGATGGCACAGAACTAAAAAAAGCTGATAGATTCAAGTACCTAGGAACAATTATAACAACTGATGAGAAATTCACAATGAAATAAAAAGTAGACGTGGTCAGGCCAAGTCAGTATTCCAGAAAATGAGAAACATCTTGTGCAACAGATCCATATCAATGGAAACAAGATTCCAAGTACTTAAATGTTATGTCGAGCCAATTTTATTTTATGGATGTGAAGGATGGTCCATGAATAAGAGAGTACAGCAAGAAATGGAGGCTGTGGAAATGTGGTTCATAAAAATGATGTTGAAGGTACCATGGACAGCTAAGAAGAAACCAACAAAGAAGTCTTAAGAGAGGCTGGAGTTAAAAGGCAAATTACAGCAAAAATTAGAGGCAGAAAAGCGAGATTTGTAGGACATTTTCTGAGAATAGGAAAATTGGAACACATTGTGGCAACTGGAAAAATTGAAGGAAGAAAAGACAGAGGAAGACAGAGAGAGAAGTTACTGGATGGGCTGTCAATGTGGCTAGGAAGAAAGTCACCAGGAGATCTCATAATCAAGTCTAAAGACAGGGAATTGTGGAGAGAAATGATCACCTATGCCATAAGGCACAGCACTTGATTGATTGTATAAATAACTATTTCTGTGTAATTTATTGTAATTGTTAAGTAATAATTATAAAATACACTAATGAATTAGTAATAAAATGTAACAAAATAATTTGTTTATTATTCTTACCATTATTCCTCTTTAGCACTTACTGTAATTGTAGCTGAAGTTCCTGCTCCTTCTTTGACTAGCAGTTGAGGTTCAGTTTCTCTGACTTCTTTCTTGAGAGTCAACTTCATTTACTTGCCACCATTAATCTTTGTTTCATAAATCTCATGATAGCATTATCAAAAACATGCCAGAGACACCAGTTCCATGGAGATTTTCTAGAACAACATTTATTATTTACTTTTTGTTTCATTAGGTGCTGTCTAAAATTAAGATTGTTAAAACTGATAGAATATCTGATGGTGCATATGCAGAGATTATATTTAGGAGATTAATAAACTTATTGTTTTGGTGCTGTCTATTTATACACAAGATTACTACAGTAAAAATGTGCAAAGCTGTGAGAGTAAGCATTCTCTAGTAACAAAATATGATGTACTGATTTGCACCTTCACTAGACAATAATGTTAAAAACAAAGAAAAGGAGAACAGATACTTACATCTTACATCTTGTTACATCCTTCCCATGCCGCTAAACATCACATGGTAGTTTTCCAAAATTTCCTGTTTTCTTGGCGAGCTTTTCAACCTCATCAAGGGAGGTTATCCCTACTAAACTGGCCTCTCTTAACAACATCCTCTTTAGAGTTTCATGTGGTCGACCTCCTTTTCTTTGACCTTTTGTGTTCCAATTTATAACTTGTTGTGGCATTCTCTGGCTGTTTCTTCTCAGCACATGACCAACATATGTCCATTTCCTTTTTCTGATCACCCATGAGACTGGTTGTTTGCTCATCTGTCTTATCTCTACGTTGTTCTTGAATCTTTTCCACTTTATACCAGTATTTTCCTTAGGCATTTGTTTTTGAAAGAGTCCAATTTCTTGTCTATTTCTTTAGTTATTTTCCAGCTTTCACATGCATAAATGAGGATGGATATTACATTTGAATAGAATAATCTAAACTTGGTTTTTATGGTTATAACTTTTGAATTCCATATGTTTTCAAGATTCTTGAAGGTCATTGCTGCTTTTGCAATTTGAATTCTAACTTCCTTTCCGGTGTCACCATCCTGGTCTATGTAGGTGCTGAGATATGCAAAATGGTTTACTTCTTCAACAGCTGTTCCTTCTACATATATTTGTCCTTTGTGGTTAATGAGTAGTTTCATTATTTTTGTTTTTTCCTTGTTAATTTCAAGAATTATTTTACTAGCCATTGAAGACAGGGTATCTGTTTTTACTTGCATTGATTTCACATTGTCACTGATAAGAGTTATGTCATCTGCAAAATCAAGATCTTCTATTTGAGTCTGATGTACCCAATCAATGCCTGTTTTACATGTGCAGCATTTTTTCATTATGAAGTCTATGGCAATTCGAAAAAGCAACAGAAGTACGAGGGGAAGTCACTAAGTAACTCGCAAATGCCTGATACAAAAAAACTAAATGCGACAATTTAAAAGTTTTCAACCTACATTATTCCTCTATTTCTCAACATAATCGCCACCAACATTGATACATTTTTCCCATCATGTAATCAGTGATGCAATACCCATAGCATAAAAATCGAGAGTCTGATTTCTGAATCATTTTTTTACTTCTGTTTCCACCTCTTCATCACTCAAGAATCTTCTCCTCCCAAGGTGGTTTTTCAATGGACCAAACAGGTGAAAATCACTTGTAGCTAAGTCAGGACTATAGGGTGGATGTTCAAGAACTTCCCAACCCAACTGGCTAATTTTTTCTTGGGTTAACCGAGGCGTATGTAGTCTGGCATTGTCATGAAGGAGAAGCACACCTCTAGTCAGCAGACCAGGATGTTTTCTTTGAATTGCATCCCATAGCATCGACAGAACTTCACAGTATGATACAGAATTCAAACTGTCACCATACTTCTGGAAGTTCGTTAACAACAATCCTTGATAATCCCAGAACACTGTCAGCATAACCTTCCCCGCAGAAGGCGTAATCTTGAATTTTTTTTTGTGCATGGTGATGATGGGTTGCATTGAGGCACGTTTTGATTCAGGTTGGTATTGGTGCACCAAAGATTCGTCTCCAGTAATAATCCTGTGGAGCATGTCTTCACCTTCATATGCGTAATGACAGAGATTCTGCAATGACAAACCAAATCGGTTCATTTTATGTTCATCATTCAGATCTCTGGGTACCCAACGTGAGCAAACTTTCCGAAAATTCAATTGCTCATTCATTATCCTGTAGGCTAAGCCATGTGAACATCTGATTGCACTTGCTACACTGTGGTCTATCGTTACTCGTCTATCAGCTCTGATAATCTCATTCACACATTGCACAGTCACTTCTGTTGCAATCTGAACAGGACGGCCAAGTCAGACTTTGACAACAATTTTGGTGCATCCCTGAGAAATTATTTTACCCAGTTATAGACCGCTTTATGTGATAAACACTTTCTTTTCAGCATAAACTGTAATTATTTTCTTATGAATGTCCTCAATGAATATCCTTTAGCCTACAAAAATCACACTACACTTCTCTGTTCTTCTTTGGTACACACTGACAGTTGAGTAGCTATTTTGTTATTGCTTTGTGCATGCGCACGTAACTCCCAGCGCCCCCAGCATACAACTATTATAAAGTTTCATGATGGTACTATCTAAGAATATATTTAAATACTACCTGATAACTTCCACTGATAAAACATTTCAATTTGTGAGTTACTTAGTGACTTCCCCTCGTAATATACATCATTGTTTCACGCCTGTTTCAATCTGGAACCATTCGCTCATTCCTTCTTCTGTGTTGACTGCACAGACATATCCATTGTAGAGGTCTCTAATGATGTTGACAGTCTTAGATGGTATTCCATATATTCTTAAAATTCTCCACAATGAATCTCTGTGTATGCTATCAAATGCCTTTTTAAAGTCTATGAAGTTCAGGATTAATGGTCTTTGCTTTTCAATATGTTCTTCAAGTATTATTCTTAGAGTAAAGATCTGGTTGAGACAGCTCCCTTTTTGAAATCCTGCTCGTTCTTCTCTCATTGCAGCAAGCACTATATCTTGAATTCTGTTCATAATAACTTTGCAAAATACTTTTGACACAACTGATAGTAACTCTCTAGTTATTACAATCACTAAGGTTCCCTTTTTTAGGTATTTTAATAATGATTCATTTTTTTCCTTTTAGAAGGAACCTTTTCTTCCTTCCAAACTTTATTAAACATTCTGTGTAGTTGGTTCATGTTGTCAATGTTAATAGCTTTTAACATTTTGGCTGTTATTTCATCTTCACCCACAGCTTTGTTGTTAGCCATTAGATTCACTGTTGTTTCAGTTTCATGCAATGTAGTTTCATCTAGGTGGTCATTTAGTTGTGGGAATGGTAAGTCAGTTTCAAGGTCTATCAATTCTTTTGTTTGTGGTTGATTAAGTATTTCTTGGAAGTGTTTTGGCCATCTTTGCTTTTGGTCTTTAATTCATTCATTTGCATGTCCCTTGCGGAACTTTGCCTCCCTAACAGCACTCCTGTAGGAGTGCTTTTTAGATTGTGAAAAAGATGGCCTGCTGCTGATGCATCCATTTGCAGATCATCAACGATGTCTTGCAGCCATCTTTGACTTGGTCTTCCTCTCTTTCTTTTTCCCATTATGTACCCTTCCAAGACGGTCTTATCTAGATTATCATGACGTTTAATGTATCCAAAATATGTAAGTTTTCTCTCTTTAATCCTCTTTGCTAGCCAGCCTTCTTCAATATTAAGTTCTTGTAATATGGATATATTTGTTCTTTTTTATGTCCATGATATTTGAAGAACTCTTTTGTAGCATTTACATTCAAAGGCATTTATGTGTTTCTCAGCTGTTTTGTTAAGTGTCCAGGTCTCACAGGCATATGTTGTGATGAGAAAGATGCATGCCCTTAAAAATCTTATTTTTGTAGTTCTGTCTGTTCTTCTTCACAGATTCTTTAGTTGTTTTACTTTCTGAAGAGTGATAGATGTCCTCCTTTTAATTTCCCTCATTGTATTTCCATTATAAGTTAGTAGTGATCCAAGATATTCAAAACTCTCCACTTCAAATTTTTCCTCATTGATTCATATTTTAGCTGCCTTATTTGTTTTGTCAATTGTCATCAATTTAGTTTTCTTTACATTAAGATAAAGGTATTGCTTTTTGCTGTTCTTATGGACTGACATAATTAGTTTTTCCATTCCTTTTTGTGTTGTGAACAGTAATACTGTGTCATAAGCATATTTAATCTCTGGTATTTCATAACCTCCAGTTGTTATGGCATCGTAATATTCTTTGTCTACGTCTTCTCTATCATCATCATCATCATCATGTGCCGTGCCGACTGGCGTTGGCTATTATGCTTCTCCAGAGTACGTGATTCTTCATGCATGCCATCAGCTCAGTTGGTGATCTCCTCTCACACCATCCCGTCAGACTGTCCAGTATCATTTCTCTTGGTCTTCCTCTTGATCTTCTTCCTTCTATTTTTCCTGTTGTTATAATATTTCCAATGCCCCCTCTTCTCATTGCATGTCCTATGAAAGTACATTGTCTCTCTCTTATCTTTTTGACAAGGTTTTTTTGTCTCTCCAGCTCTTCTCCTACATTCTTCATTAGTTATTTTTGCTGTCCAGGGGATTCACAACATTCTTCTAATAAACCACATTTCTGCTGCTTCCAATGATTTTTGTGCAGACTTGCCTATTGTCCATGATTCACTTCCATATAACAAGATAGGTTCAATATAGCATTTTAGTACTCGTTTTCTAACATTCATTGATAAGGATGTGTTGGTCAATATGTTTCTCATTCTCTGAAATGCAGTCTTTGCTTGGCCTATTCTGTTGCTAATTTCTGTTCTGCATTTCCCATCTGAAGTTATTACTGCTCCAAGGTATTTGAATTTCTGCACCTGCTTTAGAACAGTTCCGTTTAATTTAATACTGCATGCTTCTCTAACATTCCTCATTATATTTTCAGTATACAAGTTAAACAAGTAAGGCAACAATATGCACCCCTGACAAACCCCTTATTTTATATCAAACCAAGTTGTTGTTTCACCATTTATTCTTACTGCTACCTGTTGGTCTAGATACAGCAGTGATGTTAATTGTATCAAATGTGTTGGAAATCTCAATCTTTTCTGTTATGTCCTAAAGTTTCTGGTGTAGTACGCAATCAAATACCTTTGAGTAGTCTATAAAAGATAAATATAGATTCACATTAAACTCTCTGCATTTCTCTATTAATAATCTTATATAGTATATATGATCTCTTGGTCCTCTTCCTTGCCTGAAACCAGCTTGGACCATATTGACTTCTTCGATTTTCTTACAGTCTCCCTATTATGATTTTTAATAGAATTTTACTGGCATGACTAATCAGGGCAACAATTCTGTAGTTTATACATAATTTCAGGTTACCGTTTTTTGGCAGTGATATGAATACAATTCTTTTCCATTCATTTGGCCACATACCCGAATGCCATATCTTTTTACAAAGTGCATGATAGATTTTTGCACATTCCTTTCCTCCTGCTTTAATAAGTTCAGCTGTTATCACATCCTGGTGATTTGCCATTTTTCAGATTCTTTATTGCCCATAAAACTTCTTCTTTTGTCAGTTCGGGTTCTTTCTCTTCCAATAATAATTCACACTGTTGATTTCCACTTTCACAGTCAGTTGTTTCATACATTCCTCTGAAATAATCCTTCTGTCTTTCTAGAATTTCCTCTGTCTCTGTCAAGGTATTCCCCATCTTGTCACAAATTACATTTAGCTTAGGAGTGACATTTCTCATCAGTGTCTTCATTTCTTTAAACATTTCACTATCTCTTCCACACTTCTGATGTCCTTGTATTCTTTCACAACAATCTTGGATGTATTGTTTTCTGTCATTTCTTATGTTTCTTTGTACTTCTTTTGATAAAGATTTATATTCCTCTTTGTTGTTGTTTGTCACTTTCCATTGCATCTTCATTTCTCTGCGTTGTTTTATTAGTTCTAGTGTGCCTTCTGTAATCTATCCATTCTTTTGTGTTTTCTTTACTGGAACTATGTCTTTAGCTGTTGTTATTAAGATATTTCTGGCCTGCATAGCCAATTCATCTGGTGTCATCTCCTTCTGTACAGCCATCAGATTTCGAAAGTTCTTCACTTCTATACTGTATTGTTCTGGTATTTTTGTAAGATTAAATCGGAGTGGTCTTGATCCTGTAACTGTCTTTTTTATCTTTATCTTCATGCCTGCTATTAATAACTCATGGTCCATGTGACAATCAGCACCTGGTAAAATTTTTGCTGATGTTATACTTGATCTCCACCTTCTTTGCACTAAAATGTAATCTGTTTGATTCTTGGTTTTCCCATTAGGTGATGTCCATGTTTAAAGTCTTCTTGGATGTCATTTAAAAAGTGTGTTAATGATCATTAGCTCATTTTCCTTGCAAAACACCATTAGATTGTCACCTGCCTCATTCCCATGTCCTATGCTAAATTTCCCCTACAACATATCCTTCATCTTCTGCTCTTTCTGTACCAATCTTTGCATTAAAATCCCCCATTATTAATACAATATCATTTTTCCATACCTGGTCTATCGTCATTTGCAGTGTGTTATGAAAGTCTTCTACTTCCTCCTCTTCTGCTGCTGATGTAGGTGCATATATCTGGATAATTTTTATATTTCTAGGAGTGCCCTTAAGTCTGATAGTGAGGATTCTATCACTTACTGGATTATAACCTAGTAATGCTTTTGATGTTGATTTGTCCAAGTAAAAAGCCACTCCATTCTTTCCTCCTAATTCTCCACCAGAGTATGTAAAGATATTATCATTCTCACTCTTGAAGTGTCCTGATCCTTTCCATAGTCTTTACTTGATGTTATTAGTGTGCCTCAGTAGAGATGAACTGTGGAAAATTCTAAGATGGCATGGCTTCCCCCATAAGATAGTGAATGTCATCAAAGCCCTATACGAGGGTTTTCAGTACAAAGTGATCTGTGAAGAACATACCTCCAGCAGCATTAGGTTACAAACAGGAGTGAAGCAGGGATGTGTGCTATCGCCAACATTGTTTATCTTGGCGGTAAACTGGTTAATGAAGGAGGCAACATCAAACGCAGAGGATTACAATGGACCCTTGACACAGTGCAAGAGGACCTTGACTTTGCCGACGGTGCTTGCCTAGTATCAATCAGCCACAAAGATATGCAAAAATGATAAAATAAACAAACTAACTCAGAATGCAAACAACATAGGATTAAAGATCAATGTAGGAAAGACAAAGTTAATATAGCAAAATGTGAACAACAGAAATATACTAAAGTTCTAAGGACTGTAATAGCCGGAGGTGGTGTGACAGATATGCTCTCCACTCCAATTAAATGTCTACATGGCGTGTGTCACAGATAGCCTCTGACAGTCCAAGTCCAGCTTCTGGCCTTCTCGTGGTAGAACTGTTTAAACTGATAGGAGAAGGGGTGACAGGTGAATATCTGGCACCTGAAAACCAGACACTTTCGGGTAGATGAGACTCATTAGTCTTGGTTGGTAGCTCATCTAAGAGAAGGAAAGCTCTTGCTCGTGCTGGCAAGATTCTTCAACTGCCGTGCATGGGGTGAAACTCCTCCCGGCCAATGAAGAATAATGCGATTAGGGTTGCTGCACAACGCCGTTGTGGAAAAGGTGATGGAAAGGATTAAGTGAAGTAGCCAGTAGTCTCGCGGTCAGGGCTACTAATTTCATGGCACCTCTGCCCTAGGGGCTGGCCATGTCCTATATAAACCAATACTGGCTCAAATGCCTAAACCACCTTAACTTAGGGGTTAAACTAAGACTCTGCTGGCAAGATTCTTCAGCTGCCATGCATAAGGTGAAATTCCTCCCTGCCAATGAAGAAAAATGCAGTTAGGGTTGCCGCGTGGCACCTCTGTGGAAAAGGTGATGGAAAGGATTAAGTGAAGTTTAATTGGTATGGCCAGTAGACTTGCTGTAAGGGCTGCTTATATACACATCTTATATACACCCATACTGGGGCAATATGTCTAAACCGGCTTAACCCAGGGGTGAAACTTGATGGCTACACATATCACGGTACCTCCGCTCTAGAGGCTGGTCATGTCCTGTATACACCTATACTGGGATAATATGGCTAAACCGGCTTAACCCAAAGGTGAAACTCACTAGTGACGAGGATTTGTTTGCCTCGACAGGAGCTCTGTTCTGGTCACCACCAGGAAGGGTGGTGGCCATGACTGCAAAATGCTGAAGTCAGAAACACTAGACCAGTGCAGACTAGATAGGCAACCATCTCTCACTTGACGGGGATATATCCAAATCACATTGAGGTTTTCCGGTGAGAAAGTCCAACTCTGGACTGGATGGGCAACCACCTCTCACCCGGCGGGGATATACTGATATCCAAAATACATTGAGGTTTTCCGGTGAGAAAGTCCAACTCTAGGCTGGATGGGCAACCACTTCTCACCCGGCTGGGATATATTCATATCCAAACCACGTTGAGGTTTTTTTGGTGAGAAAGTCCACTCTGGACTAAACTGGTGCAATGAAAACCACAGTGTCGTGCAATGCCGCTTCTATGACCCACTGAGAATATAGGCCCAAGCCCCACCATGCTCTTAGCCTTCATCCTAAATGAGATTATCGCAAAAACCACAGGAGTAAATTCAGTAGGATCATGGGGCGATCTTGGTGGTACAAGCGAACGAAGAAGAAGAAGAAATGTACTCAGAGTAAATAGCAAGTTAGCAGAGGATGTCATCGAATTTGCATATCTTGGCAATAGAGTAGTAGAAAATGGAGACAGCACAAAGGACATCAACAGGAGACTTACAAGAGCACACTAGACTTTTGCAGTGCTGCAGACTATATGGAAATCTAAAAAACTAAGCATGAAGATGAAAATCAGGATATTTAATAGTTATGCTCTAAATGTACCACTCCTTGGATGTGAATGCTAGAAAATCACCATAACCATAGAAAACAAGCTGAATTCTTTCCAGACTAAATGTTTATGAAGAATTAGAAAAATATTTTGGCCAGACACCAAAAGAAATAACATCTTGTTGGCAGAAACACAGATGAAGCCACTGACAGCAATTATTGAGGAAAGACGCTGGCAATGATTGGAACATGTGCTCTGAATGTCTGACAACTCATTACCAAAAATAGCACTAAGATGGACACCACAGGGGAACAGAAGTAAGGGTAGACCAAAAGAGACATGGAGAAGGACAACAGAGAGGATGTTGAGCAGTAAAGGACTCACCTGGGCAAGAGCAGAAAAAAGGCAAAGGACAGGCATTTGTGGAAAACTCTTGTGGAAGCCACATGTGCCCTGGGCACTTAAGGTTCAAAGAGAGAGTTGTGTGCCAGTTTTGCTTAGGATTGGTCTATCTTTGGATGCAATAGTACCTGTTAGCCTCTTTTGTATGTTATAGAGAGTTTTGCTGTCTCCTCTTTTTGCTGCCTCCTGTTTTTGCAGCCTTCTCTGCTTCTTTTGCCATATTGTCCTTGTATTTTCTTTTATCCCTTCTAGCTGAACTTTTTTACTTTATTGTCTAGTTCTTTGTATGTTTGCTTTTCCCAAAATCTCTTCCAGAATCTGTCTTTACATTCAATGTGGCTAATTTGGCTGCTCATCTTTCATGTATGGATTTCCATGTGTTATCTGGCACCCATGCTTTTCTACTTGTTTTTTTTTTTTTTTTGCAGTCCAGTACTTGTTTTAGCTGCTGTAAATATTTGGAATCATGCTTTTAATATGATTCCCATTCTGCAAGGCTCTTTGCTGCCGCATTTGATATAATTATACCTACTCCTTGATATTTCCCATTGTCTCTGCCTGAATGTATGATTATAACTTGTGGTTTTCCACCAATCTTTTCCCCGCTTCTGGCCATTGCATTTTACTGATGGCCAGGATGCCTAAATAATATCTGTCCATTTTTTGGATTACCTGAGCAGTTTTTGATGATGCGACCATTGTTCTTACATTCCAGAATCTGATCTTTGTCAGATATTTGGGGCCGATGAATGTGTTCTTTTGGTTGTTGTCTGGGCTTGTCTGAGTTGGTATCTCCGATGGTCAATTGATTGTGTTGCGAGTTTCAGTAACAGTTTTTTCCCCATCTAGAGGCAACTCTAGATGGGTCTCAGGATAAGGTTGTTGGCCTTATGCCCAACTCCTGTTTTACGGTATGTGTCGACACAAAAGATTCATATCAAAGTATGGCGGCAAGAGTGTTAAAAAGCTCTTTTACAGATATTACACTTGAAAAAATAAAAATATAAATTTAAATTTTAAACAGTGACAATAACTCGGAAAAGATGTGAATGCAGTTGATTGATGTTTTTGTTATTGTTTTTCTTTCCTGTTGCTTGATAATGACATAGATAAAATGTTACACTGTTGTTATGTCACTAAACTTTGCTTTCTCCACCATTTTTATTGCTGATTGAGAAGAATAAGACGGCATCTCTATTTTACAAGTGGGGATTTAGTTTTTGAATTTTGTGAAATCAAAAAAACAATAGCACAGACATAACAGAAAGCTGTTTTCAGTCTTGTTCATGTGATAAGAAAATATTATAGTTAGAGTGGAAAACTGTTATTTATCTACATAGTGTACATTTAACTTGTTATCCTTATCAGTGCTTTTTGTGTAAGTGGTTTATAAGTGGTTTATATAGAGAAACTACTTTTTTACTGTGTTCTGAATAAGCATCTGGGCGTCTTCTAATCTGTGTGTTGGTAAAACCTATTTATAACTGGAGACATGACCTTAAGTGATTTGCTTTCAGGCTAGGCTTATGGGGATAATAGGAGTCACACGAGGATTTGGAGACCATCAGCTTGTCATACCAAACACGAAGATTAATGTGAAGCCATTCCTGACACCTGTTCCTGAAGTAAGTTGAAAGCTTAGAATGTAATTATTATGTCTGTGCTATGTGGTATGAGTACTGTATTTTCACAGATATATCACACACATTATGCACATTAAAATTTTTAAAACAAACTTCAGACCACCTTATGCATTATGCCCATATTATAAACCTTGTGTATTATGCCCATATTATAAACTTCTTATGCATTATGCCCACATTATATACCTTCATATGCATTATGCCAGTGGTTATCAACCCATTGGCTGCAGCCCAAAGATGGGCTGTGACAGGGAGTATTGTGGGCTGCTCTGAAATCTCAAAGCAGCCAGAAAAAGAGAGAAAAAAACTAGATTCAATAAAAAATTATTCCGCATTTTTCATGCAGTGTATAGGGGCAGACTGCACACATGCAAGCCGTAGAATTATAGATCGCTTTATTAGTATGTTCGCAGTGCAGCTATTGGAGAAAGGATGGTCCAGACAGCATTTCTTCCAGCATCAAACAGAAATGGAATGTGACGTACATAAAAAGATGGCTTCACTTTTGAAGTGTGACATCAGCATCTTTCAGACCATGTTGCTGAAACGTGCAGTTTTACAATGTAATTTTAGAGAACAGTTGGTGTAGATTCTGCGAGAGAGCAGAAGTGAAATATAATTCTCAGCATTTGTGTTTTAGTTTAAAAATATTTCATTGATTTGAGAGCCGCTATTTGGCCTTGGTGCTGTGTGTAATTTGCATTGGATTAATCATCATATTCCAGTTACCTACGTAGTGATCATGGAGACTATTTAGATAGCCTTTTATATTGTTTAAACTTTAAACCTTTAGGCGCAAAAATGGATCAGTTTGTGAACCATACTTCGACTGTGCGCAAACAAATTGATAGTAATGGCAGCAAAAGTCACGTTAATGTTGATACTTGTAAGAAAACTAAATATGGTTGAAAATATGATGTGGAGTATATTAATTATGGTTTCATTCCATCAACAAATGACCAAAATCTGCCACAGTGTGTTATTTGTTTGCAAATCCTCTCTAATGATGCAATAAAGCCAGCGAAATTGCGTCATCATCTAACTACAAGACATCCAGATCTACAGAATAAAACCAAAGAATTTTTCGAATGTAAAACCGAGGAATATAATAAACAGAAGACAGTATTACAAACAAGAGCCACTCTCATTGAAAAGCTCTTAACTCTTCCCTAGCCCAGAAAAAAAAAGCGGACGTTTCTGTCCATGCCACACAAAAAAACGCGGGTCTTGATATGTTAGGGGGTATAGTTGTAAAATGGAATGGAAAACAGTATTTCCATGTACTTCTGTGTTTCAAAGTATAACTAAATGTATGAAAATTTCATAAATGCAGAGTTTCTTAGGGAAAAAGAAGTAATGTGATGTTTTTAGACAATGACTGTGCCCAGGTCACCATTGGCTAGGTCTAGATCTACACTACTTACCATCTGAGATGTCTAGATCTACTTGTTGATCTCATATTGTGATTCTGTGTTGCATTCTCGCTAAATTAATGTCTGAAATAACTTCCTAACTACTTCTCCAGTTGTCTAATATGTCTAGATCTACTTGGGATACATTCAAGAGCAGTGGGGTGGTCACAGGCCATGTCCGTACCCCTGTCTGAGTGTTTCTTTTCCTTTTTCTCGCTCGGCATCGCTCGTAACTAAGGACTCTTTCACCATTTTTAAAAGTGTCACTGGAAACGTGGACGAAATATGTATAATCTAAATATTACACTGGTTGTTTTATTGAAACAAATGAATTGTCACTATAACGACTATGGCACACAACTCAGTAACCGGAAGTTATCACTATAGCGACTATGGCACGGGATGAGTTAAAGCATCATACCTGATTGCTCAGAGAATCACAAAATCAAAGAAACCACACACAATTGGAGAAGATCTAATCATGCCAGCTGATGTTGAGATTTGTGACGTATTGTTCAGCTCAGAATACACTACAAAACTGAAAACATTCACATCTCAAATGACACTGTCCGTAGAAGAATATCTGAAATGTCTGAGGACATTGTCGCGCAGCTAACTGAATGATTACAATCTACTAAGTGTGCTATTCAGTTAAATGAGTCAACTGACATTGCCGGTGAGTCACAACTGCTTGTTTATGTTCGCTGTTGTTGGCAAAATAGTATGCAAGAGGAATTTATTTTTTGCAAGTCACTGCCAGTGTGAGTGATGGCTGATGAAATATTTCGTGTTGTAAACAATTTTTTTCACAAGTTTTGGACTGCAGTGAACGAATTGCATCGGTATTTGCATTGACGGTGCTGCCACAATGACTGGCTACAACAGTGATGTTGTAACTCGCATAAAGCAAGTGTCACCCGAGATTGTAGGCTCCCATTGCATGATCCATCATGAGGCACTCGCTTCACAGAAGTTGAATGAAACCCTGGGATCTGTACTCGAAGACTGTGTTCAGATTATAAACTTCATAAAAACTAGCACAGTGAACAGTCGATTATTTACTCAACTTTGTACTGAGTCATATGCAGAACATAAGCATCCCCTAGTGCACTCTGCTGTGAGATGGCTGTCCAGAGGAAAAGTTCTTGCAAGGGTGTTTGAGCTCCGTTTAGAATTGTTGCAGTTTTTGACAGAACACAATTTCGACCTGGCAGATAAGGTTGCTGATATTGAGTGGCTTGCCATGCTGGCATACCTTGCTGACATTTTTAGCCTTTTGAACAGTTTGAACAAATCACTGCAGGGTAAAGATGCCAGTATACTCAAGACATACGGCAAGGTTGCAGCCTTTAAGAAGAAACTATGACTTCGGTGCATGCGACTTGAGAACAAATCACAAGACATGTTTCACTTGTTCTGTGAATTTATAGAGAGCAATGAAGTTAATGGCAAGATTCTGGAAGGGGTCACTGGTGTAATAAAAGGGCATCTGACATATCTTGCTAAATATTTTGACAAATACTTCACACCCGAAGACATTAAAGCGTACGATTGGATTCGTAATCCTTTTCAGTGTGTATTCTCTGAATTAACCAGTCATGCACAAGAAGAATTAGCGGAACTGTCTAGTAATCGCACATTACAAATCAAATTTAACGACCCTGCTGTGGATATCTCTTTTGGTGCACTGTTTCACTGGAATATCCATTTTTGTCAGCCCTGGCGATGAAAGTTCTTCTGCCTTTTTCAACAGCTTATTTATGCGAAGTTTCATTTTGTGCAATGACTGCCGTGAAAACCAAATATCATTCAAGAGTGAACGTGGAGGATGATCTTCAAGTGTGTTTGTCACAAATTCTAGACAGAATAGACATGCTGTCCTACTGGAAACAGTGCTATCTTTAAGGTAAATGAAAAGAACTTTTGTATGCCAATCAATATGCAGTTAAACATATAGAGAAAATATTACATAATACTTTATAAAATTAGATTTATACCTTGCAAATATAAAGCACTTTATTAGTGGGCCGCAAAAATGTTTGATTTTTAAATTTGGGCCATACAGCAAAAGGGCCTGAGAACCGCTGCATTATATTCATAAACTTCCTTATGCTTTATGTCCATATTGTAAACCTCCTTATGCATTATGCCCATATGAGTGACATACAAAAACTTTTAGCTGGTAGTAGAGGTTTAGGTGTGAAGTATAAACAGTAATTTGGTTCAGGGCCTTTCACTGAACACAAAATTTACACAGAAAATGAAACTGAAGTAGGAGAAGAATTTTTAAACATTTGACTTAATTTAAAAATGTTTGTCCATGGATGACCAAAACTACTGATCTTTTTCAATGGAAGTCATTGTGAAGGTGATGGATGGGTTGATTTTGAGTTAAAATACTTAAAATGGGTTAACTGCTGTTTTTAATGATTTTATATGTCTTGCATTATATACTGCAGTTATTTTATGTGAAATTTGTGATTTTCAACAAAAACAGTGCATTTCACAAATGTATATCTTCCATATTTGTGATAATCTTGTTATATTTTTTAATTTTAATTTTTTGTTTTTAGTAAAGTGCATATTTATGAATATGTTGTTTTTGATATTTTTAATGTTTTTATCAGTAAATCATACAGGAATACTTATTCAAATTAAAAATAAAAGTTGTTTCTAGATAGTTTTGATATACTTCCCCAAAGATCTTTCATGTCTGTTTTTGCTTTTATGTGCTTCTTATTTTGTTTCTGTATAGAAATGTGGTTTTTCCTCTTTCCTTTAAGGTTATTTAATGTAGGGTGTGTTGTGTTTCTTTTGTTTCTTTATCCTCATTTGTGTATGAATTTTACAGCACATTTGTTGACCCTTTAGTTCTGTTTTGCTCATAATTTTCATTTGATGGCATCTCACTGTCAGCAGAATCTGACTTATCAGTCATCATGGATTATTGTTCATGTCTGTGCTTTTTGTCTTTTTTCTAGTCTTTTCATATTTTTTTATGTTCATGTGAATAATTATTGTACTGGGTCTGGATATTTAGACACAGCATCTTTGTGAAGAATAGTGTTGATGCTTCTTGAGTTGTTAATGCTTTTGTAGTAGAGTCTTTTCTTCTGAGGTTCTTAACTTGTAGCAGTATATTAGAAGTGGACAATTAGCGTAATTTTTGTTTGAAAAGGAGAAAATAAGTACAGAGTGATTGGGAAAACCTGATCCTCTGGTTGTTGCTCGGCTAGGGAAAAAAGGCACAGTGAGGCACTAAAACAGGCAGAAAAAAGGATAAGGAAGAGAGCAGAGGACAAGGATTAGCAGACAACAAAAGGACTAGGAGACAACAAGATTGAAGAAAAATGACAGTTAGGACTTACGATCTAGAGAGAGTTGAAATTTGTATTTCAGATGGGAAGTTGTAGTTAGTCTATGAAATGTGTAACTAGTTTGTAATAGCTCATTAAAATAGAATATAGCAGGAGATCCCATTGGTGTTGAAGTCTTAGGACATTAGTAGACACTGGGAACTTGTTCTAAGTAGTTGCTTGAGGTTTACGACCTGAATGTGTATCTTTGGAATGGTTCTTGCCACTGTCACATTGTATCATTGTCATCCAGTGTACCATTAAAATCATTATAACTTTTAAGGTAGTTTCTGTGCTGCTATTTTGCCACTGAGAGGAAGTGTGAACCTGGTTAAAATTCTTCAGCAGATGTATAGTATGCAGATAACAAGGAGAGTACCACACAGAACTCCATCACCATCATCAAGGTCATTATAATTTGATAGCTGTTCCTAGCCACCTCAGTGGAGCCCGTCATATGGGTACATGCAATTGCAGCAAACAAGTGAATTAAGAATACAGCTTCATCATGTAGAGCAATAAATGGCTACAAACTCCATATCCAGTCCTTCTCAGTTGCACAGCAATAGCTAGTTAAATTGACCAAATTTATGCACAGCATTCATTTTAGTATATGTAGACATATAGACTTCTGGGTGGGCTTTTTTTTAAACACTAATGCCGGCATGTAAAATTCAACGGGATGCCACTTGATCCACCACATATTCTGAACTGGAAGTTGGGTGTAAGGCTAACAACCTTATCCTGAGACCCACTTAGAGGCAACTCTAGATGGGGAAAAAAGGAAGTGTTATGGAAACTCGCAACAAAACCAACCGAGGCAAGGGTGCTGCATCAGGGATGCCAAATTTGAAGAACTCAGAGATCAAAAGAATGTATTCATCTGCCCCAAATACATGACAGAGATTGGATTATGGAATGTAAGAACACTGGCAGCACCATTAAAAACTGCTCAAATAATCAGAGAAATGTATAGATGTCACCTAGATGTACTGGGCATCAGTGAAATGCAATGGCCAGAAGCAGGGAAAAGAATGGCAGAAAGCCATAAGTTAATAATACATTCAGGTAGAGACGATGGGAAATACCAAGAAGGAGTGGGTATAATTATGTAAAATGTAGCAGCAAAGAGCCTTATAGAATGGGAACCAATGAACAGTCGTATAATAAAAGCACGATACAAACTAAGACATGGAAGAATGACAATCACACAGTGTTATGCACCCATGAACGATGCAGATGATGAAATAAAAGATGATTTCTACCACCAACACCTGAACAATATCCCTAAACATCTTACATCCTTCCAGTGCCGTTAAACGTCACATAGGGCTCACATGGTAGTATGCCAAGTTTTCTTGTTTTCAGCAAGCTTTTCAACCTCATCAAGGGATTTTATGCCCACTAAACTGGCCCCTCTTAACAATGTCCTCTTCAGAGTTTCACATGGTTGACCTCTTTTTCTTCAGCTTGATAACTTGTTTTGGGATTCTCTGACTGTTTCTTCTCACCATGTGACTGACATATGTCCATCTTTTTTTTCTGATCACCCGTGAGACAAGTTCACAGCCACACATAAATGCAAGAGAAACTTTAGATCTTAAGCAAGAATTCAGCTAAACTGGGACTATATATTAACATACAAAAAAAAACAAAGATAATGAAAAGTAATAGTGCAAGCAATAGCCTCATGGTAATTGAGCGAGTGCCAATTGAGGAAGTAGAGTATTTCACATATTTTGGCAGCATAGTGGATAAATGTGACGTTTAACGGCACGGGAAGGATATAAGATAAGAAGATAGTGGATAAATATGTAAAAGTAACGGTAAAGGTAATCCTGTCCTGCCTTAGAGGCATATAGGGATGTGGTATTAGTTTTCGATAAATATGGGAGAACAGAAAAGGATGTTAAAGCTAGAATAACCAAGGCCAGGGCAGCATTTATCCACCTTAACAAAATATGGTCATCTAAGAGCATCTAATCTTAGGCTTTTCAATACAAGTGTAAAGACTGTCCTACTATATGGTTCAGAGAATGACCAAGAAATTACAACAGAGGATACAAACATTCATGAACTAGTGCTTGAGGAGGATTTTAAACATTAAATGGCAGGACAAGATCAGGAATGAGGAGGTCTGGGAAAGGGCAGGACAAGAACCTATGAACCTACAAATCATGTCTAGGAAGTGGAGGTGGATTGGCCACACTCTGAGGAAACCGACACCAACATAGCACTGATGTGGAATCCTCAAGGAAATAGAAAATGAGGAAGAGCTAGACATAGGAGAAGAGAAATTATGACAGTGCTCAGAGACAAGGGATGCACATGGAAGGAAGCAGAGAATAATTCCAAGAACAGGGATGACTGGAGAGCCTTTATTCATGGCCTATGCTCTGAAGGGTGGTGGTGGTGGCGGCAGCAGCAGCGGCGGCGGCTCCTCTGTCTTATCTCTGCATTGTTCTTGAAATCATTCCACTTTATACCAAGTATTTTCCTTAGGCATTTGTTTTCAAAAGAGTCTAATTTCTTGTCTATTTCTTTAGTTGTTTTCCAGCTTTCGCATTCAAGATTTTTGAAGGTCAGTGTTGCTTTTGCAATTCTAACTTCCTTTCTAAACATGAACTTTCTAAAGTCCCTAAATGCCAAGGTTGGAAAAGATAACACTGATATCAGAAAAGTAATAGGGAAAGAAGGAATTGACACAGTAAATCAGAATGAAGAAAGATTACTTGAACTATGTTTAACAAGGGCATGATCATAGGAGGAACAATATTTCCACACAAAAAGATACATAAATCAACATGGATATCTTCAGATGTTAGAACCAGAAATCATATAGACCATTTTCATATTAGGAAGAAATTCAGAACATCTCTGATAGATGTAAGAGGATATAGAGGTCCAGATGTCAACAGTGACCACATTATATGTATAGGGAAAATAAGACTAAAACTGAAAAGGCAAGACAAGAAATCAGTACTCAGAAAGATAAAATAGCCCCAGCCTACAGGAAGAAAATACTAATAGGAATTTCATTCTGGAATTTACCAATGATCTCACAGCACTCAGTGAGGTACAGGAAATAGATACATTATGGAACTCTTACAGCACAGCCATAACCACAGCAACAAAAGCAAGCACTGGACTGCCAGAAAACAAATAGAAAAGCATAGATATCAGAAATATATCCATACTACAAGAACTTAATAGTGCCTGGCTAGTAAAGAGGATTAAACAAAGAAGACTTAAATATTTTGGAAACATTAAACGTCATGATAATCTAGAAAAGACCGTCTTGGAAGGGTACATAATGGGAAAAAGAAAGAGAGGAAAACCAAGGCGAAGATAGCTGCAAGACATCGTTGATGATCTGCAAATGGATGCGTCAGCAGCAGGCCATCTTCCTCACAACCAAGAGGCCTACAGGAGTGCTGTTAAGGAGGCAAAGTTCTGCAGGGGACATGCAAACAAAATGAATGAATGAGATATTGGAAAACACATGGAAATACATACATGAAAGATGAGCAGCCAAATTAGCCAGATAAAGCAGCAAAAAAAGGAGACACCAAAACTCTGTATAACATAAAAAAAAGGCTAACGGGTACTATTACATACAAAGAAAGACCAATCTTTAGCAAAACTGGCACCCTATTAACATCAAGTAAAGACCAAAAGAAAAGATGGGCCGAACACCTCCAAGAAATACTTAATCAACCACACCAAAAAGAATTGATAAACCTTTAAACTGAATTACCAATCCCACAACTAAATGTCAACCTTGATGAAAAATCATTGCATGAAATTGAAACAGCAGTGAACCTAATGGCTAACAGCAACTCTGCAGGTGAAGATGAAATAACAGCCAGAATGTTAAAAGTTATAACAGTGATAACATGAGCTAACAACAAAGAATGTTTAATAAAGTTTGGAAAGAAGAAAAGGTCCCATTAAAATGGAAAAAAAAATCATTATTAGAATACCAAAAGAGGCAACCTTAGCAACGACAATAACTGGAGAAGAGTAACCTTTCTATCAGTTGTGTCAAAGGTATTTTGTAATGCCATTCTAAATAGAATTAAAGATGTAGTGGATACTGCAATGAGAGAAGAACAAGCAGGATTTCAAAAAGAGAGAAACCGTCTCAACTAGATCTTTACTCTAAAAATAACACTTGAAGAACATATTGAAAAAGCAAAAACTATTAATCCTAAACTATATAGACTTTAAAAAGGCATTTGATAGCAGATTCATTGTAAAGAATCTTAAGACCATCTAAAATTGTCAACATTAAGGATCTCTATGATGAATATAGAGCCCTGTGCAAGGTTTAATGGCACATGAAGGATGTAAGACATTTAAAAGCCTATAGTTTAGCACAGTTGCTTGAAAGTATGTTATGAGCCATCTTAGATCTGAGCTATACACTTAGTAAGGATACTTTCTAATGGTTTTTCATAGTAAATGACTAGATGTGAATAATAATCCATTTAAATATTTAACAGGTACGAGTGTTTGATTTGGCCAATCAGACTGTGACAAAAGATGATGTTTTGGTGATGGGCTGTGATGGTTTGTGGGACATGTTGAAAAATGAGCAGGTTAGGTCAGCTGTGAAAGCATCATTTGCCAAATCTCAGGAAGATGAAACTCTTGACAGGTTTGTCACTGGCTTTGTCATCATGTATAAGTTACCATTGTATTATTGTCCAACAGTAAATGGTAATTCATAAGTAACCCGAACATATTTGAGAGTCAGTGTCCTTTCCAAATTTCTTTTCTGTTAACTCTATTACAATTCATTCTTAAAGATACAAACTGTTGAAATAGAATTTTGGTCACATGAATCTAGCTATTTCATTTGCTCAAACCAAAGGTGTCCCAGGCTTTCAAAGGCATTTGAATGAAATCAGAAGTGATTCTAGAATATTGTCTGAGTTTTGTTTCCTACAAAGATGAAAAAAATTGCAGCTATTCAGTTTCTTTTTGATCCAGTGTATCTGAGTGGAGTTTTTACCATAAATAGTTTTTCCTACTAGTGTCTGAAATATGTGCCTATCATATCTGATTTTTGCAATAACCATCTTGTGTCTCTGCGTACAATATTTTTCACACGTTTCCCACACTACAATCATCCTCATATAATAACTTTATATTTTCTGTGAACCATTGTGTGCATAATACAAACTGTTATTTTTAACCATTCCTGGCTAGTTAAAGGTAATTGTTAACTTATGCTCAGCTATGCCTTCTCCATGTGTACCTTCAGATGTAAACACATCTCTTGTCATGTCTCCTCCTTCATATAGTTTTTAGTGTTGAAGGACAAATGGATGTCTTGATAGAGCTTGACAATTTACTTCATTTATAATTGGATATTTAAAGTTTCTGCAATTTCCTCCCACCACTTTTTGAATGAGTGGCCTCTCCATCTGTGTCCAGCAG
Organism: Achatina immaculata; assembly: GCA_009760885.1. Taxonomy (NCBI): domain Eukaryota; kingdom Metazoa; phylum Mollusca; class Gastropoda; order Stylommatophora; family Achatinidae; genus Lissachatina; species Lissachatina immaculata. The sequence continues at coordinate 1,679,390 of CM019704.1, forward strand.
TTCTTAGGGTGAATATTTTTTATGGTCATATAAACATGAATATGTGAAATGAAGCAGAAATCTTCTTAAGACATGGCTTGTTCACGATAGCTATTTGTACTGGCTGTCTAGCACTGCTCCCAGTTAAAACACATTTGTAGAAAGTGCAAACAGGTGTCATTTTGAATCTGTAGATCTGGACATAGTCTAAATATAATAAGATGTTATTTTCTGTTGTATTGATAATCTACATACTTTATTAGTGCTCTCGACATGCCTCTCAGATTTGTACCTGAATGCATGCTTTATGATTGCTTTGGTCTCATAAAGCTTCTAGTATCCCTGTGGAGCAGAATTTCTCAGTTTTTCTGGTAATCTGTCAGCTTCTTTAGTTCCTGGAATTTTATGGAGAAGCGGCATCTGTTATGATATTTTTATAGTAGTGTAAAGTTTGCTGATTGTTGTTTATAACTCATTTTTACATTATGAAATGATAGATACAGGAGTATTTCTTAAACTGGAATAATTGTTCGCAAGACCAATTTAAGGAATACTGGAATCCACTATACAAATGACTTTAATTGTGTTATTATACTTCATAGTCATGTAATGTGAAGGAACACAACAGGTAATGTGAAGGAACACAACAGGCCAAAGTAAAAGAGCCAACTGCATGAAACTCTAAAGAGGACATTATTAAGAAAGGCCAAATTAGTAGGCATAAAATCCCTTGATGAGATTGAAACACTTGCTGAAAACCGGAAAACTTGGCAAACTGCCATGTGAGCACTGTGTGTCGTTTAATGGCACAGAAAGGATGTAAGATATAAGATTTTTGTAATAAATGTATCAAGTCAAATGGGGAAATGCACTGCGGAGACTGTGTTCTTATTTCCTGGAACAGTTCTCAGATCAGGCCTTTGACTTGACAATAGTATCCTAACATCCTGTTACAAGAAGTAAACGAAAGGTAGATTGGATGATCACAAGTTAGTAGACCAGAAAAGTGCCAGCCTTGCATATTTTGCAGCTGGGTATAGGTCCATTCACATCTAAGTAGAATAGTGCAGATTGTTTATAGTAGACACAGTCTTGTATGATATCAACGTTTTTTAGATCTTACCATTCAGTGAATATATCCTATGTATTTTCAGTGTAGGAGATTATGTTCCTTCAGAATGAATGGTTGTTTAAATCCAGTCTTTACTGTACATTTTAGTTTTCTATTGGGAGTAGAGTAAAAGTAATTCTGTACAAAACCCAGTTACATTACTCTCATTTATTGACTTCTGCTTTGGCCTTGTAATATTATGGCCATAGCAGAAATTTAGAATCGTTGTATATTTTCTTTTCACTATAGGTACACAAAAGCAGCTAAAGAATTAGTACTCTTAGCTAGAGGCGATATCACAGGGAAAGGCTGGAAAATGAAAGATGGGCAAGATGCATCATTTGATGACATAACTGCATTTATTATCCCACTTCATCGCTTCAATAACAAAGATTTAAAACCTGTACCACAGTCTTGAAGAGTGTCATTGTGGGTTAATTATATTGGATACACTTTCATCCAGATGCAGAAGCATTAAACTGTTTCCATGAGTAACACTGAAGTATGTGAACTGTCTTATGTTCAGAAACATCTTACATCTTATATCCTTCATGTGCCGCTAAACATCACATAGGGTAACTTGCCAAAATTTCCTGTTTTCAGCAAGCTTTTCAACCTCATCAAGGGATGTTATTCCTACAAAACTGGCCTCTCTTAACAACATCCTCTTTAGAGTTTCACGTGGTTGACCTCTTTTTCTTTGACCTTTTGTGCTCCATTTTATAGCTAGTTTTGGGATTCTCTGATTGTTTCTTCTCATCACATGACCAACATATGTCCGTCTTCTTTTCCTGATCACCCATGAGACAGGTTGTTGTTTGCTCATGTGTCTTATCTCTGCGTTGTTCTTGAATTCGTTCAACTTTATACCAGGTATTTTCCTGAGGCATTTGTTTTCAAAAGAGTCTAATTTATTGTCTGTTTCTGTAGTCGATTTCCAGCTTTTGCATGTATAAATGAGGGTGGAATCACATTTGAATTGAATAATCTTAACTTGGTTTTTGTGCTTGTAACTTTTGAATTTCATATATTCTCATGATTTTAGAAGGACAATGCTGCTTTTGCAGTTCAAATTCTAACTTCCTTCCTAGTATGCAAATTGGTTTACTTCATCAACTGTTCCTTCTACATATATTTTTCCTTCTTTATTAATGAGAAGTTTCATTATTTTTGTTTTGTCTTCGTTAATTTCAAGACCTATTTTTCTAGCCAAGAAAGACAGGGAGTCTGTTTTTTCCTGCATTGATTTCACATTGTCACTGATAAGATTTATGTCATCTGCATACAGTGTCTGAAAAAAAAACTTGTGGTAATTTCCACTTCATTTTCTTTAATGATGTTTTTATTTACCTTCCACTTCAAATAAGAGTCATTGATAAAGCAGAAATTATTTTTTAAGAATACTTACCTCATTAGATCATCGACCTGTGCCATCTCCCAGAAAAGGTTTGCTGCAATGACCTTTAACTTGCTCTGTCCTTGTTTTCAGTGTGCCAGGTCAAGTTTAATTCAGTCCATCTATAACATTGTCCACTCATCTGTATAACTGTCATTCTCCTGTTCTTGTTTCTTCAACTTTTACCTCAGGTATGGTTTTCATTATTGTACTGTTCATCTTGATATGATGAAAATATTTTACCTGTCTGGTTTTTATTTTGGCCACATTAAACGTCATGATAATTTAGAGAAGACCGTATTGGAAGGATACATAATGGGAAAAAGAAAAAGAGGAAGACCGAAACGAAGATGGCTGCAAGACATCGTTGATGACCTGGAAATGGATGCAGCAGCAGCAGGCCATCTTGCTCACAACCGAGAGGCCTACAGGAGTGCTGTTTGGGAGGCAAAGTTCCGCAAGGGACATGCAAAGGAATGAATGAATGGTTTTTATGTTTTCCATTATTTCACTTCCAATTGATTTAGTACTTATTTATTTATTATCTTTTCTATCCATCAGATTTGCCCTGTTCACTGTTGCACATTTCAGGGGTCTCCGTTTTCTTTTCCATTTTCTTATTTACTGTTGACGTATCTGCTCTGTAAAGAAGGGTGGAGTGTGCATAATTTTAATGGTTCTCACTTCATTTGCTGCTTTACATGTTTAGCTTATTTGATATTGATTATAAATCCAAGCTTGTCGGTAGAAGGGGTTGGCTAATCCTTTCAAAAGAGTAATTAACTACCATTAATTCAAGTATTTCATGTACAAGAAAACATTGACAGTTACACGTGATGTTTAAAATATAAAGTTACTTAGTAAACCGTAGTACACATCAAATTGGGAAGATCATTGATGACATTTAAACATATTATATGAATGAATAATGTTTGAGATATGAGGGATGATTGGTAAGTTCTCGGCATAAGGTACAATGGATAATCTGTGGACAACTTTTTTTGGTTATTTCTCAACATAGTCCCCTTGCAAGTTTATTCACTTAGCGTCTGCAAATGGATGCAGCAGCAGCAGCAGGCCATCTTTCTCACAATCGAGAGGCCTACAGGAGTGCTGTTTGGGAGGCAAAGTTCCGCAAGGGACATGCAAATGAATGAATGAATGAGCTCCTTTTTGAATTTGGTAAACAGGTAATAGTCCAAAAAGGCCAAATCTGGGGAATAAGGAGGATGTTCAAGAAGCTAGAAGCCACATTCATGAATGGCAGTCATTGCCATCTCCGACTTGTGAACTGGAGCATTGTCTTGATGAAAGATGACTCCTCTCGTCAATCTCCCTCAACGCTGTTCCTTCAGTTTGACCCACAGTTGCTTCACAAGATTAGTGAAATAGGCCCCGATTACTGTTCTGCCCTTGTGAAGATAGTCTACTAATAGCACACCTTCTGAGTCCCAAAAGGTGGAAGCCATCATTTTGCCTGCAGACAGAACCACACGTGTTTCTTTGGAGGTGGGGATCCATGATGTTTCCACTGCTTTGACTGTTCTCTGGTTTCTGGTTGAAAATGATGAACCCAAATCTCATCCATAGTCACAAATTGCTGAATAAACTTTTCAGGATCTGCAGAAAAATGGCCTGGATTATCTCTTGACATGTTGAGACGCTGTTGTTTGTGATCAGCTCCAAGAGGTTTTGGGACCTATCGTGCAGAGACCTTTGTCATTTGAAGATCATTGTGAGTAATGGCATGAACACGTTCCTGGTAGATGCCCAACTAAGTAACAATGTACCTCCCTGTTAGTCATCGATCCTCCATTATCATTTCATGGATTCTGCTGGTAGTCTCATCTGTGGTTACCATTCCTGATCTTCCTAGACGGGATCATCTTCCAGACTGTCCCTTCCATGTTTGAATAGAGCTGCCCATTTCTTCACTGTGCTGTAAGAAGGGGCACTCTCCCCTAGAGTCTCTACCATATCTTCATGGATCTCCTTCCATGATAAGCCCTTGATGCAGAGGTAGCAAATGAGTGCTTGATGAAAAATTTTATCCATTTTTTTCAGTTTCTGCCACCCCTTACCATTTCAGTAGCCTGTAAAAAAAATTGGTTGCAGTCAGTTTCTTTAAAGTTGGTCCTACATTAACCTGATCTACAAATTCACCTAATATCAACACTGCGTTTTCAAGTATTTGTACCTTAGGCCAAGAACTTATCAATCACCTCTCATATTAAGTTGTTTAATAGAGAAAATTTTGTTTGTTTATATACTGCTTTGAGCACAACTTTACACCATGCATACCATGCAGTACTTATTTATGCTGCTTACATTGAGAATTTTAAAGTAGTAGACATTTGTGATATAGCAAATATTCTCCATTACACAGTACACATAAAACATTGTAGTGTACCTTTTTTCAGTTAGATTTGTCAGATCTATTTAAATCATGAGGAAGTGACAATCAGATTATTCTGCTGAATTTGAAGTTTTTGCCATTCATGCAGAGTATTATTGTTATTTGATATTAAAGTTTGTATGTTTGATGTTAAAGTTTGTATGTAGGAATATCAGGCTACTTAAGAATGATTTAATTTTACATAGGTACATATTTTATTGCTGCAAAATGTGTAAAAGCTAATTGAAAAAAAAAGCTAATATAGGCTTACATCAATTTTCCTGCTTAGATATTTCCTTTGTTTCCTTTAATATTTCATTTTTTAAAAAAATGTCAGTAGAATTATTTCACATTCAGAATGTTCATTTCATAGTTAAATGTTTTTTTCTTGACATTCAACTGGACTTTCTGGGACTAAAGGTGCACGAGGATATTTCTGGACCAAATTTGATGATATGGCTGAGCATTATATCTTTCTGAGGTTATCTCAATGTCCTGTGGCATGTGTATGCCATAGGGGTGTGAAGCCTTCACATTTTTAGGCCACCACAGTCTAGCTGTACTACACCAAACATTTAGATGTACCGTGCATCTGTCTGCTAGTTACAGACACGGCAATAATTTAAGTACTTCGCAATTGTGTAAAGCCACCACCCAAATGGTAAACTGTACTATTTTTCCTTACACTATCTTCTGATTACATCTGAGGAATTTTAATATGTAACTGAGAACGAACACATCTCAACAGTTTTAAAACCACTAACACTCAATTGATATTAGCAATTTCACATATTTATTATGGGAAAAATGAGTGATGGATAAGTGAGGATGTAGCAGAAAACTGAGTAAACAAATGAATAATCAAACTCCTCTCCAGACGAGAAGTAGTTTGCCATGTAGGGAGGAAATGGCAACAGTCACTACTCTCAGCTAGGAAAAACAGGCATTCAACATGATGGAATAAGAGCCAACTTACTAGCTCACTGAAAATTACATGGATCCTTATATACAACTTCACATCACCAAAAAAATATTGGACTTAAAGTCCTCAAAAATCTCAATATTTCAGTTACAAACTATTTCTATCAACTCATAGCTGCATCAAAAATGTACACATTGGATCCATGAAGAAGAAAAGAAACTAACAGTTCACATCCACACATCCTATCTGAAACATCCTACTCATTCAACCTCTACATAATGAATTTACAATCATAATGCTTCTCTAGCTACCAATCCATCTAAAACCTAATCCTAAACCTTTTTCTACATAAGAGTTTGGTCCTTAAATATCAACCACAATTCCTATTCCTAAATCTTCCCAAAGTTTCTATCCTGAGAATCACTCAGCCCGTGATTCTACCTGTTTACAGCCATCATCCCGAAAATAACTTTTCTGTTACTAACATGTCAAGGCTAAGTTCATAAAAAAAATCTTGTGGAGTTTAACGTCTCAGCCCTGACCTTTTAATTGCACTCTTATACAACAAAAAATGCCAAGGGCTTTAAATCAAATGGTCAAAATATTAAAATACCCCAGAATATATCTATTTTATGACAATCCAAGCACCGGAACAGTAAATTTTCCAGTATGCTGTTATAACAGTAATTGAGGTAGATATCCCAGCACCTGTCCTCACTGCCTTTTTTTTCCCTAGTAAAACCCCAGGTTGTTGAGGCTGAGTTGACCCCAGTGCCAGTCTATCTGAAAAAATTCAATCTGAGTGTGAAATTGAACCAGGGACCTTTTGATCAGCAGGTAAATGCACTAAAAGCTACACTACCATGGCATCTTCTCAGATAATTCTGAAATATGAAAGATATAGCAGGCTTTCCTAAATATTTTGTTTCCCCCTTTCCTATTTTGTGATATTTGATTTTTTAAATTTTATTTTGAAGCCCTCTAGGATGTGTCATTATGTGAGGGCATATACATTTATATATATGCCTAAGTAAATGAGAGAGAGAGAGAGAGATGTCCTTTTAATAGTAAATAGCTCTTTTTTTTTTCCTACATCTTACATATTTACCGTGCCACTAAACATCACATAGGGTTCGCATGGTAGCTTGCCAAAATTTCCTGTTTTCGCCAAGCTTTTCAACCTCATCAAGGGATGTTATTCCCACTAAACCGACCTATCTTAACAGTGTCCTCTTTAAAATTTCACATGGTTGACCTCTTCTTCTTCTGCCTTTTGTGTTCCACTTTATAGCTTGTTTTGGGATTCTCTGATTGTTTCTTCTGAGCACATGACCGACATATGTCCATCTTCTTTTTCTGATCACCCATGAGATAAGTTGTTGTTTGCTCGTCTGTCTTATCTGTTGTTTACTAGCTTTCACATGCATAAATGGATATTACATTTGAATTGAATAATCTTAACTTGGTTTTTGTGCTTATAACTTTTGAATTCCATATATTCTTAGGATTCTTGAAGGTCAATGCTGCTTTTGCAGTTCGAATTCTAACTTCCTTTCTGGTGTCACAATCCTTGTCTATGTAGCTACTGAGGTATGCAAATTGGTTTACTTCTTCAACACCTGTTCCTTCTACGTATATTTGTCCTTCGTGGTTAATGAGAAGTTTCATTATTTTTGTTTTTTCCTTGTTAATTTCAAGAATTATTTTACTAGCCATTGAAGACAGGGTATCTGTTTTTTCTTGCATTGATTTCACATTGTCACTGATAAGAGTTATGTCATCTGCAAAATCAAGATCTTCCATTTGGGTCCCATGTACCCAATCAATTCCTGTTTTACATGTGCAGCATTTTTTTCATTATGAGGTCTATGGCAGTTCCAAAAAAGCAAGAGAAATAATATACATCCTTGTTTCACGCCTGTCTCAATCTGGAACCATTCACTCATTCCTTCTTCTGTGTTGACGACACAAACATATCCATTGTAAAGGTCTCTAATGATGTTGACAGTTTTAGATGTTATTCCATATATTCTTAAAATTCTCCACAATGAATCTCTGCGTATGCTAACAAATGCCTTTTTAAAATCTATGAAGTTCAGGATTAATGGTTTTTGCTTTTCAATATGTTCTTCAAGTATTATACTTAGAGTAAAGATCTGGTCAGGACAGCTCCCTTTTCAAAATACTGCTTGTTCTTCTCTCATTGTTGCATCCACTATATCATTAATTCTATTCATAATAACTTCGCAAAATACTTTTGACACAACTGATAGTAAGGTTACTCCTCTCCAGTTATTGCAATTGCTAAGATTGCCCTTTTTGGGGATATTTTTACAATGATTCCTTTTTTCCAATTAGAAGGGACCTTTTCTTCTTTCCAAACTTTTTAAAACATTCTGTGTAGTTGGCTCATGTTGTCACTGTGAATAGCCTTTAACATTTTAGCCATTATTTCAACTTCACCTGCAGCTTTGTTGTTAGCCATTAGGTTCACTGCTGTTTTAGTTTCATGCATTGATTTTTTTATCTAGGTTGACATTTAGCTGTGGGATTGGTAGTTTGGTTTAAAGGTTTATCAATTCTTTTGGGTGTGGTTGATTAAGTATTTCTTGGAAGTGTTCGGCCCATCTTTTCTTTTGGTCTTTACTTGATGTTAATAGGGTGCCAGTTTTGCTAAAGATTGGTCTTTCTTTGGATGCAGTGGTACCCGTTAGCCTCTTTTGTATGTTATATAGAGTTTTGCTGTCTCCTGTTTTTTGCTGCCTTCTCTGCTTCTTTTGCCATATTGTACATGTATTCTCTTTTATCCCTTGTGACTGAACTTTTTACTTTGTTATCTAGTTCTTTGTATGTTGCTTTTGCCAAATCTTTTCTGTCTTTTCATTCAACGTAGCTGTTCGCCTTTCATGCATGTATTTCCATGTGTTATCTTATATCCATTCTTTTCTACTTTTTTTTTGCAGTCCAGTGCTTCTTTTTGCAGCTGTGATTATGGCTGTGCTATAAGAATTCCATAATTTTTCTATATCTTTCTCTTCTACCTCACTGAGTGCAGTGAACTGTTTGGTAAGTTCCAGATTGAAATTACTCTTAGTATTTTCATCCTGTAGACTATGACTGTTTATCTTTCTGAGTATTGCTTTCTTGTGTTGGCTTTTCAGTTTTAGTCTTATTTTCCCTATACACAGATTGTGATCACTGTCATCATCTGCATTGTTCATGGATGCATTGTATGATTGTCATTTTCCATGCCTTATTTTGTATCGTGCTCTTAATATACGGCTGTTCACTGGTTCCATTTCTGTAAGGCTCTTTACTGCTACAGTTGGCCTAATTATACCCACTCCTCGATGTTTCCCAAGTCTCTGCCTGAATGTATTTAACTTATAGTTTTCCACTATTTTCCGCTGATCTTTTCCCTGCTTCTGGCCATTGCATTTCACTGATGCACTTTTGAATAAACAACTATTTTTTTTCAAGTGAGAAAGTGAGCTGTTAATCTAACATTAATGTTCATTTTTCTGTTGTGCCTCATACAATATATTCCAAAATCAACATTAAATTGGTACGTCTAGGTGATATCTATCCATTTCTTTTATTACCTGATCAGTTTTTGATGTTGCAGCCATTGTTCTTACGTTCCAGAATCCAATCTTTGTCTCATATTTGGGGCCAATGAATGTGTTCTTTCGGTTGTTGTCTGCACTCGTTGAAGTTGGTATCCCTGCTGCTCGATTGATTGTATTGTGAGTTTCCGTAAGGGTTGTAGATGGGTCTCAAGATAAGGTTGTTGGCCTTAGCCCAACTCCCATTTTATGATATGTGTCAATGCAAAAGATTCATATGAAAGTATGCTGGAAAGAGCATTAAAAAGCTCCCGCCATCTTTTACATCACCTGAAAGTAATAAGAGTTGTTGTTCATTTAAAAGATTTAATCACAATTAATCACACAATTAAAGTTTTTAATTGCAGATTAACTGCGTTTTAATTGAAATTTAAGGTATTTCTTTCAATCGTATGAATATTGTTCTGTAAAGAAGAAATAGCTCAGTGATACTTCCTAAAATGAAGCATTATGTAATAACTTGCTTGCCTGCATACATTAAATTATATCATTTAGTTTAATAACAGTTTTGTGTAGCATAAATAACTGAATAAACAGTGAAGCACTAATCAGTCAGCAGCATAAAGTAATTTTTTTTGTGGACTGCATCACAGTGCAGTAATGTCATTAAAAAGGATATGAAAGATGAAAAATAATTGATTTTCTCACTATTAAATTATTTATTCAGCCAACTGAGCAGACCAGTTTATTTACACTGGTTGATTCAAGAAATACTGTTTCTTCACTATTAACAAAATGTCTAGATACAGAAAACAAATGTTCACAAAGTGGATAAACAGCTGGGGATCCTGAATATTTTCTAGCTAATTAAATATTTGTCCTCCTGTAGCTTCTTTCAGTGTAATGGATTCAGATCAGTGTCAATATGTTGTTCAAGTCTGTATTGCACAACAAACTGTTTTCATGGAGTGATATCAATGTCTCATCTTCAGAGTCTGATGATTTCTCATGGTGTGTGTTGATCATCATCAGGTTGGTCATAATTATCCAGAAGACATTGCACCTCTTGTTAAACCTGCTTTCATTTGTCCTTTCACAAGCATTTAAGATTTTTGAGATGAGGATCTGGTGCATTTAAAATTCCTATAACGGACACTCTCATTCAGTCATTCATGTAACCTTCACTCAGTCCAAATGCAGCAATAATGTTTGTAAACAGTGCTTAGGCCTACACTTGATATGTCCTTTCTTACACTAGTGCACATTTTTTAAAGCTACATCTTAGATCATCCTGTACTTATGGTGTCATATCTCTGATCAGGCTGCAGCTGAGTAGCTTGAAGGTGTGATATACAGACTTCTCACTGTCCATGAGATTCCTAGTCTTCGGTAAATTCACAATGTATTGCAATTTTAGATAAGAATCTGGCAAATAGGGGCTTGTGCCCAAATACTTACTTTGTTTACTGTTTCTCAAGGTTCGTAGCAGCCTAGTTCTCTAAATAACGCATTTAGGTGGTGCATTAAAAAATTTAATTACAGAAATTTTTAATGCATTAACCACACATTCATTTATTCTTTTGCATGTCCCTTGCGGAACTTTGCCTCCCTAACAGCAGACCTCTAGGCCTCTCAGTTGTGAGCAAGATGGCCTGCTGCTGATGCGTCCATTTGGAGGTTGTGCAGCCATCTTCTTTTTGGTCTTCCTCCCTTTCTTTTTCTCATTATATACCCTTCCAAGATGGTCTTCTCTAGATTATCATGACGTTTAATGTGTCCAAAATATTTAAGTTTTCTTTGTTTAATTCTCTTTACTAGCCAGCCTTCTTCAATATTAAGTTCTTGTAGTATGGATATATTTGTTCTTTTTTGTGTCCATGATATTTGAAGAACTCTTCTGTAGAATCACACATATTAACAGCAATTAATCAGTCTGCACACGCGCTTGTGCACACATGCACATGCACAAACAAAAATTTTAATAAATAAAATTACCAAAATAGGAGATATACAAGCAGAAATCCATTAGTAGTTCCAAATTTTAGCACCAAGGTCAGTGACACAGTTTAGTAGATAGTGGCACTTTCATTGAGCAGCAAACCGAGAATAATGCATGTCAAGATGGTGACTGTTGCAGATATGCTACAGAGAAGTGCATTCTATCATTTGATTCATGTTCACCAAAGATCTGAACCCTACTGATATACGTTGTAAAATATCTGCAGTGGATGATGATGGATGCATGTGCAAGGCTTATGTGTACAACTGAGTTAGGTTGTTCAAGACAGGAATAACAAGTTATATGATACTAGTTGTCCTAGACTAGCAGACAAGGTGATGATTCCTGTCAACATTCAAGATGTGGATACTCTTATACGAAGTAATCACCCTATTAGTATCAGTGAAATTGCGGCAGAAATGTCCTTTGTTATGGTTTCATTTTGAAAACCATTCATGACAAGCTGGAATATTGAAAAGTACCATGTGGATTGACACCTGAAATGAAAGATGTGCATATTGTGTTATGTGAACTGAATCTATTGTGTTGTCTGAACTGAATCTGCAGTGCTTTGAAGAGGAGGGCCAAACATTTTTTTTGGATAGGATAGTCACTGTGAATGAATTGTGAGTACATCAGTACACCAGAGTCTAAAAGATCCAGTCAGAAGTGGTGCTATTCTGGTTCCCCATAGCCATGGAAGTTTTGCACACAACTGTCCACTACCAAAGTCATGTTGACTATTTTTTGGGATAACAAAGGAGTTCTACTCAAACATTATATGCAACCAGACATGATCTGCTTACTGACATCACTGAGCTTGATGCCAGCAGATGGTATATCTAAAATCAAGTTCTGATTAGCGGTTTTACAAAATCGATAAATAAGAAAAAAATTTATTACATACAAAATGTACACACATAACTGCATTACATTTCCCTGTAGCCACTGCCCAGATTTAGACATTTGTATTGTGGCACTAGCTTTTTCAAAATTGAAGAGCAATGCTGCCAAGGTATCCAATCATTTGTTTACTCCATCCATGAGCTCAATGTTGGTTTCAAAATGCTGGGTAGCCAGTTAAACCTTTATCTTGCTGAAGAGATCATAATCGTTTGGCTCCAAATCTAGGTTGTAAAAGGGGGTGATCAAAAATGTCCCAGTTGAACTGCTTGAGTAAAAGTCTTTATATAGCAGCAGTGTGGAGCCGCATGTTGTTGTGCAAGAGAATGATGCCCTTGGTGATCATTCCACAGCTATTGTTTTGGATCAGATTTAAAACTCTATTCAGTATTTCACAATAAACCTCTGCATTATAATGGTTCCTAGTGCCATGAAATCTGTCAACAAAATTTTCTTGTGGTCCCAGAAGTAGTTGTCATTTTTTCAGTTCGAAAGTGTTTAAATGTCCAGACTTATTAGGAGACTGTGTGTGCATTCACTGTTTGGACTGTTTCTTCATCTCTACATTCATGAACTGAACCCATGTCTCATTCATAGTCATGACTCTTTTGAGAAATTTGTTCCCCTTTTCCCCTTATCACAGAAGGAATGTAGTAGCTGTCTTTCCTTTAAGCTTTAGGAACGTCAGTTAGTTGTTTTGCTACCCGTCATGTGCAGAACTTGGTAACCCAATTTATGTATGACATTTCAAAACAGATTAGTCACCAGAATTCAAGAAAATTCAACAGAAAATCATAAATCATGAAACGGTGTTTTTTTTCACATGACTTGCTTGACTTTTTTAATGAGTTTATTGGTAACAGTTGACTGAGGTCTTTATTCTCCCTTGTCATGCACAACTGTGCACCTGTCCCTCACAGGACTGCTACTCATAACATTATCACTCCACCAATGACAGTGATGAATCTTTCAGCATTGTATCCTTTTGCTTGCAGAAAGTGAATCATACTAAAGACTTCACAGCTAGCAGGAATGAAAATTACAAGGTTCATGTTTACTCAGATAGTGCTTTCATATAGCTGAATGAAGTGCACTTTAGTTTGACACTTAGGGAAATAACACTTTACTGGTTGTTACAGGAAATATGCCATGTTGCTATAGCAACTGTTTATATTTACCAACCAATTTAATGTTGATTTTGGAATATATTGTATGAGGCACAACAGAAAAATGAACATTAATGTTAGATTAACAGCTCACTTTCTCACTTGAAAAAAAATAGTTGTTTATTCAAAAGAACAGAGGTCATTACAGAAAGTGGCAAGAAATTAATCATTTCAATTTGTAATTTAGTTTTTCTTTTTTCCTCCCTTTTCAGTCTTTTCAGTAGTTTATGAGTTACCATTGGTCATTGAAAGATTTTGAGTGATTCAGTGCTGATTAATTGTCTAAATATAAGCCTTACTCCATTCAGTGTTTGACTACATGTTTAAGGACCAAATCAAAGACTGAATAAGAGTAGCTGACGTCAAAAAATAAAAAGGGAATATTTCTTTCATTGCTCTGAATCAGATTATCCCACATTTGGTAATGCTTCATAGCACAAACAATGAATTAAAAAAAAATAATAAAGATGAAATTCTTCATCAGTTATTAGAACACTGGCCTGCTTTTTGTACATGGTACTAGATAAATTTTGAGGGTGAGAAAAAAATATGGTTTTAGTATGTACTAAGATACTAATAACTGTAGATGGGGGAAAAAACAACTGTTACAGAAACTCGCAATAAAATCAATTGAGCATCAGGGATACCAACTCCAACAAGCGCAGACAACCAAAAAAAACACATTCATCAGCCCCAAATATGTAAAGTTGATCACAAAAGGTCAAAGAAAAAGAGGTCGACCATGTGAAACTCTAAAGAGAACATTGTTAAGAGTAGGAATAACATACCTTGATGAGGTTGAAAAGCTCACCGGAAACAGGAAATCGTGGCAAGCTACCATGTGACATTTAATGGCACGGGAAGGATGTAGGAAGATGTAAGAAGAGGAAGATACTAATGTTATTGAAAATTTGTAAGTCTGAGCATGGAGTTTATGTATTCTAATTTTAGAATTTTGGGGAAAAAATGTAGTTTAGAAAAACTAGTAACAGTGTCATAAAATGAACATTACTTTAAGACTTTAGAAAAAAAAACTGTATATAAAAAACTGTATGGTTTTGCCTCTTTTATATGGTTAATAAAGAATAAATGAAAACAACAAAGCAGCTGAAATCATAGCTCAGTACATAAGATGACAATGCTAAAACCATTCACATCTGTCTACTTTTATTACTTACCTACACAGTGTCAATATTCTACATTAGAATATTGGGTCAAGTTAAATCTGGAGACCTGTAGCAAGAGTGAAGGTCATTTTCTCCATAGTCTGGAAATAACATGATAGATTAAGTCTGTATCTTGTGAACAGCATTTACCTGTGTACATGGGGGACTTTTGAAATATGTTCCAGATGTGCTCCACTCCCACAAGGATATTTATCTGTGTATGATATCTTGAGATTACTCATAGTCCACTTTTAAAAAAAAAACTCCAGCAAAGAGCAGTTCTGTGTGGCTCTTGACACTTTGGTTCTAAAATTTACTTTGTGCATGCAGGATGTGTCATCCTGTTTGACTGTTAGCAATTTGTAAAAAAATTATATGGTAATAGAACATGTGTTGAAATGCCTGGATCAGGACTGCATATTTCTTTCAGCATGCTCCATAGTTTATAGTCTTTATTACCAGAGCATACACCATGGAAAAAAGCAGATTATACACAAATAACTATTCAGACTGAAGTGAAAGGTGTGCAGAATGGTGAGATGCAGAGCAGTCTTGTAAGATCAACAGCCACACTTAGTGTTCTAGATGACAAATATCCATGTGATACCTGGATACGTGTGTATACAGACAGATCTGCACATAATGCCATAAAGAATGGAGGGGCAGGAGCACATACTGAATATCCAAACAACACCACTGACAAGATTTCCATACCCACTGGAAAATACTGCAACAACTATGATGCAGAAGTTAGGGCAATTATTGCTGCAGTTGAAAAACTATCAGACTCCAGATTTGATACATGTCCCGTAGTAATTCTCACAGATGCAAAATCAGTACTGGAAGCTCTTCAGTGCAACAAACTACCAGACCTTAAGGATGCCTTGTCAAAAATTGGCTTACAACACGGAGTCACTTTGCAGTGGATTCCCTCCCACTGTGGGATAGCAGGCAATGAGAAAGCTGACCATCTGGCCAAAGAGAGCACTGAAATGGAGCAACCAGACATACCATTCACCTATAATCAGAAGAAAAGCATGATAAAAACCTACAGGAAGCCACAAACACCACCACATGATGACTATCACATGCTAAACAGAAAAGAACAAGTCACCATCTTCCATCTCTGAACAGGACAAAGCCGACTTCGAAGTCATATGTATACAAAGTTTAAGGTTGGTACTACTAATCTATGTACATGTGCCCAGGTGCCCCAAACTGTGGAACATATCCTCCAAAACTGCACCAACTATGAGACACTGAGAAATAATTACTGGCCTAGTGAAACCACTAAAGAAGATAAGCTCTGTGGTTCCATACATGAAATAAAAAAAAACTGAAATTTATCCAAGAGACAGGACTGCAGATATAGACAGACAGTGTGAATGAAGAAGAAGAAGAAAATAGTCTTTATGATTTATGTCTGTAATCGAGTCAACACCTATTATTTGCCCATAATGACTCTTGATTCATGGCAAAAAAGTAGCCAATGTCTTGACTCTCCAAGGTTGAAGAGTGTAAGTGCTACTTTGTGTAAGGGTTAACAAAAACACTGTAAGTTGTCTTCTACATTTGTTTTCAGTATAGAAGCCTTGTGTTTATGGATTTCACAGTTGTCATTTACTATTCTATCAGATTCTACTCAAGATATACAGTAAATTTAATTGATGGTTTTGCCTCTGTCCTCATTGTTTTTTGTACAAGATTGTTATACCATTTTTATTTGATCCAACATAACAAAAAGTAATTTGTTTGTTTAGGAGTAAATAATTCAGATCAAATATATATATATATATATGTGAACATATTCATATTGCGTAGAAATGCTGCCTCCTATAAAATGCATTTAATTTTTTTCACTTGAAAGATGGTGTCAGTAATTGAAGATAAGCAGTTAAATATACAGCATATATGAGGTGTAGCTGTTAAATGATAAGACTGATGCTGTAGCTTAGTTTTAATGAAGAAAACATACATTTCAGCTTTTTTTTCTCCTCCATATTATTCCTGTCCTGCATCTATGCATTGTATTCTGACCTTCCACTAATCAAAACAATTAATTAATTGTGTCAAAAGTTTTGTTGTGTTCTATTTCATCTCGGTAATTGTTTTGACATGGGTTCACTTCAGTGCAGACTTGACTTTAGGGAAGAGAAAAAAATGACTTGAGCTAGATTTGGTGTGTAGGGAAGTGTTCAAGCATTGCAATATGTTTCTTGGTCAAGAACTTCTTCACTGAGAGCACTAAGTGGGCCAATGCATTGTCCTGCTGAGGGATTAAACTTTTCCCCCGCTACTGTGGCCTCTTTTCTTTTGACTCTTGCTTGCAAAATTTCCAGAACCTGCTTGTAGTAGTATTGGTTCACTGTTGCTCCAACTGGAAACCACTCATCCAAAACTATGCCCTTAAAAGTCAAATGAAACAATCAGCCAGTCTCATATACCTATATATAGAGACCAGAAGTATTAATGTTATAAGTTTGTACATTTTGTAAGAACTGTTATGACAGACAATTAAATGTATACTAAAGTTAATGGTAATGTCCCATAGATCATTACTGGGCCTAATAGCAATCTTTACTACCATTTTGTCCAACTACATTTAAAACTTCGTCTTCCAAAAATGAGACTTTACATTGTTAATGTTACTACCAAAGTAGCTTTTAAAAATTTTTGTTACCATGCAACATTTTCATACAATCTCTCTGTGATCATTTATAAAGTATGCCCCTTCAAATTTGTTTCTTGGATGAACTGCACCTTTTTTTTCCCCCAGTTTCTCCCAAAATTTGCAGAAGTAAGTGATACTTGATATAGCATTAGCATGCATAGTTCTGAGTTCTTGATCGTGAGTGCAAAGGATTGGGTTGCTGATTGTAAATTTTTTAATATATGCCACTGCAGGATTGATATATTGCATTCTGTGACCAATGGAAATTATAGCTCATTTTTAAATTTATTTAACAGGGGAAGGTTGTCCAGTAAAATGTGTTGATTCCTTTGCATTTGAAAAATTACATTTATTTTTCAGTGTTCTGGCATATTGGATTTTTTTCCTAGAAATCCCATCGCTTAATGTAGCAAACATGAATCTTTTTTTTTTTTTTTTGGATGAAAACTGAAAATGCATTTGCTTTACTTATTCTTGCCTTTAAAAATAAATTTAGCAGTTGTATGCTCTTGATTATTTCAAATCAGACCAGACAAGTTGCAGAACTTGGTCATTCATAACTTTTAATTTCTGTAGGACATCAATTTTTGTTTTCAATGGAAATTGGAGAAGAGATGTTTGTAAGTAGTTAACCATTATTGAAAACACAGTATAACGAAGATCTGCATGACAGAATTTTTCTGTGTAGCTTATTGTTATTCTGTGGCTGATGACAACTGTTTTTATCTAAAACTTGACAGTTGCCATATCTCTGTATTGCCTGCATCAATGACTTGTGTTGTAATATATGAAAAATATCTGAGCTATGGTCTGTTCTCAGACACTTTGAGTTTAAAAAAGACGCTTTGATTTTTTAAAAAAAGTAATATAATATTACATATTCATTCATAAGAATACATACAGGTTCATATTAATATGCAACCTAAGTAATCTGTTCCAGAAAATGGAAAGTTGGTTTTATTTGAAGCAGAAAGTACTTAATATATACCCCATTTTATGTTATATGATATTAATTTGCATTTCTTAGTCTAAATATGTTGTGGAATATTCTTCTGAGTGTTGAGTATTAGCTTCTGCAGCAAATACATTTTTGCAAAATAAATTGATGTTTTATGTTTTTTTTGTCTTGTTTAGTAATTAATGTTTTGCTTCAGCGGAGCTTTGGCATTTATATATATGTATACACATGCAGCTTGTGAGGTTTGTTAACATTTTTTAACAGACATTTCACTTTAGTCTGGTGAAAGTGAACTTATGTTCTGTACTTAATTGTTTACTGAAACCCTGCCTGAAGTAATTAACTACATTTTTCATATTTTAGTAAAAAGTCCTGAAAAAAAAAAACCTGGAAAATGTTAGAAAATGTACTCAAATGTTAAAAATGTGTCTGATAAATACCATAATGAAGAAAAATTTTCATATACATAAGCTTACTTATTCATATATTAAAGTTTGATACAAAAATTTTGTACATTGCACATGCTTTGTTTAGGTATATGCACATGCATATGTGCAAGTGCGTGTTAGAGACGAGAGAGAATAGAAATGGTGGCTGAGTTACATTATAAATTTGTCATTGTGGCAGTTGGTGTCTTTTCAAGACACTTGTAGTGAATATTGGGAATGAGAGAAAGCTATAAGTTGTATATATACATTACAAATTACACCAAATTCATTCATTCATTTGCATGTCCCTTGCGGAACTTTGCCTCCCAAACAGCACTCCTATCGGCCTCTCGGTTGTGAGCAAGATGACCTGCTGCTGCTGCATCCATTTGCAGATAATCAGTGATGTCTTACAGCCATCAAACAGCTAACAAAATATATCATCATCATCGCCTTTCACTCACTTGAGAGCATAGGCCATGGATAAAGGCTCTCCAGTCATCCCTGTTCTTGGAATTATTCTATGCTTCCTTCCATGTACATCCCTTGTCTCTGAGCGCTGTCATATTTTCTTTTCTCCAAGTAAATCTAGGTCTTCCTCGTTTTCTATTTCCTTGAGGATTCCATGTCAGTGTCTGTCTTACTATGGTGTCAGGTTTCCTCAGAGTGTGGCCAATCCACTTCCACTTCCTAGACATGATTTGTAGGTTCATGGGTTCTTGTCCTGCCTTTTCCCAGAACACCTCGTTCCTGATCATGTCCTGCCAATTAATGTTTAAAATCCACAGTAGTTCATGAATGTTTGTATCCTCTGTTGTATTGTCTCGGTCATAACCCATGTCTCTGAACTATATAGCAGGGCAGTATTTACATATGTATTGAAAAGCCTAAGTTTGGTTATTGTTTTGATGTTCTTAGATGAGCATATTTTGCTAAGTTGGATAAATGCTGTCCTGGCCTTGGTTATTCTAGCTTTAACATCCTTTTCCATTCCCCTGTATTTATTCACTATGCTGCCTAAATATGTGAAATACTCAACTTCCTCAATTGGCACTCCCTCAATTACCATGAGGCTATTGCATGCACTATTACTTTTCATTATCTTTGTTTTATGTCTGTTAATATATAGTCACAGTTTAGCTGAATTCTTGCTTAAGATCTGAAATTTCTCTTGCATTTGTGTGTGGCTATGTGCCAGAATTGCCACATCATCTGCGAAGTCAAGATCTCCCAATAGGTTCCACAGTGTCCAATTTATCCCATTCCTTTTTCTTTGTGTGGTAGTTTTCATGATCCAATCAATTGTTAGAAGAAATAGGAATGATGATAGCAAACATCCCTGCCACACACCTGTTTCCACTTTAAAACTTTCTGTGAGAGTTCATCCATGCGTTTGTTCCTTCATATACAGTCTTTATAAGCTTTGTTATCTTAGCTGGGATACCTTAGTGTTCCAGTAGTTTCCATAGCATTCTACGATCTAAACTATCAAATGCCTTCTTGTAATCAGTGAATGTAACATAACAGTGAAGAATTCCACTCCATTGACTGTTCTAATGTTATTTGCATTGTAGCAATGTGGTCAGTACAGGATCTTCCTTGCCTGAAACCTGCTTGCTCTTCTCTTAGTTTATTATCTACTGATGCTTTAATTCTATTTAGCAAAATCCTGCTGAAGATCTTGCTGGGTATTGAGAGTAGGGAGATGCCTCTATAGTTCTTGATGATATTTAACTTAATATCCTTCTTCTTTGTCGAGAAACAGGTTGTAATTATCCTTGAGCTAACTGCCTCCCAGCTCATCAGTTCTCTCTAGGACACTCTAGACAGCATTAGTGCCATGCCCTCTGAGTCTGTGCATCTGGATTTTGGTGACATGAAAATAGGATTGTCTCCCCTGTTGTTGGTCTAAGCTTACCTGTTCCTATCCAGTGTTTTTCGCTCAGCCCCAGTATCTTTATATTATATCTATTCATTTCTCTCGCTATCATGGCAGCCTTTCCACTTTCATACATTGAAAGTGTTGTATTTCATCTCGGTAACTGTTTTGATATGGGTTCACTTCAGTGTAAATCTGACTTTAGGGAAGAGAAAAAAAAATGACTTGGGCTAGATTTGGTGTGCAATGTGTTTTTTGGTCAAGAACTTCTTCACTGAGAGCACTAAGTGGGCCAATGCATTGTCCTGACGAAGGATGAGACTGTTTCCCTAAAACTGTGCCCGCTTTTCTTCTGACTCTTTCTTGCAAAATTTCCAGAATCTGCTTGTAGTAGTACTGGTTCACTGTTGCTCCAGCTGGAAACCACTCATCCAAAATATAGTGGTAAAAGGTGTCCTGGTACTCAGTTGGGATATCGGTTCTGCAGCTTCCTTTTGGTTTTAACTGCGTAACGTCATGCGTTCTGTTATCAGAGCCCATCCTTTTCCAAGGCAAAGTTTCCTTATTTTCCTCTCCATGTTTCTGTAACATTCCAATTTTTTACAGGGAACAGGGCATTGGCCTATCCCCATACCTCCTTAGTCACCTCTTATGACATATGTGGAAAGTGGCAGTGGTCCTACTCTTTTCGCCCCAGACTTAGATCTGGGCCCTGGTAACCACACGGGCACTAACAAAATACAGTGTAATGAAATTACAAGAATTATTATTTTGACAAAGTTTTGTGAATAATTTAGAAAATGTTTATATAATGAAATTGAATGTTGTAAATAAATAATAAGTTCCACTTTTTCTAAAAGAAATTCAAAATGAAGGAGGAAGTAGGGCTAAGCCATGTAATAAAATACCCAGGCCAAATCATATAAAACTAATAATAGTAATGCCTGGGTAAAGTACATGATATGACCAGATAAAGTACATATTTCAGTGTCATATTTAATTGCCAGTGAACTGGAAAGTTCACAGAAAATGACATTTTAAAATAAAGTATAGACAGGTCCATCCAGAGGAGCAGGATTTGAACCAAAGAAGACTGCTGGACCTTTTCCCACTTTTTCACTGTCTGTATGTGTCCAGTTATGAAATAAAAAAAGCAACAAAATAGTTCTAAAGAACAACACAAAAAGAGAGAGAGAAGTTCCAGTTATTCTGAAATAATGGTAGTTTTTCTTTTGCCAATCTAACTGTATGAAAATCTGAATAATGTTTTATATTCATAATTTATTTTTAATGGATACAAAATTTCATGTTTATCATTGTAAATCTATGTAACTAAAAGTAATGAAATGTAGTCTTATTCAGAAAAAGTGCTATAATATTTATGTAATTTAAAAATGTACCTATGCATACAGCTTCTGAATTTTACATTTCTTGATTTTCATGGTCACAAATTCTCTTTGAGGACACAACAAAAGTGTTGTATATTCTTTGAACAACTCCAAAAAGATGTTACAATTTTTAATGTAACATTTTAACATTTTGCAGTGTTATCCAATACAAAATTTAAATTGTGATATCCACAAGAAACAAATAAAAAACGTGTTGTATTTATTCCCAAAAATTATGCTTCAGTACCTTTTTTGTTCTCCCTCAAATTTGAATCATTGTCATATCCTTGACCTTCACAGTCATTAACATATAGACCAAATTCGGTAAGTGCAGCTAACAGTTTCTTAGTTAGTTGTTGTCCTGTCTGATTTGATTTGGAACAAAATAAAAAGAAACTTTCCTTGCACATCAGAAGACATATCTACATAACATAGCATGAGACATTATTTGTTCTTGATGACTAAGATCAAATGTACAGCAGCAAAATTTGCAGTGACATTAGTAATATAATGTTTATTTTGGATGCATGGTCGAAAATTATGCCAGGAATTAAAGTGTTCTTATAAGTCATTGGGCATGTTTTTGGTTGCTTGGTCAGATTTAACTAGCGTTTTAGTTAGTCCAATAAAGTTACCATTATCTTAATAAAGTTTTGCATTTCTTCCCCAGAGTGTTATGTTGTGCTAAATATTGCACAAGCGCTTTGATGCTTGTAAAAACAGATTGGTTTTTTTTTCATTATCTTTCCTTGTTGTGTTCTGCTGTGTTCATTAAAGATAACATTTTTTAACTTCAACTCATTGACTGGAGTTAACAATATACTCTTTTGATGTTTCTTGTGATCTTAGTTTGTCTGTTGCGTGTTACCAGTTGTTGCAGTCTTTTGTTACTAAATATTTATTTCCTACTCCTTTAGACAAGCTCTCATTTTTAATGACTTGAAGATCTTAACTATTAGATGTAAATTCAAAGTTTTGATTTTAAAGTTCTTAGCAGGACATCACAATGTCTTCATGCCCCTAACGCTAGGGAAAACCCTGATTATAGGAAACATTTTCGCTGTCAGCATCCTCTGGCATTGTTAACCATGTTTAGTTTATACAGAGGCGACAAACGCAAACATGCAAACTATCGCTTTATATCAGTGTGATCCATAAAATAATGATGTAGTATCCACGGCCATTTGGTTCCAAGCTTGTCACAACGGAAAGTACTGAACATATATAACAGTGCTTTCCAGCCTTTTGACGATTTGGATGCATCTGATCCATGACAATGGAGACGCGGGCACCATACAAACATACACGTTTTTGTCAGTTACAACGCGCGTCACTTAATAATGGAGGAAGTATTTAACTAATTCAAAATAATAGTGATGTTAATATTCATTTTAACACATTGACAATAATTTTTTCCACAAATACATATTTTTAATAGTCTACATTAGTTATGTAATTAGCATGAAGTTTGGCACTGCATGTTCGCTGCAGTATTCAGTATTAGGTTCTCGGTATCATCGTGAACGAGATGCTCCTATAATTGTTTCACCGCCTGTGCGAGTGAGTAGCGCTCAGAATGTTCATTATTGGTCTTTCGTATCACCCCTTGATGATGAGCCACTCAGTGAGGACGCCAATTTTGAAATTATAAAACTCCAAATGCGAAACTAATCAGCATCGTTCTTGTCACGAACTCCGTAGTTAAAGCGCAAAGCCTAACCAGAACACACAAAGAGCATCATAGTTACCCACTGACCGAGTAGACGAAGAACCATCAATGCTGTCTGCGTGAAATTCACAGCTCACAGTGGTGCCATAGCACTATCTCAGTAGCTTCGGAACACAGGACCGACCTCCATCTGGAAAGCAAATGATGGCACTGTTGCTCCTTTGATACGTCTGTGCGCGTTCCTGTTCGCATCACACTCAGACACTCAGTGAAGTTTCGAAGAGCCACCTCAGGACAATGTTCGCCAGAAGTTGAGGGAAGGTTTTGGCGTGTAGCTGAACTATGCTATTTTCAATGCGTCATCTACGTGTAAGTTTGTCAGGCATTTGTTTGTTTTGTTTTGTTTTTGCCTTTGATGAAGTTCATTGACGAAAATACGATTTTGCTTAAGTATGTCGAACCAGAGCACGAATATATTTTCAGGGCAACACTTTGAAGTCAATTATATTTATTCCCGTCCACTAAAGCCCTTAAATTTATAGAGGCCATGTTAGAGGATTCAATTTAGTATGTTCTTGGAGTGTTAAAGTTACTAATTTTAATTTTTCAAAGTTTATTAATGGTTTTTAATAGAAAACTGACTATTACTAAATTCAGGTTTCAAGATGCTCGATGAAAGGATGAAGATTGCAATCTCCATTGATGACAGTTTTTGTGATAGATCTCAAATGTGAAAAATGTGATAAGGAATCCTTTATTAAATAAGCGATTCAAAGTTTTAATTTCATTTGGAAAACATTTCTTCCACTTATCATTCCTGATTTGTCACGGTCTTTTTCCAGCAATTCGAGAAAAAAGGTCTGGAGATAGTACACATCCGTGTCGCACCCCTTGTTTAATAGGTTGATATTTTCCAGATCTATTTTCAACTTGTGGATGCATCAGCGGCAGGCCATCTTGCTCACAATCGAGAGGCCTACAGAAGTGCTGTTTGGTAGACAAAGTTCCGCAAGGGACATGCAAATGAACGAATGAATTATTTTCAACTCGCATTGCTGCTTCTTGCTGCCAATATATATATATATATATATATTTTTTTTCGTCCTTTCAGTTGGGCTAGCAGGACTCGGTCCGAGATGCTAAAATATCCTACAATTGTCCTTGCTGTTTGTAAGTCAAATATTATTCCTACTCCTCGTTCATGTTTCTCACTTCCTGAATATAATATTGTGCATATATATATATATATATATATATATACATATATATATATATCAGAGTTTATCTTCCCTGCACCTGTCCATCTAACTTCACTCATTCCTAATATGTTAATCTTCATCCTTACCATTTCCCTCTTTACATTTTCTAATTTTCCAGCCTAGAATAAAGTTCTAACATTCCAAAGTTACAGAAGAAGGGATGAGTGAATGGTTCCAGATTGAAACAGGCGTGAAACAAGGATGTATACTGTCTCCTTTACTGTTTGGGATTACAATAGACTTCATAATGAAAAAATGCTGCACAGGTATTGACTGGGTACACGGGACCCAACTAGAAGATCTTGATTTTGCTGATGACATAACTCTTATCAGTAATAATGTGAATTTCATGCAAGAAAAAACAGATAGCCTGTCTTCACTGGCTAGCAAAATAGGACTTGAAATTAACAAGGACAAAACAAAAATAATGAAAATTCCCATCAATCAAAATGGAAAAATACACATAGAAGGGACAGATATTGAAGAAGTCAATCAATTTGCATACCTTGGCAGCTACATTGACCAGGATGGTGACACTAGAAAGGAAGTTAGGATCAGAATTGCAAAAGCAGCATCAATCTTCAAGAATCTTGAGAACATATGGAATTCAAAAGTTATAAGCACAAAAACCAAGTTAAGACTATTCAATTCAAATGTAATATCCACCCTTATTTATGCATGCGAAAGCTGGAAAACAACTAAAGAAATTGAAAAGAAATTAGACTCTTTTGAAAACAAATGCCTAAGGAAAATACTCGGCATCAAGTGGAATGAATTCAAGAACAATGCAGAGATAAGACAGATGACTGAACAACAACCAGTCTCATGGGTGATCAGGAAAAGGAGATGGACATATGTTGGTCACTTGATGAGAAGAAATGATCAGAGAATCCCAAAACAAGCTATCAAGTGGAACACAACAGGCCGAAGAAAAAGAGGCAGACCACGGGAAACTCTGAAGAGGACATTATTGAGAGAGGCCAAATTAACAGGCATAAAATCCTTTGATGAGGTTGAAAGACTCGCCGAAGACAGGAAAAATTGGCGAACTACTTTGCGAGCCCTATGTGACGTTTAACGGCACTGGAAGGATATAAGATAAGATTCCAAATTTACAGTATGCGTAACCATTATTATGACATGTTCGAACTTTACCACCTTTACATATAGACTCTTGATGAATGGTTCATCAGATAAGGGATAAGAAAGAAATTAAAGGAAAAAGCACGAATAACAAGAAAACCATTGCTTTGACCAATCATTGAAGATACCTATCACTTGTTATTGTAATAAGCTTTGGAAATGGTAGGTTACTATTCTTCACAAATTCAAGGAACACATTAAAGATGTTTTCTTCTCAAGTACATTCGAACAGAAGAAATCAGTTTAATAAAATCTGCAGCAAAATCCGCAAAAACCATTCTCACATACCGAGTATGTCAGTGCTTTCATCGAACTGAGTTTAAAAAAAAAATCACAGGATTGCAAATCTTCCGCAACAAAGATTTCAAATCATTGGGAATCTGCTCATTCCAGTTAGTAACTGTCTGGTGAGACAGCTGAATGTTTTGATAGAAGATATCATTTCCGATTGATCTCTGCGACCATCAAAGAGAGATTCGGCTTCATCTATCATTGCTTATATCCCCATCCATGAAAGATTTCTTTCTTCTGCCCAACACACGAGAGGTTTTGCAGGACGCAATTGTGACATTGCTTGATTGCTGATCAGAGTTTGAAAATATAGATTGCTGTAATGCTAATTTTGACTTAAGAGTCTTCTCTTTAGAACTGAGAGGAAATTCGTTATAAAATATTTATGATTCACTACAAAATGCTCTAGATTACCTTTTTTCCTTTTTTAAAATTCTTTTTTATTCTTTCCTTTCCTTAGGAAACAGTAAACACACTTTCTCCATTGCCCTCGATAAAACAGTGCTGATCCTCCTATTCAGGATTAAAATTGTAAGTACATTGTTTTGGGGGTTAGAAAATCCATACTGTCCCTCCAGTAATCGGCGATATTTTTGAATGGCATGTTACTAACACACAATTGTCATATTTTTCTGTGTTCAGTTATCTTTAATTTGATGTATGATCTGTTTATGTTTTAATTATTGGGTACTTGAAATATTATACACAAAGCTCACTCACTCTGTGGTGAAAAATTCAGAAAAAAAGGAAATTAATTCCCGCAGAGAGTGGAAAATAATTCCGGGCAGTAAGAGTTAAAAATCAATGAAAGTCATAAATAAAATTGATAAATAATTTGTTACACGGCTTGTTGTCAGTTCGTCATGAAAATAAGATAAAACTGTGAAACCTATAGATGAAGACTTTGTAAACATTCTACATTAGGGTATCCTAACAGTAATAATTTGTACATCTACTACACCACTCCCGGTTTGAGTTAATTTTCCCATTAACATGAGATGAAATAAGATAAATCAGTGTCGACATAGTTAACTGACTAAACAAAGCAACTATCTCACCAACTGGTAATATTCGTGGCTATAAAATGTCTTCCAAAAAGTCTATATATTATAGGTTAAGACAAAACTGTCCTCTCTAACATCGAAGACATTTCTCTGCAACTTTCCATCAAATTTATTACAGAAAATTACAGGACACACAAGATGTACGATAAACACAAGCTTTTCACATTTTCACAACGACGTAGCAGTATCTAGAAAGTAGACAGTAAACGTGAATTTTTTTTTATAGTTAAAGGGGTACAATCTTGTCAAAAGTAGTGTGTAAGAGTTGTTCACTGGGCAGGCTCATTTTAGGATGGCAGAAATTGAGCACATTTTATCGGGAAAAACCGATCATAGAAATGTCGCTGGGTTAGAAAAAAAGCACCGTGCGGCACTTTCCGACGAAAAATTCCGGATGACGGTTAGGGATGGAATAACGACGGATTGAGAGTTCCTTTGCTTCAATCATAATGAATTAAAGGTTACTAGTTATGATGCTTCGGTAGAAGTTTGTGTGTGTTTGTCCTTTTATTCAGGACAATATATAGTACAGAGGTTCTCAAAATGTAGGTGTTTGTTTCATGGTGTCCTTTTTTAGGACAACTGCAGTATTTTTGAGTAGTGATTTTGGTGACCTTGTGAGAGAAATTAGTTTCATCCAGTTATGTATTGTTCCATATATTGAAATATGTGAATTGGTTTATTGTTATCGCTGGTATTGTAATATCGAACTTACTACTTCCAATGGGAAATCTTTGTATCGCCAGAATATATTGTGTTCAGGCTTGTGAAATTTTCCTGCCATGTGGCAGAAGTAATTTTTCCTCACATCTCATATAACATCACCCTCATCTTCCTCGTATTAAACTTTTGTCTGTCTTACATATATTTTTAGATTCTGCTGGTTCTTCACAAAAGTTAATTGTTAAGTCATGTGGATTGCCAGACAAGTTTTTTGTCCTGGTGGTGGATTTCCTGGATTGTTTGGGGTTCTTAGCGTGTAGCCAGGAATGTAAAATAAAAATATGAGAGATTTAAAAAGATAATTCAATCTGAAATTCACAATTATAACTCTAGACAACTTTTCCTGATAGCAGCACTTATAAAAGGGTATCTTACCCTGTGATATAATATATATATAGCTACCTCATCTTCTTGTAAAGTAAAGTAGAAGGAACGGGCAGCTACGCGTAAAACGACCCTACTGAACAACCACAATCACAAGGTAATAGCCGTTTTTTTTGTGTTACTAACTCCCTTGATTGTCTCGGCGTCACTTTTATTATTTTGGTGCCTAAATTACTAAAACAGATAAATTGTAGTGCCTGAGCAGACATCCCCCTTTTCCTGGAGTAGGTTGATAACATAGTCAACTTCCTATCTTATATTATGTATTTGTTTCTTATCCTCTTTTTTTCGTTGTGCCTAGCAACGATTATATTATAAAATCACACTGAAACTGCATTGGAGGGAGGAACAGTTTGTGTAGGGATCTGCCATGCATAAACATTTTCCAGTTTTGCTGAGTGACGTTTTACGATACCCATGATAATGTAATACTTTAAAACTGCTGCTATATGCCATGAATAAAAAATGTCGCCTGTTCAAAACATTTGACATCTTAGGAACCCCGATCTTTTCAGCTAATCAAAGAAATAACAAAAGATTGCGTGTTTACTGCGGTTTAGTGCAAGCAGTTGATTGGAGAAAAATCATTCGTGGGAATGCTAGGAAAAAAAAGAAGCCGTATCTTTGATATTTCAAGGCTGGCAACAGACAAGCTGGACAAGGTTCACTTTAAATTTTATTACACACCTCTCTCTCTCTCTCTCTCTCTCCCCCTCCTCCTCAAATCCAATCCCGAAATTAATACCCCTTTCTTTATTATTTTTGTTGATGCACAGTTCTGAACCGAGATTTAAAATTAAAAAGCAGACTTAGTGAAGGCCACAAACCGCATAATTAAATTTGTGTACGAGAGTGCCAGAAAATACATAGCGGACGCCGCGTTGCACAGGTCCTCTGTATAATAATTATTTTGAACTCATATACACACCTATGATTCATTTTCTAACACATTTTATGCTTTTTCAGTCTTCACTAAAAATTTATCACCCACTATGGACATCACACAAGTAACACTAGCTGGAATCTTATTCTTCTTCTTTTAGCTAACTATATCACGATTTGATGACATACGACTTTCTTTTTCTTTCACTACAAAATCAAATATTTTCTTTTTATAACACTTTAGAGTTTAACGTCGTTAACTTCGAGTGCTGGAGACATTTTAAAAGAACTTTTTGTTTAATAGTTCACGCCAGCGATTCTGCAAATGATGTAATGCTTTCACTGTTATAACAGTCACGTGGCTGAGCTGGCGAGATGAGATAAATGACTGATCCACAGATGATTCATGACGCTATTCGTACAGAATACAGAGGGACACTCGCGAAATTTATGAATGAAAATTTCCGAATTTCAAATTTGTTAATTTTTTAATTTAATATTTTTGGTCTTATTTTTGGATGAAGGCGGGAGTGTGAAAGAGCGTATTACAAACTCCCAGACTAGAAGATAAACTATTAAATTATGAAAAATGTATCCAAGATATAATGCATTTAGCTATTCTGTTCATTAGCGCTGGGACTAAATTATAGGCATCCGCAAGCAAAACAGCAGCTAGACAGTTCTCCCTGCCTGAAAGACACCAGCCAGATATCCTTTCCGGACTGCACCACAAATGCGAGTGTTTCTCTCTCTCTCCTCTATTTCCTCTCTCTCTCTCTCTCTCTCTCTCTCTCTCTCTCTCTCGCACGCTTGTTCGTTCTATCTACTCCTCCAAGTGTCTCTACAAAACTATGTTGGACGTTTGAACGAACTTCAATGAACAAGTTAAAAAAAATAAAATGAAGGAATTGTTTCTTAGCTCTTTCGCTCTAAAGCAGTACTGGCAGTGCTGGTAGATATTGTGACAGATTAAAGAAATAACGACTGCGGTGAAACTGGTTCTAGTAATAAAAGTAGATAGAGGTGTATGGTTGAGTTCTACACAGCGACAGAAGGCAAACAAATAAATCAGTGAGAAAAATCAACAATAGCAGAAACTATGAAAGTAAGATGAACATGTATAAATGAAAAACATACAACATCCAGTATTTCGGCGTTAGCCATTTTCAAGGATTACATACAAAAACAACATCATCATCATCATCATGTCCCGTGCCGACTGGCGTTGGCTATTATGCTTCTCCAGAGTACCCGATCCTTCATGCAGGCCATCAGTTCAGTTGGTGATCTCCTCTCACACCATCCCGTCAGACTGTCCAGTATCATTTCTCTTGGTCTTCCTCTTGATTTTCTTCCTTCTATTTTTCCTGTTGTTATAATATTTGCAATGCCCCCTCTTCTCATTGCATGTCCTATGAAAGTACATTGTCTCTCTCTTATCTTTTTGACAAGGTTTTTTGTCTTTCCAGCTCTTCTCCTACATTCTTCATTAGTTATTTTTGCTGTCCAGGGGATTCGCAACATTCTTCTAATAAACCACATTTCTGCTGCTTCCAATGATTTTTGTGCAGACTTGCCTATTGTCCATGATTCACTTCCATATAACAAGATAGGTTCAATATAGCATTTTAGGACTCGTTTTCTAACATTCATTGATAAGGATGTGTTAGCTAATATGTTTCTCATTCTCTGAAATGCAGTCTTTGCTTGGCCTATTCTGTTGCTAATTTCTGTTCTGCATTTCCCATCTGAAGTTAGTACTGCTTCAAGGTATTTTAATTTCTGCACCTGCTTTAGAATAGTTCCGTTTAATTTAATACTGCATGCTGGTGGATTCTGTTTCTTAGATATAACCATAGTCTCTGTCTTTTTGATGTTCAAAGTAATGCCTTTCTGTTCACTTTCTTTGGCAACTTTATCCAAGAGATTTTGCAGGTCTTGTTGGTTCTCAGCTATCAGTACTGTGTCGTCAGCATACCGAAGGTTGTTAATATTGTATCCTCCAATTTTTATGTCTGGTTCTGTGAGGATTGTTCTTAGAATATTCTCGCTATACGGAGAAAAAAGGTCTGGAGATAGTACACATCCTTGTCGCACCCCTTGTTTTATAGGTTGATATTTTCCAATTCTATTTTCAACTCGAACTGCTGCTTCTTGCTGCCAGTATAGATGTTTTACAATCCTCAGGTCTTTGCCGTCTATACTGATGTCTTCAAGCATTTTAATAATTTCATTATGTTTCACCTTGTCAAATGCCTTGGTGTAATCAATGAAGCATAAGTAGAGATCTTTCTGTACTTCTAAAGCTCTTTCTGTTAGTGTTCGTAAAGCATAAATGGCATTGTGTGTTCCCTTTCCTTCAACAAATCCAAACTGTTCATCTGCTATTTCCATTTTTATCTTTTCCCTTGTTCTTCTCATAATTATTCTCAGAAGTAGCTTCGTTGTGTGACATGAGAGGCTGATAGTCCGGTGTTCGTCACATTCCTTTGCACCTGGTTTCTTTTGTAGTGCTATAAACATGGATTTAATCAGGTCACTGGGAATATAACCACTGTTGTAAATGTCATTCAGTAACTTGGTTATTATTTTTATTCCTGTCTCCTCTAGTGCCTCTATTTCTTCTATTGTTATATTATCAGGCCCAGTCGCTTTTCCTTTCTTCATGTGTTTGATGGCATCTATGATTTCATCTTCAAGTATTGGTGGTCCCTCACAGTTTTCATTATCTGGTGTTAATTCTGGTCTTTCTCCTCCATATAGCTCACCGATATACTCTGTCCACCTGTCCACAATGTCTTCTTTTCCCATTAACATTTTACTTTCTTTCGATTTCAGGCATCCTGTGGTATATTTTGTTTTTCGGCCTGTGAGTTCACTAATTCGTTTGTGCATGTTTTTGCTGTCTTTATTATGAGAGTCCTCTATCTGTCTGCACTGTTCATTTAACCACACTTATTTTGCTTCTCTGCATTTGCGTCTTATTTCTTTATTTACCTTGCTATATTTTTCCTCGTTATTTTTACTCCTCCTCCTCTTGTCCATCAGTCCTAAGATGTCGTCTGTCATCCATTTATTTTTAGAGGCTTCTTTTTTTTTGGTGGTATTATCTCCTTAACAGTTTGGTGGATAGAATCTCTTAACATTTCCCATTGTTCATCTATACTATTTATCTTTGCTATTGTATTGTATCTATTTGTTATAATAACTTTGTATTGTTCTCGCAGTTCTTGGTCATTTTTAAGAAGTTATGTATTCAGTTTGATGTTTCTCACTTTTCTGCCTGCTTTCTTTAGTTTTATTCTAACTTTTCCACAGAGTGGATCATGGTCACTATTGCAGTCAGCTCCTGGCATGGTTTTTGTTGTCAGTAATGCATTGCGGAATCGTTTGTTGATTAATATGTAGTCTATCTGGTTAAAAGTCTTTTTGTCTGGGCTGCACCACGTTGCCAGTCTTCGAGGATGTTGTTTAAACCAGGTGTTTCCTTCAACCATGCTGTGTATTCTTGCCAATTCAATTAATTTATAACCTCTGTCATTCCTCTCCCCCAGTCCATAGTCACCAACGATGTCTGAAGTTCTTCCTTTATCAACTTTGGCATTAAAATCTCCCATGACTATGGTAACTTCATGTGACTTTGTGTGTTTTAGTGCTGTCTCTATGTCATTATAAAATAGCTGTACATCTTCTTCAGAGCTTTCAGATGGTGGAGCGTACACTTGTATAATATTTATGTTTACTGGTTGTACTTTCAGTTGGGCTAGCAGGACTCAGTCCGAGATGTTCAAATATCCTACAATTGTCCTTGCCGTTTGTTCATCAAATATAATTCCTACTCCTCGTTCATGTTTCTCACTTCCTGAATATATTATTGTATATTTATCTGAGTTTATCTTCCCTGCACCTGTCCATCTGCAAAGGAATGTGACGAACACCGGACTATCAGCCTCTCATGTCACATAACGAAGCTACTTCTGAGAATAATTATGAGAAGAACAAGGAAAAAGATAAAAATGGAAATAGCAGATGAACAGTTTGGATTTGTTGAAGGAAAGGGAACACACAATGCCATTTATGCTTTACGAACACTAACAGAAAGAGCTTTAGAAGTACAGAAAGATCTCTACTTATGCTTCATTGATTACACCAAGGCATTTGACAAGGTGAAACATAATGAAATTATTAAAATGCTTGAAGACATCAGTATAGACGGCAAAGACCTGAGGATTGTAAAGCATCTATACTGGCAGCAAGAAGTAGCAGTTCGAGTTGAAAATAGAATTGGAAAATATCAACCTATAAAACAAGGGGTGCGACAAGGATGTGTACTATCTCCAGACCTTTTTTCTCCGTATAGCGAGAATATTCTAAGAACAATCCTCACAGAACCAGACATAAAAATTGGAGGATACAATATTAACAACCTTCGGTATGCTGACGACACAGTACTGATAGCTGAGAACCAACAAGACCTGCAAAATCTCTTGGATAAAGTTGCCAAAGAAAGTGAACAGAAAGGCATTACTTTGAACATCAAAAAGACAGAGACTATGGTTATATCTAAGAAACAGAATCCACCAGCATGCAGTATTAAATTAAACGGAACTATTCTAAAGCAGGTGCAGAAATTAAAATACCTTGAAGCAGTACTAACTTCAGATGGGAAATGCAGAACAGAAATTAGCAACAGAATAGGCCAAGCAAAGACTGCATTTCAGAGAATGAGAAACATATTAGCTAACACATCCTTATCAATGAATGTTAGAAAACGAGTCCTAAAATGCTATATTGAACCTATCTTGTTATATGGAAGTGAATCATGGACAATAGGCAAGTCTGCACAAAAATCATTGGAAGCAGCAGAAATGTGGTTTATTAGAAGAATGTTGCGAATCCCCTGGACAGCAAAAATAACTAATGAAGAATGTAGGAGAAGAGCTGGAGAGACAAAAAACCTTGTCAAAAAGATAAGAGAGAGACAATGTACTTTCATAGGACATGCAATGAGAAGAGGGGGCATTGCAAATATTATAACAACAGGAAAAATAGAAGGAAGAAAATCAAGAGGAAGACCAAGAGAAATGATACTGGACAGTCTGACGGGATGGTGTGAGAGGAGATCACCAACTGAGCTGATGGCCTGCATGAAGGATCGGGTACTCTGGAGAAGCATAATAGCCAACGCCAGTCAGCACGGCGCATGATGATGATGATGATGACCTGTCCATCTAAAATCACTCATTCCTAATATGTTGATCTTCATTCTTTCCATTTCGATCTTTATATTTTCTAATTTTCCAGCCTGGAATAAAGTTCTAACATTCCATGTTGCTATTATGAACTTGTTAGTTTTGCCACCAGTAGCTTGATGAAGATCTGGCCTCACCTGTAGCTCGTGAGCTGCCCTACCGGACGAGGCTGTTCCAGAGGAACATCCATTAACGTCATTCATGATGAATCGATTATTCTGTTCAAGCATAACTATTCTTGGGAACTACAACAGTGGTTTCCCGTTGCCTTCTGTCGGTTTGTGTACGGACTCTCCGCTAGCCTTTGGACTCCCTGTCCTACCCGCAAGACGGAGCGAGAGGTTTTAAGGCGCCTCTGACCCGCCTGTTAACAACACTAGACATAAATAAAAAGAAGAGAAATGAAAATGAAAAACTTAGCTGTGTGGCATCCTTTCTAGTATAGAATACAATAATGCGCCCTAAAGACGAGGCTGTGAGACCACAAAGGAAAACAACTTCAAAAAATCGGATGTCAGCGGATGCGAAAGGTGGGGGGGGGGGGGGGTGTGTCTGTGTGTGTGTGGGGGGGGGGGGAGAGAGGGGGGACTCAGGAAAGAGACCAGGAGGCAATAAATATCTGATAGCTTGCTAGAGAAGAAGGTTGGTGGGGTGGGGGTCGTTGGGGTGTGTGTGTGTGTGTGTGGGGGGGAGATGACGTAAAAACTGATGAATGAAAAACTGCAGAGAAATGCTTGAGGCTAAGATAAAAAAGTTGAGTATAAAATACCAGAAATTAGGTGGAGATCTAAAAAAGTTTAAAGGAAGCTGAATATATTATTTCTAGCTGGGTGGAGACAACCAGCCTGGAAAACAAGGCTCTGGTAGTTATTGCACACCCATGCGAATCAATGCTCAGAGGGATATTTCAACCAGTCTTCTGCATATCCCTTGCAGAACTTTGCCTCCCTTAAAGCTCTCCTGTAGACCTCTCGGTTGTAAGCAAGATGCCCTGCTGCTAAAGCATCCATTTGCAGATCATCAACGATGTCTTGCAGCTATCTTCTTTTTGGTCTTCCTCTCTTTCTTTTTTTTTCAGTATGTACCCTTCCAAGACTGTCTTCTCTAAATTCCCATGACGTCTGTCAATATGTTCAAAATATCTAAGCGATATTTAGGCAGTCTAAATGAAATTAAATGTAGCACATTTCAAACCTAACTCATATTTTCTTCCAATTTATTTCTGTTAATATTTCACATTAAAATTTATTTTGGGAGAACATGGGAAATTAGTTCCAGAGTGAAAGAGTTTTTTAAAAAAATACGTAGAACGGAGAAAAACTAAATAAAATGTTATTTTTTGTTGACTTCATATTTTAAAAAAATAGCAATACATTCTTTTACACGCGTTTCAGCACAAATGTTATTTTCAATGGCTATAAATGCAAAGTTTAGAAGTTTTTCATATGAAATACTCATTCGTGGATACATGTCTTAATAAATTTCAGTTTGAAAAATGAACGTTCCCTGCTTGTTACACTGACTGTTAAGGTCGGTAATAATGTTACGGCAGTCGATAAGCGAGGAAACGATAAATTATTAAATACAGTAAACTGACGTATATCAGTAGAAGTGGAGGAAGTAAGACAGACAATTAAGTCTGTCAAAAATGGTGCACCCCGCCCTGATGGCGTCCAGTATGGATATCTCAAAGAAGTTAACGACAAGGTAGTAAAGCACATAACAGAAGATTACAACCAGAGTTTGAAGATTGGTGTAATACCCAAGGATTGGCTTCTCAGTTGCTTGATTCCCTTGCCAAAAATAAGTAAAGAATACAAAACTGAATGGTTATCGAATTATAACATTACAACATGTATATGGCAAAGTGTTTGAGAGGATTATGGCCAGGCGACTACCAAGCTTTCTAGAGATCAGCAGGTTACCACTGAATACATTAGGAAGTTATCGTCCAGTAAGATATACAATTAATAACTCAGCAATCCTGGCTGACCTACGCTGATGATATATTAACATATGAGCATGAGAGGTGTAGAGAGGAACTAGCCACAAGGGTACAGATCAGGATTCATCAGATAGCAGGCTAAGTTTGTGAAGATAACAATACGGTGATAAACTCTGAAAAAGCTAGCATCCTATGACACTAAGTAAATATCAGAATTGTAGGGTCTGAAGTTCCGATTGTGAAGACAAGATATTAAGAGAACACATTTCATGCGTATCTAGGGATCACATTTGATCGATCCTTGTCCTTTGCACACCATGTGGACAATGTAATACAAAAGGCCAGGAAAGCATTTGAAGCAGTCAGGTTAATGGCGGGAGCAAATTTTCCGCAGCTCATTATATTCTTGCTGATGCAGGTGCCACTGATGTTACCATTGGAGTATGCTCTATGCCTACTCACCCTGTCAAATGCACGGCTGAACAGGCTAGAGCGTGTACAGAGTGGTCTTGGGTTGCAACGTCACCTCGTTCTGTTATACCGCGGACTTGCCCATGCTGTGGTTGAATATACCCTGGCAATCCTTACTCTCAGTCAGACTCACATGGAGAGACTTGAAAGGATACATAGTGAAATAATGCAAATCATACTTGAACGCACAAAAGACACGTCGTGCGGGGCTATGAAGTATCTTTTTGATTTTTCAACCATAATGGAAGAATTTACGGACACGTGCATACTTCCGAGTCAGTGCAGACACACACCACCCATTGCACATTGAGGTTATGAGTAAAAAAGACACCAGACTGAAAAGAGGAAAATCTTGAATGGGGCATGCGGAGAACATTGTTCAAGAGGTCTGTCCACTTGAAGACATAGAACCTGGTGAAGAATGGATTTTGATGCCAGTGGACCAATGTACTTCATTCTTAGTATGCATCATATTGGATAGAGAATACAGACAGCAAAACCCATTGGCTGTGGAGGCAGAGGTTCAGACATTCAGTGCCCAGAACTCTTCTGAGGGTGATGGATTTGTTGTCAGACATGCAAGATCAGTACTGGAAGCTCTTCAGTGTAACAAACTACCAGACCTTAAGGATGCCTTGTCAAAAATTGGCTTACAACATGGAGTCACTTTGCAATGGATTCCCTCCCACTGTGGGATACTAGGCAATGAGAAAGCTGACCATCTGGCCAAAGAGAGCACTGAAATGGAGCAACCAGACATACCAGTCACCTATAATCAGAAGAAAAGCATGATAAAAACCTACAGGAAGCCACAAACACCACCACATGATGACTATTACATGCTAAACAGAAAGGAACAAGTCACCATCTTCCGTCTCCGAACAGGACACAGCCGACTCCGAAGTCATATGTATACAAAGTTTAAGGTTGGTACTATTAATCTATGTACATGTGCCCAGGTGCCCCAAACTGTGGAACATATCCTCCAAAACTGCACCAACTATGAGACACTGAGAAATAATTACTGGCCTAGTGAAACCACTAAAGAAGATAAGCTCTATGGTTCCATACATGAATTACAAAAAACAGTGAGATTTATCCAAGAGACAGGACTGCAGATATAGACAGACAATGCGACGAAGAAGAAGAAGAAGAAGTTGTCAGACACGGGCAAAGCGCTTGGATTTTTACGCCACAGGTCGGAGGGAGAACGATGATGGATGGCAGTGGTGCTTTTGCTTTGACCACAAGTAGACTGACTATGGAGGTCATGGCAGTAAGCAAGCCAATGACATGGCTGGAGACACAGACCTTCAGCGACTCAATCAGTATGCTCAGGAAGATTGAGTCGGGTTGGGTACGAAAGCACGAGTCACTGAGAAGATCATGGTTGGAAAAAATCTGTCTCATTTTTTTGTGCCAGATCATGCGGAGATGAAAGGTAATGAACGAGTAGACAGACTTTTTGGCATGACTACAGTGGATGGTTGCCAAGCAATGGACCGGGCTGATATCCCGAATGCACTTAGTTCTGAATCTGCAACCATGAACAGACTGCTGGAACATAACGTCAAACGTGGAGTGGCCAGACAAGAGCGCTACAGTTGGATGCAAAGAAGAATGGTAGCGTCAGCCGCCAAACACTGGTGGAAATACTGAAGATGAGATCGGAGCACTTACGAAGAATCGTCCAATGTTCAGTGGGGATGATCTATCGACTAACTAACTAATACTACTGTAGTCATGCACTTTCTGCTTGATATGCTGCGGCAAAGGCAATACATCAGGGTTGCTGGCATGAAGGATCATCCTCTGCATAAGGAGCTCGGGTTGATAAAGGACAGATGCATCAAACAAGGCAAATCCTGGATGGCTGAGGCTGAGGATACAATGTCTGTGTGCGATCTAGATGAGGAGCCTAAAGATAATGATTGGTTACGGGTACAGGACCGACCTCAGATAACAAAGGTTGTTATACTAAAGGGCGGGTCGGGAATATAGAGACTGGGCACAGGGAGCAGCTGAACTTTGGGTTCAAGATCTCATCAAGCATCACTGTGGGTCTTCCGACACGGAAATATATACAGATGGCTCAGTTTCTCGGAACAACAGAAGTGGTTGAGTTTTTGTTGTCTATCAATGGAAGAGTAGTGGCGCAGGGTTCAAGAGCATTCGAAGTCACTACATTAAGAATGGGAATGGAAATTGAGGCTGTGTCGATGGCAATGGAACGGCTAATTGCCCATAATGTCCTGGCGTCATTCTGATGGATTCTCAGAGAATGCTTCGTAAGATTGAGAAAAAGTTGCTTCGAAAAGAATGGGTTCATCTGTTAAGCCAGTCAAATGTGAGGAACCTAATGTGGGCTTATTGTCTAGTATATGCGAAGTGGCAGATATACTTGCTGGACAGGCTAAAATAAATGGCAGGCTGAGAATGTACAAGGGCGTCATTGCTAAAGCCGTATTTGAAAGACTGCGGGAAAATGAAGAGCTGGAATGGAAGAACAATGTAATTGTGAAACGATCGCTGGAGCTAAGACAGATTAAGGGTGCTGGGTTGAAATCTGAACTGTGCGGCAGAAAAAGTATCGTAAAGAACCAACACTTGAAGGGAATTATTGGGAAACATACTTTCGGATGGATTCTGCGGCATGTAGCGGAGCATATATGCAGCTGTCCTGAATGCAATGACGCCGGAGTCTGAATTTGATTCTTTGGCGGGCATCAAATGGGTTCTTGTTTTATTTTTATTTTTAAAATTATAGTTGGGTTGCTGAAAACGGCTATATAAACAACTATATCTCGTCAAAGAGATTTTGTACCATCATATCTTCTTTTTTTGTTTTGTCGCCATCTTTCAAGAGATTTTCCAAATCATCACAATTTTCTTCGTAGATCTTATAACAGTTTCTGATAGATTACATAAGAAATCGAAATTGCCTCTGTGGTTTTACAGTTGCTCAAAACAGTTATTCAGCTATGTTCAAACTGTATCCAAAAGCTTATAAAAACACGTTAACCCTGTATTTATATTCTAGTGCTTGCGGTTCGTCTTCAAGATGCCTATTTTGAAACTGACGAGTCTTTAGTGTGACGGACCTCAGCTGCAGATTTAAATTCTGCTTCTCCGTCTGCATCTTCAAAGTTTTTTTTTTTTTTTTTTGACCGTTTGAAGTCTATCCTTGTAATTTGAATGTCAACGATATTCCACTATGAATGTTTTAAAATTTCAGAAGGACTTCATGACAAGTGCAATATTCAAATTTTAAAAAATTACCTTGAAGCAGGTTTTATATTGTTCAGGCAATAATGCCAAGTTACCAAGCAGAACATAAATTTATAATAATAAATTTTATAATATTTTACAAATTTTTATAAATTTGATAATAATAAATATATAATCTTGTACTTTTATGTTAGTTTCATGTTGTATTTATTTACTGAAGTTGCCATTGTCCATATTTTCATGTGGTGCGTCATAAATTTGATATTACAGTGGTCTGTTCTTGAGTTCTACTTTTCCATCTTGTATGTGATGACTAATTCAACGTCAAATTTGAAATGTTCTTCAAAGGGATCATCCACCGCTTAGGAAAATATTTTTAAAAATTGTATAATTCTTGCTCAACTGAGAAAAAAAAAAGCAATTGTGTATGCGTTAACTTTCACTGCTTCATTTACAGCAAAATAGAACGAGCAATGCATAGTACGTGGAGGATTTCTGTCTAACAGCGAACTTTGAAAGCCATTTCTTTTTCATTTCACGTTCACGCCATTATCATATTCCTGACCTCTCATATCTTCATTTGGAGAGTTCCAGTTTTTCAGATGACTAGAAACGGGTTTTGTATAAGCTCTGAACCTAATCGTGTATGTCAGTTATTCTTTATCCTGTCTATATCCGTGTGGCTAGTAATAATTCAGTGACAATAGCTTGCCAATACATATTAAAGTTTCAATAAAAAATAAAACATTTTTGTAACTAAGAGAAACCATCCCCCCCCCCCCCCCCCAATTTCTTGGCTGATTCCCTTGCAGACCGCTTTCACCTGCCTTGTTGTTCATAAAGAGTAAATGTAATAATGTCTTCCAGTTATTTCTAAGTAGGTGGCGTAAGCTTTCTAACGGTCAGTATGCATTATCAGATTGTTCTCATCTACTTTGAAGAGACAGCGTTAAACGAATTATCCACGCACTTGCCCCAGAAAAAAAATATCAGAGATAAAGTTGGGCAGTAACCGAAAATGGAATCATTTTTCTGTTCTTCTTGCAAAAGCGAGTCATTGGTTCCTATAAACCGCTTCCTGATACCGAGCAGTACAAATATGGAACCGCTTTATAAAACAGAAACTAAACCGAGCTCCAAATGCGAGATGAACCATTTGTTGACTGGTGTAGACGGAACGGCGTCTGATGAGGGTGAGATTTTGCTTGAAAGTTGCGGCATCAGAACAATATCATCATCACGCCGTGTCTCTCAGCTGCTGCCTGTTTCTCATGCTCCCCTTCCTTTTACAGTAGTCAGTCTTTTTTCCATTCAGTGTTAATTGTTGAACCATTTTAACCTCAGTAGCCATATATTTTTGTTTCCGGGTGACGTAAAAGATGGCGGAATTTTTTTAACTCTCTTGCCGCATACTTTCGTGTGAATCTTTTGCGTCGACATATATCGTAAAACAGGAGTTTAGCATAAGGCCAAAAACCTTATTCTGAGACCCATCTAGAGGCAACTCTAGATGGGGAA
This sequence comes from Achatina immaculata, assembly GCA_009760885.1. Lineage (NCBI taxonomy): Eukaryota > Metazoa > Mollusca > Gastropoda > Stylommatophora > Achatinidae > Lissachatina > Lissachatina immaculata. Next base: position 1,721,146 of record CM019704.1, read on the forward strand.
AAAACCAACCGTTATGGAAACTCGCAACAAAATTAATCGAGCAATATGTCGGTCATGTGATGAGAAGAAACAATCAGAGGATCCCCAAACAAGCTATCAAGTGGAACACAGCAGGCCAAAGAAAAAGAGGTCGACCACGTGAAACTCTAAAGAGGACATTGTTAAGAGAGGACAGTTCAGTGGGATAACATCCCTTGATGAGATTGAAAAAGTCGCTGAAGACAGAAAATCTTGGCCAACTACCATGCAAGCCCTATGTGACGTTTAGTGGCACGGGAAGGATGTAAGATGTAATACTGCAGTTCAGTGTGTTTTAATGTAAGCCTTATGTATAATGGCCCAAAGATTTAATATCAGTTCTGTGCGGAGATATACGCAAAAGCATGAGAAAATTGTAATTTATCATCTCTTACGTTTACTAGGGGCAGTAACTCGAGGAATAGGTTCCATGAATACTTATTACACAGGTACCCAAAAGATTCAGTTCCTAAAAAAAGGAGTAAAGCCCAGCTCTACTCAGAGACGGCCGCTAGCGTCAAACAAATCACAATTCTCATCTTGATCACGTGAGCGTAGGGGAAAGAAAACTCATTAGATCAGACAGACCTAATCTCATCTTGGGTCATATCAGAGACCCATGCCCAATCTCGAGCGGATAGAGATCGACCGTGTGTGTACGCTATGTCGCCTTGAGACACCATGCTGAAAAAAAATGGGATTTGCTACTCAGAATTTTGTGGATTAACGGTAACTGTTAATACGGTTTAAAATCTTCGTATTGTTTGCGAAAGTCACAACAAATTTCTTGGAAGCTAACACGTTATTGCAGTGTCATTCAGCGTATATCTAATTACTTAACCCGTAAAACTTTGAGCTGGGTCGTCTGAAATTCTTCAGTCACTCCTGAAAATATACATACACAAGATGGGATAACCTAACATAAACATTTTTTGGCATTTTGTTTTTGTTTCCAGTTCTCTCTCTCTCTCTCTTTCTCTCTCTCTATCCCTTCCCTCCCCACTGAAGCATTAATTAAGCACATTATTTGTAAAAAAACGAGTATAATTAAAGTGAATGCGCAGCATGTAATGTATTACATTAGTTCAGATTTGTTTGTACAAGGAATAGCACGATGTCAGTGCTGAAATTGATACGACTTTCAAATAGTTATTGCACTGGAAATATAAAATATTCTGTTACTAAGAAAAGTCCCATCGTTTAACAACGATCTTCGTGCAGATACTGATTATTTATGTATCTAAGTCGCGGTACAACATTATATACAACACTAGAAACTGGGAAATAATGGAAAAAATGGGATCTCCAAAACGTTTGATACAGTTAACATCATTGCTGTATCTAGACCAACAGGCAGCAGTAAGAATAAATGGTGAAACAACTTGGGCGTCCGTCAGGGGTGCATATTGTCGCCTTACTGAACTTGTATACTGAAAATGTAATGAGGAATGTTAGAGAAGATGTAGACAAAGAATATTACAATTCCATAACAATTGGAGGCTATGAAATACCAGAGATTAGATATGCTGATGACACAGTATTACTGTCCACAACACAAAAAACTAATTATGTCAGTCCGTAAGAACAGCAAAGAGCAAAATCTCTATCTTAAAGCGAAGAAAACAAAATTGATGAAAATTGACAAAACAAACAAGGCAGCTGAAATATGTACCAATGAGGAAAAATTGGAAGAAGTGGATAGTTTTGAATATCTTCGATCACTACTAACTAATAATGGAGATACAACGAGGGAAATTAAAAGGAGGACATCTATCGCTCTTCAGAAAGTAAAACAACTAAATAATCTGTGGAGAGGAACAGACGGAACTACAAAAATAAAATTTTTAAGGGCATGCATCTTTCCCATCGCAACATATGCCTGTGAGACTTGGACACTTAACAAAACAGCTGAGAAACACATAAATGCCTTTGAGTGTAAATGCTACAAAAGAATTCCTCAAACATCATGGACACAAAAAAGAACAAATCCATACTACAAGAACTTAATATTGAAGAAGGCTGACTAGTAAAGAGGATTAAACAAAGAAAACTGAAATATTTTGGACATATTAAACGCCATGATAATCTAGAGAAGACCGTCTTGGAAGGGTACATAATGGGAAAAAGAAAGAGAGGAAGACCAAGGCGAAGATGGCTGCAAGACATCGTTGATGATCTGCAAATGGATGTATCAGCAGCAGGGCATCTTGTTCACTTGTTCACAACCGAGAGACCTACAGGAGTGCTGTTAGGAAGGCAAAGTTCCGCAAGGAACATGCAAATGAATGAATGAAGTCGCAGTATTTTATCTACTACTCAAACAAAGAATCAAGTGCTGAAAATTCTGCTGTAAATTCTAGCTGCAGACCGTTGTTTTCAGAAGCCAGGCGACTATATTTCTGTACTCATTCCGACAGAGTAACAGGGTGTTTGATAATTAGTTCTATTACACAGACTGCACCAGTAGCGATGAGATTGAGAATATCTAAGAGTGATGGTGTAACACAGTGGTTCTAAAACTTTTTCAGCTTGCCTCCCACGACATCACTAGAGTCCTATCCATATATATATATATATATGTATATATATATATACATACAAAACCATAACCCTTTCTTGGTAATAGGTTTGCAGCAAATTCAAAATAACGACCACTCATCTAATACAATAAACAATGGTATGTATGTGACAGCGAAAATTTATCGAATAAACCACTTTATTTAGCAATGTAAAAGAGTAACATTTGGCTCATCTTCTAGTTTGTTTTTTTTTTCAACTTTTAATGAAATGGATGTGATTCGTGCCGTAATATCAACTTAACTTCATGGTGTAAGGATATCAGATAGAAAAGTGCTAATAAAAAATTTTACCGCCACATGCATTCAGTAATTTTCTATCTCTTTCTTTGGAAAGAAGCTTGACAGCCGCTTTGAAGCCTTTCTCTGCCAAATAGGATGTTGGAAAGACAATAAAATATGCTTGAACCTCCAGAAATCAATGTAGCGTTCAGAAATGTTTTTACGCAACCAAAAAATCTTGATATGAATTTTTAAAAAACTTTTGCCACAGCTCTTGAGAGTATTCCTCCAACGTTCCTTTTTTTCTCGTTGCAGATATCAAAGATGCATTGATCACTCAGTCTGGTATCTTTTTTCTCATTGCTGGTATCTGTGAAGTATTGATAACCAAAATTGGTATTTGAAGCACACACACAAAAAATCATGAAATTTGTCAGGCATGTCTCTTTGTAGTGCATATATTTTTGCATAATGTACCCGAAGGTCATCGTCCGGTACCAGCTTCTCCTTCTTCAGCTCAGATAGACTTGAAAACTGGAAAGCTTATGACAGGTTGCAGTAGGTAAAAAAACATCGTGTGTTCTGGTTTTATTTCTTGCTGGGATAACAGTGCTTAACTCTACTGTAAAGTAGAACACTCAGGCTTTCTGCGATTAGATGTTGGTCATAATTTACACAATACACCGTAAACACACCAGGTGCAACTTTTTCAAGAAAAGCGATGAAGCCACCAAGATGAGTTATACCAATGGGTAGTGCCACATCGTTTGCACACGCAAGAATGTTGGTAAAATGTATTTTATTCTCTTTTGACAAGAAGTCTCGAAGACACGAAATACTAATGCCTCTTTTATATCTGTTTCTGTCTTTGTTACAAATAGCAATTCTTGAACCAAAAGCAAAGATTCATTACCCGAAAGAGTGGACTCATTTAAGCGTAATCCAACTTTTGTTATCCTGTAACATACAGTCAATGTGTCGTCTTCAGTCTTTTCTGCCATTTCATCAAGTATTCTTTGAACAGATTTATCACTGAGAGAAATAGTTTTAGTAATTTTGGTCACTTGGCTTGTGTGTAGGAGCTCTCTTACTGCTAACAGAATAAGCTGTTCTCTATTTGTATTTGACTTACCAGATTCTTCAATCAGCGATGAAATATTGTATGACGCAAGTAAACCATCACTGAATTGCTGTAAGCATATTTTCTATGGTTTACGGTTTATGAAGGTTTTCTCAAAGTGACTGAAAATATTCGGAGTTTTTAACCCGCTTTATAAGAACGAATTTTCTGGAAATGTTCAACTAGTCTGACAGATTTCATAGTTTCAGTTGAAAAAGATATTTTCACACAGTGCGACATTAGTTTATATCTTGTTGTTAATAAATCCGTATTTCAATTATTTAACATTATATTGCCAATATTTGTTTTGTTTTTGTTTTCTTTACACAACTATTTTTCTTATTCAAGAACACTAAAGATTCAGATTTTAAAATATAAATGATAGAAATGCGAAAGGGATGTGCTAGGGCTGTCCTTAAGAAGTGATGTTTAGCTAGTAAACAGCAGTCTACGAATGTCCACGAATGTAACATAACGTTGTTAATACTTATACATCAAATCTCATATTATAAAGAATGTTCTACATAGAGCGTTTTCATACTTTTGAGCGGCTGAAGAATTTTAATTCCCCTCGAGCTACATTTTCCCTCACAGACCCCATTTTCATCTCCCTTCTCCCTCCCTCTGCCTACATCGGAGCGATATCGTCCACTATAGGAAGCACTGGTCTAACACAACAGGCAGCAGCATTACAAGATTGATAAGACAGACTGCAACAATACAGGGTTGATATTACATAATTCAGCATTACAATATTGATATGACAGACTGCAGCAATACAAGGTTGATATGATAGAATGCAGCATTACAAGATTGATATGACAGACTGCAGCAATACAAGGTTGATATGACAGAATGTAGCATTACAATATTGATATGACAGACTGTAGCAATACAAGGTTGATATAACATACAAGAGCAATACAAGATTAGTATGGCAGATAGCAGCAATACAAGACTGATACAACAGACTGCTTCAATACAAGGTTGATATGACAGAATGCAGCAATACAAGAATAATATGGTAGAATGCAGCAATACAAGACTGTTATGTCAGAATGCAGAGACACAAGATTAATACGAGACATTTTGAAAACATAGATGACAACCGTGCGAACTGTGTGTGGGTATGGGGAAAGGGGAGAGGACAGTCCTGTATATAGAGGACGGTCATGTATAGAGAGGACAGTCCTCTGTAGATTAACACGAAGAGGTTTTATGTATTTTTTTTCTGTTACTCGGAATAAAGAGACTTCTGAGTCGGAATTATACGATGAGTGATCTTGGTCACTAACTTCTGGTTTATCTTCTTACATCTTACATCCTTTCTGTGTCGTTAAACGTCACATAGGGCTCACATAATTGTTTGCTAAGTTTTCCTGTTTTTCAGTTCATCATGGGATGTTATGCCCACTAAGCTGGCTTTTCTTAACAATGTCCTCTTTAGAGTTTCACGTGGTCGACTTCTTTTTCTTCGAGCTGTTGTGGTCCACTTGATAGCCTGTTTTGGTATTCTCTGAGTGTTTTCCGGTTTATACGGGGAACGAAATGTTTTATTTTTTTAGCCGAAAATGTTTTAACTTCGTATGCCCTTGTTTTTGGTAGTAACATATCGATTTAAATTGTTCAGTTAACAGAATGCTAAAAATAAATGTTATTTTTCAAAGACGATGTTTATTTTCTTCAAAACTGGTTTTCAAATAATGGGATTTACACCAGGTCTTTCATTTTGTAATTTCCATTTTGTATGCTCCATTAAGATCAATAGAAGTAAAGACGAACCTATACTTATGTTTCATAGACAACTGTAAAGCATTCGATAAAGTGAGACACACAGAAATTATAAGAATGCTGGAAGACATCAACATAGATGGGAAAGATCTGAAACTCATCAAAAACATATACCTGCAGCAATCAGCAGCATTGAAGATTGAGAACCAAATAGGAGCATTCCAAGACATAAAATTGAGAGTGAAACAAGGATGTGTTTTATCTCCTGACCCCTTCTCCTTGTACAGCGAAAACATAATGAGAAATATAGAGAGCTTGCTAGGAATATCAGTTGGCGGGTACAACTGTAACAACTTAAGATATGCAGACGACACAGTTTTGATTGCTAAAAGTGAAGAGGAACTACAGGCTCTTCTGGACATCGTGGTTTGTGAAAGTAAAAGTAAAGGTCACAACCTGAATAAAAAGAAGACTGTAATGATAGTCATCTCAAAGAAAAGAATACCACCAAAATGTGGCATTACCATCGAAGGCACAGAACTGAAACAAGTTGATGGATTCAAATACTTAAGAACAGTTATAACAACACAATTGATGGGAAATGTTACAACGAAATAAAAAGCAGACGTGCTCAGGCATTCCAGAAAATGAGAAATATCTTGTGCAACAGATCCATATCAATGGAAACAAGATTCCGAGTACTTAAATGTTACATCGAGCCAATTTTGTTTTATGGATGTGAAGTATGGTCTATGAATAAGAGAGTATAGCGAGAAATGGAAGCCATGGAAATGTGGTTCATAAGAAGAATGTTGAAGGTACCATGGACACCTGAGAAAAGCAACGAAGAAATCTTAAGAGAGGCTGGAGTTAAAAGGCAAATTACAGCAAATATCAGAGGCAGATAAGCGAGATTTGTAGGACATTTTCTGAGAGGAGGAAAATTGGAACACATTGTGGCAAATGGAAAAATTGAGGGAAGAAGAGACAGAGGAAGACAGAGAGAGAAGTTACTGGATGAGCTGTCGGTGTGGCTATGAAGAAAATTACCGGCAGATCTCATAATCAAGTCTAAAAACAGGTAATTGTAGAAAGAAATGATCGCTTACGCCACGCGGCACGGCACTTGATTAATTGATTGATGCTCCATTAGTTCTTATATTTATTAATTTACATTTTTAAAAGCATCTTCAAATCCACTACTCGCAATTTAATTTCTGCACTAATTTCTTCTTCAACAATACCGTAATTTGTTTTGCGCAATCGTTTTTTAATTCAGTAAATCTCATATCATTTTATGTTTTTATTTTTCTCAAATTTGCAGATTTCTATTTCGCATGAACACTGTCTTCTCTCTTGTAATATATGTTTCTTACGTACCGTGCAAATGCTGCGATTTTTTTATCAGCTGTAATTCGGTTTCATGATTTTTGTTATCTTAATTTCGACCCAAAATCAAACTTATCACTGCTTGTCATATAGATAATATATCTCTGTGACCAGAAACGTTTCAAAGCACAGAAGCTAGATTTGAAATAAGAATTTATCGCTCTGTAATAGTATTTTTTAATTTAGTAGAGTAAGTGGGTTCGTTTCAGTCAAAGGTAAGTAATCAACTTAAAAAGTGGGGTATTAATTATTCACTCCCTTGTCTCTGTGGGAACCTTGAACGTAATATCTATTATTAGAATACTCACCTCATCTTTTCTCAGGGGAAAGTGGTCTCAGGACGGGGTAAATGTCATGAGAGGTATTTTAGGAAGGTGTTTTAGGGAAACAAAAGTCATAAAAACGCGAATATTCACGTGGCGTGAGCTTTTCTTCGGGATAGACATTCAGGAATCCTGGGGAGAATTTGTATTGGATATAAAAATCGGGGTAATGGATTGAGAGATAGAGACGAGTTGCAGATTTTGTAGTTGTTGTAACGACTGTAGTCAGTGGTTCGATTCTTCTTTTGAGATTAGGTGAGATGTTTTCAGAATGAAGTGTTAGAAGGATTAGATTGAGAGTTTTTAAACTGTAGAGATGGATTTTGCTTAGCAGTCATGTTTCAGTAGAAGATGCATCAGTTCAGTGATGACTTAGATTGAGTTCAGTAATATTGTCCGTTAGGACAAGTTTCTTTGTTGGTGAAATTTAATAGTTACAGAGTTGTCCTTGTTAGGACAGAACATTGTTGTAGTAGTTCTACTTTTGGAGATATGTGTATTCTAGATGCTTTTTCTGGAATTCAGAGAATTATAAATAGTTTCTTATTTTGCAGTTAGTCTGTGTTTTCTTCTCAATAATATTGATTACGTGCAGAGAAGTTCCATGTAATAATTGTTTAATCATCCTGCCATGTTGGCAGCAGGTCTTCCTCTTTTTGTTGCTTAATCTTCATTAGGCATCGTCAGTTTCTTCATACAATAAATGTTGATGTGTACTCTCTGTAGTTGGAGATTTATTACCTTTATGGAGTTTCTGTCTGTTAATCCTGTCGAATGAGTGGGAAGTCCTGTTAAAGTTTTCATACGTGACACTGTCGTTTTTGTTGTAGCAGTTGCGAACTTGGCAATGTTGTTGTGCCACTACAAGGAGTACCATAGTGATAAGATTGCCTTTTGGTAGAGTAGTACTACCAATTCTCACAGGCAACAACAACACAAAGTACAATAGAAGTCCACTATTTCTATCTCTTGATGTATTAGACACGTCCACATCATGAACATCGGACAACTAAACACACATCACAGATGTACAGTAATGCTGCTTTAGCTCAGTGACACCAGCATGGTTCAAAAGTAATTTTGCCAATAAACAAGAGAAACCAGCCATTCATGTCAGATATAGTAAATAAACATTACCATGAGGTAGTGCAACCAGTCAGCCATCAAGACAAACACTAAATGACTGTTTTATTCTCTAATAAAAAAGACTGGAAAAGACTTTGTTGAGTATTTACATCGTTAAGCAGTAAGTCAAGGTCATAACCCAAATTCATTCATTTATTCATCTGCATGTCCCTTGCGGAACTTTGCCTCCCTAACAGCACTCCTGTAGGCCTCTCGGTTGTGAGAAAGATGGGCTACTGATGCGGCATCCATTTGTAGATCATCAACGATGTCTCGCAGCCGTCTATCTTTGGTCTTCCTCTTTTTCTTTTTCCAATTATGTACCCTTCTAAGACTGTCTTCTCTAGATCATCATGACGTTTAATGTGTCCAAAATATTTAAGTTTTCTCTCTTTAATCCTCTTTACTAGCCAACCTTCTTCAATATTAAGTTCTTGTAGTATGGATATATTTGTTCTTTTTTGTGTCCATGATATTTGAAGAACTTTTCTGTAGCATTTACATTCAAAGACATTTATGTGTTTCTCAGCTGTTTTGTTAAGTTCCCAGGTCTCACAGGCACATGTTGCGATGGGAAAGATGCATGCCCTTAAAAATCTTATTTTTTGTAGTTCTGTCTGTTCCTCTCCATAGATTCTTTAGTTGTTTTACTTTCTGAAGAGCGATAGATGTCTTCCTTTTAATTTCCCTATTGTATCTTCATTATTAATTAGTAGTGATCGAAAATATTCAAAACTATCCACTTCTTCCAATTTTTCCTCATTGATACATATATCAGCTGTCTTGTTTGTTTTGTCAGTTGTCATCAATTTAGTTTTCTTCGCATTAAGATAGAGGGTTTGCTCTTCACTATTCTTACGGACTGACATAATTAGTTTTTCCATTCCTTTTTTGTGTTGTGGACAGTAATACTGTGCCATCAGCATATATAATCTCTGGTATTTCATAACCTCCAATTGTTATGGCATCATAATATTCTTTGTCTACATTTTCTCTAACATGCCTTATTATATTTTCAGTATACAAGTTAAATAAGTAAGGTTTTGCATATGCACCTCTGACGGACCCTTGTTTTATGTCAAACCAAGTTGTTGTTTCACCATATATTCTTACTGCTGTTTGTTGATCTAGATACGCCAATGATGTTAATTGTATCAAATGTGTTGGAAATATCATTTTTTTCATTATTTCCCAAAGTTTCTGGTGTTGTACACAATCAAATGCCTTCGAATAGTCTATAAAAGATAAATATAGATTCACATTAAATTCTCTGCATTTCTCTATTATTAGTCTTATATTGAATATATGATCTCTTGATCCTCTTCCTTGTCTAAAACCAGCTTGGATCCTATTGACTTCTTCTTCTATTTTCTTACGAAGTCTACCCATTATGATTTTTAACAGAATTTTAGTGGCATGACTAATCAGGGCAACAGTTCTGTAGTTTTGGTTACCCTTTTTTGGCAGTGGTATGAATACAGTTCTTTTCCATTGTTTTAGCCAAATACCTGAATGCTATATCTTTTTACATAGTACATGATAGATTGTTGCATATTCCTTTCCTCCTGCTTTAATAAGTTCAGCTGTTATCTCATCACATCCTGGTTATTTTCCATTTTTCGAATTCTTTATTGCCCATAAAACTTCTTCTATTGTCGTTCGGGTTCTTTCTCCTCCAATAGTAATTCACACTGTTGATTTCTGCTTTCACAGTCAGTTGTTTCATACATTTCTTTGCAATATTCCTTCCATTTTTCTAGAATTTCCTCTGTCTCTGTCAAGATATTCCCCATGTTATCATAAATTACATTTATCTTAGGTATGACATTTCTCGTCAATGTCTTCATTTCTTTAAACATTTCACTATCTCTTCCACACTTCTGATGTCCTTCTATTCTTTCACAACAATCTTGTATGTATTGTTTTTTATCTTTTCTTATTATCTTCGTACTTTTTTTGTTAAAGATTTATATTCCTCTTTGTTGTTGTTTGTCACTTTCCATTGTGTCTTCATTTCTCTACGTTGTTTTATCAGTTCAAGTGTGCCTGTTGTAATCTATCCATTCTTTTGTGTTTACTGGAACCATGTCTTTAGCTGTTATTATTAAGATATCTCTGGCCTGTGTTGCCAGATCATCTGGTGTCATCTCCTCCTGTAAGTCATCAGGATTTCGAAACGGTTCTTCGATTCTATACCGTAATGTTCTGGTATTTTTGTAAGATCAAAGCGGAGTGGTCTTGATCCCGTAACTGTCTTTTTATCTTTATCTTCATGTCTGCTATTAATAACTCATGATCCGTGTCACAATCAATACCCTAATTAGACATCGGATTTAAGAAATGACAGCAGAAAGAAAAAATGAAAGAACAAAACAAAAGTAGCTAGCCTTTACAACATGTAAGGAAAGTGAGATTGATTGATTGATCTTTATTTCAAAAGGGTTAAGAATTTGGCACGCAAGCCCGTCTGACATTCTGCCCTTTATCATACAACTTTCAAACTGTTCCAGACATTCTACAAATATGCTGCTCATATAACAAACATAATTAACAATAAAGTAACTACATACACATAAAATGACTAACTACATACACATATAAATGACTGACTACATACACATATAAATGACTAACTACATACACACATGAATGTCTGTCTACCATACAAAAATTTCATTACTATTCAAAATAATGAATTCGGTGTCTGTAAAAGAAGTCTAAAATAACTTTTAAGTTTTACGATTCATGGAGGCATGTAGTCGACATCAGATAGATATTGGAAGAGTTTGTAGTTGTAGGAAGGAGTATAGTTTATATTTTTTTAAATACAGGATGGGAGGGTATTCCAAAGATGAGCAGCAGAATAAGTAAAACTTTTCATGTAAAGGTCAAGTCTAGGTTTTGAAAGACTTAGGTTATTCAAGCGTTCGCTGCACTTTGGGCTAAATTTAAACAGGTTTCATAGATAAAGTGGAGCACGCAGTGAAAGAATTTGATGTACAAACTTGGCTTTGTTAAAAAGGAGCCTGTTTTTACGAGGCAATACTGTGATACGTTTGTGCTAGTTAGTTGTTTGTGCTTGATCTTTGTCACTAATAAGCTTTACTGCTCGCTTTTTAAGTGAGTAAAGCCTCTTTGTATTAGACACTGAGCAACCATCCCAGATTATTGAGCAATAGTCTAAATGTGTTTATATGTGTGAAATGTAGTATGTCTTCCTTGTGTCTTGATCGATGAAGTGCTCGATTTTGGCTAACTGGTATACTTTTTGCGCGATGAGTTTTGTTAGACCTTGCACATGAGAGTTCCACATGAGAGAAGAAACATGCAGTCTACTTCTAAATATCTTCCACTTCAAGTATACAACCTTTCTTTACTTCTGTCACTTGAAAAAAATGAGCACACACAAAGCATTTACAAGATTCATAAAACATCAACAATATGCAACAGATCTGGAGTATCTTGTAACAGAAATGAACAAAACCTGTGAAAATGTTTCCATATAAGCAGTGTAAAAAAATAAAGACCACGTGCGAAGGAACAAAACTGAGTAAAACTGAGAGGTAAAGTGCTTTGTCTACGAGTTTTTCGAGGTCTAATCCTACAAAACTGTGTTCTCTTACTTTACTGTACCATAGCCTAGTAGTTTCCTATTTATGACAAAAATTATTCCTTAAAAACGATTAAGTGTATTGCGAATGCATCGTTGATAGACTCATCATCATCATCATGTGCCGTGCCGACTGGCGTTGGCTATTATGCTTCTCCAGAGTATCCGATCCTTCATGCATGCCATCAGCTCAGTTGGTGATCTCCTCTCACACCATCCCGTCAGACTGTCCAGTATCATTTTTCTTGGTCTTCCTCTTGATCTTCTTCCTTCTATTTTTCCTGTTGTTATAATATTTGCAATGCCCCCTCTTCTCATTGCATGTCCTATGAAAGTACATTGTCTCTCTCTTATCTTTTTGACAAGGTTTTTTGTCTCTCCAGCTCTTCTCCTACATTCTTCATTAGTTATTTTTGCTGTCCAGGGGATTCGCAACATTCTTCTAATAAACCACATTTCTGCTGCTTCCAATGATTTTTGTGCAGACTTGCCTATTGTCCATGATTCACTTCCATATAACAAGATAGGTTCAATATAGCATTTTAGTACTTGTTTTCTAACATTCATTGATAAGGATGTGTTGGTCAATATGTTTCTCATTCTCTGAAATGCAGTCTTTGCTTGGCCTATTCTGTTGCTAATTTCTGTTCTGCATTTCCCATCTGAAGTTATTACTGCTCCAAGGTATTTGAATTTCTGCACCTGCTTTAGAACAGTTCCGTTTAATTTAATAATGCATGTTGGTGGATTCTGTTTCTTAGATATAACCATAGTCTCTGTCTTTTTGATGTTCAAAGTTGATAGACTGCAGTAAGAAATGTCAAAACGGTTCAACAAACTTCAGAATGTAATTAACAGTCTGAATTCGTTATGAATGTTCATAATTGTTTTTCCAGATATGTAAAAGTGATATCTGCCAGAAACGCAGCTATACGGTATACTTCTTAATCCTGACTTTGATGACAAGAAATTTCTCGGAGATATGCAAATGTGGAATGTTACTGAAATCGTGAACTGATTCAGCGCCATCGAATACAAACTTATTTGTGGCTTCTTACGGAAATGATTCACAAAGCCACGCATAACATGGGCAATTCCGTTTACTAGGTCTCTGTAAGTAACTGGTTGTGAATGATTTATAAATTTAAAACTAATTCTTTCATATTTACAAGCGTCAATAGGACATGGAGGTACCGGTAATGTGGTGCTTCTTAGTGTTGATAGGACATGGAGGTACCGACAGTGTGGTATTTCTTATTGTTGATAGGACATGGAGGTACCGATAATGTGGTGCTTCTTAGTGTTGATAGGACATGGAGGTACCGACAGTGTGGTATTTCTTAGTGTTGATAGGACATGGAGGTACCGATAATGTGGTGCTTCTTAGTGTTGATAGGACATGGAGGTACCGACAGTGTGGTGCTTCTTAGTGTTGATAGGACATGGAGGTACCGATAATGTGGTGCTTCTTAGTGTTGATAGGACATGGAGGTACCGACAGTGTGGTATTTCTTAGTGTTGATAGGATATGGAGGTACCGACAGTGTGGTACTTCTTAGTGTTGATAGGACATGGAGGTACCGACAGTGTTGTACCTCTTAGTGTTGATAGGACATGGAGGTACCGACAATGTAGTACTTCTTAGTGTTGATAGGACATGGAGGTACCGATAGTGTAGTACTTCTTAGTGTTGAAAGGACATGGATATACCGATAGTGTGGTGTTTCTTAGTGTTGATAGGACATGGAGGTACCAATAATGTGGTTTTTCTTAGTGTTGATAGTATAATAAAGTAAATTTCTGAACTATTATAATATTAATGACTAAGAAGTTCGAAATGGTATAGTCTTATAACTCTAGATCTTGTACGATTTGATGGTTGGACGAATCACTAATAGTCTGTATTTTCTATACGACGAATAGTCGTTGTGGCTGCGACGACATTTTGACTTTTTACTAGCAATTAAAGCCTTATTATTATTCATCGTATCACTTGACTATGTCGAAAGCTTCTTTAAATCCATTTGATTCTGACAAGATAAGATCACAGATATATTGTTGACAACATCACTTGGAATAAGATGCAATAGGACATAACATTTCGACCCAACATCAAACTTGTAACTGCTTGTCATAGAGATGATATATTGGATTTCGTGATGAGTCAGTCCACTCCCTTTTTTCAAACCGTGAGCACGTTGCGTCCTAAGATTAGTAAATATGCCTCACTTGTCAGTTGCGTCAAATTCATCTATACAGTTGTTAACTGGGATATTATCTAAGTCAATTATCTCTTTCATGTAGTGTGTTTCAGGGACTGGTTCGTTCTCTACTTTTATTGTGTCCTCGTTTTTGATTGTGTCTTGTATTTTTAGTATCTACTTAGTCTGAGTACTCTTCTGAGCTTCCTGTCGTAATAGTATTACAAATTCCGTGGGAGTGTTCCTCTCCCACCAGATCTCAAACTTTCCATCGTTTCTGATCTACTTTCTACTTGTCAATAAAATAATAATAACAATAATAAATGTACTAATAGCAATAAAAGTCATAACATTAATACTAATAATTCTACTACTATTACTACTTCTTCTTCTTCTTCTTCTCCTTCTCCTCCTCCTCCTCCTCCTCCAGCTTTCCGAGCCATTGAGGCTCATTGCTGCAGATAAAGTTCGCCTCCATTTCTCTCTATTCCTAATCTGCTCTCTCCAGTTGGTGACACCAGTTTCTTTTGTCTTTCCATCTCTGTCTTGGTCTACCCCTTGATCTTGTTTCTCTCATCTCTTATGCATACATCATTTTCGTTTGTCTGTTTTCTTCTATTCTTTCTACATGATCCAACCAGCGTAGTCTGTTCAGTTTCAAGACATTTATAATTCGTTGGGATTTATATATGCTGTTCAGTTCACTGTTCTTTCAAGCTCTCTATTCTCCGATGTTGGTATCCTTTATGGGCCCAAAGATTCTTCTTAGGACTTGTTCTCAAAGATCTGCAATTATTGTTCATATTCCTTTGTTGTACTCCACGTTTCTGATCCATAAATGACGGCTGGTCTTATTAAAGTTTTGTAGACTGTGACGTGCAAAAAGCGGACGTTTTTTTAACGCTCTCGTCGGCATACAGAAATCAGCGAAATTCCGCTTGATCTGTCACATATCCTGTATCGTGAGTTGGGCATAAGGCTAACAAACTTATCCTGGGACCTATCTAGAGGCGACTCTAGATGGGAAAAAAGAACTCGTTAT
This sequence comes from Achatina immaculata, assembly GCA_009760885.1. Taxonomy (NCBI): domain Eukaryota; kingdom Metazoa; phylum Mollusca; class Gastropoda; order Stylommatophora; family Achatinidae; genus Lissachatina; species Lissachatina immaculata. The sequence goes on from CM019704.1 coordinate 1,736,503, forward strand.
GGAAACTCGCAAAGAAACCAACCGAGCATCAGGGATGCCAACTCCGAAGAGCTCATTCGTCGGCCCTAAACACGTGACAAAGATTGGATTCTGGAATGTAAGAACGATGGCAGCACCAACAAAAACAACTCAGGTTATCAAAGAAATGGAGAGATGCCACCTAGACGTACTGGGCATCAGTGAAATGCGATGGCCAGATGCAGGTAAAAGATCGGCGGAAAACGATAAGTTAATAATACATTCAGGCAGAGACGATGGGAAACATCAAGAGGGGGTAGATATAATTATGTCAAATGCACCAGCAAAGAGCCTTGTAGAATGGGAACCAGTGAACAGTCGTATAATAAAAGCATGATACAGCCTAAGACACGGAAGAATGACAATAATGCAGCGTTATGCACCCACGAACGATGCAGATGATGAGGTGAAAGACGATTTTTATAACCCATTACAACAAATCATTAACAAAGTCCCTTAACATGACATCCTAATTGCTATGGGGGACTTCAACGCTAAGGTAGGGAAAGATAACACCAGCGTCGAAAAAGTAATGGGAGAAAGGAGGAATGGACATGGTAAATCAGAACGGAGAAAGATTAATTGAAATATGTTTAACAGAGGGCATGGTCCTGTGGAGGCAACTATTTCCATACAAAGAGATACATAAAGCAACCTCGATATTTCCAAATGATAGAACTAGAGACCAGATAGATCACTTTTGTATTCGAAAGCAATACAGAACATTTCTGATAGATGTAAGGGCATATAAGGGGTGCAGATGTCAACAGTGATCACAATCTGTGTATAGAGAAAATAAAACTAAAAGTGAAAAGCCAACACAAGAAATTCAATACACAGAAAGATAAACAGCCACAGCCTACAAGAAGAGAATACTAACAGCAATTTCAACCAGGAACTTGCCACTCATTCCACAATACTCAGTGAATTAGAGGAGATAGGTATAGATGGATTATAGAATTCTTAGAGCACAGCCATAATCACAGCAGCAAAAGCGAGCGCTGTAATGAAAAAAAAACCAAATAGAAAAGCATGGATATCAGAAAACACATCGAAGTACATACATGAAAGGCGAGCAGCCAAGTTAGACATGTTGAATGTAAAGACATATTTTGGAAAAGATCTGGCGAAAGCAACATACCAAAAAAATAGACAAGAAAGTAAAAAGTTCAGCTAGAAGGGATAAAAGAGAATGCATAGACAATATGACGAAAGAGGCAGAGAAAGCAGCAAAAACAGGAGACAGCAAAACTTTGTATAACATAGAAAAGATGTACTTTTACATCTAAAGAAAGACCAGTCCTTAGCAAAACTGGCACACTATTAACATCAAGTAAGGACCAAAAGCAAAGATGGGCTGAACACTTCCAAGAATACTTAATCGACCACACCCGATAGAATTGATAAACCTTGAAACCGACCTACCAACCCCACAACTAAATATCAACTTAGAAGAAATTGCATTGCATGAAATTGAAACAGCAGTGAATTTAATGGCTAACACCAAAGCTGCAGGTGAAGATGAAATAACAGCCGAAAATTTAAAAGCTTTCAATAGTGACAACATGAGACAACTACAGAGAATGTTTAATAAGATTTGGAAAGAAGAAAAGTCCCCTTCTAAACAGAAAAAAGGAATCATTGTTAAAATACTAAAAAAGCTACCTTAGTGACTGTAACAATTGGAGAGGAGTAATCTTAATATCAGTTGTGTCAAAAGTATTTTGCAAGGTCATTTTGAATAGACTTAAAGATATAATGGATACCGCAATGAGAGAAGAACACGCAGGATTTTGAAAAGAAATACTCTAAGAATAATACTTGAAGAACATATTGAAAAGCAGAAACTATTAATACTGAACTTCATAGACTTTAAAAAGACATTTGTTAGCATACACATAGATTCATTGTGGAGAATTTTAAGTCTATATGGAATATCATCTAAAACTGTCAACATCATTAAGGACCTCTACAATGGATATGTTTGTGCAGTCAAAACAGAAGAAAGGATGAGCGAATGGTTCCAGATTGAAAAAGGCATGAAACAAGGATGTATACTGTCTCCTTTGCTATTTAGAATTGCAATAGACTTCATAATGAAAAAATGCTGCACAGGTATTGATTGGGTACATAGGACCCAACTAGAAGATCTTGATTTTGCTGGTGACATAACTCTTGAATTCCACGCAAGAAAAAAACAGATATCCTGTCTTCACTGCCTAGTAAAATAGGACTTGAAATTATCAAGGACAAAACAAAAAATAGTAAAACTTCCCATTAATCAAAACGGAAAAATACACGTAGAAGGGACAGATGTTGAAGAAGTCAATCAATTTGCATACTTTGGCAGCTACATAGACCAGAATGGTGACGCCAGAAAGGAAGTTAGAATTAGAATTGCAAATGCAGCATCGATTTCAAGAATCTTGAGGACATATGGCATTCAAAAGTTATATGCACAAAAACTAAGTTAAGACTATTCTATTCAAATATAATATCCAGCCTCATTTATGCATGCAAAAGCTGGAAAACAACTAAAGAAATAGACAAGAAATTAGACTCTTTTGAAAGCAAATGCCTAAGCAAAATACTCTGCATCAAGTGGAACGAATTCAAGAACAAAGCACAGATGACTGAACAACAAACGGTCTCAGGGATGATGAGGAAAATGAGATGGACATATGTTAGTCACGTGATGAGAAAAGACAATCAGAGAATCCCAAAACAAGCTACCTACTGGAACACAATAGGCCGAAGAAAAAGAGGCAGACCATTCGAAACTCTAAAGAGGACATTGTTAAGAGAAGCCAAATTAATAGCCATAAAATCCCTTGATGAGGTTGAAAACATGAAAAATTGGCAAAACCACATTGCGAGCCCTATGTGACGTTTAACTTGCACGGGAGGGATATAAGATAAGAAGATTGTTATTTTGGTGTTTTGGGACAGGATTTTGGATTTTAACAGGTGTTCCAAGGCTAAGGTTATTTTATTCCCTATCTATACTCTCTCTCTCTCTCTCTCTCTCTCTCTCTCTCTGAACCTTAAGTCCCCAGGGTACATGGGGCTTCTGCAAGGGTTTTCCACAAATGCCTGTCCTTTGCTGTTTTTTCTGCTCTTGCTCAACATCCTTTCTGTTGTTCTTCTCCATGTCTCTTTTGGTCTACCCTTACTTCTGTTCTCCTGTGGTGTCCATCTTAGTGCTATTTTTGGTAGTGAGTCGTCAGTCATTCGGAGCACATGTGCCAACCATCGACAGCGTCTTTCCTCAATAATTGCTGTCAGTGGCTTCATCTGCATCAAAATATTTTTCTAATTCTTCATAAACATTTAGTCTGGAAAGAATTCAACTTGTTTTCTATAGTTATGGTGATTTTCCAGCATTCACGTCCATAGAGTAGTACACTTAGAACATTACTCTTAAATATCCTGATTTTCATCTTCATGCTTAGTTTTTTAGACTTCCATATAGTCTGCAGCATTGCAAAAGCCTGGTTTGCTCTAGTAAGTCTGCTGTTGATGTCCTCTGTGCTGTCTCCATGTTCTACTACTCTACTGCCAAGGTATACAAATTCTTTGACCTCCTCCGTTAACTTGCTGTCTACTCTGATTATATTTCTAATCACATTTTGCTTCATTAACTTTGTCTTTCCTACGTTGATCTTTAGTCCTATGTTGTTTACATTCTGAGTTAGCTTGTTTATTTTATCTTGCATATCTTTGTGGTTGCTTGATAGTAGAAAAATGTCGTCCAGAAAGTCAAGGTCCTCCAGCACTGTGTCAAGGGTCCATTGTAATCCTCTGCTTTTGTCTGATGTTGCCTCCTTCATTAACCAGTCTAAAGATAAATAATGTTGGTGATAGTACACATCCCTGCTTCACTCCTGTTTGTACTATTATAATTATTCTACTATCCTAATATACAAGAGACTATGTTACAATAGTCTAGACTTAGAGAAAAGAAATTATGACAGTTCTCAGAGACACGGGATACACGTGGAAGGAAGTGGAAAATAAATTCAAGAACAAGGATGACTGGAGAGCCTTTATTCGTGTCCTATGCTCTCAAGGAAGTGAAAGGTGATGATGATGATGATGGCGATGATGATGATGAGGATGATGATGATAACGATGATACATGGAGGTACCGATAATGTGGCGTTTCTTAGTGTTGATAAGACATGGAGGTTCCGATATCTTAATGGTGATAGGACACGGAGGTTCTGATACTGTGGTATTTCGTAGTGTTGATAGGACACGGAGGTTACGATATCTTAGTGTTGATAGGACATGGAGGTACCGATAGTGTGGTGTTGATAGGACATGGAGGTACCGATATCTTAGTGTTGATAGGACATGGAGGTTCTGATATCTTAGTATTGATAGGACATGGAGGTTCCGATATCTTAGTGTTGATAGGACATGGAGGTACCGATATCTTAGTGTTGATAGGACATGGAGGTTCCGATATCTTAGTGTTGATAGGACATGGAGGTACCGATATCTTAGTGTTGATAGGACATGGAGGTACCGATATCTTAGTGTTAATAGGACATGGAGGTTCCGATATCTTAGTGTTGATAGGAAATGGAGGTACCGATAGTGTGGTGTTCCTTAGTGTTGATAAGACATGGAGGTTCCGATATCTTAGTGTTGATAGGACATGGAGGTTCCGATATCTTAGTGTTGATAGGACATGGAGGTACCGATATCTTAGTGTTGATAGTACATGGAGGTTCCGATATCTTAGTGTTGATAGGACATGGAGGTTTCGATATCTTAGTGTTGATAGGACATGGAGGTACCAATATCTTAGTGGTGATAGAACATGGAGGTACCAATATCTTAGTGGTGATAGAACATGGAGGTACCAATATCTTAGTGGTGATAGAACATGGAGGTGCCGATATCTTAGTGGTGATAGAACATGGAGGTACCAATATCTTAGTGGTGATAGAACATGGAGGTACCAATATCTTAGTGGTGATAGAACATGGAGGTACCAATATCTTAGTGGTGATAGAACATGGAGATGTCGATATCTTAGTGGTGATAGAACATGGAGGTACCAATATCTTAGTGGTGATAGAACATGGAGGTGCCGATATCTTAGTGTCGATAGAACATGGAGGTACCGATATCTTAGTGTCGATAGAACATGGAGGTACCGATATCTTAGTGTTGATAGAACATGAAAGTACCGATAGTGTGATGTTTATTAGTGTTGATAAGGTATGGAGGTACCGACAGTGTGACTTTTCTTAGTATTGATAAGACATGGAGGTTCCTATAGTGTGAAGTTTTTTTGTGTTGATAGAACATGGAGGTACTGATAATGTGGTACTTCGTAGTGTTGATAGAGCATGGAGGTACCGATAATGTGGTACTTCTTAGTGCTGATAGAACATGGAGGTGCCGATATCTAAGTGTTGATAGAACATGAAAGTACCGATAATGTAATACTTCTTAGTGTTGATAGAACGTGGAAGTACCGATAATGTGGTACTTCTTAGTGTTGATAGAACATGGAGGTACCGATAATGTGATACTTCTTAGTGTTTATAGAACATGGAGGTACTGATAATGTGATACTTCTTAGTGTTTGTAGAACATGGAGGTACCGATAATGTTATACTTCTTAGTGTTTATAGAACATGGAGGTACTGATAGTGTGACACTTCTTAGTGTTTATAGAACATGGAGGTACCGATAATGTGATACTTCTTAGTGTTTATAGAACATGGAGGTACTGATAGTGTGATACTTCGTAATGTTGAAATATCTTGATCAGATTACATTTTAATTTGCTAGAGCAAATGCAAGGAAAGTGTTTGCAGGTGGAACATCAATGTATATATGTTTACTGCTGATGTAGCACTTATATGAGAATGCGACTAGTTTACTTCCTTTTGTATCTAATTTATGAAATTTATATTTAAATGTGTATGTGTGTACACAAGTGCCGTGTGTATGTTCATGTATGTATGTATGTATGTATGTATGTATGTATGTGTGTATGTATGTATGTATGTATGTATGTATGTATGTGTGTGTGCGAATGCACGAAATATCTGGTTTCATAATATTATTTTAGATTCACACAATTTAATAAACGAGATTTTGAGCTCCGGATTTTGGTGACTCGCTCCAGACTCGGAAAAGCTTCGATACACAGCTTTCCACACACAAAATAGGTCGGTGACATTGTTGTTATAACTTTGGTCCTGATTTGTATTCGAAATCTTCTCAACTATGAATAAGGTTTGAGAATCAAACTCATTAAAAAAAAACATGCACACGCACACATAGAAAACTCTGGCAGCCAGACTGTTGTTTCAGTTTCAAATTTTGCCCGTCGGTATTCTAGAACAATACAGCCCTTGCGCCAGAGCGAGGGGTCAGTTTAGGGCGGCTAGAGGAAACAGACTCAGAACCCGGATGAATTTATTTCCTCATCTCTCTCTCTCTCTCTCTCTCTCTCTCTCTCACACACACAGTTTAGCGCACGTTCACCCGCTCTTTTTACAAGTTTTCACTCCCTCCTATTCGCAGCGCACCGATCATTACAACCAGTAGCCAACATAACAGAAAGAGGGGCTACACTTGTAGGCTGAAATGCAGCTCTCATACGTTCTGAACTATAACAAAGTAACGCTGTCAGCGAGACTACATTAAGTTCATCTATTTTATAGATGTTGCATTAGTATGATTTAAATATGGGCTTCATGTCTGTTAGGATGTGTAATAGTGTGTACAACAGTCAGAAAAGCAAACAGCGCTCACATTTATCACAACAGCAGATGTCACTGTCATGCCATAACCAAAATGAATATGATGTTTTTGCCGCTTAAACTGGGGGAAATCACATAGACTAGACATGGTCAATAACTTGCTGAACATTATTTATATTTTCTTCTCTTCATCGATGTTGTCATGGATGAGTTCTGTTCTTGGTGAGTATTATTATTATTATTTGTTCTTTTATTAAAATACTATGCAGAATGTACATTCTCTGCTTGGGTGTTGTTTGATTAAGAATTATAGCGTGAAATGACAGCGTGTTTAGATATTAAGTGACGATCAACATTTTTGTTTAAAATTCCGTGAAAGAACATTGATGGACTCTGTCCTATCAATTACAACGTAAAGGCATATTATACTCTCTGTTACTTCACTGACAGCTAAAAAAGACATATATCAATTGCACACACACAACACACAACACAACACACATAACACAACACATCATACAACACACAACTTATCAGTAGAATGCCAATGTATAATTTCGATTGGTTTGACTGATTTCATTTCATTCATTTGTATGTCCCTTGTGGAACGTTGCCTCCCTAACAACACTCCTGTAGGCCTCTCGGTTGTGAGCAAGACGGTCTGCTGCTGATGCATTCATTTGCAGATCATCAACGATGTCTTGCAGCCATCTTCGCCTTGGTCTTCCTCTCTTTCTTTTTCCCATTATGTACCTTTCCAAGACGGTTTTCTCTAGATTATCACAACTTTTAATGTGTCCAAAATATTTAAGTTTTCTCTCTTTAATCCTCTTTACTAGCCAACCTTCTTCAATATTAAGTTCTTGTAGTATGGATATATTTGTTCTTTTTTGTGTCCATGATATTTGAAGAACACTTCTGTAGCATTTACATTCAAAGGCATTTATGTGTTTCTCAGCTGTTTTATTAAATGTCCAGGTCTCACAGGCATATGTTGCGATGGGAAAGATGCATGCCCTTAAAAATCTTATTTTTGTAGTTCTCTCTGTTCCTCTCCACAGATTCTTCAGTTGTTTTACTTTCTGAAGAGCTATAGATGTCCTCCTTTTAATTTCCTTCATTGTATCTCCATTATTAATCAGCAGTGATCTAATATATTCAAAACTCTCCACTTCTTCCAGTTTTTCCTCATTGATACATATATCAGCTGCCTTGTTTGTTTTGTCAGTTGTCATCAATTTAGTTTTCTTCGCATTGAGATAGAGGTTTTCCTCTTCGCTGTTCTTAGCTGTTCTTGTTTGATTGATGTGGCCTTTAAAGTTGCGTGTTGAAATCGTCTGAGAGTAATATTAGTCAAGTTCTGGAAAAAAATGAGATAAGAACTTAACATTTTTGCATTTGCAATAAATGTAGTGCAGCGCTGCAGCTGAAGGGTAACAAATGTTGAAGAGAGTAACTGGCGGTCAAACATCACGGTCATACAAGTATGTTTGATGTATTTCATTAATATCTTAAGATTTTTCAGACATCCAATAAGTAAATAAATAAAACGTTCTTCCAAGTCAGCTAGTATAAAATCAAAACACTCAGCTTTATTGTCCGGTTAACTTCAGACATATTCTAACAATGTTCTAACACAAGATGCATGTATTTCGGTAACTTGCATGTTCATATTTACAGCGGAAGAGATCTTTCTTTTGTTTACCCGTCACGCACTTTCCTGTCTGAAGTTCAACTTTACCAGACACACAGAATGTAAAAAAAAGAACAACACACTCACACACACCCACGCACGCACGCGCGTACACACACATCACACACTGTATGAAGGTAAATTTTGTTTGCAACAAAGTACAAACAATCTCTCTCTCTCTCTCTCTCTCTCTCTGAACCTTAAGTGCCCAGGGCACATGGGTGTATCTCCATTATTGGATCACTACAAACTAATAATGGAGATACAATGAGGGAAATTAAAAGGAGGACATCTATTGCTCTTCAGAAAGTAAAACAAATAAAGAATCTGTGGAGAGGAGCAGACAGAACCACAAAAATAAGATTTTTAAGGGCATGCATCTTTCCCATCGCAACATATGCCTGTGAGACCTGGACACTTAACAAAACAGCTGAGAAGCACATAAATGCCTTTGAATGTAAATGCTATAGAAGAGTTCTCCAAATATCGTGGACACAAAAAAGAACAAATATATCTATACTGCAAGAGCTTAATATTGAAGAAGGCTGGCTAGTAAAGAGGATTAAAGAGAGAAAACTTAAATATTTAAATTATTGAAAGTTTAAATTTATGAAAGCATCGTGTATCAGTAATTCTACCCCATTTCTGGCACGTTACATTAAAACAATGATACAACTTTATGTGAAGTTTTGAAACTCAGCGCCGATACACTTTCACAGATCAAAACCACGAAATTTTCCTTCTGAAATTCTACGTTCAAGCCTTCAAGATTCAAGATGTCATGTCAAACTTGCATTGTCTCTTACACTGTGAGCTATTGTTGTTATTCTAACTTCTGGAAATGCTAACATGATGTTCTTTGTTGTCTATGGTATGAAGGCGTTGAAGCACAAAATAAAATTATGTCGGATGGGGAGTGAGGTATGACGGGTGTTTTTGCAGACAGGCGTGAAGCTGAAAAGCAGCATAAAGCTTCCTTGGCGGACTCCACTGGCATGGACTATAAAGATCCTTGCCTTTTTAGCCAGGCAGGCCTGTTAGCGGTGAGGACATTGGAGAGGTGGATTAAGGTCTTGGTTGTTTATAGTCCGCCAACCCGATGCCAGCAATCAGATATGGGTCACTGACTGCTATTTCACACTGTATCTTTACTCCCTTAAATGTATAAGAAGATTCACAGTTCTAGTATGTCTAGGGTTGCAAGATTCTTTAAATGAAACGCCGGGACATTTTTTTCAGACCGAAAAAAAAAGAAAATCTACTGGAGTATCATCATTAATTGCTGATAAAGAATAGCACAGATATACCGTCTTTCTTACCAAGAGTAGACAAAAAAAAAGCTATGTCTATATATTTTTCATCTTTTTTTTATTTTTATATGCTGTGTTATTTTTGTTAATGATAATTTACTTTTTACAATCAACAACTTGTCTGATTAACGTATTTTTCTAAATGACAATTTACTTGTAACATATTTCTCTTTCACAGCCAATATATTTTATAATTATTCACTTCAAATGTGATATCGACCCTCATTTATGCATGCAAAAGCTGGAAATCAACTAAAGAAATAGACATGAAATTAGTCACTTTTGAAAACGAATGCCTAAGGAAAATACTTGATAATGAATTTAAGAACAACACAGAGATAGGACAGATGAGCAAACAACAACCTGTCTCATGGGTGATCAGAAAAAGAAGATGGGCATATGTAGGTCATGTGATGAGAAGAAACAATCAGAGAATACCAAAATAAGCTGTCAAGTAGAGCACAACAGGCCGAAGAAAAAGAGGTCGATCACGTGAAACTCTAAAGAGGACATTGCTAAGAGAAGCCACGTTAGTGGGCATAACATCCCTTGATGGAGTTGAAAAACTCGCCGAAAACAGGAAAACTTGGCAAACAACAGTGCGAACCCTATGTGACGTTTAACGGCACGAGAATGATGTAAGAATGTAAGAATATTTTATAGCGTTTGTGCAAGTATATATTCCTACCAGCTTCAGTAACATTCAGTTGTTCTAAATTAACTGCATCTTCAAAACGATTGAATGACTGTTTTTTCTTGACCATCTTGTTTGGCTATGTAGAATATCTAACTGATGATTTTCTTTTCTAGAAAATGTGTGATTTAATTTTCTCGGTTTTTTTTCCCTGTGTTTCTTCATTTCTTTCAACTACAGCTTTAAAAATCATAGGCCAACGTGTGAAGCTTCAGAACAACAAGCCTTTCATATCATATCATATCATATCATAAAACTATTATTGAGAATTCCTATGAGAAAAACTAGACACAGAATAAAGATGGGAATAGAAGATGAACAATTTAGATTTGTAGAAAGGAAGGGAACACATACTGCCATATTTTGCACTAGGAACTCTGATAGAGAGAACTTTAAAAATAGAAAAAGACTTATTTGTATGGTTCATTGACTATATACGAAAGCATTTGATAACGTAAAATATGATGAAATCATGAAAATGTTAGAGGATGTAAATATTGATGGCAAAAATCTGAGAATAGTAAAAAAAAGTGTGTTGGAATCAACAATAAGCCATCAGGGTAGAAATTATGACAGACAAATATAAACAAGTAAAGCAAGGCAATATCATGAGAGAAGTAAAAACACCCCACAGATTAGAGTTGGAGGTTACAACATGAACAGTCTATGATGTGCAAAGGATACAGTATTAATAGTCAAAAATGAAAAGACCCTACAGAAATGATTAGATATAGTAGTGACAGAAAGTGACAAGAAAGGACTCACCCTAAATAGCAAGAAAACAGGAACAATGGCTATATAATGGAAAAGCTCACCTAAATGCAATGTTAAAGAATTTGGAACAACCTTGAGACAAGTACATTAAATATCTGGGCACTGGAGTAACATCAGATGTGAAATGTACCTCTAATCAAGAGTGCCAAACCAAAACAGCTTTCAAGCAAATGAGAAACATTTTATGCAATGCATTTCGATCACTGAATGTTCTAATATGCTTCACTGAGCCTATCTTACTCCATGGAAGTGAGCCATGCACAATGAATAGATTGATTCAAAGATCATTAGATGCAACAGAGATGTACTTTCTTATAAGAAATTTAAGAATACCATTGACAGCTAAGACGACAAACATGAAATATCTAAGAAAAGCAAATGAGGAAAGAGGAATGTAATTAAACCCATAAAAATGATAGTTATCATTCATTGGGCATATAATGAGAAGAGGAAAACTTGAAAACATCATAATAACAGAAAAAATGAACGGGAAGAGAGGCAAGGAAGACCAAGAGAAAAAATAACCATGGATGGTCTAATGCGATGCCACAACAAAAAGTCACAAACTGAGCTGATGGAGAATACCAAGAAGCGAGATTTGTAGAGAAGCATGGTCGCCAAAATTTACCCCCACAGCACTTGATGATGATGATGATGATGATGGGCTTAATAACCGGAGCTGTCTTTAGGATCATAAATCTACTTTTTCCACAAAGGTAAACTGTTGTTTTTTATTATCACCATAAATAATACGTCACAGTTAACCCACTCTTAGAAATTTGCTTTTCAATACACTTTTCTAAATAAAGGGTTCAAAATAAACAACCCACTTTACCATCATGAAAAAATATCCAATCACGTTTGTTGACAAATTCGTTCTCTTGGGTAATCCAAAAATTAGGCCAGTAATTGTGACGTGTAGCTTTGGAGGGGGGGGGGGGGGGGAAGGATGAAATTTTCAGAAATGTTTACGGCAAAGTGTGAAATTTGTGAGTCTGAATCATCACTTACAGAACTGTCATTTAATTAGACTAATGAAACAGACGATGTACAAGAACATTCACAAGTTTTTTTTTTTCGATAGAGGACCAGAATAATAGTCTAAAATTTGCCAGTTATCACTCATAAAATGTGTCAGTTATCACTCATACAATTTGTCAGTTATCACTCATAAAATACAAGATATTGCACAAAACGTGGGCGAATATATACAACAGTTTTCTTAACTAAAATAAGAGTTGTAGTGTTATCTGTTATATCTATACTACAAGAACTTAATATTGAAGAAGGCTGGCTAGTAAAGAGGATTAAACAAAGAAAACTTAAATATTTGAACACATTAAACGTCATGATAATCTAGAGAAGACCGTCTTGAAAGGGTACATAATGGGAAAAAGAAAGAAGGGAAGACCAAAGCGAAGATGGTTGCAAGACATCGTTGATGATCTGCAAATGGATGCGTCAGCAGTAGGCCATTTTGCTCATAACCGAGAGGCCTACAGGAGTGCTGTTAGGGAGGCAAAGTTCCGCAAGGGACATGCAAGTGAATGAATGAATGAGTGTTGTCTGTTCACCATGTGGGAATCCAGTCTGTCTGTCAAACATTCTGTCAGGTAAAAGACTCGTGACGTTTATCTCCTCGTAACTCAGGCTTCGAAATCACAGTTTATCAGACAAGAGGCATTGATACAAAATATCCAAATACATGTACATAACTGTCAAACTCTTGCCTGAATCACTCGAATATTTGGTCTGTTGGCTTCTCCTCTTTGCCCAGATAGCGAGAGCCTGAGTAGAAATTATCACTTCTTTTAACTTGAGAGAACTTTTATATGTTTTCTTCAACAAAACTTACTTAATGTGCATCATATCCCATCTCCCTCTCTCTTTCTTGTTCTCTCTCTCTTCTTCTCTCATTGGTGTACTGACTGACTGGCGGAAATTCGAGCACAAAGTTACACTAACTGTCCGGACTACAGTTTCTGAAAACTGGTCCAGTGGATCACTTTCCCAATCAAAAAATCCCCGACAGAGCCTAGTTCTGTGACATACATACCCCGAATTGAAATTGTTATATAGCTGTAACTGATGACATGTGCTTCTAGTAGTCAGTCAAAAATTGTTAAGCCACAATTTAAAAAGAAAGAAACAACAAAAAAAAAAAAGCGAAATGTAATGCAAGGAATTTACATTTGTAGCTAGATGAAAATAAAATAAAAATGACATAAATCTTGTTTCCACTGACAATAAGATTCAAGAAAGATTCTTCATATTGTGTTATGAGGTCGAAATACATTTATTTATTGTACTAACGAGCCATGTCAGTGCAACGCACAAGCTGTGACCTTGCCTATAGAAACTCTGGCATGTGTAATCAGGGTGAATTAAAAGTCAGAATTTTCAAATTTACTCTGTTTAAACAAACAAACAAACAAACAAACAAACAAACAAACAAACAAACTATTGTGCGTGACTTTGAGTACTTTTTGTTTACACAAACTGGATTTTCACACAAAAAATGTGGAGAAACGCAGTTCTCCTATAGAAAGAGCCCTGCTATAACCTGTTATAACAATAACCTCCATGTTGCGAGGTTATAGTCAGTTTCATCATTTTTTCATGGTTTTCAGTAATTACTGTAATCAGTAATATCAGCGTAATCTCGGCAGTAAGGTTTATGATCTGCATCATTTTTGCTAAATGGGCAATTGTGCTGCATTTATTTTGTTCAGGACATTATCACATGAAAGATTCACATTTTTATGAATAACAAACTATTGGCGATGGAGTAATATTAATTGTTCTGGAGTATGTGCAGATAACAGACAAATGAGATCTTATTTTTAAAAAAACTGAAAAGAGCAAAGTGTTCACATTAAACACAATCTTGACAGGCCACACAATTTATGGGGATGATTTTACGCTGCTGTTCATCTCCACGTGAATAATAAGATGGAAAAATGAATAATAGATTACAATGAAAAAAATCGATCTTTTCGTAGGCGATTCATGTTCATAATTGTAATACAACGATTTGTGTGCTGGAGGAAATCAAACTGTATATCATTTAAAAATATTCAAGCTAGTCAGTAAACGTAGGCTCCTTCAGTCATGGATGTGGACCAATGTGCCTTTAGAGCAAGGGTACTCTTTCATGTCCGTTTTGTTTGGTGTTTATTCGCGCCATTCTTGACTGCATTAAGCAAGAGTTTCTCTTCATACTTCATTATCTGATGATTCAGAGCTGATGATGCAACTGAGATGGTTGTCAGGTGGATGTGGCTAAGCCAGGGAGGTAAACATAAACATCATAAACCCTACGCATCAAGCATATAATTAATTAATAGATTTGAAAGTGCTAGAAGCATTTCGGCATTTGACACTTTGTCTTCCTGTGAAATGCCAAGAATGTGGTTGGGTGAAAAATGTCGGTGGAGCATGTCTCATTGCCACAGTCGTGTGTTGACGAAGCTGATATTAAAGCTTTGAACTTCGACGCGAGCTTAAATTTCTAGAAAAAAGAATCTTTTAGCCCATAAAGGATACCAACAGTGGAGAATGGAGACCTAGAAAGAACACTGAACAGCTTATTTAAATCCCAACGAATTATCAACGTTTTGAAACAGAACAGACTACGCTAGTTTGGGCAATGTAGAAAGAATAGAAGAAAATTATGTATACGAGGTGAGGAAAACAAGGCCAAGAGATAGACCTAAGATGGGTAAACCAGAGATGGAAAGACAACATACAGGATATAAAAGAAATTGGTACCACCAACTGGAGAGAAGATTAGGAATAGAGAGGAATGGAGGCGAATTTTATTTGCAGCAATGAGCCTTAATGATTCGAAAAGTTGAAGAAGAAAAGAAGAAGAAGATGGATTAAATTGAAAATCTGTGTTCCCTTTCACTATGGTTTATGGTCTGGGTCATCTTTGCACTCCGGACATATCCGTAGGTGCTCAGATCCCCTCTTAACACATCCATCAGCGTCCTGCGGCTGATAGTAACTGTCCTGTGTTGGTTGACCAGTTGTCTTGCATGGTCAGTACCTCTTTCGTTTCTGGCCGTGTCGTTTTGTATTCTAAGCTCTTTTGTCTGAGCAGCGATGCAGATTCAGTGCCGTCTAAGTCCTTCATTCTGCCTATCTCTCTGATCCTGTTAACAATATCAACTCGATGTAGCTGTTGTCCATCTGCGATGATGGCAGAGCCAGCCAGTCTATCAGCTCTTTCATTTTCCTGAATGCCCACGTGCCCAGGAACATAGATAGAAGTGACTCCGTGAATCGTTGATTTCTGTAATGACTCCAAAACTCTGTGAATGACTCAGGCCAATACATCCACCTTCCGGATCATATTCATTGAATCACTTAGTATGCAAACATGGGTGTAATCTTGTGACTCCTGTCAGACGAACGCTTTAGTTTCTGCCATCACCTCCATTGTCATACTGTTTGTGGTCATAACGAAGACACCGCTGGCTTCCTAGATTGTTCTGCCCGCTGAACGTGCAGTGAATGACCATACACTCCTTTGATGTCGTACAACGAACCCATCTGTGTATATAACACCATCTGTCTCATTGAAGTTTTCGCTGGTGAGGGCGTTGACCTCAGCATTCACAGGAAGTTGATTCTGCTCCCTGCTTCTCTTATCAAGCTTGAGTGGCAATACAAGAGAAGATGCCCCTGCACGACACAGGTACCCATTCCTCGCCAGGGTTGATGGGTTCACATATCTTCTTGGTGATATTTTCTGCAAGACCCACGATTCTCTGTCACTATTCAATTAAAATGTTCAGGTTGTCGTTTCTGTATCTTCGCCGCATATGTTGCTTTTTACTGAGTCGCACGGTATTATGTATTGTTTTCGTTCACTTATTTTACAGTATGTCACTGATCTTTCTGTTCTGTTTCATCCAGTCACAATATGACATGTATATTGGTCTATTGTTAATGCATTGTTGTAGAGTAGTTTCACGTTCATCATGGATTTGCGATCCAGTATAGGAACCACTGAACTTAGCAGCAAAGATTGTTAACTGTGGACAGAGAAACAATCTCAGCCGATAATGGAAA
This sequence comes from Achatina immaculata, assembly GCA_009760885.1. Lineage (NCBI taxonomy): Eukaryota > Metazoa > Mollusca > Gastropoda > Stylommatophora > Achatinidae > Lissachatina > Lissachatina immaculata. Next base: position 1,752,802 of record CM019704.1, read on the forward strand.
TGAGAATGGGTATCCTCAGGGTGAAATACTGAGTCGATAACAAGAGAACTCTAGAAAGGATCGAGTGTACCCGTGGGTGCTAATTTGTGTCATCACTGGACGAAGATAAAAATCAACAACAAATGGTACAAAGACTGGAACAACTGTTAAAACTAAGGAGAAGAGGACCAACAGATTGGAGTGGATAACAACTGTAAATGCTGAAATCCGTTAATGAAGATGTAGTATGTTTTTTAAAAATAAGAAACGGAAAAATACTAAAATTCTCCTGCATAAGAACTGTCCCACAGAATTAGACGTTACCAAAAACGTAGACCTGAATCGATAGACGGACTCTAGTGCGACTCGAGTCACTTTAAAGACTCGATTTGGGTTCCACTTAAAGGTGTAGAAAAGCCACTCAGACTCGACTTTCGATTTAAAATTTTAGTCAGTCGACTAGGTGACTTTACTACAGCTCTGTATTAGTAAGACATTAGTCATTCCCTATGTGTGTTTTCGGACATATCTAATTTGAATCTCTGACTGTTTAGTTTTATCTTTTGCATATCTAAACATTCAGCAGTAATTCGCTGGCTCTAGACATAGTAATTACTTCTAGAACAAGAAACAACACGTGTACAACAAGTAAGCCAAACACATAGGTGCTATAAAAGTGAAAGATTTATATCATAATCCCTTGACGTGTCTTGGATTTGGGCCGAAACTTTAAAAAATATAGGAGGGGAGGCCACGCGCTTTTTATCCAGCGTCATCGTACTGAACAGTGAGATCCACTTTTTAGAAGTTGCTTTAACAGGATTGTTCGGCATACGGCCACCAACCTTATCTGATAAAAAAAAACAACATCAGACTGCCACAGAAACAGAAGCAATGGGGAAAAAAAAAACAAATTCAGGTGGAAGGAGAAATGCTTATCAGGGATGAAGCAACTAACAGCAATTATTGAGGAAAGACGCTGGCGATGGCTGGGACATGTGCTCCGAATGACTGACAACTCACTACCAAAAGTAGCACTAAGATGGACACCACAAGGGAAAAGAAGTAAGGGTAGACCAACAGGGACATGGAGAAGAACAACAGAAAGGATGCTGAACAATGAAGGGCTTACCTGGGCAAGAACGGAAAAAAGACAAAGGACAGGCGTTTGTGTAAAACCCTTGCAGAAGCCCCATGTGCCCGGGGCACTTAAGGTTCAGAGAGAGAGAGAGAGAACGGAATTTTTTTTCCATACTGAAATTAGCTGTATATAGGTGAGTTGTGAAACTTTGACCTTCACTATTTATCATGTGTTTTGTTCGAGGATGCACTATCCTAATTCTTACCAAAGATCATGCAGTCAATGTGTTTATCTTTTACGTTCATTTGTTGTCACTGTTCCTGTACGTTTATTGTTTGCTACTCAAATGTAAATAATTCTTCTTTGTACGGTTTCTCTGTCACGGTGTTGGCTGCATATGTTAATTTGTTTCATTGTGACTTCAGCTACAACTAGACATTTCTAGTTTTAAAACTCATTCCATAGTCCATATATAATATTTATTCCATAAATCCATATATAATAATATAATAAGACCAGCCGCCTTTTATATGAATCAGAAGCGTGAAGTACAACAGTTGCAGATATTTGAGAACAAGATCCTAAGAAGAATCTTTAGGCCCATAAAGGATACCAACAGTGGAGAATGAAGAGCTAGAAAGAACATTGAACCGAACAGCTTATTTAAATCCCAGCGAATTATAAAAATGTCTTGAAACTGAACAGAATACGCTGGTTGGACCATGTAGAAAGAATGGAAAAGAGAACAAACGAAAATTATGTACGTGTATGTATAAAAGATGAAGGAAACAAGACTAAAGGGTAGACCAAGGCAGAGATGGAAAGACAACATAGAAGAGGATATAAAGTAAATTTGTGCCACCAACTGGAGAGAGAAGATTAGGAATAGAGAGGAATGGAGGCGAACTTTATCTACACCAATGAGCCTTAATGGCTCGGACAGCAATAAGAACTCATTCCGTGATGCGTATGTATGAAGAGCTATTATCGGCCTTTGTTCTTTGTAACAGTATTTAGCATGCTGTTTAGATGAGATCATTTAAGATCGATTTGTTTTGCTGATAAGAAATATTAAACATTATTGTAGAGTCATGTATGTTTAAGTCCCTTATATCTGAACTAAAAGTACTATTTCCTTTGTATAGTTCACATAGTTCAGCTCATGATTTAGCCTGTCCGTGTCTGTAACGGCAGACAAAATTGTAATCACTTAATGTTATTTTGCACGGGGTTCCGGGAGAAAAGTTTCTTGGCTGTAGTAATTTTGAGTAGGTAGCGGAATTTCTCGGAATTTTTTACGAGCTTTGTTAGGGAAAGTTTCTTAAGTGTCAACGATTGGAATGTCTGTGTTGACTTCATTCATTTATTTGCATGTCCGTTGCGGAACTTTGCCTCCCAAACAGCACTCCTGTAGGCCTCTTGGTTGTGAGCAGATGTCCAGCTGCTGCGGCATCCATTTGCAGATCGTCAACGATGTCTTGTAGCCATCTTCGTTTTGGTCTTCCTCTTTTCTTTTTCCCATTATGTATCCTTCCAATACGGTCTTCTCTAAATTATTATGACGTTTAATGTGTCCAAAATATTTAAGTTTTCTCTCTTTAATCCTCTTTACTAGCCAGCCTTCTTCAATATTAAGCTCTTGTAGTATAGATATATTTGTTCTTTTTTGTGTCCACGATATTTGGAGAACTCTTCTGTAGCATTTACATTCAAAGGCATTTATGTGTTTCTCAGCTGTTTTGTTAAGTGTCCAGGTCTCACAGGCATATGTTGCGATGGGAAAGATGCATGCCCTTAAAAATCTTATTTTTGTAGTTCTGTCTGCTCCTCTCCACAGATTCTTTATTTATTTTACTTTCTGAAGAGCTATAGATGTCCTCCTTTTAATTTCCCTCATTGCATCACCATTATTAGTTAGTAGTGATCCAAGATATTCAAAACTCTCCACTTCTTCCAGTTTTTCTTCATTGATATATATTTCAGCTGCCTTGTTTGTTTTGTCAGTAGTCATCAATTTAGTTTTCTTTGCATTAAGATAGATGTTCTGCTCTTCGCTGTTCTTACGGACTGACATAATTAGTGTTTCCATTCCTTTTTGTGTTGTGGACAGTAACACTGTGTCATCAGCATATCTAATCTCTGGTATTTCATAATCTCCAATTGTTATGGCGTCGTAATATTCTTTGTCTACATCTTCTCTAACATTCCTCATTATATTTTCAATATACAAGTTAAATAAGTAAGGTGACAATATGCACCCCTGACGGACCCCTTGTTTTATGTCAAACCAAGTTGTTGTTTGACCATTTATTCTTACTGCCCAAGGGTGTCCCGTAGACTGACGGAGGTAAGGAGTCTGTGTTGACTTAACAGTCTAAATTTAGTTTTAGAGTTTTAATTGTTTGTTCTAGAAACGAAAGTTCAAGGTTATGTTGTTTACGACTTGTCAACTCAGTGGAGTTATGAATGAATCTCGTGTTTTGGTGAAGCTCAGACAGTTATCTCTTTTGCGTGAATGTGAATTGCACGGATTGAAAGTTCTGGAAGGATGGCGAAGTAAATGATGGCTATATAAAAGAACTCGGAGCTTATATGAGATTATTATTATTATTATTGTATTCGGAGTATGAAGATCGTGTGACAGAGGCAAGTCAGTAATAGTTTTATGGTGAAATCAGTCATGTCCTAATTGAGTGTAGTAATGCTTGTGTTATCCTTTTTAGGACAAGGTTTTCTTTGTAATAGTATGATAGGAATTATGTTGTAGTGTCGTTGCTAGGACCAGAGCTTACTGTCTGTGTTTTATTATTCTGGAAGATGAAGTGTTATTTTGGAAGTTGTTATTCATTCCAGACATTAGTAAGTACTGTGTTTTTTTCTGACTCCTTGCTGGTTTCTTCCTTATGGCACGGACTGCATGGCCAGGGAGTTTCTCATGTTTCACTTTTTGTCATTGCTGTATGACAGCAGTTTTTCCTACCATCGTCATATCCGTCATCAACATCTTCTGCATCAGTAAATTTGTTGTCTATTGAGTTTGAATTACACTCTTGACTGTTCCTACGTTTGATTTACTGTTGCGTTGTAAGCTTGAATTATGGAGTCAAGATGTGTATCACAGAACGCAAATCATAGTGTCTCAAACCAATCTGTTTAATCTGATCCCGAGAGAGAGAGAGAGAGAGGGAGAAACTAACTTTTATTCATAGTTGTTCTCCTGGACCTTTATCTTCTTCTTCTTCTTCTTCGTTCACTTCTACCACCAAAAACCGCACTGTGAACCTACTGAATTCACGCCTGTGGTCCTCGTTAGGTCCCGTGGTCCCCTGTGTGGTCCAAAATAGACCACACGAGATCCACGAAAGGACCACAAGAGATTCAGACTGTCACAGTGCTTTAGCCTGTATTCTCTTTGTGGGTCTCGGAAGCGGGATTGCGTGACACCGTGGTTTTCATTGCACCAGTTTAGTCTAGGGTTGGACTTTCTCACCGGAAGACCTCGACGTGTTTAGGATATCAGTGCATCCCCGCTGGGTGAGAGGCGGTAGCCCACCCAGGCCAGAGTTGGACTTTCTCACCGGAAAACCTCGACGTGTTTTGAGATACCCGTGTATCACCGCCGGGTGAGAGGTGTTTGCCCATCCAGTCCAGGGTTGGACTTTCTCACCGGAAAACCTCAGCGTGATTAGGATACGCAAACATCCCCGCCGGGTGAGAGGTGGTTGCCTATCTAGACTTCCCTGGTCCAGTGTCTCCGACTTCAGCATTTTGCGGTCGTGGCCGCTACCCTTCCTAGTTGTGACCAGGATGGAGCTTTTGTCCAGGAGGACGAATCCTCGCCACTAGTGACTTCTACCCCTGGGTTGAGCCGGTTTAGGCATTATCCCAGTATGGGCGTGTTTGGGACGGGACCGACCTCTAGAGCAGAGGTACTGTGACATGCATAGCCTTCAAGATTCACCCCTGGTATGAGCCGGTTTAGGCAAAATTCACCAGTATGGGTGTTTATCAGGCGTTACCGACCTCTAGAGCGGAGGTGGCATGACATGTCTAGCCATCAAGTTCCACCCCTGGTGTGTGCCGGTTTAGGCATATTTCACCAGTGCAAGTGTATTTCGGACGTGGGCGGCCTCTAGAGCAGAGGCGCCGTGGTATAGCTCTCGTAGCGATACTACTGGACATACCAGTTAAACTTCACTTTCCACCACCTTTTCCCATCGGCTCCGCACAGCAACCTTTATTTCTTTTCCGCGTTTACTTCCTTAACCGGGAGGAGCTTCACTCCACGCACGGCATTTGAAGAGTCTCGCTAGCAGTGAGACAAGCCGGTTCATGCATTTCACCCGACATGACTGCACTCAGGACGTGGCCAACCTCCAGACCAGAGGTGCCATGATTTGACTGTTTGCTTCGCTTTATCCTTTCTACCACCTTTTTCCGCAGTGATGCTGCGCGGCAACCTTATTTGTACCTTTCTTCATTGGCCGGGAAGAGCACCGCTCCACGCACGGCAGCTGAAAAATCTCGCCAACAGCGGCAGATGAGCTACCAAACGTGCCACTCATCTACCCTAAGTATCTGGTTTTCAGGCGCCAGATATTCGCCCTCGCCCCTTCTCCTGTCAGTTTAAACAGTTCTGCCACGGGAAGGCCAGGAGCTGGACTTGACTGCCAGAGGCTGTTTGAGGCGCATTTGCAGTCCTTAGAACCCCTGGACCTTTAAACACAACAGATACATCTTTTCTAGTGCCATGTTGGCACGCTAGTATTTAGTAAATCACACAGAACGAAATACTATTTTATCTTCACATCACATGGTCTGTATTTCTAATAGATTTCAGTAGTGTATAAAATCAAAATTAAAAATAAGTGATTGTGCTGTAATAAATCATTTTTAATTCACCCGGTCTGGTATCATAAACCAACAGTGATTTATTTAAAAGAGTTTGATTTATAGACTTGAGACGAACTGACATTTGACTTGAAACTGTTTGCAAGAACTTCAGACTTGACTTGAGACTTGCAGGTCTCTCGGGACTTTCCGTAAAGGACTTTATTGCACATCTAGACATTACAATATAAAAAAAGAATGAAGGAACAAACCAGCGGAAAATGTACCTGTCTTCCACCAAAATACCAATTATAATCACATTCAACATGCGATTACATTTTTTCCGTGGTCTTTTTATTCGACAAATACGCACTTTCTATAAAAACGAAGAAGGGATTTTTCTTACTTACTTTCTATATAACATTACTTTTCACTTCGTTCCTAATGCACTGAGTTAATGTTAAATCGTACCATGTACAGAGACAGATTTTCACAGATGAAATAAACAGAAATATAAAATTCTTTTTCGCACTGAAAATAAGTAAGCGGGGAAAATAAGAGCAACTGAATTAAGTGAATACATTCATGGTTCTCTTTCAGCTCCTCCCACCATGCACTTCGCATAAGTAAATTAGACAGCCTCTGTAATCATTCACGACATTTATTATCAGCACCTGGTGCTGTCAATTTCAATACATTAAAGGATATAGTACGAGGACAGGAGAACAGAGCACTTAAGTAAATATCTAGCGCGCAAAGATGATGATCCTGGCTAACCTGGGGCGTGCTAAATAATAGTTTCATTCTTCTGAACAAAACGACAACATAAAGTCTTTACTATGTCACGTGCTATAAACAGAGACACCATGTTTTTTAGATCTTTCCCACCTTATCCACCGTGATTTAGATTTTATAGATTATTTCCTGTGTTATTTAATATTCCTATGTTACGGTTCCGAAAGACGAAAAATCCCTTCTTTGTTTTTATAAATAGACGCAGGGTGTTTTACTTTTTAAAAAAATATTGGATTAGCAGTAGAAGGTCCATTTATTTTGTGAATAGTTACTTCAGGGGGGACCAGGAATGCTTGAAATAAGAAACTGACTGCTACAGGCAGCTCTTGTTCCTCTTCACAGTCCTCTTCTATTTTAAATTTAAGAAAAAAAAAGAATGACAAATTTCAAAATCAAAGGATCCATGTCACGGTTTTCTTTTACATATTTGTTTCTATTGCTAAAGTATTATAATTATAATTTCAATTGATTTAGTATTTCTTTTTTCTTTTTACGAGTATTTTCTGTCTACGAAATTCCCTTATTCTTGTGTGTATCTCAGCTCGGAGGGGGGGACGACTTTTTTCCCATTTTCTTATTCAGTGTCCAGACTTCTGCAGTACATAATAGTGTGGAGTAACACGTGTTGACTGTTCTGAACTGAAACTGAAAAGAGAAATAACGAAAAACATAAACATCTGACAGTTAAAATATTTCCATCATATCAAGAATAATGAAAACCGTACTCCAGGGTGAAGTTGAAAGAGCAAGAGGGCGAGAAAGATATAAATAAAGAAGAACTTAAAAAGATGGACTGGATTCAGTTTGGCCGGGTCCACTATGAAAACATTGGAGAAAACAAACTGTAAGTTCAATACAATCAGGTTACCGAAAGGGGACAGCGCAGGATGATGATAAAATTTTTCTCACTTTGAATTCACAAAGACAAAACTAAAACATTTTTAGATATTCCAGAAATTTAATAATGCAAAATGAATCAGGCACAATCTAATATCGAGACTAGTACACTCAACTGAAGGGGGAAAAAAGGACATCAGGGGAGAAGACTACTGAGAATTTAACAATAGGAAACAAAACAGAGAGTTATAAATTTTCAGGAGGGAAATAAAAAGACAGAATTTCTCTAGCGTCCTTCTCATCTTCTCTCCTTTCCATGTTCAGGAGGAGATCCTGGAAAACGAAGAGCTTTTCCTCATAGCAATTTGTCTGCAACAGGATACAATTTATCATATAAATCAAGGTCCCCTAGATCTGGTTTTTCTTTGCTTTTTTTCTCTCTAACACTTCACGAATGTTTACAGTGCCAGCAACAAAAACTGAATGCTGCAGTTTAAAGAAAATAACCACGGTTTCATCACATCATGGGATGGGAAACTGCTGTTTCCAATATGAACTCATCAGATGAACTCATTTTGGAAGTTTTATCTTGATGTAAGGAAGCGGGCCCATGAATGGGAGAAAGAAGATTCTGAAGGAAGCGACAATTCAGCAAGTTTGAAAAAATAGAATTTTTTTTCAGAGCCAGCAAGACTCTGTGTAATGTCCAGTATCTATATGGTGGACATTTATTATCACAATTCCGATTCATAGATTTCCTTTCCAGGTTTACATTGCGTGTTAAGTACATCGACTTCACATTGAACTAGTATATTATATTGGAAGTACCTCCAGATGAAATTGTTGAATTTGAGTTTATACGGAAACACAGTGGACCCTCGAAAGTCGAACGCTTTGAAAATCGAACAAGTTTAAACTCGAACAAAATTGGAAGAAAATCCGGATTGAAACTGGAACAAAAATTCGAAACCCGAACAAAGCAAAATGTAGATACCCAGTGAAAATAAATAATCACGTGGTCATCTCCCGCATCTTCAGTTCAGTGAGCATCTACCAAATTTCATTGCGTGTTTTCCAAATATATTTTTATTGCGGTTTCTTAGGATTTTTTTCATGTTATCGTTAAATATTATCATGAAGGTGTAAACTTAGCTGACGCTAAATCTACATTTTATGGATAGATTGGGAAGAAATAAATCAACCCAGCTGTTCAGGCATTCCCTTAGCATGTACTACGGTACTGCATAGCCAAGATCTCGTGACCACCATGATCGCCAACCCAGATTCTCCCCTTCAAGGATACTGCATACCAGTTAATTCAGCATCTTACACACATTCATCAACAAATTAGCCATCAATTTAGATCCATTTATTAACACTCTCTACGTATATCAAGGTTACGCCACTACAGACATTACACACAAAGGACATCAACATGTATCATCATGATAATCAAAGCATGACATAAATAAATTATATTATCTATAACTAAGTAACAACTAAATCAGTGGACCAAATTGGCCTGGGCTCCTCTGACCCTACTAAGCAATTATACATATATCTCAATATTGTGCCAAAGCACTGCATAAAATATTCAGCCGCTGCTGCTATGAATTTCCCGCCCCCTATCTCACATAAGCTCCCACGTGCTAATGCACTGAATAATATAAGTCAACTTGTGCTAAATGCACTGAATACATATTTCCACTTGTGCCAGATGCACTGAATAACATATTTTTACTTGTGCCAAATGCACTGACTAACATATTTCACATGTGCCCATGCACTGAATAACATATTACCACTTGTGCCAAATGCACTGAAATAAAACATGATGGACCTTGGTGTGTCCAGCATATATGTCAAGACTCAACAGAATCAGTGAAATTTTCACATATGACGAACAGTGATGATAATCCACCAGCACAGTATAATTTACGACACATCATATAACCCACAGTACATTTGAATTAAACATTGTGAGGTCGGCAGGGCTAACACAGACAGTACGAAATTAGCTCCCTGCCATATCCTCCGGTTTTCTGCTCTCCTCTCAGCTTCATGAAGTTCACATGAAATTAATACCATTATGGCATCCCCTGTGTCATTCAGAGAACATTAATCATCATGAATCACACACACATATATGTATATATATATATATATATATATATATATATATATATATAAACACAATTTTATGGCGTCTGGGGCTAAGTATTTCGATATCAGACACAACAACCGACGAGATTGCGTTTTTCCCACTGGCTATGCTCAGTGTGACCTTTTCCGTAGGTTTTTCTCCTTTATGTAGGTCTTCCACCATCGCATCACATGTAAGAACACTTAACCAGATTGGAAAACTAGCACAAACCATCAAGGAAATGCACAGATACAAACTAGACATACTAGGAATACAAGAAGTAAGATGGACAGGACAAGGCAGAAGGAAATTAACAACACAGCACACAGAAGATACAATAATATGGTCAGGAAAAGAAGATCATTATGAAGGAGGAATAGCATTGATTATAACAAAAGAAGCATCAAGAGCATTGCTGAAATGGACCCCTATAAATGAGAGATTATTATATGCACGCTTCAACTCAAGATTCACGAAGTTGTCTATTATAGTTTGTTATGCACCAACAGAAGCAGCTGAAGAGGAATTAAAAGAAGATTTTTACAACAGCCTCCAAGTCACAGTAGAAACAATAGCCAAGCATGATATGCTACTCATCTTTGGCGACTTCAATGCAAAAGTAGGTGAGGGAAATGAAGATAGATGAAGAATCATGGGAAGAGAATGAATTGGAGAAATAAATGAAAATGGAGAAAGACTGTGCAGTTTCTTTGAAGAAAACATGATGACCATCGGAGGGACAATTTTCCAACATAAAAACATCCATAAAGTGACTTGGAGGTTCCCAGATAAAACCACAGAAAACCAAATCGATCACATACTAATAAACAACAAGTGGAAACGGTCACTACAAGATGTGTGAGCAAGGAAAGGAGCAGATGTAGGAAGTGATCACAACCTTCTGGTAGCAAAAATAAAACTAAAATTAAGGAAAGCCAAAATCGGAGAACACAGAAAGACACATTTTGATACAGCAAAACTGAAAGACCAGCACACAAGGAAAGAATTCTCAATAGTATTTAAGAACCGCTTCAGTGTCCTACAAGACGAACCAAAAATGCCCATACTAGAGTTCAATAAAACACTACAGGAGACAGCAAAAGAGGTGCTGGGATATCGGAAATGAAGAAAAGAGGAATGGATAAGCAAGATCACATGGGAATAGATAGAGCAAAGAAAAGAAATCAAGAAAAAATTACTGAACACCAAATCACAAAGGCTAAAAGAACAAGTTTTAAGTAATTATGCACAAAAAGACAAAGAAGTGAAGGAATCATGCCGTCAAGATAAACGTCGATACTATGACAACTTAGCAGAAGCAGCAGAGAAAGCAGCATATGCAAATGACATGAAAACCATATACAAAATCACAAAGCAGATGACAGCTAATTTCAGCACAAGATGTGAGAGTGCAATAAAGATACATAAAGGACAACTGGTCAGAGGAGAAAGTGAAAAAATTGACAGATGGAGGGAACATTTTAACACCCTACTAAGCAGAACACAAGCAGTACAAACAATAGACATACCGGAACAAAAAACGGAACTAAACATCAATACAGGACCAGTAACAATAAGTGAAGTAAAGGAGGCAATAAAGAAGCTAACATTAGACAGGGCACCAGGTGAAAATGAAGTGACTTCTGAGATGTTGAAAGCAGAAGAAACAGAAACGCCAAAACAACTCTGCCGGATACTACAACAAATTTGGGATCTAGAAAAAGCTCCAGAGGAATGGAAAAATGGCTTCATAGTAAAACTACCACAGAAAAGTGACGAAAATCAGGATATTTAACAGCAGTGTTCTAAGTGTACTACTCTATGGAAGTGAATGCTGGAAAATCACCAAAACCATAGAAAACAAGTTGAATTCTTTCCAGATTAAATGTTTACGAAGAATTAGAAAAATATTTTGGCCAAACACCATAAAAAATAACATCTTCGTGGCAGAAATGCAGAATGAAGCCAGTAACAGCAATTATTGAGGAAAGACGCTGGCGATAGTTGAGACAAGTGCTCCGAATGACTGACAACTCACTACCAAAAATAGCACTAAGATGGACACCACAGGGGAACAGAAGTAAGGGTAGACCAAAAGAGACATGGAAAAGAAAACAACAGAGAGGATGTTGAGCAATAGAGGGCTCACCTGAGCAAGAGTGGAAAAAAAGGCAAAGGACAGACGTTTGTGGAAAACCCTTGCAGAAGCCCCATGTGCCTTGGGCACTTAAGGCTCAGAGAGAGATGAGGATTTAGTGTAACTGAGAGAATATGGAGCTTTATTGTTATTGAGACAGTATGATGAGTTAGTGTAACTGAGACAGTATGCGTATTTAGTGTTATTCAGACAGTATAAGGATTTAGTGCAACATTAGACAGTATGAGGATTTAGTGAAACTGAGAAAATATGAGTATTTAGTGCAAATTAGAAAGAATGAGGATGTAGTGCAACTGAGAAAATATGAGGATTTAGTGCAACTGAGAAAGTATGAGGATTTAGAGCAAGTGATAAATTATGAAGATTTAGTGGAACTGAGAAAGTATGAGGCTTTTGTATTATTAAGACAGTGTGAGGATTTATTGTTATTGAGACAATAAGAGGATTTTTTATTATTGGGACAGCATGAGGATCTAGTGTTATTGAAACAGGATGAAGATTTAGTGTTATTGGGACATTTTGAGGAATTAATTTTATTGAGACAGCATGAGAACACTATGCAGATTTAGTGTTACTGAGACAGTATGATGATTTAGTGTTATTGGAACTTCTTCGTTCGCTTCTACCACCAAGATCGCCCCGTGATCTTACTGAATTTACTTCTGTGGTCTGTGATTGGTCCTGTGGTCCCCCTATGGTCCCCGAGAGGGCCACAAGAGATCTCCGAGAGGACCACTTGAGGTTCAGAGTATCGCAGGACTTGGGCTTGTATTCTCGGTGGGTCGCAGAAGCAGGTTTGCTTGACACTGTGGTTTTCGTTGCACCAGTTTAATCTAGAGTTGGACTTTCTCACCGGAAAACCTCGACGTGTTTTGGATATCAGTATATCCCCGCCAGGTGAGAGGTGGCATCCCATCCACCCCAGAATTGGACTATCACCGGAAAACCTCGATGTGATTAGGATACGTCGGGTGAGAGGTGGTTGCCTATCTAGACTGCCCTGGGTCAGTGTCTCCGACTTCAATGTTTTGTGGTCGTGGCCGCTACACTTCCTAGTTGTCAACAGGACGGAGCTTTTGTTCGGGAGGACGAATCCTCGCCACTAGTAGGTTTTGCCCCTGAGTTAAGCCGGTTTAGGCGTATTATCCCAGTATGGGCGCATTTAGGACGTGTTCGACCTCTAGAGCAGAGGTACCATGACATGAGTAGTGATCAAGTTTCATCCCTGGTTTAAGCCGGTTTAGGCATATTTCACCAGTATTGGTGTAGATCGGACGTGGCCGGCCTCTAGAGCAGATGTGCCGTGGTATGAGTAGCTCTTGTCGAGAGACTACTGAACATACCGATTAATCCTCACTTTATCCCTTCCATCACCTTTTCACAGCGGGGCCGCTTGGCAATACTATTCGCATTTTTTTCATTGGGCGGAAGGAGTTTCATCCCACGTGCGGCAGACGAAAAATCTCGCCAATAGTGTCTTAGTTTAACCTCTGCCTTAAGTCGGTTCAGGCAATTCGCTCGGTATGGGTGCACATAGGACGTGGCCGACCTCCAGAGCAGAGGTGCCGTGATTTGAGCAGTCCTGACCTCGAGACTACTGATTACTTCACTTAATCCTTTCTTTCACCTTTTAAACGGTGGCGCCGCGCGGCAACCCCATTCACCCTTTCTTCACTGGCCGGACGGAGCCACACTCCACGCACGGCAGCGGGTTTTAAATCAGAGTTATCAAACAAGACTCTCATCTACCCGAAATGTCTGGTTTTCAGGCGCCAGATATTCGCCTTTCACCCCTTTTCCTGTCAGTTTGAACAGTTCTGCCACGAGAAAGCCAGGAGATGGACTTGACTGTCAGGGGCTATTTGAGACGCACGCCTTGGAGACATTTAATTGAAGTGGAGAGTGTATCCTCCACCCCACCTCTGGCTATGACACTCCCTAGAACCAGTGTTATTGGGACAATATGATGATTTAGTGTAATTGAGACAATATGAATATTTAGTGTAACTGAGTCAGTGTGAGGGTTTAGTGGAACTGAGAAAGTATGATGATTTAGTGCAACTGAGACGATATGAGGATTTAGTGTTACTGAGAAAGTATGAGGATTTATTGCACCTGAGACAGAGTGAGGATTTAGAGTAACCCAGAAAATATGATGATCTAGTGTAACTGAGACAGTATGAGGATTTAGTTCAACAGAGGCAGTATGAGGATTTAGTGTAACTCAGTAAGTATGAGGATTTAGTGTAACTGAGACACTGTACGATTTAGTGTAAGTGATACACAATGAGGATTTAGTGTAACTGAGACAGCGTGAGGATTTAGTGTAATTGAGACAATGTATTGATTTAATATAACAGAGTTAGGATTTAGTGTAACTGAGACAGCGTGAAGATTTAGTGTAACTGAGACAGCGTGAGGATTTAGTGTAACTGAGACAGCGTGTTGATTTAGTGTAAATGAGGCAGCACGAGAATTTAATGTAATTGATACAGTATGAGATTTTAGTGTAACTGAGACAGTATGTTGATTTAGTGTAATTGAGACTGTATGAGGATTTAATGTAACTCAGAAAATATGAGGATTTAACGTAACTGAGACGTTATGAGAATTAAATGTAAATGAGACAGTATAAGACACTAGTATGATTTAGTGTAACTGAAACAGTATTAGGATTTAGTGTGAATGTGAGAATTGAATGTAAATGAGACAGAGTGAGGATTTAGTGTTATTGATACAGTGTGAGGATTTTATGCAACTTAGAAAGTATGAAGATTTAGTGTAACTGAGATAGTATGAGGATTTAGTGCAACTGAAACTATGAGGATTTAGTGTAAGTCTGAAAATATGAGGATTTAGTATAACTGAGATAGTATGAGGATTTAGTGTAACTCAGAAAATATGAGGATTTAGTGTAACTGGGACAGTATGAGAATTCGGTGTAACTGAGACAGTATGACGATTTAGTGTTACTGAGACACAATTAGGGTTTATTGTAACTGAGACAGCGTGAGTATTTAGCATAACTAGGACAGCGTGAGGATTTAATGTAACGGAGACAGCGTAAGGATTTAGTGTAACTAGGACATAACAATTGGAGGTTATGAAATACCAGAGATTAGATATGCTGATGATACAGTATTACTGTCCACAACACAAAAAAGGAATGGAAAAACTAATTATGTCAGTCCGTAAGAATAGCGAAGAGCAAAACCCCTATCTCAATGCGAAGAAAACTAAATTGATGACAGATGACAAAACAAACAAGGCAGTTGATATATGTATCAATGAATAAAAACTGGAAGAAGTGGAGAGTTTTGAACATCTTGGATCAATGCTAGCTAATAATGGTGATACAATGAGGGAAATTAAAAGGAGGACATCTATCGCAATTCAGAGAGTAAAACAACCAAAGAATCCGTGGAGAGGAACAGACGGAGCTACAAAAATAAGATTTTTAAGGGCATGCATCTTTCCTATCGCAACATATGCCTGTGAGACCCGGACACTTAAAGGCGAAGATGGCTGCATGACATTGTTGATGATCTGTAAATGGATGCATCAGCAGCAGGCTATCTTGCTCATAACCGAGAGGCCTACAGAAGTGCTGTTATGGAGACAAAATTCCGCAAAGGACATGCAAATGAATGAGGACAGCGGGAGGATTTAGTGTAACTGAGACAGCGTGAGGATTTAGTGTAACTGAGACAATATGAAGACTTAGTGTAACTGGACAGTGTGAGGATTTAGTGTAACTGAGACAGTATGAGGATTAAGTGTAACTATGACAGCGTGAGGATTTAGTGTAATTGAGACAGCGTGATGATTTAATGTAACTGAGACAGCGTAAGATTTAGTGTAACTGAGACAGCTTGAGTATTTAATGTATCTGAGAGAACGTGAGGATTTAGCGTAACTGAGACAGCGTAAATATTGAATGTAACTGAGACAGCTTGAGGATTTAGTGTAACTGAGACAGCGTGTGGAAGACGTCTGAATTTAGCAGAATGCTACAGAACTTAACAAACGAAATGTTCAAATTTGACTTATTCATATCCAAAGTACAGATACAGCCGTTGATCATGTAGATTGTTGAATACGATTTACGGTATAAATTCTCCCTAGTGTGCTGGACGTGATCATTTTCTCTCAACCGAGACGGGACCGACAAAATACAAGCTTGAATGTTTACAGACAGCTCCGAGTTCTCTCACTGAGGCGAGTGATAGGGTGACAATAGGTTCTTTCTCTACGAAATGTACATTTGCATTTAATTTCATTGCCATCTTTCATTTTATCTTGCATTATTGATTTATGTTGTGTAGTGAAGGCTAGTTATTCAGATTATTTTGCTGTAAGATTATTTTGGTAAGACTAGCTTTTCAGGGCTAATTTTGTCACGAATTAAATTTAACTATGAATTGTATTTTGTAACCCTTTATGGAATGTTAATATTTATTTAACTCCACAGAAAACACTGTTCTGTAAACTTAAAAGAGCTACACATTGACTTTGTTTTGTCAATGCGACAACATTGCTTATGCAGTATAAACTTACCACATGAGAGCTGTAACGTTTGTGAAGATGTAAAGATTTATTTAGACAGAATCTAAAATGGATCTTCGTGCTGTTGAACGGGGCGGGTAGAGGTGTATAGCTAGTGACGGTGTAGGTAGAAGTGATAGGAGCATGAGTGAGTTCTTAGGAAAATGCTGAGGTCTTAGACCAACTGTTCATACATATGTCATTATGTCGTGACCTATAAGTGAGCTCCCCTTCTCTCGCTCACCTCCACAAAAAGAAGCACAACAAGGACTTCTAATACAAAGGTTCATTGCCAGGAGCGACAGGTTTTATTGTCTAAAGGATAGTAATGCAACCAGTTAGGCTGAAACTTGATGCTAATAGGCAGATCATCTGAAACATACAATGTCCAGTGCATTCAAATACAAATATTCTTAAATTACTAACACCTATAAATTTGGAACATCTTAGAAATATGATGACAGCTAAATGTATGTAAATTTCAAACACATAGCCCAACTCCTAGAATAGATAACTGCAGTCTATGCCATGAATGCTGGAAATAGAATTCTTAAAAAGCCGTATTAGATTTAATATCTGAAAAGACATCGTAGTTTTTTAAACAATGTAAATTTACAGGTTTAAGGTAAGTAAATAAGGCCAGAGATATCTTAATAACAACAGGTAAAGACGTGGTTCCAGTAAAGAAAACGCAAAAGAGTGGATGGATTACAACATGCACACTAGAACTAATAAAACAACGTAGAGAAATGAAGACGAAATGGAAAGTGACAAACAACAACAAAGACGAATATAAATCTTTAACGAAAGAAGTAAGAAGAAACATAAAAAGACACACACAAAAAAACCACAACAAACAAACAATACAAACACGATTGTTGTGAAAAACAGAAGGACATCAAAAGTGTGGAAGAGATAGTGAAATGTTGAAAGAAATGAAGACATTGACGAAAAATGTCACACCTAAGCTAAATGTAATTTGTAATGAGATGGGGAAAACCTTTACAGAGACAGAGGAAATTCTAGAAAGATGGAAGAAATATTGCAGAGGAATGTATGAAACAACTGACTGTGAAAGCAGAAATCAACAATGCGGATTATTATTGGAGGAGAAAAAACCCGAACCGACAATAGAAGAAGTTTTATGGGCAATAAAGATTCAGATAAATTATAAATCACCAGGATGTGATGAGATAACAGTTGAACTTATTAAAGCAGGAGGAAAGGAATGTGCAACAATCTGTCATGTACTATGTAAAAAGATATGGCATTCGGGTATTTGACCAAAATAATGGAAAATAACTGTATTCATACCACTGCCAAAAATTAGTAACTTGAAATTATGCACAAACTAAAGAATTGTTGCTCTGATTAGTCATGCCAGTAAAATTCTATTAAAAATCATAATGGGTAGACTTCGTAAGACCAGAAACTTTGGGAAATGGAAAAAATGAGATTTCCAACACATTTGATACAATTAATATCACTTCTGTATCTAAACCAGCGGGCAGCAGTAAGAGTAAATGGTGAAACAACAACTTAGTTTGGCATAAGAAAAGGGGTCCGTCAGGTGTCCATACTGTCGCCTTACTTATTTAACTGGTATACTGAAAATATAATGACAAATGTTAGAGAAGATGTAGACAAAGAATGTTACGATGCCATAAAAATTGGAGGTGATGAAATACCAGAGACTCAGTACGCTGATAACACAGTACTACTGTCCACAATGCAAAAAGGAATGTAAAAATTAATTATGTCGGTCCGTAAGAATAGTGAAGAGCAAAACCTCTATCTCAGTGCGAAGAAAACTAAAACTAAATTAATGACAACTTATGAAACAAATAAGGCAGCTGAAATATGTATCAATGATGAAAAATTTGAAGAAGTGGAGAGTTTTGAATATCTTGGATCATTACTAACTAATAATGGAGATACAATGAGGGGAATTAAAAGGAGGACATCTATCGCTCTTCAAGAAGTAAAACAACTAAAGAAGCTGTGGAGAGGAACAGACAGAACTACAAAAATAAGATTTTTAAGGGCATGCATCTTTCCCATCGCAACATATGCCCGTCAGACCTGGACACTTAGCAAAATAGCTAAGAAACACATAAATGCCTTTGAATGTAAATGATACAGAAGAGTTCTTCAGATATCATGGACACAAAAAAAGAACAAATATATCCATACTACAAGAACTTTATATTGAAGAAGGCTGGCCAGTAAAGATGACTAAACAGAGAAAACTTAAATATTTTGGACACATTAAACGTCATGATAATTTAGAGAAGACCGTCTTAGAAGGGTACATAATGGGAAAGAGAAAGAGAGGAAGACCAAAACGAAGATGGCTGCAAGACATCGTTGATAATCTGCATATGGAAGTATCAGCATCAGACTATCTTGCTTACAACATAGAGGCCTTCAGGAGAGCTGTTAGGGAGCAAAGTTCCACAAAGGACAAGCAAATGACTGACTGAAGTTTATATTTGATAAACTTGTGAAGCGGAACATGTTCTTGTAGTACAACAGAAAATCTCCTCATTTCTCCCTCCATGTGGTCGAACCTAGGAAGCCATATTTGGTAAGTTAGGAATAATGAAAACTGGTTCCATGCCTTCCTCTAAGCGAAACAGAAAACTATCTGTTGTAGAAGTAAACATGTAGTGCAGATGAGATATTAACACTTCATAAAAGCTCTAAAAAAGCTCTATCCACATTCTTATCTTATATCTTATATCCTTCCCGTGCCGTTAGACGTCACATAGGGCTCGCAAAGTAGTTCGCCAATTTTTCCTGTCTTCGGCGAGTCTTTCAACCTCAACAAAGGATTTTATGCCTGTTAACTTGGCCTCTCTTAATAATGTCCTCTTCAGAGTTTCACGCGGTCTGCCCCTTTTTCTTCGGCCTGTTGTGTTCCACTTGATAGCTTGTTTTGGGATTCTCTGATCATTTCTTCTCATCAAGTGACCAACATATGTCCATCTCCTTTTCCTGATCACCCGTGAGACTGGTTGTTGTTCAGTCATCTGTCTTATCTCTGCATTGTTCTTGAATTCATTCCACTTGATGCCGAGTATTTTCCTTAGGCATTTGTTTTCAAAAGAGTCTAATTTCTTTTCTATTTCTTTAGTTGTTTTCCAGCTTTCGCATGCATAAATGAGGGTGGATATTACATTTGAATTGAATAGTCTTAACTTGGTTTTTTTTTTTCTATCCACATTGGCACATCTTAATTCAATATATATTTTAATACTAGAAATATCGTCTTAGAAAAATATCTTAATCTTACACTAAAACAGCACAGAATATCTAGTATTTGTCGCTCCATAATATCGGATATATATAATTGGAAGAATTATTGAAAACCCTACTCACTTTCATGGAAGATTAAGTGTCTGAACTGTATGCTTCCAGACAGAGACCCGTGGGTTGCTAACGCCCAAGCCTTACGTAGAAGGAAATTATATTTTGTCTATCGGGAATAATTTCTGAGGTCAGCGCATCGTCATTATTCTCTTTGGGCAAAATAGGACATGTTAGGAATTTCTTATATTTAGAGAATCGTTGGCAAACCGTCTAATATGTTTTTATTTAGATGTTTACCTTCACCAGATATCCGTTCTGGGTGTCTGTTTTATTTATGATATTTTAAGAGATGTTTGACTGATGGTGATGGATATCTTAAAATGTTTTGAAATTATTGAAATTGATAAGTTGATGATGACCTGGAGATTTGTGCTGAATTGTTATACTTATTTATACGGAAATCCAAGAAAGCTGAGCAAGGAAACTAAAATCAGCATATTTGAAAGTAATGTCATAAGTGTGTTATTTTACGGAAGTGAATACTGAAAAAATCAGCAAAATATAGAAAACAGACTGAATTCCTTCAAGACTGAATGTTTACGTGGGATTAGAGAATGTTTTGACCAAATACCATAAAAAAGAACACCTTGCTGGCAGAAATGCAGATGAAGCCATTAACTTCCATTATTGAGAAAAGACGTAAGCGATGGCTAACCATGTCAACCATATACTCTGGTTGACTAGTAACTCATTACCAAAAATGGCACTGAAATGAACACCTCAGTGAAACAAGAGTAAGCGTAGACCAAAGGAGACATGGAGAGGAAAAACAGAGAGGGTGGAAAAATGGCAAAGGGCATGTATTTGTTGAAAACTCTTGCGGAAGCCCCATGTGTGTTGGGCACCTCAAGGTTCAAGGGGGAAAGAGAGAGAGAGAGAGAGAGAGAGAGAGAGAGAGAGAGAGAGAGAGAGCGCGCGCAAGAGAGAGCTATATCTTTTGTTCACATAGATTTACCAAAGGTCCTGACTGATAGAGACCAGAGTGTCTATAGGATAGTAAAGCCTGCTGCTCCTAGCAAGGAATCTGATATTTCAAGCATTTATTATTGTTATTTTTATGTTGGGGAGCCAATGAATGTGACCACATCTTTGGTCACGGCATCATGATACATATCACATGCCTAAGATGTCATTGTATCTATACTACAAGAGCTAAATATTGAAGAAGGCTGGCTAGTAAAGAGGATTAAAGAGAGAAAACTTAAATATTTTGGCCACATTAAACGTCATGATAATTTAGAGAAGACCGTATTGGAGGGATACATAATGGGAAAAAGAAAAAGAGGAAGACCGAAACGAAGATGGCTGCAAGACATCGTTGATGATCTGGAGATGGATGCAGCAGCTGCAGGCCATCTTGCTCACAACCGAGAGGCCTACAGGAGTGCTGTTTGGGAGGCAAAGTTCCGCAAGGGACATGCAAAGGAATGAATGAATGAAGATGTCATTCGTCTATGAGTCAAGACACAGGACAAAAGATCATATACCTGAAGTATCTTGAAATTGCAAATATAAAATGATTGAATCGGATATTTAAATTCATCGTTCATGGCAAATTTTCATGCACAGCTTTTCCCCCGCTTCCCCACCACATTCTTACTAAATGAACAGAAAATTCATTGGCATATCTAATGCCTGAAATGGTAAAAGTAAATAAAAATGAGGAAGAGATGATCAACAACGAAATAGATTGGTGGACAACATAAAAAGTGAGCTGGATTTAGCTTGGTCGGGTCTACAGCGAAAACGAAGAACAGAGTGTGGTGGAGCCAACTTCCCTGTGGAGAGACAACGATGATTATGACAGCACTATCATTATTAACAAAATATAAAACCATTTGTTTGTTGTTACTTTTACATTTGCTTGTCCATCGCGCTTGTAACTGCTGTCACTGTAGCTGAAGTTCCTGATGCTTCCATGACCAGCTGTTAAGGATGATATTCTCTGACATTTTTCTCGAAGGAATCTAACTTTACTCTCTTGTACCACCAATCTATGCATCATAAACCGCACGATAACAAGACAAACCATCGTCTGAGAATAATGTTAACCCTAGCAAAATGATCAGACAGCGATCACAACAAATGTAGAATGAAAGTTAATTCATTAGAAAAGCAGGAAACACGCTTCAGATGTTTAAAATGTTTTCTTCCTTGGATTTGGCATCGTTTAGTAATAATCTGTGAGTCATTTATTCATTCATTAATTTGCATGTCCCTTGCGGAACTTTACCTCCCTAACAGCACTCCTGTAGGCCTCTCGGTTGTGAGAAAGATGGCCTGCAGCTGATCAATCCATTTGCAGATCATCAACGATGTCTTGCAGCCATCTTCGCCTTGGTCTTCTTCTCTTTCTTTTTCCCATTATGTACCCTTCCAAGACGGTCTTCTCTAGATTATCATGACGTTTAATGTGTCCAAAATATTTAAGTTTTCTCTTTTTAATAATCTTTACTATCCAGCCTTCTTCAATATAAAGTTCTTGTAGTATGGGTATTTGGTTATATGCCCAGTGACTTGCTTAAATCCACGTTTATAGCACTACAAAAGAAACCAGGTGCAAAAGAATGTGATGACCACCGGACTATCAGCCTCTCATGTCACATAACGAAGCTACTTCTGAGAATAATTATGAGAAGAACAAGGAAAAAGATAAAAATGGAAATAGCAGATGAACAGTTTGGATTTGTTGAAAGAAAAGGAACATACAATGCCATTTATGCTTTACGAACACTAACAGAAAGAGCGTTAGAAGTATAGAAAGATCTCTACTTATGCTTCATTGATTACACCAAGGCATTCGACAAGGTGAAACATAATGAAATTATTAAAATGCTTGAAGACATCAGTATAGACGACAAAGACCTAAGG
This sequence comes from Achatina immaculata, assembly GCA_009760885.1. NCBI lineage: Eukaryota > Metazoa > Mollusca > Gastropoda > Stylommatophora > Achatinidae > Lissachatina > Lissachatina immaculata. The sequence goes on from CM019704.1 coordinate 1,775,413, forward strand.
ATTGTTAAACATCTATACTGGCAGCAAGAAGCAGCAATTCGAGTTGAAAATAGAACTGGAAAATATCAACCTATAAAACAAGGGGTGCGACAAGGATGTGTACTATCTCCAGATCTTTTTTCTCTGTACAGCGAGAATATTCTAAGAACGATCATCACAGAACCAGGCGTAAAAATTGGAGGATACAATATTAACAACCTTCGGTATGCTGACGACACAGTACTGATAGCTGAGAACCAACAAGACCTGCAAAATCTCTTGGATAAAGTCACCAAAGAAAGTGAACAGAAAGGCATTACTCTGAACATCAAAAAGACAGAGACTATGGTTATATCTAAGAAACAGAATCCACCAACATGCAGTATTAAATTAAACGGAACTATTCTAAAACAGGTGCAGAAATTCAAATACCTTGGAGCAGTAATAACTTCAGATGGGAAATGCAGAACAGAAATTAGGAACAGAATAGGCCAAGCAAAGACTGCATTTCAGAGAATGAGAAATATAATATCAAACACATCCTTACCAATGAATGTTAGAAATCGAGTCCTAAAATGCTATATTGAACCTATCTTGTTATATGGAAGTGAATCTTGGAGAATAGGCAGGTCTGCACAAAAATCATTGGAAGCAGCAGAAATGTGGTTTATTAGAAGAATGTTGCGAATCCCCTGGACAGCAAAAATAACTAATGAAGAATGTATGAGAAGACCTGGAGAGACAAAAATCTTGTCAAAAAAAAAAAGAGAAAGATAATGTACTTTCATAGGACATGCAATGAGAAGAGGGGGCATTGAAAATATTATAACAACAGGAAAAATAGAAGAAAGAAAATCAAGAAGAATACCAAGAGAAATGATATTGGACAGTCTGACGGGATTGTGTGAGAGGAGATCACCAACTGAACTGATGGCCTGCATGAAGGATCGTGAACTCTTGAGAAGCATAATAGCCAACTCCAGTCGGCATGGCACCTGATGATGATAATACTATGGATATATTTGTTCTTTTTTTGTGTGTGTCCATGGTATTTGAAGAACTCTTTTGCAGCATTTACATTCAAAGATATTTATGTGTTTCTCAGATATTTTAAGTTCCAAGGTCTCACGGTCATATGTTGCGATGGGAAAGATGCATGCCCGTAAAAATCTTAATTTTATTGTTCTGTCTGTTCCTTTCCACAGATTCTTTAGGTGTTTTACTTTCTGAAGAGCAATATATGTCCTCCTTTTAATTTCCCTCATTGTATCTCCATTATTAGTTATAATGATCCAAGATATTCAAAACTCTCCACTTCTTCAAATTTTTCCTCATTTCAGCTGCCTTATTTGTTTTATCAATTGTCATCAATTTAGTTTTCTTCTCATTAAGATAGAGGTTCTGCTCTTTGCTGTTCTTACGGCCTGACATGATTAGTTTTTCCATTCCTTTTTGTGTTGTAGACAGTAATACTGTGTCATCAGCATATCTAATCTCTGGTATTTCATGACCTCCAATTGTTATGGCATCGTAATATTCTTTGTATACATCTTCTCTAACATTTGCTATTATATTTTCAGTATTCAAGGATAATATTTTCAATCTGTGAGTATGGCTCATTATTATCTTCCTCCTCAACATTATTTAAAAATGGCATGACTTGCCAAAAAATATACATCCATACAGAATTCGTTTACACTTTTATTCGCTAAAATTACTTTTATTCTAAAAAAAATCATGATTTTCAGTGTTATATAATATCCAGATATTCGAATATTTACATTATTAAGAGAGGCCAAATCAGTAGGCTTAAAATCCCTTGATGAGGTTGAAAGCTCGCCGAAAACTTGGCAAACCACCATACGAGCCCCATGTGACGTCTAATGGCACGGGAAGAATGCAAGATGTAAAGTGTGAGATAATATCCAGTAATGGCAACAATTTGTGGAATTTATTTATTGTCTTAGATATTTAATTCATATATAGCACTGCATTTATGTTTTGATACATATAGGTTATATTTTATAAGTATTTCGTGTACAGTATGTGATTATGAAAGAAGCTGGCGATGGTTGGGACATGTGGTCCGAATGACTGACAACTCACTACCAAAAATAACACTAAGATGGACACCACAGGGGAACAGAAGTAAGGATAGACCAAAAGAGACATGGAGAAGAACAACAGAAAGGATGTTGAGCAATAGAGGGCTCACCTGGGCGAGAGCAGAAAAAAGGTGAAGGACAGGCATTTGTGGAAAACCCTTGCAGAAGCCCCATGTGCCCTGGGCACTTAAGGTTCAGAGAGAGAGAGAGAGAGAGAGAGAGAGAGATGATGAAAGTATGAATGTAAATACATAAACCGACAGAGAACAATCGAGGAAAATATTATGATATAGTCGACGTGATGAACAAAATTATTCAACTTATATCAACTAATATCGCTCTAAATTAATAAATGACGTAAGCAAAGAAAAAACGATATCAAGCATCCTGATCTTACATTCTTCTTCTTCTTCTTCTATGCTCAGCCGTCAGAAAGAGATAGTCTCAGTGAGTCCTGAGTACGAGTAATGGCCAATCTATATTTGATGTTTCATGCATTATAATTGTGTAATTGCTTGTGCCTGCCCTACACAACATAGGGGTGGTAGCTGTAGCGGAACCACCAGCCATCATGACGTTTATTGACATACTGCTGTCCCTGGGGAGTTCAGAAAAAATATGTTTTGTATCCTCTTGTTTATAGTAAGTGCAGAATTAAGTCGTGCCAAAGCGGACGAGGCCGACACGCTCTCAAACGCACTAAAAGTTCTGCCATTGTACAGTTAATGGATAGTCAGAAAAGAAATTATGCATAATTTGTTCTCTCGGTACACGTGATGAATCAGTCATCGTGTAAGATCTCTGGAGACCAGCGGTGCCCTCATTTCGCGTTACTCAGTTATAGTTATGAATTTTCATGACCGCGCAAATGAAACCTGAATACATTCTTTTATGCAGTTTCCGAGTGGAACAACAGAAGGAGCTGCATCAACAGCCTGTTTGTTGTTTATTATAAACTGACAAGAGCTACCAGAAAGCTGATATGATGTTGTTGATGTGATACATTCACTGACTACTCTCATGTAACAACTCACAAACTGTATGAACTTACACTAGTTTTGGACAAATGATAATTCTCACTTCTCCTGAATCAGATGTCGGAACACTGCTTTTATTAATTCTTTATTATTTCGTTCTTCGTAGCTATGACGACGTTAGTCCTCAGAATAATTTAACCTAATGCGTTATGTTAAAGCTGATTATAACGTGTAAACTAGGGACGCACACTACGCCCAAAAAAAAACATGAATGAGTATTTTGGCATTGATGTTTGCAAGTTTCACAAATGGAGCAAATGCAGCATCGCATCCTTCTGAAGGCAGAATTATACTTGTATTGCAGATTAATTATATGACAATATTTTCTTTCTTCGTTTTTCATTTCATTAGATTTTTCTCCTACATCAGTTTTCGAATGATTGTATCTTTTCTGTCATTCTCTCCTCACTTATTCTATATTTTATAACTTTCATTGTTTAACCTAGCACCACACGCTTCTTGTATTTTGTAATCAACAATATGTAATCTTGCATTTTACATTTCTAGCAGTTTGTAAGTTTCAGTATTTTATCCTACATTTTACGGGGGGGGGGGGGGGGAGGAAGAAAAGGGTTTTGTAGTATTGTAAATTTCAGTATATAATCCAGTATTTTGCGTCTCTCGTATTTTTAACAGAATATTGATTTGCAGAAGTTTTTATCCTACATTAAGAGTTAAAGCTAACACCCTTCTTTATGTGTGTATATATATATATATATATATATATATATATATATAAATTTAGGTGCTATTTCCCGTGAGTTATACTAGCAGAGTTTTGACTTACAACATGATAACGTGGTATGAGCGCAGAAGAAATAAGAATTGCCGGAAAACCTTACAGGGTCATTTTTGTCTGAGGGAAATCAGGCAGTCTTTGTTCAACATTGTATAAGTCCTGTTTCTGTCATAGAACGAATTGACAAGCAAGAGACCAGCATGTTCAATACGTTTTGGTGGAACTCGCTGACTAATGTTGCTGTTGTCAGTGATGTTTCTGTGCTCTGTATTTCCACCAGCAGTTTGAGATGTTTGAATCGACGTTTAAGCTTTCATGAAAACTATCATCATTATCCTATTCCATGATTAAACCGGCTTTTCGTTTGACAAGTTTCTTCAACTATGTGTTTTCATTCGTGAGATGTCAAACCTGGGTTCTGGTTACATGTATAAGGTACAGGGAGTCGTAACGTTTGCCATGACTGTGACTTTATTATCTTCGTCAGTCATCTCACCATCTGTCAAGCTCCTAGATAAAAGGGAGACTAACACAGTTTTTAACTTTCAGAATACAATCCTGCAATTTACATTATTGTATTTTGTAACTTTCAGTATATAATCCTACATTTTACGTTTACTGTTTTTTTGTAATTTTCAGTATATAATCCTTTGTCTTATTTTTCTCTTATTATTTTCTGTTCTTCATGCTGAGATTTAAAAAAAAATTAAATCCTACAATTTGTTGCCTTTATCAAGAAGTTAAAATATCCATAAACATAGCACTTTTTTCTTCTTTATTTATTTAAAATTCTTTAATAGAAAGTATCATAGAAAGTCAGGAAGCAAAATTCAGGTACTATAGGAAAAATCAAGACATACAGGTGATGTCTCTCAAACGTTCGTTGTAAAGTATAATAATTTCTTGTATTATTTGTTTCTATTTATTTCAAGGTGCAATGAATGGGTTCTGTGACATTAAATAATCACAGGTTCTGAGACTCTTCGGTTAGTATCTCTGAGTTAAACATGGTACAAATTTCCCCATTATGTGCTCCCTTTTTGCCTACTTTCAGCATCATCAATGACCACCAGAACGTATGGAATGTGGTTTCCGATTACAGTCTTTATTTGCCATAACAGTCTCAACTGTGGAAGAAATCCGATTAGGAACATAATCAAATTCAATAGCACATTGGACTTCACGATCAGCACTTTTTAGTCCCTAATGAAGTCTGGTCCTCCACTCTAGCTTCCGGTAGAGGGTTCTTAGTTGACAGTGCTCTCCCTTTCCTAGGAACTCTTCATTTCCGAGAAAGCTTTTAAATGGACCAGGAGTTGACGAAAGGAGAAAAATGGCACCGGTATTTTGTTCCAAGCACCGAGGATATAGTTTTTGTCCGCTGCTAGATAAAAACTTCAGCCTGTAAGGAATTTATGGCCGTACTTTTTAATTATACGCGTTGAAATCAATAATGCATATGTTATTGTATAATCTGAGAAGAAAAGAAATGAGAGTAGAAAGTTGAAATGGGCATTAGAAAAAAGTACGTATTTATAAAAACGGTTATAACCTTTCATTTGTTTAGCTTCTTTCATATTTTTTTTATAGAAAATTAACACTTTTTAAAAATTTAATTCACTGACAGTTTTTATACCATTTCTCTGTTATGTTTGACTTTCGGGGAAGAATTTTCCGTTTTCAGAAACAAAATGCCCGACTTTTCAAGAGATAAGTGGAGAAAATCAGAGTAATGAAAAATATTCCGCTTGAGTATGAACTTGACCTCCCCTTGAACTCAGTGAACTTTCTATGACATTCAGGTTACTCATTAAAAAGTTCAACTAGAAGGGATAAAAGAGAATACATAGACAATATGGCGAAAGAGGCAGAGAAAGCAGCAAAAAACAAGAGACAACAAAATTCTATATAACATACAAAAGAGGCTAACAGGTAGTATTACATCTAAAGAAAGACCAATCCTTAGCAAAACTGGAATCCTATTAACATCAAGTAAAGACCAAAAGTAAAGATGGGCTGAACATTTCCAAGAAATACTTATTCGACCACAACCAATAGAATTGATGAACCTTGAAACCGACTTACCAACCCCACAGCTAAATGTCAGCCTAGATGAAATTACATTGCGTGAAATTGAAACAGCAATGAATTTAATGGCTAACAACAAAGCTGCAGGAAATATAAATATTAAATAACAGCCGAAATTTTAAAAGCTATCAACAGTGACAACATGAGATAACTACAGAGAATGTTTAATAAGATTTGATAAGAAGAAAAGGTCCCTTCTAAATGGAAAAAAAGGAATCATTGTTAAAATACCAAAAAATAAAATGCAACCTTAGTGACTGTAACAATTGGAGAGGAGTAACATTAGCATCAGTTGCGTCAAAAGTATTTTACAAGGTCATTTTGAATAGACTTAAAGACATAGTGGATACCGAAGTGAGAGAAGAACAAGCAGGATTTCGAAAAAGGAGAAGCTGTCTCGACCAGATCTTTACTCTCAGAATAATACTTGAAGAACATATTGAAAAATAGAATCCATTAATACTGAACGTCATAGACTTTTAAAAAGGCATTTAATAGTATATACAGAGATTCATTGTGGAGAATTTTAAGTCTATATGGAATAGCATGTAAAACTGTCAACATCATTAAGGACTTCTACAATGGATATGTTTGTGCAGTCAAAACAGAAGAAGGGATGAGCGAATGATTCCAGATTGAAACAGATGTGAAACAAGGATGTATACTGCCTCCTTTGCTTTTTGGAATTGTAGTAGACTACATAATAAAAAAAAAGTTGCACAGGTAACACGGGTCTTGATTGGGTACATGGGACCCAACTAGAAGATCTTGATTTTGCGAATGACATAACTCTTATCATTAACAATGTGAATTCCATGCAAGAAGAAACAGACATCCTGTCTTCACTGGCTAACAAAATAGGACTTGAAATTAACAAGGACAAAACAAAAATAATGAAACTTCTCATTAATCAAAATAGAAAAATACACATAGAAGGGACAGATGTTGAAGAAGTCATTCAGTTTGCATATTTGGCAGCTACATAGACCAGGATGGTGACACCAAAAAGGAAGTTAGAATTAGAATTGCAAAAGCATCATCGATTTTCAAGAATCTTGAGAACGTATGGCACTCAAAATTTATAAGCACAAAAATCAAGTTAAGACTATTAAATTCAGATGTAAAATCCACCCTCATTTATGCATGTGAAAGCTGGAAAACAACTAAAGAAACAGACAAGAAATTATACTCTTTTGAAAACAAATGCCTAAGGAAAATATTCGGCATCAATTGGAACTAATTCAAGAACAACGCAGAGATAAGACAGATGACTGAACAACAACAAGTTTCTTGGGTGATCAAGAAAAGGAGATGGACATCTGCTGGTCAAGTGATGAGAAAAAACGACCAGGAATCCCAAAACAAGCTATAAAGTGTAACACAACAGGCCATAGAGAAAGAGTCAGACCACGTGAAACTGTAAAGAGGACTTTGTTATGAGAGGCCACATTAACAGGCATAAAATCCTTTGATGAGGTTGAAAGACTCGCCGAAAACAACGAAAAATTGGCAAACTACCTTACAAGCCCTATGTGACGTTTAACGGCACGGGAAGGATATAAGATAAGATAATAGATATTTACGTAGGTGGGTTGGGGGGGGGGGAGATTGCTGAAGATGAAAGGATGGAGAGAATAAAACACGAATTGTTTTTTGGTATAAGACTAAACGTATAAATATAAACAATGCAAAATGTTGAAACTATTTAAATCAAAAGTAGGAACAGCTTTATTATTCAATGAACACACGGTTGTAACGTTTAGGTTTACATCATACAAAACATAGAGGCCAAAGAAATATGGAAAGAAGATAAAATAGAAACTTACGTTAATGGTACACACCAAATAATAGTGGGAAAAAAGCAGAAAAAAATGGAGCACTCAGCTGTGCTTCTTACAAGCTGCGCCCGAGAGTGCGGGTGGTGGAGTTTTTCTGAATGTTTAAATGAAGACTTAATATGTATGATAGGTTGGTGGTAAAGAAGGGGTGAGGAAAGCGGAAAAGAGAGAGGGATGCAATGGTAATAAGCCGAGAAAAGGGTGGATGGAATAGATGAATGTGGTTGGAGTAAAGGCTTGTAATCTGGCACAATGAGGGTTCTGGAATATAAATTACAGTCAATGAATGAATAATCTTTATTTTTAAATGGTAAAGAATTGGGCACGCAGGCTCGTCTTACATTCTGCCCTTCAATAGGGAAAGTGAGGAAAGAGTAGAACTTAGTAGAGAGGGAATATGATTTTTGAGAAAAGAAATGTTAAATATTATTGAATTTAGAGTTCAAATCGTGTGGTTCCAGCGTCTCATGTTCTTGCAGGTAGCGGTTCTCAAGCCCCGGGGGGGGGGGGGTTGTGTCATCAGAATGATATTGTTTAACGTCAGTTACAAGAAAAACAATCACAGAACCAGGCATAAAAATTGGAGGATACAATATTAACAACCTTCGGTATGCTGACGACACAGTACTGATAGCTGAGAACCATCAAGACCTGCAAAATCTCTTGAATAAAGTCGCCAAAGAAAGTGAACAGAAAGGCATTACTTTGAACATCAAAAAGACAGAGACTATGGTTATATCTAAGAAACAGAATCCACCAGCATGCAGTATTAAATTAAACGGAACTATTCTAAAGCAGGTGCAGAAATTCAGATACCTTGGAGCAGTAATAACTTCAGATGGGAAATGCAGAACAGAAATTAGGAACAGAATAGGCCAAGCAAAGACTGCATTTCAGAGAATGAGAAACATATTAGCTAACACATCTTTATCAATGAATGTTAGAAAACGAGTCCTAAAATGCTATATTGAACCTATCTTGTTATATGGAAGTGAATCATGGACAATAGGCAAGTCTGCACAAAAATCATTGGAAGCAGCAGAAATGTGGTTTATTAGAAGAATGTTGCGAATCCCTTGGACAGCAAAAATAATTAATGAAGAATGTAGGAGAAGAGCTGCAGAGACAAAAAACCGTGTCAAAAAGATAAATGAGAGACAATGTACTTTCATAGGACATGCAATGAGAAGAGGGGGCATTGAAAATATTATAACAACAGGAAAAATAGAAGGAAGAAGATCAAGAGGAAGACCAAGAGAAATGATACTGAACAGTCTGACGGGATGGTGTGAGAAGAGGTCACCAACTGAACTGATTGCCTGCATGAAGGATCGGATACTCTTGAGAAGCATAATAGCCAACGCCAGTCGGCATGGCACATGATGATGATGATACAAGAAAAGCAGACTTGCCTCTGTGATGATTACAGACTGGTTTAGAAGCATACTGGGAGGTGTCATAAAGGTATTTCTGCTTGCTTTCATCTAATCTGAGACCGATCTCTCCATTGTAAGTTATTCTATACTTTTTACACACATTGGCATATATTGCATTGCAGGACTCGCATGAGAATCCCTCAGGGAGAAAATAAAAGAACTGGAAAGTCTGTGCAAGAAAAATAAGAATAGAGTTATATCCACTGCTAGATTTATATAATGTCGCTACCAAGCGTTATGTCTGTTTAGTAAGGTTTGTGTCAATCACTGACGTAATATCTAGTGCTATGCATTGTCGATCTCTAACACAGTATTCATTGTATGCGCTATATTAAGCCGATCACAAACAACACAACCCAGATGCAACGTGCAACTTACAGTAATAAATATTTCAAACATATATTATCGTATTTAGAAAACATCTGTATTCAGATATCATGGACAGCGTCAAATGGTTAAAGTCAGATACGAAAGGAAATGGAAGATAATAAAAATGTTTCTTTGTACGTTTTCCCCTCTCTCCTTCTGCCACTTTCATTCTACTATTATTCTCCAAAAGAGAACTGAACATTGTTCAACCAGAGAGATAAAATCTTCGATCAATCAGATCTGTCCCAGTGAACTACTCATGTGTGATGTGTACTTCGATAGCATCACAATGGATTTTATCTAAAGAGTCGGCACCCAAACGCACTGTCTTGCTCCATAAATTCTCACACTGATCATTTGCAGACAGACGTGGTTCAAGAAAAAATCTGTAATTCCGCTACTGTTTCTATTCATTGTTCTATTAACTACTGTTTACCACATCAGACATGATTATTTATAGTCTATGGCTGGCAAAATAGGACTTGAAATTAACAAGGACAAAACAAAAATAATGAAAATTCCCATTAATCAAAATGGAAAAATTCACATAGAATGGAGAGATATTGAAGAAGTCATTCAGTTTGCATACCTTGGCAGCTACATAGACCAGGATGGTGACACCAGAAAGGAAGTTAGAATCAGAATTGCAAAAGCATCATCGATCTTCAAGAATCTTGAGAAAATATGGAATTCAAAAATTATAAGCACAAAAACCAAGTTAAGACTATTCAATTCAAATGTAATATCCACCCACATTTATGCATGCGAAAGCTGGAAAACAACTAAGGAAATAGAGAAGAGATTAGACTCTTTTGAAAACAAATGCCTAAGGAAAATACTTGGCATCAAATGGAACGAATTCAGGAACAAAACAGAGATAAGACAGATGACTGAACAATAACCAGTCTCATGGGTGATCAAGAAAAGGAGATGGACATAGGTTGGTCACGTGATGAGAAGAAACGATCAGAGAATCCCAAAACAAGCTATCAAGTGGAACACAACAGGCCAAAGAAAAAGAGTCAGACCGCGTGAAACTCTGAAGAGGACATTGTTAAGAGAGGCCAAACTAGCAGGCATAAAATCCTTTGATGAGGTTGAAAGACTCGCCGAAGACAGGAAAAATTGGCGAACTACTTTGCGAGCCCCATATGACGTTTGACAGTACGGGAAGGATATAAGATATGAGATAAGATATGTCAGATTACCTGTCTCATGAGTGATCAGAAAAATATGGACATATGTAGGGCATGTGATGAGAAGAAACAATCTGAGAATACCAAAACAAGGTATCAAATGGAGCACAACATGACGAAGAAAAATAGGTCAATCACGTGAAACTCTAAAGAGGAAATTGTTAAGAGAAGCCAGTTTAGTAGGCAAAACATCCCTTGATAAAGTTGAAAGACGCCGGGAACAGGAAAATTTGGCAAACATCTATGCGAGGCCAATGTGACGTTCAACGGCACGGAAAGGATGTAAGATGATATGTCAGATTAGACCTATGGTGAGTTGTCACATAAAGACATATTTAGAAGGGCAAATAACAGGAAAAATTGGCGAACTACTTTGCGAGCCCTATGTGACGTTTAACGGCACGGGAAGGATATAAGATATAAATAACAGCTACAATGCTTTCCTTATCTCTGCGTCTGTTTTTAATTACGTCATTTTTTTCAAGGATCCGTCATAAATTATCCTGAAGGATTGGAAGTAAACTAAATGGCCAAATGTTGGGTAAATTGAAAATATAAAATAGCACCAAATGCGAATAACAATATTGAACTCAGTTCGTCGTGTCTAAGGAAATGACTCGCCTTCTGGTGGGCACGGAGTATAGAAAATTCAATAAAATATAATATACGAGGGGAGTTCAGAAAGTAATGCACCACATCGTTTTTCTCAGGAGCTATTTATTCAAAAAGCATGACTTTTATACACAATATACATGGATATGTCATGTAAACATCGGTATTATTCAACATAATCCCCATCAACTTGTACTTACTCTGTAACTATCTGGCATTAGTATTAATTCTCTACAATAATAACTCGCTACAATATTAATTGACTGCAACAATAATTTGCTACAGTATTAATTCACTGCAACACGAATTAACAACCGAGTGATTTCGCTATATTTGAAATGAAATCTTTTTATCATTTTCTTTAAAATTCATCCTTTAAGCTCACGTTACATATTCTCACATTTTACCATTTCTATTAAATACATTCTTGTTAGATGCTCATAAATTATGGAGTTTTAAAAATTATAATGTAAGTACATCATTCTTTAACAATGGTATTTCAAAATGTAAGCTGAGCGGCATATTCAAGTAGATAATCACAATCCTTACTTTAAAAAATGTTTGACATAATTAAAATTAACTGTCTAAACTTTACGATAGAAAAGGGTTCAATTCCCTAATAAAGACTGGAACTACTGGACATGTTTTCAGACCTTTAAAAACATAAACACTAAGCATGCACATTTTGAAGAATATAAAATAAAATAAAACTTTCTTGTACTCAATTTCAGAACAATCATTTTTTAAAAGTATTTCTGCTCTTACAATAAAAATTGAAAATGCCTGTTTTTTATCACAACCAAAGACATTTGATCAACTGTATCCTATACACAGTTGTGAACAATGTAAAGGCAGATGCCAGTACCTGCAAGCTTTTCATTTTACCCATATCTTGCTGTGGTTGTGAGAGTGATGCTCCCTTGCCTTCCCACTCCTGTTATATGTACTGTATAATATTGTTTTAATTTTCAAAATCAAACTTTTAAACCATTTTAGTCACATAATAAGTTTAAATATCTGCTGTCTGTCACGTTAAATCATCAGTCTCTGTCAGTCGCACCTTAACGCGGAACTGTTGAACGAATATTCTGGATAATGCGGGTACGGCTTTCGAATCTTTTTCTCTTGGGACATTTGCAGATATAGTTATAAAATTGGCACAGTTTAATTCATGTTGTACTTTATTAGTCACAGTTGTTGCGGTCACATTATTATCTATTGTGTGCTTTTTTGTTTCTTATAGAACTGGAATATTTTAGATCATAAAGTTGTGAAATAAGTTTTGAATGGTACTCACGTGATGTAAAGCTTTGATCATGTACAAGTGCATGAAAGGAAAATGCAGCTCATTCTGACCATGTACAATTGTGTAAAACTCGTCCGTGCAAGTTTACATTTTTATAAATGGCGGGGGAGGGGAGGGAATATTTTATTACAGACCAACAATCCTTGGTAATGTACTGCTGTACTCAGGCCAATCTAGCTTCCCCCATCATGACCGCCAACCCAGGTTTTCCCTTCCTAGGTATATTGTATCCTCATTCATTCATTCATTCATACATCTGCATGTCCCTTGTGGAACTTTGCCTCCCAAACAGCACTCCTGTAGGCCTCTCGGTTGTGAGCAAGATGCCCTGCTGTTGATGCATCCATTTGCAGATCATCAACGATGTCTTGCAACCATCTTCGCCTTGGTCTTCCTCTCTTTCTTTTCCCCGTTATGTACCCTTCCAAGACGGTTTTCTCTAGATTATCATTACGTTTAATGTGTCAAAAATATTTAAGTTTTCTCTCTTTAATCATCTTTATTAGCCAGCCTTCTTCAATATTAAGCTCTTGTAGTACAGATATATTCGTTCTTTTTTGTGTCCATGATATTTGAAGAACTCTTCTGTAGCATTTACATTCAAAGGCATTTATGTGTTTCTCGGCTGTTTTGTTAAGTGTCCAGGTCTCACAGGCATATGTTGCGATGGGAAAGATGCATGCCCTTAAAAGTCTTATTTTTTGTGGTTCTATAGTGTTGTACACAATCAAATGCCTCTGAGTAGTCTATAAAGGCTAAATATAGCATAAATCCTGAACATTCAGTTAAGCAGTACACAATACGTTGACATGCAGTACAAATCACCAAATCAGAAATTAAAGACACAGCATTCAATCTCACTATACGCCACAACAACACATGCAACTGACATTGACATCAACATGACATCAAGACAGGTGTCATTATAATGGTAACTAAGCATGGTATCATATGATAATGACTTCTCATGTTGCACTATTGAAAACCAGATGGACCTGGGGTCCCAGGCTCTTGTCCCTACACGTAGCCCACTACGAATCTAATGTGCAATGGCACTTATTCCACGCAGCTACCGCTGGCATGACACATCTCTATATTACCGCGTTCCTGCAGCACAAGATCAATCTACATGAGGGCAAAAAAATAACGAATGAAACATGTTGCCCATCCAATATACTGATAAATCACTGAAATCATACACAGAATTTCCATATCGATATGTAAATACAGAAATCTACATCACAGTTTACTGCATGACTACATAACACAACATGAAGAAGAATATCGCCATAATATATCCATAGACACAACTAACAAGACACCGCTCGGCCACTGCCTCTAGCTAGCTCTACTGCCCAGACAATATTTCCATATCTATATATACCTTTTCGAAACCACTACCAATCACATGAACGATGACGCTTCGGTCAAGGTCGTACACCCTTTGATCTCAGCGTGCCTCGTCCACAATTGTGAGAAAGGAAAATGTAGTTTGCTTTGATCATGTACAACTGTATGAAAGGAAAATGTAGTTTACTTTGATCATGTACAACTATGTGAAAGGAAAATACATCTTACACTGATCATGTACAACTGTGTGAAAGGAAAACGTATCTTACTTTGATCATGTACAACTGTGTAAAAGGAAAGTAGAGCATACTTAGATGTGTGATCTATGTCATGAGATTTTGGTGGTTTGTTTTTGGAAAATGCCTTGAGAGTCCTCTCCTACCTACAATCTCTCCGCATATGGTCATTCTTCTGATATGTGTGTGTGTTCTTGCTGCTATTTATTTAACTGTTCCATCAAATAAAAATTACGGGCATTTATTTTTCCTTAAATACGGTACAGACCAGGACAGAGTTTTTAAATACGGACCATCGGAATTAAATATGGAGATATGGTAACCCTAAACACCGCAGATATGAAGCAGACTTTTTGTCTCCTCTAGTTCGTCAGCAATGAAGTGTGAAATCAGTAGAGTCGCTATCCATTATAATGCATGCATCTTAACCCTCACACAACCGCATAGGTGTAACATAAGTATAATCTTGTAAATGGACAAGTCTTTGATTTTACCGTCTACATTAGCAGTGTCTCAGTTTTCCTTCCAGTTATGTTTTTTTTCCTCGTCAAAATGTAATGAGGTTCAAGTTCATAAATTTTGTTTCTCTTTTTTTCGAGCTTAATATGTGTCCACAATTCTAGCATAATCAGAGTTTATTAGCAGTTTATTCGCTATTTTTTAAATTATATCTTTCTTATCTTCTTACTGCATTATTTCCAATATACTTAGATTGTTGTGCTCTAAAAAAACAAACTCGGAGATTGCTTTCTTTTTCCGTTTTAGCTTTCCATAATTCTATTCCACATAAAGAACAGCTCTGACACTGGTTTATCTCTCGTGACTGACCTTAGTTTTAAAGAAGGTACATCATTTTGTGATGTATCTAATTTCTCAGCATTAAATTTCCAACACAGCAGGCCTACATCTGACTTTTCTAAATTTATGTGGGTTTTTTTTTCCTTAAATCTTGCATCTTGTCCGATACAAACAATTGGGATGAAAATGTCACGTATTATTAAAAAAGGATTGTTTTTACACAGATGCATTTCACTCTAGATTTATATCCAGATTGTGTGCTCGTTATTATATCGATTTCTTCTGGGACATGTATCAGAATAATACAGCCATACCCCAGATCACGACTTTACGAACTTTTTGCATTGCCACTTTTCCCGAAGTTGCAGCATTTTCTTTGGCGGCATGAGGCTCCCGCCCGATCAGGTCCATCTACTCTCTCTCTCTCTCTTTCTCTCTGAACCTTACGTTCCCAGGGCACATGGGGCTTCCGCTGGGGTTTTCCCCACAAACGCCTGTCATTTTTTCCCTGCTCTTGCCCAAGTGAGCCCCCTAGCGCTCAACATCCTCTCTGTTGTTCTTTGTCTCCTTACCCTTACTTCTGTTCCCCTGTGGTGTCCACCTTAGTCCATCTACTAATATTGCTTTAATCAGTTTGTTATAGTTTGCTCATGACCTTTTTATGTTACTTTGATCAAATTATTTATGATTTGCACAGAGCCTGTTTGTATTGCTTTTATCATTTTGTTTATGGTTTGCTCTGCAAATGTTTGTCACTTTCGCGATTGTTTGAAATTTTAACTGTTTGTAACTTTCATTTTACAGTTTCGGTGTATTTAAATTATGTGTACATATAAAATACTTTTAAAAAATAAAATGGCAGTTTAAACAGAAAAGTCACAAATCTTAAGATTAAAATGATTGAACTTGGTCATGAAAGTGTTTCGCAAGACTATGGTGTTCATAGACAAGTTTCGCAAGACCATGGTGTTTACAGACAAGTTTCACAAGACTATCTAGTTCACAATCTTAGAAAGCTGCTTCCGAAAAAACAACAGCTATAACATTTTCAAGTTGTGTGAATTATATATATCGGACTAAAGATAATGTTCTTGATTAATACCGACTTTATCTTCTCACACGTCCAGATTTCTGTTGTTTAGATTAAGTTTCACAAACATTACACTTCACTAAATCAGAAGAAGTCCGATGAAATATTCTCTACATAGTTCTTTTACTTCTGACAAATAAGATATTCGACGTAGAATTCACACCATCACTTGTATTAAGATGCAATATGAGATAATCTTCGTTTCGTCGTTGAAGCACATCAATATCAAACTATCATATTCTACATGCAGCATTTCTCAATGTTCTCAGCTTCACATTACTCTACATTTTTGACAAGAGGACAATTCTAGACTCTGTACTATATCCGATCTGCAACACATGGTCAATCAGTCACACGACTAAATCACTGTACTCGAAGTTTCAAAGTATCAATTCTTCGCAATCACTTGAAATACAGCTTCAATCTGTTCTAAAACTACTTCTTCAAAACTGCTTTTCCTGAGTATCTATTGCTCTAATTGTCCATCTATTTCAAGTGTCGTTACCTACGTCTTCTTTCTCTCTCGTGTCTTCTCTGGTGTGTCTGTCTTTCTCTTCTTCTCTTGTCTGGACCGGTCTCAGTTCACTGGCCGTCCTTGTTCCTCTGTCTTCGGGGCTCCGTCCTCTGTCTCATCTCCTCTACTTCTTCTTCCTCACTACTTGATTCCTCTTCCTTCTTCTGTCTCTCCGCTCACCTTTTTATCTTCGAGTCCAGTTTGATGGATTAACCAATAAGTATTTTGGCTCCACCCTTCAGATGTCCACTGGTTCCCATGAGCGTTCTGATTGTCCGTCATTCAAACTGCCCCGTTACTTATATGTCGTAAGTCAATTGTCCAATAGGCCAAGCCTCTAAATATTTAATTAGTCAGCTGGCCAAGTTGGTCACTCCTTTATTTAAAAACCGTGTCATCTAAAAGGTGTCAAGTGTCAACTCCGTCTATACAATTGTTATTTACCTAAGTCACTATCTTGCTATTTCATATCGGAGGTTTTATGGTATCCTCGCTTTTCATTGTGCCTGCCTTTTCTATTCGTCTTTTCTACTGTTTACAAGTGTCAACGTCCAGTCACCGCTTTGTTATCACTGGATCATCCTACTTTATGGCGTCCTTCTTTTGTATTTCCTAAAAATCAGCGTCACTGAGTCTCGTCTTTTTCTATTCACTGTTTCCATTGTTTACTTTTGTCCGTGTCTTGTTCTAGTGTCATGGAAGTTCTATACCTTTCTCTTCCTTTCCTCTCCATTTTTCTCTGTTGCTTTTCGATGTTACTACTTTCTTTACAGTATACATTCATAATGATATTCATCAATAATAGTAATAAGAACAATAACCATTACTTACAAGGCTATGCTACACAGCACAGTTAGCACCCATTAAAAGTCAGTCTCCAAGAAGAAATCGTTCAACCCTTGGTAATTCGACTTAACCCACAGAAGATATTCTCTCTACTTCGGACTTCCTTCGGAACAGAATATATATCATTAAGTGAAATAAGTCAGTGCCTCGACGTGCAGACATTTCCGATTTATAGCATCAGTCTGGAACCAACGGTGACGTGACTCCGGGGTATTTCAGTATTTTCTACATTGTTATTATACGTTTAGTTGTAAATTTCGCATTTAGACACTGAGTTTAGATAAAGGATTGTGTTACATTTTAGTATTTGTTTTGCAGGTCATCTTCGTGTTAAAAATGTGATCATTTTATCTTTGCTACACTGAAACTCGACTAATTTTCATGTAACATTCGTTGTTTATCTGGTTAATTGGAGTCCGCCTATGGTCACGGTGGAGCACATTGAGCAAATCCAGATTATAAAGAAACTAGGAATGTGTGAAAGTGGCAACAGCGTTTTGATGGGCCGCAGCGATTTACTAGATTTGTACAGTCTGGGACAATATCTGGTCTAATGAGCCCCATGTCTCTTGAAAAGAAAAACTGCTTGTTCCTCGAAAAAGAATGGCCCCTTTTTTTCATTCCCTAATACAATAACCTCAGAACGTAAACTGGGCTTTGGTGATCATTGGTCTTGGTTAACTATCCTATTTTCATCTCTTGCATGTCGTTTAATATGATTAGTGTCCGTATATGTATGTCTATAACCGTCAAAGAAAAAGCTCTGCTAAGACATTTTAAGATTGTCTAGGATTAAAAAGTAAATTACTACTACAAATATATAAGATTTTCATTGAGAAATGTTTTCTAATATCACTTTGAGACTGTCCTAGAAAATAATGTTGCTATTATAACTCTCTGAGATTGTCTTAGAAAAAAGATATACAGTACTAGTACATTTCTCAGAGACTCTGCAATAGAAACACAGAAAAGTTTACTAATATAATTACATTGAAAAATATGATTTTTACTTTCACCTTTAAAATAGTAAATTCTTCTTCATCATAAGGAAAAAAGGTAAGACATTTAAAACCATTGGCTAGTTCTCTCATTGTCATCATAATGTGTTTTAGGATTCAGAGAAATATGAAGTGTGTGTCAAGGAAAATTTTAGTCCAAAGAATTGTCACCACTGAACCAAAGCACATAATTCAAGGGTGAAGCGATATTGTTTACACATTTGTTGTTTGTTGAGCTGGTATTAATCTGTGTATGTGTGTGTGTGTCAGAGAGAGAGAGAGAGAGAGAGAGAGAGAGAGAGAGAGAGAGAGAGAGCTGCTGTTAATTTTGAAAATTGCTTTGTTTCTGATTTAATTTCCAAGATTCTGTGAAATGTGTAAACAGTGTCGACAATTTTTGTTGTGTGCGTGTTGAAGTGACCGTTTCATCGATTACTCCCGTAATGAAGACAGCATTTAACCATTGTACCATTGTAAGGCAGGAGAGAAGCCTTGGACACCACACATTTGTTGTAATTCATGTGCAGTGAATCTCTGTCAATAAAGTATAATCAATGCCTTTCATCATTCCCATGATATGGCGAGAGCCAAAGTATCACGTAAGTGGTTATATTTTTATTCCCTTCAGCATGGAATGTGAAGAAGTGGACCTGGAACTAGCCAAATATCTCATCAGCCACAAATTTTGTCTCACATGATATGATCTGCCTGTTCTTATCCCACCAGACCAGTTCACCTGGAGTTTGATGAAAACATGAAAAGTGGTGCAGGAACTTCGCATGAGTCTTCCTCAGAAGATCCTGATTTGATACTAGAATCAGCATCATCGAGTCAGCCACACAAAATTTCTCAGAATGAACTGAGTGTCTGATTCGAGGTCTTGATCTTGACTATCAAAAGGTAAATACCAAATTTTTGCATTGAAACGTCAACAGTGGAATAGCCTGTGGGAAAATGTAAAAGTGTCAATGTATAAAAACTGGGAGAAAGACAAAATGTATGAAAATCTTGTTGCCTGCTGTGATGTTAATAGTAGGATGACGTGTTTGACGATGGAGCATAATCCACAAGATTGGAGACTCTGTAAGTTAAGCTTGAAAGTCGTTTTGCTGCACAACGAAAATTCATTACCATCTGTTCCTCTAGGTCGTGCTGTGCACATGGAGGATACCAGCGAAGATTGAAACTGTTTGTCGAAACATTCAAATATGAGGACTGTCACTGGAAGATTTGTTGAGACCTGAAGGCTCTGCAGTCTTAATCCGAATTCACTTAGGATACACCAAGTATTGTTGTCTTCACTACGAGTGTGATAGTCGGTACAAGTCTTCACAGGACGAAAGAAAAATCTGGTTTGTAAGGAAAATATTGGAGCCTGGAAACAAGAATATCCAGCACATTCTTTTTAGGGTTACCCTAGCAAAATTGTACTGCTCCCTTTTGCACATTAAACTGGGGATAATGACGAGCTTTGTTATGGGATGAATCAGGAAGAATAACAAGTATTTGAGGAGAAAAGTTTGGCAACTGACTAATGAAAATCAAGGAGGAAATCGCAAATTCGTGAACTGCTCAAGGACGATAACTTTGGTTTAGTTCTTAAAAGGAGTGAAAAAACATCTTGAGAAACCTCAGATCTATTATGCAAACTTTCTGAGTAATCGAAGAGCTGAAAGCTATGTTGTGGCATACCAACAACTAGACTGCAAGATGTCACACAAGATCTTCTTCCTTAATTCCTATCTTGTCTTCTTCCCCTACATTGTAGTGAGTAACGAACATATCGAGAGCACTTTCACCACGATTTTTCAACAATCGAAAAAAAGGTACCAAGGCTTGCCGACTACTGTTGGAGATGTGAGAAGAGAAGCCCCATAAGTAGAATACAAACGAAAAGGAAAATCATAAACTAGGATTTTGAATTATATTAAATGCTCCTGGAAAACTTGCGAAATGAAGCACTATAAAATATTTATATAAGAATGTTATGACTGCTTATTTGTATGCTTCTTAAGCTGCTCGTTTGACTGTCAGCTGCTTCCCCCCAGTTGTTGTGTAGAAATTCTACCACATGGAAACTAAAACAGCACCCATAAATCTTTTCCCCAGGTCCAACTTTTCATTTAATATGTACATTGCAGCAAACAACCCGGTTAAATAATTTTTATGGATCGTATAACACTTGACATGACTAACATTGCACAAGAAAATCACACCAAAAATATAATATTTGATCCAGGAAAAATAAGTGGTTATCTTTATTAACGAAAACCAGACAGTTAACATGACACGACCACATCATCATCATCATGTGCCGTGCCGACTGGCGTTGGCTATTATGCTTCTCCAGACTACCCGATCCTTCATGCAGGCCATCAGTTCAGTTGGTGATCTCCTCTCACACCATCCCGTCAGACTGTCCAGTATCATTTCTCTTGGTCTTCCTCTTGATCTTCTTCCTTCTATTTTTCCTGTTGTTATAATATTTTCAATGCCCCCTTTTCTCATTGCATGTCCTATGAAAGTATATTGTCTCTCTCTTATCTTTTTGACACGGTTTTTTGTCTCTCCAGCTCTTCTCCTACATTCTTCATTAGTTATTTTTGCTGTCCAAGGGATTCGCAACATTCTTCTAATAAACCACATTTCTGCTGCTTCCAATGATTTTTGTGCAGACTTGCCTATTGTCCATGATTCACTTCCATATAACAAGATAGGTTCAATATAGCATTTTAGGACTCGTTTTCTAACATTCATTGATTTTCTGCATTTCCCATCTGAAGTTATTACTGCTCCAAGGTATTTGAATTTCTGCACCTATTTTAGAATAGTTCCGTTTAATTTAATACTGCATGTTGGTGGATTCTTTTCTTAGATATAACCATGGTCTCTGTCTTTTTGATGTTCAAAGAAAGGCATTTCTGTTCACTTTCTTTGGGCCAAGAGATTTTGCAGGTCTTGTTGGTTCTCAGCTATCAGTACTGTGTCGTCAGCATACCGAAGGTTGTTAATATTGTATCCTCCAATTTTTATGCCTGATTCTGTGATGATTGTTCTTAGAATATTCTCGCTATACAGAGAAAAAAGATCTGGAGATAGTACACATCCTTGCGGCACCCCCTGTTTTATAGGTTGGTATTTTCCAATTCTATTTTCAACTCGAACTGCTGCTTCTTGCTGCCAGTATAGATGTTTTACAATCCTCAGGTCTTTGCCATCTATACTGATGTCTTCAAGCATTTTAATAATTTCATTATGTTTCACTTTGTCAAATGCCTTGGTGTAATCAGTGAAGCATAAGTAGAGATCTTTCTGTACTTCTAAAGCTCTTTCTGTTAGTGTTCGTAAAGCATAAATGGCATTGTGTGTTACCTTTCCTTCAACAAATCCAAACTGTTCATCTGCTATTTCCATTTTTATCTTTTTCCTTGTTCTTCTCATAATTATTCTCAGAAGTAGCTTCGTTATGTGACATGAGAGGCGGTTAGTCCGGTGGTCGTCACATTCCTTTGCACCTGGTTTCTTTGGTAGTGCTATAAACGTGGATTTAATCAGGTCACTGGGAATATAACCACTGTTGTAAATGTCATTCAGTAACTTGGTTATTATTTTTATTCCTGTCTCCTCTAGTGCCTCTATTTCTTCTATTGTTATATTATCAGGCCCAGTCGCTTTTCCTTTCTTCATGTGTTTGATGGCATCTATGATTTCATCTTCAAGTATTGGTGGTCCATCATAGTTTTCAGTATCTGGTGTTAATTCTGGTCTTTCTCCTCCATATAGCTCACCGATATACTCTGTCCACCTGTCCACAATGTCTTCTTTTCTCATTAACATTTTACCTTCTTTCGATTTCAGGCATCCTGTGGTATATTTTGTTTTCCTGCATGTACGTTCATTAATTCGTTTGTGCATGTTTTTGCTGTCTTTATTATGAGAGTCCTCTATCTGTCTGCACTGTTCATTTAACCACACTTCCTTTGCTTCTCTGCATTTGCGTGTTATTTCTTTATTTATCTTGCTATATTTTTCCTCGTTATTTTTACTCCTCCTCCTCTTGTCCGTCAGTCCTAAGATGTCGTCTTTCATCCATTTATGTTTAGAGGATTCTTTTTTCAGTGGTATTATCTCCTTAACAGTTTGGTGGCTAGAATCTCTTAACATTTCCCATTGATCATCTATACTATTTATCTTTGCTATTGCATTGTATCTATTTGTTATAATAACTTTGTATTGTTCTCGCAGTTCTTGGTCATTTTTAAGAAGTTCTGTATTCAGTTTGATGTTTCTCACGTTTCTGCCTGCTTTCTTTAGCTTTATTCTAACTTTTCCACAGAGTGGATCATGGTCACTATTGCAGTCAGCTCCTGGCATGGTTTTTGTTATCAGGAATGCATTGCGGAATCGTTTGTTGATTAATATGTAGTCTATCTGGTTAAAAGTCTTTTTGTCTGGGCTGCACCACGTTGCCAGTCTTCGAGGATGTTGTTTAAACCAGGTGTTTCCTACAACCATGCTGTGTATTCTTGCCCATTCAATTAATTTATAACCTCTGCCATTCCTCTCCCCCAGTCCATAGTCACCAACGATGTCTGAAGTTCTTCTTTTACCAACTTTGGCATTAAAATCTCCCATGACTATGGTAACTTCATGTGACTTTGTGTGTTTTAGTGCTGTCTCTATGTCATTATAAAATATCTGTACATCTTCTTCAGAACTTTCAGATGTCGGAGCGTACACTTGTATAATATTGATGTTTATTGGTTGTCCTTTCAGTTGGGCTAGCAGGACTCTGTCCGAGATGTTCAAATATAGATGTCCAACAATATTTGAACACGACCACAACTGGGTGATAACCAAATCTAGTGTACGGACAAACACATTAAAACGTATAGAACACATAAAACAAGAAAAATACTCAAAATTCAAGAAATAAACCATGGGATCAGTGTTATCATTACTCTTGTGTCTCATACATCGTGAACATCGTATGGACTTTTCCTAATAGCCATCTCAAGGCCGCTAAAATGGCAAATATCTCGTGCAAGTTATTAACTACGATAAACATTCTCTTGCACAACAAAATGCTTTACATCGGAAGAAAACATCTAAAGCTTCTGCTGGAACACTCAGATAGCTTCATTAGTGCATATCACACAACAATTAATTATAAAACGTAATCAGCCACACTCATGGATAACTGCTATGATGCTTAACAGTCATTAACATATATAAAAAATCAGTACGCTGTGGGGAGGGTTGGGGGTGGGGGGTAACGTGGATTTTTCCACGAGTGTACGGCGTGGAAGTGAAGCGTCATTTTTCAATGCCCGAAAGTGCAAGACCTATAAATAAGGAAGAAAGCGTGGCAGAAGTGAGTGAGCTTGAGAGTCTATGGCGGGCTAGGTTCGTTTTGTCGGACCATGATTATCGTGTTATACTTAACCCTAGCCGACTCATACTATTTTGATATCATGTGTGTGAAATCAATGTGTTGCAGAGTTTATGTCATTTCTCGTCGTGTACGGAGATTCGATGATTACTGTTGATTATTCGTCTTGATTCAGATGGACATACAATCAAGGTTCATCATATGTTTATATTTCAGTGCGATGGCACAAAAGGAAGGGAGTGGGGAGCTGTTTCATAATATTCAATGCATTAGCACAAATGGAGCTTGTGTGTAGTATGGAAAGGTGGATTGGAGATATTTCGTTATTTCAGTGCATTAGCACAAATTGAGATTGTGTGTAGTATGTGGGGGTGGATTGGAGATATTTCGTTTATTCAATGCATTAGCACAAAAGGAGATTGTGTGTAGCATGGGAAGGTGGATTTGTAGCAGCACTGGCTGCATATGTTAATGAGTGCGTTGGCAGAATTTTATGAGAGTGTATGCTTTGCTTATGAGGGCCAAAAAAGCCAAGGCCATCCTGGCAGATATGTTTCAGTTGTATATTAGAGAGTTATACATTTTATATTATGTCATATATGTTCCATTCATGATGATATATGTTGTCGTCCTATGCATGCAAGTGTGGCGTTAAAATGGTGTGTATAATAATATACTGATTGATTTAAATGCTTGACGTTATAATGAATAATGCATGTTATGTAGTTTACGTGAATGTATGTAATTTGCTGCATAACTGGCATACAGTATCCTCGGAGGGGAAACCCTGGGTTGTATGTTAGATATGGGTTTGAGCCTGGCCAGCCAGTAAGGTACTATATAGGCCAGGGAATGTGAGGTTACAGCTGGATTTTTGCCCCAAATTGTGGACTTAGTAACCTGCTAAGTCTACAATGCCATCAAATGACAATTAAAACGACAAAACACAAATGGCACACCACAATTTTGTGAGCTCACTGTAACAACTCACTTCTTGTGAGTTTTCTTCATCAAAGAAAACTGCATTTTACTGCATAAAAAAATGACACAAACAAAATGCGCAGTGACTTACTAATTATATATCCTCCGACGCTTCTCACTAACACTTTCTTAACTATGAACATTTTACCACATAACAAAAAAACAGGAAACAGTTCTAGTGAATACAGCCAAAACTTCAAACATAAAAACTTATACTAACTCACAATATATATATATATATATATATATATATATATATATTGTGAGTTAGTATATATATTCTTACAACTCACACAAAGGTATACATACAGCAACTCATTCAAATTTATATCTACAACACAAAAAAGGACTTGCACTGCATGAAATCGGCTCAGATATTTGGGATCATTGCAAAAAACAATCATTTTCCCATATTAAAATGTTAGAACACTTCAACAACTACAAGCCCAGTTATTCCACGATAACGGCTCCCCTAAATAACATGCTACCCGGCCATGGCCTCGAACGACACATGACATTTGACCAGTCTCAACTACTCACTACATGCTTTCACAATGGTCAGTCCCATAACTACACACGAAGTTATTCTCACCTTGATCTTTCGAATCGGCCGTTTTCGGAAAGTCGAAACCAGCCAAAACCTCCCAGTACTGTGTTTTGTTGAAATATTGAATATTAAATACTTGAAAACCTAGAATTCCTTCTTCTTCGTTCGTTTCTACCACCAAGACCGCCCTATGATCCTACTGAATTTTCGCCTATGGTCTTCGATAGGTCCCGTGGTCCCCGAAAAGACCACACGAGATACCAGAGAGGACCAAACGAGGTTCAGAGTATCGCAAGGCTTGAGCCTAAATTCTTGGTGGATCTCAGAAGCAGGATTGCGTGACACCGTGGTTTTCGTTGCACCAGTTTAGTCTAGAGTTGGACTTTCTCACCGGAAAACCTCGACGTATTTTGGATATGAGTATATCCCCGCTGGGTGAGAGGTGTTGCCCATCCAGTCCAGCGTTGGACTTTCTCACCGGAAAACCTCAGCGTGATTAGGATACATCCCCGCCGGTTGAGAGGTGGTCGCCTATCTAGACTGCCCTGGTCCAGTGTCTCCGACTTCAGCATTTTGTGATCGTGGCCGCTACCCTTCCTAGTTGTGACGAGGACGGAGCTTTTGTCCAGGAGGACGAATCCTCGCCACTAGTGACTTCCACCCCTGGGTTGAGCCGGTTTAGGCATATTATTCCAGTATGGGCATGTTTAAGACGTGACTGACCTCTAGAGCAGAGGCACCGTGATATGTGTAGCCATCAGGTTTCACCCCTGGTTCAAACCGGTTTAGGCATATTTCACCACTATGGGTGTATATCGGACGTGGCCGGCCTCTAGAGCAGAGGTGCCGTGGTATGAGCAGCCCTTGCCGTGAGTCTACTGGCCATACCGATTAAACTTCACTTAATCTTTTCCATCACCTTTTTCATAGCAGCGCCGCGCGGAAACCCTAATCGAATTTTTTCTTCATTGACCGGGAGGAATTTCACCTCACGCGCGGTAACCGAAGAATCTCGCAAGCAGAGTCTTAGTTTAACTCCTGGATTAAGCTGGTACAGGCATTTCAGCCAGTATGTGTGTATATAGGATGTAGCCGACCTCTAGAGCAGAGGTACCGTGATATGAGTAGCTCTTACCTCGAGACTACTGACTACTTCACTTAGTCCTTTCCATCACCTTTTACACGACGGCGTCGCCTGGCAACCCTAATCGCATTTTTCTTCATTAGCCGAGGGGAGTTTCATCCCACGCACGGCAGCTGAAAAGTCTTGTTAGCAGCGAGAAGGAGATTTCCTTCTCTTAAATGAGCTACCAGCCAAGCCTTACGAGTCTCATTTACCCCAAAGCGTCTGGTTTTCAAGCGCCAGATATTCGCGTTTCGCCTCTTCTCCTGTCAGTTTAAACAGTTCCGCCTCGAGAAGGCCAGGAGCTGGACTTGGACTGTCAGATGCTATTTGAGTCGCACGGCATGGAGACATTTAATTGGAGTGGAGAGCGTATCCGTCACCCCACCTCCGGCTATTACAGTCCATTAGAACCACCGCCAACTTGTGAACTGGAGCATTATCTTGATGAAAGATGACTCCTCTCGTCAATTTCCCTCGACGCTTTTCATTCAGTTGCCCGCAGTTGTTTCACAAGATTAGCGTAATTGGTCCCGGTGACTGATAGTCTACTAATAACACATCTTCTGAATCCCAAAAGATGGAAGCCATCACTTTGCCTGAAGACAGAACCACCCTTGCTTTCTTTAGAGGTGGGGATCCATCCACTGCTTTGACTGTTCTTTGGTTTCTAGTTGAAAATGATGAATCCAAGTCTCATCCATAGTCACAAACTGCTGAAGAAACTTTTCAGGATGTGCAGAAAAATGGCCAAGATTGTCTCTTGACATACTGAGACGCTGTCGTTTGTGATCATCTCCAAGTTTCGGGGATCATCGAGCAGAGACCTTTGTCATTTGAAGATCATAGTGAATAATGGCATTAACACGTTCCTGGGAGATGTCCAACTCAATAGCAATGCACCGCTCTGTTAGTCGTCGATCCTCCTTTATCATGTCATGGATTCTGCCGGTGGTTTCATCGGTGGTTACCGTTCTTTGTCTTCCTGGGCGGTGATCATCTTCCTGACTGTCCCTTCCATGTTTGAAATGAGCTGCCCATTTCGTCAATGTGCTGTAAGAAGGGGCATTCTCCCCTAGAGTCTCTACAATATCGTCATGAATCTCCTTCGATGATAAGCCATTGATGCATAGGTAGCGAATGACTGCTCGATGAGAAATTTTATCCATTTTCTCAATTTTTACTACCCCTTACCACTTCAGTAGCATGTAAAAAAAATTGGTTGCATTTAATTTCTTGAAACTTGTTTTTTAACCTTACATTAACCTGATCTACAAATTCACCTAATATCAAATGTGTGTTTCAAGTATTTGTACCTTATGGCGAGAACTTATCAATCACTCCTCGTATGTCACTCTGAAACTAGCTGCATTGGTTTTGAAAATCGAGAGAGAGAGATAGAGAGAGAGAGAGAGAGAGAGAGAGAGAGAGAGCTGAATATCGAGCAACTGTACTGGTGCAAGAAGAAAAAAAAGTTAATTATTGGCTACAGAGTCAGAATAATGTTGCCGGCCTAGCCAATGTCATTTTAATAATGGACTGGCAGTTGGACAAAAATTGCTTGGTGTAACCCAAACGTAGATCTAATCATCGCTTCAGTTCCCATAGGGCTACACAGTAAAATAAAGTAATTAAAAATCGCTTCCCTCTTTCCCCCTTTCGACTTCACTTTATAAAGAACACGCATACTTGCACACACGCACCTAGGACAAGGAAATGCTTTGGCTTTGAACTACTCCCAAGCTCTTCATGGTTTTCAAAGTGTAAAAATGTTCACAATCAATTTCTCGCCAATGTTAGCGCACTTTTTAGAAGCTGAAAATGATGTGATCCTCGAAGATCTGAAACTACCCTCTATGTGTTTCCGTTTAAAAGTATGCACGCAATATAATGTAGACACTTATTCATTATTTGAAAACAAAACGTAAAAAAAACTTGATCAACTGCTTGCCGTCGCTTGATGCTTTGATAGAGGAGATACGGTTGCTGGATAAATTTCTCAGATTAATGCTCCTCTTCGATAATATGAATTTCCTGGAGTCAGTCAGCGACTGAGTGTGAGTCATTAGAAGAGTCAGGCACAAATCGTTCTACCGGAATGTCTTATTTCTGCACTGAGTCATGCTTTCAGAACTGAGAGCGAGGCGGAGTGAAGGCGGTTAGAAATGTGAATAGGGTTGAGGGTTTTTTTTTAGAACCTCTGAACTCCGAACTGTTACATAATGTTACATAATAGACTATCAGAATATATATCTACTTGCACTATAGTATTCAAAGTTCAAGATTC
The DNA here is from genome assembly GCA_009760885.1 of Achatina immaculata. Lineage (NCBI taxonomy): Eukaryota > Metazoa > Mollusca > Gastropoda > Stylommatophora > Achatinidae > Lissachatina > Lissachatina immaculata. Next base: position 1,804,280 of record CM019704.1, read on the forward strand.
AGACTCCGACTTCACTGCATTCGGGACAACCCTATATATGCTCCGCCGCGTGTCGCAGCATCCATCCAAGAGTATGTTTGTTAATAGTTCCTGTCAAATGTTGGTTGTTTAAAATGCGTTTTCTGCCACACAATTCAGATTTCCTGCCAGCACCTTTAATTTGTCCTAGCTCCAGCAGTCTCCTCACATCTACATTGTTCTTCCATTCCCCCTCTTATGCCAGCAACCCTGATGTATGCCTTTACCTGAGCATACTGGTATTTAGACCTCACACTCAGCATATCATGCAGAAAACTCATGGCTAACACCGGAGTATCCCTGGTGCCACCCAAGACCACACTCACTGCCTCGTTCTATAAACGCTCTAGTTTATTCAGGTGTGCATTGGACAAGGTGAGAAGGCCAAGATCATACTCCAATGATGACAGTACCAGTGCATGCATCAGCAAGAAGAGAGTGCGCTGTGGCCATTAACCTAACCGCCCTCCAATTCTTTGCTGTATTTTTGTATTGCATTGTCCACATGGTGTACAAAGAACAATGAACGATCAAATGTGATCCCTAGATACTGTGTGAAATGTGTTCTCTTAATATCTTGGTCTTGACACTTCACAATCGCAACTTCAGATCATACAATTCTGTTATTTAATGAGCACCACAGGATGCACCGCATTGTTATCCTCACACCAGCTTGTTACTTAGTCCACCCTGCTCTGCATTCCTGAGGCTAATTCCTCTCTATATCTCCCATGCTCATATGTTAATATATCATCAGCATAGGTCAGTGTTCTCTCCACAATATTTTAAAATAACAGGGCAATACCAATATACATTTAATAGCACAGGAGACAAGGGAGACCCACGAGGTAGCCCCGTAGCAATGGTTCTAATGTTGGTTTAATTATGACCTTATGTAACTGTAAGGGTATATAATGGGAAAAAGAAAGAGAAGAAGACCAAGGCGAAGATGGCTGCAAGACATCGTTGACGATCTGCAAATGGATGATGCTCCAGCAGCAGGGCATCTTGCTCACAACCGAGAGGCCTACAGGAGAGTTGTTAGGGAGGTAAAATTCGGCAAGGAACATGCAAATGGCTGGCTGACTGACTGATATGTGAGTAACTGATTCATTTAATGAGGCTATTAAATCATATCCTCATACTTTGCGTACCTCGTGGACCTTGAGACGGTAGAAACATGTTTTAAGGGCTTGATTCTGTAAATTATGTGAATATTAATTGAAATAAATATTACATATTACAACAAAAAAGATAACAAAGAAACTGGAAGCAACGTATATGTAGTTTTGGGGGGAAAATAGAACAAGCACCCTGGACAGATAGACAAAAACAAACCAATAAGTCCTCAAAGAAGTTTCAAAACAACGAAACTGATAAGAAAAAGACGAAGAGAGTCACATTTTTTTGGATATATTATGACAAGGCAGAAGTTGGAGAATACAGTCATGACTGGAAAATTCAAGGGAAAACAAGGAAAAGAGGAAGGCTAAGAGAAAATTATCCCACTAGAATAACCAAATGGCATGGAAAAATAGAAGCATAATAATAGGTAATAATAATTATCTTTCACCGGTGGCTATAACATATTTGAAAGGGAATTATATTTATTTGTTCTTACTTATTTTATTACACCTTGTAGTTAGCTATCTCTGAACTCATTTCTGTCTGTAAATTGTCAACGCCAACCCATCAGCTATTCTCATCGTGGCCCAGTGTGATTTTTCAGCTTTCGACTGAACTTAATAGATGCCTAATCTAGGTCGTGCTATCTAACAGAGCGTAATATCAGGCGCGCCGTCAGCGATATGTGTCAATGTTTTATCTGGAACCAAAGACGTCCGACGACTTTGTAATAAAGACCCTTTGCTAAAAAAATCTTATCCATACGTGGCTCAATTTGTGTGTATCGCATATTAGTTTTTTTAATATCTCACTCTATTTGCTGAGCGATCAAATCCCTTCATTATCCCAGTTAAGCTGTCATAGTTATTTATATTCTTCAGTGCTTCTTTAGTGTTTCTCCTCCTCACTGTGTTAAATTACATATACAGAACATCATAACGCACTCAACGTATATTACTACAGGAAGCCCTGCTTTTATAAAAACTAAACTAAAAAATATTTTAATTATCACTTAAAGGGCGTCATGAACATGTAGCATAATCAAATAACAGATGCATTTTTGCATCTTCAGCAAGAGGGAATCAATTCTGAAATCCTCAAACTATAGTTGTGTTATATCACGAATATTCATCATTAATCTAAGCAATAATTAAAGCGCATGTAATCATAGTATACTACATTATCATCAGCATCACAACCACCACCACCACCACCACCACCATCATCATCATCAGTATAGCTTGTCTCAACTCGAATTGTACACAAATATCTTATTTACAGGTCGTGATTCCTTCTTGAGGTCCGATTCTTTCCAGACTTTATCCCTCACCCGTTTCAAGGAACTTGCTAACTCATAACTTAATAAATGTATGACTGGTTACCCTACTGAGGACGTGGTTCTCATCATCCTCACTATTGCTTGTTCCAAGGCCATATATGCCTTTCAGGGAAACCAAAACTCCCCAAGTCCCAGCCGCAGAGTACTTTAGTTAACCGAGTTACCTTGTAATGATCAGTACCTCAACGACAGCTGCTGGACATTATTGGAATTTTACTGAGGGATAAACCCTTTAGTAATAGTCCAACTTATGGGTCCTTCGTCCTGGCGATCAGTCCTAGAGTTGAAGACCAAAGCCAAGTCTTATCAGTTCGGCGGCTAACTGTGGTCTTCTTGAATGTTTTTCTCTCCCAGCATTCATAGGTTGGTCAGGTGGCTCATCCAAAATCAATCTGGACCAGACTCATGTACACGTTCAGAACTTTCCTAAAGCTTTCAGTACCAACTCCGACGGTCAGTGACACCCTTCGAATTTTCCTTCACCTCATCTTATGTTACTAATAATGATTTAATTAATATTTGATATGTTTGGATCAACTATCAACTATTAAATCAATGATTTAATTAATATTTGATATGTTTGGATCAGCTCGAACTGATGTTAAATGTTGATACAATTTTGGTTGTTATATATAAGAACAATGATTGCAAATTGAGATGAGAAGAACACACGAAATCTTGGGTAGGAATTGAGATTTGTGCCATTCCGCAGAGCATTATCGACTGCAAACCACTAAAGTCAATTAACTACAAGTGCTATTAATCCAGAATGCTATTACGGTTGTTAGCGAGAGCAACAATAAATGCCTAAGCTGACCTATATGTGTATGCTAAATAGTATCAGTATAATAAATTACACAAAAGCACACGCCCTGGAGGAATCAAATACCGGACCAGCAGTCATTCAAAAGAGAAGCAAAAGATGTAACTGTAATGTGCTCTTATAAAATCAATAGCAACACTGGGTATACGGACGGCTTTGTAAAAAATACCACCAAAAATGGAGGGCCGGAGCGCTTATAGAATATTCAGATAACACTACCCACGGGAAAACAGCGCAACAACTACGACGCAGAAAAAAGGGAACTTGCTGGAGTTGAAAATCTATCCCATTCCAACACTGCTTTATGTCCCATGGCTATGAGGTATCTTCCAACCATGATTGACAGAAAATTTTCCGGGCACGAATCAATGCAGACACACACCACCCACTGCACACTGAGTAAAAACAAGGCACCAGATTAAAAATAGGAAAATCCTGGATGGGGCAAACAGAGGACATTGTTCAAGAGATATGTTCACTTGAAAACATAGAGCCTGGTGATTATGGGTTTTTATGTCAGTGGAGTGCTGTACTTTCTTCTCAGCATGTGCCACAATGGATAGGGAATGCAGATAGCGAAAAACATTGACTGTGGAGGCAGAGGTTCAGACATTGATTGCCCAGAACTCTTCTGAGTGTGATGGGTTCGTTGTCAGACACGGGCAAAGCGCTTGGGTTTTTACGGCGCAGGTCGGAGGGAGAACGGTGATGGATGGCAGTGGTGCTTTTGCTTTGACCACAAGTAGCCTGACTATGGAGGTCACGGCAGTATGCAAGGCAATGACCTGGCTGGAGACACGGACCATCAATGACTCAATCAATATGCTCAGGAAGGTTGAGTCGGGTTGGGTGTGAAAGCACAAGTCACTGAGAAGATAACGGTTGACAAAAATCTATCTTATTTTTATGCTACTTCATGTGAGGATGAAATGTGATGAACGAGTGTACAGACATACTGATATGGCTACAGTGGAGGGTGGACAGGCAATGGACCTGGCAGATATCCTGAATTCACTCAGAGAAGCTGGTCGAATCGCCGATTCAATTCTAAATCTGCAACCATGAACAGATTGCTGGAACATAACGTCAAACGTGGAGTGGCCAGACAAGAGCGCTACACTGGGAAGCAAAGAAGACTGGCATGGTATCGTCAGCCACTAAACACTGGTGGAAATGCTGAAGATGGGATCGGAGCACTTACGAAGTAATCGTCCGATGTGCAATAAGGATGATCTATCGACTAACTAACCTAATAAGAAAAACATGATAAAGTCATATAGGAGGTCACAAACACCATTACATGATGACTGTCACCTGCTAAACAGAAATGAACAAGTCATTATTTTTCATCTCAGAATAGGACACAATCAGCTCGGAGATCATTTTTTGTATCAAATTTAAAATTGGCAGTTCTGTTCATTCTGCACGTACCCAGGTGTCCCATACTGTGGAACACATCCTCCAAAACTGCATCGACTATGAAACATTGAGACACACCCACTGGTCCAATGAAGCAACCCAAGGAGCTAAGCTATGCGGCTCAATACAGAAAATGCAATAATAACAATAATAAAACCGTTCGGTTTATCCAAGAGACAGAATTGTAGATAATGACAGTGTGTGTATAGGTAGCTGAAGAAGAAGAGGTAAGCTACTTTATTGTGATAAACATACAATATTTAATTTGATTTCTTGAAGCCCTTCAGACAGACTAGTGTTTTGTTTGGGAGCAATGTGAAATGTTGTCTTCGTGAAGTTATTTGCAAATGTTCCTGATAAAACATGCTTTAGCCTGTATCATTCGTGGGAAATACTAACAAAATATAAAGACTGAAGTTAAAAGATAAATACTATATTTATAACTGCACAGCTTGCTGTAGCTGTACAAAAATTTTAATTTCGGGTTTTTTTTACTGTCAGCCAGTCAATCAGTTACTTGCATGTCCCTTGCGGAACTTGCCTCCTTAACAACTCTCCTGTAGGCCTCTCATACTGTTTGGGTTTCTTGGTATATTTCCAGTAGGTTATTTATCATTACTTTCCTTCCGGGCAGTGACTGTATTAGTCAGTGATCGTAGCCATTGTCCCTACATTGAGATCATCTGACTACCATCATAGAATGCTGACCATAACCAACATTATCTTTCGGCTGCTCTCCCATTCCATCTACCACCTGCTCCCATGGCTTCACGTCACCATGATCGAGGAGCTATACGGGTACTCCACCTTGCCCAAGGGTGTCCCTTAGATTGACGGGGGTAAGGAGGCGTTTTTACTATCTTCTTCTTCAGCTTTCCGAGCCATTAAGGCTCATTGTTGCAGATAAAGTTCGCCTCTATTACTCTCTAATCCTAATCTTATCTCTCAAGTTAGTGATACCAATTTCTTTTTTATCCTCTTCTGTGTTGTCTTTCCATCATAAAGGGTCTTTATTACAAAGTCGTCTGACGTCTTTGATTCCAGATAAAACATTGACACATATCTTGGTCTATCCCTTGGTCTTGTTTCCCTCATATCTTGTGCATACATCATTTTCGTTTGTCTTCGTTTTTTTCTACTTGCCCCAGCCAACGTAGTCTGTTCAATTTCAAGACATTTATAATTCATTTGGATTTAAATAAGTTGTTCAGTTCAGTGTTCTTTCTAGGTCAACATTCTCCACTGTTTCTTAGGATCTTGTTCTCAAATATCTGAGTTTTTACTATTCATTCATTCATTCATTTGCATGTCCCTTGCCGAACTTTGCCTCCCTAACAGCACTCCTGTAGGCCTCACGGTTGTAGGCAAGATGGCCTGCTGCTGATGCATCCATTTGCAGATCATCAACTATGTCTTGCAGCCATCTTCGCCTTAGTCTTCCTCTCTTTCTTTTTCCCATTGTGTACCTTTCCAAGACGGTCTTTTCAAGATTATCATGACGTTTAATGTATCCAAAATAATTAAGTTTTCACTCTTCAGTCCTCTTCTCCAGCCATCATCACCATCAGATGCCGTGCCGACTGGCGTTGGCTATTATGCTTCTCCAGATTACACGATCCGTCGAGCAGGCCATCAGTTCAGTTGGTGATCTCCTCTCACACCATTCCGACAGACTGTCCAGTATCATTTCTCTTGATCTTCCTCTTGATCTTCTTCCCTCTGTTTTTCCTGTTGTTATAATATTTTCAATGCCCCCTCTTCTCATTGCATGTCCTATGAATGTACATTGTCTCTCTCTTATCTTTTTGACAAGATTTTTTGTCTCTCCAGTTCTTCTTATACATTCTTCATTAGTTATTTTTGCTGTCCAGAGGATTCGCAACATTCTTCTAATAAACCAAATTTCTGCTGCTTCCAATGATTTTTGTGCAGACCTGCCTATTGTCCATGATTCACTTCCATATAACAAGATAGGTTCAATATAGCATTTTAGGACTCATTTTCTAACATTCATTGATAAGGATGTGTTGCATAATATGTTTCTCATTATCTGAAATGCAGTCTTTAATTGACCTATTCTGTTCCTAATTTCTATTCTGCATTTCCCATCTGAAGTTATTACTGCTCCAAGGTATTTGAATTTCTACGAGAGATGACTGATAAATTCGCAACCTAAGGTACAAATACCTGAAACTCACACTTGATATTAGGTGCATTTGTAGACCAGGTTAATGTAAGATTAAACACCAAAGTTTTAAGAAATTAACTGCAACCAGTTTTTTTACAGGATACTGAAGTGGTAAGGGGTGGCAGAACTTGAGAAAATGGATAAAATTTCTCATCGAGCAGTCATTCGCTACCTCTGCATCAAGGGCTTATCATCGAAGAAGATCCATGACGATATGGTAGAGACTCTAGGAGAGAGTGAAGAAATGGGCAGCTCAATTCAAACATGGAAGGGAGAGTCTGGAAGATTATCCCCTCCAGGAAGACTAAGAACGGTAGCCACTGATGAAATCACCGGCAGAATCAATGACATGGTAATGGAGGATCAACGACTTACTGAGCGGTACATTGCGTTGGGCATCTCCCAGGAACGTGCCCATGCCATTATTCACAATGATCTTCAAATGACAGAGGTTTTTAGTTGATGGGTCCCGAAACATCTTGGAGCTGATCACAAACAACAGTGTCTCAGCATGTCAAGAGACAATTTTGGCCATTTTTTTCTGCAGATCCTGAAAAGTTTCTTCAGCAATTTGTGACTATGGATTAAACTTGGGTTCATCATTTTCAACCAGAAACCAAAGAATAGTCAAAGCAGTGGAACCATCATGGATCCCCACCTCTAAAGAAAGCAAGGGTGGTTCTGTCTGCAGGCAAAGTGATGGGTTCCATCTTTTGGGATTCAGAAGGTGTGCTATTGGTAGACTATCTTCAAAACGGCAGAGCGGTCACCGAGGTCTATTACGCTAATCTTGTGGAAGCAACTGTGGGTCAAACTGAAGGAAAAGCGTCTAGTGAAATTCAGAGGAGTCATCTTTCATCAAGACAATTCTCCAGTTCACAAGTCGGCGGTGTCAATGGTTGCCATTCATGAATGCGGCTTCTAGCTTCTTGAACATCCTCCTTATTCCCCAGATTTGACCCCTTCGGACTATTACCTGTTTACCAAAAAAGATGTTCGGTGGTGGCAAATTTGCTTCAGATGTTGACGTCATTCATGCTGTAGACCACTTTCTACTGACACAAGATGCTGACAAAGAATGGATCCGTATGCTCCAGGATCGGTGGACTAAGTGCATAAACCTGCAAGGGGACTATGTTGAGAAATAACCAAAAAAAAAGTTGTCCACAAATAATCCGTTGTACTTTATGCCGTCTTGGAAGGGTACATAATGGGAAAAAGAAAGAGAGGAAGACCAAGGCGAAGATGGCTGCAAAACATCGTTGATGATCTGCAAATGGATGCATCAGCAGCAGGCCATCTTGCTCACAACCGAGAGGCCTACAGGAATGCTGTTAGGGAGGCAATGTTCGGCAAGGGACATGCAAATGAATGAGTGAACCTTATGCCGAGAACTTACCAATCACCCCTCGTAGTTCCGTTTTATTTTATTATGCATTTTGGTGGATTCTGTTTCTTAGATATAACCATTTTCCATTTCTGTTTTCAACTGTTCATCTGCTATTTCCATTTTTATCTTTTTATTTGTTCTCATAATAATTCTCAGAAATAGCTTCATTATGTGACATGATAGGCTGATAGTCTGGTGGTCATAACATTCCTTTGCACTTGGTTTCTTTTGTAGTGCTATAAACGTGGATTTAAGCAGGTCACTGGGCATATAACCACTGTTGTAAATGTCATTCAGTAACTTGGTTATTATTTTTATTCCTATCTCCTCTAGCGCCTCTATTTCTTCTATTGTTATATATTATCAGGCCCAGTCGCTTTTTCCTTTATTCGTGTGTTTGATGGTATCTATAATTTCATCTTCAAGTATTGGTGTTCCATCACAGTTTTCAGTAGCTGATGTTAATTCTGGTCTTTCGCCTCCATATAGCTCACCGATGTACTCTGTCCACCTGTCCACAATGTCGTCTTTTCCTGTTAACATTTTACCTTCTTTTGATTTTCAGGCATTCTGTGGTATATTTTGTCTTCCCGCCTGTTAGTTCACTAATTCGGTTGTGCATGTTTTTTGCTGTCTTTATTATGAGTATTCTATTTGTCTGCGTTGTTCATTTAACCACACTCCCTTTGTTTCTCTGCATTTGCGTGTTATTTCTTTATTTATCTTGTTATATTTTTCTTTGTTATTTTTACACCTCCTCCTCCTCTTGTCCATCAGTCCTAAGATGTTATCTGTCATCCATTTATTTGTAGGGGCCTCTTTTTTGTGGTATTCTCTCCTTAACAGTGTGGTGGATAGAATCTCTTAACATTGCCCATTGTTCATCTATACTATTTATCTTTGGTATTGCATTGTATCTATTTGTTATAATAACTGACAGTTCTTGGTAATTTTTAATGAGTTCTGTATACAGTTTGATGTTTCTCACTTTTCTGCATGCTTTCTTTAGTTTTATTCTAATTTTTCCACAGAGTGGGTCGTTGTCACTATTGCAGTCAGCTCCTGGCATGGTTTTTGTTGTCAGTAATGCATTCTGGAATTTACTAGCTAGCCTTCTTCAATATTAAGTTCTTGTAGTATGGATATATTTGTTCTTTTTTGGATCCATGATATTTGAGGAACTCTTCTGTGACACTTAAATTCAAAGGCATTTATGTGTTTTTCAGCTGTTTTGTTAAGTGTCCAGGTCTCACAGGCATATGTTGCGAGTGGAAAGATGCATACCCTTAAAAATCTTATTTTTGTTCCTTTTTGTGTTGTGGACACTAATACTGTGTCATCAACATATCTAATCTCTGGTATTTCATAACCTCCAATTATTATGGCATCGTAATATTCTTTGTCTACTTCTTCTCTAACATTCCTCATTATATTTTCAGCATAAAAGTTAAATAAATAAGGCGACAATATGCACCCTTGATGGACCCCTTGTTTTATGTCAAACCAAGTTGTATTTCCCCATTTATTCTTACTGCTGCCATACAGCAGTGATGTTAACTGTATCAAATGTGTTGGAAATCCCTTTTTTTTCCTTGCCTGAAACCAACTTGGACCATATTGACTTCTTCTATTTTCTTACGAAGTCTACCCGTTATGATTTTTAACAGAATTTTACTGGCATGACTAATCAGGGCAACATTTCTGTACTTTGTGCATAATTTCAGGTTACTTTTTTTTGGCAGTGATACGAATACAGTTCTTCTCCATTCTTTTGGCCAAGAACTGTATTCATACCACTGCCAAAAAAGGACAACATGAAGTTATGCACGAAATACAGAACTGTTGCCCAGATTAGTCATGCAAGTAAAATTGGTAACAACGTTGAGTTATATCTAGAATTCACAAGTTGGTACACGATCATTGGGAGTTGAGTAGTATTTCTATTTTTTATGTTACATTTTTATCATCGTTTATGCTCTGCGTTTCCGATTCCGATCTTAACAGCAAGCAAGTTATCTGTTAAGTCACACGTGGACAGCACGCAGTGTTAGATTTTGTTGTGTATATACTGTTTATGATAACCAACATTTTATTTGCCTGTATTCATGTGGAAGCACTGTATGAAGAATATTCAGAGCATTTAAAGATGGTGATGAAAGCCTTTTCAGGAATGTTCTGTGTTTAAGTGGTCAAATCTTGCTGGGAAGATGTAGAAATATTTTTTTAGTAGAAGGCGTACATACTGATGATACTAATTGTTTTGATCACTTCTTCAATTTGAACAAATTTCTTGTCACATATGATGGAAAGTTGAAGTCCCAAGACGCTGTTGGCGAGAATTTTCAGTTGCCGTGCGTGGAGCGGTGCTCCTCCCGGCCAATGAAGAAAGGTGCAAATGAGGTTGCCGCGCAGCACCACTGCGGAAAAGGTGGTAGAAAGGATAAAGCGAAGCAAACAGTCAAATCACGGCACCTCTGGTCTGGAGGTCGGCCACGTCCTGAGTGCAGTTATATCGGGTGAAATGCATGAACCGGCTTGTCCCAGAGGTTAAGACACTGCTGGCGAGACTCTTCAAATGCCGCGCGTGGAGTGAAGCTCCTCCCGGTCAAGGAAGAAATGCGGAAAAGAAATAAAGGTCGCTGTGCGTTGCCGATGGGAAAGGTGGTGGAAAGGATAAAGCGAAGTTTAATCGGTATGTTCAGTAGTATCGCTACGATAGCTATACATACCACGGCATCTCTGCTCTAGAGGCCGGCCACGTCCGAAATACACCTACACTGGTGAAATATGCCTAAACCGGCACACACCAGGGGTGGAACTTGATGGCTAGACATGTCATGCTACCTCAGCTCTAGAGGTCGGTCACGCCTGATATACACCCATACTGGTGAATTTCGCCTAAACCGGCTCACACCAGGGGTGAATCTTGAAGGCTATGCATGTCACAGTACCTCTGCTCTGGAGGTCGGTCACGTCCCAAACACGCCCATACTGGGATAATATGCCTAAACCGGCTCAAGCCAGGGGTGGAAGTCACTTGTGGCGAGGATTCGTCCTCCTGGACAAAAGCTCCATCCTGGTCACAACTAGGAAGGGTAGCGGCCACGACCGCAAAATGCTGAAGTCAGAGACACTGGACCAGGGCAGTCTAGATAGGCAACCACCTCTCACCCGGCGGGGGTGTTTGCGTATCCTAATCACGCTGAGGTTTTCCGGTGAGAAAGTCCAACTCTGGACTGGATGGGCAACCACCTCTCACCCGGCGGTGATACACGGGTATCTCAAAACACGTCGAGGTTTTCCGGTGAGAAGGTTCAACTCTGGCCTGGGTGGGCTACCGCCTCTCACCCAGGGGGATGCACTGATATCCTAAACCACGGGACCTAACAAGGACCACAGGCAGTAAATTCAGTAGGATCACAGTGCGGTTTTGGTGGTAGAAGCGAACGAAGAAGAAGAAGAAGTCCCAAGAAGTGGTGAAGTTGTACTGAATACTGCAGAAGTGAAGAGCAATACAAAGAGATTGTTAAATATTCCAGTTTTTTGTTGTTGTTGCGATACCAGCTTATAATGCCTGCGTAGGAAGACTTTTTCCCTTGTACATGCAGAGTGGATCAAAGAAATAAACACACTAACCATTGATTCTAGGGGGAAAAATCGTATCTGTGGCATTTAATTTCAGACAATTTGCCTGCAAACAAGATTTATAACGTTAAGTTGCTTTCAAAAGTCAAGCTCGGTGTGTTATCGTAATTCCTGTAGTTATAATATTCTTTTCTGCGGTTCATGCTCAGCTCTAGGAACTGAATTTTTTTTTTTTTTGGGGGGGGGGGGGGGGATTCTCATTTCGTTGTCCTCATTTTGGAGATTCAGAATATGGGATGTCCTCATTTTGGTGTCTGATAATATGGCGGATTTATATGGTAATTTTGTTTATATCTTATATCCTTTCCGTGCTGTTAAACGTCACATAGGGCTCGCAAGGTAGTTCGCCAGTTTTTCCTGTCTTCGAGCCTTTCAACCTCATCGACCTCTTCAGAGTTTCAAGCGGTCTGCCTCTTTTTCTTTGGCCTGTTTTTGTTCCACTTTATAGCTTGTTTCTCTGACTGTTTCTTCTCATCGCGTGACCCACATATGTCCATTTCCTTTTTCTGATCACCCATGAGACAGGTTGTTGTTTAGTCATCTGCCTTATATCTGCGTTGTTCTTGAATTCGTTCCACTTGATGCCGAGTATTTTCCTTGGGCATTTGTTTTCAAAAGAGTCTAATTTCTTGTCTATTTCTTTAGTTGTTTTTCAGCTTTCGCATGCATAAATGAGAGTGGATATTACATTTGAATTTAATATTTTTAACTTGGTTTTTGTGCTTATAACTTTTGAATGCCTTATGTTCTCAAGATTCTTGAAAATCGATGCTGCTTTTGCAATTTTAATTCTAACTTCCTTTCTAGTGTCACCATTCTGGTCTATGTAGCTGCCAAGGTATGCAAATTGATTGACTTCTTCAATATCTCTCCCATCTGCGTGTACTTTTCCATTCTGATTAATGCAAAGTTTCATTATTTTTGTTTTGTCCTTGTTAATTTCAAGTCCTATTTTGTTAGCCAGTGGAGACAGGACGTCTGTTTTTTTTTTCTTGCATGGAATTCACATTGTTACTGATAAGAGTTATGTCATCCGCAAAATCAAGATCTTCTAGTTTGGTCCCATGTACCTAATCAATACCTGTGCAGCATTTTTTTCATTATGAAGTCTATTGTAACTCCAAAAAGCAAAGGAAACAGTATGCATCCTTGTTTCACGTCTGTTTCAGTCTGGAACCATTCACTCATCCCTTCTTCTGTTTTGACTGCACAAACATATCCATTGTAGAAGTCCTTAATGATGTTGATAATTTTAGATGGTATTCCATATAGACTTAAAATTCTCAACAATGAATCTCAAGTGCCTTTTTAAAGTCTATGAAGTTCAGTATTAATAGTTTCTGCTTTTCAATATGTTCTTCAAGTATTATTCTTATAGTAAAGATCTGGTCGAGAAAGCTTCTCCCTTTTCGAAATCTTGCTTGTTCTTCTCTCATTGCGATATCCACTATATTTTAAGTCTATTCAAAATGATCTTGCAAAATACTTTTGATACTACTGATATTAAGGTTACTCCTCTCCAATTGTTACAGGCACTAAGGTTGCCTTTTTTTGTTGTTGATATTTTAACAATGATTCCTTTCTTCCATTTAGAAGGAACCTTTTCTTCTTTCCAAATCTTATTAAACATTCTCTGTAGTTGTCTCATGTCGTTACTATTGACATTTCGGTTATTATTTCATCTTTACCTGCAGCTTTGTTATGAGCCTTTAAATTCACTGCTATTTCAGTTTCATGCAGTGTAATTTCATCTAGGTTGACATTTAGTTGTGAGGCTGGTATGTCGGTTTCAAGATTTAACAATTCTTTTGGATGTGGTCGATTAAGCATTTCTTGGAAATGCTCAGCCAATCTTTTCTTTTGGTCTTTACTTGATGTTAATAATAAATCTTGTTTATAACGAAGAAGAAAAAATAACATTTAAAAAAAAAAAAAACAGAACACTGTGTCTCAGAGTTACAGACTCTGGACATCCATGTGGGCTCCAGTCACTTTAAAAACATTGTACTCCACCCTAAACGAAGCATAGCAACTGAGACTGGATTTGGAAAGTGTTTACCTGACAAGATTTTCATGTGTGTACTACTGAACAAAAGCTAAAATCACGTTTTTAGCATCGGAATCCCCGCCCTGAACACACCGGGTAAATGGACTCCAGCAAATAAGGAATTAAAATAGCACCCGTGTAGTCCAAGGCATAATAAACCCAGATCTCGCAAAAAGTTGTGATGTTGCTTTAGGGAATCAGTTAAATGTCAGGACGAGCTGACTATCAGCCTTAAGGCATGGGGAAGTAATTAGATCACGACCTAAATGGATCCCCTACGTGTTTCAGCTGATAATTACTTTATGAATTACGTAGTCAGCTCAGCTAATCTGTTGTTGTTGTAAGAGGAATTCATAAGTAATAAAATATCAGACCTTACAAATGCAGAGGCTGCACAAAACGTAAACACTAAAAATAGACTTCAAGGACAGAGACAATACACTGAAGATTAATTATATTTCCAGTAAGTATTAATTACTATCTGAAATCAAAATTAGCAACAGTTTTTGAGTTACTTGATTAAATGGGGAATAATCTAAAGTTTACACTATATTTTTTTAAACTGCTTTTAATTCGATTTTTTTTCTTCACTTCTGAAACTGATAAGTAATAACACATGCAGCTGTACGTCGTCTTTGGTATTTGCAGTTTTGTACCCTAAACTAGTAGTCACGGTTTTAACATTTTGTCTCAAGATTTGAGACGTGCTAGAAACTCTAAACTTTAAACTCTTGTGATCCTTCGAAAGACTGAAAACATCAACTATCTCCCCGAGCAGTTATAAAACATCCCACATCAATCACAGTTATAAAATATCTCGCTGTGCAGTTATTAGATATGCTGATGACACAGTATTACTGTCCACGACGCAAAAGGAATGGAAAAAACTAATTATGTCAGTCCGTAAGAATAGTGAAGAGCAAAACCTCTAAGCGAAAAAGACTAAATTGATGACAACTGACAAAACAAATAACGCAGCTCAAATATGTATCAGTGAGGAAAAATTGGAAGAAGTGGAGGGTTTTGAATACCTTCGATCACTACTAACTAATAATGGAGATACAATGAGGGAAATTAAAAGGAGGACATATATTGCTCTTCAGAAAGTAAAACAACTAAAGAATCTGTGGAGAGGAACAGACAGAACTACAAAAATAAGATTTTTAAGGGCATGCATCTTTCCCATCGCAACAAATACCTATGAGACCTGGACACTTAACAAAATAGCTGATAAACACATAAATGCCTTTGAATGTAAATGATACAGAGGAGTTCTTCAAATCTCATAGAGAGAAAACTGAACAAATATATCCATACTACAAGAACCTAATATTCAAGAAGGCTGGCCAGTAAAGAGGATTAAAGAGAGAAAACTTAAATATTTTGGACACATTAAACGTCATGATAATCTAGAGAAGACCGTCTTGGAAGGGTACATAACGGGGAAAAGAAAGAGAGGAAGACCAAAGCGAAAATGGTTGCAAGACGTCGTTGATAATCTGCAAAAGGATGCAGCAGCTGCAGCAGGCCATCTTGTTTACAAAGAAACCTACAGAAAAGCTGTTAGGGAGGCTAAGTTCCGCAATGGACATGCAAATGATTGACTGGCTGCAGTTATAAAATATCTCGCTGCGCAGATATTAACTATAAAATATATTGCTTTCTTTAAAAACCACATAGATTTTGTCTCAAGTAACTCACACACATTAAAGACGTGAAAGAATTATTTGCATATCCGCACAAATTCTCTCTGCCCCCCCCCCTCCCAAAAAAAAAACCCAAAACCCCACTACACAACCCCTTTCATCCTCCCGTCTGAAAAAAAAAGTAGTCACACGTTTCGTGCTCACGAGAGGCACACTTTGCAGCACGGACATCTCTGTGTTACTGTTAGCCGAAACAACTTCACAATTTTTTTACAGACATCATTAGGGTGATCTTCCAGTCAAACTAGTAATCAATTCTGAAATAGTCCCCTGGTGGCAGTGTCTTCTCTCCTATCAACAGACTTTCGGATCAACCTCCAAATCAGCAACCATCGCACACATTGTCTTTATCCGAAAATCCCACATTGATCGCCTCAGGCGATGTTAGTGCCAAGCAGGGCATTACACGCAGAAGTCTGGATGCAAAATTCAGCGCTGACGATACGCACTTTAGTTTTGAGAACAGCAGAATGAGAGTATGAAGATATTGTAAACGTGAACCACAACAGCTGAAGGTGTCAAGAGTTTAAGAATCTTTTTTTTTTTGGGGGGGGGTGAAGAAATATGGTCTTGTACACACAGTAGTATACACACGTTTTTACTATTTACATCACATGTATTTAAACATCTCTGTCCGTATTCGGCGAGTAGAGCTTGACGGAGATGTATGGAGCAGTTTTACAGAAACAGAGAGAGAAAGAAAAAGAAGAGAAGATAAAAGGTATGAACAGTGAAACAATTCTGAACAACATTAAGAACCAGTTTCCTCACAGCGGATTACAGCATGTATTTGTCTGTTGGTTTTTTTACTTCTCTGTTGTCCTTGAGAAAGGAACCTTTGTCAAAATATTGGGTTGCTGTTGTTATTATTGGGGAGTTTTTTTTCATAGCCATTTCACTGTTCTCACCTCTTATTGCTAACTTCTCTTTCTTTCCTTCTTCACTCTCTGTTTTTGTAGAGGTGTACATTACACCAACCGACACCAGAGCCAACCAGGCTACAAAAAATGGATATGTGGCGTTTCTCTAGAAAAACAGCGGCAGTGAGTACAGGTGCGGACATCCCTCGAAAGCTGTAATGATCATGAAATGTATATGAACTAACACTTCACAGCCTTACGGCATGCAAATGTAGCGGGATATAGATTCATAACCACAGCCTTGTAACTGCTCTTTATTTCTTCACCACTTTTTGTTTAATTTAAACAAATTAAAGAAAGAAAAACGCGAAGTCAAGATGACACATATTTTGAAAGAGTGACAGAGAGACAGGCAGAAAAAAGCCCCCTGACAAGTTTTTAATAATTAGCAACCTTGTGGCACTTAATGTGTATTTGGCTAATGGAGACAGATAAAAAAAATAAGGTAGATAATTACAGTATATTTCGAGCTGCAAAACTTTTAGTTTGTGTTACATGCACAGGAGTAGTGACTTATGCAAAAAGTGTGCGCTATTTTAGACCAGGAATTTAAGAGAAGATACTGGTAATTGATAGAAATATTGCCATATTTCCATGCATGATTTATTATAAATCATAGTTTGGATTATAATATCCTGCTGAAAAAAAACGGGTAGCCTCTCAGATCCCGCAGCGACTTTCTATTCTTGTTACATTGATCGAAAGTAAAATCGATAGCCTTGCTTTGAAGGAAAACCGGCAAATCCCAGGGGATGACAACCAGCTCCTGGCCTTTCAGGTTGAAGCGCAGAGAAACTGCGAATAAACAAACACGCACACAAACATTTTTCTTTATTTTATTAATATTATTATTTTTTCTTTTTAAGCATTCTGAAACGTTCTGACTGTTCATGGATTCAATTTTCTCTTCTGTTCCTGTATCCCGTTTTCTCTTCTGTTCCTGTATCCCGTTTTCTCTTCTGCTCCTGTATCCCGTTTTCTCTTCTGTTCCTGTATCCCGTTTTCTCTTCTGTTCCTGTATCCCGTTTTCTCTTCTGTTCCTGTATCCCGTTTTCTCTTTTGCTCCTGTATCCCGTTTTCTCTTCTGTTCCTGTATTCAGTTTTATATTCTGTTCCTCGCTGATGAGATATTTTCTAACTCTTGGATAGCTGTGATCCTAAAAAAAAAAACAACCAGTGGGTTATTGATTCAGATGTATTGGAGCTGGCTAAATTTGGTAAAAATTTGCTGTTTCTAGTGCCATAACTTTACTAGCAAAATTTCGGAAAGTTATGATATTACAAAATATAAAATATTACAGCTGTCAGAAATAACTGAAGTAGCTGTGACACTTGCATATATCAAAACATGGATATGATCTGTACGAGGTCTCACAGCCATAGAAAAACTCGAGAGGAAAACGCGCATTAATATTTCTTTCAGTGCAATTTCTTGTTTCAATCTGTCTTAGAGGAGCAAGGTCGAGGACGATAAATCCCGAGATATACGCCGCAGATCAGTCGTTCACGTCATTAAACTTGCCTTTCGAGCTCCGCATGAATAGATTTGGAATTCCTGAAAGTAATCGAAAACAAATTCCATTATTATCAAGTGTTTACGACTAGGACTCAAGTCAGTTTTTAACTGCAATGGTTTAAACACGCCCTCATTTATGCCGATATGCCATCATGTGTGTGTATTGTGTGTGTGGGGGGGGGGGACGCGGAGCAACGGCAACGCTAAAAATTTAAAACAGGAAATGGAAACACTACTCAGCTGTCGATGTAATTTATCAGGTAGTCAACTTCTGAACTCTAAAATTAACGCAACATTGGTTGGGTGATTGGGGTGGAACTAATGTCCGTACTTTTTGTCAACTCCCTGTTTTGTCAACATTTTCAGTGACTGGAAGCTCTTTTCTTCATCCCGACGTACCTCTAGGTTAAAAATGGGAGATATTCTATATTGATAGCAGTGTTGCGTTAATTTTAGAATTTAGAAGTTGACTACACGACAAATGACATCGGCAGCTGAGTTCCTATTTTATAATGCCTTTGCTCCGCGTTTCCATTTCCAATCTTCATTAGCACTAATGAACAATTGTCACTGTTAGCTTTTGTTGTGTGTATAGTGTTTATGAAAATCTACATTCTATCGGTCTAGATTCATATGGAAGCACTTTATGAAGAATGTTTAGATTATTTGAAGATGCGGATGCAATCTTTTCTGGAATTTTCTGGGTTTAATTGGCTAGATGTGAAGATATCTCATACGAATATATAGAAATAAACAAAATATTCTTGATGTAAAAAGGTGTACAAGATGATGATACTAAATGTTTTGATCAGTCTCTAAATTGAACAAATTTGTTGCCACGTATGATGGAAACGTTATATTCAAGTCTCAAGAAGCGGTGGAATTGCGTTGAATACTATTGAAATGAAGAGTGATACAAGGAGACTGTGAAGATATCCCAGTTCATTTTTTTTCTATATCACCTCATAATGCCTGCATAGAAGGACTCTTTCACTCATAAAAGCACAGTGGATGAAAGAAAAAAAACTAACCATCGATACTGTAAAAGAAATTTTGTGAAATTTTTACATGTAAAAAAATGAGTTCTTGAATCACAATAGTGAATTGCGGGAAAAAAATGCATCTAGCGAAAAATGGGCTCAGCAGTGATTAAAAATTGTGGATGATTTGTGCTTTCTATAAGTCACATTTATCTGCTACTAGGCACTTCTTTAACGCTTTAGGAGCACATTTACAGTAAAACGAAAGAGCTTAATATAACTTATGAAGTCACGTGGCTTCCAAAACTAATGTAACGCTTGTGCTGGAACTTTTTTTTCAGAACTTCATACTCAACTATGAGAACGAGCTGGGTGTGGGGTGGAATGGGGGGGGGGGGGGGGGGGGAATGATGTCCTCATTTTGAGATTTCATAATATGAGGTTGTCCTTATTTTGGGGCTTCACAATATGACAACTCCAATTACTACCACAAAGTTCAAATGCTTGAAAGAGAGTTAAGCTTCGTTGCTCTTTCATACATGACCATGAGTTGGTCTCCTCGGAAATATTCCACCTAATTTTGAATGATTCATCATCATCAGATGCCGTGCCGACTGGCGTTGGCTATTATGCTTCTCCAGAGTACACGATCCTTCAAGCAGGCCATCAGCTCAGTTGGTGATCTCCTCTCACATTATTCTGACAGACTGTCCATTATCATTTCTCTCGGTCTTCCTCTTGATCTTCTTCCTTCTATTTTTCCTGTTGTTATAATATTTTCAATGCCCCCTCTTCTCATTGCATGTCCTATGAAAGTACATTGTTTCTCTCTTATCTTTTTTGACAAGATTTTTTGTCTCTCCAGCTCTTCTCATACATTCTTCATTAGTTATTTTTGCTGTCCAGGGGATTCACAACATTCTTCTAACAAACCAAATTTATGCTGCTTCCAATGATTTTTGTGCAGACCTGCCTATTGTCCATGATTCACTTCCATATAACAAGATAGGTTCAATATAGCATTTTAGGACTGTTTTCTAACATTCATTGATAAGGATGTGTTGGATAAAATGTTTCTCATTCTCTGAAATGCAATCTTTGCTTGGCCTAATCTGTTGCTAATTTCTGTTCTGCATTTCCTATCTGAAGTTATTACTGCTCCAAAGTATTTGAATTTCTGCACCTACTTTAGAATAGTTCTGTTTAATTTAATACTGCATGCTGGTGGATTCTGTTTCTTAGATATAACCATAGTCCCTGTCTTTTTGAATGATTAATGAGCTCAAATATTTTGTGCTGTGCACTTTATTAAATACTGCGCACTTTTAATTGTGAAATGTCAGGAAGCTAAAAACTGTTTCTTGATAGTTTTGGTTGTCATCAAACTGTTACAAATAGACTATCAAGTTTTGACACAGATCTTATTTCACCACATGAAACATTATATTGTTGTAATGTTGTACTCTAGAATACGAACTAAAAACACCAATCACTTTCGCAGAATATTTGAGTCTGAGTAGGTTCTCAGTATCATCGAGACACCCCCATAATCGCTCCACCCCCTGTGCCAGTGAATGTTATCGATGGTCACTTGTACTGGTTCTTGACATTAAGCCATGCAGTGATGACGCCATTTTAGGAACTACAATAGTCCAAATGCGAAACTACTCAGTTCTCGGCATGAACTCCGTAACTAAGGCATCAAGCCGAATCAGAACACACAGAAGACCATCATAGTTCTCCACTTGTCAAGTAGACATAATGAAGAATCATCAATGCTGTGTATACGAAATTCACAGCACACAGTGGTGCCATAGCACTAGACTCAACAGATCGGCACACAGAACCGACCTTTATCTCGAAAGTGGTGACGATACTGTTGCTCATCTGACACATTCGCGCGTTCCTGCTTGCACCACACTTAGTTAAACAGAGAAGAGCTACCACAGGACACGAGCGCTTTTAATCGGTGGCGCAGAAATCCAGCTCCACATTGAGCATCGTAATAATCGGAATGTCGCTTGTGAGAACGTGAAATCATGAAATGCGATCCACCGCAATTACTGAACCGGAAGTTGCAGAATATTACAATATTCTTAATGAATTAATGACATTAGTTTTTGTCGCAGATTTCGAAAGTAGATATAAGTGGCTAAAGGTTAAAGAAGGAAAAAAAAATCATTGATAAATATAATTTTTTCTGTCCTGCGTCTTTAGCATTTATTCATTGTAAACTACGAGATAAACTATAATTCAGCTGATAACTTTTATTCTCCCTATTTGTCTAAACTATTTCTCTCTTTGTTTTTCAGTTGACTTGTGAGACTGTCTTCATAATTAACACTAGATGCAAGAAAAATTCCCCCTATAAATATGAACTTTGTAAGATTATCAAATACTGCATTATCAACTCCAGCTGTCACAGTTTTATCGGAGCTTGAAATAATTTTCCATTCGCATTTTTTGTACCACAAATTTTAAATAACACTTTTGTCTGTAGGAAAATTTACAACATCTTCAGTGGATTGTATTTTTCCCCATCTTTCTGTTATCTGCGTTCTTCAACAGCGCATATAACAGTCCTGTCGTATGCAAGGAACGAGTCTGACACGCACAAAATAGAATTTGCGAGGAACGAGTCAGACATGTGACTACACGCACAAAATAGGATTTGCAAGGAACGAATTTGACACGTGACCACATGCACAAAATACGATTTGCAAGGAACGAGTCTGACACGTGACTCTTTACACGCACAAAATAGAATTTCCTGACCAGAAAACACATATAATATTCCAGCTTTCAAACAAAAACTCCACGTCTTTCTGCCAGAAAATTCGTATCGGAAACTTCCGTATCGTGGTAGCACGAGGAGACAGGTCCATATTCCAAATCATAAAAATACATTTCACAGAGACTGCGCTCCGTTAAGTATTCGGTTGTTTGTCTGCTTCTAGTATTTCAAAATTCCATTTCGTATTAAATGAACAGACATTTATTCATTTCATCTGGAGATGACAGAGTGAGTGAAGCATTATTTTTGCTAGAACACAATCTACAAATGAGATACCTGCTAACTGGTACAGATCATTTTATAAAGCCCCCATCCCCCCTCTCAATGTGATTGTCTTCGGTCTTTTCATACACACTGACGTTGTGTGAGAGCGTCTCTGCTCTTTTGCTACACACTGACGTTGTGCGAGAGCGTCTCCGTTCTTTTACCACACACTGACGTTGTGTGAGAGCGTCTCTGTTCTTTTACTACACGCTGACGTTGTGTGAGAGCGTCTCTGCTCTTTTGCTACACACTGACGTTGTGCGAGAGCGTCTCCGTTCTTTTACCACACACTGACGTTGTGTGAGAGCGTCTTCGCTCTTTTACTACACACTGATGTTGTGTGAGAGTGTCTTCGCTTCTTTACTACACACTGATGTTGTGTGAGAGTGTCTTCGCTTCTTTACTACACACTGATGTTGTATGAACGTGTCTTCGCTTCTTTACTACACACTGATGTTGTATGAACGTGTCTTCGCTTCTTTACTACACACTGATGTTGTATGAACGTGTCTTCGCTTCTTTACTACACACTGATGTTGTATGAACGTGTCTTCGCTTCTTTACTACACGGTGATTTGTGTTAACGTGTCTTCGCTCTTTTACTCCACACTGGTGTTGTGTGAGAGTGTCTTCGCTTCTTTACTACACACTGATGCTGTGTGATTGTGTCTTCGTTCTTTTATTACATTAATAATGTGTGATTGTGCCTTCGCTCATTCATTACATTAATGTTGTGTAATTGTGTCTTCGTTCTTTCACTACATTTATGTTGTGTGGTCGTGTCTTCACTCTTTCGGTACATTATTATTGTCTGACCATGTCTTCGCTCTTTGGCTACATTGATAAATACATGTATGTATTTATTAGGCTCTCAAAGAAAAGGGGCAAGAAAAAAAATGAAGATTAATATTTTACTTGATTTTTTGTGTGTGGAGGGGGAGGGAGCGTAGTTTAGTCTTCTTCCTCTAGGATCTTTCGTTTATGACCACAAAGTAAACAACATCTGCGAAGAGAAGAAACGTGGATTTGTGAGGTGATTGGATGGCAGTGTAGAGAATCATTTTTTTGATTTCTTTCTCGTCTAAAGAGGATATCGGGGAAGCTGAAGCATGACTGACCTGGCATACTTTGTACGTGAGCAAGGACATACGAGTAGCAACATAGCAACTATGGTGCGGAGTTCAGTCATTCGTTTTTCCTGCTTGTTCACTTTAAAATGGAGTGCAGATTATTGTCTGAGCATTTATAGAGTTCATTGTCTGAGAAGCTTATGATGGAACTTGCTTTTGAGTAAAGATCTTCAGATATGATCCAGTTATCATTGCAACGCACTGAACTGAAATGAATGTCAATTTTGAAAAGACTATTTCAGCTTTTTTCTGCTGCCTAAATCCTGTATAATCTAACTTCAGATAATGTATTGAGTATTGTGATTCTAAGTGGCCGTTTTACATTGTATAAAGCAATAGACAGATTTGTTAAACGAATTATCAAATATATTTTAAAATAACGCGTCTTCTTCTTCGTTCGCTTCTACCACCAAAACCGCACTGTGATCCTATTGAATTTACGCCTGTGGTCCTCGTTAGGTCCCGTGGTCTCCTGTGTGGTCCCCGAAAGGACCACACGAGATCCACGTGAGGACCACAAGGGGTTCAGAGTATCACGGGGCTTTAGCCTGTATTCTTGGTGGGTCTCAGAAGCGGGTGTTTCACATCTTAATTAATGATATTGTTCTACTTTATTAAAAAATATTTGCATGCATTTAGATATTCTGGGCACTCGAAAAACTAGAAGCTTCAATTTCAGAATACACAATAAAAGTGTTGGTGGCACGCGAAGGAAATTTGTACACAGAGAGTAGCAAGTTTATAACGTTAACGAATCTTCCGAATTATTAAGAATCTGCGATAGAGCCACTTACTGTTTCGTCCAGGCATTTGTATAAGCACTAACAGAACTAAACCTGTTATAATCCCAGTATTACTGACTTCTGCTTATTCTGCTAATAATCCTGTTATTGTCCTGGTACGATTAACATGCTTTTTACCGACAATGTTTGTTTGTTTCAGGCTCCAGCTCTCCCTGGGCCACGTGGTGGGCATATGAAGGTTTAGCAGGTAAGTTCACACCTGATTATTTCTTCTTGCTCTAGTCACATACGTTGTCTCATACCTGCTATCTTCTCGTAGATTACAGATCCGCTCCTCACACTTTTCCAAAGACTTCCAATGTCGGCTTCAGTAGCTCACTGACTTACAGCTCCAGATCAGGCACATAAGCAGTTTTTATGATTTGCAATTTCCTTTTTCTCTGTTTTTTGGTTGGGATGCCCGGGGGAAAAGATGATGACGATGATAATACTGAGATTGTATATGTGATATAGAAGAGATTATATAGATAATATAGAAGAGCACGCGGTTGTCGTTTTTGTGGTGCTAATGGGTGGTGGGTGTGGCTATGTGGGCTTTGTAGACAAGAAGGATTGCAGGACGACATGTGACTTGTAGAAGCTGATGACTTTGACCTATTGTGACGATATGTGATTTCTAGAAGTTCAGGACTTTGACCTATTGTGACTACATGTGATTTCTAGAAGCTGAGGACTTTGACCTATTGTGACGACATGTGATTTCTAGAAGTTCAGGACTTTGACCTATTGTGACAACATGTGATTTCTAGAAGTTGAGGACTTTGACCTATTGTGACGACATGTGATTTCTAGAAGTTGAGGACTTTGACCTATTGTGACGACATGTGATTTCTAGAAGTTGAGGACTTTGACCTATTGTGACAACATGTGATTTCTAGAAGTTGAGGACTTTGATCTATTGTCGCGTCCATTGCTTAAGCCTAAGCAGGGGAACTCAGGTGTGTAACCTTTTCGTTCCCTTCCCACGTCATAACCCCAGCAAATTCATTCTCCATGCGCTCCACTACCACAAAAATAAAATGTAATATCACAAAAATATGAAATGAAAAGAGATCGCTTCCAGGGCAACAGGGTTTATTGTGATTTCACACAGACCTGCTCCTAATTTAGCTAGAACTCTTAATATAACACACCAGACTAACGTCAGGTAATTGTGTATCATTCATAGATGATAGCTCCTAATAGTTCCTAAAGATTCTGCTTAATAATATCCTCAGAAACATGATTATATCCCCCAAGAACATGAGTTATCTCCTCCTTAAAAACATATTTAATTTCTCCCGAAAACACAACACAGTTATCTCTTCCTCTAAACACAGCATATCTCCTCAACAAAATATAATCTCCTTATAAAGTGAAACATCATTTCCTCTTGAAACTAAACACCAAGGATAACCAACGTGCAGTTTAAGTCCTGAAAGTTGGAAACAAACAAACAACTACCTTAGATTTCGTTGAATAAATCTTACAACTTAATACCTCAATGCTCTCCTAAACTAGAAAGCGTTTCCGTATGATAAATTTTGTTAAAAGAAACACATGCTTGAAGAACACCATAAAATCACCTAATCTCGACAACATGTGGTCCCTGTTCCCATGTAGAAGAACCTACTTTGCCATTTTTTATAAATGAAAATATAAAATACTGGGTTTATACACTCATTTAAACTGCTAGATAGTATCTAATGTAGAAATAAATATGAAATATAGTATTGAAAATGCAGGTGGAAGGAGAAATGCTTATCAGGAAACTGACCCCATGAAGGTTGTGGATGAAAGCCAGCCACTGGAAGTCTCCAGCCCGACTGCAGACCTCCTGGAACCTAAAAACAAGAAGCAAATAGGCAGCTGAAATGTAATAACATTTAACCAGACTGGAAAACTAGCACAAACCATCAAGGAAATGCACAGATACAAAATAGACATACTAGGAATACAAGAAGTAAGATGGACAGGACAAGGCAGAAGGAAATTAACAACACAGCACGCAGAAGATACAATAATATGGTCAGGAAAAGAAGATCATGATGAAGATGGAGTAGCATTGATTATAACAAAAGAAGCATCAAGAGCATTGCTGAAATGGACCCCTATAAACGAGAGATTACGCTTCAACTCAAGATTTACGAAGCTGTCTATTATAGTTTGTTATGCACCAACAGAAGCAGCTGAAGAGGAATTAAAAGAAGATTTTTACAACAGCCTCAAAGCCACAGTAGAAACAATACCCAAGCATGATATGCTACTCATCTTGGGCGACTTCAGTGCAAAAGTAGGTGAAGGAAATGAAGATAGAAGAAGAATCATGGGAAGAGAAGGAATCGGAGAAATAAATGAAAATGGAGAAAGACTGTGCAGTTTCTGTGAAGAAAACATGATGACCATCAGAGCAACAATTTTTCAACAGTGACTTGGAGGTCACCAGATAAAACAACAGAAAACCAAATCGATCACATAATAATAAACAACAAGTGGAAACGATCACTACAAGATTTGCGAGCAAGGAAAGGAGCAGATGTAGGAAGTTTTCACAACCTTCTGGTAGCAAAAATAAAACTAAAATTAAGGAAAGCCAAAATCGGAGAACACAGAAAGATATGTTTTGATACAAGAATACAGAAAGACTAGCAAACAAGAAATGAATTCTCAATAGTACTTGAGAACCGCTTCAGTGTCCTACAAGACGAAGCAGAAATTTCCATAATAGAGTTCAATAAAACACTACAGGAAACAGCAAAAGAAGTGCTGGGATATCGGAAACGAAGAAAAAAGGAATGGATAAGCAAGACCATATGGGAAAAGATAGAGCAAAGAAAAGAAATCAAGAAAAAATTACTGAACACCTAATCACAAAGGCTAAAAGAACACGTTTTAAGTAATTATGCACAAGAAGACAAAGAAGTGGAGGAATCATGCCGTCAAGATAAACGTCGATACTATGACAACTTAGCAGAAGCAGCAGAGAAAGCAGCATATGCAAATGACATGAAAACCATATACAAAATCACAAAACAGATGGCAGGTAACTTCAGCACAAGATGTGAGGGTGCAATAAGGACACATAAAGGACAACTGATCAGTGGAGAAAGAGAAAAAATTGAAAGATGGAGGGAACACTTTAACACCCTACTAAACAGAACACAAGCAGTACAAACAATAGACATACCTGAAGAAAAAACGGAACTAAACATCAATACAGGACCAACAACAATAAGTGAAGTAAAGGAGGCAATAAAGAAGCTAAAATTAGACAGGGCACCAGGTGAAGATGAAGTGACTGCTGAGATGTTGAAAGCAGAAGAAACAGAAACACCAAAACAACTCTGCCGGATACTACAACAAATTTGGGATCTAGAAAAAGCTCCAGAGGAGTGGAAAACTGGTCTTATAGTAAAACTACCAAAGAAGGGTGACCTCAGAGATTGCGGGAACTGGAGAGGCATTACCCTACTGCCACTCACCAGTAAAGTATTTTGCAGAATAATCATCAACAGAATTTTACCAGCATTTGAGGGAAAACTTTGGAAAGAGCACGCAGGATTTAGGAAAGGAAGATCATGCATAGACCACATATTTGTACTTAGATATTAGAACAGGCAAATGAGTGGCATAGCACAACATATGCATTGTTTATATATTTTGAGAAATCCTTTGACCGTGTCAACAGAGATGCAGTGTGGAAAATCCTAAGATGGCATGGCCTCCCCCATAAGATAGTGAATGTAATCAAAGCCCTATACGAGGGTTTTCAGTGCAAAATGATCTGTGGAGAACATACCTCCAGCAGCTTTAGGGTACAAATAGGAATGAAGCAGGGATGTGTACTATCACCAACATTATTTATATTGGCAGTAGACTGGTTAATGAAGGAGGCAACATCAGACAAACGCAGAGGATTACAATGGAGCCTTGACACAGTGCTGGAGGACCTTGACTTTGCAGACGACATTTGTCTACTATTAAGCAGCCACAAAGATATGCAAGATAAAATAAACAAGCTAACTCAGAATGAAAACAGCATAGGACTAAAGATCAGTGTAGGAAAGACAAACTTAATGAAGCAAAATGTGAACAACAGAAATGTACTCAGAGTAGATAGCAAGTTAGTGGAGGAAGTCAATGAATTTGTATACCTTGGCAGTAGAGTAGTAGAAAATTGAGACAGCACAGAGGACATCAGCAGCAGATTTACTAGAGCAAACCAGGCTTTTGCAATGCTGCAGACTATATGGAAATTAAAAAATACTAAGCATGAATGCGAAAATCATGATATTTAAGAGTGATATTCTAAGTTCTACTCTATGGAAATGAATGCTGGAAAGTCACCAAAACCATAGAAAACAAGTTGAATTCTTTCCAGACTAAATGTTTGCGAAGAATTAGAAAAATAATTTGGCCAAACACTATAAGAAATAACATCTTGTTGGCAGAAATGCAGATGAAGCCACTGACAGCAATTATTGAGGAAAGACGCTGGCGATAGTTGGGACATGTGCTCCGATTGACTGACGACTCACTACCAAAAATAGCACTAAGATTGACACCACAGGGGAACAGAAGTAAGGGTAGACCAAAAGAGACATGGAGAAGAACAACAGAAAGGATGTTGAGCAATAGAGAGCTCACCTGGGCAAGAGCAGAAAAAAAGGCAAAGGACAGACATTTGTGGAAAACCCTTGCAGAAGTCCTATGTGCCCTGGGCACTTAAGGTTCAGAGAGAGAGAGATAGTATTGAAAATGCATAAAAGCTGGATAGCTCAACTTACCACGTGGCGTATCTTAACTCAACATCAAATTAACCTTGGAACACTATTTCTACGAAAGATCTTGAACCTATACTAAAATAACACAAAATAAGTGCCAATATCACATCAAAATATTTTAAATACACAGAGTAGGTAAAAACACTCTTGGTAAAGTCCCTACTCACTTGCATCTAATGGAGGGTGACTTCTAGCAAGGTCACCGGGCTAAACTCGAAGCAGATTATGGCTGACTTGCTTTCACTTTGAGAGCTGACGACTGAATGAATTTTTATCTTCAGCTCGGGCCCAATCATGTGATCACACATGCGCGGAACGAACTGGGTGACGTCACGTCCTGTTGTGTATGATCTACCTCGGCGCCTTCGCACTTCCCTTATTTCGTTTTACTGAATTTTATAAGTTTCCTAACACTCTCACATTTCAAATTTATCAGGGTTTTTTCGGATATTGGTATAATTCTGATGTGATTTAAAAAAAAGGTATTCTGCCGTTTTAATCCCAGTTTTTTTTTTTTTCATGCTGCTTTGCAGGTCCGCAGCACTGGGGTTATTTGAACCCTGACTGGGTATTGTGCCGGTCTGGCAAGTTCCAGTCGCCCATCAATATTGAGCCAAGGCTGCTGTTGTTTGATCCGATGTTGAGGAGGATGAGTATTGACATTCCTGACCTTGTAAGAGTGATCTCTGCTATCTGATCCTAAATGTCTGCATTCTTGTTTTAATTACAGGATAAAATGTGATGGCATTCGGTGCTCCATACCAGATCTGAGATGGATCGTCTCTTTTACCAATATTTGACAGCGATTATAATGTTAGACTGAAAATAAAATGTTAGAAAGTAAATATAATGTTATAGAGTAAATATAATGTTAGACTGTAATTTTAGTAAATTTATGATTAACAAAATATATTTTTCCGGTTAAAGATGATCGTCTAGTGAAATGCTATATCATTATGTAAAATATTTCTGCAAAATTTGATGTTCTTAATAAACTGTTAACCTTTACTAGTTTATGCTGACAGTGATTGATTGGCGTGACGTAGAGAACAGTGATTCTCAGTCTTTGTTTTATGTCATGACACACTTGACTCTCTATGACTCTGTCATGCGCCCACAAACACCCACACACATAAATCTTCCTCAGGTTCTCGAATGTTTAATTAACACTTAAAAATCAAGACTCACTTGTTAAGATAAAACTTGCGTTCGGGTTCCTTGGAGATAAATACGTGCTGATTGTCTTCAAAATATAGCAGTTTCTTTCTTTACATCATCATCATCATCATCAGCTTTCTCCTGAAAGAAGGCTGGGGGTAATGAATCTCCAGTTCCCCCGCTCTATCGCCTTGATGTTGCACTCAGCCAGGCTGCTTCCTGTCCATTCTCATATGTTATCTTCCTATCTTCATCTCTGTCTACCTCTTGCTCTTTTCCCTTCCACCTTTCCTTCTATTATCATTCAATACATTGTTGTGTCTTTGATATGGCCGAAGTATTTTGTTTTCTTCATCCTTATTTCTTTGAGAAGTTCACGTTGCACTTGGAGCTGTTATAAAACTTATACATTTGTTAGTTTCATTCGCCACGTTATACGACCTAGTTTTCTGTAGAACCACATTTCTGTTGCATTAATCTTTCTCTCCATCTTGTTTTTTCTTAGAGTCCAGACTTTTGCTCCATACAGTAAAACAGAGTAGATATAACATTTTACAAATCTTGATTTTGTTTTTATGCGCACATTACTGGATAACAGCACTGTCTTCATGTGTAAGATAACAACACTGTCTTCATGGTGTAAGATAACACCACTGTCTTCATGTGTAAGATAACACCACTGTCTTCATGGTGTAAGATAACAGCACTGTCTTCATGTGTAAGATAACAGCACTGTCTTCATGTGTAAGATAACAGCACTGTCTTCATGTGTAAGATAACAGCACTGTCTTCATGGTGTAAGATAACAGCACTGTCTTCATGTGTAAGATAACAGCACTGTCTTCATGGTGTAAGATAACACCACTGTCTTCATGTGTAAGATAACACCACTGTCTTCATGGTGTAAGATAACAGCACTGTCTTCATGTGTAAGATAACACCACTGTCTTCATGTGTAAGATAACAGCACTGTCTTCATGGTGTAAGATAACAGCACTGTCTTCATGTGTAAGATAACAGCACTGTCTTCATGGTGTAAGATAACACCACTGTCTTCATGGTGTAAGATAACACCACTGTCTTCATGGTGTAAGATAACATGCATTGTCTTCATGGTGTAAGATAACAGGACTGTCTTCATGGTGTAAGATAACAGCACTGTCTTCATGGTGTAAGATAACAAGCACTGTCTTCATGGTGTTGAATTTATGTTTTGCCACTCCTATTTTTTTTTTTATTTATCTGCATCTCACATCTCCCATCTTCAGTTGGTGTATGCCCTACGTAGCAGCCTATATACCTTTAACATCTTTCTGTTTCCAATCTGTAAAACGCCGATTCACATATAAGCAGGACATATAAGAGCGCGGTAAAAAATTTAATGACCTGTATGCGGTATCAGAATATTGAGATGGTACATAAATATGTATCGTTAAAATTTTAATTTTCATTGTATTGTCAGGATGAAAGATTACCTGCACTATTTTATATTCTCGTCATCAGAAGTGCCCACTGAAAAGTAACACTTGAATCTAGTACTAGAAAAGGAAGGAAATATGATTTATTGTGTGTGTGTTTTTTTTCTATGCCATAAAAGTCTTGAAATTGGTTGAATCTATCTCGTCTTCGCAAATCCAAGTTAATTATCGAACCTTCGTTATTTACGAAGCATAAAAATATATATGTGGTAACTGAAGTTAGGAAACTGCATCTGCTTTTTCTCATTCCCACTGGTGGCTATTTCCAGCTTTTTCTATCCTTATTCTCTACCAACTTGAGGACTTTGGTAGCCTCATTGTCTACGCATCCTAAGTGAGGAGTTTTGTAAACTAAATCTTCCTTCACCTCTCCCCATGTTGTTTTCTCAGGTTTATTATCACCCCCTCCAGTGGCTTTTGTTTATGGCATATTTATCCTATGGGAACAAGGTGATGCCATCTGGGCAAAACGTCATGTTATTTACCATCTGGTACCATTTGCCATCGTCCCTTTATATTATTTCTTAATAAATCGCCTGCTTCTACTCTGTGTTCACCTACATTTATCTGGGCCCATTTTGTACACTCTATCTTTCAAGGAAGATACATAAAAAAACTCCAAGTGTTTAATTTTTCAAATATTTGTTGGTGTTCTTATCTGTTATGTTGTCTTTGTATGTGATCCACGAAAAAGACTTGGCGAAATATTGGATTAGTCTTCATTTATACGTATTCGTCTTACTTTCTGCCACTCTCGTTCTTGCCCATTTCCTCGCTCTGTCCATCTTTGTGTAAACCTGAATCATACACCTCTGTCTACTTTTATTGCTCTAGAAAATCGATGCTTTCTCCCTGTGATCTTTCACTTGACTGGAGAAACATCGATTATGATTTACTTTTACAGATCAGTGGTGTGTTAAAAAACACAGGTAATAATATCATGCTTTCCGTGGACGACAAGAAGACTAATGCAGTCAACTTCAGTGACGGCCCTCTAATGTATACGTACCGACTGGCCGAGATGAAGATTCACATAGGCAACACCAATAGCAGAGGTTCAGAGCATACAATAGATGATAAATCCTTTGGAGCGGAGGTCAGACAGATTTCTCTGTTGAAACGTTATCTACTATTTTGGGTTAAGATTAGTTCATTGGATGTGCTTTTAAATTAAGTCGCCACAAATGAACAAGATTCTGTTAATATTAAGTAGTCGAAATGGCAGTATTTTATGAAGACCCCGCCGGCATCGTTCGCATCATAGACATTTTTGACCGATCTCGGACGACGCAAGCTAAACTTGTGACTGCGCTGGACCTGCATTAAAAAAACCCTTATATGCTCGCGAAATGACAAAATAGGTGAGGTGTGCACAAAATTGTTCTTATGTAAAATTCTGACCAAGTGTATAATGATCAACACATACCAGTAGCCATACCCACTTTCCCCCAAGAAAATGAGAATGCACCTGTCATGTGACAATCAGATTAAGCTACCGATATCTCACTTCTCCTCCACGAAAACAGTTGTTGAGCGATACGGAGTTCAGCAACAAACTGACACTCACTTGGATCCATTACAGTAGTGGATCCTACCCGAGGATAAATGACTAGCTCTGGGTGACAGAAAATATTTAGCATCCCTGGCCAGTGCTTCCAATGTGACCGTTTGTTTCCTGTATCGGAGTGAGTTAATAATAATCTTTTTTTAACAAAAGAGAAAGAAAAAGAACATTTCTTGTGTCGATCAGTGAAAATTAGTAGCCTCTCTTAAGTTCTGAAGATATGGTTTAATAATCAGACAATCAACTATTTTTCATCTTCATATCATTTTAAAGACGTTATTATTGAAAGAACTAACAAGAGTGGTAAAATCTTTGTACTAACCTTTGTGGTGTAGGTCAAAATAACAATAAAAAGACTGACTTTGATCCGTTGAGTGATTAGCGTTTCACTTTTATTTATTCAGTTATTTATGTTACATAATGCATTAAACTAATTGGGGTAATTTAATATGTGCAAGCAAGTGGTTTTTTTAAAAATTGTATTTATTAGAATGTCAGAAACTGAGCTATTTCTGCTTTATAGAGCAATGTTACAATGCTTGAGGGGAAAATACGTAAAATTTCGATAAACATCTCGTTAGTTTCGATTAGAAATTTTAATCGTGTGATTAATGCCGATTAAATATTTTAATCAAACAACAGCACTGATATACGGTGTGTTCCTGAAGGTCGTTTAGACTTTCCAGAGGCCACTTTTTGCTACATAACTTCTTGTGGTTCTCTTTTTTATATGAAAGATACACTGAATATGACAGATGCAGTTAGATTTTCAAAAATAAAGTTTATTTCAGAGAAAGCATTCATTGTTATAGAATTATCTTCAAACAAAGTTATTCTGCAGAGCATCGTCTTTAAAAATCTCGTACACTTTCAGGTTCAGTTAATATGCTACAACAGTGATTTGTTCAAATCTCTTCAAGAAGCTGAGAGAATGCCCTACGGAATAGCCATAATATCTATATTTGGAGAGGTTAGTAGATAGCTTGTGTATTCTTTATTTTGTGGAATTCATTTGCATATTTTACATTCCGTCGTCTGTTTTTGTTTCTTTTTAAAATTATCTTTGATTTCGAGGTGAAAACAATCATGTCATGAGTTTTTTTAACGAATAGAGAAAAGATGTTTAAGAGGGAAACACTCCATGTTTGTTCTGGGCTTCTCAATTTAAAAAAGAAACACAAAAATGTTATAAAAAAAAAACTTTTATTTTTATTTTGCATTTAATCACCGACCAAGTCTTTTAAACAGTGTTTGTTTTTCTTTTTTTTTCTACACATAGTCACTTGGTACACAGATGGATAAATTTCATAATTCATTATTAAAGGGAAAATCTCAAAGGAAATTTATTGTTTCCTCAACAATGGCTGATCTCTTAATATCAAGGTGTATAGACAATATGACGGCGATAGCATTTTCTTGTTGAGTTTAATTAGTATGATAACCCAAAATCCGTTGCTAAAGTCGCCGACTCATGGCCCAAGTAACTTATATTACTGTGTTAAAACCTTAGCATTAGTTCACAATATGCTAAGTCAGCGGCTAAATCAACTCTCTCTCTCCCCCCTCTCTCTCTCATTCACTCACTTTCTCAGTCACTCACTCACTCACTCACTCACTTACACACACACACACACACACTGGTCCCTACAGTGCCCAGGACACGCGGTACTGCTTGTATCAAGAGATTTCCACTTTTCTGTCATTTGCTATTTTTTTTTGGCAGTCTCCAGTTTGAGTCCTTTATTTACTCTGCTGTTTGTCTCCATATGTCATATATCTCTAGTTTGAGTCCTTTATTTAATCTGCTGTTTGTCTCCATATGTCATATATCTCAAGTTTGAGTCCTTTATTTACTCTGCTGTTTGTCTCCATATGTCATATGTCCTGAAGTCAAATCCATTACGCCCAGAACCTTTCCACTGTTGGTGGGCAGAAGTTACCAATGAGACTGACAAATCAGTCATATGCATTCTTTAAATTTATTACTTGTCCACACTAGATAATCCTGCGTAATATCTGATAGGTCGATAGAAAGGTTTCGCTTTTACTACCGAACTGTGTCGATCATAGTTTCAACTTCACTACAGTTACACCAAGCCCTAGACTTTTCTTTGCTACAGTAGCTCCTGTTTTAATACAGCAAGAAAATTACTGATCAGATTATAATAGAGGGTGTGGAGGTTCGTCTGTTTTCTGACTATGTACTTCATACAGTGTTATATATACTCGTAATGGTCGTGACGAAAGTATAGTAAAATAAGGTCTCTTCACTTGTGTAGTGAGGATTGTAAAGCATCTATACTGGTAGCAAGAAGCAGCAGTTCGAGTTGAAAATAGAATTGGAAAATATCAACCTATAAAACAAGGGGTGCGACAAGGATGTGTACTATCTCTATATCTTTTTTCTCTGTATAGCGAGAATATTCTAAGAACAATCATCACAGAACCAGGCATAAAAATTGGAGGATACAATATTAACAACCTTCGGTATGCTGACGACACAGTACTGATAGCTGAGAACCAACAAGACCTGCAAAATCTCTTGGATAAAGTCGCCAAAGAAAGTGAACAGAAAGGCCTTACTTTGAACATCAAAAAGACAGAGACTATGGTTATATCTAAGAAACAGAATCCACCAGCATGCAGTATTAAATTAAACGGAACTATTCTAAAGCAGGTGCAGAAATTCAAATACCTTGGAGCAGTAATAACTTCAGATGGGAAATGCAGAACAGAAATTAGCAACAGAATAGGCCAAGCAAAGACTGCATTTCAGAGAATGAGAAACATATTAGCTAACACATCTTTATCAATGAATGTTAGAAAACGAGTCCTAAAATGCTATATTGAACCTATCTTGTTATATGGAAGTGAGTCATGGACAATAGGCAGGTCTGCACAAAAATCATTGGAAGCAGCAGAAATGTGGTTTATTAGAAGAATGTTGAGAATCCCCTGGACTGCAAAAATAACTAATGAAAATTGTATGAGAAGAGCTAGAGAGACAAAAAAATCTTGTCAAAAAGATAAGAGAGAGACAATGTACTTTCATAGGACATGCAATGAGAAGAAGGGGCATTGAAAATATAACAACAGGAAAAATAGAAGGAAGAAGATCAAGAGGAAGACCAAGAGAAATTATACTGGACAATCTGACGGGATGGTGTGAGAGGAGATCACCAACTGAACTGATGGCCTTCATGAAGGATTGGATACTCTGGAGAAGCATAATAGCCAATGCCAGTCGGCACGGCACCTGATGATGATGACATATTTCCAATTTTGTGCCCAATGCACTGAATAACATATTTCAACTTGTGCCAACACACTGAATCTCCTCTACAGCTTCATGAAGTTCACATGTGCTATCGCACTAATACTCCTCCACAGCTTCATGAAGTTCACATGTGCTGGCGCACTATATGATGAACCTAGGTGTGCCCATCCAGATATGACAAGACTCAACAGAATCGGTGAAATCTTCACGTGCGACGAAAGTGACGACAATCTAACAGCACAGTATGATTACGACACATCATATAATCCACCATACATTTGAATCAACATTATGAGGTCAGCAGGGCTAATCAGACGAGACGGAATTAGCTCCCTGCCCTATCCTCTGGTTTTCTACTCTCCTCTCAGCTCCATGAAGTTCACATGAAATTAACACCATGATGGCATACCCCGTGACATTCAAGAGAATATTAATCATCATGAATCACCTATATATATATATATATATATATATATATATATATATATATATATATATATATTCATTCATTCATTTGCATGTCCCTTGCGGAACTTTGCCTCCCAAACAGCACTCCTGTAGGCCTCTCGGTTGTAAGCAAGTTGGCCTGCTGCTGCGGCATCCATTTGCAGATCGTCAACGATGTCTTGCAGCCATCTTCGTTTTGGTATTCCTCTTTTTCTTTTTCCTATTATGTATCCTTCCAATACGGTCTTCTCTAAATTATCATGACGTTTAATGTGTCCAAAATATTTAAGTTTTCTCTCTCTAATCCTCTTTACTAGACAGCCTTCTTCAATATTAAGCTCTTGTAGTATAGATATATTTGTTCTTTTTTGTGTCCATGATATTTGGAGAAATCTTCTGTAGCATTTACATTGAAAGGCATTTATGTGTTTCTCAGCTGTTTTGTTAAGTGTCCAGGTCTCACAGGCATATGCTGCGATGGGAAAGATGCATGCCCTTAAAAATCTTATTTTTGTTGTTCTGTCTGCTCCTCTCCACAGATTCTTTATTTGTTTCACTTTCTGAAGAGCGATATATATATATATATATATATATATATATATATATAACACAATATTTTGAGCGGATGGGGCTAAGTATTTCCATATCAAACACTACACAGACGAGATCGAAATTGCCCGCCATTTGCCCGCTGGCTATGCTCAGTGTGACCTTTCCCGCACGCTTGTTTTCCTTTATATAGGTCTTCTACCCCCGCTCACGTGAACTGCATTTCTCCGCCCAGAATCCGTACATTATTATGGGCTTCGAAAGGCAGTTCGCAATTGAACCTGGTGCTGGTCGGTTCGAAAAGATTCCGCCCAATCGCGAAGTCAAATCATGGACCTCCTGATCGGCAGCTGAGTGCATCAAGCACTACGCTGCCGTAGCACTGAAATTTTATAGGAATATTATTATCGAGTTGAATACCATGTAAAATAATACAGGGAGTTCGCAAAGTCACTGTGCAGTATCCCAGTATCGATTCCGTTATCATAGTTGTATATTAGTGCTGCGATATCTAGATACATCTACATGCCGTATGCTAGCGTGACTGGAGACGCCGATCAAGCATGCTGATAAAAAATGTAATATAAACTAATCAGACGCGCACCTTATAACAAATTTTGGAAGTGATGCCCTTGTGCGCCTATGCAAGCTTGAACACGTTTAATGTTTGTTTTATTCACAAACACGTTTCTTTGATCTGCTTATGAGATGTTTCTTATGTACGTGTATTTTGTGTGTTAACATAACCCGAGAGGTGAAACCAGGCCTCATCTATTAAAAAAAAGGAAAGGTGATATCAAGAATATCAGTAGTTTTAGTTTGAATGAAATTTGTAAACCATTCACAGTAACGGAGTCGTTTTTCACGATCCGCCGGCAGAAACTGTTAGACCGCTGTTACGTTATATTGGAAGAGCTTCAAATTTTCTCTGACCACTTGACGTGCTGTTGCAAGTCCGATACTTTCCAGTCGTGACAACTAACGCAAAGCATTTTATGGACTCTGAAGCATCGTGTCAGTTGTGTTCGATAACTTCTCCTCGTTAAGTTTAGATAGTTTCTCGCTACATTGTGCGTCTAACACGGACCCTGTTTCACGAAATTTCTCCATAGGTCTATACATTGAACTGCGATGAGGTACGATTTTTCACCAAACAGCTCCCGCACTAAGTCGGTGGGTATGTATTGCCTTCTGGTAATACGTGTTCAATAAGAAAAATACGTTCCTTCAGTGAAAAAAAACATAGAGAATAAATTGATTGAAACCATTCCCCCGTCGTGGATTTCAAGGGCTGGTTAACAACTGAGTACACAAACGCAGAAGACGGACTGAAAACAGTGAATATTACACAACAGCAGACTTCAACACACTAACATGCGCAGGTAGACGTGCCTAGATATCACAGCAACCAAGATACCACTACGATACCGGAATCGATATTGGGATACTGCACAATGACGTTGCGAACTCCCTGTGCAATACATATGTTTAATTTTTACGATGTCCTTTCTTGCATAACTCTACTCATGATTTATTTTGTTAATACTGAACCTTCTTTCTGACTCCGGTTCCATTCACAAATCGGATATAACATAATTTTATATTGGTTTATTCAGACAGTCGATGAATTAGAATTAGTAAACAGCGCCTTCACATTTTTGGTTGATACGGCCAAGAAAATACCATGGCAAGGTAAGAGATCCTGATTGTTTTGCACTTGTAACGGCTAAAAAGTTAGACCTGTATTGTGTAGTGAGGTAAAACATAGTATAGTGTTCTGTCCGAGTGATGATAGAATATTAAAGTAATGACGAGGAAACTTCACTTAATCGGATACAAGATGGTTTGACATGAACAAAAGAGAAAGCTTATTGGTAAATTTAAAGGAGTAATAAACAGAAAAGATTAAGCCAAAGAGATGAAGAGAGAATTTGAAAAGTATGACAATATTCAAATAGGCATAGATAGATAAAGAGACAGGTAGAAAGTATCTAGCAAGCTAGATAGAAAGGGCACCGAAGTAGGCAGGCAAACAGATGGACACGGATACATACAAATAAGCAGAAAGGTGAATATTAAGCTTGAAGAATGCTTTTCATAAACAATAAGTCTACTTTCTTCTATTACCGTCCAGGTCAAGTTACACGTGTTCAGGACTTCCACATGAAGAGACTGATACCAGACACAAATTATTATATCACATACGAAGGATCTTTTACTCAGCCAGGATGTCAGGAGACAGTCACGTGGGTTTTATTCAACAGACCTATATTTATCGACCAAACTCAGGTATATGGCTTCAGCTGTTTTAACTCAACGCCTGTGATAACTCTCAGCAGTTCAATCGCCTAATCATTAAACAGCCTATATCTACTATCCTGCATACACTATTATCTTTTTTTTAAGCTTCCCTGGAAGGACCACCTTTTTTTAAAATTAAGTTTATTTGTCTGATAGATACAAACCGAGTGCAAATGACGTGAGGTGAGGATGATTGCCCGTGAAATGAAATAATGAAATGGTGGGCTTTAACAAAACATAAGATGATAGTGATTTGGATGATATGTACACCTGAGTGCATAGTTATATACAAACAGGCTTATATAATAACCAATGTTTTGAAACTAAAACTGCGTCGTTGTCAAAAGACACATACACACACAAAAACCAAAAAGGACTTCAATATTCCACATAGGTGTTAAAAACTAGCAGAAAGCCGTAACAATTTGTTTTGGAAGATAGAAAAATTTCTGGCGTAAAAACTTTGTTATCAAACATGGCCTTATTCCGACATGACCAGATAAGAGATATGAATTCCGCTAGGATTATGTTTATGGCTGTCTGCTACTGTTCGAGGGATGGTGTTCAACATGATTGCTCTATACATGTCTACTGCCTGCGTTGTTCTTGTTGTTATCTCGTGCGTCAAAAGTTTTAAGGCTAAAGAAACAGTTTTGCACTCAAAGAAGATGTGCTCTTCGGTTTCCTGCGTGTTTGTTCTACATAGTCGACATCTGATCAGTCTATTGGATCTGCGGGCGACTCCTTGTGTGGTCGGTGTTATGCTGAACAATAGTCTGTATGTTATCTCTCGTGCACTTGGCTTGATTCCTTGCTTGTGTAGGTTTTGAAATGATTGTGTGTAGTCAGTGATGAAGTATTTGTATCCTCTCTTTAGTCTGTCCTGTAATGGTGGCTCCTGTTTCCGGACCAGATATTTGTAGACGGCTGATGTTTTCATCTGTATTAAATGTTTCTGTCCAGTTACACTTTGTATGCATTGTCTGTAGAAGAGTGGTATAGTGCCAAAGTGATGGGGATGTGCATTGTTTAATTTACACAGTTTGATTAGCCTTAGCCCTACGTAGTAGTGGGCTAGTGTGTGTTTGTGTGGCTGTTGGATGATTTGTCCCACATATTTAATTCTGAGTGCCTGGATCTTTGTTGATATGTCTTGTAGGGAGATGCCTCCTCTGTTCTTATCTTGCATCAAGGTTTTTCGTTGGATGCTGTGTACTGTGTGTCGGAAAATAAAGTTGCTAATCATGGAACTGTCTTCTTTAAGTGACTGTTTAGGCAAGGGAAAGATATTTGCGGATACACTATTATCTTTTTGGAACAACAACATAATACATATATAACACACATCAATACCTTTGGGTATATCACTTTATTAAATACAAATACTGACATAAAAACTATTTGTTTGAACAAAATACATATATTGTTAACTTAATTATTAGGTGCCGTGTCAGCAGGCGTTGATGGTCATGCTTCTTTACAGATCTGGATCCTTGATATTTTCCATCAGCTCAGTCTAACGTGATGATACATACTTTTTTTGTTGCATTGTCCGTGACTCATTTCCTAGAGTAGTATAAGCTCAATGAACAGAAGTAGGATAATGTTGTTAGGAGTCACAGAATCTCGAGTCACTCAATTTGAAACCAAACCACATTTAAATTCACCTGGTCAGCTGATCAGTGGGGAAAACTGGCTCAGATTTAGCGGATGTTCGGCAGAAGTGAATGAGATAGTTGTTGAGTGCAAACTTGGTCGTGCCTGGAGAGAATGTGATTGAAAAAATGAGCTACAGATTAATGTCTTGAAGTGTTCTGGAGAAGAGAATCCAATTATATCATTGTCAGTCATTAAGGAGATGACTTTATTTCTCTTTCGTTTGTGTAACACATAGGTGTATTTGTAAAGTTGTGCTTGGTTGTCGCAAAATCACAACGCGACAGAGTTTTCAGTTGTTACCTGAGAAGAGACTCGAGGAAAATACAACTTGCTATCATGGCCAACAGTGCGCACCCCGCACACGAACAAATATAGCATTTTAGATTTTTTTTTTTAGAGATCGGTCACGTCCTAAACACGCCCATACTGGGATAATATGCCTAAACCGGCCCAACCTAGGGGTGGAAGTCACTAGTGGCGAGGATTCGTCCTCCTGGACAAAAGCCCTGTCCTGGACACAACTAGGAAGGGTAGCGGCCACGACCACAAAATGCTGAAGTCGGAGACACTGGACCAGGGCTGTCTAGATAGGTAACCACCTCTCACCTGGCGGGGATATATGCGTATCCTAATCAGGCTGAGGGTTTCCAGTGAGAAAGTCCAACTCTAGGCTAGATGGGCAACCACCTCTCACTCAGCGGGAATATACTCATATACAAAACACGTCGAGGTTTTCCGGTGAGAAAGTCCAACTGGTGCAACGAAAACCACGGTGTCACGCAATCCCGCTTCTGAGACCCACCAAGAATACTGGCTCAAGCCCTGTGATACTCTGAACCTCTTGTGATCCTCTCGGGGATCTCATGTGGTACTTTCGGGGACAACACGGGGACCATGGGACCTATTGAGGACCACGGGAGTAAATTCAGTAGGAGTAGGATTACCGGGCGATCTTGGTGGTAGAAACGAACGAAGAAGAAGAAGAATAATTCTTTTTTCTAATGTTCAATGATAAAGATGCATTGCATAGAATGTTTTTCATTTGTTTGAAAGATGTTATAGTTTGGCATATTCTACTCAGAGTTGCATTTTATAACTAGTGTTACTAGTGTGTACACTTGTCTCGAGGTTGTTCCAACATTGCATTTAGGTGGCTCCTCTTCCGTGATATAACCACCATTGTTTCTGTTTTCTTGGTTTCTTTTTGAGTCTCTTCGTTTTGCTTTATTTTATTACTATGTCTAATAATTTAGGCACTGCATGAAAGTTAAGGGCCACCCCTTTATTTTCAACAGATTTTTATATCAGCGAATATGCTGATAGGGTAAAGAATACTTTAGCTAAAACTTATTGCAGTGCCACCCATAAACAGTCCTCTATGCATGTAAGGTATGAAAAGTACCCACTGACTATCAGGATGGGTGTAAAAATTACATTAAGTATAAATTTAGGCTGTGATTCACGCGTTCCTCCAACCCACACAAGTAAAATAAATCATGACGGAGGGTCATAGAACAGCCAGACTGGC
Source organism: Achatina immaculata (assembly GCA_009760885.1). Lineage (NCBI taxonomy): Eukaryota > Metazoa > Mollusca > Gastropoda > Stylommatophora > Achatinidae > Lissachatina > Lissachatina immaculata. The sequence goes on from CM019704.1 coordinate 1,847,111, forward strand.
TGTCTCCACCCAGCTGGAATTAACAATGTCTTCAGCTTTTTGTAACGTATTTAATTTTCCACTTTCCTTTTACTCTACTTTCTTCCTCCTAGCTACCCCTCCCTACCGCCACCTTCTTTTCTTCTCTGGTAACATATTGATGGTTATAGGGTCTTGTCCTATTCACCAGTTTCACATTTTCTTCCTGCAGGTATTTATGTTCTTCATTCATTATCTCTCCGCTTCACCTTTTCCCTTCTCCCCCCCCCCCCGACACCTTCTTCTCCAGTGGCTATCATGTTTCTATTGCCTTTCACCCCAGCCCTTTCTACAACTTGTTTTCCTCCTCTCTCTCTACCTCTTCTTTACGATTGGGTCTATCGGGTATCCTTTGTGTGGTCGGCGTATTCCTTCTAAGACACACACACTTCTCTGCTTTTTACTTCTGGAGCAGGACACATTAAGATAAGTTCTGCGTTTTTGTCTCGTTGTGTATTTAATCCTCGAAGAAGGCTCGCGCCGAAATATCGAATGTTGTATGTTTTTCATTTATACATTCTCATACTTTCTATTCGTTTTTTCTCACTTTACTCACTCCCTCCCTCACTTTGTAAAACTGCACCATACACCTCTGTCTACCTTTTTTATTTAAACCAGTTTTACTGCAGTCGCCATCCTTTTTATGCGTGATTCAAGTGAAATGTGGATTCTTACTGAACAGATGTCACTTTTCGTTTGTTTTAAAATTGGTGATAAAAGGACACTTTTGCCAGTTGCAAAAACCATACGACAGAGAAAGTCTTATCACCCTAGAACGGCTTCTGGTTATTGCACGGGTTGAGAATGGCGAACCCACTTGTCAGGTTGCAAGACGTTTGGGAGTGTCACATTCTACCATCCAAGGGCTTTTGGGGAGATTTAGAGCCACTGGAGGAACAGAAGACCGAAACCGTTCAAGACGTCCATGATGTAGGAGCTGGCAGGATGACAAATACCTCTTGTTGTCTGCCCTTCGCCGTCGGACTACGACATCAGCTGATGAATACTGCATATATTAACGTCAGCCAGATGACAGTTTGCAGACGCTTATGTGAATTCAGTTTTGCTTCACAAAGACCAGCTGTCAGAATCCTTCTCACCTCATCTCACCTCAGAGCACGTCTTGCCTGGTGTTGAGAGTACATCAGGTGAAGTCAAGTCTTCTTTACAGATGAGTCCCGCTTCATCCTGTCATTTAATGATGACAGGGTTCGTGTTTGGAGAAGGAAAGAGAGCGTTTTACTGATGACCTAATTCGAGAAGTGGATAGTTATGGAGGATGTTCTGTAATGCCTTCAATAGACAATGTAAGATCCCTCTTCATATCATCTATGGCGCACATTGGCCGACCTAAGGTACCAAGATCAGATACCGCAACCTCTTATTCAGCCTGTTCTGGAGGCCATGGGTAGTGATGCAGTCTTGCAAGATGACAATGCTCGACCTCATAGAGCTCGTATCGTTAATGACTTCATTCAAAACCAGGGAATCGTCAGGATGGACTCTGGGACGTCCTTGGGCCTCCGCTTATTTTCGACTAATCACCCTCCGTCATTGATGTTGCACAGCTGACTCTGTTTCTTCATCAACAGTGGCAGGCTATTCTGCAGGATGTTCTTAGAACCCTTGTAGACTCCATGCATCGAAAAAGTATTGAATGCCTGGCCCCAAAATACCAGATTTTAACAAATCAAGTGCAACAGTACTTATCTTGTGACTTTTATGATGATGGGAGAGTGATTTCTCAGGCTTATAGCTTTTGTACGGATTATCACATTTGCATAAGTGTTATATGAATTTGTTGCATGTTAAATGCAGTTAATTCTGATATTCTAAGTGTCAGGCCGGGCGGTATAGGCGATCATTTCTCTCCACAATTTCCTGTCTTTTGGGTTGATTATGATATCCACCGGTGACTTTCTTCCTAGCTACACTGACAGCCCATCCAGTAACTTCTCTCTCTGTCTTCATCTGTCTCCTTTTCACTCAGTTCTTCCAGTTGCCACAGTGTGTTCTAATTTTCTTATTCTCAGGAAATGTCCTATAAATCTTGCTACAAATTAATTCTGATATTAAGTTTTCTTATAGTGGCTGCATATTATTTTAAGGCTATTATTTTAGAAAGTCTCCTTTAACTTTTATGCAGCAATATTTCATTTCCGACTAGTAGTACCGTAGCATCTGCTTGTATTATATATATATATATATATATATTGTATTATATCTCTTTGCCAACGATATTTTCTTTGTCCTATTCTTTTAACTCTCAATCCCCAAATATTAAGAAAATGTCTTACTATCTTACGAATGATCTTACTAGCGATATTTAAGTATAAAAAGAGTCGCAAAAATTATATATTTAAAAATATACTTGCAAATTCTATGTGTGTTATTGTATATGTGTGGTTGCTGTTAATTGTGTCTTTCAGTGGTTGCCATTAATTGTGTGCTTGAGTGATTGCCATTAATTACCATTAATTATGAGATTAAACATAATATTTTAATACTTCCACAAATAAGCTGGAAATTCTACGGAACGTGCAGCAAAGGCAGACGGAGAACGGAATGGCGATAGCAAAAGGCAACTTAAGACCTACGATGCCCGTCAATAACAGAGCTATACGGACAAACATAAACTATCCTGCAATGGTAAGTTTCACGAACTTCCTAAGTTCTTCTGAGAACAGCTGATAAATTACTCAGCTGCGTTTTTATCAAATCAACTACTCAGTGTCAGTTATTAAAGGCTGCGATGGAAATGTTCAAGAGTTTCAAACTTTTAAAATGTCTGAAGTATTTTATCAGTATTACTAATTTCAAGCATCAACTTTTAGATGTGCGATCTCCACTCTCAGCTAGTTACCTTTGTTATGCAGTTTCATATTAGTTGACTTGAGCATATCCCCATTTCTTATCTTATATCTTATATCCTTCCCGTGCCGTTAAACGTCACATAGGGCTCGCAAAGTAGTTCGCCAATTTTCTTCGGCGAGTCTTTCAACCTCACAATATTTTATGCCTGTTAATTTCGCCTCTCTTAATAATGTCCTCTTCAGAGTTTCACGCGGTCCGCCTCTTTTTCTTCGGCCTGTTGTGTTCCACTTGATAGCTTGTTTTGGGATTCTCTGATCATTTCTTCTCATCAAGTGACCAATATATGTCCATCTCCTTTTCCTGATCACCCATGAGACTGGTTGTTGTTCAGTCATCTGTCTTATCTCTGCATTGTTCTTGAATTCGTTCCACTTGATGCCGAATATTTTCCTTAGGCATTTGTTTTTCAAAAGAGTCTAATTTCTTTTCATTTCTTTAGTTGTTTTCCAGCTTTCGCATGCATAAATGAGGGTGGATATTACATTTGAATTGAACAGTCTTAACTTGGTTTTTGTGCTTAAAACTTTTGAATTCCATATGTTCTCAAGATTCTTGAAGATTGATGCTGCTTTTGCAATTCTGATCCTAACTTCCTTTCTATTGTCACCATCTTGGTCTATGTAGCTGCCAAGGTATGCAAATTGATTGACTTCTTCAATATATTCCCTTCTATGTGTATTTTTCCATTTTGATTGAGAGGAATTTTCATTATTTTTGTTTCGTCCTTGTTAATTTCAAGTCCATTTTGCTAGCCATTGAAGACAGGGAATCTGTTTTTTCTTGCATGGAATTCACATTATTACTGATAAAAGTTATGTCATCAGCAAAATCAAGATCTTCTAGTTGGGCCCCATGTACCCAGTCAATATGTCCCCATTTATGACATATTAATTTTATAATCTAATCACATTACGTGAAAATCGTAATAAAACAAGTTAATTTTTTTAAAGAAAATATTAATTTTGAGCATAATTTATAAATGTCGCACTTAGAGGGATGCAGATGAGCATACATTTCTAAGAGATCAGTTGATAATATAAACACAAGCGTTCTTGTAGAATTGCAGCGAACAGTGATGTCTGTAGCATCCAGAATATGTGCATTAAGAATGATAGTCAAATTTGATTTGCTTATGTAGCTGAAATATTTTTTTGTGGATATTGTAGAAATATTTATTATATCTGAATAAATTTTTGGCTACATAATAACAGCATAAATAGTATATGAATTTACACCGCAGTTTCTGCTGGGTACGTACACATGGATAGAGCAGGAGTTAAAGAAGTGGTTGTAAGACGGTGCATATGAATAATTTTAAAAAAAAGAAAACAAATTTTCAGTAGATTTGGATCTGCGAACATGGTAAACACATGTCCAGAACATTGATACACAGGTCAAAAGACTACAGACTCTTAAACTGACATAGACACTGCCTAGGCCCCAAGGCTAAACTTAGCAAGGACCCCCGCCTCCTCCGAATTTAGACTGCCCATCTCCTGACTGCTCTCCAGTTTTAACCTCCGCTATTACTACATTATTTAATTTTACCCAGACCAAAAAGACTAATACTTCTTCGCCTTTCTGTAACATAACGTACTTGTGTAACTAGGGCCAACTCTACCGATAGCGCAGCACGTGCGTTTGTACGGTGCAGCAAGTTGTAGGGGTGAGGAGGGGGGGGGGGGGAACGGCAAAATGGGAAAAGTCGGATGAACTAGAAAGAAAAATTACAATAAATTATTTTTAAAGAAATATTTTCATTTATTATTAGCACTGTTACTGGTGGATAGCCCCAACAATTATCTTGGGAAAAGATTCAAAATGAATTGATTTCTCTCTTTCTGGGGCCATTTTATAAAACAAATTTTTTCTGTGGTACAGACAGCTAAATATCATAGCATAGTTACAGACTACTCGGCATGTACGTCATACTGAACAATTAACATTACTTGCATGATTTGTAAAAACAGATCCAGGTAACGTCAACATTCACCAGTTTTATTCACCTACAAGCGGCCAAGGCACGACAATAGATAAAATATGAAAGGAAACATTCGGGTGTTTACGAATGCATTAAAGGCTTGAACCCGTGAGATTTTTTATCACTACTTTTCAATCCCTTGTCATTTTCTCGGCTTGGTTGTCAGTGATGCCACAATCTCATCTAGAGTAGAAGTTTTACTTGTTGAAACAATTCATAAATTGTATGTTTTTCTCAGCGTCAACACTGCCACTGGTAAAAAATTAGACTTCTTCTGATTTTGCGAATGTGAATGTAAACGCTAGATATTTGCTCGAAAAAGAAGTGCAAACAATGTGAAGACATGTGCGCTAAGTATTAAAACATATACAAACCATTGTTTATGATTTAAAAGCTCATCTTTTGCATGTAATGAGAATTATGATGATGTAAGTATTAGATCTACATTAATGTCTTTTAATTGTAATGAACCTATAGCTTGTTCGTTTTTCTTTAATTTATAAGTTGTTAATACTATTTAATTAAAATCAGTGGTCGAATATGACGAAGCTTACTTAACATAATCAATTTAAAAATAGTAAGTGTTAATTACGAAGATGGCTACAAGAAATCGTTGACGATCTGCAAATGGACGCAGCAGCAGCAGGCCATCTTGCTCACAACCGAGAAGCCTACAGGAGGGCTGTTTGGGAGGCAAAGTTCCGCAAGGGACATGCAAATGAATGAATGAATGAAGTGTTAATTTGAGAATTGGGTGGGGCGACAAAGTATGCTACTGTACTGTGAGGCAAAATTCCTTGAGTCGACCCTGGGTGCAACAATAGTAGTTGTAAATGCCTGTTACGTAAAACAATTAGCTCGTATATATTTGCAGTTTTTCTTCCTTCGCTTATGTCGGAGTCTTATGTTTAACTTAGCTTGACCAGCCTAAAGGTTAATCTGTCACTTACAAAAAAGTCATTTGTTGAACCACGCCCTAGAGCTTTCTTCTGTTTTACTTACAACGAGAAAGTTGCTGGCCATGCGCTGAGGACTTTCAGCTACAACGAGAAAGTTGCTGGCCATGCGCTGAGGACTTTCAGCTACAACGAGGAAGTTGCTGCCATGAGTTGAAGGCCTTCAGCTACAACGAGAAAGTTGCTGTCATGCGTTGAATACCTTCAACTACAACGAGAAAGTTGCTGGCCATGCGTTGAATACCTTCAGCTACAACGAGAAAGTTGCTGACTATGCGTTTAATACCTTCAGCTACAACGAGAAAGTTGCTGACTATGCGTTGAATACCTTCAGCTACAACGAGAAAGTTGCTGACTATGCGTTGAATACCTTCAGCTACAACGAGAAAGTTACTGTCCATGCATTGAAGACCTTCAGCTACAACGAAAAAGTTACTGATCAGGTGTTGAAGGAACTCCACTTTTCCTTTCTGTAACTGACCATTTGAGACTTATTTCTTATCAGAAATTATTGCAAGTATCCTTTCAGGAAATTGTTAAAATATATTCCCATTATTTTACGAATCTAACTTATTAATAGAACATTACATTTTTATGGGTCCGAAAAGCAATATTGTAACGCAATTGTCAATTTTTCAATCTAGCTTAGTGAACGAAAAGATTTATACAATCTTCTGGCTAGCCACAGTTCTGAACAGCCTTGATTACATGCAGTTGGCCTTGCTGTATATAACAGATTTACTACTTGACCACACAACAGACATCAGAAGTGACCAGGACAACCATTGGATTGGGAAGAATTGACAAAACTATTGCAGAGAGAACAACTATGTAAATGGTTGCTACGTCATTTAAGAAGGAACCAAAGGCCATATTTTAATACGGAAGAGGCAGACGCAAAATAAGACGGGACTATGCAATACACATATGGTGTATTATTAAGCTAAAAAATACTGGAAGAATTAGGCATGAGAGATGATGACCAACAACAAAACTCTTGGCAATTTCCACAAGCAGCTTATATAAACACAGCTTTTGTACAGGGCCAGTTTTCTGACGCCAAGTAAAAGAACATTCCGGCATCTTTTTGTGAAAAAAAGGTAAAATTTCTCAGTCATGACTATCGTTTTTAAACATAAATTAGCAGCATAAATTCAGGCTTTACGACAGATGCCAGACTTTATGTAGTCAAAGGCAGGACAAGTGAATCATGTTACTGTAGCACTTTAGTTTGACATGTCAATGTATTTCTAACTCGAAGCACAGAAATACTGACAATCTGGGTTGAATTTTCTTGTCCCTTGATTAGCTTTAAATCTTTTTTTTTCATTTCATCTTGCCACAAAAATAAATTTTGAGGTTTGTATTGTTTTGTATATAGTTTCGATATTTACTGTACTTCTCAGAGCTGGTTCAGACAATGAAGGGCAACAATTACAACTGTCTAATAATTATTGAAACAGACGTGAAACAATGATGTATATTATCTCCCTTGCTTTTTGGAATTGCCATAGACTTCATAATGAAAAAATGTTGCACAGGTAAAACGGGGACTGATTGGGTACGTGAGACCCAACTGGAAGATCTTGATTTTACTGATGACATAACTCTTATCAGCGACAATATGAAATCAATGTAAGTAAAAACAGATACCCTTGTTTAAACGGCTACTAAAAGAGAACTTGAAACTAACAAGGATAAAACAAAAATCAATGACGGTTCTCATTAACGACGAAGGACAAATGTACGTAGACGGAACAGCTGTTGAAGAAGTAAACCATTTTGCATATCTTGGCAGCTATATAGACCACAATGGTGACACCAGAAAAGAAGTTAGAATTCGAATTGCCAAAGCAGCACTGACCTTCAAGAATCTTGAGAATATATGGAATTCAAAAGTTATATGCATAAAAACCAAATTAAGATTATTCAGTTCAAATGTAATATCCACCCTCATTTATGCATGCGAAAGCTGGAAAACAACTAAAGAAATAGACAAGAAATTAGACTCTTTCGAAAACAAATGCTTAAGGAAAATACTCGGTATAAAATGGAATGAATTCAAGAACAACGCAGAGATAAGGCAGATGAGCAAACAACCTATCTCATGGTTGATCAGAAAAAGAAGATGGACATATGTTGTGTGATGAGAAGAAACAATCAGAGAATTCCCAAACAAGCTATCAAATGGAACACAACAGGCCGAAGAAAAAGAGGTCGACCACGCTAAACTCTAAAGAGGACATTGTTAAGAGAAGCCAATCCAGTGGGCGTATTATGATGAGACTGAAAAACTCGTCGAAAATAGGACATCATGGTGACATATCATGCGGGCCCTATGTGACGTTTAACGGCATGGGAAGGGTGTAAGATGTAAGAATAAATATAATTCGCAGTCCATTGGCTAACTACTTTGCGAGCCATATGTGACGTTTAACGGCACGGGAAGGATATAAGATATATTCGCGCGACCTTTGTGCTCCGTGATGTTTGTTACAAATAAGAATCGTGACAAAAATTCAGAGTACTTTTTTCTGAGGCTCCATTGGGAAAACAAAACGCAAACGACGGATGTTATTGTATACATTCTATTCCATCATCCCGCCTAGTCAAAACTTATGTAAGTAGCAACAACAATTCAGGTTAACTGCTTCCACTCTCACACACACCCATTCTTCCCCCCCCCCCCTTCTCTCTCTCTCTCACACATACACACACACTGACAGACACACATGCTGAGGTCTGTCCAAAAAAAAAAGAAACTGAATTTTTAAAAAAAAACTATTATGCTTACAACTTAATCAAACTTGTCTCCTTCAAAGTATTCACCTCTTCTGTTTATACACCACTTCCAAAATTTATATTTTTCTATTTCTGGAACGCGTCATGGAATTCGTTTTAGGGAATGATGTGTAGGTGCTGCAGCGAACTTTCTTCTATTACCTGTTATTTGAATGCTTTCAGGATGTGTGCCCCATGAACAAACAAACAAACAAAAAAAGGGGGGGGGGCAAATCGTGTAGAGTAGGGTAGTTATGGGATTAGAGTCATCTAGCGCTTTCCCAAAAAATTCACGGATAGGGAGCGACGAATGAGCGCAGGCGCATGTTAATTGTACAGTATCCGGGTCTTGTTTCTCCACTCTTCAGACCTGTTTCGTCGCACTCTCTCTCTCTCTTTCAAAATCTTTACAGGACTATGTGGTACAAATTCATGATGAACAATGTTCATCCAAACAAAAAAAAGACGGCCATCACCTTCACTTTTTTGTGTGTGGCATCAACGATTCTCCAACCCACTGTAGTGATTCGTCCTTTTGTTTCAATACTGTACATGTACATTCACATTAAATCATATGTTATGACATGTTTTATAAAGTTTTCATCAGCATTTGAAGTATCTAAAAACGCCTGATTGCTGTGACATTAGAACGATCTAACATCTTCTGACTGACTGTAACACGGTTCGTTTTTCGCTCATCTGTCAAGAGGCGTGACATATTTTGCTGCAACACAGACATCACCTGACGGGAAAAGCAAGAATCAAATAGATTTCATTTTAGTTCAAAGAAGGTGGAGATCAAGTATAACAGCAAAAACTTTACCAGGTGCCGACTGTGGCGCGGACCATGAGTGCTTTATCTTCAGACATGAAGATAAGGATAAAAAAGTCAGAAGATCAAGACCACTCTGCTTTGATCTTACAAAAATTCCAGAACACTACAGTATAGAAGTGAAGAACCGTTTCGAAATCCTCCAGGAGGAGATGACACCAGATGAATTGCATGCGTAGGCCAGAGATATCTTAATAACAGCTAAAGGCTTGGTTCCAGTAAAGAAAACAGAAAAGAATGGATGGATTACAGCAGGTACACTAGAACTGATAAAACAACGTAGATAAATGATGACGAAATGTAAAGTGACAAACAACAACAAAGAGGAATATAAATCTTTAACAAAAGAAGTACGAATAAAAGGACATAAGTATATAAGAAAAGACAAAAAAAACAATACATACAAGATTGTTGTGAAAGAATACAACGACATCAGAAGTATGGAAGAGATAGGGAGATGTTTTACAAAATGAAGACATTGACGAGAAATGTCACACTTTGATTAAATGTCACACGTAGGCTAAATGTAATTTGTGACAAGATGGGGAAGACTTGGACAGAGACATAGGAAATTCCAGAAAGATGGAAGGAATATTGTAGAGGAATGTATGAAAGCAGAAATCAACAAATATGAATTATTATTGGAGGAGAAAGAACCCGAACTGACAATTGAAGAAGTTTTACGGGCAATAAAGAATCTGAATAATGGTAAATCACCAGGATGTGTTGAGATAACAGCTGAACTTATTAAAGCAAGAGGAAAGGAATGTGCATCAATCTATCATGCACTATGTAAAAAGATATGGCATTCAGGTATTTGGCCAAAAGAATGGAAAAGAACTATATTCATATACTGCCAAAAAAAGGGTAACTTGAAATTATGCATAAACTACAGAACTGTTGCCAGTAAAATTCTGTTAAAATCATAATGGGTAGACTTCGTAAGAAGATAGAAGAAGAAGAAGTCAATATTGTCCAAGCTGGTTTTAGGCAAGGAAGAGGATCAAAAGATCATATATTCAATATAAGATTAATAAAAGTGAAATGCAGAGAATTTAATGTGAAACTATATTTATCTTTTATAGACTACTCAAAGGCATTTGATTGTGTACAACACCAGAAACTTTGGGAAATAATGGAAAAAATGGGATTTCCAACACATCTGATACAATAAATATCACTGCTGTATCTAGACCAACAGGCAGCAGTAAGAATAAATGGTGAAACAACAACTTGGTTTGACATAAAACAAGGGATCCGTCAGAGGTGCATATACTTACTTATTTAACTTGTATACTGAAAATATGAGGAATATTAGAGAAGATATAGACAAAGAATATTACGATGCCATAACAATTGGGGGTTACTAAATATCTGTGGTGATTGATAAGTTCTCGGCATAAGGTACAACGGATTATTTGTGGACAACATTTTTGGGTTATTTCTCAACATAGTCCCCTTGCAAGTCTATGCACTTAGTCCCAATATCCTGGAGCATACGGATCCCTTCTTTGTAAAAGTCAGCATCTTGTGCCATTAGAAAGTGGTCTACAGCATGAATGACATCATCATCTAAAGCAAATCTGCAACCAGTGAGCTCTTTTTTGAATTTGGTAAACAGGTAATAGTCCGAAGTGGCCAAATCTGGAGAATAAAGAGAATGTTCAAGAAGCTAGAAGCCACATTCATGGGTGCCAGCTGTTGCCACCTCCGACTTGTGAACTGGAGCATTGTCTTGATGAAAGATGACTCTTCTCGTCAATTTCCCTCGACGCTTTTCTTTCAATTTGACCCTCAGTTGCTTCACAAGATTAACGTAATAGGCCTTGGTAATCGTTTTACCCTTTTGAAGATAGTCTACCAATAGCACACCTTCTGAATCCCGAAAGATGGAAGCCATCTCTTTGCCTGCAGACAGAACCACTCTTGCTTCCTTTGGAGGTGGGGATAAATGATGTTTCCATTGCTTTGACTTCTTTGGTTTCTAGTTGAAAATGATGAACCCAAGTCTCATCCATAGTCACAAATTGCTGAAGAAACTTTTCAGGATGTGCAGAAAAATGGCCAAGATTTCTCTTGACATGTTAAGACGTTGTCATTTGTGATCATCTCCAAGAAGTTTTGGGACCCATTGAGCAGAGACCTTTGTCCTTTGAAGATCATTGTGAATAATGGCATGAAAATGTTCCTGGGAGATGCCCAACTCAGTAGCAATGTACCGCTCTGTTAGTTGTCGATCCTCCATTATCATATCATGGATTCTGCTGGTGGTTTCATCGGTGGTTACCGTTCTTGGTCTTCCTGGATGGGGATCATCTTCCAGACTCTCCCTTCCATCTTTGAAAGGAGCTGCCCATTTATTCACTGTGCTGTAAGAAGGGGCACTCTCCCCTAGAGACTCTACCATATCCTCATGGATCTCATTCGATGATAAGCCCTTGATACAGAGGTAGCGAATGACTGCTCGATGAGAAATTTTATCCATCATTTTCTCAATTCCTTACCACTTAAGTAGCCTGTAAAAAAAAAAGATTTTGCAGTTAATTTCTTGAAGCTTGATGTTTAATCTTACATTAACCTGATCTACAAATGCCCCTGACACAGAATAACATTCTGTTACAATATCAACTGTGTGTTTCAAGTGTTTCGAGAACTTATCAAATACCCCTCGTGATTAGATATGCTGATGACACAGTATTACTGTCCACAACACAAAAAGGAATGAAAAAATTAACTATGTCAGTCTGTAAGAACAGTGAAGAGCAAAACATCTATCTTAATGAGAAGAAAATTAAACTGATGACAACTAACAAAACAAATAAGGCAGCTGAAATATATATCAATGAGGAAAAATGTAAAGAAGTGGAGAGTTTTAAATATCTTGGATCACTACTAACTAATAATGGAGATACAATGAGGGAAATTAAAAGGAGGACATCTATCGCTCTTCAGAAAGTAAAACAACTAAAGAATCTGTGGAGAGGAGTAGACACCAGAACTACAAAAATAAGATTTTTAAGGGCATGCATCTTTCCCATTGTAACATATGCCTGTGAGATCTGGACACTTAACAAAACAGCTGAGAAACACATTAATGCCTTTAAATGTAAATGCTAAAGAAGAGTTCTTCAAATATCATGGACACAAAAAAGAACAAATATATCCATACTACAAGAACTTAATATTGAAGAAGGCTGGCTAGTAAAGAGGATTAAAGAGAGAAAACTTAGATATTTAAACATCATGAGAATTTAGAGAAGACTGTCTTGGAAGGGTACATAATGGGAAAAAGAAAGAGAGGAAGACCAAGGCCAAGATGGCTGCAAGACATCGTTGATGGTCTGCAAATGGATGCACCAGCAGCAGACCATCTTGCTTACAACCGAGAGGCCTACGGGAGTACTGTTAGGGAGGCAAAGTTCCACAAGGGACATGCAAATGACTGACTGATGACACGTATGTTTTTCAGTCAAAACTGTGTGACACCAACTTTTACTGATGCCTGCTTCTTCAGTACCTTCAGTGATAGTTCAGCCACAATTTTCATATGTTGTTTTATTTTTAATGAATGGTCCACAGCTATTCTCAGGCCAGAATGGAGGTTCATGGCCAAAAGAAGGTTAAGAACAATCATACCAAAGCATGTGATAAAGTGAAATATAATGATAGTTTGAAAATATTGGAGGACATAAATATTAACTACAAAGATTTCACAGTTATAAACAATATGCATTGGAAAAATGAAGCAGTGAAAAAGTATTGTTACACAAGGATGTGTCCTCCCACCAAACTGGTTTCACAGTACAGTGAAAATAAGATGGTAATAAAATGAAACAAATCAGGAATTAAAGTTGAATTCACACTGCTACAATGTGAACAACCTACAATATGCAGATGATACAGCACTAATGGTCCAAAATGAAAAGAGCCTACAGAAATTATTAGATATTGTAGTGAAGGAAAGCGAGAAAAATGACTCATCCTAAATAGCAAGAAAACAGAAATGATGGTTATATCATGGAAAAAGAACTGATATAATGTACTGTTAAAGTAAATTTAATAACCCTGAGATGAGTGAACACTTTAAAATATTTGGGCACATTAATAACATCAGATAGAAAATATATCTTTGAAATCAGAGAACAAAATATGTCAAAACAAAGCAGCACTTCAGAAAATGAACCAGAAAATCCTTTTGTGTAACATGTCTGTTACCAAATAACTAAGGAATTTTAAATGCTCTATCCAGCTGATCCTACTTTAGGAAGTGAATGGTGGAAAATTAATGTAACAAATCAATGCAAAGATCACTAAAACAGAGATGTGACTTCTTTGAACAATTTTAAGAGTATCATGGATATCTAAGATGGCAATGAAGGAATACTAAAGAAAAAAAGTCAATTCCAGTGTGTATATCAGCATCCATAAGGTACAAATTCCAAACCTTTTTTACACAGCCAAAGGACACTTTCAACTACATGTATTTTACAGACCACCATCTTGTATGTAACATCACAATGCCATAGATCTTAACTGATTTTATTCATCAGATATCAGTTAAATACCTGTTTGGTAACATACTTGTGGCTAGTGGGGACCCCAGGCTGGGAATCACTACACTGTACACCGAGGTTGAGGGATTAATGCCATATGTAAATCACCGATTTTGAAGAGCATCACTTTAGGGGATTTTGACATATGTTTTTTGGTTTTTTTTTTGTATGGTCTGGTGGACACCAGCTAACTGGTATTAACTGACAGTTCAACAGAAATAACCCCCCAACACTCACTGGTTAACTGATACGTCTGACAGATGTCTCCTCCAGTCAACATTAGGTAAATGATATAAATGCTATACTGCTCAAAAAAAGAAATGCAACAAATACGATGTTGCAATTTAAACTGAAGTTTGCTGATCAGACAAGGGCCTTAAAGGTTCACTTGGACATCAACTTCATGTGCTAACCTGAATTGTATTCAGCAGATGATTCATGAGCACAGAAAAGTGATACTAGTCAAAACAGCATTTTTGATAATAACTCATGACAGGTTCATAAGAATCTCATGAAACTTACTGAACACAAAACTCACCGACCATGTTATTGAATGCCTATAAAAGACTGACGTTCCTCAAATCAATTCATTTGAAAATTCAGTGCGCAAGGATGGCTCATCTCACTACAGAACAACAACTCATCATCATTAGACGTTTACAGACTGGACAGTCACAAGGTGTAGTGGCCAGACAATTTAATGTGGTTAGAAGCACCTTTGGAGACGACTTCAAGAAACTGACTCAGTTGCAGACCGGCCACACAGTGGAAGACCCCTAGTCACAACTCCTGCCAAAGACCGCTTCATACATCTGCGTCAACTCAGGAATCGATTTGCATTGCGTCCTCAACAATCCAGTCAACGACAGCAGCTATTCGAATTTCAGATTAAATGGTCAGAAACTGGCTGCACAACGCTGGTCTTTGGGCTAGAAGACCCTAAAGAGGTCATGTTCTTATGGACCAGCATCACCTGAACTGACTGCAGTGGGTGAATCAGCATTGTCAATGGACCATTGCGAATGATTGGAGAAGGGTTTGGTTTAGTGCTGAATCATTCTTTCTGTTCCAGCGACACGACAGACGGAGAAGAGTTTACCGCAGAGTCCATGAGCACTACACCCAGAACTGTGGTGGTGGAGGTGTACTGGTGTGAGGGATGATCAACTTCATGGGAAGAAGTGACCTGGTGCAAAATGAAGGATGCCTGAATGCCCAACGATATATCGCTGAAATTTTAGGTCCTCGTGTCCTTCCACTTCCGCTGCACCAGGGTCGATTTTTCAGCAGGATAACGCACGATCTCCCGTGGCACAACTCACCACCCAGTTCCTCGGTGACAACAACGTTCAGACCATTCTGTGGCCATCCATGTCATCAGACATGAACCCAATAGAACACTTATGGGATGAACTCAACAGACAAGTCTGACAGCGAGATGTGGCGCCAACCAATCTCCAACAGTTGTCTCTTGCACTGCAGGAAGAGTGGGCAGCCATCCCACGACAACAGATCCAATGGCTAATCGGATCCATGTCAAGGAGATGTTCTCTGATACAGGCCAGAGGAGGCCATACACTGAAACAGAGGCCTCAGTCACAAAGAATAAAAGTCCAAACCAAATTTAATGAACATCATTTCACTGTTAAAGTCTTAAAGTTTCTTCATGCCAAGATTGAAACAATTCCGTAAAATAAAATTTTGATTGATTCATTCATTCATTCATTTGCATGTCCCTTGCGGAACTTTGCCTCCCAAACAGCACTCCTGTAGGCCTCTCGGTTGTGAGCAAGATGGCCTGCTGCTGCTGCATCCATTTCCAGATCATCAACGATGTCTTGCAGCCATCTTCGTTTCGGTCTTCCTCTTTTTCTTTTTCCCATTACCATGATTGCTGCTTGGGTTTCTTGGTATGTTTCCAGAAGGTAGTTTTGATACAATTTTGAAATTTGGTGTCCATTATGACTACAGTAGTGTTGCATTTCTTTTTTTGAACAGTATATAATCTGATAGAATTTTTTTACAAGAAGACATGTCTCTTTATTAAAAATGAGTTTTGGTGCATGTTTCACAGGGTGGATTGTGTGACATGAAGCGGATCAGCTTCTATGAAGGTAGGCTGCAGATTTGTGTAGAGGGTGAGAAAATGAAAGTTCTTGTGTGCTTATCTTATCTAGACCTCAACTGTGTTCATTTTGTTTGCAAACGCTTTTCTCAAATGTGGTTCTCTAGATGGGGATTACTGCTGGGGAAAAATATAAAAATTACCATGAAGTGTAGTCACTTGTGCACATAGTGAAATGTCTTAATTGTAAAATGTAGATTTCATGTGTTCTAGAACATTATCACAAAATATAGTGTTTAAGTCTGTCCACTACATTCAAACCACAAAATTGGTGGAAACAATGGAGAGAGAAAGGGAGAGAGAACGTGAAAAAGAAAGAGAAAGGGAGAGAGATAAATTAAAAACAGTCACACTCTGGCAGTGATTAGTTTCTTCTCATAGATCCTATCTATGAAAAAACCATCGAAATTAGTTAAGTTTGAATATTACAGATGCTGTTATATAGATGTAGCAATTCTCCATGACTTACCATAAATACAAATGAGCCTACCTACACTATACTCTTGGTACATGACCTCAAGATACACAAACTTTACAAGCATGAACTACAGCTTAGGTTCTTACCCAGGGTATCCCTAGCTTTTGGCTGCATGGGAAGCAAATTATGGGACCTGATCTCTGAGCAATTTTAAAAAACTATCCTTAGACTGAAATTTTCTTTCAGTCATTCTTTTCCTAGCTATCCACATACAACATAAAAGCAAGCTAATGACATTTTTTTTAAAAAGTTATACTAATACTTATAAGGACTGCCAATGATGATTCTACAGGAATATATTGGGCAATCTATCGGGGGAGTTTGTAATTATAAGGCTAAGAACCCCTGGTTTACAATTACTTACTGATATCTATTTTCTGACTTGTCAAGTGGCCTTTCTAACTTTGAAGAACACATTTTTTCCTGTTGGAGACATTGTAAATGTGTTGTGCTGTACTGTACTTAACTCTTTCCGTGCGTTTGGTCATTATAGTGACACTTCCGGACGTGTTCTAGATCACGGGAGTAAAAACATGGGTCTTGGTCTGTAAGGGGGTCTAGTTGTAAAATGGAATGGAAAACAGTATTTCCATGTACTTCCGTATACTTAATATGTTTCAAAGTATAGCTAAATGAATGAAAATTTCATAAATGCAGAGTTTTTTAGGAAAAAAGAAGTAATGTGATGTTTTTAGACACTGATTGTGGCCAGCTCACCATCGGCGAGGTCTAGATCTGCACTATTTACCATCTGAGATGTGTAGATCTACTTGTCGATCTCGTATTGTGATTCTGTGTTGCATTCTCGCTGAATGAATGTCTGAACTAACCTCCTAACTACTTCTCCAGTCATCTAAATATGTCTAGATCTACTTAGAAAACATTCAAGAGCAGCAGGGTGGCCATAGGCTATGTCCATACCCCTATCTACATCGTCAAAAAATTGAAAAATTTCCATGCTTCTCTTCCTTTTTCTCACTCAGCATCGCTCGTAACTAGGCACTCTTTCGCCATTTTGAAAAATGGCATCGGAATCACAGACGAAATATGTACAGTTTAAATGTTACACTGGCTGTTTTTATTGAAACAAACAATTGTCACTATAATGACCATACGGTAGCTTCGGGATACCGGAAGTGTCACTATAATGACCAAACACACGGAAAGAGTTAACTCATATTATCCGTCTATTTATATATTCATGCTATTTTTTTTTTTTCAGTTAATGACATACTCAGGCACTAAGGAGGTTTGACATGATGTTGAGGCACTAAGGAGGCTTGGCACTGATGTTGAGGCACTAAGGAGGCTTGGCATTGATGTTTTTTAATGTATACATGTACTGACATTATGTACATTAATGTATGCTAGATGCACACATTTATCACAATGAAACAAAAACTCTAATATGCTCTAACCCATTGTTTCAAGTACACATACAGGAAGAGTAAATAAACAAGGTGATATTGCTAATCACAGACAATGTACAGATTAATGCAAGACCACTAGAGGCAAAAGAGATGTAGTTACTCAGAAAAATGTTAAAAGTAGCATGGATAACTAAGATGACAAACAAGGAATGTCTAACAAAAGGAAGTTAAAAAAGAAATCTAATTAAATTCATAAGAAAATGACAGTCATCATTAACTCATTAACTGGACATATAATGAAAGCACAGGAAAGATGCATGGGGAAAGGCAGGGGAAGGCTAAGAGAAAACAAATCATGGATATTCTAACATGACAGCACAATAAAAATCACCAACCTGATGGAAAATATCAAGAATCAAGATCTATGGATAACTAGCATGTACCTTAAATGAAGGTAATGACTGCTACTGTAACCAATCATAAAGTGTAGGCTCAGTGAATGTTTAAATTATAAATACTAGTAAATACAAATAAAATGGCTGATGGTAGTGTACTAGTAGTAAGAAACAGTGAGCAATAAATGGCTGATACTGTAGTAGCAGTAGTAGTTGTAAGAAACAGTGAGCAATAAATGGCTGATACAGTAGTAGTAGTAGTAAGAAACAGTTAGCAATAAATAGCTGATACTGTAGTAGTAGTAGTAGTAGTTAGAAAGAATCAGCCATAAATAGCTGATACTGTAGTAGTAAGAAACAGCAATAAATGGCTGATACTGTAGTAGTAGTAGTAGTAGTAGTAGTAAGAAACAGTCAGCAATAAATAGCTGATACTGTAGTAGTAGTAGTAGTAGTAAGAAAGAGTCAGCAATAAATGGGTTATACTGTAACAGAAGTAAGAAACAGTCAGCAATAAGTAGCTGATACTGCAGTAGTAGTAATAAACAATCAGCAATAAATGGCTGTTATTTCTGTAGGTTGAGGCAATAAACAACTAGTACATCAGAAAAGTAAATATGGATAGCAAAACCAAAACATCTATTAACACAGTAATGGAAAAGAACAGCCAACAACAAATCCCTATTTAAATGAATGTGAAGGATTGGCTGCAACACTTTTATTCCATTTCAGTGAATGAGAAGCTACTGTCCAACTCATTTTTTTTTTGCTTTAAATACACAACAAAACCAATATCACGAATATTTAATCAGATTATGTTTTTCTATTCTGACAATGGTACACAACTGACTGAAAATGGAATAAAATTCACAAATTCTGAAGTAATAATCATGAAATAAAAACTGACATTTAATGAAATTCTCTTTTTTTTTTCTAAAATATAAACACTGAATAAGCACAGCTTATTAATGGAATATTTATTGATTTAGACTAGCAGAAGAATAGCATAAAAACACATTGATGGGAGATAATGAAAGTAGAAACTGATGTGCAAGGAAATGAAGGTCATGAATGCTGATGACATATATTATGATGCCGATCATAAAAATAAAATTTTGATTTTTTTTCTTTGTTCGTTCATTTTATTGTACATTTGACATGAACATTTTTTTGTCCATGATAGTCTATGACATAAAATGTTATTGTTTCATGAATTTATTTTGGTTTTTCTATATTTTTAAAATAACCTTTGTTTAAAAATCACACTGCAGTTTTTTTTTTTTTTATTGAGCAAAAGTTGTTGATACTTTGTAGCAGATAAGCATTGCAAATTGAGCCAATCCTAAATATATAGAAAGCAAACGGTTGTAAAACATCATTTGCAAACAATAAAATACGAGTAATTCGAACAAAAGAACACAATACGATCATCAGAAGTATCTTTAACATATGAATGTGTCTGAACAGAGCAATGTTGAAATCAGCAGATATTTATATGATCAAGAATGTAAACTATAAATGTATTACATCAACTCAGAACATGTCAAGCTCAGATATTGTATAATTAACATACTGCACTCATGTATACTGAAAAAGCAAATTTCCTGTCTTCCTTGGCTAGCAAAATAGGTCTTGAAATTAACAAAGACAAAACAAAAATAATGAAACTTCTCATTAATCAAGAAGGAAAAACATATGTAGAAGGAACAGCTGTTGATGAAGTAAACCAATTTGCATACCTTGGCAGCTACACAGACCAAGATGGTGACAGCAGGAAGGAAGTTAGAATTGCAAAAGCAGCATTGTCCTTCAAAAATCTTGAGAACATATGGAATTCAAAAGTTATAAGCACAAAAACCAAGGTAGGATTATTCAATTCAAATGTGATATCCACCCTCATTTATGCATTTGAAAGCTGGAAATCAACTAAAGAAATAGACAAGAAATTAGATTCTTTTGAAAACAAATGCCTGAGGAAAATACTTGGTATAAAATGGAATGAATTCAATAAGATAAGATAGATGAGCAAACAACAACCTGTCTCATGGGTGATCAGAAAAAGAAGATGGACATATGTAGGCAATGTGATAAGAAGAAACAATCAGAGAATACCAAAACAAGCTATCAAGTGGAGTACAATAGGCCGAAGAAAAAGAGATCGATCGCATGAAACTCTAAAGAGGACATTGTTAAGAGAGGCCAGTTCAGTGAGCATAAAATCCCTTGATGAGGTTTAAAGACTCGCTGAGAACAGGAAAACTTGGCAAACAACTATGCAAGCCCTATGTGATGTTTAACAGCACATGATGGATGTAAGACTCATGTATACTAGTGTCTATCCTGACACACAACTCATCATAACACTGTTATCAGTTTTCTGTGTTTTTCCTGACAGTGTCTTCCTTACTGGCCACAGAGCTAGACCTGCATCCACAAGTTTTTGGTTCAAACTGATGTTGTCTATCTCACTGCTATCATATAAAACAATGCTATAATGTCCAGATGGGTACCTGAAAAATGAGTAAAATGTTGACATAAGTACTTAGAATATACAGAAATGGTACATTACTTTAAAAAAAAAAAACTGTTCCCTATTTTTTCAGTTTCTACACCACAGATACCCGAACATCTATTAACACCAGACAAATATCTCTCTCTTTTCTCTCGCTGAACCTTAAGTGCCCAGGGCACATGGGGCTTCTGCAAGGGTTTTCCACAAACGTCTGTCCTGTGCCTTTTTTTCCACTCTTGCTCAGGTGAGCCCTCTATTGCTCAACATCCTCTCTGTTGTTTTCTTTTCCATGTCTCTTTTGGTCTACCCTTACTTCTGTTCCCCTGTGGTGTCCATCTTAGTGTTATTTTTGGTAGTGAGTTGTCAGTCATTTGGAGCGCATGTCCCAACTGTCACCAGCGTCTTTCCTCAATAATTGCTGTCAGTGGCTTCATCTGCATTTCTGCCAACAAGATGTTATTTCTTATGGTGTTTGGCCAGAATATTTTTTCTAATTCTTTGTAAACGTTTAGTGTGGAAAGAATTCAACTTGTTTTCTATGGTTTTGATGATTTTCCAGCATTCACTTCCATAGAGTAGTACACTTAGAACATTACTCTTAAATATCCTGATTTTCATCTTCATACTTAGTTTTTTAGACTTCCTATATGCTATATGCAGCATTGCAAAACCCTGGTTTGCTCTAGTAAATCTGCTGTTGATGTCCATTATAATCCTCTGCATTGTCTGATGTTGCCTCTTTCATTAACCCGTCTACTGCCAAGATAAATAATGTTGGTGATAGTACACATCCCTGCTTCACTCCTGTTAGTACCCTAAAGCTGCTGGAGGTATGTTCTCCACAGATCACTTTGCACTGAAAACCCTCATATAGGGCTTTGATTACATTCACTATCTTATGGGGGAGACCATGCCATCTTAGGATTTTCCACAGTGCATCTCTGTTAACATTGTCAACAGCTTTCTCAAAATCTATAAACAATGAATATGTTGTGCTATGCCACTCATTTGTCTGTTCTAATATTTGTGTAAGGACAGGCATTTGTGGAAAACCCTTGCAGAAGTCCCAAGTGCCCTGGGGACTTAAGGTTCAGAGAGAGAGAGAGAGAGAGAGAATATTTGTCTAAGTACAAATATGTGGTCTATGCATGATCTTGCTTTCCTAAATCCTGCCTGCTCTTTCCAAAGTTTTCCCTCAAGTGCTGGTACAATTCTGTTGATGATTATTCTTCAAAATACTTTACTGGTGAGTGGCAGGAGGGTAATGCCTCTCCAGTTCCCACAATCTCTGAGGTCACCCTTCTTTGGTAGTTTTACTATAAGACCAGTTTTCCACTTCTCTGGAGCTTTTTTTCTAAATCCCAAATTTGTTGTAGTATCCGGCAGAGTTGTTTTGGTGTTTCTGTTTCTTCTGTTTTCACCACCTCAGAAGTCACTTCATTTTCACCTGGTGCCCTGTCTAATTTTAGCTTATTTATTGCCTCCTTTACTTCACCTTTACTTACTGGTCCTGTATTGATGTTTAGTTCCGTTTTTGCTTCAGATATGTCTGTTGTTTGTGCTGCTTGTGTTCTGTTTAGTAGGGTGTTAAAGTGTTCCCCCCATCTTTCAATTTTTTCTCTTTCTCCACTGATCAGTTGTCCCTTATGTGTCCTTACTGCGCTCTCACATCTTGTGCTGAAGTTACCTGTCATCTGCTTTGTGATTTTATATATGGTTTTCATGTCATTTGCATATGCTGCTTTCTCTGCTACTTTTGCTAAGTTGTCATAGTATTCATTTATCTTGATGGCATGATTCCTTCACTTCTTGTCTTTTTTGTGCATAATTACTTAAAACTTGTTCTTTAAGCCTTTGTGATTAGGTGTTCAGTAATTTTTTCTTGATTTCCTTTCTTTGCTCTATCTTTTCCCATGTGGTCTTGCTTATCCATTCTTCTTTTCTCCGTTTCCAATATCCCAGCACCTCTTTTGCTGTTTCCTGTAGTGTTTTATTGAACTCTAGTATGGACATTACTGCTTTGTCTTGTAGGACTCTGAAGTGGTTCTTAAGTACTAGTGAGAATTCATTTCCTATTTGCTGGTCTTTCAGTTTTGTTGTATCAAAACGTGTCTTTCTGTGTTCTCTGATTTTGGCTTTCCTTAATTTTAGTTTTATTTTTGCTACCAGAAGGTTGTGATCACTTCCTACATCTGCTCTTTTCCTTGCTTGCACATCTTGTAATGACCGTTTCTACTTGTTGTTTATTAGTAAGTGATCGATTTGGTTTTCTGTGGTTTTATCTGGGGACCTCCAAGTCACTGTTGAAAAATTGTTGCTCTGATGGTCATCATGTTTTCTTCACAGAAACTGCACAGTCTTTCTCCATTTTTATTTATTTCTCTGATTCCTTCTCTTCCCATGATTCTTCCTCTATCTTCATTTCCCTCACGTACTTCTGCACTGAAGTCATCCAAGATGAGTAGCATATCATGCTTGGGTATTGTTTCTACTGTGGCTTAGAGGCTGTTGTAAAAATCTTCTTTTAATTCCTCTTTGCTGCTTCTGTTGGTGCATAACAAACTATAAAAGACAGTTTCGTGAATCTTGAGTTGAAGCGTGCATATCACAATCTCTCATTTATAGGGGTCCATTTCAGCAATGCTCTTGATGCTTCTCTTGTTATAATCAATGCTACTCCTCCTTCATGATGATCTTCTTTACCTGACCATATTATTTATCTTCTGTGTGCTGTGTTGTTAATTTTCTTCTGCCTTGTCCTGTCCATCTTTCCTCTTGTATTCATAGTATGTCTAGTTTGTATCTATGCATATCCTTGATGGTTTGTGCTAGTGTTCCAGTCTGATTAAGTGTTCTTACATTCCAGCTGCCTATTTGCATCTTGTGTCTAGGTTCCAGGAGGTCTGCAGTCGGGCTGGGAACTTCCAGTGGCTGGCTTTCATCCACAACCTTCATGGGCTCAGTTTCCTGATAAGCATTTCTCCTTCCATCTGCATTTGTTTTTTCCCTTGCTTCTGTTTCTGTAGCAGTCTGACAGTTTTTTTACCAGACATGGTTGCTGGCCCTATGCTGAACCCTCCTTAGTCACCTTTTACGATCATGCGTGGTAGGGTACAGTGGTCCTATTCTTTGCAGATCCTAGGTACCACACGGGGGAGACAAATATAATAAACCTAAAATCATTAACTGACAGACTAACCAATCCTTTAATCTATAAACAACAGATATTCTCCATGCTGTAAATGAAGGCTTGCTAAATAATTCTTCAGTGTAAATGAAAGAAAAAAAAGCATTATTCAGTCTGATATTGATAGCACAATGACGTCTAAAATGTGAAGACCTGAAGATTTTTTCAGTTTGTAAACAGTGGGATGCTAACAATATTTCTCCAGTGTAAATGAGAAGCAGATTAAAATAACTATCCAGCGTAAATTAGAAACAGTTGAAATATTTATTTTTGTAGTGCTAATTATAATAAGCATTACTGTACTTAACTCTTTCCGTGCGTTTGGTCATTAAAGTGACACTTCCGGATGTGTTCTGGAGTGTGGGAGGATCTTCTTCGTTCGCATTGTCTGTCTATACCTGCAGTCCTGTCTCTTGGATAAATTTCACTGTTTTTTGTAATTCATGTATGGAACCGTAGAGCTTATCTTCTTTAGTGGTTTCACTGGGCCAGTAATTATTTCTCAGTGTTTCATAGTTGATGCAGTTCTGAAGGATATGTTTCACAGTTTGGGGCACCTGGGCACATGTACATAGATTAGTAGTACCAACCTTAAACTTTGTATACATATGACTTCGGAGTCGGGTGTGTCCTATTCGGAGACGGAAGATGGTGACTTGTTCCTTTCTGTTTAGCATGTGATAGCCATCATGTGGTGGTGTTTGTGGCTTCCTGTAGGTTTTTATCATGCTTTTCTTCTGATTATAGGTGATTGGTATGTCTGGTTGCTCCATTTCAGTGCCCTCTTTGGCCAAATGGTCAGCTTTCTCATTGCCTGGTATCCCACAGTGAGAGGGAATCCATTGCAAAGTGACTCCATGTTGTAAGCCAATTTTTGACAAGGCATCCTTAAGGTCTGGTAGTTTGTTGCACTGAAGAGCTTCCAGTACTGATCTTGCATCTGTGAGAATTACTATGGGGCACGTATCAATTCTGGAGTCTGATAGTTTTTCAACTGCAGCAATAATTGCCCTGACTTCTGCATCAAAGTTGATGCAGTATTTTCCAGTGGGTATGGAAATCTTCTCAGTGGTGTTGTTTGGATATTCAATATGTGCTCCTGCCCCTCCATTCTTTATGGCATTGTGTGCAGATCTGTCTGTATACACACGTATCCAGGTGTCACATGGATATTTGTCATCTAGAACACTAAGTGTGGCTGTTGATCTTACAAGGCTGCTTTGCATCTCACCATTCTGTACACCTTTCACTTCAGTCTGAATAGTTATTTGTGTATAATCTGCTTCTTTCCATGGTGTATGCTCTGGTACAGATGATAATGGAGCAACTACAGTTGGAAGGTCAGGTATCAGCTTACGCATACGCTTGGCCTGGTGAATGAAGCTGCTTCTTTTAAGCTGGCTTAATGCCAAGTTATTGAATCTCTCCTTCAGGGGATGGCTTACAGAGCCAAAGAATTTCTCTCCCATGGTCATGACCTTTGTGTCTCTACGTTCCTTTAGCGCTTGAACACCAACTATTTTCTGCATTTCTACTATTGGTGTGGACCTCATGGCACCTGTGATAATCCGTGGTGACTGATTTTGAACCTTGTCTAGATTATGCAGCGTAGTGTTTGATGCTGTGCACCAAGATGTTGAGCCATATTCTAAATGTGGTAGAATATTTTGCTGATATACATTCTTGAGGATTCTTTCACTAGCTCCCCATGTGGTTCCACTTAATTTTCTTAATATGGCTAGTTTTCTTCAGTGTGGGAGTAAAAACGCAGGTCTTGGTCTGTAAGGGGGTCTAGTTGTAAAATGGAATGGAAAACAGTATTTCCATGTACTTCCGTGTTTCAAAGTATAGCTAAATGAATGAAAATTTCATAAATGCAGAGTTTTTTAGGAAAAAAGAAGTAATGTGATGTTTTTAGACATCGGCGAGGTCTAGATCTGCACTATTTACCATCTGAGATGTGTAGATCTACTTGTCGATCTCATATTGTGATTCTGTGTTGCATTCTCGCTGAATGAATGTCTGAACTAACCTCCTAACTACTCCTAACTACTTCTCCAGTCGTCTAAATGTCTAGATCTACTTAGAAAACATTCAAGAGCAGTGGGGTGGCCATATGCTACGTCCATACCCCTATCTACATCGTCAAAAATTGAAAAATTTCCATGCTTCTCTTCCTTTTTCTCGCTCGGCATCGCTCGTAACTAGGCACTCTTTTGCCATTTTGAAAAGTGTCACCGGAATCGCGGACGAAATATGTACAATCTAAATATGCGGTTGTTTTTATTGAAACAAACAACTGTCACTATAATGACCATACGGTAGCTTCAGGATACCGGAAGTGTCACTATATCGACCAAACGCACGGAATGAGTTAATAAGATCAGACATATCTGTCGTCTATGAGTAATAAGCAGGCTAAACATCTCTGTAATCTATAAGCATAGTAATGCTTAAACTGAAGCACTGTGGTTAACGATAGCACTATAAATAATGGTCACATGACTAAACTGTCATAATCAAAAATAAACATTGTTAGAAAGCTTACTTAGTCTTGATCGAGGCTGATAGAGTTCTTCCTGTGACCATCTTTGCAAACTGGTCACTAAAATGAATAAAAAACACAATATCTAAAAAATTACTGACTCATATACTTTAGGTTAAAAAAAAAAATGTGATAGAAAATTATCTGAAAAATTATTGACTATACACAGTTATTTGCATGTCCCTTGTCGAACTTTGCCTCCCTAACAGCACTCCTGTAGGCTTCTCAGTTGTAAGCAAGATGCCCTGCTGCTGATGCATCCATTTGCAGATCATCAACGATGTCTTGCAGCCATCTTTGCCTTGGTCTTCCTCTCTTTCTTTCTCCCATTATGTATCCTTCCAAGACGGTCTTCTCTAGAATAATGTGCATGATTAACCTTTTAAAACTAGCAGACAAACCACTTTAGACATGAGAGAAAAAAAGATAATAAGAGAACAGCTGTACCTGGAATCACAGCTTCTGGTACAAGTATGTGAGTCCTCATGGAGCTGCTCATCCTACCAGACATCTAAAACGCTTTTCTATTATTTTTTAAAGGCTAACCATACCCAGCCCACTCTATTAGTTTACTGTGCACAAGCCTCATTGCTTTCTGTTTGGAAAACTGTCTTCTTTTAGTTTCATTTTCTGCATAAATTTCTCCACCAATTCTGTTTGTTTCTTTCTGTGTCTTCGTAACAGTGTTTCTATATTTCTTGTTTTGTAATTATTTAGGAGTATCTCTTATTTTATAATGATTATTATTAAAATTTTTGCTGCCCATACAAAATGTTGTGTATAGTGTGCACATTATAACTGTGAAAATATGCTGAGAAATTAATGACAAAACACTTTACTAAAAAAAAAAACTAGAAAACTGTCCGAAAAATTATTTAAAACATATATTTTAGTTAAAAAAACACTTGGTGCTGCATATAATTTTCATCTGTCATTTATTGTACTACATACAGTTTTGACAAAATACCTTTTGGTGTCGTGCAGTCGTAGTTCTTGTAATACATTTGTTACTGTTTCATATTAATTTTATAATTTTCTATGACTCTTATAATAAGATATTCATTCATTCATTCATTTGCATGTCCCTTGCGGAACTTTGCCTCCCAAACAGCACTCCTGCAGGCCTCTCGGTTGTGAGCAAGATGGCCAGCTGCTGGTGCATCCATTTGCAGATCGTCAACAATGTCTTGCAGCCATCTTCATTTTGGTCTTCCTATTTTTCTTTTTCACATTATGTATCCTTCCAATACGGTCTTCTCTAAATTATCATGACGTTTAATGTGTCCAAAATATTTAAGTTTTATATCTTTAATCCTCTTTACTAGCCAGCCTTCTTCAATATTAAGCTCTTGTAGTACAGATATATTTGTTCTTTTTTGTGTCCACGATATTTGGAGAACTCTTTTGTAGCATTTACATTCAAAGGCATTTATGTGTTTCTCAGCTGTTTTGTTAAGTGTCCAGGTCTCACAGGCATATGTTGCGAGGGGAAAGATGCATGCCCTTAAAAATCTTATTTTTGTGGTTCTGTCTGCTCCTCTCCACAGATTCTTTATTTGTTTTACTTTCTGAAGAGCGATAGATGTCCTCCTTTTAATTTCCCTCATTGTATCTCCATTATTAGTTAGTAGTGATCCAAGATATTCAAAACTCTCCACTTCTTCCAGTTTTTCCTCATTGATACATATTTCAGTTGCCTTGTTTGTTTTGTCAGCTGTCATCACTTTAGTTTTCTTTGCATTAAGATAGAGGTTCTGCTCTTTGCTGTTCTTGCGGACTGACATAATTAGTTTTTCCATTCCTTTTTGTGTTGTGGACAGCAATACTGTGTCATCAGCATATCTAATCTCTGGTATTTCATAACCTCCAACTGTTATAATAAGATATACTTTAATCAAATTCTCTAGAAAATTCTTTCTTAGATAATATTTCATAAATAACTGCTTTCTATATATTCAAGTCTCTTACTAACATCTCATTTTAAACTCAGATGTACTCAACAAAATATATGGCGTACTTTCCATTACCAGATATTCTCCATTTTAAAAGACAGTTGTTCAACACGTGCCACTTAAACTGTGTTAGCTTTATTGTTAGAAAACAGTTCACTGATTGCTACACTGATGCATATTATTGAGAATGTCAAATGTGAATATTAACTTTTGTTAATGATGGGATTATTGGAGACAATCTGCATCTCTTTCATGATTATTTGAGCATTTTGAACTTCAACGCAGATGGAATGCAAAGATCTGAGCATCAGTGTTTGTGATTTCAAGTTGGTCAGCAAAAAATATATTTTTACTGTAGCATTCCTCACAATGCTGTGAAGAAAGAAACAACAAAGAAATAAATAGCAAATTGAACTCTTTTGAAAACAAATGCCTAAGGAAAATACTCTGTATAAAGTGGAATGAATTCAAGAACAATGCAGAGATAAAGCAGATGAGTGAATAACAACCTGTCTCATGGGTGATCAGAAAAAAGGAGATGGATATACATCAGTCACGTGTTGAGAAGAAATAGTCAGAGAATCCCAGAACAAACTAACAAGTGGAACACAACATGCCAAAGAAAAAGAGGTCGACCACTTGAAACTTTAAAGAGGGCATTGTCAAGAGAGGCCAAATTCCTTGATGAGGTTGAAAAACTCACTGAAAACAGGAAAACTTGGCAACTACCATCCTATGTGGCATTTAATAGCACCGGAAGGATGTAAGATTCTTCACATATTTATACTAACTGTTCATAAATGTCACACTGGAGTTAACATAACTAGTGGCATTACAGACTTCAGTATATGCTAAATATCTTAATATATTTTTAAGAAAAAAAACATGACAGAAATGTTAAATGCCAACACTAATGATCCTGACCATGTTTCTTTCATCCAATTACTATTATCAGTTGCTGGTTCCAAGTCTAGAGAACATTTCACAGCTTGTGGAGCCAGGTGCATGAATTGTAGGGCTAGATCATGGACGTCCCTTTCATTGACCCAGTCCAAGTTTCCAAAATCCACTGACATAACCTGTGCATGATAAGACAAAAATAACAAACAAGGGTTTCCATGTCTTTGGAAAGTAGAGTAAAGTTTGGTGTTATTCACACAAAATTATCACACCGAAATAATTCTTTGTATATATATATATATATATATATATATATATATATATATATATATATATATATACACACATACACATATATATATATTTGTAGTCTTAATCTGCAGTTCTGTTGCTTAGTAAATTCATTTTTCACAATCTCTCTACAGAATCATACAGCTTAGGTTTTTCGTTGAGCTAGAAGGTGCATCTCAGTGTTTCACAGTCAGCAGAGTTTTGAAGGATGTGTTTAAGTTGAAATTAAAGTGGAAGAAACAAAAAAGAAAGACAATTCCACATGAAAAAATTCATGCATTGAAAACCAAAAATTCCTACAAATTATGTAGAACAAAAAGCAGAACAAAAGTAACAGTCTAATCTTTTCTATCTATTTTAAATAGCAAATATGTACTGCAGAATCTAGTTTGCTGAAAATTTCATGTAACTGTTTTGTTTCATTTAGCTTCACTGCATAAAATATGAACTTCCAGACTAACAGAAACTATGACACAGTCAGTGCAGTGCCAAAGTTGGTTCATCTAAGAAATCACAGAAAAATTCAAGAAAAAAAGATTAAAGACACAGCACAGGTGAACAAACAGGAGGTGACTGAATCTAAGCATGATACAGTTGATCCTTGAACTATGTGGGGGTTAGGGTTGCCAACTCCTTGAGCAGCTGAAAATCTATACAGAACTGCTGATTATCCAAAAACTTTACTAAACAGTCTGTTGTTGATAGGAAGTCTTACTGACAACATATAACAATGTGACTGTTTCACAAGTCTATCCTATACATTAATGAATGCATCATTATAAAATTTTTATGGCGTACAGTATTATAGTCATATTCAAAATACAGTATTGGAAACTCAAAATACAGTATTGGAAACATTGTTACATTTATATTTTTTTTAAAAAAGCACTTGCCTATGATGATACTCTGATATGCAGTTGAGAGAGAGAGAGAGAGAGAGAGAGAGAGAGAGAGAGTGACTGACTGATTGATCTTTATTTCAAAAGGATTAAGAATTGGGCACACAGACCCATCTGACATTCTGCTGTTTATCATACATCTTTCACTCTATTCCATACATTCTACAAATATGCTGTTCATGTAATAAACATACTTAACATTGAAGCTGAGAGATATAAAATATAACATTTACGTTTCGCTCTTATCCATTCAATCAGTACAGAAGTAACTACATACATATATAAATGACTATCTACTAAAGAAAAATTTCGGGACTATCCAGAATAAACAATTACAGTAACTGTATTCGGTGTCTGTAAGAGCAGTCTAAAATAACTTTTGTTTTATGATTCATGGAGGTATGTAGTTGACATGAAATAGATATTGGGAAAGTTTGTATCTGTAGGAAGGAGTATAATTTATATTTTTTATACAGGATGGGAGGGTATTCCAAAGATGAGCAGCAGAATAACTAAAGCTTTCTTGTAAAGATCAAGTCTGGGTCTTGGAAGACATAAGTTGTTCAAGTGTTAGCTGCCCTTTAGGCTAAATTTAAACAGGTTCCATAGATAAGGCGGGGCATGCCGTGAAAGAATTTGATGTACTAACTTGGCTTTGTTGAAGAGGAACCTGTTCTTAAGAGGCAGTATTTTGATATGTTTGTGCTGGTTAGTTGTTTGTGCTTGATCTTTGTCACTAATAAGCTTTACTGCTCGCTTTTGGAGTGAGCAAACCCTCTTTGTATTTGACACTGAGCAACCATCCCAGAGAGAGAGAGAAACAGAGAGAGAAAGAGACAGAGAGAGTACTGTGACAGATCATCTTTTTTCTTTTAGGCTGCATGGTTCATCTGCAAGTTTGTTTTTTTTTCTCAGACTGTCATAAATAAAAAAAAAAAAATTTCAGTACAGGCATTTTTTAAAAAACTGTGTATAAATGGACTCATGCTGTTCAAAGGTTAACTGTACTAATCTGTGGATGAACACAATTGGATAATCAACAGTTCTGTATAGATTTTCAGCTGTTCAAAGAGTTGGCAACCCTAACCCCACATAGTGCAAGGGTCAATTGTGTCATGCTTAGATTCAGTCACTTCCTGTTTTTTCACCTCTGCTGTGTCTTTAATCTTTTTTTCTGAATTTTTCTGAGATTTCTTAGATGAACTAACTTTGGCACTGCACTGACTGTGTCATAGTTTCTGTTAGTCTGGAAATTTCATATTTTATGTAATGAAGTTAAATGAAACAAAACAGACAGATGAAATTTTCAGTACACTAGATACTGAAGTTCATACAAGGTCTGACAATTAAGTAATGAGATTGATTTTATTATGGCCAAGACAAAAATGCCATCTATGAAGCAAAGCATGGAATCCAAACAAGCAACCTTCATCTATGATCTGGCAACTTTTCATCGGCGCCCGATAAGCAGATGACAGACAAGCTGCCATTTTGTTGACCTAGTTAGAGGTGCATTGTCATGTAACCAGACTGGAGCAAAAAGCTAATATTAAATTCTGTTTAAAACTCAGAAAAAGTGCCATTGAGACAGTTGAATTGATGCGACAAGTTTATGGGGATAATTGTTTATCTCGTGCACAGATATTCAGGTGGTATTCATGATTCAAAAGTGGTGTGGAAATGATTAAAAATGCAACTAGACATGGACACCCAATTTCTGTTCGTAATGAGGAACTCATTGCAAAAGTCAGAGAATGGATACAAGAAGATCGTTGTTTGACTGTGAGGATGAGGCAGATGAATATGTTAACCGAGAGACCATTCATAAAATTTTAGTGGAAGATTTGGGAAGGAAATGTTTGTACCATATTCGTTGTCTGATGACTAAAAACATCAGTAAGCAAAAGACATCATCAAAATGTGTCACAGAATTAAACATTTCTTAAATTTGATTGAAATTTGACTGAGCCAAAGTGCTCAGTGGAAGTCATCATCATCACCAAAAGGCAAAAAAATTTTGTCCTCAAAACTTGAAAGTGAGGACAATGTTGGTGTGCTTCTATGACAGCAAAGGAGTTATTCACAAAGAATTTATTCCAGAGGGACAGATTATCACTGCCAAAGTTTATTTAAGTATTTTGAAACGCATATTGAAAAGGATTCTCTGAGTCCAACCCGAGTATTCAACACCTGGCAGTTTTTTTCCTTCTTCACGATAATGCACCGGCTAACCGATGGGTAGTTGTACAGGAATTTTTGGCCTAAAAACAAGTGTGTGTTCTCAATCATCTGCCCTATTCACCAGATTTGCTCCCTGCGATTATTTTCTATTCCCAAAATTAAAGTTACCATTGAAAGGATGCTTCTTTGATGATACCCATGACACCCAAAGGGCCGTAACATAGAGTTTAAGGACCATACCAACAGAAGAACTGCAGAGGTCATTCCAGTCTCTGTTAGATCGTGCCACCTGCTGTAACAATGTGCAAGGGGCTTCATTCATTCATTCATTCATTTGCATGTCCCTTGCGGAACTTTGCTTCCCAAACAGCACTCCTGTAGGCCTCTCGGTTGTGAGCAAGATGGCCTGCTGCTGTTGCATCCATTTCCAGATCGTCAACGATGTCTTGCAGCCATCTTCGTCTTGGTCTTCCTCTTTTTCTTTTTCCCATTATGTATCCTTCCAATACGGTCTTCTCTAAATTATCATGACGTTTAATGTGTCCAAAATATTTAAGTTTTCTCTCTTTAATCCTCTTCACTAGCCAGCCTTCTTCAATATTAAGCTCTTGTAGTACAGATATATTTGTTATTTTTTGTGTCCACGATAAGGGGCTTACTATGGATAAAATACATGTTATATCTTCAACTGTTTATTTTATTTTTTTAATGGAATTAGTCTCATTATTTAATTGTTGGACCTTGTAAATGCTATTTAAAATAGAAAGAAAGGATTAGACTGTTACTTTTGTTCTACTTTTTGTTCCACCCAGCCACAGACAAGGAAAAGTGTACCTGGACTAAGCCATGCTCAGTATCAATGTCTACGACCTTTGCTCTTATCCAACGACCATGAACTTTTGCAGCCATAGCTTGACCTGGTGTTATCAACATGAGATCACCATCATACTGAGCTGAAGTGCTGTAAAACTTGCTGAAAGAACAGAGAGAAAAAAAAAACTATGAGAATGCACTACAGCAAACTCAATCCTATTGGTATATGCTATCTGTTTCATTTGGTTGGAAGACTAAACATGCAAAAATAGCAAAAAAAAAAAAAAAAAAGCAATTAAAGACATTCATTCAAATTGTGTGGTATTTTCACTAAAAAAAAAAAAAAGGAAAAAAAACTTGCCAGAAAGGACAACTTCCCCATCCTCTCATTCTTTCAAGTCATCATAAAGACTGAATGAAAAAAAAAATGCACCTAAAAAATGGGACAATTGATGATTTTCTGCAAAAAAAAAAAACATTTTCTGCTACTGAGATGACCTCCTGTAAAGAACGATTTCAGCTGAAATGACCTGGATGTGTTACTTTAAATTTGTTAAACAAGTAAACTAGAAATCATCCTAAATAGTGAAGAGCAATAATTTTTCTTTGGGATAATTAAACAACACAGCTCCCCTGGGAACAGCTGTGTTAAGAACATGCTTATCTTAACATAGTCTTTTTGAGGCAGGGAACACAGATCTGATTGCTTAAAAACCTAACTACTTCTGTAGCCCAGAAACCTGTAGCAATCAACACCAATTGTAATTGTTATTTTTGTAAAATGTAATGTCAGGATGGTGGACAGATGGGGATAAGCAGATCACCAGTGGGGATGAGGAAAATCTGGTGTGAAAATCTGGACATGACAAGCTTATGGGTCTCTACAACAATAGCTATCAGAATGAGGCAAACAACAACAAAGCCAGTAGACCACAGGTGGCAGGGAATGGATATTGTTGAAGCGCTCATAGGATTCTTCATCCAAAAGTCGGAGTGTCACTGTGGAACTGTCTCAAAGCCATCTGGTCAGCCAGTGTTGCACATTGAGTCTGACATAGAGAAAGGCTTAAGTACAGCCACCCGAGGCTAGAAAACAAAGTTTTTGCTAAACCAACCTACACCACTGTCTTCATGGTAGTCTGAGCAAGACCACAGTCTGCCCTAGCAAGGAAAGGTGCTGAAGTTGGAGGTACCCAGCCCACAAAAATCAGGATACCACGCATTATCGCTAATCAAATGTCTCCATTTGCAGTTTTTAAACATGGTGCTTGCCCTGTTAAGACTAACCAGACAGGTGCAGTGCTGGGTCCCCTGCTTCGAAAGGGTCCACCCTATGCTTACTGGAAGTCCTCTCAGTTCATCTTGTAGAGCCATGAGACATGAGAGTAGAGCTGGTGGCCAGAAAATACAACAGCAGAAAACTGCCAAGAAGCAGTGGAATGCTGAGAGTGTCAGCAGTGTTAGAGATGGCCATAGCAAAAAGGTGGAACTAGAGAACATACTCTTCACAGAGCAGGTAAGTACATGCTGCATACAGGAGACACACCTAACCAAAGATGCCTTTAAGATCAGAGGCTACCAGTGTTTCAGATTGGACTGACAGGACAGAAGAAAAGAAGGAGTACTCACACTTGTTAAGAATAACATCAATGCTTGTCAAGTGGGAGTGTACATGGAAGAAGCCGAATACCAGATGATCCATCTAAAAACTAGTAATACAGACTTCCACCTCCTTAACTAATGACTGCCCACTTGCTCCAGAAACAATCTCACATAAAGAGAGACTGATGGTCTGTGGAGATTTTAACAGCCATTCACAGAGCTAGGGCTATGACCATACAGACAAGAGAAGAGAGGAAACAGAGTTGGCAGGACGATAATGGACTTCTCCTGATCAGCCAGTCAATGTGTCCCCCAACATTTGACTCAAGGGCTTTACAACCTCAACACCAGATCTGGCATTCCTCTCTCTAGACCTGAAGTGGAACATTACACACAAAGTTGGAAAACAACTTGGAGGCAGTGACCATGAACCAGTCTTCCTGACAATAGAAAATGAACTCATTAATACCAGTAGCCCTCTTCCCAGATGGAACTACAAAAAAGCAAACTGGACAATGTACGGACAGCTGTCCACAGAAGGTAAGGATATTAATAGCATAGTGAAGGAATTCAATGCTTGTATCCTTCAGACTGCCCATGAAACCATTCCCAGAGGAGCACGTAGGGACTATAAACCATACTGGTCTAGTGAGCTGGGAAAATTCCATGATGTGGAAACAGCTCAAAAGCTAGCAGAAAATAAACTGTGCCAAGAACACTACAATAATTACCAACATGCTAAGGCTAAATTTCAGAGAGCCAAGCTGCAAGCCAGATAGGAAAGTTGGAGAGAGAAAACAAAGAGTCCTTAAACTTTGAAAAGGATAGAAGGAAACTGTGGAAACTAATCAAACAGTTAAATGATGAGAGCACTGGAAGAAGTACAAGATTACACGAATAGAGGGTGGGAAAACTCTTACATGTAAGCAGGTAGCAGGTCACTTTGCGTTCGCACGTTTGCACAAGACTGCAACAATGGTATCTATCCAGAGAAAGAGCATACAGTTCATACTGACCCACAGAAAGAAGAGGAACAAGGCAGAAAAGTAGAGGTCATGGATACACCAATCACATGAAGCAAGTTAGACCTAGCAGTCAGTAAACTGAAATCAAGGAAATCACCAGGACCAAATGGAGTGTCCAATGAAATGATCAAGAACCTGGGAATGGCAGCAATGGAAAAGCTGTTGGATATTTTCAATATGTGTTGGAGCACAGGTAAGTTACCTCAAATCTGGGAGGAAGCGAGCATGGTACTAATGCTAAAGCCAGAGAAAAACAGGCCAATCAGTCTCACTAGCTGCCTCTGCAAAACAATGAAATGCATCACTGACCTGAGGCGAAACTGGTACCTAGAAGGTGAAAACCTTCTCTCTCCACAACAAGCAGGTTTTAGGCAGTACTACAGTACAGAAGATCAAGTGATCTATCTCTCTCAAGAGATTGAGGATGCATTCCAAGACCAAAATCTTGTATTCAAAACTGACCTGGAAGCAACATATCAGCAATGCAGAAGCAAAAGCCAGAAGAAAACTAGCTATATTATATTAAGAAAACTGAGTGAAACTACATGAGGAACCAGTGAAAGAAATCTCAAAAATGCATACCAGCAAAGTATTCTACCACATTCTGAATATGGCTCAACAGCTTGGTGCAGAGCATCAAACACTCATTCGCATGTCCCTTGCGGAACTTTGCCTCCCTAACAGCACTCCTGTAGGCCTCTCGGTTATGAGCAAGATAGCCTGCTGCTGATGCATCCATTTGCAGATCATCAACAATGTCTTGCAGCCATCTTGGCGTTGTTCTTCCTTTCTTTCTTTCTTTTTCCCATTATGCACCTTTCCAAGACGGTCTTTTCTAGATTATCATGATGTTTAATGTATCCAAAATATTTAAGTTTTCTCTGTTTAATCCTCTTCACTAGCCAACCTTCTTCAGTATTAAGTTCTTGTAGTATGGATATATTTGTTCTTTTTGTGTCCATGGTATTTGAAGAACTCTTCTGTAGCATTTACATTCAAAGGCATTTATGTGTTTCTCAGCTGTTTTGTTAAGTGTCCAGATCTCACAGGCATATGTTGCGATGAGAAAGATGCATGCCCTTAAAAATCTTATTTTTGTAGTTCTGTCTGTTCCTCTTCACAGATTCTTTAGTTGTTTTACTTTCTGAAGAGCGATAAATGTCCTCCTTTTAATTTCCCTCATTGTATCTCCATTATTAGTTAGCAGTGATCCAAGATATTCAAAACTCTCCACTTCTTCCAATTTTTCCTCATTGATATCAGCTGCCTTGTTTGTTTTGTTAGTTGTCATCAATTTAGTTTTCTTCGCATTAAGATAGAGGTTTTGCTTTTCACTACTCTTACGGACTGACATAATTAGTTTTTCCATTCCTTTTTGTGTTGTGGACAGTACTACTGTGTCATCAGCATATCTAATCTCTGGTATTTCATAACCTCCAATTGTTACTCCTCCAAAACTGTACCAACTATGAGACACTGAGAAGAAATAACTGGCCCAGTGAAACCAGCAAAGAAGATAAGCTCTACGGTTCCATACATGAGTTACAAAAAAACTGAAATTTATCCAAGAGACAGGACTGCAGATCCAGACACGAAATGCATAAGAAGAAGAAATAACACAGCATATGCAGAACAGAGACAAAAATTTTTCTTGTGCTACCAACTTCTTCCCCTTTAAATAATGCAGTGAAACTTTCTACCAAGAATAAATTTAAATTTTAATCCTCTAATAACTGATCAGAAAGAGACATACAGAACATCTGCAACATAGTGACAGCTGAATGATGAAGGGTAGAACGTAAGATGGGTCTGCATGTCCAGTTCCTCACCATTTTAAAAGATCATTCAACTTTATTGTAAAAACTGTTTCTAATAAATGTCTGGAAGATGTGTGTATATATACTACATCTCAAAACTTTTACTAAGACTGTTTATAGATATGTCTAGCTAAACTTACTTTAAGTTATCCATCATGTTTTCCAGATTTTCTTCTTCTAAGTTCTCCTGGAGTGTCTGCCTCTTATCTTGTGCCTGCCTCAAACCGAGATTATCTCCAGGCAGTGTTACATAGAAAAGACTTGGTGTTTCTACTGAGGAAACTGTGACAGTAACAACAGATCCTGGCTGCAAACTGAGCTGATCATCATCAAATACTTTCACAGGAACTCTACCATATGCCACATCTAGACAAGAGAAAAGTCAGAAAATCACTCCATTATCTTTCTGACAAGATCTTTTACATCCAGTCTTATGTATGGAAAAGTATGCCAAACCACTGAATCCTTCTATTATTTTTGTATAGCTTAATTCTGATTCCTTTATAAATCTCACATTTCTATCAACTCTCAACCACATCCAAAATTACTTCAGACTCCACAGGCCTGCTTACATCACATTTAGTATTATATTTATTTAAAAGCAAGGTGGCCGACGGTGCTTATGAAGGCTGTAGTGATAATGATGATTAAACTCTGAATAGTCATAAAACATGTGTTAGTCAACTATATATGTTATTGGTAAGACTTCCTGTCAGCAGTAGACTATTAGTAGTTAAGTTTTTGGAGAATCAACAGTTATATGCAGATTTTCAGCTGCTCAAGAGGTTGGCAACCCTAACCCCTACATAGTTCATGGGTCAACTGTGTCATGTGTAGATTCAATCACCTCCTGTTTTTTTCACCTGTGCTGTGTCTTTATCTTTTTTTTTCTTGAATTTTTCTGAGATTTCTTAGATGAACCAACTTTGGCACTGCACTGACTGTGTCATAGTTTCTGTTAGTCTGGAAGTTCACATTTTGTATAATAAAAAGCTAAATGAAACAAAACCTGTATTGATAAATAATAAAAAAAATAATGTCTTTTCTGCCAGTAAAATCAACTGGTGTCTCTCTTTTCAAGCAAGAAAATTCGAGTTTTTCTTTTATGAAATTATTAGGATATTAAAATCATGTCTTAGGACATCTGTTGAAAGATGGTTTTCAGACTCAGTGCTCTTGAACTTTCTTGAAAGCATTTTTTTTACATTTGTGTATATCCATGTTTAAAACTGAACAGACTACACTGGTTGGGCCATGCAGAAAGAATAGAAGAGAATAAATGAAAATTATGCATGCACATGTGATGAGGGAAACAAGACCAAAGGTTAGATCAAGACAGAGATGGAAAGACAACATAGAAGAGATATAAAAGAAAATGGTATCACCAACTGGAGAGAGAAGATTAGGAACAGAGAGGAATGGAGACAAACTTTATCCACAGCAATGGATAATTAGTGTATAAGTATACAACTGGTCTCAGATTAGGGGACTGCATGCAGGAACATCTGTTTGATATCATTCAGCATGCTTTGAAACCAGTCCCTAATCATTTTGATGGCCCCAACCACAGAGGCACATCTGATTTTCTGGTAACAGCCATCAAACAATGTCACAATGATGTCAGAAGTCGCCTTGCACTTCAGAACTGCTACATTCAGGAACCACATGGTTTGAACTTGCTATTCAGCTACACCTAACATTCCCCTCTTCCACAGTATTAATCCATATGCACTAAGTTCCACTCCCTTCTCATCTGTAACATATAGTTCACAACAACTCTAACTCTGCTATAATCACCTACAAGGGGTGATAAGTTCTCGGCCTAAGGTACAGCGGATTATTTGTGGACAACATTTTGGGGTTATTTCTCAACATAGTCCATTTGCAAATTTATGCACTTAGTCCAGCGATCCTGGAGCATATGGATCCATTCTTTGTAAAAGTCAGCATCTTGTGCCAGTAGAAAGTGGTCTACAGCATCAATGATGTCATCATCTAAAGCAAATATGTGACCACTGAGCTCCTTTTTTAGTTTGGTAAACAGGTAATAATCCAAAGGGGCCAAATCTGGGGAATAAGGAGGATGTTCAAGAAGCTGTAAGCTGCATTCATGAATGGCAGCCATTGTCACTGCCAACTTGTGAACTGGAGCATTATCTTGCTGAAAGATGACTCCTCTCGTCAATTTCCCTCAATGCTTTTCCTTCAATTTGACCCGCAGTTGCTTCACAAGATTAGTGTAATAGGCCCCGGTGACCGTTCTGCCCTTTTGAAGATAGTCTACCAATAGCACACTTTCTGAATCCCAAAAGATGGAAGCCATCACTCTGCCTGCAGACAGAACCACCTTTGCTTTCTTTGGAGGTGGGGATCCATGATGTTTCCACTGCTTTGACTGTTCTTTGGTTTCTGATTGAAAATGATGAACCCGAGTCTCATCCATAGTCACAAATTGCTGAAGAAACTTTTCAGGATCTGCAGAAAAATGGTCAAGATTGTCTCCTGACATGTTGAGGCGCTGTTGTTTGTGATCAGCTCCAAGAAGTTTCATGACCTACTGAGCAGAGACCTTTGTCATTTGAAGATCACTGTGAATAATGACAGAAACACGTTCCTGGGAGATGCCCAACTTAGTAGCAATGTACTACTCTGTTAGTCGTCGATCTTCCATTATCATGTCATGGATTCTGCCAGTCGTTTCATTGGTGGTTAACGTTCTTGGTCTTCTTGGACGGGGACCATCTTCCAGACTCTCCCTTCCATGTTTGAATTGAGCTGCCCATTTCTTCACTGTGCTGTAAGAAGGGGCACTCTCCCTTAGAGTCTCCACCATATCCTCATGGATCTCCTTCGATGATAAGCCCTTGATGCCAAGGTAGTGAATAACTGCTCGATAAGAAATATTATCCATTTTCTCAATTTCTGCCACCCCTTACCACTTCAGTAGACTATAAAAAAGGATTGGTTGCAGTTAACTTCTTGAAACTTGGTGTTTAATATTACATTAACCTGATCTGCAAATTCACCTAATATCAACTGTGCGTTTTCAAGTATTTGTACCTTATGCAATCACCCATCATATTTTACCTTCTCCCGGCTAGATTACCATTATATCTCTCTCCTCTCCACGTTCCCACCCCCACCCCCACCCCCTAATCCTTATTTACAACCCATCTACCACATATCACAAGTCTCCATTTAAACATTATCTACACTTCACCTTGAGCATTTCTGAACACAGCCTCTTGCAAGCCATAGCTTCTTTCAAATCACACCTAATTAAAGGTAATCCTGTCATGCCTTAGACGCACATAGGGATATGATGTTAGTGCCCATATTTTCCTTGACCTGTCAGCACACTAGAGGATGATATGGTCAGTATCATGGCTGGCCGCCTTTCCTCTCCCAACTCCAGAAGTTGGGTACCCATTTCTACAGCTGGGTGACTGGGGGTGCGGATTCAAACCCCTGACCTTTGCCATGAGAGACCAGTGCACTAACCACTTCACC
The DNA here is from genome assembly GCA_009760885.1 of Achatina immaculata. NCBI lineage: Eukaryota > Metazoa > Mollusca > Gastropoda > Stylommatophora > Achatinidae > Lissachatina > Lissachatina immaculata. The sequence goes on from CM019704.1 coordinate 1,888,708, forward strand.
ACTCAGACATTCACAGTTAAGTACTCCATTTATTTTATTTTATTCTATTTTTTTTTTCCATTCATATTTTTTAAATTCATGTGAATTTATACTTTATCTTCTCTCTCTCCTTCTTCAAAAGAAAACTTAGAAAGTTTACCAACTAGCCAAAATTAAACACTTTATCGACAAAGACACAAGAAAGATATACTACATATCATACATACAACCACACTTAGATTACTGTTCCACAATCTGGGATGGATGCTCAGTCTCAAACACAAAAAGGCTCCACTCACTTCACAAACAAGCATTAAATATGATTTGTGACAAACACCCAGTACAGACTGTAGATCAGCACAAACAACTCAAAATTCTACCCCTCAAGTTAAGTTTGTTCACAGAATTCTGTCACACAATGCTCCTACTTGTGGTCACTGTTTACATATAACACCAGACATAGCCAGTGTTTAAAAAACTTGTCTTCTTCCTAAACCCAAGATTGATCTGTACAAGAAAAGCCTTGCATACTCTGCAGTACAGTTCTGGAAACACTCCCCTACCATTTAAAAACCATTAATAATACTTCATCCTTTAACTCTTTCCATGTCAGTGGTCAATTTTTAGATCCTTCTGGTTTCCCCGATGCGTGCCAATGGTCGGAATTTCGATCATGGTTTGTTTCAATAAAACAATCGGTGTAACATTTAGATTGTACATATTTCGTCCACGTTTCCGGTGACACTTTTCAAAATGGTGAAAGAGTCCTTAGATACATGCGATGCTGAGCGAGAAAAAGGAAGAGAAACATCGAAAATTTTCAATTTTTGATGATGTATATAGGGGTATGGACATGGCCTATGACCACCTCACCGCTCCTGAATGTGTCCCAAGTAGATCTAGACATATACTAGATGACTGGAGAAGTAGTTACGAGGTTAGTTCAGACATTAATTTAGCGAGAATGCAATATAGAATCAGAATATGAGATCGACAAGTAGATCTAGACACCTCAGATGGTAAGTAGTGCAGATCTAGACCTAGCCGATGGTGAGCTGGGCACAATCATTGTCTAAAAACATCACTTTACTTATTTTTTCCTAAAAAACTCTGCATTTATGAAATTTTCATACATTTAGTTATATTTGAAACATAATAAGTACACGGAAGAACATGTAAATACTATTTTCCATTCCATTTTACAACTATACCCCATAACATATCAAGACCTTCGCTTTTACTCTGGCAAGTAACTGAACGTCCACTTTTTTTCCTGTGGCATGTGAAGAGTTAACTCAAACCTGTGTCATTATTTACTTGCTCGTAATTATATGCCTCCACAGAATAACCAGCACTCTCTCAACCCATGACCTGCCAGCCATCAAATACTAAAATGACATAGCAGCAAAAGTAACTTGTTAGATATTGTTAGAAACTATTTTAATGTTTGTTAAAAGACATATGTTAGAAGATTTGTACTGACAATGTATTTTTGTTTATGTATATGTCTGTGTGTGAGCATGTATGTGTGTGTGAGTGGTATTTTATTAGGTTAATTACTTCTTCTCTTTTACTTTGAATATAATAGTTTAATCTTACACTCTTTTGAAGTGTTTTGTTTTCCTAATGTAATTTGTATACTTGTATTAAATCGAGTGTGTGGAAAGAATGAAAGATGGAGTGATGAAGGGCAAAATGTAAGATGCACCTGCGTGCCCAATTCTTTACCCTTTAAAAATAAAGATTAATCATTCATTCATTCATTCTTCATCCTGTGTCCTTTTGTATGATTAAGGCTCATGCCGAAATGTCACACCTGTGTGCTCATTAATTAATAAAGCTGCTCTTACTTTTTTCCTAGTTTATACATTTTATCCACAGCAATGAGCCTTAATAGGTTGGAAAGCTGAAAAAGAAGTGTACATCTCTCTCTGGTTCAGCTGATGGTATCTGTATGAGTTTGATCATGAAATATGGCAACTAGTATCTTCTTTATTATTATTATTATTTAATGAAGTCTGAAAGTTTAAGCAGCCAGATGGAATATTTCACTTCATTAATTAAAAACAGTGGAAATTATCCCTAATTTAACAAAGTCTGTAGGCTGAATTGTGTTCATTAAAAAAATTTAATAATCAAGCGGTGACTACATGAAACTATTTTTTACTTATGCTTTCAAGTAATTTCTGATCTGTGTTCATTTTTTGTCTATATTTATTTTTTTAGGGCATGATGAATTAATTTCTTAATAACTTTAATTTATTCTGCCTTGCCTCTGTCCTTTCCTTCTACTGTATGTAAACTTTTTTGTTCTGCATATAGCAAACTCTGTTGTAATGCTTCAGGTCTCAGTTTTGACTTTTCTGCTTCAAATGCTTTCTTAGTCAGTCAGTCAGTCAGTCATTGGCATGTCCCTTGCAGAACTCTGCCTCCCTACAGCACTCCTGTAGGCCTCTTGGTTGTAAGCAGTTGCCCTGCTGCTGATGCATCCATGTGTGGATCATCAACAATGTCTTCCAACCATCTTTGCCTTGGTCTTCCTCTCTTTCTTTTTCCCATTATGTACACTTCCAAAATGGTCTTCTCTAGATTATCATAACTCCAAAATGTTTAAATTTTCTCCCTTTAATCCTCTTTACTAGCCAGCCTTCTTCAATATTAAGTTCTTGTAGTATGGATATATTTGTTCTTATTTGTGTCCATGATATTTGAAGAACTCTTCTGTAGCATTTACATTCAAAGGCATGTTTCTCAGCTGTTTTGTTAAGTGTCCAGGTCTCACAGGCATATGTTGCAATGAGAAAGATGCATGCCTTTAAAAATCTAATTTTTGTAGTCTGTCTGTTCCTCTCCACAGCTTCTTTAGTTGTTTTACTTTCTGAAGACCTTTCTTAGACACTACTGAAATCTATTCTACTTTAACATTATCCTATCTTTAGGCTTTTAAAGTCCAATATTCAAGTTTTATTTTGTATTTTTTAATTCATTACAGTTGTGAAAAAACACAGTATCGCTGAAAATATTCTACAATACAATAATGATAGGGTTGATAATAATGAATGAATTAATCAATCAAATCTACTGCAATGTCACTGTGAATGAACAAATGTTTGTTTAAAAAAATCAAAGTAAGTGCCCACCTGAGAGATTCATCTTTATATGAAGGTTGGGACATTGGTTACCTCGGCGACATCCCCTGGGCCTGTTAAAGTATACACATACTTTCTGACCATCATTTCCAACATCACCAGCAGCTGGTTGAAGAACAACAATGACTTTGTAGATCATGTAACAAATACCAGAAAAAACAGGAAGAGCAAAGAAAACGTGGATAATAACATCACTGAAACCTGCCTAAATTACAGAGGATAGACTAAGAGTTGAAATTAGTAAACGGTCAAGTTATGTCCAGACCAGTTAATTAATGGAACTAATAATCATGATAAATCTGTTGTATGCATAATATGAACAAAATATGCTTAACATGTGCTCATGGGCAGTTCACTCCTCTCTGTTAAAATTGGTGTCTGTGCATATTTTATTAATTTGAATGAAACAAACTGTTACTTACAGCTATATAATCAGAAAAATATCACTCTACAGTCATAAGAAATACAGAAGACAACAGAAACTGTGAAATATCATCTTCAGGAATTAATTAAACAAGATTTGTGCCTTTAAAATGAGGTAAGCAAGATCAGCACTTACAACATGTGGCATCATCAATAATGGTGGAAACATAAGACTTGTAGTTAATAAAACCAATGAATATAAGACACCGCTTTACTGAAACATGAGGTGTAAAATGGAATGCGTACAAAAGAAATATGTACAGATGCATCAGTAGCTCATGGTAAGAGGTATATGGTAATCTCTAATGGCTAACAGTCCAAGAAGCCAGCTGTGATTTTGCTGCAACAAACAGCAGCCTCAAGATGGAAACTAAGGGTGCAACAGAAGCGCTCAGATGGATAATGACACATAAGGATGCATACTGAGTGACTCAATGAACATGTTAATAAATATTGAAAGAAATCAGTGACTTGAGTTCCTGAGGCTTACACAGATAAACTGACTGATCTTCATTTTTATGCCATGCATTAAGGAAATGAAAGAATGGATGAGAGATCAAACTGGAATGGCAGACACTGGGTTGAGCAGCTATCATCAATGCTAGAGATTTGTCCAAACAAAAGATTTCACTGATAACTGGCATCTGTATCAAGAATGACTTTTTAAAGGTGCCAGAAAGATAGTCATACATGACAGTCAGTCAAAAAAATTGGATGGATTTATAAGTTACTGTACAGTGATCAGAAATCAGAGCATACAAGGATATGTCTGGAGTGTAGAGATGATGATCCATTCTAACCTCTAGCTCAGAAGTTGTCTGAAATCAATGCCATTTAACCAAGCCAGTGTATGATGTAAATGGTGAGTACACATTTCTCTCTGCTGAGACTGAAAAAAAAAAATTATTTTACTCTCTGAGCACTGGTTCTTTAAATGTTGTAAGTGAGAAATATGATGAGCAGCAAAGTCAGGTACACTTCCATTTAGAATCTCAGCAAGATAAACTTCAGAATTAATACACAATTTAATGCAATTACTCACTGTATCCCACCAAGGCAACACCAGCCTCATCAGTGTTCACTTTGTAGCTGTTGCGTATAGACATGTACTCTTCTTTCATAGGGTCCCAGTCAATACCTTTATTGTGATCATCTTGATTAGCTGCAGAATGACAAAACTGTAATTGCAGTTAATGTGTAGAAAGCTTAGGAAAATTAGTTTGTACTAATTCACTGGAATTTTAGTGACAATTTCAATGACAAACCATATATAGAGTATTTACTACTGTTTTATGAGCCAACAAAAGGACAAAGATAAAGACGTATTAATCAAGTGCTGTGCATAAGAAAGAAGATGTAACTGAAACAAACCATAGCCTGAACCACAAGAATAGAAAGTTTAGAGCAGATCCACAGGCTTATGGAAATAAATCCTTCAAATACAACACTTAGCACAAAAGCTGGATGGGAAACAGACTGAGATGCCCCAGACCAGGACAAGTGGAGAGCTTTGTCTCTGTCATATGTTTATGCAGGTAACCGCAAATAATGACTCTGAATTAAGATTTCAAAACTTTCAAACCATTCTTCCTCAAACCATTGTTCATACATACAATTTATGCATTATGAATCTTTGAATCTTTTGAAAATTATATAAAATATAATACATTATCATACAATTATTTTTCTTTTTTGTTCTGATTAAAAAAAAACTGTGAAAAGAAAAAAATGACTTCTAGCTATAATTTACATACCAGATTTTGGTACTTTTTACCATGAAGTTTCAAAAATGAGGGTGAATCAATGAAACAGATGATTTAAAAATTGGTTAATTCTGGTAAGGTTGGGCTGAGAGAACTGCAACAACTCACACAGTGTTCTCATTTCTATGGTATTTTGTTATTTAGTTAGGAATGATAAATCTGTCAAGAAAACTAAACTGATGACCACTGACAAAACAAATAAGGCAGCTGAAATATGTATCAATGAGGAAAAATTTTAAGAATTGGAGAGTTCTGAATATCTTGGATCACTACTAATTAATAATGGAGATAGAATGAGGGAAATTAAAAGGACATCTATCGCTCTTCAGAAAGTAAAACAACTAAAGAATGTGTTGAGAGGAAGAGAGAGAACTACAAAAATAAGATTTTTAAGGGCATGCATCTTTTCAATCACAACATATGCCTATGAGACCTGGACACTTAACAAAACAGCTGAGAAACACATAAATGCCTTTGAATGTAAATGCTACAGAATGATGAGTTCTTCAAATATCATGGACACAAAAAAGAACAAATATATCTATACTACAAGAACTTATTATTGAAGAAGGTTGGCTAGTAAAGAGGATTAAAGGGAGAAAACTTAAATATTTTAGACACATCAAACGTCATGATAATCTAGAGAAGACCATTTTGGAAGAGTACATAATGGGAAAAAAGAAAGAGAAGACCAACGTGAAGATGGTTGCAAGACATCGTTGATGATCTGCAAATGGATGCATCAGCAGCAGGGCATCTTGCTTACAACCAAGAGGCCTAAAGGAGTGCTGTTAAGAAGGCAAAGTTCTGCAAGGGACATGCAAAAGACTGAGTTAGGACTGGACAAAAAGGTAGATTTTGCATTACAGCATACTAAAATAGTGATGATAGTTTTGTCACAAAAGAATCACAATATCCATCATAATGATTCAGTGCCATCTGCACATACAGTCAATGCTCGATTTGAAAAAAGTTTAGAGAAGAATAGTTTTGTTTCAAAGAAGAAGAAGTCTAAATGGCAGGCAAATTCTCAATGATATTGCTGAATTGTGCCATTCCATCAGGATATCATTTTCTAGTGCCTCCAGAATTCTTTGTAATGACTTATGCTATCACTGGTTCAAAACTGAAAATAAGAGGAGGTTGAGGAGGTGACCAGGTACACAGCACGAGGTTTTATGAACAACTGTTCCAGCTTATGAAAGATAATGAAAATATTATTCACAACTTAATGAGTGATGAAGCAAAACCAACACCTAAGAATTATTGTACATCAAGAATCATTACACTGTGCGAATGTTTCTACACTGTGTAAAATGTCACCTTTGGAATCACAGGTCTTTACATTCATCATGACAACAAAGGAAACTGTTATAATAACTGCAGGACAGTAAGTTGAAATGGCTGAGAACTATGACACATCAGTATGTCAATCACGATGAAGATTAATGGTTCCAACAAGATGTAACAACACACAATACTGTACATCCATCAATGAATACTCTATGAAGCCTGTTTGATGATTTATTTATCTGATTTATATCTGATTTACGGAATATGTTACTGGACGTGCATAAATATATATATATATATAAAATACATCTGACATCTTTCCCGTGCCGCTAAACGTCACATAGGGCCCATATGGTAGTTGCCAAGTTTTTCAATCTCATCAAGGGATGTTATGTCCACTGAACTAGCCTCTCTTAACAATGTCCTCTTTAGAGTTTCACATGGTCTACCTCTTTTTTTTTGGCCTGTTGTTTTCCACTTGATAGCTTGTTTGGGGATCCTCTGATTGTTTCTTCTCACCCAGAATCCGATCTTTGCCACATACTTGCGGGCGATGAATGCATTCTTTTGGCTTCTATGAGCATATATATATATATATACACACATATGAGGGTTCACTGATAAGTTCACAGCATAAGGTACAAATACTTGAAACATTCAGTTGATAGTAGGTGCATTTATAGATCAGGTTAATATAAGATAAAACACCAAGTTTCAAGAAATTAACTGAAACCAATTTTTTTTTTACAGGCTATGGCTACTGAAGTGGTAAGGGGTGGCAGAACTTGAGAAAATGGATAAAATTTCTCATCAGGCAGTCATTCACTACCTCTGAATCAAGGGCTTATCATCGAAGGAGCAATTTTTTTTTTTTTTAATAAATAGGAAACTACGAGGCTTTGGTATGGTAAAGTAAGAGAACATAATTTTGCTCGGGTACTAGTTGGCTAAGTCGATATTACGCTGTTCTCTTGTGGCTAGACGGCTGCTCGTCCTATTGGAGTCCGTGTTCGAATCCCAGGTAATTCTCTTGTGATTTTTCTTTCTCTCATGTCTCACTAAAGTGCTTTGTCTATGATTTTTTCGAGGTCTAATCCTACAAAATCATCGAAGGAGATCCATGAGGATATGGTACAGGCTCTATGGGAGAGTGTCCCTTCTTACAGCGAATTGACGCAATAGGTAGCTCAATTCAAACATGGAAGGGAGAGTCTGAAAGATGATCCCCGTCCAGGAAGACCAAGAATGGTAACCACCGATGAAACCACCGGCAAAATCCATGACACGATAATGGAGGATCGATGACTAACTGAGCTGTACATTGCTACTAAGTTGGGGACCTCCCAAGAACGTGTTCCTGTCATTATTCACAATGATCTTCAAATGACAAAGGTCTCTGCTCGATGGGTCCCGAAACTTCTTGGAGTTGATCACAAACGACAGTGTCTCAACATGTCAACAGACAATCTTGGGTTCATCATTTTCAACTAGAAAACAAAGAACAGTCAAAGCAGTGGAAACATCATGGATCCTCACCTCCAAAGAAAGCAAGGGTGGTTCTGTCTGCAGGCAAAGTGATGGCTTCCATCTTTTGGGATTCAGAAAGTGTGCTATTGGTAGACTATCTTCAAAAAGGCAGAACGATCACTGGGGCCTATTATGCTAAACTTATAAACCAACTGTGGGTCAGGGAAAAGCGTTGAGGGAAATTCATCAAGACAATGCTCTATTCACATATATATGAACAATATAACTGTATGTTATATATATATAAGGTGGTACCTTGGGTCACGAACGCCTCTAGTCACGAACAAATTGGCCCACAAACGCAATTTCTGAACCAATTTTGACTCGACCCATGAACAATGCCTTGGTGCACAAACATGGCTTTGGTGCCATGTTTTCAACTCACAAACAGCATCAGTTGTACTCAGGTTTGCATTCTGTGAACATTGTCGTTGCATTGCTCTTGATATAATTTTGTTTTTTGTTTTTTGCATTAAATTAACCCTCATTATGGCTCCCAAGAAAGTGAAAAGTGTTAGTGACAGTGGTGGAAAGAAGCCTATGCGTATTACAGTAGAAACGAAGAAGGAAATAATAACTAAACATGAGAATGATGTTCATGTTTCTGATCTCGTCAAGCAGCATGACACGGCTAAATCTATGATCTGTACGATCTTAAAGAACAAAGACGGCCAAAGATGGCTGATGTGGCTAAAGAAGTGACTATGTTAATGAACCAAATGTCTCAAGTGTTAGAAGAAGTAGAAAAATTATTGTTAGTTTGGATACCTATATAGTTGCCCAATGTTATTATGGAATGGGACTCTCCTTCGATGGAGCAGTCTTCCTCATCCTCTACCATCTACCTGTGCCAGCAACTATCAACCACAAAGGTAAAGTTGTGCTGTATATTTTATATTATATATTTTTGCCACATATAAATCCATAACAAAGTAAAAAAACAATATGTTTCTGGGGCGGGCGAACGGATTAATTGGATTTGCATTAATTTCAATGGGAAAAATTGTTTTGGTCTGCAAACACTTAGTTCACAAATGGAGTGAAAGAACATTAAGTTTGCAACCCGAGGTACCACTGTGTGTGTGTATATATATATATATATATATACAGATATCTATAATAAAAACTGATAATTTAAAACTACCGGTTTAACTGGTTCATCCAGTTTCTAAACTGTAAAGTTTGAAAAGAACATGATTCTATGATCTCAGTTTTGGTTTGGAAATAAATGTACAGGATGCTCAGAAATGCGGGTGCTCAGAAAGTAATGCAAAGCATCAGCTAATAATGAAGATAGAAGCATGACATTTTGCACACTTTAATTATGGCACGTGCCGATTGTGTGAACCAAATTGCACTGCAACCGGCCAAAGAATATGGCTGCCCTAACCGTTGAAATCAACCATGTTAGCAACTTGCGGTATGAGCAGCGAATTGTGATAGAATTTCTCGTTGCAGAGATGGAAACTGTTGTGAACATTCACAAGCATCTATGTGATGTGTATGGAAGTTTTGCAGTTGACAGCAGTACAGTCAGTGGCTGGGTTCAGAGAATCAAAAAATCAATAAGTGGAGATAAGGAGTTGCATGATCGGTCGCACTGTGTACATCCTGCCATGGCTACCAAGGCAGAAATGTTGAAATATGCTGAGGGCATTATCCTTACTGGTAGGCGTATTACTACTCAACAATTGGCTTTAAACCTGTCAGTCAGCAATGGTAGTGCAAATGCAGTTTTAAAAGCTCTCAGATTTTCTACGGTTTGCACAAGTTGGGTTCCTCAAATTCTCACAAATGAACATCTATTGCAAAGGAAAGCAATTTCTTCTGAACTGTTGGAGCGTTTCAGTGCTGAGGGAGAGAACTTTTTGCCTAAGATCGTAACAGGTGACGAAACCTGGGCACATCAATTTGAACCTGAGACAAAAATACAGTCAATGGAGTGGGATCATCTGCAATCACCACGAAGAAAGAAATTCAAGACAACTCCTTCAGCTGGAAAGGTCATGATCACTGTCTTTTGGGACACTGAAGGCGTGATTCTTGTGGATGTTATGCCAAGAGGAGAGACAATCAATTCGCAAGCTTACATTAAGACATTGAAAAAACTTAATCAACATTTTCGCAGAGTTCAGCCGCACAAGAATCCAGCAGACCTGCTTCTCCTTCATGACAATGCGCACCCTCACACAAGTCTGGCAACACGGGAAGCAATCACCAAAGTGTGTTGGACTGTACTACCCCATCCAACCTATAGTCCCGATTTAGCACCCTCTGATTTCCATCTGTTTAGTCCACTTAAAGATGCACTCTGAGGGATAAGATTTGAAGATGATGAAGGTATGATTCATGCAGCTAAGAAATGGCTACATAATCAAAAGAAAATCTGGTATGGGTTAGGAATACATGCACTTGTTTCGTGCTGGCATAAAGCCGTACAAGTTGATAGGGATTATGTTGAATAATACTGATGTTTACATGACATATCCATGTATACTGTGTATAAATTTCATGCTTTTGAATAAACAGCTCCTGAGAAAAACAATGTGGTGCAGTACTTTCTGAATACCCTTCATATATTTTTTTAAAACAGTTCTGTGTTAAGACATTGTCATTTTTTACATGTGGTGTAAAGTCTACAGATTACACTATCTTGTTGATATTGTTCTCTACACAGCTGGACTGAGAAGAATTTAAGGATACACAGCAGAGTAGAGCTAAGCAGAATGTTTACACCTGTACCTTATTATTTAAGCCAGTTGCCTCCCACTCAGTTGGACTTAATTTTCCATCTTCTTTTCTGTGCTTTTAAATAGTTTTTTAGTTTTTTTTTTTCCCAAATACTGTCATCTGATCTCTGGTTAATGCTGCCACTTTCACTTCCACTTGTTGGTAGCCCTAAAGGCTTCTGATCTTCACTGTCTCTTGGGCACATTTGGTCATATTCATCCAGGTCAAGTGGATCTCTTTTGGCTTAGTTTTTTTTTTTTTTTTGGCCGTATTTATCTTTGTGTGTATTGTCCTTTTTGTTCGTCTTGATAAAGGCATTACTAATAAAATATAGATTATTATTGTTCTCTATTTTCATGTGTTCTTGTTTTCACCTATTGCCGATTCCTTCCTATAACTTCTCGTAAAAACTGAACCAAACATTTCTGCCTATTTTCATTCCAAAAGTAGCGTTATCAATTATATTTTTAATTTGACAATTTTCCTTCTCACTCTCTCTCTCTTTTCCTCCTTTCCTCATGAACACATACAAGCATGCATGCTCATGGTGGTATCGGAAATTTTCTGTACTGTACTTGCTGTGGACACCAAAGGTCATTACTCCCAAGCCTGCTAAGTCAGACTGTCATGTGGCACTGTACTACCTGCACATATTCTATTTGTAAATGAAATTTTGTGATCTTATATACATATTTTAATACAATTTAGCTATTAAAACTGATACAAGGCTTGTAAATGAAATGCAGCACTAGCCCTCTCATTAATTAACAAGTAATGTTAAGCCACCTTCAATATTATTATAACTGTTTTAAACTTGAATAGAACCACGTCAATAAAAATATTACATAGGCATTTATTTCTTTCTCTCTTATCTCCAAAGTTGAGGACCCTTGATAAGCAACAATAGATAAATATTTGAAGCATTTTACAGTTTTAAATCTTAAGTCCTGGGGGCCCATGACAACCAAAGATATCTATAGTTCTGCGTTTTGTGAAAAATAAAAGGTTAAGAATTGTCAATTTAAATAACTTAAATCAGGTATTCTTAACATTTTTTCAATTACAGACTTCTAATGGATTACTCAACATGTTCCCATACACTCTTCACCAGACTCAAATTCATCCTCATTACCAGTTCTATTAAGTACCAGTCTGACTTAAAAAGATGTTAAAAGATTTGTTTTACTTTACATAGGAACAAAACAAAAAAAAGTTGAAAGAAAATTCCAATAGCAAATTTTTAAAAAATAAGAGACTGAATCATATACCCCCCCCCCCAACCCTCATTGGTGTGGATACTCATAGTTACGAATCCCTGACTTAGTGATCACAAAGTTTCACACTCTCACTTACACAATGTATTTAACAAGTGCTTGGTTCATACCTGCAACTTCTAGTGAAGCAAAACCAAGATGGATGAGTTCATAATTAATACAAATTTCTTCACCACTGATGCTCCTGTCTAGCAGAAAAACTGGCACAGGCTTCGTCTGAAAACTGGTGACACTGAAATAAAAATATCAAGTTCTGCAACCACGTATGCATTCAATGTCGTTAAAAATTATAAACAATGGAGTGGGCAAGAGAGTAAATATACAAAAGTGTTACATCCTTTCAAACAGGCAGACACTGAAACAAGTGAATAAATTCAGTCAATCAGAACAATGATAGAGCCCCAGCTGAGTGAACTTCAACAAGGCTTTAGGAAAAAACAGAGGATGCACAGACACAATATTTGCCCTCAGACAGTTGTCACAGAAAGCGATCGAATTTAAAAACACCCTTTACTTGACTTCTGCTGACCAAGAAAAAGCATTCGACAGAGTGGACAGGAACAAACTATGGGAAGTCCTAAAACAATATGGGGCTACCAATCATCTAATAAATCTGTGTAAGAGTCTGTACAACAACAGAAGTGGCATCATCAGAGCAATAGGGGGACATTCTGAACCCTTTATTAGTAGATCTGGCATTCGGTAAGGCTGCATCTTATCACCACTGCTATTTATAACATATATTGATAACATCTGTAGAGAAGCTGGACTGACAAGGACACTGTCTCACTGGAAACCAAAAGAACTATCTATAAGACAATCTTCAAACTTTGTGCTACCAATGCCAGGTATGGACGCTGACAGCAAAAGACAAAAGTAAAGTTACAACAACTGAAATGAGATTCTTTAGAAGAATTCTTGGAATATCAAGAATGGACAAAATCAGAAATGATGTCATTAGAAATAAAGTAGGAGTTCAGCCCGTTCTGAACTATATTCAAAAACGGCAAATAAAATGGTTCCGTCATGTATCACGACTACCAACAGAACATGTACCACAAAGAGCAATGTTTTACAGACCACACAAAGGCAGAGGAAGGGGCCGTCCATGCAAACGATGGACCAATGGTATAGCAGAGTCCCTGAACATCTCAATGTACGAAGCCAAAATGTGAGCCAATGGGAGACAACTGCACTTCACCTCTACACCTAACAGTAAATGAGGAGGGACAAGACAAGACCAGACGATCAGAACAATAGCAATGTGAATGCACAACCAAAATCAACTCATGAAAAGGTAAGGTAATAGCAGTTTTTATTGGCATAGACAAGATACTAACAAATAAGAGTATGTCCCTATAGGTGAAGAAATGAATATTCCAGTGCCAGTATCGCAGTATGGTTTTGAAATTTGGACAATAAACAGATGATAATGAAATTGGAAGCAACAGTAATGTGGTTTTTGGAGAAAGATATAACAAATATTATGGACAGTCAACGAAAAAAAGAAAATTGAGACGAATGAAAAACAGTTCAAATTAATTTTTAAAAAAGCAGCTAAACTTTCCTGAGCATGTCATGAGAAGAGAGAAATTAGTAAGGAAACAGAGGGAGGCCAAAAGAAATGAAAAGGAAATGGAAAGGCATCTGAACTGACTGGAAACAGTACGACACAAGATAGAGAAGCGAGACTGCCAGTGCTATCTGGCACAGAATATAATGAATGAAGGAATCAAAAAGTTACAATACCAGAAGAAAATATCTGACAGAAAAGTAAATGATGAAAGCTGTACAAGGCTAAAAATAATGCTGTCAATGCACAAGCACAATACTTTAGAAGATGCATGATATACATATACATATATATCTTCTTTAGCTTTCCAAGCCATTAAGGCTCATTGCTGCAGATAAAGTTAACCTCCATTCTGCAGCAATTCCTTCTGAACCTGTTGCTTTGTTGTTTTGTAGAATCATGATACTGTAAATGACTTCTTCGAAATCTGGTTCTTCTATTTAAGGTTCACAAATCTGTATTTCTTCACATGGTAATGTGCTTATTTGCTCTTCATAGTTTAGTAGTTATTCAAAATATTCTTTCCATCTGATACAAGATTTTCTCTTCGTTATTTATCATGTTTCCACTACTATCCTTCAGGTTCTGTAGAAGTTGTTTATACCCTTGCTTCAAGGGTTAACTGTTCAGTTCTTTATGGAATTTCCTGCTTTTCTTATTTTGATGGCAAGTCTGCATCTTGCTCACCATGTCTTTCATATATTGTCATTTTTGTTAACGAATAACTTTTTTATTTTCTTTTTCCCCTGGGAACAACTGTGTTAAGAACACACTTATCTCAACATAGTCTTTGTGAGACAGGGAACACAGATCTGTTTGCTTAAAAACTCTGACCTATTTCTATAGCCCAAAAACCTGTAGCAATCAAAACTAATTGTAATTTTTATTTTTTTAAAATGTAATGTCAGGTTGTTGGATGGATGGGGACATGGAGATCGCTGGCAGCAATGAGGAAAATCTGGTACGAAACCAATGAATCCAGGACGTGACAAGCTTTTACAACAAGGTCTTTACAACTGTCTCAAAGCTGTCTGGCCAGCCAGCATTGCATGCTAGATCCGACGTGAAGAAGGGCAAAACTTTGTTTTCTGTACAGCCACCAGAGACTGAAAACAAAGTTTTGGCCAGGCAAGCCTACACCACTGTCTTCATGGCAGTCTGAGCAAGACCACATTCTGCCCTAGTAAGGAAATGTGCTGAAGTCAGAGGTACCCAGCCAAATGGCGCATTGCAAAAAATCAGGGTACCATGCATCACTGCCAATGCGCGTAGAAAGAAGAAGAAGAAGAGTTTCTTTACACTGTATGTGGTACTTCTCCTCATTAGTTTTGTTATTTATATCACTCTGCCAGATCTGTCTCGCTGTTCTTTCCTTTATGATTGCCTCCCTGCAGACTTCATCAAAACAGTTCTTAATTATGGCCTTGACTCCCAGGCATTCTTTTACTGTGTTCTTTACAATGGTTTTTATATCTTTCCATCCATATACAATGCTTTTATCATCTTCATTCCCCCTTGTATTTATCTTATGGTTTAGCGCTTTTCTGAATTTTTCTTTAGTTTCTTCTCTTTTCAAAGTTTCTCTATTACTGAGCTTATTATTTTACTATAAACAATTTTTTCAGTCTCAACTTTAGTTTAGCTGTAACTCTGTGACTTATAAAAGCTTTCTTACACAATAATTCTAAAGCATATATGAGGGGTGATTGATAAGTTCTCGGCCTAAGGTACAATGGATGGACAACTTTTTGGGGTTATTTCTCAACATAGTCCCCTTGTAAGTTTATGCACTTAGTCCAGCGATCCTGCAGCATACCATTCTTTGTAAAAGTCAGTATCTTGTGCCAGTAGAAAGTGGTCTACAGCATCAATGCCACTGAAGCAAATTTGTGACCACTGAGCTCCTTTTTGAGTTTGGTAAACAGGTAATAGTCTGAAGGGGCCAAATTTGGCGAATAAGAGGATGTTCAAGATGCTGGAAGCCGCATTCAGTAATGGCAGCCATTGCCACCTCCGACTTGTGAACTGAAGCATTGTCTTGATGAAAGATGACTCCTCTCGTCAATTTCCCTTGATGCTTTTCCTTCAGTTTAACCCGCAGTTGCTTCACAAGATTAGTGTAATAGACCCCGATGACTGTTCTGCCCTTTTGAAGATAGTCTACCAATAGCACACTTTCTGAATTCCAAAAGATGGAAGCCATCACTCTGCCTGCAGACAGAACCACCCTTGCTTTCTTTGGAGGTGAGGATCCATGATGTTTCCACTGCTTTGACTGTTCTTTGGTTTCTGGTTGAAAATGATGAACCCAAGTTTCATCCATAGTCACAAACTGCTGAAGAAACTTTTCAGGATCTGCAGAAAAATGGCCAAGATTGTCTGTTGACATGTTGAGACACTGTCATTTGTGATCAGCTCCAAGAAGTTTCGGGACCCATCGAGCAGAGACCTTTGTCATTTGAAGATCATTGTGAATAATGGCATGAACACGTTCCTGGGAGATGTCCAACTCAGTAGCAATGTACTGCTCAGTTAGTTGTTGATCCTCCATTATCAAGTCATGGATTCTGCCGGTGGTTTCATCGGTGGTTACCGTTCTTGGTCTTCCTGGACGGGGATCATCTTCCAGACTCTCCCTTCCATATTTGAATAGAGCTGCCCATTTCTTCACTGTGCTGTAAGAAAGGACATTCTCCCTTAGAATCTCTACTATATCCTCATGGATCTCCTTAGATGAAAAGCCCTTGATGCAGAGGTAGCGAATGACTGCTCAGTGAGAAATGTTATCCATTTTCTCAACTTCTGCCAACCCTTACTACTTCAGTAGCCTGTTAAAAAAAAACAATTGGTTGCAGTTAATTTCTTGAAACTTGGTGTTTAATCTTACATAAACCTGATCTACAAATACACCTTCTTCTTCTTCTTCTTCATTCGCTTCTACCACCAAGACAACTTCTGCCACCCCTTACTACTTCAGTAGCCTGTTAAAAAAAAACAATTGGTTGCAGTTAATTTCTTGAAACTTGGTGTTTAATCTTACATAAACCTGATCTACAAATACACCTTCTTCTTCTTCATTCGCTTCTACCACCAAGACCGCCCTGTGATCCTGTGGTCCTCGTTAAATCCCGTGGTCCCCCGTGTGGTCCCCGAAAGGACCACAAGAGGTTCAGAGTATCTCAGGGCTTGAGCCTGTATTCTTGGTGGGTCTCAGAAGCGGGATTGCATGACACCGTGGTTTTCGTTGCACCAGTTTAGTCTAGAGTTGGACTTTCTCACCTGAAGACTTCGACGTGTTTTGAGATAGCTGTGTATCACCGCCGGGTGAGAGGTGGTAGCCCATCCAGCCCAGTGTTGGACTTTCTCACCAGAAAACCTCAGCGTGATTAGGATACGCATACATCCCTGCCGGGTGAGAGGTGGTTGCCTATCTATACTGCCCTGGTCCAATGTCTCCGACTTCAGCATTTTGTGGTTGTGGCCGCTACCCTTCCTAGTTGTGACCAGGATGGAGCTTTTGTCCAGGAGGACGAGTCCTCGCCACTAGTGACTTCCACCCCTGGGTTGAGCCGGTTTAGGCATATTATCCCAGTATGGGCGTGTTTGGGACGAGACCGACCTCTAGAGCAGAGGTACCTCGACATGCTTAGCCTTCAAGTTTCACCCCTGGTATGAGCCGGTTTAGGCAAAATATTCATCAGTATGGGTGTATATCGGGCGTGACCGACCTCTAGAGCGGAGGTGGCGTGACATGCCTGGCCATCAAGTTTCACCCCTGGTGTGTGCCGATTTAAGCATATTTCACCAGTGTAGGTGTATTTCGGACGTGGCCGACCTCTAGAACAGAGGTGCCGTGGTATGTGTAGCTCTCGTAGCGATACTACTGGACATACCGATTAAATTTCACTTTATCCTTTCCTTCACCTTTTCACATCGGTGCCGCACAGCAACCTTTATTTCTTTTTCTGCATTTTCTTCCTTGACTGGGAGGAGCTTCACTCCACGCGCGGCACTCGAAGAGTCTCGCCAGCAGTGTACAAATACGCCTAATATCAACTGTTTGTTTCAAGTATTTGTACCTTAGGCTGAGAACTTATCAATCTCCCGTCATATGTGTATATTTGGAGACAGATGCTTGCATGTTGCTTCATTTAGATCAGAATTAAAAAATGTTGAACTGAATAAGGGAAAATGACATTTTATTACCTGTAAACTTACTTAATTTGTGCGAGTGATGTTTCTGTCATAACTGCTGAAAATATCCGATCCTCACTGACCATTGACTTAAATTTGTTTACAGAATCAGCAGACCACAATAGGTTTGCACTTTTATCACCTGGTGTTGTAGATGCACAGCGTGGACCAACATCTGACAAGGTGAACCATAAAACTAATGGAGTCAAATTCTTGAATTCTCTAGGTAGAGGAAACACTTTACTACGAGGAACCCATTCAGAGTCACCGTAATCTATGAAGAATATGAGTAGCTGTCAAGAGAAAATGAAATCAGATGTTAGCAATTTTTTCAGGCGCTAAAGTTTACAACTGCTGGCTTCTTTCAATCCAATTATGAAAGCTGATGCATTTTTCAAGGATTTAGGATGTGGTAAGAGGACTTGTAAAGTGTAAATTCTGCTTGTTCATGCTGTCTTTTACTGCAAGTTTTCTTTCAGCACAAATCTCCAAAACAGTTTTATTATATTGAGCTGTATGCAACAGTTTAATCAAGCCATATTACTTCCACTACATGCTTTCTTGTCCAAATGGATAATCTCTTCAATTTAGGAAACAAAGGTGCAAAAATCATATATTGAATAACAATAAAATAAATTACAGTACATGCTGATTATGACCTCTAAGGGGAATAAAAATAATAGTAATATATTTAGCTGACTTCCCTTAACTTGATAAAAATATAAAAGTTAACATTTTGTGAAAGATCATAACAGATTGAATTATACATGTAACTTGGTTTTTCACTTAACCTTTGTTTAAAAACAATGAAAACAAAACCCTCTTACTACATGAAACATAATTCACAAAAATCTTATTATATAAATTTACATACCTTTTTAATATCCATTTCAGGAGCTGCAGAACTTCTATTCCTTTCTTCCGATCCAGAGATTCCCAAATTCAAGACTAAACCTCTGTAGAAACATGCATTCTCTGAATGGCTGGCACAAACCAAAGAATATTTTGTAGGTCTGAATGATGCTGATAAGTTGACCAATTCTGAAGTGGAGTATTTCTCAAATACCAGGCGAAGCCTGTTTTCCAGTCGTAAAAATTCCTGGACAAACTTTTTTTCCACACAATGGACAAAGAAACTGCTTGGGGAAATCACGGCACTCACCATCACCAAAAACTCTTTTGTACCTTCTTCAGATAATGACAGCTGAGAATTCTCATGATTTTGGGCAGAAATAGAAACCTGTGAATCTGAGACAGAGATACTCAGTTCTGGAACAGTTACATTGCTTGTATTTTTCTGCTGTGAGGTCTTTAATACCTGGCCAAGGAGATGTAGTTCCTTATCAACCAGCATGCTTAGCTTATTGTTAATCTTCACTTGAGATGACTTTTCTGTACAAGAAGTTGTTATGTCTGGTACAGTAGAACTGTTAATGCAAGGTGATGGGGATATACTCTGCTGTTCAGTTAATATCTTGGAAAAGGTATCCACTTCAGAGTTTTCATAATTTGTTTTCGGGAAGTGCAAGGGATGATCCAGAGCATCTAATTTGATCTGTGCAGGTTCTGTTTGAGTTTTATGATGTGGCTGAGCTGAGACATCAGAAACTAAATTGTTAAAGCTACTAAATTTGCTATATGTATTGTGTTCTAAAGATAAATATATCTTCCCAAGAGCTGCTATGTGGTGGTCTTCTTTAATAACTTGGGCAAAACCTCCCTCAATTAAATGCTCTGCCATGCTTATATGAGTCTTATTTTTATGTGATGACTGTGAAACCTGGGATGTTTCAAACAAGATGTCAACCACATGAGGAAACAAAGAGAGTGTCTTAGTTTTGCTGGGACTTGGATGAACCACCTTAACTAATACTTGCACATCCTTAGTGTACTGCTGAAACTGGAGAATTGCTTCTTCTGTCCATATATGATCTGCATTCTTCGGGCTAACCTGCAGAAACAACAATGAAAATTAAACCAATACAACCTGCATTCACAATATAAACACTGTATAGTTTAAACATATTGCTTATTTCTATCTTATCAAGATTATCCCTACCAAAGACTATATTAACCATTCCAATTGTTTTCACTATAGCTTTCTTTGGTAAATGCTGACACAGTTTCATATAGGACTTCTTAGGTCAAATTCTTCAATAATGAGCTCCTCATTCTGCGACTTTCAAATATTACTTAAGCCAACACTGACTAGTGAAATTTCTGTAAGTTCTAACCCAGTGCTCAAACACACACAGACGTATCACCTCATAACTCAGGATCGTATCTACATAATTACACTTATACGACAATGGTACACTTACCTGGGACAATGCACAGAACAGGGCTTGGCAAGGATACTTTGTTAGGCAATCTGGAATAGCATAGATATCTGCTGGGGAAACCAACTTCTTGAGACCATAGTCGATGTATTCCACTTTTACACCTGATACCAGGCTATCTTTCTCTAAACATGAATGAAACAGGTAAAATAATCTTACTTACACTACATCTTACATCCTTCCTGTTCTGTTAAATGTCACATAGGGCTCGTGTGGCAGTTTGCCAAGTTTTCCTGTTTTTGGGGAGTTTTTCAACCTCATCAAGGGATTTTATGCCTACTAATTTGGCCTACTAATTTTTAAGAAGGCATTTGATAGCATACACAGAGATTCATTATGGAGAATTTTATGTCTATATGGAATACCATCTAAAATTGTCAACATCATTAAGGACTTATACAATGGATATGGTTGTGCAGTCAAGACAGAAGAAGGGATGAGTGAATGGTTCCAGATTGAAACAGGCGTGAAACAAGGATGTATACTGTCTCCTTTACTTTTTGGGATTACAATAGACTTCATAATGAAAAAATGCTGCACAGGTAACACAGGTATTGACTGGGTACATGGGACCCAACTAGAAGATCTTGATTTTGCGGATGACATAACTCTTATCAGTAATAATGTGAATTCCATGCAAGAAAAAACAGATAGCCTATCTTCACTGGCTAGCAAAATAGGACTTGAAATTAACAAGGACAAAACAAAAATAATGAAAATTCCCATCAATCAAAATGGAAAAATACACATAGAAGGGACAGATATTGAAGAAGTCAATCAATTTGCATACCTTGGCAGCTACATAGACCAGGATGGTGACACTAGAAAGGAAGTTAGGATCAGAATTGCAAAAGCAGCATCAATCTTCAAGAATCTTGAGAACATATGGAATTCAAAAGTTATAAGCACAAAAACCAAGTTAAGACTATTCAATTCAAATGTAATATCCACCCTCATTTATGCATGCGAAAGCTGGAAAACAACTAAAGAAATAGAAAAGAAATTAGACTCTTTTGAAAACAAATGCCTAAGGAAAATACTCGGCATCAAGTGGAATGAATTCAAGAACAATGCAGAGATAAGACAGATGACTGAACAACAACCAGTCTCACGGGTGATCAGGAAAATGAGATGGACATATGTTGGCCACTTGATGAGAAGAAATGATCAGAGAATCCCAAAACAAGCTATCAAGTGGAACACAACAGGCCGAAGAAAAAGAGGCAGACCGCGTGAAACTCTGAAGAGAACATTATTAAGAGAGGCCAAGTTAACAGGCATAAAATCCTTTGATGAGGTTGAAAGACTCGCCGAAGACAGGAAAAATTGGCGAACTACTTTGCGAGCCCTATGTGACGTCTAACGGCACGGGAAGGATATAAGATATAAGATAAGATAAGAATTTGGCCTCTCTTAACAATGACCCCTTTAGAGTTTCTTTGGCCTGTTGTGTTTCACGATAGTTTGTTTTGGGATTCTCTAATTGTTTCTTCTCATCATGTGGTGATATATGTTCATTTCCTTTTTCTGATCACCCACGAGACATTTGTGTATGAAAAAAGCTCTATTCACAATTACTTTCTTCAAACTGTAAGTCAGATTATAATACAATAATGACTGATAATGTTACATTTACACAAACCAAGATGTTACATAATATTTTACTGTTCAAATATTTTCAACATAAGTTTGGCAGTTCTCCCATCACTCTAACTCTTTTGTTTGTCCATGCAAGATAATTGTGTTTTCATGACTTAATTTTAGTGTTAAATATTTATTTTTGTATGCATGAGATGCACTTGTTCTTTTTTTTTTTGTGCCACAGCTCTGCAACGGGTTTCACCATGCATTTCTTACAAAGAGGACATCTAGAAGCATATTAGTCTAGAGATATTTAATTCTTTTAATTCTTGTAAGAATTTTACTGTAAAAATATCTTTTTCCGCTGTCCAGTGTGATTTAGTATAGCTGTTATTTATAGCCTCTTAAGCTAAAGCGCTTTCAATAAAAACATATAGAAATCAGATAAATGCACCATTAACTGTGGTGTTATTTGTTATGCAGAAATCTGTTCACTCTGTTAACATTTCTTACACTAAGGTAAAACTTCACCTTGCACTGATAATATTTTGGCCCTGTAATAAGTAAATTCACTGAATCTGGCCAAACAAAACAATCCTTTTTGTGCAGACACAGCTTGTGTTGCTCTGGTTTCAACAGAATGCCTGCATAAACAGACAAAAACATAATTTCAGACTAAGTTAAAAATGTAGTAAAATAATTTGTTAGTGAATACGGAGTCAGAAATGTATGTCATGACAAGCATATGGTAATGTTTCCAACTGTATAATCTTTACAGACTAAATCTAGCTCTCGTCTCCTCCATTCTAGTTTCTCAAAACTGTTCTGAAGACTAGAGGAACAAATATGTTTGACTTGGGAGAAACTCCTTGAAGTAGTGCTTCTCTAAGCAGCTGGTGAAAAGATACAAGGGGTAACATACACAGTTTTGAGTATGTTTGTTATCCCTCTATAAAAAAAGGAGGTACTTTCATGTTAATGTTGTTTTTTTTTCAAGTCTGATATTGTTTAACTTCTGTTCACTGCTTGTGCAAGCATTTTCTGTTTAAAAAAAAAAAAAGAACAAAAGTACAGATTATGTTTGGAGAACCACCCATTAGTGTTTTGACCAAAAATCTAAGAGTGTGGTAAAAATTATTTGGAAATCAAAGATGAGAACTTTGTCCAGGCAGTGTGTTAAAGCTATAGAACAACACATAACACCCACATAGTTCACAAACATGATTGTGGATGAACAATATCACAGGTGACAAGTTATAATAGTATCCTGACTACTGCTGAGTACTCTACTATCACAGATAGCAATAACTTACTCTCTCAGAATTCTAATCGTACAGGTTACACAGACAGTACAGCAGTATGAAACAATGACACCTGATTTTTAAGAGAGATCAAATAAACCACATATATAATATGAAAAGAATGAGCGGTGAACAGTGAGGATGTTGGAACTTAAGGTTATATTAGATGGTCAGCCACTCCTAGCCTTGACGAGAACTCGTTTGCCATATATGGAAAAGAGTGAGCAACATTCTCACTCAGATAAACTGACAGACATACAGTACGATGAAAAAAAACATATATAATAATCAACTGACATTCTCAATGAAAGTTTTTCATCACAAAAATATAAGGCTAATACATATCAGTGTTCAGTTCAACACATTCTTAGAATGATTCCTAACCCATTTCACAATGATGTTAGATCACTCAAAAATCTTCCAGACATAATCTGATAATTCATCTGAACGGAATCATCCTAACAGTTTCACAACTCATAATGACCCTAATTCAGTCATAACACTTTGAAAAACTCTCTAACATATCTCACAAAAATTCTCATCCTAATGATCATGCTAACTTTCCCTTACGAAATATCCATGCTAATCAAACTCATAGGAATCCTAATCTCATACTAATAACCCATCTTAATATGAAAAATCCCAGTCCTTAAATATGCCCTACAATTTCTATTTCTAAATCTCCTGGAAGTTTCTATCCATGCAGAACAAAAATCATGGCTAAAACATTTCTATCTTTAAGGTCCCAAACTCCGTGCAAAAAATTGCCTGTTTATAACCTTGGACAAATTTTAAAAACAATCCCATTTTTAGCTTTTCTGTAGCCAAAAATAACTAATTGAACAAACATGTCCTAAATGACTTTTGTTAACCATACAAAATCTCATGACTGGATATGTCAAGAAATAGCCTTCAATGTGTCAAGACTGACCTTTCACTAACCTGAACTATAAAAAAAAATTCTAAAGGCATTAACCATTCTGTAAATCTAACAATTTAATGATTGGTTAACTCCCCTATACTGTTACTAAAGTACAGAATCAAAGAATTTGTTACAAAGTCTGCATGTAGGTAAACATTCAAAATGTGTTACCGAGAAACATTACAAAAGAAGTAAGGAAGCATTTTTAAAAATCAACGCTGGTTGATAATACATATAAATGTGTGACATATTTATAGCCACTTTCAGAAGTGGAATTCACTGCAAATCAAATTTTCTAGTACTTCACAACAAAACTTGGGACAGCTTGTGTGCAGTGAGCACTGCATTGTGAATTGTAGAATCATGGGAGCCCACACAACAGGAGAAGAATTTATTCTGTCTGTAACTGCAGGGGTCTTGTGTACTACAAGGTCCGACAATTAAGTAATGAGACTAATTCCATTAAAAAAATAAAATAAACAGTTGAAGATATAACCTGCATTTTATTCAAAGTAAGCCCCTTGTGCATTGATACAGCAAGTGGCATGATCTAACAAACACTGGAATGACCTCTGCAGTTCTTCTGTTAGTATGGCCCTTAACTTGATGTTACAGCCCTTTGGATGTCATCAGTATCATCAAAGAAGTGTCCTTTCAATAGTAACTGTATTTGTGGGATCATAGCAGAAAATCCATGTTTCATCCTGTGCAACAATCAAATTTAAGAAATATTTATTTCTGTGACACGTTTTGATGATGTCTTTTGTGTACTCAACATGCTGATATTTTTGGCCATCAGACAACGAATGTGGTACAAACCGGCAAGCAACTTTTTTCTTGTTCAAATATTCCATTAAAATTTTACGAATGGCCTCTCGGTTAACACCATATTCATCTGCCATCAACCTCACAGTCAAACAACGATCTTCTTGTATCCATTCTCTGACTTTTGCAATGAGTTCCTCATTATGAACAGAAATTGGGCATTCATGTCTAGTTGCATTTGTAATCGTTTCCACACCACTTTTGAATCGTGAATACCACCTGAATATCTGTGCACAAGATAAACAATTATCCCCATAAACTTGTCGCATGAATTCAACTGTCTCAATGGCACTTTTTCTGAGTTTTAAACAGAATTTAATGTTAGCTTTCTGCTCTATGCTGCTGCATGTATGACAGTGCACCTCTGACTAGGTCAACAAAATGGCAGCTTGTTTGTTGTCTGCTTATAGTGTGGCGATGAAAAGTTGCCAGATCATAGATGAAGGTTGCCTCTTTCGATTCCATGCTTTACTTCATAGATGGCATTTTTGTCTTGGCCACAATGAAATCAGTCTCATTACTTAATTGTCGGACCTTGTATTTTACATAAGTCAGTCAGACGTCCCTTGCAGAACTTTGCCTCCATAACAGCTCTCCTGAAGGCCTCTCGGTTGTAAGCAAGACTACCTGCTGCTGATGCATCCAATCACAGATCATCAACAATGTCTTGCAGCCATCTTCACCTTGGTCTTCCTCTCTTTCTTTTCCCCATTACGCACCCATCCAAGACTGTCTTCTCTAAATTCTCATGAAAATTAATGTCCAAAATATTTAATTTTTATCTGTTTAATCTTACTAGTCAACCTTCTTCAATATTAAGTTCTTGTAATATGGATATATTTGTTCTTTTTTCTGTCCATGATATTTAAAGGACTCTTTTGTAGCATTTACATTAAAAGGCATTATGTGTTTCTTAGCTGTTTTGTTAAGTGTCCAGGTCTCACAGGCATATGTTGCGATGGGAAAGATGCATGCCCTTAAAAATCTTATTTTTGTAGTTCTGTCTGTTCCTCTCCACAGCTTCTTTAGTTATTTTATTTTTTGAAGAGCAATATATCTCCTTTTAATATCCCTTATTGTATCTCCATTATTAGTTAGTAATGATCCAAGATATTCAAAACTCTCCACTTCTTCCAGTTTTACCTCATTGATCTGTATTTCAGTTGCCTTATTTGTTTTGTCAGTTGTCATCGATTTAGTTTTCTTTGCATTAAGTTGCGCTCTTCACTGTTCTTACGGACTGACATAATTAGTTTTTCCATTTTTGTGTGTGTTGTGGACAGTAATACTGTTATATTTACCTAAGTCACTTGACCAAATTATTAAACCAAAACCATTCAGGAATAGATCTGTTCTATGACAAGTAAATAAAATGGCAGAGGCTACTGAAAAAAAATATTGTGCAATATACTTAGAACACAAGAAATTGAATTCCATTTGGACAAGTCTACTTTGCTGTTATACAGTGTTGTCACGTGATAGGAAAAAAGTAAATGAGATGAAGAGTTGATATTTCATTCAGGTGAAACATTTTTTCAGAGGGTAACAGACATGCAACATCCAAAGACAGGTCATTATCATGGCTGCATCATTTTTATTAAAAGAAGCTGTGTAAGAAACCTAAATGTTTGGATCTATGCATCATTAAGTACCACACATCATTATCATCATCATCAGGTGCCGTGCCGAATAGCACTGGTTATTATGCTTCTCCAGAGTACACGATCCTTCATGCAGGCCATCAGCTCAGTTAGTGATCTCCTCTCACACCATCCCATCAGACTGACCAGTATCATTTCTCTTGGTCTTCCTCTTGATCTTCTTCTATTTTTCCTGTTGTTATAAAATTTTCAATACCCCCTCTTCTCAATGCATGTCCTATGAAGTACATTGTCTCTCTCTTATTTTTTTGACAAGATTTTTTGTCTCTCCAGCTCTTCTCATACATTCTTCATTAGTTATTTTTGCTGTCCAGCTTTTGCAACATTCTTCTAATAAACCACATTTCTGCAGCTTCCAATGATTTTTGTGCAGACTTGCCTATTGTCCATGATTCACTTCCATATATCAAGATAGGTTCAATATAGCATTTTAGGACTCATTTTCTAACATTCATTGATAAGGATGTGTTGCATAATATGTTTCTCATTCTCTGAAATGCAGTCTTTGCTTGGCCTATTCTGTTCCTAATTTCTGTTCTGCATTTCCCATCTGAAGTTATTACTGCTCCAAGGTATTTGAATCTCTGCACCAGCTTTAGAATAGTTCTGTTTAATTTTATACTGCATGTTGGTGGGATCTGTTTCTTAGATATAACAATAGTTTCTGTTTTTTTATGTTTAAAGTAAGGCCTTTCTGTTTACTTCCTTTAGGGACTTTATCCAAGAGATTTTGCAGGTCTTGTTGGTTCTCAGCTATCATTACTGTGTCATCAGCATACTGAAGGTTGTTAATATTGTATCTTCCAATTTTTATGCCTGGTTCTGTGATGATTGTTCTTAGAATATTCTTGCTGTACAGAGAAAAAAGATCTGGAGATAGTACAACATCCTTCCTTGTCGCACCCCTTGTTTTATAGATTGATATTTTCCAGTTTTATTTTCAACTTGAACTGCTGCTTCTTGCTGCCAGTATAGATGTTTTACAATCCTCAAGTCTTTGCCGTCTATATAGATGTCTTCAAGCATTTTAATAATTTCATTATGTTTCACCTTGTCAAATGCCTTGGTGTAATCAATGAAGCATAATTAGAGATCCTTCTGTACTTCTAAAGCTCTTTCTGTTAGTGCTCGTATAGTATAAATGGCATTGTGTGTTCTCTTTCCTTCAATAAATCCAAATTGTTCATCTGCTATTTCCATTTTTATCTTCACATAATAATTCTCATAACCACTTATAATAGCAATTAAATAAAGTCGCCTCAGATGCACTCAATTTTTGTCCATTTCAACAACTTCATACTAACAATTATGAAGATTCTGAATGATTTTGATGCACACTGAATTTATATGAGTACAACAAGAAAATCACTGAACATTTTTAAATTCATTTTTCAAAGAAGTGATTGCATGCTTCTTTCAATGATATTTTTTTTCTTATAAAGGAACTGTACAGTTCAATGAATCAGTCTGAATTTGAAAATGATGTGAATCTCATGAAAATCACACCAATCATTTCTCTAAGTTATAACTATATCAAGTGCATGACTAATGAAGTAATATCTTTCTTATAGGTAGCACAGATTGCTGTCATATGGTCACAAGTAAATCTGACCTGACATAATCTTGGAACACTACATAACTAAAAAAAAGTTTCAAAGTTCAAAAGCTGTGGAAGTCTATAGTGACATAAAAACATATCTTATCTGAACTGTACAGTCAGATTTTTTCTGTCTACAAATAACTCACTTTCAGAGGAGTTCAGACTGAATCAATGTGAAATAACATATAAAAAAATATTGCCAATAATGGTAGCCTAGATTATCTAGCAAGAAATCCCCTGGACAATGACTCACCTGATCAGTCTACAGATATCTTGCATACAATCAATCAGTTGTACATGAAAGTGCCAGGGATGAGTCACACTGCTAATTACACCAGGAAAGATTGAATCTTTCTGAAGTTGTACAGGCTTGATGTAAATTTCTGTATTGTAGATTAAAGAAAATGCATATAGTGCATTTATTTTGACTTGAGAGTGCAGTAATTAAATGAACACATTTAAAAGCAAAAAAAAGCTCTGCCTTATTCCATTTTGTCATATACAGCAAACCTGTATAAAAAAGGGGGTGGGGGGGTGTCTATTAATGCCAAAAGTCTGTTAAATCAAATATAACCTTTGGGGAAAAGGGGAGGGGGGAGTGGAATGATTTTGATTTGCCTAATCACATAATCATTTCAAAAATAAAGTCACAGTCAATTACAAACAAACAAACAAACAAACAAAATCACTGAAACACTGATCATGTGATAGTTTGAGGCAGACCATGCTAAACAAAACAAGTGTGATTTAAAAAAAATTGTTTTTTCATTAAATTGAAGGTTTACTGTTGTGGATATGGTGTTTGTGCCTGTGTTTTCCTTAACCTGCTTGTGCACTAAAAGTAATATGGTTTCTGGCATGTTGTTCATGGCTATATTTCCTTCCTCAGCTCTAGCAATCATAGACCCATTTCTCTGACTCCGATTAGGGTCAAACCACCAAATTTCACCATGAAAGACGAGTGCATTAACTACTTTGTTACTTGGGTCTAAACTCAAATACTTAAGTTCAAAGTTCAAACTCTGGTTTCACTGCATTTGGGACAACCCCATATATGCTCCGCTGCATGCCGCAGCATCCATCCAAGAGTATGTTTGCTGATAGTTCTTGTCAAATGTTGTTTGTTTACAATGCGTTTTCTGCCACACAGTTCAGATTTCCTGCCAGCACCTTTAATTTGTCCTAGTTTCAGCAGTCTCTTCACAGCTACATTGTTCTTCCATTCCCACTCTTCATTTTCCCACAGTCTGTCCAGTACAGCCCTAGCAATGTCCCGCTCGTCCATTGACAGTCTGCCATTTATTTTAGCCTATCCAGCAAGTTTGTCTGCCACATCACTGCCACGTACTCCCGCATGCCCTGGACAGTAAAACCATGTTAGGCTTGTCACAGCTGACTGGCTTAACAGTTGAACCCATTCTCTGCAGAGCAAATTCTTCTCAATCTTATGAAGCATACTCTGTGAATCAATCACAATGACACCATTAACCACATCATGAGCAACTAACCATTCCAGTGCCACCAACACAGCCTCAATTTTCATTTGCATGCTTGATGTGGTGACTTCAAAGGCTCCTGAACCCTATGCCATGACTCTTCCATTTTGGTAGGCAACAAAACCCCAACCACTTCTTCTGTTCCAAGTATTGAGCCATCTGTATATATTACCACCCACAGTGATGCTGGATGAGATCTTGAATCCAAAGTTCAGCTGCTCCATGCACACAGTCTCGACATTCATGGCTCTTCTGTATAATAACCTTTGTTAGATGAGGTCAGTCCTGTACCCGTAACCAGTCATCACCTTTAGGGACTTAATCTAGATTGCAAATTGACTTTATTGTATCCTCTGCATCAGCCATCCAGTATCTGCCCTGTCTGATGCGTCTTCCCTTTATCAACCCCAACTCTTCATGGAGAGGATGATCCTTCTTGCCAGCAACCTTTACCTCTGCATACTTGTGTTTAGACCTCACATTCAGCAAATCAAGTGGAAAGCACATGGCCGCCGCCGGAGTATCCCTGGTGCAACCAAAGATCACTCTCATTGCCTCGTTTTGTAAATGCTCTAATTTATTCACTGTGCATTGGACAGCTGAATAATGAAACTTCTTGTTAGTCAAGAAGGACAAAATATATGTAGAAGGAACAATTGTTGATGAAGTAAACCAATCTGCATACCTTGGCAGCTATATAGACCAGGATGGTGACACCAGGAAGGAAGTTAGAATTAGAATTGCAAAAGCAGCACTGTCCTTCAAAAATCTTGAGAACATATGGAATTAAAAAGTTATAAGCACAAAAACTAAGTTAAGATTATTTAATTCAAATGTGATATCCACCCTCATTTATGCATGCGAAAGCTGGAAATCAACTAAAGAAATAGACAAGAAATTAGATTCTTTTGAAAACAAATGCCTGAGGAAAATACTTGGTATAAAATGGAATGAATTCAATAAGATAAGATAGATGAGCAAACAACAACCTGTCTCATGGGTGATCAGAAAAAGATGGACAAATGTAGGCCATGTGATGAGAAGAAACAATCAGAGAATACCAAAACAAGCTATCAAGTGGAGCACAACAGGCTGAAGAAAAAAGAGGTCGATCACGTGAAACTCTAAAGAGGACATTGTTAAGAGAAGCCAGTTTAGTGGGCATAACATCCCTTGATGAAGTTGAAAGACTCGCCGTGAATAGGTAAACTTGGCAAACAACTATGCGAGCCCTATGTGACGTTTAACAGCATGGGAAGGATGTAAGATGTAAGATTGGACAAGGTGAGCAGGCCAAGACCATATTCCAATGATGACAGTACCTGCACATGCATCAGCAAGAAGAGAATGCACTGTGGAAAGCCCGCTGTGGCCATTAATCTAACCACCCCTAGCGCTTTCCTGGCTTTTTGTATTGTATCGTCCACATGGTGTCCAAAGGACAATGAACGATCAAATGTGAATTCTAGATATCTCATGAAATGTATTCTCTTAATATCTTGGCCTTGACTCTTCACAATTGGAACTGCAGATCCTACAATTTGTTATTTAATGAGCACCACAGGATGCTAGCTTTTTCTGGGTTGATCACGGTATTGTTATCCTCACACCAGCTTGTTAACTGCTGGTCCACCCTGCTCTGTATTCTTGAGGCTAATTCCTCTCTATGCCTCCCATGCTCATATGTTAATATATCATCAGCATAGGCCAGTGTTCTCCTCACATCATTTTCAAATAACAGGGCAAGGCCAGTAGAACATACACTGAATAGTACAGAGGACAAGGGAGACCCCTGAGGCAGCCCCATAGCAATGGTTCTTGGCTCTGAGATCCAAATACTTGTTCAAATACTTATGTAAAATACATACAATGTAACACATTGTTCTTCAAAAGAAGAGCACATTTATCATGCAATACAGTTTACCAGGTTTTATTATATAAACATTTCATGATTAGTCTATGATGATCACCAAATTAAGCCATGTCAGCATGAAAAAAAGACACGTACTGTTATTGAAATTTTCAAAAGACATTAAAAAAAAAAAAGATGAATCAAACAGAAGCAAAATCAATACAATAACTACACTGTAAATTACAGACTTGAGTGTTTTATTTTAAAATGTTTCATATGTTTATATAGTCTTTATATTATGGTGTATTCCCTTCACAAAATCTCACCCTGCACTTTCAAATTTCCATTTGTCTTCATGTTTTCTGTATGAAACTGCCAATTCTCCTGTAGTTTATTAGCTGGTGATATTGGAATACCTTCTGCAAATAAAAATGGAATTATGAGAATTCAAAGAGAAAAAAAGACAGAATATGACCTAACTTCTAACCCTGGATTTGAAAAATGTGCTGACTACAGTTTAAAGTTTCAATCAGTGGACAAAAAAAAATTTTGTGACAGTGAAGATGTGCTTACAACACAAATGCACATATGAAAAACTGTCTCAAACAGCTATTTAATATTCCCACCCCCCTCCAATCACAAAAGTGATTTAATAAATAAATAAAATATTATAAGTAAATATAATAAATAATATATTATGTGATCTTACAAAGAAAATGCTATAAAAATCAGTTCAAAGCATGACTAAAGTCTCTTCTGGGCCAAAATGATTAGATTAGCCCAATTTCATAGAAGTTTAATCAAGTAATGTAGCTGTGTAATCCCCCCCCCCCCAAAAAAAAAAATCAGATATCTGCAGTTTATAACCTAAACTCCTCAATCCATCTCCCAGGATTTCTAGAATTCTGTGGTTTATAAGAAACATATATTCAAATCTCTACCAAGTGATATTTCTGGGGAAAGAAAAAAAAGATATCATTATCTTGATACTAAAGTTAACAATGGAGAGATCCAGAGTATTATCTATATAATGGTGGTGCATGAACTGTTTTTGGATATAAGTATACATGAATTGTTTTTGGATATAAGTATATATACATATATACACACATGCATAGTCACTGCAGTAAAGCTGTGATAACAAGATGTTAGAGAGTTATTTAGAACAAAAGTAGGAAGAGTTTTATTAAATAAAGAGCACACAGTTTAATGTTTCAGTTTACACCTTAAACCTACAAAAACAAAGGACAAAGAGAAAGGAAATATAAACTGACATCAAATGATTAGAGACCGACTTAGAAGCATAAATTTCAACAGCCTCAACTACAGAGGCAAGTCTGATTTTCTAGTAACAGCCATTAAACAATGCCACTCTGATGACAGAGCTGTGTGGCTCTTGAGAACTGCTACATACGTATGAGACACTGGAACCACGTTTGAATTTGAAAATCAGTCATACTTAACTTTTCCCTTCTCTACAAAAATATTGCCTTCCTATGTTATACACATTAATTATTAAAGCTGCTCCTACTTTTGTTTCAAACAGTCTTAACATCTTACCTATAATGGTGGAGTCTGCTGAGAAAGTTTGGCTACTAGGTCCACTGTGAGAATTAAAGAAAACCAAAGCAAACCCACTCCCCATCTTACATGTTGTCAATGTTAAAAAAATCTTTACCACAGCACAATCTGCTTAGGACTTCCAAAGCTGCAGTAGCAGTGGAACAACAACTATTACTGCCATTTTGTTAAACTTGTGAAATGCATCATAAAATTTTATACCTCAGATAGAAATATATGTGAAAATGTACATTATTATTTACACAGATCAACAGAAGGTACCTTTATTAACATTTACTTGTCCATCTCTGCCACATGCTGTTGGTTTTTTATCAGAATCTGCCTGAACTTCCCTTATCAGTTCTTGTAAGCTCCGAGTATGAGTTTGTAATTTCTTTGTATCCTTCTTCAAGGGCAATAATCTCTTTATGCTCTTAGGTAAATGAGCCTCCGATTTTCTCTGACCTGAACAATTGTTGGAAGCTGATTTATGATCTCTTTCAATGGGTGATGATTTGTGAAAAGTGATTTCTAGTTCAGAAGTAGAGGAGTACTTTTCTGGTGCAATCAATAAGCCAAGCCCTTGTGTACACTGAGAATGTGAAAGATGTGACTGTGGTAATATACAGTTCTCAGTACTTTCACTGTTATGAGTTACTGGGCCTGGTATTGATGAAGTGTCTGTCATTAGACCTGGATAGTCAGCAGTGGTGCTTGATAAGACACTACTACCAGGAGAAACTGTCACTTGAGACTGGGAATATGAGATTTCTGTAATCTTTGGGATGAGTTCCACAACATCTGGGATGGCAGAACCTGCTGCAGTATAACAGGAAGTCAGAGTGTGATTTGACTCCTCATTCTGTGACACCGTATTCATTATAGGTGAATGATTATTTAAATGATCAACTTGCAGTAACTGATATGTAGTATCCCTTGCACTACATGAAGAATTAAAATTACCAAGTAAGGCAGCCCAAGAATATGGTGAATCTGGGTGCTGTAGAATGGGCTGTTCTGTGAAAATTGGATTATAAAAATTATTACAATCATAAGAATGTCCTAGTGAATGGCTTGACACAGATGAAGTGCCAAATGGTACTTGCACAGTGAAATCAGCCAGTGAATTAGAATCCAATTCCACTGGTATTGCACCGTTATACTGATTAGTCATTTGTGAAATTGGCAAACTGGTTTGAGGTAGATTATGAAACTGTATGTGCTCTGCATAGCATGAAGTACACTGACAAAAGGATGGCTGATGTGGGGAGGAAAGGGGGCATGTCATTGGTCTCATAAATACATGAGGTTCTGATGAGCTACCATGAGGCCATGTGTTCCTAGAAATGTCAAGGTGCTGACTAAATACCCGATACGCTGCTGAATGATGATGTCCATGTGGAGTTTTAACATTCTCACTTGGTACTGAAGTAACAAATGATTCACTTGATGACGGCAGGGGTGCTGATATAGTTGACATTGTGACAGGTGACAATGAAATTGAGAATGTATTGATCATTTCAGTTTTTGATAAGTCATGACTGACTTGTGCTGGCTTCTTATCCTCAAACTCTGCATACAGAAAAAAGAAATATAAACAGCCACTGTATGGAAAGTGAGCAAATGTATCTACAATTACTTATATATGAAGTGTTTTATTTGTTTAATTTTTATCTCACATACAAGCTGACATATATTTATTTAACAGTTAGCTCACATATTTTAAAGCAAGGTTGAGAATTGGAAGATGAAATGGTGAACATGGACATAATCTGCCTGAATGAATGTAGACCCACCAGGATAGTAAGCTGAAAAAATGCCTGAATGAAGGTAGACCCACCAGGGTAGTAAGCTGAAAAAATGATAAACACAGTATGACTGACTTAGATTTGACAGCAAAAGTCTTTGCATTAAATTGTTACTAGGATAGTTCAGGACACTATGACAATGATCACTGTCCTTGTATTGTTTTAGTTAAAGAGGACTGCCAAGAAAAAAAGAACAAAAACTCACATCTCCAAACTGGATACAGTATGACTAGACATATTCTGAAAAATGAGGGGGAAAAAAAGGCATCAGGAGTTAGCAGGAAATGTCATGAACAGCCACTGTAGTATAATGAGTTATGCACAGAAGACGGACAATAAAAATTTGAAAAAAAAAAGCAATGCAGTCTAACAAAAGGATTTACGCCTAAATGATCTGAAATAGATAGCCTGAAACAGCTTGGAGAAAGGGATGAACTCTGCTAATGGCATCCTGGTATACTGACAAAGCAAAGACCAATTCAAGATGTTCAAATAATGCAAAAGGAATTAGACTACACACAAACCTGGTACTGTGTCTCCAGGACAATGACTAACACTTCAAAAGCAATAATGACACTAAATAAGGTGAAAATGATAACAACAAACCAGTGCCTGTAATAAAACTCTACTTCTTCTTCTTCAGCTTTCCAAGCCATTAAGGCTCACTGCTGCAGATAGAGTTCGTCTCCATTCCTCTCTATTCCAAATCTTCTCTCTCCAGTTGGTGACACCAATTTCTTTTATATCCTCTTCTATGTTATCTTTCCACTTTTGTCTTGGTCTACCCTTAGGTCTTGTTTCCTTCATCTCTTGTGCATACTTAATTTTCATTTGTTGTACTCATGTTTCTGATCCATACATGATGGCTGGACTTATTATAGTTTTGTAGATTGTTATTTTGGTGTTTTGGGACAGGATTCTGGATTTCAACAGGTTTTGCAATTGATATCAAAATGTTAATGACTAGTAAATGTCAAACAATGTGTCCTGGCTGGTGGCCTAATCCTGCAATTTATATGAGAAAGCTTAATGCATATTGTGTAGTATAAAATATAAAGACACCGATAGACTGGAAAAGGTATCTAGTCAATTTGCCAATATAAAGGGGTGCTGAAAAGTTATGTCTGACAAATAAAGGAATATTCAAGACTAGAGCTATGAAATTTGCAAGATATTCCACATTTTCACCCAGAACTTACTTGGCACATCATTTCTCAAATTTCTTTAATATTTCTTTAAAAAAAAAAAAAAATCCTATATCTGGTCACCAAAATACTGCTCTCTGTTACTGCCATCAACTCTGAATCATTCCTCCCTTTCAAAAACTTCTTAAGACTCTAAATTCTTCAAAACATCCATTGTCCTGTGAGCAGGCACATTGTCCTGCAAAATGAGAACACCTTTCTGCAGTTTCCCTTCACTATTTTTCTTTCAGTTCATCTTTTAATTAGCACAGCAAGTTAGAATATCATTCTGTTTGGCCCTTCAGAAGATAGTCAATCATCAAAATACCTTTCTTATCTCAACAAACAAACAAAAAATACTGCAGCCATGACTTTTGGATCTTGAATTCTTCAGCTGTGGAGAACCTAAATGCCACCACTGCAAAGACTCTCAGGATCATTGTGGTGTAGCCATGTTTCATCAACAGTGATGAGTTGTTCCAAAGAGTTATTGCTATAGTGCTCAAAATGCTGCAAAATTAACTTGGAGATGTTCACTCAGTTTTGTTTCTCATCAGCATTCAAACATTTTGGCACCCACTTGGCTGACAGTTTCTGCATACCCAAATAGGTTCTTGAATCCAACAATGCATTATTGTAGATTTTCATTAAATGGCAACATCAATATCAATTTTTTTCTTCTGAACATTACAATATATTTTTTTTTAAAAATCCACCTTTCTGTTCATACATAAGCCACCTGTTTATCAATCTGAAATGAAAATTGTATTACTTTCCTGCACGAATCCAAACATTATCTAATGACAAATGTGTTCTCACTTTCTCTTAGTTTCAAGCCTTGATTAACAGGTTTTACATCTGGGTCCTCTTCTTGTTCTCTCTGTTTCTGGGTTTGTTCCTGTATGTGATTCCTACACTCCTGCTGTTGTTCTGTCTTTTTTTCTATCTGAATATCCTCATTGGTGGTGTTAATCTGAAATAATGTGCTCACTGTTTTTTGTCTACCATTTTCTGACATAGTGGAAATGTTTCCTGCATTTTCAACATTCTCAGTCTTTCTGAAAATCTGAGCTGACTCCACAGTCATACTATCACCTGCATCTGAAACATTGAAATAAAAAATAATGTATGCTAATATTACAATATACTCTGAAATTATAATGCAAAGTTCTTCAGACAATGACATGTGCATGAGGCATTCTTCATTAGGAGGTTCAAGAGCATATGACCAGCTAAACAGATGAAGAATTAAGGATGATGCTGATGAAGTTAGAAGATCTAAACTAAAAATCTATTATGGCCTATTTAATAATTATTATTATTTAAAATTAAAATCATATATCCCTTCTGTATAAGTTTTTTTTAAAGATTATATATTGTGACATCAGTTATCAGATACCATATGAGGAGACACCTTCACGTCATGAGCAGATGAAAATGCTGTACAGGAACAAATATCAATGATCATGCTTTGGATTTGAGGCTTGCAATGAAATTATGCAATCTATGATTTCATTAATTTTATTTGCAGCAAAAATGCCTGAATTGATAGTGAGATCACTTCTGAGACTAACAGTCATAGGTTCTGCCTCAGGCTGTTTCTGCTTTCATTCAACAATGTTTTCACTACAATGTCCATGAAGCCTTCAACCGTATCCAACTAGTGAGCTGCAAAGAAGTATTCAGGAAAAAGCCTGTTACTCCATCTGACAGAGTTAAGTTAGTACTGCCTTTCCACCCGCATGGTCAGATGGTTAAGAAAATTCTTTATCGTCATCTGCCGATAATCCAACTTGACTCCGACACTCGCGACATTATCTCGCTATTGGCATACAAACGTGAGCCAAACCTTAAGGACATCCTCGTCCACAGCCACCTGAAGCAGAGCCTTACATATGCTGGCACCAGAAAATGTAACCGCCCCCGCTGCGTTACCTGCCCTGTAGTCTGGGAAACGAAAACAATCACCTTTCCCAAAACTATCCTCACCCTTCATGAGGGATTCACATGCGAGTCCCGTAATGTGATATATGTCATCGTTTGCAAAAGATGCAGGATAACATATATTGGTGAGACTGGCCTCAGATTAGGGGACCGCATGCAAAAACATCTGTATGACATCACCCAGCATGCTTCGAAACCAGTCCCAAATCATTTCAATGGCCCCAACCACAGAGACAAATCTGACTTTCTGGTTACAGCCATCAAACAATGTCACGCAGATGACACAAGCTGCCTGGCACTTGAGAACTGCTGCATTCAAAATTATGGGACACTGGAACCACATGGGTTAAACTCGCTGTTTAGTTACACGTAACATTCTCTTCAATCATTACAGTACCTCTCCACAAAGTCCACACCTTCTTACTTTTCAAACTTCCTCACAGCATCACTCTGCAACCCCTCTTCCCCAATCATCTGTTTCAACTTCTCCTAGCTAGGTCAATATTGCATCACACTCTCTCTCTCTCCCTTCCCCGATTCCCCATCCACCACCCCCAGTTACAACCCACCGACCACATGTCACAGGTCTCTATTTAAAGTCTCCATGTTCTACTAAATCCATTCCTGCCACACACCGCCGGACAAGCCACACCTTACAATTTACAGCTAAGTACTCTTTAGAAAAAAAATTTTTTTTTTTAAATTTATTTATTTATTTTTAAAAAATTATTTTAAATAGCATTAATGTGAATCCATACTTTATCTCCTCTCTCTACTTCTTCGTCCTGTATGTTTTTGTATGATTAAGGCTCACGCCGAAACGTCACAACTTTGTAATCGTTAAGTAATAAAGCTGCTCCTACTTTTTCCTGTTTTATACATACTGCAATGTCCATGGGCTGTACAGAGATTCTTCACTACAAAAAGTAATGGAAAAACTAATTATGTCAATCCGTAAGAACAGTGAAGACCAAAACCTCTATCTTAAAGTGAAGAAAACTAAATTGATGACAAATGACAAAACAAATAAGGCAGTTAAAATATATATATATATATCAATAAGAAAAAATTGGAAGCGGTGGAGAGTTTTGAATATCTTGGATCATTACTAACTAATAAAGGAGATACAATGAGACATATGAAAAGAAGGACATATATCGATTTTCAAAAAATAAAACAACAAAGAGGAATATAAATCTTTAACAAAACAAGTATGAAGAAGCATAATAAAAGACAAAAAAACAATACATACAAGATTGTTGTGAACGAATAGAAGGATATCAGAAGTGTGGAAGAGATAGTGAAATGTTTAAAGAAATGAAGACATTGACAAGAAATGTCACACCTAAGCTAAATATAGTTTGTGACAAGAGGGGAAATACCTTGACACAGACAGAGGAAATTCTAGAAAGATGGAAGGAATACTGCAGAGGAATGTATGAAACAACCCACTGTGAAAGCAGAAATCACCAGTGTGAATTATTATTGGAGGAGAAAGAACCTGAACTGACAATAAAAGAAGTTTTATGGGCAATAAAGAATCTGAAAAATGGTAAATCACCAGGATGTGATGAGATAACAGCTGAATTTATTCATGCAGGGGGAAAGTAATTTGCAACAATCTATCATGTACTATGTAAATATACTATGTCTATACTATGTAAAAAGATATGGCATTCAGGTATTTGGCCAAAAGAATGGAAAAGAACTGTATTCATATCACTCCCAAAAAAAAGGTAACCTGAAATTATGCACAAACTACAGTCATGCCAGTAAAATTCTGTTAAAAATCATAATGGGTAGACTTTGTAAGAAAATAGAAGAAGTAGTCAATTTGGTATAAGCTGGTTTCAGGCAAGGAAGAGGATCAAGAGATTATATACTCAATATAATATTAATAATAGAGAAATGCAGAGAGTTTAATGTTAATCTATATTTATCCTTTATAAACTACTCAAAGGCATTTGATTGTGTACAACACCAGAAACTTTGGGAAATGTGGAAAAAATGGGATTTCCAACACTTTTGATACAATTAACATCATTGCTGTATCAAGAAAAACAAGCAGCAGTATGAATAAGTGGTGAAACAACAACTTGGTTTGACATAAAACAAGGGGTCCATCAGGGGTGCATACTGTCGCCTTACTTATTTAACTTGTATATTGAAAATATAATGAGAGATGTTAGAAAAGATGTAGACAAAGAATATTATGATGCCATAATAATTGGAGGTTATAAAATACCAGAGATTAGATATGCTGATGACACAGTATTACTGTCCACAACACAAAAAGGAATGGAAAAACTAATTATGTCACTCTGTAAGAACAGCGAAGAGCAAAACATCTATCTTAATGCAAAGAAAACTAAACTGATGACAACTGACAAAACAAATAAGGCAGCTGATATATTATGTATCAGCGAGGAAAAACTGGAAGAAGAAGAGAGTTTTGAATATCCTGGATCACTACTAACTAATAATGAAGATACATTGAGGGAAATTAAAAGGACATCTATTGCTCTTCAGAAAGTAAAACAACTAAAGAATCTGTAGAGAGGAACAGACACAATCACAAAAATAAGATTTTTAAGGGCATGCATCTTTCCCATTGCAACATATGCCTGTGAGACCTGGACACTTAACAAAACAGCTGAGAAACACATAAATGCCTTTGAATGTAAATGCTACAGAAGAGTTCTTCAAATATCATGGACAAAAAAAGAACAAATATATCCATACTACAAGAACTTAATATTGAAGAAGGCTGGCTAGTAAAGAGGATTAAAGAGAGAAAACTTAAATATTTTGGACACAATAAACATCATGATAATCTAGAGAAGACCATCTTGGAAGGGTACATAATGGGAAAAAGAAAGAGAGGAAGACCAATGTGAAGATGGCTGCAAGATATCACTGATGATCAGCAAATGAATGCATCAGCAGCAGGCCACCTTGCTCACAACCGAGAGGCCTACAGGAGTGCTGTTAGAGGCAAAGTTCTGCAAGGGACATACAAATGAATGAATGAATGAAAACAACTAAAGAAGCTGTGAAGAGGAACAGACAGATCTACAAAAATAAGATTTTTATGGGCATGCCTCTTTTCCATTGCAACATATGCCTGTGAGACCTGGACATTTAACAAAACAGCTGAGAAACATGCCTTTGAATGTATATGCTACAGAAGAGTTCTTCAAATATCATGGACACAAAAAAAGAACAAATATATCCATACTACAAGAACTTAATATTGAAGAAGGTTTGGTAGTAAGGAAGATTAAACAGAAAACTTAAATATTTTGGACATATTAAATGTCATGAGAATTTAGAGAAGACAGTCTTGGAGGGGTATATAATGGGAAAAAAAAAAGAGAAGAAGACCAAGGCGAAGATTGCTGCAAGACATCGTTGATGATCTGCAAATGGATGCATCAGAAGCAGGGCATCTTGGTCACAACCGAATGGACATATCTTGCTTACAACTGAGAGGCCTACAGGAGAGCTGTTAGGGAGGCAAAGTTCTGCAAGGGACATGCAAATGACTGACTGACTGACTATTTATTCTTCCTCTCTACACATAATGTGAATAAGTAAGCAAACAAAGGAGGAAAAAGAAAACAGATGCTGGTGTCTCAGCTTGTAAGAATACTCTCTCTCTCTCTGAACCTTAAGTGCCCAGGGCACATGGGGCTTCCGCAAGGGTTTTCCACAAATGCTGTAAGAATACTACTAAATAGAATAAGTGAATATTACTGAAAAATGTTCAAATGTTAAAGGATTATCAATGCTGCATGTAGATCAACACCATAAAAGGTTCAATCTCTTCCTGTGAAGGAAGATCTCAGTGGAATGCACATACTATGTAAAACCAACAAGAGCCCTTTATAAGTGGGAGGTTACTGACAGGATTCAACCCTACACTGACTCAGAGACTGTCTCTCTATCAATATAGCCAATCCTGCAGACAGAAAAAACTTTGGCACTTTATGTGATAAAATAACAGTAAATCCAGTAATGATTATAATGAAATAATTACCTAAAATTGAGATGAGTTGTATGGTGACATCAGTCAAAACTTGTGATGCTTTATCAAGGCTTTGAAGAATTTCATGGTACATCTCAGAGCTGCTCATGACCTCTTGCTCTTGATTAAGCATTTTATTGCTTCTTGCCACAACCTGACCAAGCAGAAAATAGATTTGTAAAATATCCTTGTTTTTTAAAACAGAACCTCCCCCAGAGAATTTTTTTTTAATGAATCTTTACTAGATGTGAAATCAGCAATAGCAAAGCATTCAGTACCATATGGAAAAAGCTGTCCAGTTTCTAGACTGCCTTGAGTTAGAACAAAAGATCCCAGTCTTATGGCACAATCTATGTCCAAAATAAGGTACTTTTTAAAGAGACCCATTTCAACCTCGCACATACTGGTGTGCAGGTGCATGTATGTATCTCCTTCACTCTCTCCACGATAGACCTCATATCTGATGTGATGGAAAGGTCACATTTTGGAAATGAGCTTGACAGAAATGGTTTGACATTCTGATAATGAGCAAAAGAAATGAGT
Source organism: Achatina immaculata (assembly GCA_009760885.1). Lineage (NCBI taxonomy): Eukaryota > Metazoa > Mollusca > Gastropoda > Stylommatophora > Achatinidae > Lissachatina > Lissachatina immaculata. The sequence continues at coordinate 1,931,256 of CM019704.1, forward strand.
TTGGTCAGGAAATACTAATATATATTCTTCTTCTTCTACAGTATGTCTCTGGAGCTGTGAGCAAGATGTTCTTTGAATTGATGTGGTGAAGGTACTGAAGTAGAGCATTGTGTCAGAATGGGAGCAGGTTATGGCCACTTTTTTTTTTCAGTCCCATAGCAGAGCTAAAATGCTGGGATTGAACATTACTTCTTTAGCACCCTCCACCACCATGGGGACTGTAGTGATTCCTGCCCATTTAGTCAAGCTAGGCCTGCTGCTGGAAGTACCAACAGAGAAGTGGAACTTGGTCATCTATGGTTCATCAACCCCGATGCTAGCATGTCAGCTATGGGTCACAGACTACCAAATTGGACAGCATCTTTGCCCTCAAATGATATACATTCATCATCATCATTAAGTGCCATGCCGGATGGCATTGGCTATTATGCTTCTCCAAAGCACACGATCCTTCATGCAGACCATCAGCTCAGTTGGTGATCTCCTCTCATACCATCTCGTCAGACTGTCCAGTATCATTTCTCTTTGTCTTCCTCTGTTTTTCCTGTTGTTATAATATTTTCAATGCCTCTTCTTCTCATTACATGTCCTATGAAAGTACATTGTCTCTTTCTCATTTTTTTGGACAAGAATTTTTTTGTCTCTCCAGCTCCTCTCATACATTCTTCATTAGTTATTTTTGCTGTCCAGCTTTTGCAACATTCTTCTAATAAACCACATTTCTGCTGCTTCCAATGATTTTTGTGCAGACTTGCCTATTGTCCATGGTTCACTTCCATATAACAAGATAAGTTCAATATAGCAGTTTAGGACTCATTTTCTAACATTCATTGATAAGGATGTGTTGCATAATATGTTTCTCATTCTCTGAAATGCAGTCTTTGCTTGGCCTATTCTGTTCCTAATTTCTGTTTTGTATTTCCCATCTGAAGTTATTACTGCTCCAAGGTATTTGAATTTCTGCACCTGCTTTAGAATAGTTCTGTTTAATTTTATACTGCATGCTGGTGGATTCTGTTTCTTAGATATAACTTCTTCTTCTTCTTCGTTCGCTTCTACCACCAAAACCGCACTGTGATCCTACTGAATTCACGCCTGTGGTCCTTGTTAGGTCCCGTGGTCCCCTGTGTGGTCCCCAAAAAGACCACACGAGATCCACGAGAGGACCACAAGGGGTTCAGAGTATCACAGGGCTTTAGCCTGTATTCTTGGTGGGTCTCGGAAGCGGGATTGCGTGACACTGTGGTTTTCATTGCATCAGTTTAGTCTAGGGTTGGACTTTCTCACCGGAAGACCTCGACGTGTTTAGGATATCAGTGCATCCCCGCTGGGTGAGAGGCGGTAGCCCACCCAGGCCAGAGTTGGACTTTCTCACGGGAAAACCTCGACGTGTTTTGAGATACCCGTGTATCACCGCCGGGTGAGAGGTGGTTGCCCATCCAGTCCAGAGTTGGACTTTCTCACCGGAAAACCTCAGCGTGATTAGGATACGCAAACATCCCCGCCGGGTGAGAGGTGATTGCCTATCTAGACTTCCCTGGTCCAGTGTCTCCGACTTCAGCATTTTGCGGTCGTGGCCCGCTACCCTTCCTAGTTGTGACCAGGATGGAGCTTTTGTCCAGGAGGACGAATCCTCGCCAGTAGTGACTTCTACCCCTGGGTTGAGCCAGTTTAGGCATTATCCCAGTATGGGCGTGTTTGGGACGAGACCGACCTCTAGAGCAGAGGTACTGTGACATGCATAGCCTTCAAGATTCACCCCTGGTATGAGCCGGTTTAGGCACAATTCACCAGTATGGGTGTATATCAGGCGTTATCGACCTCTAGAGCGGAGGTGGCATGACATGTCTAGCCATCAAGTTCCACCCCTGGTGTGTGCCGGTTTAGGCATATTTCACCAGTGTAGGTGTATTTCGGACGTGGCCGGCCTCTAGAGGCAGAGGTGCCGTGGTATAGCTCTCGTAGCGATACTACTGGACATACCGGTTAAACTTCACTTTCCACCACCTTTTCCCATTGGCGCCGCACAGCAACCTTTATTTCTTTTCCGCATTTCTTCCTTGACCGGGAGGAGCTTCACTCCACGCGCGGCATTTGAAGAGTCTCGCCAGCAGTGCCTTAACCTCTGGGACAAGCCGGTTCATGCATTTCACCCGATATGACTGCACTCAGGACGTGCAAGACCTCCAGACCAGAGGAGCCGTGATTTGACTGTTTGCTTCGCTTTATCCTTTCTACCACCTTTTCCGCAGTGATGCTGCGCAGCAACCTCATTTGCAAATTTCTTCATTGGCCGGGAGGAGCACCGCTCCACGCACGGCAGCTGAAAATCTCGCCAACAGCAGCAGATGAGCTACCAAACGTGCCACTCATCTACCCTAAGTAACTGGTTTTCAGGCGCCAGATATTCGCCCTCGCCCTTTCTCCTGTCAGTTTAAACAGTTCTGCCACCGGAAGGCCAGGAGCTGGACTTGACTGCCAGAGGCTGTTTGAGGCACATTTGCAGTCCTTAGAACCTTAGATATAACAATAGTCTCTGTCTTTTTAATGTTTAAAGTAAGGCCTTTCTGTTCACTTCCTTTAGTGACTTTATCCAAGAGATTTTGCAGGTCTTGTTCTCAGCTATCAGTACTGTGTCATCAGCATACTGCAGGTTGTTAATATTGTATCCTCCAATTTTTATGCCTGGTTCTGTGATGATCATTCTTAGAATATTCTTGCTGTACAGAGAAAAAAGCTCTGGAGATAGTACACATCCTTGTCGCACCCCTTGTTTTTTAGGTTGCTATTTTCCAGTTTTATTTTCAACTCGAATTGCTGCTTCTTGCTGCCAGTATAGATGTTTTACAACCCTCAGGTCTTTGCAATCTATATTGATGTCTTCAAGCATTTTAATAATTTCACTATGTTTCACCTTGTCAAATGCCTTGGTGTAATCAATGAAGCATAAGTAGATATCTTTCTGTACTTCTAAAGCTCTTTCTGTTAGTGTTCATAAAGCATAAATGGCATTGTGTGTTCCCTTTCCTTCAACAAATCCAAACTGTTCATCTGCAATTTCTATTTTTATCTCTTTCTTTGTTCTTCTCATAATAATTCTCAGAAGTAAATTTGTTATGTGACATGAGAAGCTGATAGTCCGGTGGTCATCACATTCCTTTGCACCTGATTTCTTTGGTAGTGCTATAAACGTGGAGTTAAGCAGGTCATTGGGCATATCACCACTGTTGTAAATGTCATTCAGTAACTTAGTTATTATTTTTATTCCTATCTCCTCTAGTGCCTCTATTTCTTCTATTGTTATATTATGAGGCCCAGTTGTTTTTCCTTTCTTCATGTGTTTGATGGCATCTATGATTTCACCTTCAAGTACTGGTGGTCCATCACAGTTTTCAGTATCTGTTGCTAATTCTGGTCTTTCTCCTCCATATAGCTCACCGATGTACTCTGTCCACAATGTCTTCCTTTCCCATTAACATTTTACCTTCATTCGATTTCACTCATTATTTTGTCTTCCTGGCTGTGAGTTCACTAATTTGTTTGAGCATGTTTTTGTTGTCTTTATTATGGGAGTCCTCTTTTTGTCTGCACTGTTCATTAAACCACACTTCCTTTGCTTCTCTGCATTTGCGTCTTATTTCTTTATTTATCTTGCTATATTTTTCTTGGTCATTTTTACTCCTCCTCTTCTTGTCCATCAGTCCTAAGATGTCTGTCATCCATTTATTTTTATGGGCTTCTTTTTTCAGTGGTGTTATCTCGTGAACAGTTTGGTGGATAGAATCTCTTAACATTGCCCATTGTTCATCTATACTATTTATCTTTGCTACTGCATTGTATCTATTTGTTATAATAACTCTGTATTGTTGTCGCAGTTCTTGGTCATTTTTAAGGAGTTCTGTATTCAGTTTGATGTTTCTCACTTTTCTGCATGCTTTCTTTAGCTTTATTCTAATTCAAATTTTTCCACTTTCAAAGAAGTAATCATTGATAGTCATTATAACCAACTTTTTGGTACTGCAAACATCTTGGGCATATGAAAATATATGGTGAATATTGTCATCATCTTGTCTACTTCTCTTGCAGGTTTGATTGAACTAAAAGTCTCAGTATTTATTAGTTCATTAATCCTCATATTTTATAAAAAATGTTGAAATATGGTACTGATACTACTGTAGGATTAGCAACTGAAAAGAGAAAAAAAAAAAATGTTTCATTCCAAATGTTATGAAACTTTCATACAGTTATGTTCTTATTTGTTTTGATAGTGACAACAAACAGTGAGGAATTCCTATGTCCTCTCTTCAGTTAAGCTTCTTACCTGGGACAAATAATCATCTATAATTTCCTTAATGTCCTCTTTCTGTTTGGTTAGTACAGCAAATTTCATGTGGATAGCCTGCTGCAGCTGCTGTAGACGATGCTGACTTTGATTCATTATATAAAATAAGATATCACCTGTAAAGTTAAACATGACATTTAACAATGTTTTAATATAACCAACTTTTGTTAACTACCACTTTATAAGGATTACTTCAAATTTTTTTTCAGAGAAACTGTGAAATTATTTCAATCCCATCAAATTCTTGTCATATATAATTCCTTTCCAGATGATCTAGGTCAAGATCTGAGACATTATGTACTAATTATGAAGCAAATGAAACTCTCTCTCTCTCTGAACCTCAAGTACTCAGGGCACATGAAGCTTCTGCAAGGGGTTTCCACAAATGCCTGTCCTTTGCTTTTTTTTCCGCTCCTGCCCAGATGAGCCCTCTATTGCTCAACATCCTTTCTGTTGTTGTTCTCCATCTCTCCCTTACTTCTGTTCCCCTGTGGTGTCCATCTTAGTGCTATTTTTAGTAGTGAGTTGTCAGTCATTCGGAGCACATGTCCAACCATCGCCAGCGTCTTTCCTCAATAATTGCTGTCAGTGGCTTCATTTGCATTTCTGCCAACATGATGTTATTTCTTATGGTGTTTGGCCAGAATAGTCTTCTAATTCTTCATAAACATTTAGTCTGGAAAGAATTCAGCTTGTTTTCTATTGTTTTGGTGATTTTCCAGCATTCGCTTCCACAGAGTAGTACTAGTATTACTCTTAAATATCCTGATTTTTATCCTCATGCTTAGTTTTTTAGATTTCCACATAGTCTGCAGCATTGCAAAAGCCTGGTTTGATCTAGAAAGTCTACTGTTGATGTCCTCTGTGCTGTCTCCATTTTCTACTACTCTACTGCCAAGATATACAAATTCGTTGACCTCCTCCACTAACTTGCTATCTATTCTGAGTACATCTCTGTTGTTCACATTTTGCTGCATTAACTTTGTCTTTCCTATGTTGATCTTTAATCCTATGTTGTTTACATTCTGAGTTAGCTTGTTTATTTTATCTTGCTTATATTTGTGGGTGCTTGATAGTAGACAAATGTCGTCAACAAATTCAAGGTCCTCCAGCACTGTGTCAAGGGTCTACTGTAATCCTCTGCGTTTGCCTGATGTTGTCTCCTTCATTAACCAGTCTACTGCCAAGATAAATAATGTTGGCAATAGTACACATCCCTGCTTCACTCCTGTTTGTACCCTAAAGCTGCTGGAGGTATATTCTCCGCAGATCACTTTGCACTGAAAACCCTCGTATAGGCCTTTGATGACATTCACTATCTTACAACTGTAACTAGTCATTGAAAAAAAAAGAACATGCACACTTGCTCAATCAAACACACACAAACACATGCAAACTGCTGAAGCATTATAACATACAATTAAAGAAATGCAAGCACATTTGTACATAGTAAAGGTTGAGATAATGAAATTTAGTAGTTAGTAGGATGTTTATTGTATCAATGCTATGTGCAAATTTTGGTTGTTTATCAGGTCCATTGGTTCTGTCTTTTTGTTCTTAAATCCATATACATTTACTTGTAAAGAGATTTATTAACTGTTACTAGCAGCTTGGCTGTCAAGTGGACAGGGGACCTTTCATGAATTAACATCTGAGTTCATATATTCTAGGTTGTATTACTGGCATCTTCATGCAGAATGCAAGTGCACTGCTAGAATTTTTTGTCAGCTCTTCATGAAAGACATACCCTGGGCTGAACAGGCCTATACCATCATCACATCCTGCACATCATATAATCACATCCCCCCCCCCCTTATCACTTGTCACCTTCCTAGTTATGATGAGGTAAGACTCATGAGACACTATGCAGGAAGCTCTCTACTGTAGAGAATAATAACACAACTCTTTCAGATCATCAGAGGAAGCCTTTCAGACAAGTGTTTTGGCCCTATTAAACTCCTGACATTCTTGGGGGGGGGGGGGGGGGGGTCCTTCGGGGTCATTACTCCAGAGGTCTTGTGAGTTTACTTTTTTTTTCTGTCCTGGAATTAGGATCTTCCAATTGGCACTGACTATTGGTTGTGACAAATGAAGTTATTTAAGTTCTCAATGTTTGTTTTGCATGCTCCACAGCTAGCATGAGGCCTTTCTGCTGTTTCTGAAAGGCTTTTCACTGCCCTTGCTCTTGCTTGTCCCTTTATGCCCAGTTGCTTACATAGGTCATATGCTGATGTTGCTACAAATCCTCTCGTTCCCACTTCTACAGCTATCACTTTTGCCTTGACTCCTGTCCCCTGCCTTAGCTGCTTGACCAGATCATTGTACTTCTTACATTTAAATAAATCTGCTCCTCTATTCTGCAGTTGTCCAACATGAGCCATTTTACCACAAACCACATTGTTGGGAATATGTGGCATTTCTGCCCCTTTTTTTTTAAAACAAAGGATTGCTCTCCTGGATCTACTCTGTTTAGTGTGGTTCTGAACCATCATGGCACTTTAGGGAGGTTTTAGTTTTTAACCATGACTGCAGCATTCAAATATGAGAGGTCATAGTTTAGACTTGGGAGGAGTTCCTATATGCATGGGCCCATTACCCACCATGCCTCATATCATGTCCTCTGTCATAAGAACTTGGCCCCTCATTCTGATTTATACAGACAAAGCTGCCAGTTTGCTGAAATTCTTTCAAATTCAATAGAAAAATTCTTTAGCAATGTTGTTAAATAGTCAGTCAGTCATTTGCATGTCCTTTGCGGAACTTTGCCTTCCTAACAGCTCTCCTGTAAGCCTCTTGGTTGTAAGCAAGATGCCCTACTGCTGATGCATCCATTTGCAGATCATCAACGATGTCTTGCAACCATCTTCCTCTTTTTCTTGTTTTCATTACATATCCTTCCAAGACTGTCTTTTCTAGATTATCATGACGTTTAATGCGTCCAAAATATTTGCGTTTTCTTTGTTTTCTTTACTAGCCAGCCTTCTTCAATATTAAGTCTTGTAGTATGGATATATTTGTTCTTTTTTTGTGTCCATGATATTTGAAGAACTCTTCTGTATCATTTATATTCAAAGGCATTTATATGTTTCTAAGCTGTTTTGTTTCTGTGCTTTGGGGTACTGAGATAGCTCTTCTGTTTTGTGTCTAGAGTGCCATTGGGTACTACGGTAGTCCATGTTTGTTTCTTAAAAAAAATCGGTGTCACTTTTTAATTGTACACATTATATTTGCGCATGTTCAGTGACCTGTCATAGCTCTGTCCTACGCATGCCTAACAACCAGAAAAAATGTGTATGAGGGGAAGTATCAAATAATAAGTGATGAGATGAAAAGAATGGGGATACACATTTTGAGAATGGGTGTTTTGATGAAGAAATTTCAATATTTTGTGTGATCTCTGAGGCATACGGACATGCCCCACAATCAGACCACTGTTCTTGAATGTGCTCCAAGTAGATTTTGACCTATAAAATGGACTGAAGAAGTAGTAAGAAGGTTATTTCAGACATTATTATACTGAGTATGCTACATACTATGACACAATGAGATCGGATGAAGCTACAGTTAGGTCTAGACATTGCTGATGGTAAATATTGCACCTATATACCTACCCGATGGTAAGTAGAACACAATTATCAGCTAAAATCATCACACTACTACTTTTTTTTCATAAAAAACTCTTCATTCTTACTTTTACAGCTATTCTGATGCATAATACGTATACTTATAATGTGGAAATGCATGGAAATACTCTATTACATTCAATTTTACAACTGTACCCCCTATACAGATCAAGACCCGCGCTTTTATTTTGGCACAAACGGAATGTCCGTGTTTATTTTCTGTTGCACGGAAAGAGTGTCCATGTCTCACAGGTATATGTTGGAATGGGAAAGATGATTGCCCTTAAAAACCTTATTTTTGTGGTTTTGTCTGTTCCCCTTTGGAGATTCTTTAGTTGTTTTACTTTCTGAAGAGACGTCCTTTGAATTTCCCTCATTGTATCTCCATTATTAGTTAGTAGTGATCCAAGATATTCAAAACTCTCCACTTCTTCCAGTTTTTCCTCACTGATACATATTTCAGATGCCCTGTTTGTTTTGTCATCAATTTAGTTTTATTCGCATTAAGATAGATGTTTTGCTCTTCGCTGTTCTTACAGACTGACACAATTAGTTTTTCCATTATTTTTTGTGTTGTGGGCAGTAATACTGGGTCATCAGCATATCTAATCTCTGGTATTTCATAACCTCCAATTGTTATGGCATCATAATATTCTTTGTCTACATCTTTTCTAACATTTCTCATTATATTTTCAGTATACAAGTTAAATAAGTAAGGCGACAATATGCACCCCTGGCAGACCCCTTGTTTTATGTCAAACCAAGTTGTTGTTTCATCATTTATTCTTACTGCTGCTTTTTGGTCTAGATCCAGCAATGATGTTAACTGTATCAAAAGTGTTGGAAATCCCATTTTTTCCATTATTTCCCAAAGTTTCTGGTGTTGTACACAATCAAATGCTTTTGAGTAGTCTATAATGGATAAATATAGATTCACATTAAACTCTCTGCATTTCTCTATTATTAATCTTATATTGAATATATGATCTCTTGATCATCTTCCTTGCCTGAAACCAGCTTGGATCATATTGACTTATATTTTCTTACCAAGTCTACACATTATGATTTTTAATAGAACTTTACTGGCATGACTAATCTAATCAGGACAACAGTTCTGTAGTTTGTGCACAATTTCAAGTTACCCTTTTTGACAGTGGTATGAATACAGTTCTTCTCCATTCTTTTGGCCATATACCTGAATGCCATATCTTTTTACATAGTGCATGATAGATTGTTGCACATTCCTTTCCTCTTGCTTTCATAAATTCAGCTGTTATCTCATCACATCCTGGTGATTTACCATTTTTCAGATTCTTTATTGCCCATAAAACTTATATTGTCACTTCAGGTTCTTTCTCCTCCAATAATAGTTTACACTGTTGATTTCTGCTTTCACAGTGGGTTGTTTCATACATTCCTCTGCAGTATTCCTTCCATCTTTCTAGAATTTCCTCTGTCTCTGTCAAGGTATTCCCCATCTCATCAAAAATTACATTTAGCTTAGGTGTGACATTTCTCGTCACTGTCTTCATTTCTTTAAACATTTCACTATCTCTTCTACACTACTGATGTTACCTTACATATGCCGCCAATCATTTCTTCACTTCTATCACACGTTATCACCTTTTCGAGCGGCCACACTACTTATGATAACCGCAAACTACTTATCCCTTACTTTCATCCTCTCTTTTCAAAATACACAAGGCTTCATAGTGAATTGACAAAATCAGTCTAAATCTATATACGTATACTGACAGAAAAGAAAACAAAACAGAGAAATCAGAAAAGAAATAGAACGCACGCTGTCTGCTGTGCACTAAGGATGTATCAAGTAGTTTTTTACTCTCAACACTTGGCTTTGCTCCGAGTACAAATGGTTATCTTTAGCTGATGTTGTGAAAACTTGTGGGGGGGGGGGGAGTGTGTGAGTAAAATCAAACTTTAGACATTGTGAATTGTAAAATACTTACAAATAAAGACAAATATTGCTCACAATAGGTAATGTGCAGGTTCCTTGTTAATGTGTTAAGATTTAAAATCCTGCCGTTCATCTGCCAGTTGCGGGATATGAAAATTCACCTAAGTCTACTTTCACTTTCTTGGCACGTTTTCTTCTGTGCCAGGACTTTTTTGCATTTCATGCTGCATTCTGTCTCGAACCAAATTGATTTCCAGACGCACAATCAACGGAAATTCTTGTACAGCATGTTTTCTTGGTCTCTCAACTGCTGATGTTATATTTGATTATTGCACATAACAGCCACACCATTTATAAATTGTATTATTAAAAATGAAGCAGAAATCTAAAAGTAATATCACTTTAAAAATATTGCTTCCTGGGGAATTTCAAAATGAAGAGCAATCACGCTCTCCTGCTAATTGTTGAAAAAACACCACTGAGATGATATGTTGTGCTGTTAATTCTCGGCACTGCTAAACATTAATCTTTTAAAACACACAATGTGACAGAATAGAGTAGTGTCACATATGCATTGCAATTAACATGAAATTATCTAGAAAAAGAATACCATACTCCAATGATGACAGTACCAGCGCATGCATCAGCAAGAAGAGAGTGGCTGTGGAAAGCAACTACCAACGCTTTCGTGGCTTTTTGTATTGCATTGTCCACATAGTGTGCAAAGGACAATGAACGATCAAATGTGATCCCTAGATACCTCACGAAATGTGTTCTCTTAATTTCTTGACCTGACACTTCACAGTCGCAACTTCAGATAACTGAATAAAACACATGATGCCAGCTTTTTCTGTGTTTATCACAGCATTGTTATCCACACACCAGCTTGTTATCTGGTTCACACTGCTCTGCACCCTTGAGGCTAGTTCCTCTCTACACCTCCCATGCTTATATGTTAATATATCATCAGCATTGGTCAGTGTTCTCCCCACAACATTTTCAGATAGCAGGGCAATGCCTGTAGAATACCAATAGAATTCTGTGGCAGACAGACTTGCTGGACAGCAAAAATAAATGGCAGACTGACAATGGACAAGTAGGACATGGCTGTATTGGACAGACTGTAGGAGCATTGAGGAGCGGGAATGGAAGAATAATGTAGCAGTGAAAAGACTGTTGGAGCTGGGACAAATTAAAGATGTTAGCAGGAAATCCGAACTGTGTGGCATAAAACGCATTGTAAGCATCCAACATTTGACAGGAACTATTAGCAAACATACTCTTCAATGGATCCTGCGGCATGCGGCTGAGCATATATAGGGTTCTTCGAATGCGGTGAAGCTGGAGTCTGAATGTTAAACTTTGAATTTTGTCACAAAGAAACGGGATATTACGCATTACAAATTTATGCTATCACGTTGTAAGAAATATTTGGTCGATGCGAACTACTGATTCAAGATATTACTGTAACATATATGGTAAGATTTATGTACTGTCAGATGAGTAGGTAAAACTTTAAGTAATGGTTAATTAACTTCAAGTAGTAGTAATCATTCAGTGAGGTAGAGGAGACAGATATATACTCACTGAAAAAAGTAAGCGTGCAATGCTTTTAAAAGCATCATGAACATGCTCAGGTGATATCTGAAATAAAAGTTGGCACACATTATGCTTGATTATCCAATAACATATAAAATGATACCTTTCAGGCCAGTCACATGTCACACAAAAGTGAAAAAAAAAAACTCACCTAATGTAGCTTACCACCCCAAGAAAAGAAAATCAGGATTTCAATATCGTGTGTGTCCTCCTCGTGGAGTTATCACTGCTTGACACCGCCTTCTCATCGAACCAATGACAAGTTGTATCAATTGTTGAGGCATGTTATTCCATTCTTCTTGCAACACTTGGGCTAATTTTTTGCGGTTTCCTGGACGATTGTGTCGTCTTCGCAACCTGCGGTCCAGTTCATCCCAAATGTGCTCGATAGATGACAGGTCCGGTGAAACTGCTGGCCATGGCTGATGCTGTTGAAAGTGGTCTTGACCACACGTGGCGTGTAATGATTTCGTCCCTATATCGTAAACCTGTAAGGTTGCCATTGAGGAAGACGGTTTGTTCGGCCAGCATAGGAAATTCCTCTCCAAACTATTACACTGCCTCCTCTCCTCATATCCATCCTAGCGCACAGTTATTCACAAAGCGTTCTCCTCTTCGCTTGTATCTTCTTCTTCTTCGTTCGCATTGTCTGTCTATATCTGCAGTCCTGTCTCTTGGACTTCTTCTTCTTCTTCTTCGTTCGCTTCTACCACCAAAAACCGCACTGTGATCCTACTGAATTCACGCCTGTGGTCCTCGTTAGGTCCCGTGGTCCCCAAAAAGACCACACGAGATCCACGAGAGGACCACAAGGGGTTCAGAGTATCACAGGGCTTTAGCCTGTATTCTTGGTGGGTCTCGGAAGCGGGATTGCGTGACACTGTGGTTTTCATTGCATCAGTTTAGTCTAGGGTTGGACTTTCTCACCGGAAGACCTCGACGTGTTTAGGATATCAGTGCATCCCCGCTGGGTGAGAGGCGGTAGCCCACCCAGGCCAGAGTTGGACTTTCTCACGGGAAAACCTCGACGTGTTTTGAGATACCCGTGTATCACCGCCGGGTGAGAGGTGGTTGCCCATCCAGTCCAGAGTTGGACTTTCTCACCGGAAAACCTCAGCGTGATTAGGATACGCAAACATCCCCACCGGGTGAGAGGTGATTGCCTATCTAGACTTCCCTGGTCCAGTGTCTCCGACTTCAGCATTTTGCGGTCGTGGCCGCTACCCTTCCTAGTTGTGACCAGGATGGAGCTTTTGTCCAGGAGGACGAATCCTCGCCAGTAGTGACTTCTACCCTTGGGTTGAGCCGGTTTAGGCATTATCCCAGTATGGGCGTGTTTGGGACGAGACCGACCTCTAGAGCAGAGGTACTGTGACATGCATAGCCTTCAAGATTCACCCCTGGTATGAGCCCCAGTATGGGTGTATATCAGGCGTTACCGACCTCTAGAGCAGAGGTGGCATGACATGTCTAGCCATCAAGTTCCACCCCTGGTGTGTGCCGGTTTAGGCATATTTCACCAGTGTAGGTGTATTTCGGACGTGGCCGGCCTCTAGAGCAGAGGTGCCGTGGTATAGCTCTCGTAGCGATACTACTGGACATACCGGTTAAACTTCATTTTCCACCACCTTTTCCCATCGGTGCCGCACAGCAACCTTTATTTCTTTTCCGCATTTCTTCCTTGAGCTTCACTCCACGCGCGGCATTTGAAGAGTCTCGCCAGTAGTGTCTTAACCTCTGGGACAAGCCGGTTCATGCATTTCACCCGATATGACTGCACTCAGGACGTGCAAGACCTCCAGACCAGAGGTGCCGTGATTTGACTGTTTGCTTCGCTTTATCCTTTCTACCACCTTTTCCGCAGTGATGCTGCGCAGCAACCTCATTTGCAAATTTCTTCATTGGCCGGGAGGAGCACCGCTCCACACACGGCAGCTGAAGATCTCGCCAACAGCGTGTCTCTTGGACAAATTTCACTGTTTTTTTTGTAATTCATGTATGGAACCATAGAGCTTATCTTCTACAGTGGTTTCACTGGGTCAGTAATTATTTCTCAGTGTCTCATAGTTGGTGCAGTTTTGGAGGATATGTTCCACAGTTTGGGGCACCTGTGCACATGTACATAGATTAGTAGTACCAACCTTAAACTTTGTATACATATGACTTCGGAGTCGGCGCCTGTATCTAAAGCACGTCGATCATGGACTTACAGACAGAATCTGAACTCTTCAATGAATACCGTCCGTCTCCATTGATGATAGGGCTATGCCACGTGGTGCTTGGCCCAGGTCAAGCGGGTTTGTCTGTGGCGAACTGTCAGTACTGGTCTAACTGCAGGCCTATGAGATAAGAGATTTACATCTCTGAGTCTGTTCCGCATTGCCCTGCTCGATACACGTCTTAAACCCAGAATGTTGCTGGCAGTCCATGTTGCCTGGAGAAACCTGTTACGAAGGTGCATGAGGTGGATGTAGCGGTCTTGTGCAAGGGTGCTAACTCGTGGTCTACCGCTTTTATGACGGTCAGCAAGGGAACCATTTTGGTTAAAACGACTTTGAAGACGCGGTATTGTGTTTCTGTGAACATTAAAATGTTGAGATACTGCTGCTACTGTTGATCCAGCAATTAACATCCCAACAGCTATTTCTCGCTGATGTTCGTTCAATCTTGGCATGATGAAAAAAGATGTTTATGTTGGAATTCCACTACTCCTTTCTTCAACGATTACGTGAAGAGATCACTGAGAACAGAATTACACACTTGCCCTAATTTTTTCCGTGGTCAGTAACCACGTGATTTAAATGGAGTTGTGGTTATCTCCCATGAATAGTGCGATCAACTTCGTGCAGCACGAAGAAGAGGACAACACTTAGACAAAAGCCACTGACAGCAATTATTGAGGAAAGACGCTGGCGATGGTTGGGACATGTGCTCCGAATGACTAACTCACTACCAAAAATAGCATTAAGATGGACACCACAAGGGAACAGAAGTAAGGGTAGACCAAAAGAGACATGGAGAAGAACAACAGAAAGGATGTTGAGCAATAGAGGGCTCACCTGGGCAAGAGTAGAAAAAAAGGTAAAGGACAAGCTTTTATGGAAAACCCTTGCAGAAGCCCCATGTGCCCTGGGCACTTAAGGTTCAGAGAGAGAGAGAGAGAGAGAGAGAGAGAGAGAGAGAGAGAGAGAGAGAGAGAGAATAGATGAATTGTGGCATTCTTACAGCACACCCATAATTACAGCAGCTAAAACAAGTGCTGGACTGCAAACAACAAGTAGAAAAGCATGGGTATCAGATAACACATGAAAATACATACATGAAAGACGAGCAGCCAAATTAGCCATGTTGAATATAATGACATATTTTGGAAGAGATTTGGCAAAAACAACATACAGAGAACTAGACAACAGAGTAAAAAGTTCAGCTAGAAGGGATAAAAGAGAATGCATGGACAATATGGCAAAAGAATCAGAGAAGGCAGCAAAGACAGGAAACAGCACAACTTTATTTAACATACAAAAGAGGCTAACAGGTACTATTGCATCAAAAGAAAGACCAATCCTTAGCAAAACTGGCACATTATTAATATCAAGTAAAAACTAAAAGTAAAGATGGGCCGAACACTTGCATGAAATACACAATCGACCACATCCAAAAGAATTGATAGACCTTGAAACTGACTTACCATTCTCACAACTAAATGACAACCTATATGAAATTACATTGCATGAAATTGAAACAGAAGTGAATTTAATGGCTAACAACAAACCTGCAGGTGAAGTTGAAATAACAGTCAAAATGTTAAAAGCTATTTTAACATGAACCAACTACAGAGAATGTTTAATAAAGTTTGGAAAGAAGAACAAGTCCTCCCTAAACGGAAAAAAGGAATCACTGTTAAAACACCTAAAAAAGGCAGCATTAGCGATTGCAATAATTGGAGAAGAGTAACCTTATTATCAGTTGTGTCAAAAGTATTTTGCAAAGTTATTCAGAATATAATTCAAGATATAGTGGATGCTGCAATGTGAGAAGAAAAGGCAAGATTTCGAAAAGGGAGATGCTGTCTCGGTCAGATCTTTACTCTCATAATAATACTTGAAGAACATATTGAAAAGCAAAGAATTCTGAACTTCATAGACTTTAAAAGGCATTTGATAGCATACACAGAGAATCATTGTGGATAATTTTAAGAATATATGGAATACCATCTAAGATTGTCACATCATTAGAGACCTCTACAATGGATATGTTTGTGTAGCCAAAACAGAAGAAGGAACGAGTGAATGGTTACAGATTGAAACAGGCCTGAAACAATGATGTATATTATCTCCCTTGATTTTTGGTATTGACATAGGCATCATAATGAAAAAATGCTGCACAGGTGAAACGGGGATTGATTAGGTAAACGAGACCCAACTTGAAGATCTTGATTTTGCAGATGACATAACTCTTATTAGTGACAACGTTAAATTAATGCAAGTAAAAACAGATACACTGTCTTCAATGGCTAGTAAAATAAGACTTGTAATTAACAAGGATAAAACAAAAATAATGACACTTCTCATTAACGACGAAGGACAAATATACGTAGAAAGAATAGCGGCTGAAGAAGTAAACCATTTTGCATGTCTCGGCAGCTACATAGACCATAATGGTGACACTTGAAAGAAGTTAGAATTCGAATTGCAAAAGCAGCATTGACTTTCAAGAATCTTGAGAACATATGACATTCAAAGATTATAAGAATAAAAACCAATTTAAGATTATTCAATTCAAATGTAATATCCACCCTCATTTATGCACGAAAACAACTACAGAAACAGACAAAAAATTAGACTCTTTAAAAAACAAATGCCTAAGAAAAATGTCAAAAACAAATGCCTAAGGAAAATTCTAGGTATAAAGTGGAACGAATTCAAGACCAGCACAGAGATAAGACAGATGAAACAACAACCATCATGGGTGATCAGAAAAAGAAGATGGACATATGTCGGTCAAGTGACGAGAAGATACAATCAGAGGATCCCCAAATAAGTTATCAAATGGAACACAACAGGCCGAAGAAAAAGAGGTCGACCACCCGAAACTAGAGAGGACATTGTAAAGAGAGGCCAGCTTAGTGGGCATTACATCCCTTGATGAGATTGAAAAACTCGCCGAAGACAGGAAATCTTGGAAGGATACAATTAATAAGTAAAATAGTAAATTAAAGAATAAGTAAAATAGGAAATATTTTCTCTATGCGAATTACTAATTCAGGATATTGCCGTAACATATTGTCAGTTGAATAAGTAAACTTTTTGCAGGAATAGAGTTCTCCAAATATCGTGGACACAAAAAAGAACAATATATATATATACTACAAGAGCTTAATATTGAAGAAGGCTGGCTAGCAAAGAGAGAAAACTTAAATATTTTGGACACATTACATGATAATTTAGAGAAGACCGTATTGGAAGGGTACATAATGGGAAAAAAAGAGGAAGACCAAAACGAAGATGGCTGCAAGACATCGTTGACGATCTGCAAATGGATGCAGCAGCAGCAGGCCATCTTGCTCACAACCGAGGAGTGCTGTTTGGGAGTCAAAGTTCTGCAAGGGACATGCAAATGAATGAATGAGAGTAGTTAGGATTAGTACATAAATTTGACACATTCTTTATATATACGATAAAGAAAGCTAATAAGATGACTGGGTAGAACAAATGAGAGAAAACAAACACCTAATCACAGGGGGAACAACACATATTTCAGCCATAAATTACATATTATCTTTAGTCTATGTTAATTTTCGGGGTTCGTCCTACCCATTATGTTCTCTAACTGCTTTCTATAAGCCTAGTTTCCCAATAGGAAAGTAAACTTCATGTGCTTACCTGGCATATGAACTTGCAAAAGTAGATCCGGCAAAAGTTCTTATTGAGTATGGTCAAGAGATCAGCAGTGTGAGTTGCAACACATTTAGAATTTCAGAACAGGCGTCACGTAAGTTATTTCACTAATATTTACTGCTATTTTGTATTTTCAGACAATACTTAACAATTATAGTTTCAGAAAGATATGACTAATCCTGACACAGACAAGCGTGGTAGTTGTTACATTCGCAAGGGAGTGTAATCTATGAAGATGTGCAGACAATTTTTTTTGTTTTTAGTTATTTATTTATTTCTGGCAAACATATAATAATGGAAACATGTTCTTAAAACTTATTCCTTAAAGTCATTAGACTTTCCCACATCATTGGTACTAGATTCACGTTATATATACACACATTTGGTTCTGAGGCATGGGTTATGACCAAGACAATACAACAGAGGATACAATCATGAACTACCGCTTGAGGAGGATTTTAAACATTAAATGGCAGGACAAGATCAGGAACGAGGAGATCTGAGAACGGGCAGGACAAGAACCTATGAACCTACAAATTATGTATAGGACATGGAGGTGGATTGGCCACACACTGAGGAAACCCTACACCAACAAAGCAAGATAGGTACTGACATAGAATCTTCAAGGAAATAGAAAACGAGGAAGACTTAAGACTTATTTGGAGAAAAGAAACTATGACAGTGCTCAGAGACAAAGGCTACACATGGAAGGAAGCAGAGAATAATTTCAAGAACATGGAGAGCCTTTATCTGTGGCGTATGCTCTCAAGGGAGTGAAAGGTGATGACACACACGCACTCACGCGTGTGCGCGCACACACACACACACACCATCATTCATTTGCATGTCCCTTGCAGAACTTTGCCTCTCTAACAGCACTCCTGTAGGCCTCTTGGTTGTGACCAAGATGGCCTGCTTCTGATGCATCCATTTGCAGATCATCAATGATGTCTTGCAGCCATCTTCACCTTGGTCTTCCTCTTTTTCATGTTCTCATTATGTACCCTTCCAAGACGGTCTTCTTTAGATTATCATGACGTTTAATGTGTCCAAAATATTGAAGTTTTCTCTCTTTAATCCTCTTTACTAGCAAGCCTTCTTCAATATTAAGTTCTTGTAGTATGGATATATTTGTTCTTTTTTTTGTGTCCGTAATATTTGAAGAATTCTTCTGTATCATTTACATTCAAAGGCATTTATGTGTTTCTCACCGGTGTTGTTAAGTGTCCAGTTCTCACAGGCATATATTGCGATGGGAAAGATGCATGCCCTTAAAAATCTTATATTTGTAGTTCTGTCTGTTCCTCTCCACAGATTCTTTAGTTGTTTTACTTTCTAAAGAGCGATATATGTCCTTCTTTTAATTTTCCTCAATGTATCACCATTATTAGTTAGTAGTGATCCAAGATATTCAAAACTCTCCACTTCTTCCAGTTTTTCCTCGTTGATACATAATATATCAGCTGCCTTATTTGTTTTGTCAGTTGTCATCAATTTAGTTTTCTTTGCATTAAGATAGATGTTTTGCTCTTCGCTGTTCTTACAGACTGACATAATTAGTTTTTCCATTCCTTTTTGTGTTGTGGACAGTAATACTGTGTCATCAGCATATCTAATCTCTGGTATTTTATAACCTCCAATTATTATGGCATCATAATATTCTTTGTCTACATCTTTTCTAACATCTCTCATTATATTTTCAATATACAAGTTAAATAAGTAAGGCGATAGTATGCACCCCTGATGGACCCCTTGTTTTATGTCAAACCAAGTTGTTGTTTCACCACTTATTCATACTGCTGCTTGTTTTTCTTGATACAGCAATGATGTTAATTGTATCAAAAGTGTTGGAAATCCCATTTTTTCCACATTTCCCAAAGTTTCTGGTGTTGTACACAATCAAATGCCTTTGAGTAGTTTATAAAGGATAAATATAGATTAACATTAAACTCTCTGCATTTCTCTATTATTAATATTATATTGAGTATATAATCTCTTGATCCTCTTCCTTGCCTGAAACCAGCTTATACCAAATTGACTACTTCTTCTATTTTCTTACAAAGTCTACCCATTATGATTTTTAACAGAATTTTACTGGCATGACTGTAGTTTGTGCATAATTTCAGGTTACCTTTTTTTTGGGAGTGATATGAATACAGTTCTTTTCCATTCTTTTGGCCAAATACCTGAATGCCATATCTTTTTACATAGTATAGACATAGTATATTTACATAGTACATGATAGATTGTTGCAAATTACTTTCCCCCTGCATGAATAAATTCAGCTTTTATCTCATCACATCCTGGTGATTTACCATTTTTCAGATTCTTTATTGCCCATAAAACTTCTTTTATTGTCAGTTCGGGTTCTTTCTCCTCCAATAATAATTCACACTGGTGATTTCTGCTTTCACAGTCGGTTGTTTCATACATTCCTCTGCAGTATTCCTTCCATCTTTCTAGAATTTCCTCTGTCTGTGTCAAGGTATTTCCCCATCTTGTCACAAATTACATTTATCTTAGGTGTGACATTTCTCATCAATGTCTTCATTTCTTCAAACATTTCACTATCTCTTCCACACTTCTGATGTCCTTCTGTTCTTTCACAACAATCTTGTATGTATTGTTTTTTTGTCTTTTCGTATGTTTCTTCATACTTGTTTTGTTAAAGATTTATATTCCTCTTTGTTGTTGTATGTCATTGTGTCTTCATTTCTCTACATTGTTTTATCAGTTCTAGTGTGCCTGCTGTAATCTATCCATTCTTTTGTATTTACTGGAACCATGTCTTTAGCTGTTGTTATTAAGATATCTCTGGCCTGTGTAGCCAAATCATCTAGTGTCATCTCCTTCTGTACA
This sequence comes from Achatina immaculata, assembly GCA_009760885.1. Classification (NCBI taxonomy): domain Eukaryota; kingdom Metazoa; phylum Mollusca; class Gastropoda; order Stylommatophora; family Achatinidae; genus Lissachatina; species Lissachatina immaculata. The sequence continues at coordinate 1,951,494 of CM019704.1, forward strand.
GCCATCAATATCTTGAAATGGTTCTTCACTTCTGTATCGTATTGTTCTGGTATTTTTGTAAGATCAAAGCAGAGTGGTCTTGATCCCATAACTGTCTTTTTTATCTTTATCTTCATGTCTGCTATTAATAACTCATGGTCCGTGTCACAATCAGCACCTGGTAAAGTTTTTTGCTGATGTTATACTTGATCTCCACCTTCTTTTCACTAAAATATAATCTATTTGATTCTTCTTGGTTTTCCCCTCGGGTGTAAAGTCTTCTTTGATTTTGTTTAAAAAGTGTATTAGCAGTTAGTAGCTCATTTTCCATGCAAAAAGCCATTAGATTGTCATCAGCTTCATTTCTATGTCCTATGCTAAATTTCCCTAGAACATGTCCTTCATTTTCTGCTCTTTCTGTACCAATCTTTGCATTAAAATTCCCCATTATTAATACAATATCATTTTTCCGTACCTGGTCTACCATCATTTGCAGTGTATTATATAAAAGTCTTCTACTTCCTTTTCTTCTGCTGCTGATGTAGGTGCATATATCTGGATGATTGTTACATTTCTAGGAGTGCCATTAAGTCTGATAGTGAAGATTCTATCACTTACTGGATTGTAACCTAGTAATGCTTTTGATGTTGATTTGTCCAAGTAAAAAGCCACTCCATTCTTTCCTCCTAATTCTCCACCAGAGTATATAAAGATATTATCATTCTTACTCTTGAAGTGTCCTGATCCTTTCCATCAATGTTCACAGATTCTCAAAATGTGTATCCCCGTTCTTTTCATCTCGTCACTTATTATTTGATACTTTCCCTCATACATACTTCTCACATTCCATGTTCCTAATCTTATTTTTCTTTTTAGTTTGTTGCGTGGGTTTTCCTTAGTAACACCGTCAGGATTTTGTCCGTCATCACAATTACTAGTACTGACCTCTGTCTCACACTCTTCCCCAGTGTTAAAATTAAATCTATCTGGCCTGGGGGCCTCACCACCAGATCTGTTTCGTATTTGACTTTCCATATATATATATGGGATTCTGAAATGAGCAAACAACTTGGGAGTCATGTAGCAGTAATGAGAATATTATGAATGAAAGTTGGTTATGAAAAGAGTGTTATCAATACAATTACTGGAATCCATATTCTCAGTATGAAGAGGTCATTTGCATCTTATGTGACAAGCCCTAGAGTTGGAAAGTCTTGGATCATCACTGAAGAGAATTGTTACACAATGTCAATAAATTCAGTAAAAGGAACCATGGTTTGGTTATCACGAGTTTACAGATAGATATGGTATTTCATGGGACATACAGCAAAATATTCAAATTTTGATATCTGTGTTTATGAGGAGTGCCATGATTATCATTCCTGAAGATATGCTGAAATGAGAGCTGATAACAAATAGAATTGCTTTTGCACTGTAAACATGTAGGTATTGTGACAGTAGATGAAGACTGTGTGCACCATTTTCACCCATAAGGCAAGAGAATATCAATGGAGTTTCATCACAGAGGATTTCCTGTATTAAAACTTTCAACAAATAGTCATATCTTTTGTGTTCTGTGGCATTAAAGGTGTGATGCATTCATCCAACTTCTGTCTGAATCCAATTCCAAGGAATGAACACATCACTCAGCCAGAGAACAAAACAGGATATAATTAACTGCTGCATAATTTCATCCTTTCAGTAGTTTTCATATACTCTTATCAATAGTTGATAATAACCAGGTTGGATTGTCTACATATTATTCATCTTAGAACTTCAGTATTTTGTTTCTAATGTAAAAAATTTGCATCTGCAGGAAACATTTTGTAGAAAATTAAGAACTTGCCAGCATCATATATGAATATTTCTACAATTGAAGTGGTCTATCCAAAAGACATTGGTCTATATTGAGTCAAAACAGAAAGAGAAAATGCTAAACAAACATTACAGTGGTAAAGGTGAAATCTTAAGTCAGAATAATTCCTTTTTACTCCATCCTTATTCAGGATTTTTCACTGCTACAAACATTTTATATTTTATAGTTTGTGTAACTCAAATACTGCATTTGTGACTCAAATAGAAGACGACATCCACTCTACATTTATTTCTTGCCCAATACTACATAATACTTAAAAACAAGAAGTTATACTGTTCAAAAAAAGAAATGCAACACCACTGTAGTCATAATGGACGCCAAATTTCAAACTTGTATCAAAATTTTATTTTACGGAATTAATGTTTCAATCTTGGCATGAAGAAACTTTAAGACTTTAATAATGAAATGATGTTCATTAAATGTGGTTTGGACTTTTATTCTTTGTGACTGAGGCCTCCATTTCAGTAAGGTGTATGGCCTCCTCTGGCCTGTATCAGAAAACGACATCTCCTTAACATAGATCCAGTTAGCCATTGGATCTCTTGTTGTGGGATGGCTGCCCAATCTTCCCGCAGTGCAAGAGACAACTGTCAGAAATTGATTGGCACCACATCTTACTGGCGGATTTGTCTGTTGAGTTCATCCCATAATTGTTCTATTGGGTTCATATCTGATGACATGGATGGACGCGGAATGGTCTGGACATTGTTGTCATTGAGGAACTGGGTGGTGAGTTGTGCCACATGAAGTCAAGCGTTATCCTTCTGAAAAATCGACCATGATGCAGCCAGAAGTGGAAGTACGTGAGGACGAAGAATTTCAGCGACATATCTTTGGGCATTCAGGCATTCTTCTAGCCCAAAGACCAGCATCGTGCAGCCGGTTCCTGACTGTTTCATCTGAAATTCAACTAGCTGCTGTCATTGACTGGACTGTTGAGGACGCAGATGCAAATCGATTCCTGAGGTAAGGCAGCTGTATGAAGCGGTCTTTGGCAGGAGTTGTGATTATGGGTCTTCCACTGTGCGGTCGGTCTGCAACTGAGCCAGTTTCATAAATCTTCTCCAAAGGCAATAATGGTGCTTCTAACCACATTAAATTGTCTGGCCACTACACTCTGTGACTGTCCAGTCTGTAAATGTCCAGTGATGATGAGTCATTCTGTAGTTGAAACGGATTTCATATTTGTATTATTGAACACTAACATGTGTTTTGCTAACACACTGTTCTGTACTGTGCCTATTACGTATTAACATGAACATTGGGCCCAGTGACACAACAGACATTACATTGGTATACGCCATGTAACAAGACAACCCAGATAACAATAACATAGAAGTACACATCAATATATGACATGACCAGTTACATGTAATTGACTAACTCAATACCACAGTTGACACTTGACAAGAATCCAATAATCACAGGATTCAGCAGTCACCAAACAATCAGCAAATGTTTAATGATGAATCCCATTTGTTCAGTGTGTGTTGCATAGTTATGGAGTGTAAACTGATGAGAACAATTACAATGATCATAAAAAAATGTCCGGGGACTAACTCAGACATACAACATTGACAAAACATGCCAACTTCAAAACTACAACATACTTTTCAACTTGAGATTACAACCTTGTCCAAAATGGGGACAAATCAAGCACACACTCTACATGACAACTACAACATTTGTCCTGAAAAAGACAATCTGTCTAACTACAACATTGTCCTAAAAAGGACAGTCCATATAACACGACTACAACAACTGTTGCCCTAAAAAGGACAAATAAACACAAATACTACATACTAGAACAAACAGTTCTGTCCTAAAAGAGGACAATCACATCAAACTTCCATAATGGACCAGAAAATCCCTAACATCCCTTTCTATAAAATAAAACTCACATCATGTCTCTACAACATTCGGACCAAAAACTAACCCATTCATACATCCTCCCCATCAGATCGACGTGACTGAATTCGCAATTGGAACATGGAGATACTTTCTCCATGCTAACAGGTGAGTTGTGGTCTATTATTGTTTGACCACAAAAGCAGGATTTCTCACAAAAAATCTGTTACATTCTGTTACATAGTGGGATGAGCTGTACTTGCGCATTGAATTTTCAAATGAATTGATTTAAGGAGTGTCAATCTGTTATAGGCATTCAATAACATGGTCAGTGAGTTTTATGTTCCATAAGTTTCACGGGGTTCTCGTGAACCTATCGTGAGTTATTGTCAAAAATGCTGTTTTGACAAGTGTTGCTTTTTTGTAGGGGCCGGCTAGCGTAGTGGTTAGAGCACTCGTCTAGCAACCAAATGGTCGAGGGTTCGAATCCCCAGCTGAGCGGGATTTTTTTTTTTCCGACCAATACGGCCCTGAGGTCGACCCAGCCTCGTAAAATGGGTACCAGAGAAAATCTGGGAAGTAAAGGCAGCGAGGAAAGGAACTGGTCACCCTACCTCATACGCTGATGACCCAGCATAATGAGGTCTCTAACGCTTCACCCCCTACGGCATTTGAAATGCTATGGGACTATCTTTACTTTACTTTTTTGCTTTTTTGTGCTCATGAATTATCTACTGAGTACAGTTCAGGTCAGCACGTGAAGTTGATGTCCAAGTGAACGTTTCAGGCACTTTGCCCTTGTCCGATCAGCAAACTTCAGTTTAAATCACAGCATCGTATTTGTTGCGTTTCTTTTTTTAACAGAATAAATACATTACATTTATTGCATTCATAAACTCAGATATGTGACTACAAATGTAAGACATGAATTTTAAAGTGGGTTTATGTGATGCTGCTACACTAAAGACAGCTTCTCAAGACTCTGTATGTTTTTACCAAATGTAAAGTTATATTTTTCATTTGATTTTTCTTTTTTTAAAGAACACTGCTAACTCTTTCCAAGGGTATTTTACTTGGTATATTCTTTTCTTTGTGAATGCATAAGACACTAGCTTTAATATTGCCAAATGCTTTTCAGATCTTTTGAGCTTTGCCCAGTCGGTGAACTTGTGAAGATCAGCCAGAAGGATGAGGTAGGTCTTATTCAGTTATTGGTGACTTTTTTTGTGTAAAAAACGGTTTATTATCAGATTTGTCTTACATTTTATAATTACTCAAAAGACAGAAATTAGAAAGGATTTATCATACCCCAAGTCAGTGCGTGGGGGGGGGGGGGGTGTGGGGGTGGAGGGCACTTCAAATCATCATAATAGTGAAATTCTATTTAAAAAAATGGTTTATCTTGTGCTTTGTTACTAGGTAACACTTAATATTGCTACGGGGCTGCCTCAGGGGTCTCCTTTGTCTCCTGTTCTATTCAATGTATATTCTACTGGCATTGCCCTGTTATATGCAGGAAACTCTCTACTGTAGAGAGCGGAACAACAACACAACTCCTTCAGATCATCAGAGGAAGTAACCCCCCCACGCCAGACAAGTGTTTTGGCCCTATTAAACTCCTGACACTCTAAGGCGGGTGGGCCCCCCTGGGTCATGACTCCCAGAGGTCTTGTGAGTTGTTGCTTTTTTTTTCGGTCCCGGGATTGAACCTGTGATCTTCCAGTTGGCACTGCAGTTTTTGAAGTGCGTCTTTAGCAGTTTCGCTACGGAGGACTGAGCCTGTTATTTGAAAATGCTGTGGAGAGAACACCGACCTACGCTGATGATATATTAACATATGAACATGGGAGGTGTAGAGAGGAATAAGCCGTAAGAATGGAGAGCAGGGTGGACCATATGACAAGCTGGTGTGTGGATAACAATGCAGAGATAAACACAGAAAAAGCTGGCATCCTGTGGTGCTCATTAAATAACAGAATTGTAAGATCTGAAGTTCTGATTGTGAAGTGTCAAGGCTAAGATATTAAGAGAACACATTTCATGAGGTATCTAGGGATCACATTTGATCTTTGCATATGGACAATGCAATAAAAAGCCAGGAAAGTGTTGGGAGTTGTTAGGTTAATGGCTGCAGCAGGCTTTCCACAGTGCACTCTCTTCTTGCTGATACATGTGCTGGTACTGTCATCATTGAAGTATGGTCTTGGCCTGCTCACCCTGTCTAATGCACAGCTGAATAAACTAGAGCATGTACAGAATGAGGCAATGAGAGTGATCTTGGGTTGCAAAAGGGATACTCCATGGTGGGCATGCACTTTCTGCTTGATATGCTGAGTGTGAGGTCTAAACACAAGTATGTTGAGGTAAAGGTTGCTGGCATGAAGGATCATCCTCTCCATATGGAGTTGGGGTTGATAAAGGGAAAACGCATCAGATAAGGCAGATCCTGGATGGCTGAGGTGGAGGATACAATAAAGTCAATTTGCAATGAGGTGCCTAAAGGTGATGACTGGTACAGGACTGACCTCATCTAACAAAGAAGGGCCATGAATATAGAGACTGGGTGCAAGGAACAGTTGAACTTTGGTTTCAGGATCTCATCCACCATCACAGTGGGTCTTCAGACATGGTAATATATACAGAAGGGTCAGTGACTTGGAACAGCAGAAGAAATTGGGGTTTTATTGCCTGCTAAAATGGAAGAGTAGTGGCACAGGTTTTGGAAGCCTTTGAAATCACCACTTTAAGCTTGTGAGTGAAAATGGAGGCTCTGTGGGCAGCAATGGAAACATTAGTTGCTCATGATGTGGTTAATGGTGTCATTGTGATGGATTGTCATTGTGACGGATTCCATCATTGTGACAGATTCACAGAGTATGCTTTGTAAGACAGAAGAATTTGCTTTGAAAAGAATGAGTTCATCTGTTAAGCCAGTCAGCTGTGACAAACCTAGCCTGGCTTTACTGTTCAGGGCATGCAGGAGTACATGGCAGTGATGTGACAGACAGACTTGCTGGATAGGGAAAAATAAATGGCAGACTGACAATGGACAAGGGGGACATTGCTAAGGCTGTATTGGACACTGCGGGAGAATGAAGAGTAGGAATGGAAGAACAATGTAGTTGTGAAAAGACTGGTGGAGCTAGGACAAATTAAAGGTGCTGGCAGGAAATCTGAACTGTGTGGCAGAAAATGCATCATAAGCAACCAACATTTGACAGAAACTATTAGCAAACATACTCTTCTGTGGCATGCGGCTGAGCATATATGGGATTGTCCTGAATGCAGTGAAGTTGGAGTCTGAATTTTGAACTATGTGTATTTTATTTCAAAGACTAGAATTGTGATTATTTAAAGGCACATGTGAAACAGGCATCCAGACACAGTCCCCTCTACCAAGAAGCCTGAACCCAGCTCTGATCACGGGGAGCTACACTGAAAAACTTTGGAGCATGTCCTCCAATAGACTGCATAGTTTATGTGGACAATAAATACAGCTGTCTGAAGCTAGAACTATGGAACATAGAAGAAGAAGAAGAGGATAGTTTAAAGCACAAAAAAAATTCATTAATTTAAATTGCTTTGTATGAAGTAGTGTAACTTTAAACATCAGATTTTTACAAATCTTACTGTCATATTAAACATCTGATTTTTACAAATCTTATTGTCATGTTAAACAAATCTTATCTATGAATTTATTTCCAGCTGTGAAATTCCAGCAGACTTCAAAGAGGACAAGCAGTTGTTCCTTGACCTAGATGATCCAGAGAATACTGATGTATATCTCATTCGAGTACCTAAAGGGGTTAGTCAGTCCTTTTATATTTTAATTCATTTTCATTAAATGATATTTCCATTCAAAAGGAAATATAAAGTAATGGTTCTTCAAACGCATATTTTCACAGAAAAGAGATGTCCTGTGCTGTTTTTGTAGTTTTATTGAAAATGTTGATAATTTTATATATTCACATTTCAGTAAAAATATTTCTGTAAAAAGTATTTATGAGGGTCATGCCGAAAGTCGTGAGCAAACATTTTTTAAAAATCAGAATTTATAGATTGAGAAAATATAAATGTATAACCTTAATCTGCATCCTTTCCAGTTCACGTAGAGGTCACATGATGTCACCATCATGCGTCACGTGACCCTGCGGAACAGAAACAAAATGGTGGGTACTGAAATTTCATTTCGTCAACATGCTGTTATTGAGTTCCTTGTTAAAGAGGAAATCCCTGCGACTGAAATTCACCAAAGACTTAAACTTGCTCATGGAAATGTGTGTATGTGTGCTAGCAGTGTTAGGAAGTGGAAAAAGATGGAAACATTAGCATCCTCGATATGCCTCACAGCAGTCGCCCTCGAACTGTCTCCACTGAACACAATGTGGAAAGGGTTGACAACAACATTAAAGAAGACGGACGTGTCACAGTATCTGAAATCGCTGTAAATCTTGGAATAGGACACAGTGCAGTACAGGAAATGATTAAAACACTAGGCTATAGAAAAGTTTGTGCCCGCTGGGTCCCATGTTTGTTGACTGAAGATCACAAAACTGTGAGAAAAACCATCACTCAACTGAGGAAATTCAGAAAATAGGTTGGGAAATTCTTCCACACCATGCCTATAGCCCTGACCTGGCACCCAGTGATTACCATATTTTCAGTTTTGTGAAAGAGCAAATGAGAAGCCATCACTACGACACAGGAGAGAACTCCAGAAAGTGGTGCGTCTGTGCCTTCGGTCAGCTGGAATGGAATTCTACTGGGATGGCATTTTCAAACTTGCAGAGCGATGGGAAAAATGTGTGCAGAGAAATGGAGATTATGTTGAAAAGTGAAGAAAATAATGCAGATTAAGGCGATACATTTATATTTTCTCTGTCTATAAATTCTGATTAAAAAAAATTTTTGCTCACGACTTTCGGTATGACCCTTGTATATAATAACAGGCAAGGAATTGATTAACCAGTTCAGTTACACAGCAGTCAGGAATAAGGTGGTAATCAGGCACTGGTGTTTAGCAATAGAGTCAAATAATAGTCTCCTGACATGAGATGAAACATTTGGAAAATGTGGATTTATAGCTTAGACAAATATGGTCATATGGAGAGGGTTTCTGTTCAGCTGGCTTCTTCTTTCCCCCCACCCCGCTTCTGCTGAAGTGTCATATGAGAGATTGTTTGATGTTACATATGGATTTTAGTCTTTGAGAGATCTGTTTCTACATCATGTGAACTCTCATGATGTAAAGCTAAAATGATGGCAAAAGTGATAAAAGGTATGTTAGTTAAATCACATGGAAAAGAGCAGATGCTACAGACAAAGCTGGATAGAGCAGATCTGAAGCCACATGGAAGCAGGCTAAATCTTGTGATAGTGAAGACCAAAAGAGTTTTTACATAAGTTTATGCTCTCAGGATGTAATCAGTGTTGATTGTAAACCTGAGACACATTCTGTACATTTTTTGCGTATGTTATAAATTTTCACAACTGAGCAAATATAATTCAGTTTTCTCTTTCAGTTTGATATTTCCAAGCTACATGGAGCTAAGTTTTCGGCCAATGAACTGAAACAGATAGGGGTGAGTATCAGATACATGGGAGCACTTTTTAAGCAAAAAAAAAATTTTTTTCTTCTTCTGTCTTCCCTTACATTCTTGAAATTATTTTCTTTATTAATTTTACAACATAAATGCATTAACTCTTCTCGTGCTGCAGGAAAAATGTGGACGTTAAGTTGGATGCCAGAGTAAAAGCACAGGTCTTGATATGTTAGGGGATATAGTTGTAAAATTGAATGAAATACAGTATTTCCATGTACTTCCATGTACTTATTATGTTTCAAAATATAACTAACTGTATGAAGATTTCATAAATGCAGAGTTTTTTAGGAAAAAAGAAGTAATGTGATGTTTTTAGACAATGATTGTGCCCAGCTCACCATCGGCTAGGTCTAGATCTACACTACTTACCATCTGAGGTGTCTAGTTCTACTTGTCGATCTCATATTGTGATTCTGTGTTGAATTCTTGCTAAATTAATATCTGAAATAACCTCCTAACTACTTCTCCAGTCATCTAAATATGTCTAGATCTACTTTGGATACATCCAAGAGCAGTGTGGTGGTCACAGGCCTTGTCCATACCCCTATCTACATCATCAAAAATTGAAAATTTTCTATGTTTCTCTTCCTTTTTCTCGCTCAGCATAGCTCGTAACTAAGCACTCTTTCACCATTTTGAAAAGTGTCACCAGAAACGTGAACGAAATATGTACAATCTAAATGTTACACCGGTTGTTTTATTGAAACAAACCAAGAGTCGATATATTGACCCTACGTACGAATTGGAAAACCGGAAGGATCGCTATAACGATCCAAGGCACGGGAAGAGTTAAATTAATGCTGCTTTTATTATGTCACTTTATTGGTTTCTGTGTTTGTATTAATCACAGCTTACTGAGTCTGTATATTTTTACCAGGTGGAAGAAAGAACAGATGAGCTAACTTCTGTCTATGAACTAGGTTTGTTTAATGGACAGGTATGTACCACAAGATTTAGGTGTATTTGAAACAGCTGTGTTAAGAACACACTTATCTTAACAGTCTTTGTGAGACAGGAAACATAGATCTGTTTGCTTAAAAACTCTGACCTACTTCTGTAGCCCAGAAACCTGTAGCAATCAACACTAATTGTAATTGTTACTTTTGTAAAATGTAATGTCAGGTTGGTGGATGGATGAGGATGTGGAGATTGCTGGCAGGGATGAGGAAAATTTGGTGTGAATCCAGGACGTTACAAGCCTATTGGTTTTTACAACAGAGACTGTCAGAATAAAGTAAACAAAACAGAGCCAGCAGACTATAGGTGGCGGGGAATGGATATCATTGAGGCACTCATCAGATTCCTCATTCCAAAGTCGGAGTGTCTCTGTGAAACTGTCTCAAAGTTGTCTGGCCAGCCAGCATTGCAACACTGGTCTGGCATGGAGAAGGGGCTTAAATACAGCCAACAGAGGCTAGAAAATAAAGTTTTGGCCAGGCCAGCCTACACCATTGTCTTCATGGCAGTCTGAGCAAGACCATAGTCTGCCTTAGTAAGGAAAGGTGGTGAAGTCGGAGATACTCAGCCAAAAGGCACATTGTAAAATTCAGGGTACCATGCATCATCGCCAATGTGTGTACAAAGAAGAAGAAGGTGTATTCATTCCATATTGTAATTTATAAATGAAACCATGGCGTCTTGAAATGTGTTAAATAATATAAGAGTTAGAATTTGTTGTGAAAAATATGGTTATTGAGGGATCTTCATGTTGTCCATATTGAGAAAATATACTGTTCAAAAAAAGAAACGCAACAAATATGATGTTGTGATTTAAACTGAAGTTTGCTGATCAGACAAGGGCAAAGTGCCTGAAACGTTCACTTGGACATCAACTTCACGTGCTGACCTGAATTGTACTCAGCAGATGATTCATGGGCACAAAAAAACGACACTAGTCAAAACAGCATTTTTGACAATAACTCATGATAGGTTCACGAGAACCCCATGAAACTTATGGAACACAAAACTCACTGACCATGTTATTGAATGCCTATATAAGATTGACACTCCTCAAATCAATTCATTTGAAAATTCAGTGTCCAAGTATGGCTAACCTCACTACAGAACGACTCATCATCACTTTATGTTTACAGACTGGACAGTCACAAAATGTAGTGGCCAGACAATTTAATGTGGTTAGAAGCACCATTAGTCGCCTTTGGAGACGATTTCAAGAAACTGGCTCAGTTGCAGACCGGCTGCGCAGTGGAAGACCTATAATCACAGCTTCTGCCGAAGACTGCTTCATATGGCTGCCACACCTCAGGAATTGATTTGCATCTGTGTCCTCAATAGTCCAGTCAGTGACATCAGCTAGTCGCATTTCAGATAAAACGATCAGAATCGGCTGCACGACGCTGGTCTTTGGGCTAGAAGACCCTACAGAGGTCCTGTTCTTATGGACAGGCATAAGAAGAACCGACTGCAGTGGGTGAACCAGCATTATTAATGGGCTGTTGCAAATGATTGGAGAAGAGTTTGGTTTAGTGATGAATCATTCTTTTTGCTCCAGCGACACGATAGACAGAGAAGAGTTTACCACAAAGTTCTTGAGCGCTACGCCCAGAACTATTTGGATGAGGCTCATACACATGGAGGTGGAGGTGTACTGGTGTGGGGGACGATCAGCTTCATGGGAAGAAGTGACCTGGCGCAAATTGAAAGATGCCTAAATGCCCAGCGATACGTCTCTGAAATTCTTCGTCCTCACGTACTTCCACTTCTGGCTGCACTAGGGTCGATTTTTCAGCAAGATAACGCTGACCTCATGTGGTACAACACACCATCCAGTTCCTCGCTGACAACAATGTCCAGACCATTCCGTGTCCATCTATGTCATCAGGCATGAACCCGATAGAACACTTATGGGATGAACTCAACAGACAAATCCACCAGCGAGACGTGGTGCCAACCAATTTCCAACAGTTGTCTCTTGCACTGCAGGAAGAGTGGGCAGCCATCCCACAACAACAGATCCAACAGCTAATCGGATTGCTGTCAAGGAGATGTCGTTCTCTGATTCAGGCCAGAGGAGGCCATACACCTTACTGAAATGGAGGCCTCATTCACAAAGAATAAAAGTCCAAACCACATTTAATGAACATCATTTCAATGTTAAAGTCTTAAAGTTTCTTCATGCCAAGATTGAAACATTAATTCTGGAAAATAAAATTTTGATACAAGTTTGAAATTTGGTGTCTATTACGACTACAGTAGTGTTGCATTTCTTTTTGTGAACAGTATAACGTTGAGTTTACATTATGCTGTGAAAGGTAAAGACTGACAGAGCCACAAGGATTATTGGTCCAAAGTTATGATTATTATCTTTTCTAAAAATAATGCTGGATTATTTAAATCTGTAAACTTTATTTTCCTTGTTTCAGGAAGTTGATGTTGCACCACTGATCAGATCAGGAGAAGCTCCTTCTCTAGGTATGATTATTATGGCTAACATATATGTATTTTGTTTCATTGGTAACAAACATTTATATAAAAATGTTTACATAGAATAGAGGAACAGCATTTATTCAAATTGGAGAAGTACAATGATCTGGTCAAGCAACTGAGACAGGGGGCAGGAATCAGGGCAGAAGTGATAGCTGTAGAAGTGGGAGCAAGAGGATTCGTAGCAACATCAGCATATGACCTATGTAAGCAACTGGGCATAAAGGGACAAGCAAGAGCAAGGGCATTGAGAAGCCTTTCAGAAACAGCAGAAAAGGCCTCATGCTGGCTGTGGAGTATGCGAAACAAGCATTGGGAACATAAGTAATTTCATTTGCCACAACCAGTACCAGTCCTCCGTAGCTAAATCGCTAAAGATGCACTTCAAAAAAGTGCAGTGGCAACTGGAAGATCATGGGTTCAGTCCCAGGACTGAAAAAAAAAAAAAAGCAACAACTCACAAGACCTCTGGGAGTCATGACCCAGAGGGGCCCACCCCCCCTTAGAGTGTCAGGAGTTTAATAGGGCTGAAACACTTGTCTGAGGGGGGTTACTTCCTCTGATGATCTGAAGGAGTTGTGTTGTTGTTCCGCTCTCTACGGTAGAGAGTTTCCTGCATATAGAGCATGGTGATGCCATTGACAATCGGGAAAGACCGATGGACAGTCGGGAAAGACCAACAGACACTGGGAAAGACCAGAATCCTCACTGGGAAAGCGTCCCTGAACGGGGCTGTCCGGGCCAGCAACCCTGTCAGCTGACATACTATTACTACAAAGTCCAAAAAGAAGAAATGCCCCCAGGATTCACCGAAAGGGGGGGGGGGGGGGAGAATGATGGATCCACAGGTGACTATACAGAAATGACCATGCCCGCCCCAATTAATTCGAGTTCAGAACAGCAAATGGAGTATCCATGCATCTGTGGCAGGAAATTTAACACTCAACGTGGCATGAAGATACACAGAACGAAGAAGGGATGTGGTGGTTCCTCGCTGCCCAATACTCAACAGTGCACTGTGATGCCAGTCTCAGGATATAATCCACAGTACAGAGAATATTCAGGTTGAGTCAGGCAGCAGGGAGGCAATACAGCCCTCCGACGAGACCAGAGACAAGATTAACTTTCCACCAGCAAGTGCAAAAAGCATATGGGAAAACCTAGACGCAGGATTATGCAAAGAACTGGACAAACAGCTAAGAGGAAAAAACCTGGAGCAAAAGCTGGAAGCATTTGGTAACATTATATATCTTCACTGCCACAAAGAGTTTGGAACCAAACAGGCAAAAAGAAAAAAAGTAACACCAAGAAAGTCCAGAAGACAGAGGAAAATAGAAGCAATAAGACAGCAGAAGAACCATGCCCGAAAAATGTTCAAGAAGGCACATGATTCAGAAAAAGAAGGACTAAGACAGGTTTGGCAGCATCTAAAATCCCAGCACAATGCCCTTTGCAGAGCTGAAAGACTATGTAAAAGGAAGAGGGAAACCAGATACGCAGGAGAGAAGTTCTACAGAGATCCCTTCGGATTTGCCAAGCAGTTATTTCAACAGCCAAAATCAGGTACGCTGAAAGCAGGTAAGGAGGTGCTCGAGGAACATCTGAGCAAGACATACTCTGATAAAAATCAGCATACACCTCTTGAGCAGATGAAAGGTCTAGTGTGGCCCTGTGCACCAGGCAGTAAATTCAAATGCAGCCCACCAACCTTACAAGAAGTAGAGAGCATTGTAAGAAAAGCTAAAGGCAAGTCAGCATTAGGCCCAAATGGTGTTCCTTACATACTATACAAAAGATGCCCTGAAGTACTAAAGAAGCTTCATAAACTCCTACGAACAGCATGGACCAAAGGAGTCATGTAAAGAATGGAAAAAGGCTCAAGGAGCAGAATTCCACTGAAATCAACCAGTTCAGGCCGATCTCACTTCTGAATGTGGAAGGAAAGATATTCTTCTCTGTGATGGCAAAAAGACTAACAACATACTTCCTAGACAATGGTTACGTTGATACATCCATGCAGAAGGGAGGAATTCCAGGTTTCCCAGGATGTCTCGAGCATGCGTCAATGATTTGGGAAGCTATTCAGCAGGCAAAATCTGGAAAGCAAGATCTACAGGTAATATGGCTTGACCTAGCCAATGCGTATGGCTCAGTACCGCACCAGATGATATGGCTAGCACTAGACATGTATCATGTGCCAAAAGAAATCACAAATATGCTGAAAAGGTACTTCACAGGGTTCCTTATGAGGTTTGGAACATCAGGATATACTACAAGATGGATCGAGCTCCAGGTAGGAATTGCAATGGGTTGTACAATATCTCCCATACTGTTCGTACTAGCCATGCAAGTAATCCTGAGAGCAGCAGAAGGCCCAAGATTCAGAAATGGATGTCAAATGCCATCACTAAAAGCATTCATGGATGACACAACAGTAATAACAACCAGTGAAGCACAGGCCCGAAAGATGTTAGAGCGTTTGGACAGCCTTATTATATGGTGCCACATGAGCTTCAAGCCAAAGAAATCAAGAAGCCTGTCACTCATGAAAGGGAAAGTGATAGAAAGGTCGTACACAGTGGCAAATCAAATAATCCCGACTGTAGGGGAAGAGCCAGTGAAGAGCCTTGACAGAGTATGTGATGCATCCATGAAGGACTCAAGTGCTGTGAAGCAGGTTATAGAAATGGCGCAGAATGGACTGAGCATCATGGACAAAAGCAGGCTACTGGGTAAGTTCAAAATATGGTGCCTCCAGTTCATGCTGATTCCAAAACTGATGTGGCCACTACTCATTTACGAAGTAAGTACCAGCACAGTAGAGGCAGTTGAAAGAAAGATAAATAAAGCCATAAGAAAGTGGTTGGGCGTACCACCAGGATTAACTGATGTAGCGCTGTACTGCAAGAAGAGCAAACTGCAGCTGCCACTCAAATCTATGGTTGAAGAATACAAGGTAGGAAAAACAAGACTTGCAATGATGCTACAAGAATCTACAAATCTGGTGGTACGAGAAGTGCAGCCAACACTTAAAACTGTACGAAAATGGAAAGTAGGTGAGGAAGTAACCACAGCCAGGGAAACGCAGGAGCTGAAAGAAGTAATAGGGTACACCCAGACCAACAGAAGGGGATTTGGTCATGGCGAAATCAAATGGTGGTCAAAGGCCTCCTGCAAGGAAAGAAGGGATATGATCATCAGTGAAGTAAGGAATTCAGAGGATGACAAGCGGGTCCAGAAAATGGCACCCTTGAGGCTCAGCTTCATCATCAGAGCTACTTATGACCTTCTGCCTACAGGCTCCAACCTATACAAATGGGGTGTATCAGAAGATACAAAGTGCCCTCTCTGCAACGAAAGGCAAATATTGGAACATGTGCTGTCAGCATGTAGAGTGTCTTTAGGGCAAGGACGGTACACCTGGCGGCACAACAGAGTGTTGCAGGAACTAGTAGCCATCGTAGATAGGGCAGAAGATAAAGCAAATAATAGCAAAAGAGTTGAGGTCCCACCTAAATACTTCATAGGTGCTGGTACGACATCAAATATTGAAATCAGGGACATTCTCTTACCATCACTGCTAGATGGTACAAATGACTGGGATGTGATAGCGGACCTTCCAGGAAGAAGAGAATGCCCGACTGCCATCAAGAACATAGGTATGCGACCGGACATTGTAGTGTACTCCACAGAAAAACAGGAATTACTAATGATCGAGCTTACGGTCCCATACGAAACTAGAATAGAGGAACAGCATTTATTCAAATTGGAGAAGTACAATGATCTGGTCAAGCAACTGAGACGGGGGGCAGGAATCAGGGCAAAAGTGGTAGCTGTAGAAGTGGGAGCAAGAGGATTCGTAGCAACATCAGCATATGACCTATGTAAGCAACTGGGCATGAAGGGACAAGCAAGAGCAAGGGCATTGAGAAGCCTTTCAGAAACAGCAGAAAAGGCCTCATGCTGGCTGTGGAGTATGTGAAACAAGCATTGGGAGCATAAGTAATTTCATTTGCCACAACCAATACCAGTCCTCCGTAGCTAAATCGCTAAAGATGCACTTCAAAAAAGTGCAGTGGCAACTGGAAGATCATGGGTTCAATCCCAGGACTGAAAAAAAAAAAAAAAGCAACAACTCACAAGACCTCTGGGAGTCATGACCCAGAGGGGCCCACCCCCCTTAGAGTGTCAGGAGTTTAATAGGGCAGAAACACTTGTCTGAGGGGGGTTACTTCCTCTGATGATCTGAAGGAGGTGTGTTGTTGTTCCGCTCTCTACGGTAGAGAGTTTCCTGCATATGCATACATGTATCACGATTTATTTTGCAGGATATATTAGCTTAAAAATTAAGTTATATCATAAATTAACTCATTGTGTTTAGAAACCAAGTATTTGTAAAAAAATTTATTTGTAATTCCTCTGCTGGGAATTGTACTCTGATGTGGCTTACTAAATATCCAGCCAGTGGCATTTTTCTATGTTTATAACTTAGTATTTATCTCTTTCCTCATTTGAAAGGTCCATCTATGAAAGGATTCTTATCTGTAAATAAGTCATACAAAGCAGATCTCTCAGCCACTTTTGCAAGTCATAAAGTCCAGCCAGTTACTCGTGTGCCCATGCCAGAAGGACTGCGGGTCAGATTCAGGCCATTTGGTGCCAGTAAGACTGTTTGTCGTTTTCTTTTGTTTGTAAGATTTTGTTTCACATATTTACCACTCATCTATATTATAAATGGTAAAACCTTAGACAGACAAACTTTGTCCACAACAGATATGTAACCACCTGAATATCCATTAAAATTTCACACAGTCTTCCTTTTTTTTGTGTTTTTTAATGAGGAAGAGACCATTATAATCAGTATTCGGACTTGGGATTTGGCCCAGGGGAGCACATAAAACAAATAATTTTTGATTGAGAAATAATTAGCCAATCATTGCAGCCCTTGTGTGGCAGACTTCTGTAATGGGCACCATATATTTGGAAAATAATGCAGTTTTCTTTTAAAATGCAGAAAACCACAAAGCTTTCAGTTGTAAATTTATTCATATATATCTTTCTTTTCAATAAATTGGTTTATGTAGCAGAACGTCATTGCAAATATTTATACCACAAGATGTTTGAATTGTAGAACTGAACATTTTATCTGGTTGTTATCACTGGTTCATAGCCAACATGTACACAAAGATTGAACAAATGGATTTTATATCATAAATAGGTAAGCAGGTATGTCGAGATGTGTTTTCTTGTGGCATTCACCAGGTAAGTTTCATCGTTGACTTGCCTATCCAAGCAATGCCAGATGTTCCTAATATCTTGTAATAAAGAAAAGAAAAACATTTGAGCTTGAAATAAAGGAGAGAGAACAGAACAGAAAAATGATGTGTCCACTGTCACCACAGCAAATTTGCTGACATTTTCAGTTTCAGTAGCACTTGTCAGAATTTATTTATTGAAATTAAAACCAATTAACATATAACAAATTTGTCAGCCTGTAAGATGCACTTTTCTCCTTTAAAAAATTTGCCTCAAAACACACATCCTGTAAAAAGGAAGCTGAAATTTCAGGTGGAATTTTGATAGGCCAGTCTGCTATTGTGAGTTTAGGCATTCTGAACAATTCTTGCCTGATTGTCAGTCATTTTTTGCAAGTAATCCGAGTTTCACAAACTTTATCGGTTGCAAGATGCATAGTTTCTGGTTTACGCTGCTAGTGTTGGATCAGTTTTATTGTCACAGAATTGTGGCGGGTAAGAATAAACTTAGTTGAAAACCCACCTGTAATTCAGGCCTAACAAGTCAGTTACAATGTGCATTCTTAATGTCATTCTAAATTCTGTCCATTCTTGACTTAGTGCTTTGAGCTATGATTCAGTTTTTGATTTATTTGCTGAATGAACAAGCGTGTCATCTAGTTATTAAGGGAGATATACGAAGGGTGATTGATAAGTTATCGGCATAAGATACAACTGATTATTCGTGGACAACTTTTTTGGGTTATTTCTCAACATAGTGCCCTTGCAAGTTTATGCACTTAGTCCAGTGATCCTGGAGCATATGGATCCCTTCTTTGTAAAAGTCAGCATCTTGTGCCAGTAGAAACTGGTCTACAACATGAATGACATCATCATCTGAAGCAAATTTGCGACCACTGAGCTCCTTTTTGAGTTTGGTAAACAGGTAATAGTCTGAAGGGGCCAAATCTGGGGAATAAAGAAGACGTTCAAGAAGCTGGAAGCTGCATTCATGAATGACAGCCATTCCACCGCCAACTTGTGAACTGGAGCATTGTCTTGATGAAAGATGACTCCTCTGATCAATTTCCCTCGATGCTTTTCCTTCAATTTGCTTCACAAGATTAGCGTAATAGGCCCCAGTGACTGTTCTGACCTTTTGAAGATAGTCTACCAATAGCACACTTTTTGTAATTCATGTATGGAACCGTAGAGCTTATCTTCTTTAGTGGTTTCAATGGGCCAGTAATTATTTCTCAATATTTCATAGTTGGTGCAGTTCTGGAGGATATGTTCCACAGTTTGGGGTACCTGGGCACATGTACATAGATTAGTAGTACCAACCTTAAACTTTGTATACATATGACCTCGGAGTCGGCTGTGTCCTGTTCGGAGACGGAAGATGGTGACTTGTTCCTTTCTGTTTAGCATGTGATAGTCATCATGTGGTGGTGTTTGTGGCTTCCTGTAGGTTTTTATCTTGCTTTTCTTCTGATTATAGGTGATTGGTATGTCTGGTTGTTCCATTTCGGTGCCCTCTTTGGCCAGATGGTCAGCTTACTCATTGCCTGGTATCCCACAGTGGGAGGGAATCCATTGCAAAGTGACTCCATGTTGTAAGCCAATTTTTGACAAGGCATCCTTAAGGTCTGGTAGTTTGTTGCATTGAAGAGCTTCCAGTACTGATCTTGCATCTGTGAGAATTACTACAGGACATGTATCAATTCTGGAGTCTGATAGTTTTTCAACTGCAGCAATAATTGCCCTAACTTCTGCATCAAAGTTGTTGCAGTATTTTCCAGTGGGTATGGAAATCTTCTCAGTGGTGTTGTTTGGATATTCAATATGTGCTCCTGCCCCTCCGTTCTTTATGGCATTGTGTGCAGATCCATCTATATACACACGTATCCAGGTGGCACATGGATATTTGTCATCTAGCACACTAAGTGTGGCTGTTGATCTTACAAGGCTACTTTGCATCTCACCATTCTGCACACCTTTCACTTCAGTCTGAATAGTCATTTGTGTATAATCTGCTTCTTTCCATGGTGTATGCTCTGGTACAGATGATAATGGAGCGACTACAGTTGGAAGGTCAGGTATCAGCTTACGCATACGCTTGGCCTGGTGAATGAAGCTGCTTCTTTTAAGCCGTCTTAATGCCAAGTTATTGAATCTCTCCCTCAGGGGATGGCTTACAGAGCTAAGGAATTTCTCTCCCATGGTCATGACCTTTGTGTCTCTACGTTCCTTTAGCGGTTGAACACCAACTATTTTCTGCATTTCTACTATTGGTGTGGACCTCATGGCACCTGTGATAATCCATAGTGACTGATTTTGAACCTTGTCTAGATTATGCAACGTAGTGTTTGATGCTGTGCACCAAGATGTTGAGCCATAGTCTAAATGTGGTAGAATACTTTGCTGATATACATTCTTGAGGATTTTTTCACTAGCTGCACTGTTGATGTGTTGCTTCCAAGTCAGTTTTGAAGGATCCATGATGTTTCCACTGCTTTGACTGTTCTTTGTTTTCTAGTTGAAAATGATGAACCCAAGATTGTCTCTTGACATGCTGAGACGCTGTCATTTGTGATCAGCTCCAAGAAGTTTCGGTACCCATCAAGCAGAGACCTTTGTCATTTGAAAATCATTGTGAATAATGGCATGAACATGTTCCTGGGAGATCCCAACTCAGTAGCAATGTACTGCTCAGCTAGTCATCGATCCTCCATCATCATGTCATGGATTCTGCTGGTGGTTTCATCGGTGGTTACCGTTCTTGGTCTTCCTGGACGGGGATCATCTTCCAGACTCTCCCTTCCATGTTTGAACTGAGCTGCCCATTTCTTCACTGTGCTGTAAGAAGGGGCACTCTCCCCTAGAGGAGTCTCTACCATATCCTCATGGATCTTCTTCGATGGTAGGCCCTTGATGCAGAGTTAGCGAATGACTGCTCGATGAGAAATTTTATCCATTTTCTCAATTTCTGCCACCCCTTACCACTTCAGTAGCCTGTAAAAAAAAAAAATTGGTTGCAATTAATTTCTTGAAACGTGGTTTTTAATCTTACATTAACCTGATCTACAAATTCACCTAATATCAACTGTATGTTTCAAGTATTTGTACCTTAGGCTGAGAGTTTATCAATCACCCCTCGTATTTTGCATGGTTTGCCACTGGCACTAAAAACTCTTGGAACCACTATGCAGTGCTGAGAAATTACTACCAGGGCATTAAAAATAAACATTTAAAAATGTTAATAATACAGTAAAACTACAGGTTGTCAATTAAAATAAACAAAAAAACTTAGAGGGTGTTATAATTCTTAAAAATAAACATTTAAAAGTATTAATTATACAATAAAACTATAGGTTGTCAATTAAAATAAACAAAAAAACTTAGAGGGTGTTATAATTCTTAAAAATAAACATTTAAAAGTATTAATTATACAATAAAACTATAGGTTGTCAATTAAAAAAAAAACAAAAAACTTATAAAAATGTAGGACATATCAATATATCAATTATTTGAGAGGCTAAAAAAAAAAAGAACATAGGTGAAATAATAAGTTCAATAAAATAACTGTGACCCCAGAATATAATATATGATTATAAATGATTAAATAATGATCACAAACCAGACCAGAGTATTAAAATTTAAATTAAAAAAAACCATAGTCACCAGCACATCACTTGATAGCCTTACATTGTTTCTAGAAGTTTAATGATGCTACATTTACAATAAAATCAGTAAAAAGAGAAATAAAGGTGATGTTATGCATATTAGAATCTCAGTGGTTCTAAGTAACAAAACAGCTGAGAAACATATAAATGCCTTTGAATGTAGATGCTACAGAAGAGTTCTTCAGATATTATAGACACAAAAAAGAACAAAAGTATCTATACTACAAGAACTTAATATTGAAGAAGGCTGGCTAGTAAAGAGGATTAAAGAGAGAAAACTTAAATATTTTGGACACATTAAACATCATGATAATCTAGAGAAGACCGTCTTGGAAGGATACATAATGGGAAAAAGAAAGAGAGGAAGACCAGGGCGAAGATGGCTGCAAGACATCGTTGATGATCTGCATATGGATGCATCAGCAGCAGGCCACCTTGCTCACAACCGAGAAGCCTACAGGAGTGCTGTTTGAGAGGCAAAGTTCTGCAAAGGACATGCAAATGAATGATTGAATGTATGAATGGTTCTAAGGACTGTCATAGCCGGAGGTGGGGTGGATGACACCCTCTCCACCCCAGTTAAATGTTTCTAAGGTGTGCATCTCAAATAACCTCTGACAGTCCATGTCCAGCTCCTGGCCTTCTCGTGGCGGAACTGTTCACACTGACAGGAGACTGGCACAGGCAAATATCTGGCACCTGAAAACTAGACGTTTCGGGTAGATGAGAGTCTTGTTTGGCAGCTCATCTAGGAGAAGGAAAATTCAGAAAACCCACTGCTGGCGAGATTCTTCAGCTGCCGTGTGTGGGGGAAACTCCTCCTGCCAATGAAGAAAAATGCAGCTAGGGTTGCCGCGCAGAGCTGCTGTGGAAATGATGAAGCAAAGGATTAAGTGATGTAACCAGTAGTATCGAGGTCAGTGCTACTCAAATAACAGCACCTCTGATCTAGAGGCCGGCCACGTCCTATATACACCTATACTGGGGCAGATTGCCTAAATTGCTTAACCCAGCTGATATACACCCATACTGGTGAAATATGCCTAAACCAGCTTAAACCAGGGGTGATACTTGATGACCACTCATGTCACAGTACCTCAGCAGTGGAGGTCAGTCATGTCCTAAACACGCCCATACTGGGACAATTCGCCTAAACCGGCTCAACCCAAGGGTGAAACTTAATAGTGGCAAGGATTCATCCTCCTGGACAAAAGCTCAGTCCTGGTCACAACTAGGAAGGGTAGCGGCACGGCCACAAAATGCTGAATTTGGAGACACAGAACCAGTGCAGTCTAGATAGGCAACCACCTCTCACCCAGCAGGGATGTATGCGTATCTTAATCATGCTGAGGTTTTCCGGTGAGAAAGTCCATTGCTGGACTGGACGGGCAGCCACGTCTCACCCGGGAGGGATATACTCATATCTAAAACACATCGAGGTTTTCCGGTGAGAAAGTCCAACTCTAGGCTGGATGGGCAACCACCTCTCACCCGACGGGGATATGCTGATATCCAAACCATGTTGAGGTTTTCCGGTGAGAAAGTCCAACTCTAGATAAAACTGGTACCAAAAAAACCATGGTGTCACGCAGTCCCGCTTCTGCAACCCACCAAGAATTCAGGCCCAAGCCCCACGATACTCTGAACCTCTTGTGATCCTCTCGGGGACCACAGGGGGACCATGGGAGTAAATTTAGCAGGATCTTGGTGGTAGAAGCGAACGACGAAGAAGCTCAATAAAAATAAGGAAATGATGCTCATTTGTAATAAATAAATATATAGAGAGGTATTAAAATCAAAATGAAGAACGGTATTGTTACCATTTGTTGACAGTCATTTGTTTTTTAAGTTACATTACCATATTGTTTGTTTTGGTCAGGTTGTATCTAAACAAGAATGTTGCTTATTATATTTACTGTAGTAATCAGTTAATAGTGGTAAACTGGAAATAGAACATCCTAGAATTGAGTAAATGTTGTTGATGTTATTGCAGTGTTGGATGTTATTGTTTAACTTATGGTGCTTTTGGGGTTGCTGCCAATACATGTAGGTCTACTCTGACTTGTAAGCTACCTGTGTCATAACATAAAAATGTCAAGTATAGGTATAAACAACATTCAGGCTGTGAGGCTTCCTGAATGATAGATGTAGAGACCTGTACTGCTTACTGTGAGGTAGTCAGTAAAGCCCAGGCAAGTCAGTACATGAAAGATAGCTACGAGTGAAGATATACTAGTATTTCTAAGGTTAATCGGTAAAGAAGTTCATTCTCTCTTCTCCAGCAGCATACAATCTTGGACTGAAACTCTGCTGAGGGGAAGACTGAAATTCATGAGAAATATGGGGTTTTTAGTTTTTTTTTCCAAAACATTCCTTGCCAAAATATACACCAGAAAATACAATAAGTTCATTTACGTTCACATTATGCTGTACCTGTAAGCCCAGTTTCATATTGCTTAGAATCTGATACATAATAGTTAACTAACTGATCTTGTTGGCATTTTCTTGTGGAAACTGAAGTCTAAAATGAATTATTTCAGTTGTGTATTCCAATTTATCTTTTCAGGTGCACCTTATAGTCAGTCAGTCAAAAAGAAGAAGAAACGGAAACATTTCCATGATACATCAATGCCAGAACTTATGACAGACATATTTCCAAAGAAAAAGAGGCAGAAAACAAATGAGAAGGAAGACTCAGATCAACATTTTCACAAGAAACATAAAAATAAAAAGAAGAAATGCTATGTTTTGTTTTGTTATAATTTAAGACTTTTGTCATCATAATCATCTATGAGTTTTAAAAAAACGTGCATTTCCCCCTGGTATTCCAAATGCTTGAAATACTACATATTACATATAGCTTTTCTTCTTTCTGGTCTCATGGCCTTTCTATTATATATCTGCTGCTGGGGGGGGGGGGGGTAAGACACCCGATAAGGTAATCAGCGACCCATAGCTGATATGCCAGTGTCAGGGTTAGTGACCCATAGCTGACTAAGACTCTGTCCCACCTCTCCGTGGTGCCCCCAGTAACAGGCATAGCCTGGCTAATGAGACTGGGATTGCCGTAGTCCCCATGGTGGCGGAGTCTGCTAAAGAAATATTGCACACCCCCTGCTTTTTAGCTGTACTCCGGGACTGAAAAAGTAGCTCCCATGCCAATACATTGCTGTGCCTCAACATCTCTATAGCATCGGCTGCAAAGAACAACAGCTCCCAGTTACAGGGAGTTCGTACAAGTATAAGAACAAATCTGCTGCTAGTGTTTTCATGTGCATTTCTACGTTTTCCGGTTTCTTTTCATTTGTATCCTCTCATTGACATTTTCCTTCATGTCTAAGCTATCCCAGTCATCTCAGTCTGTTCAGGTTTATTATACAAAGATTATACAAATTCACTCTGGATTCATGAATATCAGTATGTATATTTGCTCCTCACGCACAGTAACTTTTTAATATATTAAATGTGACTTATCTTCTCTTCCCACCTTCACATTAAAAAAAAAAAAAGATTAATTGAATAGGAATTAAAGGGAAAGTGGATGGAGAACTGGGTGGAATAATTTATTACTGAAAATCTTCATTTAGATTTGTCCACTACAAGCTTCTCTGTGTTTTCATGTTTTTTTTCTCTTTTTTATTATGTTAATTTTCTGCATGGATCACATCTGTCTTTAATCACTACTGATACTTTCTGTCTATGATTTTTCCTTATATTAGCTTGTCAGATGCATCAACCATGATATTAGATTAACATAATATCACAGATATCAAAGGCTGAAGATAATACAAATGAAATTAAAACAACAGCAAAGGTATTGTTTGAGATTACTGATAACCATGCAGATGGTTCTGTAAATATGACTCAGTCATATTTTTATAACTGAGAATGACAGTAAAATGTTTCATTCTACAATTCAGATATCTTGTATTACCAACATTCTAAGGCCAAATTTCAGAGAGCAAAGCTGCAAGCCAGACGGGAAAGTTGGAGAGAGAAAACAGAGTCCCTAAACTTTGAAAAGGATGGAAGGAAACTGTGGAAACTAATCAAACAGTTAAATGATGAGAGTACTGGAAGAAGTACAAAGGTTACACTAATAGAGGATGGGAAAACTCTTACAGGTAAGCAGGTAGCAGATCACTTTGCTCGCATTTTTGCACAGGACTGCAACATTGATATCCATCCAGAGAAGGAGCGTACAGTGCGCATCGAGCCACAGAAAGAGGAGGAACAAGTCAGAAAAGTGGAGGTCATAGATGCACCAATCACACGCAGTGAGTTAGACCTAGCAGTTAGTAAACTGAAACCAAGGAAATCACCAGGACCAGATGGAGTGTCCAATGAAATGATCAAGAACCTGGGAATGGCAGCAATGGGAAAGCTGTTGGATATTTTCAATATGTGCTGGAGCACAGGTAAGTTACCTCAAATCTGGAAGGAAGCAAGCATGGTACCACTGCTAAAACCAGGGAAAAACAGTGATACTGCCTCCAGCTACAGGCCAATCAGTCTCACTAGCTGCCTATGCAAAACGATGGAACGCATCATTGACCTGAGGCTAAAATGGTACCTAGAAAGTGAAAACCTTCTCGTTCCACAACAAGCAGGATTTAGGCAGTACTACAGTACGGAAGATCAAGTGACCTATCTCTCTCAAGAGATTGAGGATGCATTCCAAGAGAAAAACCTTGTACTAGCAGCGTGGATAGACCTGAAGAAAGCCTTTGATAAAGTATGGAAAAAAGGTCTGCTGTGGAAACTAAGAAACTGCAATGTGAATGGAAGACTGTACAACTGGATAAAGTCCTATTTACACAATAGAAGAGCTAGAGTAGTAATGGATGGACACAACAGCCAGAAAGTACTTCTGCGACACGGTGTACCACAAGGAGGAGTCCTTTCGCCTACATTATTCCTTGTATTCATTAATGACCTGGTCAAGGAACTTCCCTATGGAATCAAAGCGGCACTGTATGCAGATGATCTGGTCATGTGGTGTACAGATGAATATGCGACAGTTGCTACACAGAGACTCCAAAGAGCAGCAGACATCTTGACATCATGGACAAACAAATGGTGTGTATGTATCAACACAGAGAAATCAAGTACCACTCTGTTCACCCTCTCATCTAAACAGAAAGCAGGTAAGATCTTTGTAAATGAAATACCCTTAAGGATGGACAACCAACCCACTTACTTAGGAGTGACTCTTGACTCAAAACTGACGTGGAAGCAACACATCAACAGTGCAGAAGCAAAAGCCAGAAGAAAACTAGCCATATTAAGAAAATTGAGTGGAACCACATGGGGAGCTAGTGAAAGAATCCTCAAGAATGTATATCAGCAAAGTATTCTACCACATTTAGAATATGGCTCAACATCTTGGTGCACAGCATCAAACACTACGCTGCATAATCTAGACAAGGTTCAAAATCAGTCACTATGGATTATCACAGGTGCCATGAGGTCCACACCAATAGTAGAAATGCAGAAAATAGTTGGTGTTCAAGCGCTAAAGGAACGTAGAGACACAAAGGTCATGACCATGGGAGAAAAATTTCTTAGCTCTGTAAGCCATCCCCTGAAGGAGAGATTCAATAACTTGGCATTAGGACGGCTTAAAAGAAGCAGCTTCATTCATCAGGCCAAGCGTATGCGTAAGCTGATACCTGACCTTCCAACTGTAGTCGCTCCATTATCATCTGTACCAGAGCATACACCATGGAAAGAAGCAGATTATACACAAATATCTATTCAGACTGAAGTGAAAGGTGTGCAGAATGGTGAGATGCAGAGTAGTCTTGTAAGATCAACAGCCACACTTAGTGTTCTAGATGACAAATATCCATGTGACACCTGGATACGTGTGTATACAGATGGATCTGCACATAATGCCATAAAGAATGGAGGGGCAGGAGCATATATTGAATATCCAAACAACACCATTGACAAGATTTCCATACCCACTGGTAAATACTGCAACAACTTTGATGCAGAAGTTAGGGCAATTATTGCTGCAGTTGAAAAACTATCAGACTCCAGAATTGATACATGTCCTGTAGTAATTCTTACAGATGCAAGATCAGTACTGGAGGCTCTTCAGTGCAACAAACTACCAGACCTTAAGGATGCCTTGTCAAAAATTGGCTTACAACATGGAGTCACTTTGCAATGGATTCCCTCCCACTGTGGGATACCAGGCAATGAGAAAGCTGACCAACTGGCCAAAGAGGGCACTGAAATGGAGCAACCAGACATACCAATCACTTATAATCAGAAGAAAAGCATGATAAAAACCTACAGGAAGCCACAAACACCACCACATGATGACTATCACATGCTAAACAGAAAGGAACAAGTCACCATCTTCCGTCTCCGAACAGGACACAGCCGACTCCGAAGTCATATGTATACAAAGTTTAAGGTTGGTACTACTAATCTGTGTACATGTGCCCAGGTGCCCCAAACTGTGGAACATATCCTCCAGAACTGCATCAACTACGAGTCACTGAGAAATAATTACTGGCCCAATGAAACCACTAAAGAAGATAAGCTCTATGGTTCCATACATGAATTACAAAAAACAGTGAAATTTATCCAAGAGACAGGACTGCAGATATAGACAGACAGTGCGAACGAAGAAGAAGAAGAAGATATCTTGTGAGATATTTGCAATGAGAAAAGGAAAGTTCAGTCTTTGTGTAAAAAACAGTAAATGCTAAGAAATACAGACTGTTCCCAACTTATGTAATTTATATGTTCCACAACCCTTGCTTACAAACAAGAGGCCTGTAGGAGAGCTGTTAGGGAGGTAAAGTTCTGCAAGGGACATTCAAATGACTGACTGACTGACAACCCTTCACATATGTCAGATAGTTCCATCCCATCACTTTTCTCCACTCATAACACACTGTGTGTCACAAACTTATAAACTAGCCAGAAGTGGATTACTGAACTAAAGAACAGTGTTAACAGTTTTTCCATCTCACTTATCGCAGTCACATTTGTTTGCCAACTTCAAGCCTGCTGTTCTTTTCACAATCTTTTATGTGAGCAGCATCATTAAGTTTCCTCTAGTGCACAATTTCCAACATTCTGTCTTGAACAGTCAAACTAGGAAACTGTTCTTTCAGACTTGAATGGATAATTCTAAATTTATGGATATCTTGTAAAGTTTCATTTTTTTTGGACCATGCTACATGTTCATGGAGGACATCTTTTTCTATTATACTGACCAAAGTCATTTATTTTTCAGCTGTAACCATGCACAAACTTGTTTACCATCTTGCCTTTCTGTTTTACAAATTCTTACTCTTGCTAAACTCATATGATTGAAAAACCAGTTCCCCTGGGAACAACTGTGTTAAGAACACACTTATCTTAACATATTCTTTGTGAGACAGGGAACATAGATCTGTTTGCTTAAAAACTCTGACCTACTTCTGTAGCCCAGAAACCTATAGCAATCAACATTAATTGTAATTTTTATTTTTGTAAAATGTAATGTCAGGTTGGTGGATGGATGAGGACATGGAGATAGCTGGCAGGGATGAGGAAAATCTGGTGTGAAACCAGTGAATCCAGGACATGACAAGCCTGTATGTCTTTACAACAGTGGCTATCAGAATGACGTAAACAAAGCAGAGCTGCAGACTATAGGTGGCAGGGAATGGATATCATTGAGGCACTCATCGGATTCCACATCCCAAAGTTGGGCTGACTCTGTGGAACTGTCTCAAAGCCTTCTGGCCAGCCAGTGTTGCATGCTGGATCTGACATGGAGAAAGGGCTTAAGTACAGCCACCAGAGACTGGAAAACAAAGTTTTGGCCAGGCCATCCTACACCATGTCATGGCAATCCGAGCAAGACCACAGTCTGTCCTAGCAAGGAAAGGTGCTGAAGTTGGAGGTACCCAGCCAAAAGGCGCATCGCAAAAATCAGGGTACCACGCATCATCACCAATGTGCGTACAAAGAAGATGAAAAACCAGTGTTAGAAAATCCAGTGAAAATAATTAAGTAGTTGATCATTTACTATTTGAATATTTTAAAATATGAATATATGAACTTATTGGAAGATCTTTTCTAAACAATTTATAAATTATCAAATTAGGACAAAAAGCTGTTTTCAGCGTATAGAAATATTTTCCAAAATGTTCACTTTAATTTTGTTTAAAGTTTTAATTCATTAAACTTGTATTTTGTAATTAGTAAGCACTGTCTCTGCATACTTCCACAAGAGTATATGACCAAGAGGAAGAAATTGATCATTTTAAATTTAGTATCAAATTTATGCTGATAATTATATAGCATCACTTTCATAATGAAATATTAGTGTCCTATTTACACAAATCTGCTGTTTGTTTTCAAACTCCTGTTTGGCCACTTGGAATACTGAATATTTAAAAACAGTGTTCACCACATCACTAGTATTATTGGATTTTTATAAAATATGAGGTAAAGTTAAAATCACATAGGAAAAAACCAAAACAAAACCCCTGTGGCATATCATTTAGCTCCTATGCTAAAGTCGGCAAGAGGCACCGACCTAAACTTCTGATGTATGGCCCAACTCCCCTTTAGTTGTGAACCCTATCATTACTGTATGACCTTGTACTAAACAGACCAAGCACAACTGAAACATCACTCTCATTAATTTACTTTTCAATAAATTGTTTTTGTAATCATTCATATAAACAAAGTTTACTCTGGATGTGCAGTTTTTTTTCCCTAGATATTGTGGTCCCAGGCCTCCTTGCAAGTCTCCAGATTTAAGCTTGCTCAGTCTAATTTCTCACAGATCTGCTCAAAATACCACTGAACTGAAATTCTTGTGGTCTTGATTTGTCATTCACTTATTTTAAGTGGTACAAGAATTTTGTGAGAATGAGGTCATAGATCTTGTTTAATGACCATATGTTACTGGAGCTGACAGGAATGTTACAGATGGTACACCTAAGAAAGTGAATAACACCACTGATAATTTTCCATGCCACCTCCACCTTGGTATTAATGAACTTTTTCACAAGTTTCTAATGTTCCACATAACTTGGGCTTATTCTGCAAGCCCCCACTTGATCCAGTGTGGACCACAACATGAGAACCAATGTTTTAGATCAGTGGTTCCCAATTAACAAAAGTCCACAGACCCCTGCTGTTCCAAAATTCTGACCACAGACCCCCCCATATTTTGGAAAAATTTCATATTTGTATGGTAGCTATCAAGTGGAACACAACAGGCCGAAGAAAAAGGGGCAGACCGCGTGAAACTCTGAAGAGAACATTATTAAGAGAGGCCAAGTTAACAGGCATAAAATCCTTTGATGAGGTTGAAAGACTCGCCAAAGACAGGAAAAATTGGCGAACTACTTTGCGAGCCCTATGTGACGTCTAACGGCACGGGAAGGATATAAGATAAGATAAGATGGTAGCTGATAGCTATGTGTTTTGAATGCAAAAGAATTTTTTTCAGAAATTGTAGATGTAAATGCTAGACTACAAAAAAAAAAAAAAAATACAGTACACACTTGGTGAATTTCAAAATTAAAGCAATTAACATTCCTGCTTGTTCTGACAAATGAACAGAAGAATATGAAAAACCTAAATATGATGAGAGAATTCATGCCTCTTTTTATTCCAAACAGTCGTTTCTACATCTGGATCAATATTTCCCATTTTAAAATTTGTTTAAAAAAAAACAACTTCTTTCCTCCGCACAGGTTTTGCCGAAACATCGGTTGTTAAACATTTCACGGTGAAACCTTTAGTTTTTGTCAGGAACCCTGCTGCTGGGTACCAGGACCCCCCAGGGGTCCTCAGACCACCACTTTGGAACCACTGTTTTAGATAATGCTACTTGTTATGTCTCACTGTTGGGCAGGTACTGTATTTCAGGGTGGAACATGATTAGAAATGTATTTCTCAGGTTGTCTTTAGAAAAACTGGATAGCCAACAATTTTCATTTGACTTAAGATGTTTTTTGCCTCAAGTTTTCAGCAACTGCAAAATTCTCTAACAGCTGCCCTGTTAAAAATATGACATGTGCAAAGAATCTTGGCAGTCATTTCTTTACAGTTCCTATGTTCAGCAACTTCTTCAAAATCATTTATATTTCTAGCGGTCCAGTGCATATTTTGCACATTTCATCGAAACTGCACCTTTGTTACTTTCAAGTTCTGTTTGTTTACTGTTCAATTTTCACAGGCATGGCGCTATACTGGCTATATATAATGTCAGGAGCCGTCATGGAACTCATTTTAAAGAAGGAAAGCAAGGAAAAAACACATTGGTTGAGGAAATAAAACAAACTAAATGAAGTGCAAAGAAGAAATAGAAAAGTGGTTGCTAGAAACATGTAGGTATAAAATACAAGGAAAGTGTCGACAGAATAAAAAGTAAAGATAAACTCATTATTTTGGGTGTGAATAGAGCTTTGATTTCAAAGGTTTTTTCATGAGACACATTGATTTGATTCTGACATAACATTTGTTCATACTTGATCATCCTCAGTTTAAAAGAAAAAAAAGTGACATTCATTAGAGATCAAATATATATTTACACTTTATTTCATGAAATTTGTAGTCATTTTCAGCACCGACATTACTGAATTAAGAAATTACCTTCATCGGTAATAGAGCAAAACCTCTATCTTAATGCAAAGAAAACTAAATAGATGACAACTGACAAAACAAACAAGGCAGCTGAAATATGTATCAATGAGGAAAAACTGGAAGAAGTGGTGAGTTTTGAATATCTTGGATCAAAGACCAGAATTAACACCAGATACTGAAAACTGTGATGGACCGCCAATACTTGAAGATGAAATCATAGATGCCATCAAACACATGAAGAAAGGAAAAGCGACTGGGCCTGATAATATAACAATAGAAGAAATAGAGGCACTAGAGGAGACAGGAATAAAAATAATAACCAAGTTACTGAATGATATTTACAACAGTGGTTATATTCCCAGTGACCTGATTAAATCCACGTTTATAGCACTACCAATGAAACCAGGTGCAAAGGAATGTGATGACCACTGGACTATCAGCCTCTCATGTCACATAACGAAGTTACTTCTGAGAATCATTATGAGAAGAACAAGGAAAAAGATAAAAATGGAAATAGCAGATGAACAGTTTGGATTTGCTGAAGGAAAGGGAACACACAATGCCATTTATGCTTTACGAACGCTAACAGAAAGAGCTTTAGAAGTACAGAAAGATCTCTACTTATGCTTCATTGATTACACCAAGGCATTTGACAAGGTGAAACAGTGAAATTATTGCGCGAACGAAGAAGAAGAAGAAGAAGAAGTGAAATTATTAAAATGCTTGAAGACATCAATATAGACGGCAAAGACTTGAGGATTGTAAAACATCTATACTGGCAGCAAGAAGCAGTAGTTTGAGTTGAAAATAGAATTGGAAAATACCAACCTATAAAACAAGGGGTGCGACAAGGATGTGTACTATCTCCAGACCTTTTTTCTCTGTACAGCGAGAATATTCTAAGAACAATCATCACAGAACCAGGCATAAAAATTGGAGGATACAATATTAACAACCTTCAGTATGCTGACGACACAGTACTGATAGCTGAGAACCAACAAGACCTGCAAAATCTCTTGGATAAAGTCACCAAAGAAAGTGAACAGAAAGGCCTTACTTTGAACATCAAAAAGACAGAGACTATGGTTATATCTAAGAAACAGAATCCACCAGCATGCATTATTAAATTAAACGGAACCATTCTAAAGCAGGTGCAGAAATTCAAATACCTTGGAGCAGTAATAACTTCAGATGGGAAATGCAGAACAGAAATTAGGAACAGAATAGACTGCATTTCAGAGAATGAGAAACATATTATGCAACAGCTCCTTATCAATGAATGTTAGAAAACGAGTCCTAAAATGCTATATTGAACCTATCTTGTTATATGGAAGTGAATCATGGACAATAGGCAAGTCTGCACAAAAATCATTGGAAGCAGCAGAAATGTGGTTTATTAGAAGAATGTTGCGAATCCCCTGGACAGCAAAAATAACTAATGAAGAATGTATGAGAAGAGCTGGAGAGACAAAAAACCTTGTCAGAAAGATAAGAGAGAGACAATGTACTTTCATAGGACATGCAATGAGAAGAGGGGGCATTGAAAATATTATAACAACAGGAAAAATAGAAGGAAGAAGATCATGAGGAAGACCAAGAGAAATGATACTGGACAGTCTGACGGGATGGTGTGAGAGGAGATCACCAACTGAACTGATGGCCTGCATGAAGGATCGGGTACTCTGGAGAAGCATAATAGCCAACGCCAGTCGGCACGGCACCTGATGATGATGATGGATCACTACTAACTAATAATGGAGATACAATGAGGGAAATTAAAAGGAGGACATCTATCACTCTTCAGAAAGTAAAACAACTAAAGAATCTGTGGAGAGGAACAGACAGAACTACAAAAATAAGATTTTTAAGGGCATGCATCTTTCCCATCGCAACATATACTTGTGAGACCTGGACACTTAACAAAACAGCTGAGAAACACATAAATGCCTTTGAATTTAAATGCTACAGAAAGATGAGTTCTTCAAATATCGTGGACACAAAAAAGAACAAATATATCCATACTACAAAAACTTAATATTGAAAAAGGCTGGTTAGTAAAGAGGATTAAAGAGAGAAAACAGACGCATTAAACGTCATGATAATTTAAAGAAGAGAGGAAGACTAAGGCGAAGATAGCTGCAATACATCGTTGATGATCTGCAAATGGATGCAGCAGCAGGCCATCTCGCTTACAACCGAGAGGCCTACAGGAGTGCTGGTTGGGAGGCAAAGTTCCGCAAGGGACATGCAAATTAATGAATACCTT
This sequence comes from Achatina immaculata, assembly GCA_009760885.1. Taxonomy (NCBI): domain Eukaryota; kingdom Metazoa; phylum Mollusca; class Gastropoda; order Stylommatophora; family Achatinidae; genus Lissachatina; species Lissachatina immaculata. The sequence continues at coordinate 1,986,044 of CM019704.1, forward strand.
CATCGGCGATTACACTACAGAAATTATGATGACAATAAACTGTACAGTGATAATATCTGCAATTATATAAATATGGAAAAAATGTGAAAAGAGTACAGTACAAACATAACACAATTAATCCAGTATAGATAGTTTAATTTTGCATTGTGTCGTTGAATGGGTGACGATTGTTTTGTCTTTTTCTGTATGAAGTGTTTATTTCGCACAAGAGCTACTTCCTATTTCCTTTAACTTGGGGAATCTGAAGTTTGTATTTCATGAAAAAAAAATCGAAGGGCAGCTAATTATATTACATAACAAAGTTTGTTGTATCACATCAAGAACGAAATGACAAATTTGCTAGAAGTTGGAATGGAATTCGAGTCTTTTGACGCTTTCCAAGCAGCAATGGAGCAATATGAAGATACGCATTTTGTACAGTTTAGCAGAATAGATTCGCGCTCAGTTGAAAAGGCACAGGAAAGTTCTCTAACAAAAACGTACAGTCCACAAATAAAGTTCTCACAACTAACCTATGCATGCACATTTGGTCCAAGGAAAGGCCCCTCCAAATCAACAGGAATACGCAATTCCAAGTAAGCTGAAACGCGGACGAAACTTTGTGCTGGTATTAGGGACAATGGAACACTGCACAAGAGTTGTACTGGAGTGTGCTGACGTTCTTTTAAGTAAAATTTTGTCTCTTGTCGTCTCCCCTCCCCCACCCCACTCACAGATTTGTATTTCATCATTTCACTCTTTCCTGCACTTTTTTTTTTTTAGAAGAGATCTTAGCTATCATTATATAAAAGTTACCTTAGGTTTTTACATTTTAGATTGTTCCTTGACATTTAATTGTTAAAATTGCATTATTTTTCGCCCAGCTCTCGAAAAATTGACTGTCCAGTTCGCATACGAGTTTCTGCTACGCCTGACGGACAGAGACTTGTGATTAGAGAAAGCAAGATTGAATGCCACAATCATGAGATCAGTGAGGTGAGCTATTAAATCAGTCTGTTTGTTACAGTTGCCACAGCCCTGGAAATGAGTTTTTTTGTTACAGTTGCCACAGCCCTGGAAATGAGATTTCTCAATACAATAATCGTCTTACATCCTTCCAGTGCCATTAACTCTTTCCGTGCCGGAGGAAGAAACACAGACGTTCAGTTACATGCCAGAGTAAAAACACGGGTCTTGATAGGGTTGGGGGTATAGTTATAAAATGGAATGGAAAACAGTATTTCCATGTACTTCCGTATACTTAATATGTTTCAAAGTATTACTAAGTGAATGAAAATTTCATAAATGCAGAGTTTTTTAGGAAAAAAGAAGTAATGTGATGTTTTTAGACACTGATTGTGCCCAGCTCACCATCGGCTAGGTCTTGATATGCACAACTTACCACTACTTACCATCTGAGATGTGTAGATCTACTTGTCGATCTCATATTGTGATTCTGTGTTGCAGTCTCGCTGAATGAATGTCTGAACTAACCTCTTAACTACTCCTAACTACTTCTCCAGTCGTCTAAATATGTTTAGATCTACTTGGAATACATTCAAGAGCAGCGGGGTGGCCATAGGCTATGTCCATACCCCTATCTACATCATCAAAAATTGAAAAATTTCCATGCTTCTTGTCCTTTTTCTCGCTCGGCATCGCTCATAACTAGGCACTCTTTCGCCATTTTGAAAAATGTCACCGGAATCGTGGACGAAATATGTACAATCTAAATGTTACACCGGTTGTTTTATTGAAACAAACAATGATCATTATAATGACCATTGGTACGCAACGGGAAACCAGAAGCGTCATTATAATGACCAAAGGCACGGAAAGAGTTAAACGTCACATAGGGCCAGCATAGTAGTTCACCAAGATGTCCTGTCCGTGGCGAGTTTTTCAATCTCATTAAGGGATGTTATGCCCACTGAATTGGCTTCTCTTAACAATGTCCTCTTTAGAGTTTCATGTGGTCGACCTCTTTTTCTTTGGCTTGTTGTGTTTCATTTGATAGCTTGTTTGGGGACTCTCTGATTGTTTCTTCTCAATAGTTATCATGCTTACAATAAATTTAAAATTTGTAATTCTCCACTGTCTTCATTTAAGAAAAATCTGTAAACTACAAGCTGGTTTTTTGTGTGTGTTTGTGTGAACTATGGTATGACAAAGGTTGTTCTACAAAGCTTGAGCCATTGCTTGGAGGTAAGAGCAAAGGGAAGAGAATAATGCACTTCAGATCTGAGCAGAAACATCTAATTACAGCTTGGACATTGAAGCTTGATGACATGAGAGTGGTGAATACAAATATTTTTGGTATGTAAGAATGTTTTAACTCTGAGACTTTTTCATAATTGATTAATAATTTACTTTCATATCATGAGGTGAGAATTTTATAGTGCACACAGAAAGATTATGGGATAGTTAAATCTCAAGTTTTTCATGGGCAGTTCCTAAATTCTGATGTTTACATTTTAAAAATTTAATCTCATCTTTTGAACAGGAACAGTACAAGTCGCTCTCCCGGCAAAAGCAGCTTGATGAGGAAACAGAGATGGAAATTTACACTCTGATCAGCACACATGAAGATAAACGTCTTGCTAGAATGTTGATACGTGATAAGTTGACGAAAGAGACTGGAAGAGCCATGTCCATTAAAGATATTTTGAACATAGAGAAGAAAGTAAACAGAAAGCTGGAACTGGAGAAAAGGTAAATTAACCAAAAAAGTTGACCATAGTTTTTTTTTTTTTTTTGATGATCAGAATAATATACCTTATATACTGGTGACAATGCAGAGATAAGACAGATGACTGAACAACAACCAATCTCATGGGTGATCAGGAAAAGGAGATGGACATATGTTGGTCACGTGATGAGAAGAAACGATCAGAGAATCCCAAAACAAGCTATCAAGTGGAACACAATAGGCCAGAGAATAAGAGGCAGACTGCGTGAAACTCTGAACTTAACATTGTTAAGAGAGGCCAAATTAACAGGCATAAAATCAGTTGATGAAGCTGAAAGACTCGCCGAAGACAGGAAAAATTGGCAAACTACCTTGTGAGCCCTGTGTGACATTTAACGGCACGGGAAGGATATAAGATAAGATATAAGATACTGGTGACATTTTCAGTTTAAAAAGTGTCCTGAACTTTGTTTAGATACATTCATACATAATCATCTGTACATACACTTGATAAAGTGATACACTGATGGGATGTATGAAATTGGGTGTATACATCTGTTACAAATAATGCCTATTGTGGCATGTGATGTTAGCATGGTGGTTGCTGTCTTGAGAAAAGTCTTGTAGCACCACTGACATAGCATTACAGTTGTTTGACAGTAAGATTTAACATACTAGACACATAAACATGTAGGATTATATCAATTATTGATCCATTTGGAGGAGTTAACTCTTTCCGTGCATATGGTCGATATATCGACACCGGAAGTGTCCCTAAGCTACCGTATGGTCGATATAGTGACATTGTTTGTTTCATTAAAACAAGCGGTGTAACATTTAGATTGTACATATTTAGTCCGCGATTCCGGTGACACTTTCAAAATGGAGAATGTGTGCCTATTTACAAGCAATGCCGAGCAAGAACAAGGACGCGAAGCATGGAAATTTTTAAATTTTTGACGATGTGGATAGGGGTATGGACATAGCCTATGGCCACCCCGCTGCTCTTGAATGTTTTCTAAGTAGATCTAGACATATTTAGACGACTGGAGAAGTAGTTAGGAGGTTAGTTCAGACATTCATTCAGCGAGAATGCAATATGGAGTCACAATACGAGATTGACAAGTAGATCTACACATCTCAGATGGTAAGTAGGGGTAAGTAGCGCGGATCTAGACCTAGCCGATGGTGAGCTGGGCACAATCAGTGTCTAAAAACATCACATTACTTCTTTTTTCCTAAAAAACTCTGCATTTATGAAATTTTCATTCATTTAGCTATACTTTGAAACATATTAAGTATACGGAAGTACATGGAACTACTGTTTTCCATTCCATTTTACAACTAGACCCCCTTACAGTCAAGACCCGCGTTTTTACTCCCGCACCCAACGACACGTCCGTGTTTCTTCCTCCAGCACGGAAAGAGTTAATCTTTGTCATGATCCAGGGGGATGCCAGCTGGTATAGATGACCATATTGTTATCTTCTTGTCAGTACCTGATGCTTCTTATGACATCTGTGATTAGCTTCCCTCCAGACTCTTTGCTCTGTAGTTTTATTTTCCCTGTTGTTGTATTCCATTTTTATGCTCAGTGACTTTTCATTGACCTTCCGAACATAGCCTTTCTTAGTCATCCAAGAAATGTATACAGATCTGCTACTTAATATTATAGTAGTGAGCAATAGATATTGAATACAGAAGTCACTCAGAAGAGACCAAAAAAAGGCATCAAAGGTACATTATCGTATTTTGTCACGCAATTTTCATTGAGGTTTTTTTTTTTTTTTAATGTACTCAAAATAGATCTGTAGTAACTTTTTTTCCCTACTTTTTTCTTTTACCAATGAATGTAGCACTTTCAAACATTTATGTAGATTAAATTTGTTTAGATATTTTGTATTTTCTCAGATTCGAAGGTGGTGGAAATAATGACAGTGACACAAGAGAGAATGAAGAAGTGAAAGAAGATGCACGTGTGGAGAGTGAAGAAAAGAATGTAGAACTTCTTGAAAAGACAGAACCAAAAGAAAAAGTAAGTTCTGTGTTGTAAATTTTTACTGTGAAGTTTTTTTGCGTAGCTTGATGGCTTACAGGTGGTTGTAAGAGAAACATAAAGGTTTGAACATCCCTGGAAGGCAGTAAAATGTTCTGTCTGCACACTTTAGCTGTTGATTTTGTCATGCTACACTCAGCTTAGTAATATTACATTTATTTATTATAGAACACTGAGTAATGCCAAACACATATTAATGGCATTTTTCATCTTAGAAGAGATTTTTGAGGCAGGAAAATGTTAGTTATGGTTTTCATTTTGCTGGAGAGCTCTTATCATGGCTTATTCTACCAACATTACATTTTATTATTAGGTCATGATAGCAGTAAATAGTGTTCGTGTTGTGTGGGGACTAATCTGCTTGCACTTATGTTTGTTTTCAGATTTGGTATTTGTTTCCACTTCAGATATTACTACACCCTTATTCAGTCATTCTCCACATAATTTGATCTTTTTTCAGTTCTTCTCAATCCTCTTCGCTGATTGAAAGATATCATTGTATTACAGTTGTGGACTGCCACTTGGTATCCTTTTCCCATGCAAGTTTGCTTTATAAAACTAGCTTGGGGATACAACTGTTATTCATTCTTTTTATATGACCCAGTCACTGTAATCTGCTGCTGCTGCTTAGCTTTGTCATCGTGGATGGGAGCAGAACCTCACAGTCTTACCACTTGATGTTTTCTATTTTGCAGAAAAGTTTGAGAGTTGTCTTGAAGATTGATGTCGGACCATAGATGAGGTTTCTGAATTCTCATAATTACCATCTTGATACTGCTTGAGAGCATGCAGTGAAAGCTTCTAGAATTATGAGAGTGGGGATTGGTTCTTGAACCATTATGGTGCCCTTACCCACATAGAATTTCTGGCTAAAAATGAAATAATAGTTGTGTTCTACCTTTCCTATTCTCCCACTCTTGCCTCTTGTGATGTCGTTTGCTCACATAGATGATGCTTCAAAAGGTGCAAATTCGATGTACAGGGCACATAGTCAGAATGAGTAACACTCGACTGCCCAAACAACTCCTTTATGGGGAACTACTGAACGGAAAACGGAAAGTTGGAGGGCAAAAAAAAAGGATTACAAGGATATGCTCAAACCTCACTCAGGGCCTTTGGGATAGACATAAACTCTTGTGAGGCCATAGCACAGGTCTGCCCATCATTGAGGGCTTTAACCACCCTGGGTGCTCAGAAAGCAGAGCGCTCAAGAATTGAAAGTGTCTAGCACAAACGTGCAATGAGAAAAGCCAAGGCAATACAAGCACCCACAACTGAATCTGGACATATATGCTTCGTGTGTGGCAAAACTTTTAGAGCTCGTATAGGGCTAGTTGGTCACGCACGGACACATCTCTCCTTAGTTTGACTAAGATGAATTTGTGGTCGTCATCGAAGACGATGGACGAACAACAGATGAAGCAGAAACCGCAAAAGAGGCTTTTGTTGCAGAACAAAAGATTGAAAATCGTCAGGCATATGACAGGTCTTTAAAAATGCCTAAAAATTGACAAGATCCACTGAATACAATATCACATGGTTCTTAGTACTATAGGTTTGTAGTGTCATGTAGTAGAACCATCCTTAAAACTTTTGGTCCCCACCCCAGCGTGTACTTGATTAGAAATGAAAAACTTTGAAGTTCTAGAAATAACTATGATAGAACTGTAGCAAAATAGCTCCTTGTACAAATACTCAGGATCTGATTTTGTGCCCTGCTTTCACTTGACTAAATTACAAGTGTTCTGCTTGGGAGTTTCTGGTTCTGTTCAGTGCATTTATTGTCACAGTTAGAGGGAACAACACATAACTGTTAAAAACTTGTCATAATTTGTCAGAATATCTGCATCAGGCAACTGTGGTAAAATTACACAATTAAACTACTAAGGAAGTTTTGGGATTTAATAAAATCCTCTAATAATTGTGTTTTTTTTTCTTTCTTTAAATAAGATCTGTACAAATAAATCTGCTTGAAATAGAACAAAACATAAAGACCATAGTATAAATCCAGTTATTTAAATTTATCTTTAAAATAATGATTTAAAAAAAAGTTTTCCAGAGTAAATTAAGATCCTGTAATAGATATTGCTGGTGCAATTTCAAAAGAATTTCATTCAGAACTTGAGCATTATGAGTACATAGCCTAGTGTAACTGCTTTTTTTTCTGTGCTGATGAATTCTTGTGTTTTTCAACCACTATTTGTACAGGAAAAGTCCAGCTCAGAGACACAGCTCAGACAAGAATTGCCGGCAGCTGGACGTCCTCAGAGAAACAGAAGAGAGCCACACCGTTTTCGTGACGCAATTGAAAATGGCATAAAAATTCTCCATACTTCCAAAGACAATGTTGTCTCATTTATCTCCCCTGATGAAGCTAACAGTCTTGATTCAAGCTCACCTGTGTCAGGTTCAAGAAAACAGGCAGTGAAAGTTAAAGAAGAGACAGTTCCTAGAGGAAAGAAAAGAAAAGTCCAGAGCACCACTGACCACTTGGATATTGAAAGTATACAAGAAAGAAAATTGGCCATTAAAGAGGAACTGCTTGAAATGGAAAGAAAAAAAATGAAGATCCTTCAGGATATTGTCAAAAAACTGGACCAAATTATTGAAAATCAAGAACGGAGATAGGTAAAACTTGAGATATACTTTATATTGTCATTAATTCATGAATTTGCATTTGTCATTATAAATATTATCAAAGATATTACATGTAATGAAACCATGTACTAGTTGTATGAGATGTTTTGTGGGTACTTGCACATTAAGTGTTGAGCCACTCAGGTACATGGAAGATGAACTAGCTATGGAATGAAACATAATTAGTTTCATTAGTCTAACTGATAATGAAATGAATAGTTTACTTATTTTCAGCATTTATGCAGCCCAGCATTGTCCTGAAAGGTACTTCAGATGTTTTTTTTTTTTTTTAAGTGTTCAGGGAATATAAGGGGCAGATAATAGCAGAGCGAGGGTGAAGAGGCCAGGCTGTATGTTTTATAAAAGAGCAACACACATTCGTTTCAGTAATCATTGTTTCTAACTTCTCTTTTCTCTATATATCTACCCTGTAGGAAGTAATTTGACAGCATGTTCTAACCCAGAATGGCATGATATATAAATATATTTTGTCTCACCAATTTTTTTATAGCATCAGTCTCTCCATAATTGTGACAAAATATTTCTCGAGTTTTTGTCTGCATAAAGACTTAAACTGTGAAACATTATTATTATTATTTTAATATGTGGGCTCAGTTTTCACTGTACTGTTATTTTTATCGTCACACATATTGCCAGGAACAGCTAGATTTACAGCAGGTGTTAAAGTTTTTTTTTTTTCATATAGTTGCAATCAGCTAAGGCTTAGTTTCACATACATGGGACTGATTTTAAATAGCTAACCTATTTTTCCCATACTACATTGTACATATACACTGGTGTGCCTTGCCAAGCAGACATCTATGGAACTGGATTAGAAGCTACGTCCATCACAGTGAGTATGCAGCTCACTAGTCTTACATTCATATTGCAGATACTTATCTTGATCATAAGGTGAGAACAGCTGAGGGGAACATTACATAAATTACATTATCGGAAACACTTTTGTACTGTGACAATTTCACATTCTGTGAGAACAGTGACTGAGAGGAACATTTCAGTTTCATAAGTTACATTATCTGAAACATTTCTGGACCATGACAGGTTTGGATTTTTAGGTAAGATCTGCCTCCACAAGGAAGATTTTGAAACAAGATATTACAAAACTGGAGAGCAGGTACAAGTGGGAGTTTATCTATGACCATGTAAAACTAGGAAGCGTCTGTTTTACATTATTTTTGTGTAAATAAAATAATAGTATTCAGTATTTGATCTGGTCTCTTTGTTTTTATTACAGAGACCACAATTTGTTATTAACTCTTCCCATGCCACAGAAAAAAATGTGGACTTTTCAATCAGTGCCAAGTTAAAAGTGCGTGTCTTGATCTGTATAGGGGGTACAGTTGTAAACTCGAATGTAATAAAGTATTTCCACATTATAAGTATACGTATTATGCATCAAGATTGCTGTAAAAGTAAGAATGAAGAGTTTTTTTATGAAAAAAGGAAGTATTGTGATGATTTTAGATGATAATTGTGTCCTACTTACCATCGGGTAGGTCTAGTGGTGCAATATTTACCATCGGCGATGTCTGGACCTACCTGTAGCTCATCCGATCTCGTTGTGTTATAGTATGTGGCATACTCAGTACAATAATGTCTGAAATAACCTGACTGCTTTTTCAGTCCGTTTTATAGGTCAAAATCTACTTGGAGCACATTCAAGAACAGTGGTCTTGTCACAGGGCATGTCCATACCCCTATTTACATCACCAAAAATTGAAATATCTCGGTCGCAAACTTCGTTTTTCGCGCTTGAATCAGTCTAAACTAAGCATTCTTCCACTATTTTGTAAAGGGACATAAGCAGTTAATGTGCGAACCAAAATGTGAAGTACTGTTGTACGAAACAAAATATGTGGCACGAAAGTCAAAATCGACTTTGGCAATATAGTGGCTTAATGCATGGAAAGAGTTAATCTATGGATTCATTACTACATGTAGCAAGTGCAGTTAATTTGATTATATTTAGTAAGAAAGAAATGATTAAGGGTACATTTCATTCGAAACACTTTATTATTTTCCATGGATCAGTTTTCATGAACTAAGCTTAGTGATGTTTAAGAGTGTATTGGAATTTGGTATCTTTTGTATGCTTTCTCTTTTTCCAAAAAAAAAAAAAAAGTGTTTAACCTAGTCTTTTATTTGACAGGTTGTCTTTACAGGTCCAGTTTCCTGTTTGACATCTGTGTAGCCTACCAATGAAATCTATAGGATTTAGTATTTCTGATATCATTTGTACCAGAAAGTTCTGATGAATGACTTTCTGTTACCACTGATTTGCAAAATCAATTAAAACCAGTTTCCACTTTCTCATGTTTAAATTTCTGAATTATTTATATCTTATTTTAAACTTTGGGATTTCAAGTGTGCACAGTCAGAATTCACTGAATGTCATTTTTGAATTGTACAAAATTACTATTGCAATTTTGCATATAAAACAGCACACATGAGAAAACATATTTTACTCTGATAATTACTATACACTCCAACATCTGAAAGTTCTGAAGAAGATGTACAGCTATTTTATAATGACATAGAGACAGCCCTAAAACACACAAAGTCACATGAAGTTACTATAGTCATGGGAGATTTTAATACCAAAGTTGGTAAAGGAAGAACTTCAGACATCATTGGTGACTATGGACTGGGGGAGTGAAATGACAGAGGTAGTAAATTAATTGAATGGACAAGAATACATAGCGTGGTTGTAGGAAACACCTGGTTTAAATAACATCCCTGAAGACTGGCAACATGGTGCAGCCCAGACAAAAAGACTTTTAACCAGATAGACTACATATTAACTCTTTCCTTGCCACAGGAAGAAACATGGACATTCAGTTGCTTACCAGAGTAAAAACGCGGGTCTTGATATGTTAGGGGGTATAGTTATAAAATGGAATGGAAAACAGTATTTCCATGTACTACCGTATACTTATTATGTTTCAAAGTATAATGAAATGAATGAAAATTTCATAAATGCAGAGTTTTTTAGGAAAAAAGAAGTAATGTGATGTTTTTAGACACTGATTGTGCCCAGCTCACCATCGGCTAGGTCTAGATATGCACTATTTACTATCTGAGATGTGTAGATCTACTTGTCGATCTCATATTGTGATTCTGTGTTGCATTCTCGCTAAATTAATGTCTGAAATAACCTTCTAACTACTTCTCCCGTCGTCTAATATATCTAGATCTACTTGGGATACATTCAAGAGCAGTGGGGTGGTCACAAGCCATGTCCATACCCCTATCTACATCATCAAAAATTGAAAAATTTCGATCTTTCTCTTCCTTTTTCTCGCTCGGCATTGCTCGTAACTAGGCACTCTTTCGCCATTTTGAAAAGTGTCACCGGAATCGTGGACGAAATATGTACAATCTAAATGTTATACCGGTTGTTTTATTGAAACAAACCAATGATCACTAAAGTGACCATTGGTACGCATCGGGTAGACCGGAAGCGTCATTATAATGACCAAAGGCACGGAAAGAGTTAATCACCAAACGATTCCGCAATGGTTTACTGACAACAAAAACCATGACCCACTCTGTGGAAAAATTAGAATAAAGCTAAAGAAAGCATGCAGAAAAGTGAGAAACATCAAACTGAATACAGAACTCCTTAAAAATGACAAAGAACTGCGAGAACAATACAAAGTTATTATAACAAATAGATACAATGCAATAGCAGAGTTAAATAGTATTGATGAACAATGGGCAATGTTAAGAGATTCTGTCCACCAAATTGTTAAGGAGATAATACCACCAAAAAAAGAAGCCCCTAAAAATAAATGGATGACAGACGACATGTTAGGACTGATGGACAAGAGTAGGAGGAGTAAAAATAACCAAGAAAAAATAACAAGATAAATAAAGAAATAAGACGCAAATGCAGAGAAGCAAAGGAAGTGTGGGTAAATGAACAGTGCAGACAGATAGAGGACTCTCATAATAAAGACAGCAAAAACATGCACAGACGAATTAGTGAACTCACAGGCAGGAAAACAAAATATACCACGGGATGCCTGAAATCAAAAATGAAGGTAAATTGTTAATGGGAAAAGAAGACATGGACAGGTGGCCAGAGTACATCGGTGAGCTATATAGAGGAGACAGTCTAGAAGTAAAACCAGATACTGAAAACTGTGATGGACCACCAATACTTGAAGATGAACTCATAGATGCAATCAAACACATGAAGAAAGGAAAAGTGACTGGGCCTGATAATATAACAATAAAAGAAAAAAAATAGAAGCACTAGAGGAGATAGGAATAAAAATAATAACCAAGTTACTGAATGACATTTATAACAGTGGTTATATTCCAGTGACCTGCTTAAATCCACATTTATAGCACTACCAAAGAAACCAGGTGCAAAGGAATGTGACGACCACTGGACTATCAGCCTCTCATGTCACATAATGAAGCTACTTCTGAGAATCATGAGAAGAACAAGGAAAAAGATAAAAATGGAAATAGCAGATGAATAGTTTGGATTTGTTGAAGGAAAGGGAACACACAATGACATTTATGCTTTACGAACACTAGTAGAAAGAGCTTTAGACGTACAGAAAGATCTCTACTTATGCTTCATTGAACTAAGGCATTCGACAAGGTGAAACATAATGAAATTATTAAAATGCTTGAAGACATCAATATAGACGGCAAAGACCTGAGAATTGTAAAACATCTATACTGGCAGCAATTCGAGTTGAAAATAAAACTGGAAAATATCAACCTATAAAACAAGGGGTGCGACAAGGATGTGTGCTATCTCCAGACTTTTTTTCCGTGTACAGCGAGAATATTCTAAGAACGATCATCACAGAACCAGGCATAAAAATTGGAGGATACAATATTAACAACCTTCGGTATGCTGACGACACAGTACTGATAGCTGAGAACCAACAAGACCTGCAAAATCTCTTGGATAAAGTGGCCAAAGAAAGTGAACAGAAAGGCCTTACTTTGAATATCAAAAAGACAGAGACTATGATTATATCTAAGAAACAGAATCCACCAGCATGCAGTATAAAATTAAACAGAACTATTCTAAAGCAGGTGCAGAAATTCAAGTACCTTGTAGCAGTAATAACTTCAGATAGGAAATGCAGAACAGAAACTAGGAACAGAATAGGCCAAGACTGCATTTCAGAGAATGAGAAACATATTATCCAACGGTTCTAAGGACTGTTATTGCCGGAGGTGGGGTGGAGGATACGCTCTCCACTCCAGCGGTGTATATTTCAAATAGCCTCTGACAGTCAAGTCCAGCTCCTGGCCTTCTCGTGGCAGAACTGTTTAAACTGACAGGAGAAGGGGCGAAAGCGATTATCTGGCGCCTGAAAACCAGACGCTTAAGGTAGATGAGAGTCACGTTTGGTAGCTCATCTACCGCTGCTGGCGAGATTGTTCAACTGCCGTGTGTGGAGTGGGGCTCCTCCTGGCCCGTGAAGAAAGGTGCAAATGGGGTTGCTGTGCAGCACCACTGCAGAAAAGGTGATAGAAAGGATAAAGCGAAGCAAGCAGTAGTCAAATCACAGCACCTCTGGTCTAGAGGTCGGGCACATCCTAAGTGCACTCATATCGGGCGAAATGCCTGAACCGGCTTAACCCAGAGGTTAAGACACTGCTGGCAAGACTCTTCTGATGCTGCGCGTGGAGTGAACCTCCTCCCGGCCAAGGAAGAAAATGCGGAAAAACAATTAGGGTTGCTGTGTGGCGCCAAAGTGAAAAGGTGAAGGAAAGGATAAAGTGAAGCTTAATCGGTATGTCCAGTAGTATCGCGACAAGAGCTACTCATACCGCGGCACCTCTGCTCAAGAGGCAAGCCACATCTGAAATACACACATATTGGTGAAATATGTCTAAACTGGCTTACACCAGGGGTGAAACTTGATGGCTACGTATGTCACGGTACCTCCGCTCTAGAGGTCGGTCACACCCGATATATATCCATACTGGTGAAATATGCCTAAACCAGCTTACACCAGGGGTGAAACTTGATGCCTACGTATGTCACGGTACCTCTACTCTAGAGGTCGGTTTCATCCTAAACACGCCCATACCGGGATAATATGCCTAAACCAGCTCAACCTAGGGGTGGAAGTCACTAGTGGCGAGAGGTTCTAAGGACTGTTATTGCCGGAGGTGGGGTGGAGAATTCACTCTCCACTCCAATGGCGTGCATCGCAAATAGCCTCTGGCAGTCAAGTCCAGCTCCTGGCCTTCTCGTGGCAGAACTGTTTAAACTGACAGGAGAAGGGGCGAAGGCGAATATCTGGTGCTTGAAAACAGACACTTAGGGTAGATGAGAGTCACGTTTGGCAGCTCATCTACTGCTGCTGGTGAGATTCTTCAGCTGTTGTGCATGGAGCGGTGGTCCTCCTGGTCAAGGAAAAAACTGCGAAAAAGAAATAAAGGTTGCTGTGCGGCGCCGATGCGAAAATGTGAAGGAGAGTATAAAGTGAAGTTTAAGTGGTATGTCCAGTAGTATCGCAGCAAGAGCTACTCATACCACGGCGCCTCTGCTCTAGAGGCCAGCCACGTCTGAAATACACCTACGCTGGTGAAATATGCCTAAACCAGCATACACCAGGGGTGAAACTTGATGGCTAGGCATGTCATGCCACCTCCGCTCTAGAGGTCGGTCACACCTGATATACACCCATACTAGTGAAATATGCCTAAACCGGCTCAGTTGCAGACTGAAGACCCATAGTCAGAAAAACCCCTGCCGAAGACCACTTCATATGCCTGCGTCACCTCAAGGATCAGTTTGCATCTGCATCCTCAACAATCCAGTCAATGACAGCAGCTCATTGAATTTCAGATCAAACGGTCAGGAACTGGCTGCACAACACTGGTCTTTGGGGTAGAAGACCCTACAGAGGTCCTGTTCTTACAGACAGGCACATACAGAACTGACTGCAGTGGGCGAACCAGCATCATCAATGGACTGTTGCGAATGACTAGAGAAGGGTTTGGTTTAGGGATGAATCATTCTTTCTGCTCCAGTGACACGATAGACGGAGAAGAGTTTACGAGTCCATGAATGCTACACCCAGGACTGTGTGGATGAGGCTCCTCCACATGGTGGTGGAGGTGTACTGGTGTTGGGGACAATTAACTTCATGGGAAGAAGTGACCTGGTGCAAATTGAAGAACGCCTGAATGCCCAATTATACGTCACTGAAATTCTTCGTCCTCACGTCCTTCCACTTCTGGCTGCACCAGGGTCAATTTTTCAGCAAGATAATGCTCGACCTCATGTGGCACAACTCACCACCCAGTTCCTCGCTGACAATGACATCCAGACCATTCCGTGGCCATCCATGTCATCAGACATGAACCCAATAGAACACTTATGGGATGAGCTCAACAGACATGTCCGCCAGCGAGACGTGGTGCCAACCAACCTCCGACAGTTGTCTCTTGCACTGTGGGAAGAGTGGCCAGCCATCCCACAACAACAGATCCAACGGCTAATCAGATCCATGTCAAGGAGATGCCGTTCTCTGATACAGTCCAGAGGAGGTCATATACACCTTACTGAAATGGAGCCCTCAGTCACAAAGAATAAAAGTCCAAACCAAATTTAATGAACATCATTTCATTGTTAAGTCTTAAAGTTTCTTCATGCCAAGATTGAAACATTAATTCCATAAAATAAAATTTTGATACAAGTCTGAAATTTGGTGCCCATTATGACCACAGTAGTGTTGCATTTCTTTTTTTTAACAGTATGTAAAATATAAAAATGATAAAGGATGTTGTACGTGAATAGGAGAACCAAGGTATGAAGTACACCAAGACAAATACCACAGTCAACAGAAATAATTATAAAATTATTATTATTAAATTTATGGAAGATACAATGTTTGACCATTACTTAA
This sequence comes from Achatina immaculata, assembly GCA_009760885.1. Classification (NCBI taxonomy): domain Eukaryota; kingdom Metazoa; phylum Mollusca; class Gastropoda; order Stylommatophora; family Achatinidae; genus Lissachatina; species Lissachatina immaculata. The sequence continues at coordinate 2,001,321 of CM019704.1, forward strand.
AGTTCAAAATATTGTGAGAAGTTGTTTAGAAATCCTAAAAATAGACTGACAGATTCATATTCATATATATCAGCAACAAGTTCTCTGCACTTTTTAATATCCACAAAGTAGTAACTTATTTAACACTGTTGAAGTAAACATAATTAAGTGTGCCCAAATGGCATTGCTTTATGGGAAAGCTGTATAAATAATAGGGATGAACTGATCTTTGTACTTAGCCCATATAAATCTTCAGATTTTTAGATGACCAAATATACATACACAAATGGTGAAACAAAGTTACTTACCAAGGTTATGAGTATTGATGTATAATGTTATGATATAATGAAAAATTTGACACAAATATTTACTGTTAGAAAGCATTATGCATTTATTTCCTGACATAATTATAAATTAGTTTAATACTTGAAGTTTAAAAATCTGAACATTTTAAAAACTTCAGTATTTATTTAAAATTAATAAACATTACTGACTAAACTTTGCAAATGTCAGTTTAAAAAAAATAATAGGAAAATCCTGTAAACACAAAAGGTGCTTTGGACCAAATTTAGTCACTGCTACATAGGTATTTAATATCACATGTGAACAAGTAAGTACAGATGGTCCTCGATTTATGATTATTTCCTTCTTAAATGGAAGCAATTTCAAGTTGAGTATCAGGTCAAGGAATAAAATCTTTGATATACAATCAGTGTCCATTAGACACGTTCCTAGTTTCTGAGTTTCTTTGTCGTCAGTTCCTTCTATTTGTAAGGACAACATGTAGGCACCCCTCCTACAGTTTGAAAGTTGTTACACGTTATCACTCTAAACTTCAGACTATCTTTCTCTCTCTACAAGACATGTATGATACATATGGGCATGGCAATGACATGTTGAAATTGTTATAAATCCTTCAGTCTGCTGGTGCCTGTCTATATTACGTGCTGTGCCCACTATTCTTGCCATTGCTCTGTCTAAAATAGATTATGTGATAATGACTAGATCTGCAAGTGACAAAAACTCAAAACAGACCATAGATATGTTTTACAGCCTGCAAGCAATGCTTTACTGAAACATGTTGTCTCACTCAAACTGCTGTAGATAGCCTCATCGACTGACTGCACAAGTAACTATCCCAGATGACAGTTTTTTTGTTTTTGAAAAATACATATGTGAATATTAGAAATTCTAATATGAATTTTTTTTTCTTGAATATTCAAATTTTGCATTTTTTTTGCCAAATTCAATAATTCAGTACATCTCTAGTAAATAGTATTCATATACTAAATTATCTTCTAGCAGTCAGTGCACTAGCTCACTACATCACAATGAAACCTAACAAGCCAAGGTTATGGAGAAAAAAATTTTACTCGGATATATGCAGAAAAGAGTAGAATTAAGTTTAAAATAAAATTTAGTCTCATCAGTAAATGTTATATTTGATCTATTTATATGTTCAGACTACCTACTTTCATTGGCTGACCATGTTGGTTATTAGACCTAAATTCAGTGGTGAGATTAAAAAAAAACTTTAGTGTCTTCTATACATTAAAGCAGAAGGAAATGTCCTGTACAGTCATTTTGGATATAATGTATGTCACACATTGGTCTCATAAGACATTCCAGATTTTGCAGTAGCTGCTGTGCCTTTCGATGCAGCTGAGATGATAGAAATGCGAGAAACTCCCAGTGATGTTTGACTGTCAGACTGCAGATAAGAATTCAATGAGCAACATAAACAAATAATAATCATTCAACGATAACTACTGGTTAGTTTTATCATAAACAGATTATTTACCTATTCTGTGTTTAGTTTTTGGGACTCAGCAATCTTAAGTGACAGGTCTCACCCATGATTCTCATTTGTCAATGATAAAGGATCTCATACATGAATAATGAACCAAGGTGACAAGGATACCAAGACAAATAGCACAGTCAACAGAAATTATGAATAATTCACAGAAGATACAGATAACACAGTATCAGTCTGTGAAGTAATATGATGCCTAGTACAAATGACATAAAATGCTGAATTAAGATAAAAATAAGATTAGCTCTTGAAGCATTAAAAATGACCTCATTCAGAACAAGCATTTAAAAGCCAGCACAGTATGTTAAAAAATAAATATCAGAACTGCAAAGTGCAGCCAGTTGTACAGTGCTGGTAACCTAAACTTTGGTTCAGTTGTGCAGTATGAGGCTATTGCTTAAAGTCTATTGAGACAGTGGTGTTATTTATTGTCTCTATGATTAGTTTATGGTTACCTCCTCTAAACAGTTTATCTTTCTTTTAGTTATTTGCTGAATATTTTCTATTACAATTTGATAAGTTGAAATACTTTGGGACCTCTGCTGCCTAGAAGAAAAGGCTGGTTTTTACTATGTTATGTTGTGGATCATCTGTGATGACTATTTGGTTTTCTACTATCCAGTTCTGTATTTCCTCATCTCATGAGTTCACAAGTGTGTATCCTCAGCTGCTGAAGTTAACAACTATAACAATAATTTTTCATCCTTGAGAGGGATTTCTGTGAGCCTGAGTTGATAGGGGATTTGTCTGTGTAGAGTGTTATGGTAAGATGTTATACTCTAAAATTTCATACAGTTTTTGAGGATGAGATATTGTTGCTAACCAGTATAATAGTCCTTCCTCTATGGCCTGGTTTTTTTTTTTCATGGAAACATTCCATTCTCCTAGTAAAGATTTGGCATTCTTCATTCAGATGGGTTTTCTGGATGATATGGAACATAAATTCCTTCACTATGAAAAAAGTTATGTATTTAAAAATTTATTTCTCATTTTGCCATTGCTTTTCCATTGCTGTGTGTTCATTTTTGGTAGCCAAAAGCTCTGTTCTGCTTAATCCTGGGTCCCCAATACACAGATATCATCAGAAGCGTTAGGTTGACCCTTGGTGGTGAAATCGGAGGTACCCAGCCAAAAGGCACATCACAAAAATCAGGGTACCACGCATCATTGCCAATGAAATGTCCATATCTGCAGTTTTGAAACATGGTGCTCGCCCTGTGAAGACCAGCCTGGCAGGTGCAGTGCCAGGCCCCCTGCCTCAAAAGGGGTCCACCCTATATACATGAATTACAAAAAACAGTGAAATTTATCCAAGAGACAGGACTGCAGATATAGACTGACAATGTGTATGAAGAAGAAGAAGAAGAAGGTTGACTCTTTTGAGCCTGGAATCTAAATGCTATTCCTTCTTGGTCATAATGTACCTAGGCAGCTCAGTTCTATATATTGAACATATTTTTTAAAATATAAGCATTGCATCACACTTCCTAGGTACCCTTGCTAGTTGGGTTAATGTGTTGTGTCTTCAGACACTTCCTATCCAGGTTCTTGATTATCTAAACACTGTCCACAACAAACCAAGCAACGCAGAAGATGAAATCAGACAAAAGTGCATCCCCCCCAAAAAAAAGTCTATCTACATAACCTCAAAGATATGGGTAGTCTTCTCCACCATTGCTGGTTTCTTCTGTTGTGCTGCTTTGTTTTGCTTACCTATTGATCCTTCCAGCAAGAGTGTCCTTGCTGGTACATATCTACTTCTAATATAGCTCTCTTGGTTATTGTTGCACGCAGGTTTGCCCACTGAAGCAAGTGGTTTTAATTTGTTTGCATATTTAATCTTTTACTCTTTTAAAACTGAGGAGCTGTGACATAGACAAGAAGCAGCGATGAATACCATTGTGTACTTAATATGCTAAGTTCTGTTATCTCGTATGGATACAGAAAGGAAAAAGATAATGAGAAAAATTTTGTGCACTTATAATTATTTTAAAATTAAGCAAAATTTTAATTTCTGTAATAGCTCATAATTTATATATGCCATTGCCATGATAACTGCCATTGCTCAGTTATCTGCATCTTAACTCTCCAGTAAGAAATAAAATTACAGCTCATCCAAGTTATTATTACCTGAATACTTGTTTCTCCCATATTATCAAAACCATAGTTCACAAAGCTTGTATGTGGCTGCAAACCTTTGAAGGGGTCAACCTGAAAGCCTTCAACATAATCTACTAAAACTCTGTGCTTTCTCAGTGCTGGGCCCCAGAACACAGTGGGTAAACACAGGAGGCGTATTTTCTGTTAAGAAAATCTATTTTTAAATAATAATATAAAAGTATATTTTATTTTAAACATCAGACATATAAGTGAAAAAAAAAACCTAAGAGAAACGGACAACAAATGAAAGTGAAAAAAACACGTGTAAAATGACCTTGCAAAAGCATAATTCGACCAGGAAAAAAATAATAGATGATAGTTTAAAATATTCACCCGTGTGGTACCCGGGATCTGCAAAGAATAGGACCACTGTACCCTACCACGCATGATCGTAAAAGGCGACTAAAGAGGGTTCGGCATAGGGCCAGCAATCCTATCTGGTAAAAAAGCTATCAGACTGCTACAGAAACGGAAGCAAGGGAAAAAACAAATGCAGGTGGAAGGAGAAATGCTTATCAGGAAACTGAGGCCATGAAGGTTGTGGATGAAAGCCAGCTACTGGAAGTCCCCAGGCCGACTGCAGACCTCCTGGAACCTAAACACAAGATGCAAATAGGCAGCTGGAATGTAAGAACACTTAACCAGACTGGAAAACTAGCACAAACCATCAAGGAAATGCACAGATACAAACTAGACATACTAGGAATACAAGAAGCAAGACGGACAGGACAAGGCAGAAGGAAATTAACAACACAGCACACAGAAGATACAATAATATGGTCAGGTAAAGAAAATCTTCATGAAGGAGGAGTAGCATTGATTATAACAAAAGAAGCATCAAAAGCATTGCTGAAATGGACCCCAATAAATGAGAGATTATTATATGCACGCTTCAACTCAAGATTCACGAAGCTGTCTATTATAGTTTGTTTGCACCAATAGAAGCAGCTGAAGAGGAATTAAAAGAAGATTTTTACAACAGCCTCCAAGCCACAGTAGAAACAATACCCAAGCATGATATGCTACTCATCTTGGGCGACTTCAATGCAAAAGTAGGTGAAGGAAATGAAGATAGAGGAAGAATCATGGGAAGAGAAGGAATCTGAGAAATAAATGAAAATGGAGAAAGACTGTGCAGTTTCTGTGAAGAAAACATGATGACCATCGGAGGGACAATTTTCCAACATAAAAACATCCATAAGGTGACTTGGAGGTCACCAGATAAAAACACAGAAAACCAAATCGATCACATACTAATAAACAACAAGTGGAAACGGTCACTACAAGATGTGTGAGCAAGGAAAGGAGCAGATGTAGGAAGTGACCACAACCTTCTGGTAGCAAAAATAAAACTAAAATTAAGGAAAGCCAAAATCGGAGAACACAGAAAGATACGTTTTCATACAAGAAAACTGAAAGACCAGCAAACAAGAAATGAATTCTCAATACTACTTAAGAACCGCTTCAGTGTCCTACAAGACGAAGCAGAAATGTCCATACTAGAGTTCAATAAAACACTACAGGAAACAGCAAAAGAGGTGCTGGGATATCGGAAACGGAAAAAAGAGGAATGGATAAACAAGACAACATGGGAAAAGATAGAGCAAAGAAAAGAAATTTAAAAAAATTACTGAACACCAAATCACAACGGCTTAAAGAACAACTTTAAGTAATTATGCACAAAAAGACAAAGAAGTGAAGGAATCATGCCGTCAAGACAAACGTCAATACTATGACAACTTAGCAGAAGCAGCAGAGAAAGCAGCATACACAAATGACATGAAAACCATATATAAAATCACAAAACAGATGACAGGTAACTTCAACACAAGATGTGAAAGTGCAGTAAGGACACAAAATGGACAACTGGTCAGTGGAGAAAGAGAAACAAATTGAAAGATGGAGGGATCACTTTAACACCCTACTAAACAGAACACAAGCAGCACAAGCAATAGACATACCTGAAGCAAAAACGGAACTAAACATCAATACAGGACCAATAACAATAAGTGAAGTAAAGGAGGCAATAAAGAAGCTAAAATCAGACAGGGCACCAGGTGAAGATGAAGTGACTGCTGAGATGTTGAAAGCAGAAGAAACAGAAACACCAAAACAACTTTGCCGGATATTACAACAAATTTGGGATCTAGAAAAAGCCCCAGAGGAGTGGAAAACTGGACTTATAGTAAAACTACCAAAGAAGGGTGACCTCAGAGATTGTGGGAACTGGAGAGGCATTACCCTACTGCCACTCACCAGTAAAGTATTTTGCAGAATAATCATCAACAGCATTGTACCAACACTTGAGGAAAAACTTCGGAAAGAGCAGGCAGGATTTAGGAAAGGAAGATCATGCATAGACCACATATTTGTACTTAGACAAATATTAGAACAGGCAAATGAGTGGCATAGCACAACATATGCATTATTCATAGATTTTGAGAAAGCCTTTGACAGTGTCAACAGAGATGCACTGTGGAAAATCCTAAGATGGCATGGCCTCCCCCACAAGATAGTAAATGTAATCAAAGCCCTATATGAGGGTTTTCAGTGCGAAGTGATCTGTGGAGAACACACCTCCAGCAGCTTTAGGGTACAAACAGGAGTGAAACAGGGATGTGTACTATCACCAACATTATTTATCTTGTTAGTAGACTGGTTAATGAAGGAGGCAACATCAGACAAACGCAGAGGATTACAATGGACCCTTGACACAGTGCTGGAGGACCTTGACTTTGCGGACGACATTTGTCTATTATCAAGCAGTCACAAAGATATGCAAGATAAAATAAACAAGCTAACTCAGAATGCAAACAACATAGGACTAAAGATCAACGTAGGAAAGACAAAGTTAATGAAGCAAAATGTGAACAACAGAAATGTACTCAGAGTAGATAGCAAGTTAGTTAAGGAGGTCAACGAATTTGTATACCTTGGCAGCAGAGTATTAGAAAATGGAGACATCACAGAGGACATCAACAGTGGACTTACTAGAGCAAACCAGGCTTTTGCAGTGCTGCAGACTATATGGAAATCAAAAAAACTAAGCATAAATATGAAAATCAGGATATTTAAGAGTAATGTTCTAAGTGTACTACTCTATGGAAGTGAATGCTGGAAAATCACCAAAACCATAGAAAACAAGTTGAATTCTTTCCAGACTAAATGTTTACGAAGAATTAGGAAAATATTCTGGCCAAACACCATAAGAAATAACATCTTATTAGCAGAAATGCAGATGAAGCCACTGACAACAATTATTGAGGAAAGACGCTGGCGATGGTTGGGACATGTGCTCCGAATGACTGACAACTCACTACCAAAAATAGCACTAAGATGGACACCACAGGGGAGCAGAAGTAAGGGTAGACCAAAAGAGACATGGAGAAGAACAACAGAAAGGATGTTGAGCAATAGAGGGCTCACCTGGGCAAGAACAGAAAAAAAGGCAAAGGACAGGCATTTGTGGAAAACCCTTGTGGAAGCCCCATGTGCCCTGGGCACTTAAGGTTCAGCGAGAGAGAGTTTAAAATATTCTACAGAAAAAAATAGAAGAAAGCAGAGCAGAGAAGACCCCCAGATACAACAAGAAATGCACACAGGGGCAAGAGATAGTAGAAATTAAACAGAAGAGACAGATGCATGACAAAATTATAAAGTGGAGATGGATTCTGTATAAAAAAAAAACAGACAACAAATACACTGATTCCAGCCTCTTTTTTATGGAACGATTTTTTAAATGACTTCATGAATATGCTAAAAATGATGAAATGGCTTCATAAAGAAGGAATGGTTTGTGTCAGTCATGAAATTTAGTGATTTCACCTTTCTCAAGGATGTACAGATTCTTCTGAAAATGGAATGCCAGACTGGCTGGTGGAGCTAGCTACAAACCAGCTGGAGCATAGATTGTTAAAATCCTCATAGACATTGACATACAGAATATTATTCTTACATCCTTCCTGTGTCGTTAAATGTCACATAGGGCTCGATAGTTGTTTGCCAAGTTTTCCTGTTTTCAGCAAGTTTTTCAACTTCATCAAGGGATGTTATGCCCAATAAACTGGCTTCTCTTAACCATGTCCTTTTTAGAGTTTCATGTGGTCGATCTCTTTTTCTTTGGCCTGTTGTGCTTCACTTGATAGCTTGTTTTGGTATTCTCTGATTGTTTCTTCTCATCACATGGTATATATATGTCCATCTTCTTTTTCTGATCACCCATGAGACTGGTTGTTGTTTGCTCATCTGTCTTATCTGTGCATTGTTCTTGAATTCATTCCATTTTATACCAAGTATTTTCCTGAGGCATTTGTTTTCAAAAGAGTTTTAATTTCTTGTCTATTTCTCTAGTTGATTTCCAGCTTTCGCATGCATAAATGAGGGTGGATATCACATTTGAATTGAATAATCTTGGTTTTTGTGCTTATAACTTTTGAATTCCATATGTTCTCAAAATTTTTGAAGGACAATGCTGCTTTTGCAATTCAAACTTCCTTCCTGGTGTCACCATCCTGGTCTATGTAGCTGCCAAGGTATGCAAATTGATTTACTTCATCAACTGTTCCTTCTATGTATGTTTTTCATTCATGATTAATGAGAAGTTTCATTATTTTTGTCTTTGTTAATTTCAAGACCTATTTTGCTAGCCAAGGAAGACAGGGAATCTGTTTTTTCCTGCATCAATTTCACATTGTCACTGATAACAGTTATGTCATCTGCAAAATCAAGATCTTCTATTTGGGTCCCATGTACCCAGTCAGTGCCAGTTTTGATTGTACAGCATCTTTTCATTATAAAGTCTATGGCAATTCCAAAAAGCAAAGGAAATAATATACATCCTTGTTACACCTGTTTCAATCTGAAACCATTTGCTCATTCTTTCTTCTGTCATGACTGCACAACATATCCATTGTAGAGATCTCTAATAATGTTGACAGCTTTAGATGGTATTCCATATAGTCTTAAAATTCTCCACAATGAATCTCTGTGTATGCTATCAAATGCTTTTTTAAAGTCTATGAAGTTCAGGATTAATGGTTTCTGCTTTTCAATATGTTCTTCAAGTATTATTCTTAGAGTAAAGAACTGGTCGAGACAGCTTCTCCCTCTTCGAAATCCTGCCTGTTCTTCTCTCACTGCAGTATCCACTACATCCTTAATTCTTTTCAGAATCACTTTACAAAACACATTTGACACAACTGATAGTAAGGTTACACCCCTTTAGTTATTGCAGTCAATGAGGCTGCCTTTTGTGGGTTTTTCCATTTAGAAGGGACTTTTTCTTCTTTCTAAACTTTATTAAACATTCTTTGTAGTTGGCTCATGTTGTCACTGTTAATAGCTTTTAACATTTCAACTTTTATTTCATTTTCACCTGCAGCTTTGTTGTTAGCCATTAGATTCACTGCTTTTTCAATTTTATTCAGTGTAAATTTATCTAAGTTGACATTTAGTTGTGGGACTGGTAAATTGGTTTGAAGATTTATTAATTCATTTGGGTGTGGTCAGATAAGTATTTCTTGGAAGTTTTCGGTCCATATTTGCTTTTTGTCTTTATTTGATATTAATAGGTTGCCTGTTTTGCTAAAGACTGGTCTTTCTCTGGAGTAAAACATACAGCAGTATTTAATATAATAATTTTACTACAATAATGCAGTAACAGTATGCAAAACAGTACCTGTATTACATTCTTGCCCTCTTGTTCCTTGCAGATCTTGAAAAGCATGACAGTAGGTATTGGCAACACACATGCTATGGTCATGAACCAGCCAATGATGTCAGCCCAGATGGGGTAGATGTATTTATCATAATTGGACGGTTTGTAGTCAACAAACGTATATATAAAGATGAACTGAAAATTCAGATTAAAATTCCATGTAATGTTAGTGAATGCAGTCTCTCTCTCTTCATGGAGGTGCCACATGTGATTCATTTGCAAAAATAAGATAAAGTGGTATGAGTAGTTTTAGATGCAAATGTTTCTATATCGAGATGTTGTAGTGTATAAATTAGATCTGTCACAAGAGTATAAGTCACCTTGTGATCAGGATGATTAAAATGTTTGAGAAAGCTCTAATGCTATATGAAATTTCAGATAGATGTTGGTTATTGTTATGATACAATAGTAGACCAATGTTGACAAGTTTGAAGTATTCACATCTGAACAATGACATTAAACTGAGAAAGAATTAAACTCTAAAATCTCTATGCAAGAGACAATATTATTTAATTTGCTCTGCCAAATGCCATAGATAAAATATGGAACCACATATTAAATATAACCAAAAACTAAAGAAGCAATATTCTTGATCTTACAGTTATAGTAAGGGGACTCAGGACACGCCATAAGACTTTCCAAAAAAAAAACCTAGTGCTTCCAGTCATCAGATGAATGTCCTTGCAAAATCGATTAACACCTGCCAAAAAAAAACACATTTTTGGAGAATGATTGTCTTTTTTTTTTTTGGTATAAATATCAAATCAATGATAAATCTTTTATATACTGACTATATTTGAACTGAAGGATGTATACTTGTGTGACACTGTGCTAGGGTGGGTCATTTTGCAGGTGGGTGTTACTAGCCAAAGTGAGAATGTGATTTCTTCTATTTGTTCAGTATCAGCTTATCATCACTGTTCTAATAGGATGCTCATATCTTCATTACTGGCTATCTCTAAAAATGATTATCAAATACTGAAACTCTCTTTCACACTTTCATCTTGCCTATTTTATTTGGCGCACATTTTCCATTATATCACTTACCATAAACAAATACCAAAGCTATTATCTCAAAAAATCCAATAATGATAAGTGTCATTCCACCCACATAGTTGTCCATCAGCTGAAGTAAGTACATGCCACCCTAAAAAAATTATTTAAAATTATTTTCTAAATAATAAAGTTATTGTATTTAAAATGTTTGTGATCTGTAGAAATGTGTATATGCTTTGATCTCTTCCCTGTATATCTTTCAGTGTAAACAGACTGATGACACTAGTTCTGTATTAATTTACAAATATGACAAATATTTACAAATATGGCACCCGCATTGGGTATCGCTACATCTTACTACCATCTCTTTCATCCTAAACAGAGATATTATGACACAGTGTGCACTAAAATTGTCCTACTGGGCTCCATAAGAATCTTAATAACATCTCAGTAGTTGTTAATTTGTTCTGTAGATGCTATTCTTATATTTATTTAAATATCTTACATCCTTCCCATGCCATTAAATGTTACATAGGGCTCGCATAGTTGTTTGCCAAGTTTTCCTGTTCTCGGTAAGTCTTTCAACCTCATAAAGGGATTTTATGCCCACTAAACTGGCTTCTCTTAACACTGTCCTCTTTAGAGTTTCATGCATATTTAAATATGCTGTCTGTTTAAAAAAATATATTGCACTGTAAGTGTAGCTCAGTATGCAGTGAGTAACAGGAGAAACTAGGAACACTATATAATGTGGCCTTCATTTGTGTGTTGATTGCTTTTAAGTTTGTTTGAATAACATTTCTTTTGAATTTTATAGTGGGTTGTGTAATATGATTTTCTTTAAACCAGCAATTTTTAAAATAGATCTAAAAAAATAAAACAAAAGGGGGCAGAGGATCTGTGTGAAATCTGATATTCAGAAAGACAGTGACAGAAAGAATTTTTAAAAACAGCTTTTAGAGAAGATGTTCCATGTTGAACCACTTGTTTTGGGTCTAAGGACTGTCATAGCCGGAGGTGGGGTGGAGGATACGCTCCCCACTCCAATTAAATGTCTCAAGGCATGCGTCTCACATAGCCTCTGACAGTCAAGTCCAGCTCCTGGCCTTCTCGTGGTGGAACTGTTCAAACTGACAGGAGAAGGGGCGAAAGGCGAATATCTGGCGCCTGAAAACCAGACGCTTCGGGTAGATGAGAGTCTTGTTTGGTAGCTCATTTGAAAGAAGGAAAACTGATTTAAAACCTGCTGCTGGCGAGATTCTTCAGCTGCCGTGCGTGGAGTGGGGCTCTCCCGGCCAGTGAAGAAAGGTGCTAATGGGGTTGCCGCCTGGTGCCACCGTGGAAAAGGTTAAAGAAGGGATTAAGTGAGGTAATCAGTAGTCTCGAGGTCAGGACTGCTCAAATCACGGCACCTCTGCTCTGGAGTTCGGCCACGTCCTACGTGCACCCATACCGGGTGAATTGCCTGTACTGGCTTAACCCACACTGCTGGCGAGATTCTTCGTCTGCCACGCGTAGGGTGAAACTCCTTCCGGCCAATGAAGAAAATGTGAATAGAGTTGCCAAGCGGCACTGCTGTGAAAAGGTGATGGAAAGGATAAAGTGAAGATTAATCGATATATCCAGTAGTCTCGTGACGAGAGCTACTCATAACACGGTACCTCTGCTCTAGAGGCCAGCCACGTCAGATATATAGCCAAACTGGTGAAATATACCTAAATCGGCTTAACCCAGGGGTGAAACTTGATGACTACTCATGTCATGGTACCTCCACTCTAGAGGCTGAACACGTCCTAAACATGCCCATAGTGGGATAATACGCCTATGTCGGCTTAACCCAGGGTGAAACCTACTAGTGACGAGGATTCGTCCTGCTGGACAAAAGCTCCATCCTGGTAACAACTAGGAAGGGTAGCGGCCACGACCACAAAACAATAAGTTGGAGACACTGGGCCAGTGCAGTCTAGATAGGCAACCACCTCTCACCCGACGGGGATATATGCATATCCTAATCACGCTGAGGTTTTCCGGTGAGAAAGTCCAACGCTGGACTGGATGGGCTGCCACCTCTCACCTGGCGGGGATATACGGATATCCAAAACACGTCGAGATTTTCCAGTGAGAAAGTCCAACTCTAAACTGATTCAACGAAAACCACAGTGTCACGCAATCCTGCTTCTGCGACCCACTGAGAATACAGGCCCAAGCCCTGCAATACTCTGAACCGCATATGGTCCTTTTGGGGATCTCTTGTGGTGTTCTCGGGGACCACAGGATTGATCAAGGACCACAGGAGTAAATTCAGCAGGATCACGGGGCGATCTTGGTGGTAGAAGCGAATGAAGAAGAAGAAGAACCACTTGTTTTGAGAGGTGCTTTAAAGAAGGAGGAATTTTAAAACTTCAACAGTGATGAAATACTGGGCTGGCCTTTAGCTTCTAAAATGTTATCCATGTTCATATATTTATCTGTCCTGATCAGTGACTAAGTACTTTTTGTCAAGCTATTTTGACCAGCATCCTATTGTCATGAATTCTGTTTCTACATCTTCTTCAACCCTAACAGAACACAAGATAACATATAAGATAATATCTCTTGCAAGGCTGAAATCATTTCAAACTTCTTAGATAATGGTGGTTAGAGCTGATTTAGTGCCATGACATGGAAATAAAACATCAGTCAGTGCAATGAGAAACATCACATTCTCTCAAAATTCAGAATGTACAGTCAAAGGTGATAACTATGATTAGTATACTTTTTTATTCTCACAGGACAGTTCATCTTATATCTTATATCCTTCCCGTGCTGTTTAACGTCACATAGGGGTTACAAGGTAGTTCGCCAATTTTTCCTGTTTTTGGCGACCTTTTCAACCTCATCAAGGGATTTTATGCCTATTAATTTGGCCTCACTTAACAATGTCCTCTTTAGAATTTCACGTGGTCTGCCTATTTTTCTTTGGCCTGTTGTGTTCCACTTGATAGCTTGTTTTGGATTCTCTGATCGTTTCCAACATATGTCCATCTCCTTTTCCTGATAACCCATGAGACTGGTTGTTGTTCACTCATCTGTCTTATCTCTGCATTGTTCTTGAATTTTTTCCACTTGATGCTGAGTATTTTCCTTAGGCATTTATTTTCAAAAGAGTCTAATTTATTGTCTATTTCTTTAGTTGTTTTCCAGCTTTCACATGCATAAATGAGGGTGGATATTACATTTGAATTGAATAATCTTAACTTGGTTTTTGTGCTTATAACTTTTGAATGCCATATGTTCTCAAGATTCTTGAAGATCGATGCTGCTTTTGCAATTCTTATTCCTTTCTGGTGTCACCATCTTGTAGCTGCCAAGGTATGCAAATTGACTGAATTCTTCAACAGCCGTTCCTTCTATGTGTATCTTGAATGGGTACCAACAAACTTTTTATCTTGAGATCATGAAAAATGATCCATATTACAAGACATTTGTCCTAAATGGCATATTTTCAGTATGTGCAGTTCTGAGGAAGTAGGGTGTATTAGTGAGTGAGTGAGTGAGAGAGAGAACAAATGAGCAAATTTTTGTTCAGTTCTGCATGCAGGCTCATCTGACACTCTTCCTTTCCTCTCTCAGTTTTCATCCTAAAGCAGTCATTCAACACCAGTACAGTACTAATATTACAAACATAAAACATGAGAGAGTGAGAGAAAATCACTATATTACAAGATACTGTTTGACAATCATAATGATCTGAATTAAACTCCCTAATATAATCTGAATGTGAGTCAATCAACTTGAGCCTACATCTCTGTTAAAGACTGCAACTCTTGATTTAGGAGTTCAGCCTTATGACCATCAGGAGTTAGTCAGCTGGTCATTCTCACTTTACTGGTTCAGGGATCAGGCTGAAACTAGTTTGCACAGAGTTTTGCTAATTTTTCAATCCAAACAAAATCAAATTTTAGGAAGAAAATGTATCACCATTTTCAAGCTAATTTACCATATACTATCATCATCATCATCATCATCAGGTGCCGTGCCGACTGGCGTTGGCTATTATGCTTCTCCAGAGTACCCGATCCTTCATGCAGGTCATCAGTTCAGTTGGTGATCTCCTCTCACACCATCCCGTCAGACTGTCCAGTATCATTTCTCTTGGTCTTCCTCTTGATCTTCTTCCTTCTATTTTTCCTGTTGTTATAATATTTTCAATGCCCCCTCTTCTCATTGCATGTCCTATGAAAGTACATTGTCTCTCTCTTATCTTTTTGACAAGGTTTTTTGTCTCTCCAGCTCTTCTCATACATTCTTCATTAGTTATTTTTGCTGTCCAGGGGATTCGCAACATTCTTCTAATAAACCACATTTCTGCTGCTTCCAATGATTTTTGTGCAGACTTGCCTATAGTCCATGATTCACTTCCATATATCAAGATAGGTTCAATATAGCATTTTAGGACTCGTTTTCTAACATTCATTGATAAAGATGTGTTAGCTAATATGTTTCTCATTCTCTGAAATGCAGTCTTTGCTTGGCCTATTCTGTTCCTAATTTCTGTTCTGCATTTCCCATCTGAAGTTATTACTGCTCCAAGGTATTTGAATTTCTGCACCTGTTTTAGAATAGTTCCGTTTAATTTTATACTGCATGCTTGTGGATTCTGTTTCTTAGATATAACCATAGTTTTGATGTTCAAAGTAAGGCTTTTCTGTTCACTTTCTTTGGCGACTTTATCCAAGAGATTTTGCAGGTCTTGTTGGTTCTCAGCTATCAGAACTGTGTCGTCAGCATACTGAAGGTTGTTAATATTGTATCCTCCAATTTTTATGCCTGGTTCTGTGATGATTGTTCTTAGAATATTCTCGCTATACAGAGAAAAAGGTCTGGAGATAGTATACATCCTTGTCGCACCCCTTGTTTTATAGGTTGATATTTTCCAATTCTATTTTCAACTCGAACTGCTGCTTCTTGCTGCCAGTATAGATGTTTTACAATCCTCAGGTCTTTGCCGTCTATATTGATGTCTTCAAGCATTTTAATAATTTCATTATGTTTCACTTTGCCAAATGCCTTGGTGTAATCAATGAAGCATAAGTAGAGATCTTTCTGTACTTCTAAAGCTCTTTCTGTTAGTGTTCGTAAAGCATAAATGCATTGTGTGTTCCATTTCCTTCAACAAATCCAACCTGTTCATCTGCTATTTCCATTTTTATCTTTTTCCTTGTTCTTCTCATAATTATTCTCAGAAGTAGCTTCGTTATGTGACATGAGAGGCTGATAGTCCGGTGGTTGTCACATTCCTTTGCACCTGGTTTCTTTGGTAGTGATATAAATGTGGATTTAATCAAGTCATTGGGAATATAACCACTGTTGTAAATGTCATTCAGTAACTTGGTTATTATTTTTATCCCTGTCTCCTCTAGTGCCCCTATCTCTTCTATTGTTATATTATCAGGCCCAGTCGCTTTTCCTTTCTTCATGTGTTTGATGGCATCTATGATTTCATCTTCAAGTATTGGTGGTCTGTCACAGTTTTCAGTATCTGGTGTTAATTCTGGTCTTTCTCCTCCATATAGCTCACTGATATACTCTGTCCACAATGTCTTCTTTCCCCATTAACATTTTACCTTCTTTCAATTTCAGGCATCCTGTGGTATATTTTGTTTTCCTGCCTGTGAGTTCATTAATTCATCTGTGCATGTTTTTACTGTCTTTATTATGAGAGTCCTCTATCTGTCTGCAGTGTATTAACCACATTTCTTTTGCTTCTCTGCATTTGCGTCTTATTTCTTTATTTATCTTGCTATATTTTTCCACGTTATTTTTACTCCTCCTCCTCTTGTCCATCAGTCCTAAGATGTCGTCTGTCATGCATTTATTTTTAGGGGCTTCTTTTTTGGTGGTATTATCTCCTTAACAGTTTGGTGGATAGAATCTCTTAACATTTCCCATTGTTCATCTATACTATATATCTTTGCTATTGCATTGTATCTATTTGTTATAATAACTTTGTATTATTTTCGCAGTTCTTGGTCATTTTTAAGAAGTTCTGTATTCAGTTTGATGTTTCTCACTGTTCTCCCTGCTTTCTTTAGCTTTATTCTAACTTTTCCACAGAGTGGATCATGGTCACTACTGCAGTCAGCTCCTGGCATGGTTTTTGTTGTCAGTAATGCATTACGGAATCGTTTGTTGATTAATATGAAGTCTATCTGGTTAAAAGTCTTTTTGTCTGGGCTGCACCACGTTGCCAGTCTTCGAGGATGTTGTTTAAACCAGGTGTTTCCTACAACCATGCTGTGTATTCTTGCCAATTCAATTAATTTATAACCTCTGTCATTCCTCTCCCCCAGTCCATAGTCACCAACGATGTCTGAAGTTCTTCCTTTACCAACTTTGGCATTAAAATCTCCCATGACTATGGTAACTTCATGTGACTTTGTGTGTTTTAGTGCTGTCTCTATGTCATTATAAAATATCTGTACATCTTCTTCAGAATTTTCAGATGTTGGAGCATACACTTGTATAATTCATTCATTCCTTTGTATGTCCCTTACGGAACTTTGCCTCCCAAACAGCACTCCTGTAGGCCTCTCGGTTGTGAGCAAGATGGCCTGCTGCTGCTGCATCCATTTCCAGATCATCAACGATGTCTTGCAGCCATCTTCGTTTCGGTCTTCCTCTCTTTCTTTTTCCCATTATGTATCCCTCCAATATGGTCCTCTCTAAATTATCATGACGTTTAATGTGGCCAAAATATTTAAGTTTTCTCTCTTTAATCCTCCTTACTAGCCAGCCTTCTTCAATATTAAGCTCTTGCAGTATAGATATATTTGTTCTTTTTTGTGTCCACGATATTTGGAGAACTCTTCTATAGCATTTACATTCAAAGGCATTTATGTGCCTCTCAGCTGTTTTGTTAAGTGTCCAGGTCTCACAGGCATATGTTGCGATGGGAAAGATGCATGCCCTTAAAAATCTTATTTTTGTGGTTCTGTCTGCTCCTCTCCACAGATTCTTTATTTGTTTTACTTTCTGAAGAGCAATAGATGTCCTCCTTTTAATTTCCCTCATTGTATCTCCATTATTAGTTAGTATTGATCCAAGATATTCAAAACTCTCCACTTCTTCCAGTTTTTCCTCATTGATACATATTTCAGTTGCCTTGTTTGTTTTGTCAGTTGTCATCACTTTAGTTTTCTTTGCATTAAGATAGAGGTTCTGCTCTTCGCTGTTCTTGCGGACTGACATAATTAGTTTTTCCATTCCTTCTTGTGTTGTGGACAGCAATACTGTGTCATCAGCATATCTAATCTCTGGTATTTCATAACCTCCAACTGTTATGGCATTGTAATATTCTTTGTCTACATCTTCTCTAACATTCCTCATTATATTTTCAGTATACAAGTTAAATAAGTAGGGTGACAATATGCACCCCTGACGGACCCCTTGTTTTATGTCAAACCAACTTGTTGTTTCACCATTTATTCTTACTGCTGCTTGTTGGTCTAAATACAGCAGTGATGTTAATTGTATCAAATGTGTTGGAAATCCCATTTTTTCCATTATTTCCCAAAGTTTCTGGTGTTGTACACAATCAAATGCCTTTGAGTAGTCTATAAAGGATAAATATAGATTCACATTAAACTCCCTGCATTTCTCTAGTATTAATCTTAGATTGAATATATGATCTCTTGATCCTCTTCCTTGCCTGAAGCCAGCTTGGACCATATTGACTTCTTCTTCTATTTTCTTTCGAAGTCTACCCATTATGATTTTTAACAGAATTTTACTGGCATGACTAATCAGGGCAACAGTTCTGTAGTTGGTGCATAATTTCAGGTTACCCTTTTTTGGCAGTGGAATGAATACAGTTCTTTTCCATTCTTTTGGCCAAATACCTGAATGCCATATCTTTTTACATAGTGCATGATAGATTGTTGCACACTCCTTTCCTCCTGCTTTAATAAATTCAGCGGTTATCTCATCACATCCTGGTGATTTACCATTTTTCAGACTCTTTATTGCCCATAAAACTTCTTCCATTGTATAATATTGATGTTTATTGGTTGTCCTTTCAGTTGGGCTAGCAGGACTCTGTCCGAGATGTTCAAATATCCTACAATTGTCCTTGCCATTTGTTCATCAAATATAATTCCTACTCCTCGTTCATGTTTCTCACTTCCCGAATATATTATTGTATATTTATCAGAGTTCATCTTCCCTGCACCTGTCCATCTAACTTCACTCGTTCCTAATATGTTGATCTTCATCATTTCCATTTCCATCTTTACATTTTCTAATTTTCCAGCCTGGAATAAAGTTCTAACATTCCATGTTGCTATTTTGAACTTGTTAGTTTTGCCACCAGTAACTTTATGACGATCTGGCCTCACCTGTGGCTCGTGAGCTGCCCTACCGGACGAGGCTGTTCCAGAGGAACCTCCATTAACGTTGTTCATGATGAATCGATTATTCTGTTCAAGCATAACTATTCTTAGCAAAACTGGAACACTATTAACATCAAATAAAGACCAAAAGCAAAGATGGGCTGAACACTTTCAAGAAATACTCAATCGACCACACCCAAAAGAATTGTTACACCTTGAAACTGACTTACCAGCCCCACAGCTAAATGTCAACCTAGATGAAATTAAATTGCATGAAATTGAAACAGCAGTGAATTTAATGGCTAACAACAAAGCTGCAGGTGAAGATGAAATAACAGCCGAGATGCTAAAAGCTATCAATAGTGACAACATGAGACAACTACAGAGAATGTTTAACAAGATTTGGAAAGAAGAAAAGGTCCCTTCTAATTGGAAGAAAGGAATCATTGTTAAAATACCAAAAAAGGGCAACCTTAGTGACTGTAACAACTGGAGAGGAGTAACCTTAATATCAGTTGTGTCAAAAGTATTTTGCAAGGTCATTTTGAATAGACTCAAAGATATAGTGGATACTGCAATGAGAGAAGAACAAGCAGGATTTCGAAAAGGGAGAAGCTGTCTCGACCAGATCTTTACTCTCAGAGTAATACTTGAAGAACATATTGAAAAGCAGAAACCATTAATACTGAACTTCATAGATTTTAAAAAGGCATTTGATAGCATACATAGAGATTCATTATGGAGAATTTTATGTCTATATGGAATACCATCTAAAATTGTCAACATCATTAAGGACTTATACAATGGATATGGTTGTGCAGTCAAGACAGAAGAAGGGATGAGTGAATGGTTCCAGATTGAAACAGGCGTGAAACAAGGATGAATACTGTCTCCTTTACTTTTTGGGATTACAATAGACTTCATAATGAAAAAATGCTGCACAGGTAACACAGGTATTGACTGGGTACATGGGACCCAACTAGAAGATCTTGATTTTGCTGATGACATAACTCTTATCAGTAATAATGTGAATTCCATCCAAGAAAAAACAGATAGCCTGTCTTCACTGGCTAGCAAAATAGGACTTGAAATTAACAAGGACAAAACAAAAATAATGAAAATTCCCATCAAGCAAAATGGAAAAATACACATAGAAGGGACAGATATTGAAGAAGTCAATCAATTTGCATACCTTGGCAGCTACATAGACCAGGATGGTGACACTAGAAAGGAAGTTAGGATCAGAATTGCAAAAGCAGCATCAATCTTCAAGAATCTTGAGAACATATGGAATTCAAAAGTTATAAGCACAAAAACCAAGTTAAGACTATTCAATTCAAATGTAATATCCACCCTCATTTATGCATGTGAAAGCTGAAAAACAACTAAAGAAATAGAAAAGAAATTAGACTCTTTTGAAAACAAATGCCTAAGGAAAATACTCGGCATCAAGTGGAATGAATTCAAGAACAATGCAGAGATAAGACAGATGACTGAACAACAACCAGTCTCATGGGTGATCAGGAAAAGGAGATGGACATATGTTGGTCACTTGATGAGAAGAAATGATCAGAGAATCCCAAAACAAGCTATCAAGTGGAACACAACAGGCCAAAGAAAAAGGGGCAGACCGCGTGAAACTCTGAAGAGGACATTATTAAGAGAGGCCAAGTTAACATGCATAAAATCCTTTGATGAGGTTGAAAGACTTGCCGAAGAGAGGAAAAATTGGCGAACAACTTTGCGAGCCCTATGTGACGTTTAACGGCACGGGAAGGATATAAGATATATAAGATAACTATTCTTGAGAACTACAACAGTGGTTTCCCGTTGCCTTCTGTCGGTTTGTGTACGGGCTTTCCGCTAGCCTTTGGATTCCCTGTCCTACCCGCAAGGCAGCGGGAGTGAGAGGTTCTAAGGCGCCTCTGACCCGCCTGGTATTCCCTTCACTGAGCATCTGAGGCACTTTATAGGAGTAGTAGAGCCACCTACTACCCCACCTCGCTCTCTGAGTCTACCGCCAGTTAGTCCGCGCCTGCTTATTTGGGTAACTCCTTATTCACAGGCATCCTCCATATCTGGAAGACTTTCACCATCCGCCACCTGTGACGCGCTGGGTTGGGGATGGTCGCCCCAGCTTTACCCATATACTGTGACTGGTCAGTTTATTGTAATCCACTATTGGCTCATAGGTAGTGTTGATCTGAGTATCAAAAACAGTTTCAAACTGTGTCTTACTTACTCTTAGGAATTAAATTTCATCTTCACTAAGAAGAACATACCGGACATGCGAGAGGAAGTCCAAGTATAAACAGTATTATGCAGATAACAAGTATCACCAATGTTTTCTTTGGCCTGCAGTGAGGATACTGGTCTAACATTCCAGTCAGGACTGTCTCTACCATAGCAAACTAGGGAATGAAGGAGTGATGAATGATTTACTATTGTAGATTTACACTTAAATTAAATTATTACAATTAAATTATACACTTAAATTAAAAACATTATTTTATTGTTTATTTGGTATTTGCCAATTTTAAGATTTTTTTTTCCATGAACGTGAAGTCTGATAAAGATTATCCTTTGCTAAAGCTCTGACACCTACTAAAACTCTTTTTAAAATTATAAGCTTTATCATCTTCTTCTTGTCATTCACAGCACTTTCCTTAAAAAAAATTATGTAATGATTTCTGTTTTATTTGTTGTTGTTGTATTTGTTATGCTCATCATTGACCCTTGAATTTAGTTTCCTTTCTACAACTGACCATTTCTCTGGTACAGTTACCTGTGAATCCAGTCCCAGTGTGAGCAGCATAATAAAGAACAAAATTGCCCATAGTGTTGATGGTGGAAGATTTGATACAGCTTCTGGATAGACAACAAAAGCCAGACCAGCACCTAGGATACATAGACATTGAGTTGGTTAATATTTTTGCCACGAATTTTTAAAGAAACTAAACAATATTGCTATGGCTGCTTCTTAAAGAAAATTAAGATGCTTATGAATATACTGAAAAATTGTGAAAGTAATAAACTCACCATCAGCAGCAACATCTTCAATGTTCACCCCCAGTTGCCCAGCCATGTAGCCCAAGAATGAGAAAATGACAAAACCACCCAACAGACAAGTGCCAGAGTCACCAACAGCAACAATTATGGAATCCCTGATGGAGATGCAGTTAATCACATTAAACAATTAAATACTACTGGTACTATTAATATTTCTTAGCAGTCAGTTAGCTCTATGGTAAGAGCTTTCTTTGTTGCTTTCACTATAAAAGAAACTATTCCATTACATGCAATAATGAAAGTCAGTTATTATAAAGAGTTTAGACTCAGTAATAATAGACCAAGGATTCATCATCATCGTCATCATCATCGCCTTTCACTCCCTTCAGAGCATAGGCCATAGATAAAGGCTCTCTAGTCATCCTTGTTCTTGGAATTATTCTCTGCTTCCTTCCAGGTATATCCCTTGTCTCTGATCACTGTCATAATTTCTTTTCTCCAAGGATTATTACATTCATTTTCAAGTGCATTTTTTGGAGCTTGATACTGATTAACTCTGATACTCTTGAGTTCTCTCATACTGTTGTATGTTTTTAAATTACAGAAAACTTGAAACACAGTTCACATCAGTGAATATATTCTGCTGACATGGAACTTGCACTACTTTTATAATGACATTTATTTTACTTATTTTGACTCAGTGCAGAATGTTTTATTCTAATATCAATATAGATTGTTTTACTTTGACATTAAAAAATGCTTTACTTTTACACACATGTAGAATCTTACCTTAGAATGTTGTTATTGAATCTGTTGTAACTAGACAATGTGATCAAGCCACCTGCAGCAATAGACATAGAGAAAAATACCTGATTGGCTGCATCTTTCCATACCTGCATTAAAGAGTTAAGAAACAGCAGTAGGATTTTTCTGTCTACACTGTGTACACAGGGGAAAGATTAAACAAAGAAAAACATAGACAAATATCCTCACTTAAGGTCCACAAAAATTACTAGACATTAGTATAACAAATTTTACATCCATCCCTTGTCACTAAATGTCACATAGGGCTCACATGGTAATTTGCCAAGTTTTCCTGATTTTGGAGAGTTTCTAAACCTCATCAAGGGATTTTATGCCTACTAATTTGGCCTTTCTTAACAATGTCCTCTTTAGAGTTTCATGTGGACAACCTCTTTTTTTTTGGCTTGTTCTGTTCCACTTGATAGCTTGTTTTGGGATTCTCTGATCGTTTCTTCTTATCACGTGACCAATATATGTCCATCTCCTTTTTCTGATCACCCATGATATAGGTTTTTGTTCACTCGTCTGCCTTATCTCTGTATTGTTCTTGAATTCGTTTCACTTTATACAGAGTATTTTCCTTAAGCATTTATTTTCAAAAGAGTCTAATTTGTTGTTCATTTCTTTAGTTGTTTTCCAGCTTTCTCATGCATAAATGAGTGTGGATATTACATTTGAATTGAATAATCTTAACTTGGTTTTTGTGCTTATAACATTAGAGTGCCGTATGTTCTCAAATCAACATAAAAAGCATTACTAGGTTACAATCCAGTAAGTGATAGAATCCTCACAATCGGACTCCTAGAAATGTAACAATCATCCAGATATATGCACCTACATCAGCAGCAGAAGAAGAGGAAGTAGAAGACTTTTATAACACACTGCAAATGATGATACACCAGGTATGGAAAAATGATATTGTATTAATAATGAGGGATTTTAATGCAAAGACTGGTACAGAAAGAGCAGAAAATGAAGGATATGTTGTGGGGAAATTTAATATTAGGACATAGAAATGAGGCAGGTGACAATCTAATGGTGTTTTGCATGGAAAAAGAGCTAATGATTGCTAACACACTTTTTAAACAACATCCAAGAAGACTTTACACATGGACATCACCTGATGGGAAAACCAAGAATCATATTACATTTTAGTGTAAAGAAGGTGGAGATCAAGTATAACATCAGCAAAAACTTTACCAGGTGCTGATTGTGATATGGACCATGAGTTATTAATAGAAGACAATGAAGATAAAGATAAAAAAGACAGTTATGAGATCAAGACCACTCCACTTTGATCTTACAAAAATACCAGAACAATACAGTATAGAAGTGAAGAACCTTTTTGAAGTCCTGATGGCTGTACAGGAGGATATGACACCAGATGAATTAGCTATGTAGGCCAGAGATATCTTAATAACAACAGCTAAAGATGTGGTTCCAGTAAAGAAAACACAAAAGAATGGATGGATTACAGCAGGCACACCAGAACTGATAAAACAATGTAGAGAAATGAAGATGCAATGGAAAGTGACAAACAACAACAAAGAGGAATATAAATCTTTAACAAAAGAAGTATGAAGAAACATTAGAAAAGACAAAAAACAATACATACAAGATTGTTGTGAAAGAATAGGACATCAGAAGTGTAGAAGAGATAGTGAAATGTTTAAAGAAATGAAGACATTGATGAGAAATGTCACTCCTAAGCTAAATGTAATTTGTGACGAGATGGGGAATACCTTGACAGAGACAGAGGAAATTCTAGAAAGATGGAAGGAATATTGTTGAGGAATGTATGATACAGCCGACTGTGAAAGCAGTAATCAACAGTGTGAATTATTATTGGAGGAGAAAGAACCCAAATTGACAATAGAAGAAGAAAAATGGTAAATCACCAGGATGTGATGAGATAACAGCTGAACTTATTAAAGCAGGAGGAAAGGAATGTGCAACAATCTGTCATGCACTATGTAAAAAGATATGGCATTCAGGTATTTGGCCAAAAGAATGGAAAAGAACTGTATTCATACCACTGCCAAAAAAAGGTAACATGAAATTATGCACAAACTACAGATCTGTTGCCCTGAATAGTCATGCCAGTAAAATGCTGTTAAAAATCATAATGGGTAGACTTCGAAAGAAAATAGAAGAAGAAGTCAATATGGTCCAAGCTGGTTTCAGGCAAGGAAGAGGATCAGGAGATCATATATTCAATATAAGATTAATAACAGAGAAATGCAGAGAGTTTAATGTGAATCTATATTTAGCCTTTATAAACTACTCAGAGGCATTTGATTGCGTACAACACCAGCAACGTTAGGAAATAATGGAAAAAATGGGATTTCCAATGCATTTGATACAATTAACATCACTGCTGTATCTAGATCAACAGGCAGCAGTAAGAATAAGTGGTGAAACAATAACTTGGTTTGACATAAAACAAGGGGTCCGTCAGGGGCACATATTGTCGCCTTACTTATTTAACTTGTATACTGAAAATATAATGAGGAATGTTAGAGAAGATGTAGATAAAGAATATTACAATGCCATAACAATTGGAGGCTATGAAATACCAGAGATTAGATATGCTGATGACACAATATTACTATCCATAACACAAAAAAAAGGAATGGAAAAACTAATTATGTCAGTCCATAAGAACAGCGAAGAGCAAAATCGCTATCTTAATGCGAAGAAAACTAACTTGATGACAACTGACAAAACAAATAAGGCAGTTGAAATATGTATCAATGAGGAAAAATTTGGATGAAGTGGAGAGTTTTTAATATCTTGGATCACTACTTACTAATAATGGAGATACAATGAGGGAAATTAAAAGGAGGACATCTATCACTCTTCAAAAAGTAAAACAACTAAAGAATCTGTGGAGAGGAACAAACAGAACTACAAAAATAAGATTTTTAAGGGAATGCATCTTTCCCATCGCAACATATGCCTGTGAGACCTGGACACTTAACAAAACAGCTGAGAAACACATAAATGCCTTTAAATGTAAATACTACAGAAGAGTTCTTCAAATATTATGGTAGATAGAGGTGTATAGTGCAGTTTTACAACGTGGCAGAGGGAGTGGGTCAAGTGGGAAAAAACATATAGAAAGAATGAGAGTGAGATGAGAATGTATAAATGAAAAACATACAACATCCAATATTTCGGTGTTAGCCTTTTTCGAGGATTACATACACAAATGAAAGAAAAAACTAAACAGAAAAACTTATCTTAATGTGACATCCTGCAAAATTAGGAAACCACAGAAATGTGTGTCCACTAGACGAGGCATAGAGTCCATACGGGACCACACAAAGGATAAGCCGATAGAGCCAATCGTAAAGAATAACTGGAGAGTGGGAGGGAAACAGGTGGGGGAAGGGCAATAGAAACAGCCGCTAGAGGAGAAGGTGTCGGGGGTGGGGGGAAGGGGAAGCGAAGAGATAATGAAGAACATAAACACCTGCAGTGAGAAAATGTGAAACTGGTGAAAGGGCAAGATTCTATCACAAAAAAGGAGGGTGGAAAACTAAAGAAGTTAAAGGAGCTGAAGACATTGTTAATTCCAGCTGGGTGGAGACAGTCAGCCTGGAAAATAAGGCACTGTTCTAGGACCATCCGAGATCGTACATCAGCAGAACAAGAGCAGATCGCACAAACACAAATGTCCTATTTTCCCCTGTGGTTGCTAAGGCAAAAATGTTTAGCCACAGGTGTCCAGGCCCTCTTAGAAATGTCGTTAAGATGTTGGCGAAAACGATCTCCTAAGCGCAAACCGGTCTCACCTATATACCTCATACCACAACGTTTGCACATAATAGCATAAATAACATTGTGTGAAGTGCAGGTGAAACCCTCTTGAACTGATAACGTGGACTTAGGAAAAGAGATCTGGCTAGCCTCAACAACAAATGGGCAAGTGTTGCATCTACGGCGTCCGCAACGTCTGGTACCATAAAAAATGTCATCTTTCTTAAGGCGACTTCGAACTAGAAGGCCCCTAAGGTTCTTGTCCCGTCTATAGGCTACCAATTGGGGTTCCCCAAAAAGTTCACGTGCATCAGACTCGGTCTGGAGGAGATGGAGATAGTGAAACAGTATGTTTTTAACTGCAAAACTATGACTAGTTTAACTTTGCCAGAGCTACAGTGGAGTTTAGGAGTGAGGGATTGTTGCCGTGATATAAGGCTGATGCGGTTCCAAGATGACAAGAGAACATGTTCTGGATAACTCGTTGATGGAAGAAATCAAGCATTTTATGGCCACGATCCTGGAAATCAACATCCTTAGCAGCACAAACGTTGCAACCTAAGAAGCCAGGAAAAAGGAATAGAGTCCTTACACGATCTGCGATGGGAGGAAGAGTACAAGAGATAGCTGTGAGAGTCTGTAGGTTTATAGTGGACAGAAGTAGTAAGTCGTTAGGGCCGATAGTGATGGCAATGTCGAGAAAGTTGGCGGAAGTAGTGGAGACATGGGAGGTGAAAGAAATGACAGGATTGTACTGCTTAATAAAACTGATAAAGTTGTCAGGGTCTTCCTCTGGCATTGATGTGACCCCAATGCCATCGTTGGATAGGGGCCTCTAAAGGCTCTCAGAATCTTGTGTTCAAATATCATGGACGAAAAAAAAGAAAAAATATGTCCATACTACAAGAACTTAATATTGAAGAAGGCTGGCTAGTAAAGAGGATTAAAGAAAGAAAGCTTAAATATTTTGGACATATTAAACATCATGATAATCTAGAGAAGACCATCTTGGAAGGGTACATAATGGGAAAAAGAAAGAGAGGAAGACCAAGGCGAAGATGGATGCAAGACATCTTTGATGATCTGCAAATGGATGCATCAGCAGCAGACCATCTTGCTCACAACCAAGAGGCATACAGGAGTGCTGTTAGGGAGGCAAAGTTCCGCAAAGGACATGCAAAGATTCTTGAAGGTCAATGCTGCTTTTGCAGTTTGAATTCTAACTTCCTTTCTGGTGTCACCATCCTGGTCTATGTAGTTCCTGAGGTATGCAAACTGGTTTACTTCTTCAACAGCTGTTCTTTTTATGTGTATTTTTTTCCTTCTTGATTAATGGGAAGTTTCATTATTGTTTTTTCCTTGTTAATTTCAAGTCCTATTTTGTTAGCCAATGAAGAGAGGGTATCTGTTTTTTCATGCATCAAATTCTCATTATTACTGATAAGAGTTGTGTCATCTGCAAAATCAAGATCTTCTAGTTGTGTCCCATGTACAAAATCAATGCCGGTTTTACCTGTGCAGTATTTTTTTTTTTCATTATGAAGTCTATGGTAACTCCAAAAAGCAAGGGAGATAACATCCTGGTTTCATGCCTGTTTCAATCTAGAATCATTCACTCGTTCCTTCTTCTGTGTTGACTGCACAAACATATCTGTTGTAGAGGTCCTTAATGATGTTGACAGTTTTAGATGGTATTTCATATAGTTTTAAGATTCTCCACAATGAATCTCTGTGTATGTGATCAAATACTTTTTTAAAAGTCTAGGAAGTTCAGGATTCATGGTTTTTGCTTTTCAGTATACTCTTCAAATATTATTCTTAAAGTAAAGAGCTGGTCGAGACAGCTTCTCTCTTTTTGAAATGCTGCTTGTTCTTCTTTCATTGGATTTCTCAGTATATCTTTAATTCTATTCAGAATGACTTTGCAAAATACTTTTGACACAACTGATAGTAAGGTTACTCTTCTCAAGTTATTGCAGTCACTAATATACAAATATAAACTCATACTGTTTTACAAAACTATGTTTCTACAGATATTATCTACCATATCACATACCAGACAGTGAATCTTCAAATTTTGTTGTTAATTCAAGAAATATCTTCCCTTTTTCTTTCATTTTCAAACATCAGCTTGAATATGTTGGAAGAAAGCAGTGGGGTCAATCTCTAGTTATGTTGGATTGATAGTTCTGTCAAATTTTCATGCATTCATCTTTCTTCATATGCCAGAAACTTTGCTTTAGGTGTTGCATTTTCATTTTATTTATTGGTAACTATTAAAAGTCTAAAGGCTTGATTCTGTCTGTGGTGCATCATTTTTACTGACTTCGCAGTGCTCTTCCTTCATCTCGTTTATGCTTGTTTCATAAGTAAATAATAATAAGGAAAAATCTTTGCCTTTTAAATTTACCTAACTTGACAGTGAAATATGTTCATTAATTTTTTAAGCTGATAGGCTTTACAACTGCCAAATGCAGAAATGCAAGATAACCTGTTAGATACATTTACATCAAATTACTCATACATTTAATTTCAATTCTGTCAGAGCAGATCCATGTTAAATAAAAGTCTTTACTTATAATTTCCAAAGCAATCTTTAAAAAAAAAAGTTTTAGTATATTCACATGGGACAGTCTTTTAATTTCTCAAATACAGAAAATCTTGAATAAAATTAAGTACATGGCAACCCATTAATTTTTGAACATGCCCTGGCTTGCAATGTCAGTTACTTATAGAGTCAGAGTTTTTGTTATGGAGTTACACATTCTGTAGTGTGGGAAGAGTCACAGTAAAAAACCCTTGTCAGGCACAGATTTAATAAACATTAAACAATTATTTGTTATATGAACAAACAAGAAAAAAAACCACAATGTTACATAAGCCCACTTGTGTTGGTTATAAATGTTGAATTTGAAGTTTTATCTGAGATAGCAGGAAACTATTTTCACTGACTCAACAATTACAATTCCATCATCATAACATAAGAAGTATAGAAGGCACATTCTTACACTGGCATCACCAAGTCTTTCAAAGTTGGGAGTGATGAAATACTTGATGCCAAGGCCTGCATTTGCCAGAGTTACTCCTCGAAACAGTAAAATAATAAGCACAACGTAAGGGAAGAGCGCAGTGAAGTAGACCACCTAATATAAATAACAAAGTCAGTTATAATTATTATTACTACTTACTACAACAACTGCTGCTACTGCTACTGCCACTATTTCTCGTTTTTATTCTTTTTTCTCTTACTTCATTTCCCTGTATAAGTGCATGTGCATGCATGTGTAAATGTTTTTTTTTCTTTAAAACAAAATGTCAAACATTTAATTTTGTTTCTAATTTCTAATGAAATATAACAGTCAGTTTTAATGAAAACATTTAACCATAACTTCTAGAACTGTTGTAATGTGTCATGGTTTTGTAAAAGCATGGTGCAAAATTAAATTTGTAAAATTTTATAAAAATAAACTGTTGTGATATAACACTTTAAGCAATAGATGTCAACAGGACACTGTGAAACTGCAATGGATAAACAACAGCTAGAATTAACTTTACATTTGTTTTTTAAAACTTACTTTTCCAGTTGTCTTAATACCCTTAATCAAACACAAGAAGCAAATGACCCAAGCAAGCAGAAGACAGAGTACCAGGTCCCACTTTGGAAAGCCATAGTGTTGAATGCCATTGCTGAAGTTTAGCACAAATCTAAAATTGCATCAAACCTTCAGAATTATTCCAGAGGAAATTAGATGATTAGTGTCACAAAAATGCAACATAACTGTTGAGTAGAATAGAAGAATAGTTTAGAAGCATTTAAAACACTAAAAACAGAGTCACAAAAATGAAACATAACTGCTGAGTGGAATAGAATAATAGTTTAGAAGCATTTAAAATACAAAAAAACAAACTATGGAAAGTAATTTGGTAATACATTAATGCTTCTTAAGCTGGTATTTGTTTTTGCATAGAAAAAAGCAGTTTGGACTGTGGAGCAAATTTTGTCTGCAAACAAGTAAAAGAAAGTGAGTAGCAGTGGCAAACATGTGAATTATTATGCACTAAATTCCCCAAGATTAAAAAAAAAGAGGATTATGGGGTAAGAAAAGGAAAATAAAAAGATAATTTAATGATTTTGATAAAATTTCTTCATGCTACAATAAAATCGTTTCTTTTTCTCAATAAAGACAAGTAGATCTTAATCTTCACAGAAACTGATTTGGTGATTCCCCAATAAAAATAATCTCCAACTGATAAGCATGGTGAAGATATTGAAATCTGGCATTAAGTCATTTCAAATGTTAATTAGGTCATTCATATTTAAATTACAAAATGGTCCTAGAAGGCAGATTTTCAGTAAGATCACCTGAACATGCTAAACCTTTCTTGTTGCATAGACTTAAATAACACTACAGCTATTTACAGGAGTGTCATGGTGGTATAGTGGTTAGTGCACTTGCCTGCTGATCTGAAGGTCCCTTGTTTGATTTTGCACTCAGGTGGAACTCTTTTTTAGACTGACCAGCACTAGAGTCAACCCAGCCTCAAAAAATGGGTACCTGGGGTTTCCTAGGAAAAACGAAGGCAGTGAGGATGGGTGCTGGCATCCCTCCCTACATCAAATGCTGTGGTAGTCTAGAAATGTGAAGGCATTAACACTTCACACCCCTATTGAATGCAAATGCCACGGGAAATAATTACAGGAGTGCACTAGAAGGCTGGATGGGATTTTGACAGCTATAACTCTCTAGCCCTAATAAAAGTGTCATATCCCAGCCATTTAGTGTATAATGGAGCTTATTCCTGGTAGATATTCATTAGCAATTTTTTTATTTGA
Source organism: Achatina immaculata (assembly GCA_009760885.1). Lineage (NCBI taxonomy): Eukaryota > Metazoa > Mollusca > Gastropoda > Stylommatophora > Achatinidae > Lissachatina > Lissachatina immaculata. The sequence goes on from CM019704.1 coordinate 2,032,763, forward strand.
CAGTGTTAATTTGTGTTATAAGTCCATTTCATGTTCTTCTTACTTTGGCATACAGTTTTTCCATACCTTTGCATTCTGTCATATATTGTCTAGAAACAAACAATGTTTTATAGCTGCAGTAGAAGTGAAGATATGAATATCTTATAATAAAATTTCTTTCTCTAAATATTTTAAACAAAACTTTTATCTGATCATATGAGAGATTTAAAATTGTCATGCCAACAAATACAAAGTATTTTCTAGAGAAAATTCACATTTCAATTGTTGTATAAAAAAATAAAGAAATACTGAAGAAATATAAGTGTGCATGCACAGATATACCTTTCCCAGTATTCCTGTGAAGGGGATTGTAAAATCCGACCTGTGACTTCTGTAAATAATGTTTTGTTCCATAGACCTATTTCCTTTCCATTCTCATCTACACAAAGTCCATCATCAGCTTTAATGTTTTCATCACATGTCATTACTGGAAGTTTGAGCTTGCAGTCTGGAATATTCATGACACACATTTTTTTCAGCTTTCTCTGTGAGATTCTTCTCTGTTTCTTAATAGCTTTCATGTCTACGCCTCCATTTCACTGTTATACACTTTTACTCATAATATTTTGATGCCAAGCTATTTCAATAGGAAAGTATTTTCAAAATTTTCACCAAAAATAAAACAAAAAAATTACTGATCACATCTAAATGATAACAAGAGTACATACTAACCAACTAAGCTAGTAACAGGAGTAACTTTAATGCAATCACCTGAATAACTGCAAACTTTAAAAAATGAATTCAAATATAAAAATTTCCAATGCTAACACACATTTTTGGCAGTTGACCTAGAACAAAACCATTGTAGTTTATGCGATAGTGTCAGTGGCAAAGTCTAGACATTAAAGGAATAAATATGACTTTAAACTTCTGATGCCTGAGTATGGCTCCCAGAAGTCAGTGATAAGTTTTTTTTCAGAAAGGTCACAATCTTGAATATCAGATCAGGTCCACCTGCTACCAAGCTGTACTACTAATCCCTGTGAAAACCACTGCCTTGTGGGTGGCTCAGAAAAATCTAAGGTTGTGGGAGTAAGTCCTGAAATTAAAATCTAGAGGGTGGGATTCTAAGGCAGTTTGTGGTGATGTTCTTTAGCCTATCCACCTTCTGATATCCTCTGCAGTTATGCTAGATTTTCACTCCTCTGGAGTTCAGCTGATAGAGCTGTAAGGGGGAAAGTGCATACGGGCAAGCCACTTTCTCCATAACAAACACCCTGGCAAAGCATGATAAGAAATCATTGGAGATGTCAACTCCATCCTTAGACACAAAACAGGAAGTGGCAGTTATTGGTTATAAATACCCCCCCCCCCCAACTGGTAGAGGGGAGGATGCCATAGTTCACTTTTGATGATAGGAGAACCTTTTAGTTCTATCTGGTCAGCTATTGCCTGCCTCAAGCTGTGCAGCCCCCAGAATGTAAAGTGCTGTGTTGCCACATCTAACTGCCTCACAGGGTAAACAGGATAGACCAACAACAACAAAAAAACTAGATGTGAAATTTTCAATATGAAAAATAGGACAATGTCTCCTGGACTTTAAAATCAAGGGTCAAGATCAGAAATATGTCCCTCACTGACATGGAGCTCCAAAGTCTCCAAGTGGATAATCCTGGCCTTCAGGAAACTAGACTCCCAGTCTCAGTAAAGGAAAATCATACACTCTCTTCTGGCAAGGCCTCAGTTTTGAACAATCTCAGCTACATAAAGTTGACTTTGCCATGCATAGTCTTATTATGTCATTACCACAGCAGAATCAGCATCAAAGTGATGACTTCATATAAACGATGGCTTCATTAATATCTGTAATCCCTATGCACCAAAACTAGCAGAATAGCTGAAGAGAAAGACAAGTTCTATAGAACATTACAATTAGTTATACAATTCATTCACTGAAAATGAGCAGCTGTACATATTAATTGACTTCAGTACATGCTGTTGATCTGACCATCATTCTTTACCAAACTGTATAGGTCATCCTAGTGTTGGTAAAGTAAATGAATCTGGGCAGAGATTGCTAGAATTTTGTTCCCACAATCACATGTGCATAACAAACACCTTTTCTGAGATGTAAGATAATCATAAAGTAACACGGCACCACCCTAGATCAGGACACTGGCACTAGCTAGACTTTGTTCTCACATGCAAAAAAGCATCTGATACAATAAGATCACTCATGCCTTCCACAGTTCAGATTGTGGCACTGATCATGCATTATGTATAAACTAGGAAAAAAATATTACTTAACAAGCACACAGTTGTGATATTTCGGTGTGAACCTTAATCATACAAAAACACACAAGATGAAGAAATAGAGACAGAAGATAAAATATAAATTCTCATGAATGCTGTGTAAAAAATAGGAATGGAAAAAAAGTAGAATAAAATAAAATGAATGGAGCACTTAGCTGTAAGAAGCTGTTTTCAGAAGTGGAGTGTACAGAATTTTTAAATGGAGGCAGGTGATGTGTGATAGGTAGGTTGTAAATAAAGAAAGGGGTGAGAGTGATACAATGGTAATCTAGCTGGGAGAAAGTGGAATAAGTGATTATAGTTGGGGTAGAGTGGCTGTAATCTGATGCTGTGAGGAGGTTCTGAACCATGTGTTACAAGTGAGAAAGGAGTGGAACTTAGTGCAGAGGGATTATTCCCCTCTTCCACAATTATACATTTTGATGGGAGTACAATGATATTTTTTTAGGTCAAGAGTGAATAACAGTCTTGTTTGTGTCCTAGCCCTTGAAACCCTGCAGACTGATGAACACTTTAGCCAGAGCATGTGGTTTATTTTCATCGAAAGAAAGTATCAACAAGATGGTAGTTCTTGTACAAGATACAGTCACAATGACTTGTCTAACACTGAATGTGAACTTGTTTGAATTGGTAGACAGATTTAGCTATCTTGAATCTATAGTTTCTTCCACTTTCTCCTCACATGAAGACATCAATACACAAATAAGTAGCAACAAATCAACTCTTAGGTTCTGTAGCATGCTAACCTTCCATCAGTGATGACACCATTAAGCAGCAGAAGACTGAAATAGCTGGGACATGTAATAAAAATGGATGACAGCAGTATTCCCAGACAGGTTTTGTATGGCAAACTCATGGAGGGAAGGTAGTCACATGGTACATCTAAAGAGAAAAATAAAGATATTTTTAAGTCATCAAGCTGAGATTTTCCTTTCAGCCATGATATTTAGGAGGAACCTGTGAAAGAATTACAAAGACAGCAAGGGCACAACATCATTTGAGGAGGAAATGAGGACCAAACTTGAAGTTAGGAGATGAAGGTGCAAAGATACTGGACCTTGCAACACAAATATTGCTTACTGTTACTGTGGCTGATTATGCAAATCTAACATTGGTAGACTCAGCCATAAGAGTAGTTGCTCAGCAAAGATAATGTTTGACAAAATCTACAATGGCTAATATTTCTTCAGGCAAAAAGTGCCAATAACCTTTGAAACATTTCAGGATTACTATGGTTATGCCTCATGATATACAATAGTAAATGAAATTGCTTGAACACAGTGTAGAATTCATCACATTACATGCTCAAAAGACTATTAGAGCAAAGGAATGGAATTATTCTCTGTATTCATACCACTGCCAAAAAAGGGTAACCCGAAATTATGCACAAACTGCCCTGATTAGTCATGCCAGTAAAATGGTGTTAAAATCATAATGGGTAGACTTCGTAAGAAAGTAAAAGAAGTCAATATGGTCCAAGCTGGTTTCAGGCAAGGAAGAGGATCAAGAGATCATATATTCAATAAATGATTAATAACAGAGAAATGCAGAGAATTTAATGTGAATCTATATGTTCAAAGGCATTTGATTGTGTACAACACCAGAAACTTTGGGAAATAATGGAAAAAATGGGATTTCCAACACATTTGATACAATTAACATCACTGCTGCATCTAGACCAACAGGCAGCAGTAAGAATAAATGGTGAAACAACAGCTTGGTTTGACATGAAACAAGGAGCCCATCATTGTTGCCTTATTTATTTAACTTGTATACTGAAAATATAATGAGGAATGTTAGAGAAGATGTAGACAAGGAATATTACAATGCCATAACAATTGGAGGCTATGAAATACTAGAGATTTGATATACTGATAACACAGTATTACTTTCCACAACACAGAAAAGAACTGAAAAACTAATTATGTCAGTCCATAAGAACAGCGAAGAGCAAAACCTTTATCTTAATGCAAAGAAAACTAAATTGATGACAACTGACAAAACAAATAAGGCAGCTGAAACATGTATCAATGAGGAAAAATTGGAAGACCTGGAGAGTTTTGAATATCTTGGACCACTACTAACTAATAATGGAGATACAATGAAGGAAATTAAAAGGAGGACATTTATAGCTCTTCAGAAAGTATAAAACAAACAAAGAATCTGTGGAGAGGAACAAACAGAACTACAAAAATAAGATTTTTAAGGGCATGCATCTTTCCCATCGCAACATATGCCTGTGAGACTTGGACACTTAACAAAACAGCTGAGAAACACATAAATGCCTTTGAATGTAAATACTGCAGAAGAGTTCTTCAAATATCTTGGACACAAAAAAGAAGAAATATATCCATATTCTTATCTTATCTTATATCTTATATCCTTCCCGTGCCGTTAGACGTCACATAGGGCTCGCAAAGTAGTTCGCCAAATTTCCTGTCTTCGGCGAGTCTTTCAACCTCATCAAAGGATTTTATGCCTGTTAACTTGGCCTCTCTTAATAATGTCCTCTTTAGAGTTTCACGCGGTCTGCCCCTTTTTCTTCGGCCTGTTGTGTTCCACTTGATAGCTTGTTTTGGGATTCTCTGCTCATTTCTTCTCATCAAGTGACCAACATATGTCCATCTCCTTTTCCTGATCACCCATGAGACATATTACAAGAACTTAATATTGAAGAAGGCTTGCTAGTAAAGAGGATTAAAGAGAGAAAACTTAAATATTTTGGACACATTAAATGTCATGATAATCTAGAGAAGACCATCTTGGAAGGGTACATAATGGGAAAAAGAAAGAGAGGAAGACCAAGGTGAAGATGGATGCAAGATGTCATTGATGATCTGCAAATGAATGCATCAGCAACAGGGCATCTTGCTTACAATTGAGAGCTTACAGGTGTGCTGTTAGGGAGGCAAAGTTTCTGCAAGGGACATGCAAATGAATGAATGAGAGAGGAAAACTTGGTAAGAAATCTGCCATCATTTACTCCATCAAATTAAGTTAATGTAGGGTGTTGTATTTGACAGCCATTTGAAGAGTTGACAAGAGATACATCAAATAAAACAGGTCACATTTCTCCTATCATTCCAACATGTAAGGCCCATTGTCAATATTTAAATACTCAGTTCGCAGCTTCAAGTGATGGAGTAAAATAAATGCTGCAAGAACTTTTTAAGTCTGTCTATAAAATATATAAAAAAAATATCCACTCTCCATTGCTTCAACTAATTTGGACTCATTATTAAAAAACTCAGAAATCACACTAGCTGAAGCAAACATGCATGTCTCACTGTTCTGCATTGCAAGTAATGTATGCTTAGCAAGAAGAATTAAACTTCTACCAGATCAGATTGTGCTGTTAATATTCTTGAAGTGAAACATGGAGTGCCAATATTCTGTTGTTAATCTTTTAACATTAACATTCACAAAGTTTGGTCAGGCAAGACAATTTATCAGTTTAATTAAATAAATACTGAAGGTTTTAAAATGTTTGAACCTTTAGGTTGTAAGTGTTGTTAAGCTAATTTCTAACAGAACTATCTCAGGAAATTTCTTTGACAGTCTGATATTATATAACTGTGAATGAAATATTTGATTTTAAATATGTGTGAAAATTCTCATTATGCATACATCAATAATTCTATAAATGTGTATATTCATAATTTTAGTGAGTACATATGTTTTAATTATTGTATTATTCATATTTATATTTGTATTTGATCATAAGAAAATTCTAATATTCATATTCAACAGAATAGTAAAATATTGTCTTCTAAACATCCTTAGCTAGGAATTTTACTTTCTGTATTCCATTTATTTTGACAGCTGGCAAATGGCAAGTCACTGGTAAAAGATGAGAACATGTAGTGTAGGGACCAGGCAATGATCATATTGTAGTAGATTGATGTCATGCCAGAAACTGCCACCATGGCTATACCTAAACCTAAAATAAAATAATTAATTAAATAAATAAGTCAAAATATGAAAAACATCAAGTTTAAATAATGCTGAAACAAGTGAAAATAATTATGTAATCTTACAATGAATAAAAATATTCAATCAGTCATTAAATAATTAATAATAGTAAACTAAATCTAAATGGAAATATCTTAATTAAAATCTATAAAACTTCAAAACTGGCAAAAGAAAGTTTTATGCCTCAGCAATGGGCACATTTCTAATCGTGTATTGGAGATGCTCATTCAAGTTTCAACTTGTGTTCTTCCAAGACTGAGCTTAGTGTTCATTCATTTATTATTTCTTGTGACTCTATCCCCTCTCTCTATTTCTTCATCCTGTATGTATTTGTATGATATTAAGGCTAATGCTGAAACGTCACAGCTTTGTGGTCGTTACATAATAAAGCTGTTCCTACTTTTTTCCTAGTTTATACATTTTGGTATCACAGCTTTACTGCAGTGCTTTGTGTATAGGTGTATGCTTATACACTAATTATTGTGTGGCAAAAGAAAGGTTCAGTAATAATGACAACAATTTTAATTTATAATGATACACATAATTGCAAATCTAAATGTACAGAGAAAGAAATTAAATCAATATTAATCAAATCTATTTTATTTGCATCAATATTTTTATTAATTAGTATAAAACATTCTACAAGTCCACTTTCTAAAACATAAATGGGTGATGAAAAAACCAATGTCAGATACCTTTAGTTTTTAATATATTTCTTCTTAAACAGTTTTAATGAAATGAAATTAACATGTTTTGAAGTTATTCAAACATCATGGACACAGAAAAGAACAAATATATCCATACTACATGAACTTAATACTGAAGAAGGCTGGCTAGTAAAGAAGATTAAATAGAGAAAAATTAAATATTTTGGACACATTAAATTTCATGATAATCTAGAGAAGGCCATCTTGGAAGGGTACAAAAAGGGAAAAAGAAAGAGAGGAAGACCAAGGCAAAGATGGCTGCAGGACATAGTTGATAATCTGGAAATAGATGCATCAGCAGCAGACCATCTTGCTTACAACCAAGAGGCCTACAGGCGAGCTGTTAGGGAACAAAGTCCTGCAAAGGACATGCAAATGACTGACTGACTAAATATGCGTAATTAGTGTAAATAAGTAAAACAAAGCATTTGGAAAACCTCAACAAACAAACACTGTTAGAAACAGCAAATTAAAAAAATCCTTCCATAAAATGTGATGTTTGTGATCTTATGAGGATGTGCATATTATGGTCAATGAAGTCTTAAATTCTGATAGTGCTGGATTTACAACTGAAAATCATGTTATGCTGCTGTTGTTCATAAGAATACAGAGAACACTGTGACTTTATATCAAAGTAAACTTAGGTCAATATTCTCAAATGCAATAACATTACAGGGTTCAGAACAATTAAATGTGATCAATACAATATTGTTTTATGAGACTATTTGTTCCTGTTGATACTGTCTAATACATCACATACCAGACAATGAATCTTCAAATCTTGCTATTAATTCAGGAATCTATTTTCTATTTTGCTTTCATTAACAGTTTATTTCTGATCTTGATGTCACAAAATAACATGATCAATAACTTACCAGTGTTTTCACTTAACAAGGTCCGACAATTAAGTAATGAGACTAATTACATAAAAAATAAAATAAACAACAGTTGAAAATATAACCAGTATTTTATTCAAAGTCGTTTGTGCATTGATACAATGAGTGGCACGATCTAACAAACACTGGAATGATCTCTGCAGTTCTTTTGTTGGTATGGCCCTTAAACTTGATGTTACGGCCCTTTGGATATCATCCGTATCATCAAAGAAGCGTCCTTTCAATGGTAACTTTAATTTTGGGAATAGAAAATAATCGGAGGGAGATAAATCTGGGGAATAGGGTGGATGGTTGAGAACGCAAACTTGTTTTTGGGCCAAAAATTCCTGTATAACTATCACTTGGTAAGTCGGTGCATTATCATGAAGAATGAAAAAACTGCCAGGTGTTGAATACTTGGGTCGAACTCGGAGATTCCTTTTCAATAGGCATTTCAAAATACTTAAATAAACTTTGGCAGTGGCAGTCTGTCCTTCTGGAATAAATTCTTTGTGAATAACTCCTTTGCTGTTGTAGAAGCACATCAACAGTGTCTTCACTTTCAACTTTTGAAGACAAATTTTTTTTGCCTTTTGGTGATGATGATAACTTCCACTGAGCACTTTGGTGCTTAGTTATAGGGTCATAGCAGAAAATCCATGTTTCATCCTCTGCAACAATCAAATTTAAGAAATGTTTATTTCTGCAACACGCTTTGATGATGTCTTTTGTGTACTCAACACACTGATGTTTTTGGTCATCAGACAATGAATGTGGTACAAACCAGCAAGCAACTTTTTTCTTGTCCAAATCTTCCACTAAAATTTTACGAATGGTCTCTCGGTTAACACCAAATTCATCTGCCATCATCCTCACAGTCAAACAACGATCTTCTTGTATCTATTATCTGACTTTTGCAGTGAGTTCCTCATTACAAACAGAAATTGGGCATCCATGTCTAGTTGCATTTATAATCGTTTCCACACCACTTTTGAATCATGAATACCACCTGAATGTCTGTGCATGAGATAAACAATTATCCCCATAAACTTGTCACATCAATTCAACTGTCTCAATGGCACTTTTTCTGAGTTTTAAAAAGAGTTTAATGTTAGCTTTTTTTTGCTCCATGCTGATTATGTGACAATGCACCTCTAAATAGGTCAACAAAATGGCGGCTTGTTTGTTGTCTGCTTATCAGGCACCATGAAAAGTTGCCAGACCATAGACGAAGGTTGCCTCTTTTGATTCCGTGCTTTGTTTCATAGATGGCATTTTAGTCTTGGCCATAATAAAATCAGTCTTATTACTTAATTGTTGGAACTTGCTTAAAGAGAGTAGCAGTAATAGCCAAACAAGGAACCAGCAAAAAACTGTAGAAATTCATACATCAGATCAGCTTTAGTGGTAACTTTTTGTATTATACTTCTGTCTGACAAATACACAAACTGTGACATGAATATCAGACTTGGTGGACATCAGATATACTATACATTATGTTGGCTGCATTGATCACCTTTGCCTCTGTTTCAACAACCACCCCCTCTCCCAAACAACAAACTTATTTTGAGAATAAGGAACTTTACAAATGTAGTACTCTATGTAACTTTTGAGTGTCTCTTCTATGAGGCATGAATTAATATTACCTTTGAATAAGGGAGCAAACTGCCAGCATGTCATAGCTCCACAGCTGGAGAACTGTCCAAGAGCACCCTCCAAATAGAAGATGGGGAGGCCAATAGTGATCATCATTAAGAGGAAGGGAAACAAAAATGCACCACCACCATTCCGGTAACACAGGTAAGGAAACCTGGAAAAGATTGCTGATATATATTGTCAGTTAGTTCAGATATTTTCTCTCTGTCTCCTTCATATTCAGTGTGTGACTCAACTTTGTGCTTACTGTCAAATTCTCTACCTGCTATCTTATCATAAAACATCAAAATAATTTTTATTGCCTTCTTTTGGTTTCAGCTGGCTTATGAGTTATTGAACTTCTCTGAGCATTTCTTCATTTATTTTTCTAGCTGTTCAGAATGTATGTCATATCTTCCTCCATAACAGCATCATAATTACCTTTAGGTTTTGCTTAAACATTTATTTATAGTGTAAGTCTCACAGAGAGTAATACTGTTTAGTTGACATTGTAAAACTTGTTACTTTGCAGTTATGGACATACTTTTATTTCTAATGATCTTCCTTATGTCATTTTCTTACTCTTGACTTTATGATTTTTCTTTAGCGCAATAAATAAAATTATTGTTTTGTCTTTATCTTTTTAAAAGAAAACTTCTTGCATTTCTTTTATTTACATTACACAGGCCCTACTCAGAAGCATTCAGTGCTCTGTTTATTTTTAGTTTTTCCAATGAGTCTAGGAAATAGTTTTTGGTAATTTTTTACGTACCCGTGTAACATGTAAAGAAGGACCACAGGCCTCTACTTTATCTCCACTTTATAGTAGGGAAATAGTAGCTTGGTAGATATTCATTAGTGTGAGACTGCAAAAATAACTTTTTTACATATTTGTAGTCACTTTCTATATTAAGTGCATGGAGAAGAGTATTATTTTATTTTTGTCAGCTTTCAGTCAGTCAGCCATTTGCTTGTCCCTTGTGAAACTTTGCACCCCCCCTCCCAAACTCTCCTGTAGGCCTTTCAATTGTAAGCAAGATGACCTACTTCTGATGCATACATTTGCAGATTATCTTTGCCTTGGTATTCCTCTCTTTCTTTTTCCCATTATGTACCCTTCCAGGATGGTCTTCTCTAAATTATCATGACATCTAATGTCAGAAAAATGTTTGTTATGTGCACAGCATATTTGTAGAATGTCTGGAACAGAGAGAAAGTTATGTGATAAAGGGAAGAATGTCATGCTCAATTCTTATCCCTTTGGAAATAAAGATCAGTCAGTCAGTCAACCAATTAATCTTCCAGATGTTCATATATTAAAGTGACTAGATTTTCCAGTCCAATTTAAGGACACTTTAAGAACACAGAGTGGGAGGAGGTTCTTTCATTCATTCACTTGCATGTCCCTTATGGAACTTTGGCTCCCAAATCCTCTTTACTAGCCAGCCTTCTTCAATATTTAGTCTTGTAGTATGGATATATTTGTTCTTTTTTGTGTCCATGATGTTTGAAGAACTTTATGTGTTTCTCAACTGTATTGTTAAGTGTCCAGGTCTCACAGGCATGTTGCAGTGGGAAAGATGCATGCCCTTTAAAATCTAATTTTTGTAGTTCTGTCTGTTCCTCTCCACAGATTCTTTACTTGTTCTACTTTTTGAAGAGTGATAAATGTCCTCCTTTTAATTTCCCTCATTGCATCTCCATTATTTGTTACTAGTGATCCAAGATCAGAAAAAGAAGATAGACATATGTAGGCCATGTGATGAGAAGAAACAATCAGAGAATACCAAAACAAGCTATCAAGTGAAGCACAACAGGCAGAAAAAAAAGAGGTCAACCACGTGAAAATCTAAAGAGGACATTGTTAAGAGAAGCAAGTTTAGTGTGCATAACATCCCTTGATGAACTTGAAAGACTTGCCGAGAATAGGAAAACGTGGCAAACAACTATGCGAGTCATATGTGACGATTAACAGCACGGGAAAGATGTAAGATGCAAGTAAGTGATCCAAGATGTTCAAAATCCTCCACTTCTTCCAATTAGATGTTAGACTATTGAAAATATTCCTTTTTTTTATAGACATATGAAAAATAATTTAAATGCTATGAAAGCCTGTTATATACACCAAATTCAAAATTTTATTTTGTATTTTAAAAAATCACTGAATCTGGATAAACTATGATGACTTGGCTGAATCTTGTACAAATCAGAGTTTCATATACCCTCTGAAGAAAATCTGGTGAAATGGGCAAAAATTTAGGGGTGTTTCAGAAAAAATGGGAAGACTGGTCACTTTACCATACATAATTTTTTTTCTGTTTTTCTCTATATTCTAAGTTTGAAATCAATGGTGGGCTGTCTTTCCAGGAAAGATAGAACAAGATGATGTAATCTTCTTCTATTGTCCTGAAACTATGAGCTTATGTTCTTTGCAACTAACGTGATAAAGATGTTGGGGCATAGTATCATGCTGAATTAGTAGAAGTACATGGCAGTTGATGACAACTGACAAAACAAACAAGGCAGCTGAAATATGTATCAATGAGGAGAAGTGGAGAGTTTTGAATATCTTGGATCACTAGTAACTAATAATGAAGATACAATGAGGGAAATTAAAAGGAGGAGAGGAGCAGACAGAACCACAAAAATAAGATTTTTAAGGGTATACATCTTTCCCATCGCAACATATGCCTGTGAGATCTGGACACTTAACAAAACACCTGAAAAACACATAAATGCCTTTGAATGTAAATGCTACAGAAGAGTTCTTAAATATCATGGACACAAAAAAAGAGCAAATATATCCATACTACAAGAACTTAATATTGAAGAAGGCTGGCTAGTAAAGAGGATTAAAGAGAGAAAACTTAAATATTTTGGACACATTAAACGTCATGATAATCTAGAGAAGACCATCTTGGAAGGGTACATAATGGGAAAAAGAAAGAGAGGAAGACCAAGGTGAAAATGGCACCAAGACATCGTTGATGATCTGCAAATGGATGCATCAGCAACAGGCCATGTTGCTCACAACCGAGAGTGCTGTTAGGGAGGCAAAGTTCTGCAAGGGACATGCAAATGAATGAATGAATGAGTCACGGTATTTAGTGCTCTTTAAATTGCAACATACCATGATAAAGACGATGTTAATCCCTTTCCTTGAACTATCAGAGTTTAGCCTGCTTCACTGATGAATACTTCACCATGTGTGGTAACATTCTAGGATTTCATCAAATGCAAATACATGCAGAATAAAATGTCTGTAGATCTTATCGATCGGCAATAGAGATGGCTGCAAGACATCTTTGATGATCTGCAAATGTATGCATCAGCAGCAGGCCATTTTGTCACAACTGAGGAGCCTACAGGAGTGCTGTTAGGGAGGCAAAGTTCTGCAAGGGGCATGCAAATGAATAAATGACATGGCAGCTCCAGAGTGGGGTTAAAAAGCAATATGTATGCAATACTTCTTTAGCAGATTCCACTCCCATGGGGGCTACAGTGATCCCTTTCCATTATCTAAGCTAGGCCTGGTTTGGGGGTATTAACAGAAAAGTGGGACAGAATCTCTGTTAGTTCACCAACACTGACACTAGCATGTTAGCTATGGTTCACTGACTGCCATACGCACCCCCACCCCCCAGTGATGACATAATCTTTAGGTATATAGTGGCACAGTGGTTCTGTTTGTCTTCTATTGTAATGTATTAAAATATTTATGCAAAAGTAAGAAGAACTTATTATATAAGTTATCAAGGTTAATACTATGTACGTATTGAAGGGGTGGTAAATGCTGTTGAATTAAAGCGACATTCAAAATGTTTATTGTTAATTTCTATATTCTTACGAATCTGAAAGACAAGTGAAAATTTAGCTCTATCTTTGTCTGGAATAGTGGCACACACTAGTTACATTTTCTTCTTGAAACAGTTTCTAAATCTTAAGCAGTAAATATTTCCAGCCAGAGTTAATGACAGTTTAACACAAATTATTTTTTTTCTGTGCAAAGCAGATATAGACTTCCTAATTAAGGATCTAAAAAAACAGGGATTATTCTAGTATTTTAAAGTGTTTACAGCACACACATATATCTGCACATGCATGTGTGTGGTTTTTATTTTGATACAACTAACATATGTCGGTAAATGGCTGGGCCACACACTATGAATGGAAAAAAAAACCAAGACACCCCATACTGCCTTGACTTGGACATCTCAAGGGAAAAGAAAAAGGGGCAGGAAATGGGAAAGACATGGTTTGAGGTATTCCAACTTGCTCAAGACATGACTGGCTGGATAATCTTTGTTGATGCCTTATGCTCTATTGGGAGTGCAGATGACTGATGATGACTGTGATGAACATATGTCAGTTATATTGCATAGTTTAACCATTATGCCAGTAACATGCTTGTTAGACATAATATGTATGACTGATGATGACTGTGATGAACATATGTCAGTTATATTGCATAGTTTAACCATTATGCCAGTAACATGCTTGTTAGACATGTTGTATGTATGACTGAGAAGAATGATCTAAGTCACAAACACTTGTGGCTTACCTCCACACATTTCCTAGCCCTACAGCATAACCCAGCATGGACAGGATAAAGTCAAACTTTCCTGACCAGTTTCCTCTTTCTTCATTCTCATCCTGACCATATACAGGTTTCTCATCTTTAAGCCTATCATCAGAAGGTCCATCACCATTCAGCTTAAAACTCTGGTGAAGAGATAATATAACAACTAATAAAAACATTTACAATAAAATTTCATTCTTTGATATGAGTAATATTAAACACAAGAAGTCCAGTCCAGTTTTTAATAAAGGTTCTTTTACATCTCAGAAGATGACTTTGAAACAGGCAGATTTGTGCAAATTGCCAAGCTTCATTTTGTGGGACAGCTTCTTTCATGGCTGATTATGCCAATACTTGATTAGGGCAGCTAGCCACTATATCAGCAAACCCTGTATTTCAAGATACAGTCTCTTTGTGCATGAATATTCTGTCTTTAATTTTGAACTTCATTTCCTCTTGAATGACAAAGTGCCCAAAGAAGAAGCACTCTCCATAATTTTTTCTGAAACTGTTCAAATGTGAACATGTTTTGTGGTTGACTGTTTTCACTGAAACTACACTGCTACTCATGAAGGACTTGCTCTGCAAGTTTCTGAAGACATTTCAGAAAAACTCTTGCAAAGATTTTTACCCTTGTACTCAGCAGTGAGATACCTCTGTAATCATCAAAGTAGCCATTGTCTCATTTGTATTTGTACAGAGTCACTCTTGTCATCTTGCATGTCCTAATACACTTTACTATCTCCAGCACTGGATGTGGAGACTGTGAAGTGTGGCACCAGTACATCTATATTCTCTTTCAGTACTTCTATAAGAGTGTTATTTTAATCTGTTACCTATCAGTTCTGGGGCAAAGCTGGGGCGACCGTCTCAACCCAGCGCATCACAGGTGGCGGATGGTGAAAGTCCTCCAGATATGGAGGATCCCTGTGAATAAGGAGTTATCCAAACAAACAGGCGCGGACCAACTGGCGGTAGACTCAGAGAGCGAGGTGGGGTAGTTGGTGGCTCTACTACTCCTATAAAGTGCATCAGGTGCTCAGTGAAAGGAATACCAGGCGGGTAAGAGGTGCCTTAAAACCTCTCGCTCCCGCTGCCTTGTGGGTAGGACAGGGAGTCCAAAGGCTAGGGGAGAGTCCGTACACAAACCGACAGAAGGCAACGGGAAACCACTGTTGTAGTTCCCTAGAATAGTTATGCTTGAACAGAATAATCAATTCATCATGAACGACGTTAAGGATGTTCCTCTGGAACAGCCTCGTCCGGTAGGGCAGCTCACGAGCCACAGGTGAGGCCAGATCGTCATCAAGCTACTGGTGGCAAAACTAACAAGTTCAAAATAGCAACATGGAACTTTATTCCAGGCTGGAAAATTAGAACGAGGAGTAGGAATAATATTTGATGAACAAACGGCAAGGACAATTGTAGGATATTTGAACATCTCGGACAGAGTCCTGCTAGCTAGCCCAACTGAAAGGACGACCAATAAACATAAATATAAAGGACGACCAATAAACATAAATATTATACAAGTGTACGCTCCAACATCTGAAAGTTATGAAGAAGATATATAGCTATTTTATAATGACATAGAGACAGCCCTAAAACACACAAAGTCACATGAAGTTACTATAGTCATGGGAGATGCCAAAGTTGGTAAAGGAAGAATTTCAGACATCATTGGTGACTATGGACTGGGGGAGAGGAATGACAGAGGTTGTAAATTAATTGAATTGGCAAGAATATACAGCATGGTTGTAGGAAACACCTGGTTTAAACAACATCCTCGAAGAATGGCAACGTGGTGCAGCCCAGACAAAAAGACTTTTAACCAGATAGGCTACATATTAATCAACAAACTATTCCGCAATGCATTACTGACAACAAAAACCATGCCAGGAGCTGACTGCAATAGTGACCATGATCCACTCTGTGGAAAAATTAGAATAAAGCTAAAGACAGCAGGCAGAAAAGTGGGAAACATCAAACTGAATACAGAACTCCTTAAAAATGACAAAGAACTGCAAGAACAATACAAAGTTATTATAACAAATAGATGCAATGCAATAGCAAAGATAAATAGTATAGATGAACAATGGGCAATGTTAAGAGATTCTATCCACCAAACTGTTAAGGAGATAATACCACCAAAAAAAAGAAGCCCCTAAAAATAAATGGATGACAGATGACATGTTAGGACTGATGGACAAGAGGAGGAGGAGTAAAAATAACCAAGAAAAATATAGCAAGATAAATAAAGAAATAAGACGCAAATGCAGAGAAGCAAAAGAAGTGTGGTTAAATGAACAGTGCAGAAAGATAGAAGACTCTCATAATAAAGACAGTAAAAACATGCACAAACGAATTAATGAACTGACAGGCAGGAAAACAAAATATACCACAGGATGCCTGAAATCGAAAGAAGGTAAAATGTTAATGGGAAAAGAAGACATTGTGGACAGGTGGACAGAGTATATCGGTGAGCTATATGGAGGAGAAAGACCAGAATTAACACCAGATACTGAAAACTGTGATGAACCACCAATACTTGAAGATGATATCATAGATGTCATCAAACACATGAAGAAAGGAAAAGCGACTGGGCCTGATAATATAACAATAGAAGAAAGAGAAGCACTAGAGGAGACAGGAATAAAAATAATAACCAAGTTACTGAATGACATTTATAACAGTGGCTATACTCCCAGTGACCTGATTAAATCCACGTTTATAGCACTACCAAAGAAATCAGGTGCAAAGGAATGTGATGACCACCGGACTATCAGCTTCTCATGTCAAATAACGAAGCTACTTCTGAGAATCATTATGAGAAGAACAAGGAAAAAGATAAAAATGGAAATAGCAGATGAACAGTTTGGATTTGTTGAAGGAAATGGAACACACAATGCCATTTATGCTTTACGAACACTAACAGAAAGAGCTTTACAAGTATAGAAAGATCTCTACTTATGCTTCATTGATTACACCAAGGCATTCGACAAGGTGAAACATGATAATATTATTAAAATATTGAAGACATAAACATAGATGGCAAAGACCTGAGGATTGTAGAACATCTATAATGGCAGCAGGAAGCAGCGATTCGAGTTGAAAATAGAACTGGAAGATATAAACCTATAAAACAAGGGATGCGACAGGGATGTGTACTGTCTCCAGACTTTTTTTCTGTGTACAGCGAGAATATTCTAAGAACGATCATCACAGAACCAGGCATAAAAATTGGACGATACAATATCAACAACCTTCGGTATGCTGACGACACAGTACTGATAGCTGAGAACCAACAAGACCTGCAAAATCTCTTGGATAAAGTCGCCAAAGAAAGTGAACAGAAAGTCTGACATTCTAGAGGAAACAAGCAGGTTTGCCAGTTCTATGATTATTTGGTGCTTTTTAGTATTCCAATGTCCAGCTAGTGCTTTTTGGCATTTTCAGTTGGTCACTCTGGTTTATAAGCCATAATTGTCACTTTTTATGACTCTTTCCGTGCCGATTGACAAAATTTTACCACTTCCGGTTTGTCCGTCGAGTGTCGTTTGGTAAAATTTACCACTTGTTTCGTGTCTAAAAAGACGGTGTAATTTTTTAATTGTACACGTTTTATTTGCGCATGCGCGGTTACCTTTCATAGTTCCGTCCGAAGCATGCCTAACAATAGAGTGAATATGGGTCTTTCTTTGGATAAATTTCAATATTTTGTGTGATTTCTGAGGCATACGGAAAAGCCTTACGATCAGACCACTGTTTGTGAATGTGCCCCAAGTAGATTTTGATCTATAAAACGCTATAAAACAGACTGAATAAGTAGTTAGAAGTGTATTTCAGACATTGTTGTACTGAGTTTGCTACATACCATCACACGACGAGATCGGATGAAGCTACAGGTCTATCTAGACATCCCCAATAGTAGATCTAGACCTACCCGATGGTAAGCAGGACATATTTATCAGCTAAAATCATCACACTATTTTTCCCAAAAACCTCTTCATTCTTACATTTACAGCTATTTTGATGCATAATACATATATTTTTACTGTGGAAATATTTTGTTATTTCAATTTTACAACTATACCCCCTATACAAATCAAGACCCGCGCTTTTGGCTAAGTTTACAAACTATGCTCAGTGATATAGTCTAATTTCTCCACTGAGTGCACTTCCATTTGATCACGTCAGGTAGGATGGAGAAACTACCTTGACCGTTTTGCACAACCAGCGTCTAGGCTATTGATCGCCTTGACAGAGGTTTATACCTCATGAAATCTAGCAGCTGCATTGATACCAAATGACAGACAGGAAAGATCATCATCAGCTGTATAAAAAGCCTTATATTTTGTTCATTCTATCTGTCCATCTACAAGACAATGGTTTCACAACTGCAGAACGTCTTGTGTAAAGTACAATCGCTGACGTACCATGAACTGCCACTTTGTTGATTCGACGGTTAAAAAAAAGTAAATACTCCCCCCCCCCCCCAACCCCTCCTACAGGATTCATACATTTGTAAAGCATCGTGTAATTAAAACAATAATAAACAGGATGGAATAACAAATACATTTTATATAGGCAGAAGTGATGTGTAGTTACAATGTAATATAAACTGACCTGAGACAAAGAATGTGATTTATCTTGACTCTGTGAATGAGTGATTGGAGGCTGACTTCTCGAATTTGACTTGTAAATTTCTGGTTCTAGATCCACAGTGATGCGCCCAATTTCAGGTTTATATTTCTCATCTACGATGTAGTTTTCACCCTTAAGGTTTAAAGCAGATTTTTTTTTAACTGAAGGAGAATGCTGAAGTTTAGGTCTTTTATGTGATGACGAATTGTCACTAGGTTTCTCGCTAAGATTTGCTGGAGACCACTTTATATCATGTAAAGCATTGCCAGGTGTGTCCCAGGGATCTTCGTAATTATCTGGTGAGCTGCTTTTTCTTCCATGATTTTTGCCTACAGGAGAATGTCGTATAATACTTCGAGAGCGTCCTTTATGCCTTTCAGAAGAAGTGTCCAACGAATTTTCGTTAACTGAACTGTTCATTTCGTCATGGATTCTGAGCGAAGGATAAGGTCTTTTGCTAGCACGTTCATCATTTGGTGACTTTTTGCGACAGCTTAGTTCACTGGAAGGAGTGTCCCAAGGATCATCATGTCTACCCGATGAAGAAAATTTCCCATTATGATTATTCTCCGGTCTGGAATATCTCTGATTGTCATTTCTGTCATAGTCTTCGAAGGGGATGGGATAGTGGCGTCTGCTGGGTGAAGAGTCTTGCCTGTGACCATACTTATCTAGAGAAGAGTCCCTAGGATCCTGTCTATTAGAACGAATATTTCTCCCGTTTCTTGTTGTTGAGCCGTTTCCGTTGTCTGGGTTTGAAGGACGAAATGTTTGATCTTCTATACTAGAAGTAGAACCCTTGTGATCATTTTGTGCATCGGATCTCTGATGATCATAACTGTCTGCAACAGATCTTTTCCCATCATACTTCTGAAACTTTCGACTGTCTCGGTTTCTGTATCTATCAGAAGCAGAAGATGTGTCGGATTCCTGGTCATTGTTAATGATATTACTATATCTTTGCTTGGCATCTCGTTTATCATAATCTTTATGCTTTCCTTGGTGTCTGTGCTTGGAATTGTTTACAGGTTCGGTGTCATTGAGAGTTCGTGGGTCGTAGTGTCTGTTTCTTTGATTCCCACGTCGACTGTTTCGATCATCCTGCTGAAATACAGGGTTAAGCAAATGGTGAAATGAAGATGATATTTGTCTGCCCCTTGCAGATAACCAAATGACACTCAAATGTAGTTATTTATCATGTAATGACAGAAACACCATGCAATACTCGTAATTATTTTCAAAGTGAATTTTTGCGATAGTTAGCGATATAATTAACTATACGCTTCGTGAAAATGACTTAACATTTCTGGATCTACATATGAAATAAAAATGAAAACAACCAAGTGGTGTTTAAAAGGTTTCGAAGAAATTGTTGAATGATTGTACGATTTTTTCCTCTTTCCCCCAGAAAACATTGAAAAAACTTCTCGTAAGTTACAACAACCCCGCGCGAGCATGTCAGGTATGGGTCGTTGATCGTCAGGTCGGACAGCGCATTCATCTCCCAGAAACTCGACAAATTATCAATGCCATACAAAGTTTAATTAACAGGAAAGCTGTCTGTATAGAGGTCTCTAATGACAGTCAGCTGGCATCCACACACATACTGTATAACAAGAGCTATGCATTTTCTGTGGTCTTTTTGGTGGCATCATCATCATCATCATGTGCCTTCTCCAAAACGAAGGTTAGCGGTAATAAATCTCCAGTTCCCTCGTTTCCTTGGCTTGATGGTGCATTCAGCCAGGCAGTGTCCTGTCCATTCTCGTATGCCATCTTCCTATCTACATATGTGCCTTCCTCTTGCTCTTTTATATTCTACCTTTCCTTCTAGTATGGTCTTCAGTATATTGTTATGTCTTTTGATATGGTCAAAGTATGTTGCTTTTTTCATCTTTATTTCTCTGAGAAGTTTACTCTGTACTTGGAGCTGTTCTAAACTTGTGTATTTGTTCATTCTCCATGTTATACGACCTAATTTTCTGTAGAACCACATTAATCTTTCTGTCCATCTTTGTGCTTAGAATCTAGGTTTCTGTCCCATAAACAGAGTAGATATAACATTTTACAAATCTTATTTTTGTTTTTATTGGCAAATTTCTGGATAACAGCACTGTCTTCATGGTGTTGATTGTATGTTTTGTCATTCCTATTCTGTTCTTTATCTCCATCTCACATCTCTCATCTTCGGTTAATGTATGTCCTCGGTAGCAATAGTTTGTCACTTGTTCCAGTCTCTCTTTATTTATGTTGATATCCATCTGTGGTTTCTAGTCTTTCCTGGGAACACCATTACTTTGGTCTTCTTGATTTTTATTTCAAGTCCCGATTCTTGACTTGTGTTGTGTGCCATATCTATTAATTTCTGAAGGTTCCTGTGGCAATAAGTATCACAGAAAACAATCCACAAGATTTTATGCGTGAAAGACTCAAGAAATGGAAAAAAAAGAAAACAAACTGAATTCTCCCATATCGTAGTTCTGCGAACCATAGTTCATGTCCCTGTATTCATAAACATGTCCGTAAAGACCTTTTTTTTTGCTCATAGCTTGGACTACATTAATGCTTCTAGTCGTATCTTGCGAGGCGTATTGTAGTTTGACTGTACACACTTGTCAAATGTGTACTGTCTATTGCCATTCATAAGTTATCTTGAAGAACAGACTTCTTTAGGTAAGTGCTTGGGTTTGAAAATGCTTTCATGGCACCTACTCCGCACAAATGTGTGTGCCAGCTATCAGAGCCAGAAAAATAGTAGCGAGACAGACGGAGACAAAGACTGCAGTTGTGTCACTTCTTATAGCCGAACCTTAAAAAGTAAAGACTATCATATTACCGCACTGACTGTGTTTTAAGGCCACACGCTATCTTAAATTTCATAATTTAATTTTTGAAATGTTTATACAGTTTAGAATGGAATGCATTTTTGCGTATGAATCACGAAACCAGGGAAGAGACAACTCGCTTTCTCACTCAGTCTAGAGGCAAACGATATAAGGGCAACATTCTCCTGATCTTTCACATGACATTAGAAGATTAAAATGACATTTTATATAGGACTACAAATCAAGATAGTCATCGCAGAGTAAGTGTCTTCATATCCAAGGAGTGTATATATCAACCAGAATGTAATTTTATGGATTTATTCTGTAAGATAATCTACGGTCATCTTGATCTACGCACGAAGATAGAATACAAAGCATTTATGTATGTAATTCAGTATAGGTCTTCACTCTAAATTAGATAAAACTGCTCGAACGTCACATTTGATCAAAATAGCGTATACCAGCGATTCTTAACATTTTCTTATCACCGATCCCCCTCCCCCTTTTAAAAATCTTTGGCTGCCATGGATCCCCAAGAAACTTATGTCCGATGTAAAACCCTAGAGTTTAGATGATCAAATATTTATTTAAAGTTGCTCATCCAGGACCCTCAGATCTGAAGAGAAATAACTAAAAGCACACCTAATATTTTGTTGGCGTGGTTCTTTTCAAATTAAACAAAAATACTGAAGACCGAATCAGAGCTTGATCTAATAAGAGGACGTGCTGCATTTCACTCAACAAGCTATGTTTTATCAGGCTTAATAGCTGAAAGTTACATTCTTAGATCTGTCGTTATGTTTTTTTAAAGGTTCCTTTACTTATTTGTAAGATAAAATAGAGCAGATGAGTTTTGTTTTTTTTTACACAAGTATGCCATTACGAAAGGCATCAACTCTTTCATACCCCTCTTCGATTGTTCTGACTAAAAGAAATCTGAAAGGGACTGTTCCTTGAACTGCAATTTCAGAGGACCTTCTGTGAATAATTCTTTGAGATTATCTTTCTCTGTTGCTGAGTTTTCAGGAACACGAGATTCTGTAATCACATTGAAATTCATCTACACTTAACATTTCCTTTCTTCACAGTCATATTTGCCTCTCTACTAAGTTCTACTCTTTCTTCACCTGTAACTTACATTCCAGAATCCCCTGACTGTATTAGATTGCATAGCCTCATCTCCAGCTACATTAATTTATTCCACCCACTTTTTTCTCCGCTGGATTATCATTATATCCCTCTCTTTCTCTCCTTTCCGCATTCCCCACCCGCTCTTTACTACCAGCCTGTCATACATCCTAAATCTTCTTCTTCCTACTCATCATCATCATCATCTTCTTCTTGTGCGTTCGAGGTTGTTGGTCACATCAGATCCTGATCCCTGTCAACATGGCAAAGTCCGCAGTCCTCTCCAGATCTTGATAAGAACCCCAGAGCTTTGGCTCCAAGCATGTGTCCTCTGACCATGTCTCTCGTCTCGGGTCCGCATCATATGGGACTCTTTAAGCATTCACAACACTCCACTTGACCCAGCTACTTACAAGTCACAGCCACTTGACCCAGCTACTTACAAGTCACAGCTAAGTGCTCCCTTTTCTTTCTACATTGTTCTTTTTTTCATTCTTATTTGTTGTATAGCATTCATGTGAATTTATGCTTTATCTTCTTTCTCCGTTTCTTTGTCCTGTATATTTTTGTACGATTAAGATGTAAACCAAAACGTTAGAAATGTATGCTTATTAATTAAAGCTAATTAATTAAATTAATGAAAGCTGTTCCTACTTTTGCTTTAAATAGCTTTATTTAACAAATGAAAATTGTAGGAGTTTATGGGGCTCAGACATTTATCGGCCTGATGGAATAAACCTCTGATGATCTGAGGAGTTATGTAGGTGGTTATATTTCACAATCTCTTGTCTCTACTGCTTATTTAAACTAAATTATCAATAAAGCAGCTGTAAACAGGGAGCATTCGCTTAGCGAATTGTCTTTATAGCAAGTTTTGTTACAGTTTCTATTTGGTTGTTTTAATGAGATTTTGACGAAATAACAGATCATTCATTCATTTATTTGCATGTCCCTTGCAGAACTTTGCCTCCCAAACAGCACTCCTGTAGGCCTCTCGGTTGTGAGCAAGATGGCCTGCTGCTGTTGCATCCATTTCCAGATCGTCAACGATGTCTTGCAGCCATCTTCGTCTTGGTCTTCCTCTTTTTCTGTTTCCCATTATGTATCCTTCCAATACGGTCTTCTCTAAATTATCATGACGTTTAATGTGTCCAAAATATTTCAGTTTTCTCTCTTTATTCCTCTTCATTAGCCAGCCTTCTTCAATATTAAGCTCTTGTAGTATAGATATATTTGTTCTTTTTTGTGTCCACGATATTTGGAGAACTCTTCTGTAGCATTTACATTCAAAGGCATTTATGTGTTTCTCAGCTGTTTTGTTAACTGTCCAGGTCTCAC
This sequence comes from Achatina immaculata, assembly GCA_009760885.1. Taxonomy (NCBI): domain Eukaryota; kingdom Metazoa; phylum Mollusca; class Gastropoda; order Stylommatophora; family Achatinidae; genus Lissachatina; species Lissachatina immaculata. The sequence continues at coordinate 2,056,758 of CM019704.1, forward strand.
AGGCATATGTTGCTATGGGAAAGATGCATGCCCTTAAAAATCTTATTTTTGTGGTTCTGTCTGGTCCTCTCCACAGATTTTTTTATTTGTTTTACTTTCTGAAGAGCGATAGATGTCCTCCTTTTAATTTCCCTCATTGTATCTCCATTATTAGTTAGTAGCGATCCAAGATATTCAAAACTCTCCACTTCTTCCAGTTTTTCCTCATTGATACATATTTCATTTGCCCTGTTTGTTTTGTCAGTTGTCATCAATTTAGTTTTCTTTGCATTAAGATAGAGGTTCTGCTCTTCGCTGTTCTTGCGGACTGACATAATTAGTTTTTCCATTCCTTTTTGTGTTGTGGACAGCAATACTGTGTCATCAGCATATCTAATCTCTGGTATTTCATAACCTCCAACTATTATGGCATCGTAATATTCTTTGTCTACATCTTCTCTAACATTCCTCATTATATTTTCAGTATACAAGTTAAATAAGTAGGGTGACAATATGCACCCCTGACGGACCCCTTGTTTTATGTCAAACCAACTTGTTGTTTCACCATTTATTCTTACTGCTGCTTGTTGGTCTAGATACAGCAGTGATATTAATTGTATCAAATGTGTTGGAAATCCCATTATTTCCCAAAGTTTCTGGTGTTGTACACAATCATATGCCTTTGAATAGTCTATAAAGGATAAATATAGATTCACATTAAACTCTCTACATTTCTCTATTATTAATCTTAGATTGAATATATGATCTCTTGATCCTCTTCCTTGCCTGAAACCAGCTTGGACCATATTGACTTCTTCTTCTATTTTCTTTCGAAGTCTACCCATTATGATTTTTAACAGAATTTTACTGGCATGACTAATCAGGGCAACAGTTCTGTAGTTGGTGCATAATTTCAGGTTACTCTTTTTTGGCAGTGGTATGAATACAGTTCTTTTCCATTCTTTTGGCCAAACACCTGAATGCCATATCTTTTTACATAGTGCATGATAGATTGTTGCACACTCCTTTCCTCCTGCTTTAATAAATTCAGCTGTTATCTCATCACATCCTGGTGATTTACCATTTTTCAGATTCTTTATTGCCCATAAAACTTCTTCCATTGTCGGTTCGGGTTCTTTCTCCTCCAATAATAATTCACACTGTTGATTTCTGTTTCCACAGTCGGTTGTTCCATACATTCTTTTGCAATATTCCTTCCATCTTTCTAGAATTTCCTCTGTCTCTGTCAGGGTATTCCCCATCTCATCACAAATTACATTTAGCTTAGATGTGACATTTCTCGTCAGTGTCTTCATTTCTTTAAACATTTCACTATCTCTTCCACACTTCTGATGTCCTTCTATTCTTTCACAACAATCTTGTATGTATTGTTTTTTGTCTTTTCTTATGTTTCTTCGTACTTCTTTTGTTAAAGTTTTATATTTATCTTTGTTGTTGTTTGTCACTTTCCATTGCGTCTTCATTTCTCTACATTGTTTTATCAGTTCTAGTGTACCTGCTGTGATCCATCTATTCTTTTGTGTTTTCTTTACTGGAACCATGTCTTTAGCTGTTGTTACTAAGATATCTTTGGCCTGCATAGCCAATTCATCTGGTGTTATCTCCTCCTGTACAGCCATCAGGATTTCGAAACGGTTCTTCACTTCTATACCGTATTGCTCTGGTATATTTGTAAGGTCAAAGCGGAGTGGTCTTGATCCCGTAACTATCTTTTTCATCTTTATCTTCATGTCTGCTATTAATAACTCATGGTCCGTGTCACAATCAGCACCTGGTAAAGTTTTTGCTGATGCTGAAATAACAGAATCCAACAGAAAAATCCCATCCACTCTTAACAAATTATATTTGTCCCTATAATTAAATTATTTGCTTTAAAATATTGTTTGCTACATATAAATAATACATCAGTAAAAATACTTTACACAATTATCGCTATTTTAACAATTATTAAAACATTTTTTAAAAATATAATTTTGATTTACTTTAGCTTGAGCTGGGAGCAGGCGTGGGTGGGGATAAGAGAAGAGTTAGTGTTGTTTGACAGGAGTTTCCTTGCTTGAACATATCAGGAATGTCAAGTGATTCCCTCTGTGCTGTACTAAAGCTTTAAAGGTCTTATCTAAAGACAATCGAGGTCGACAATGTTAACATCTCATATCTCCTGGAGATAATCAGTGGGGCCTTCCTAAATATCATATACTTTTTCTCTCTAAAGCTACATTTGTAAAAATAAATTGTTTATTGCACACCAATTATTCACGAAAACTGTCGATTTTACGTACAAGAGATTCGCTCACGATGAGCCAAGCTATTCATCACTTGAGACGTTTTTAGGCCGCCTGTTAAAACGACAGTTTCTTTCATCTTTGTTTGTTACAGGCTTTTGTTTTCGCGGTACTATCCATTTGTTAATTAAATCAAGATAATAATGGATATACATTGAAGCATATAACGACAAAGTTTATGTATTCAACAAAGAGAGGCATTTGAACTGTTAAATTTTTGGTATTTTTTTTTCTTATCCAAAAGGAAAGCGTACTACTTACCTCAGGAGATCTATCCATTTGTGAGAAAACTAGACACCTTCAAGATTAGACATCTTCAAGACTTGGCAGACATGCAGACTTCGATCTGATTTCACCGAAGTTTTAATGCTCAGAAGTCGATCTGGCTATTAAAGTTTTTGTATTTCACGTAGTGTAAACAAACAAGAACATTACTTAAACACGAGCAAGTTATTCTCCTGGCTAGAATAAAATGTTAATCGTCCACAAGAGTTATCCTAACACGGGCTACGTGTCCTTTTCAACGCTAACTATTCTATATCCTAGAAGTCTAAATTTGACACACCTGGCGTGTTCACCTGTACAATATTTTAACCTTCTCGGATGGGTCTCTCGACATGGTCCAGTGATTTGGAAAGGTCGAAAGTCAGGACAAGCGAGGTCAATGGCGATATATTTGTTATGGTGTACCGAGGTGAGGGGAAGAAGAGCAGCTAACCAAACCATTCTTTCTTTATTAATCCGTTGGCTTCCTTTCAAACTGGTGTTAGTAAACATTCCACACTACCACAGAATAAACTGAGGTCGGGGGGGGGGGGATTTTCCGTGTGAGAAATGTGATTATGGAGGAAGAAAGGGGGGGGGGGAATTTTCTGTAACCAATGTCTTTCAAACAAGAACTAAACTTCTCTCACTAAAATGTTTGCAAGAAACAAGTTCAAATATAGAAATAAATGGGTGTGAAAGGCGATGACATGTTCCGCCTGGAGAACTAGCACAGTAAACAAGGCTTCTATTAGAATATGAGACAGTGATTATTGTGGGTTAGGGTTAACACAGGAACATGTGAAAGTGTTTATTAGCTGAGGAACCGACAACGGACGGTAGAAAATCTTGTTGTCTTGTCTCCTTCCTCATATACCTCCTACTGGTGTTGAGGGGACAGTTTATTGATAGGGCTCGACTCTGTGCTTCGTATAATTTGATACTTCTGTTATTCCCCCCCCCCCCCCAAAAAAAAAATCTCTTGCGTGGGCGGACTATGGCATAGTCCTTTGTAAATTAAGATAGTATCGCAATTATTGCGTACTTTTTCTTCTTACTGGCATATTTATTATAGATTATTATTAGTGATACGTAGAAAGTAGGTAACAACTATGTAAATTTGAGAGAAACACTCTCACCGTATTAGTAGCAGTTTTATGACAATGACAGGGTGGACGCAGATAATAAAGGCAGGTTAAAAGAGATACGCCCAGATTATAATAGTTCTGACACAACTAAACTGAATGGTTAAATCAACAATATGAAGACAGACAGACGGACACTATGTAAAAGATCTGGACTAATTCTCTCCCCTCCCCTCCCCTCCCATAAGTATCGCAAACACCTGAAACTTGATAAGAAAATTGTATAGACCGATTTGACAAAACATACTGACACGGGACGCATAACTGCTAATCTTAGGATGCAATTTGCATAGTTTTGAAAAAAAAGGAGTGGGCCGACCTGACAACTGACCAATGGAAAGGTCTTGGGATTTGTCCTATTGGACAGTTGACTTACGACATATAAGTCAGGGATGTAGTTTTCGGAGGGACATACAAGGAGAAGTAGAAGACCAGAACAGGAGGACAGTAAGTAGAAAACAAATAGGAGAATAAGCAAGAAACAGGGGATAAGATAGATACCCAGGAAAAACAGTTTAGAACCAGAAGTAGTTTTAGGACATACTGAAGATATGTTTCAGGTGATTATGAATATCTGATACTTTTGAAACTTCGTGTAAAATGATTCAGACGAGGAAGGCCCTCGAAATTAGTAGACCACGCGTTGCAAATCCAAATATAGTACAGAGATCGGAATTGTTCTATATCACGTGTAGAATATTTTAAAGTCGAGAACATTGCTGAAGTGCTGCACCTAGAATATGATAGATCTGACGCCGTGAAACACTGTTTAGGTGATTCCATGATGAACCAAGGAGATGCATTTTCTAATCCAAGTGATGTTGCCAACTACTGAATCTGAACCATTATTAGACCCAATTAAATGAAATCTGTAACTTGTACAGAGACTTGATTGATTGAAACTTGTAGTATTTGTGTGTGAAAATAACTTCTGCTAGTGTTCCCTTGAGTAAAGAGAATCTATACATGATATGAACTTATAGTGAAACTGACAGGAGTGTTGTCGCGGCCACAACAGCTATTGGTCATGTAAAGATAATGAAAATCAGTGATTAATGCAGCGTGCTAGTATTCTTCTGGAAATATACCAAGAAACCCAAACAGCAACATGGATTGTCATGAATGCATCAGCAGCAGGCCATCTTGCCTACAACTGAGAGACCTACAGGAGTGCTGTTAGGGAGGCAAAGTTCCACAAGGGACATGCAAATGAATGAATGAATGAATAGTAGTATTCAAACAGAAACATCACAGTTTTATCCAATTCGAACTTCTCATCAACATTATAATGGACCGTATAATTCAAACAGTCATCAATACATCAATATTTAAATCAGAACATCTTCAGTCATAAGTATATAATTCAGAACTTGAAAGTGTTATAGGCCCCTTTTTCTCTGTTACCTGCGTATCTAAGTGTGAGTGTTTTTTTTTATGGTATTGTAAAAACTTGTTTGGTGCAAGAAGTTATAATTATTGGGAGGAACATTTGCTCAGGATGGTTACAGACCAACATTTCACCTGGCATGTACTTCAGTAATCGAGGCCATTCTAGCTCCCCCATTTGACCGCCAACCCAGGTTCTCCCCTCCTTGATATATCGTATGCTAATTATGGATAAATCCTAAACATTTAATCCATACACAATACACTGACATGCAATACAAATCACCAATTCTGAAATTAAGGACATAGCATTTTAACTCACTATACGCCACAACAGCACATGCAACTGACACTGACATCAACATGACATCAAGACATGCGTTATCATAATGGACGAAGAATTGGACGAAACAGGATCAGTGCAACGCAAAATACTTCAAGCAACCTTCAATGATAGAAACATTTGGATGAACAATGTCACTGCAATGCCGGGTAATTAAGCACAGTATCATATGATAGTGACTTCTCATATTTGCATACTGAGAACCTGATGGACCTGAGGTTCCAGACTATCTTGCCCCTCCACGTAACCTACACTACGAATATAATGTACAGTAACACTTATTCCCCGCAGATATCGCTGCTATGACACACCTCCATATAACCGTGCTTCTGCAGCACACGATCAGTCTACATGAAAAGCATAATAAACGAGTCATACATGTTGCCCATCCAATATACCGAGAAATCAAACTGAAATCATACACAGAATTTCCACATTGATTTTAAATACAAGAACCCTACAGCACAAATTAATTCACAACTACATAATCTACACCACATGAGGTGGGCTCGGCAAAAAATACTAAACACGCACAGTAATCTAAGCATAACGAAGACCTACATCGCCGGCCATGTATAATAATGTAATATTGTGCATTTCTATATTATTGAGTTCTGTAGTCTTGACTGTTCTTTTATATGATTGTTAAGTTGACGTTCTTTCACTGGCATTTTAGGCTCTAGCCACGACAAAATTTGATATTCCTTCTCACTTTAAAGTTATTAATACACATTCGTAATTCTTCCTTTTGTTTGCTTCAACAGTTCAGGATATCACACCACAGTGTACTACACGGTTCATCACAAGACTGAATTCTTAATACACACACATTTGTTTTTTTAGTTGATTCTCTTGGGTCAAAGGCGGCGCATAGGGCGGAGGACAAGGCTCTCCATGTCTGGCGATTATTTGCTACTTGTTTTAGATCTTCGGTGTTTCTGATGACCATTAATACACACATAGTCACAAGAACACTCCACATGATTTGTTCTTGAGTCAAATTTTAGATCACTTTCAATACTCATCAACCGAAGTTCACAGGTTTCAGATTAAAGCAACTCCAAAATCATTTTTCACAGATTTCCAAAACATCAGACTTGCATTTCACACACTGTAGCACTAAAGTCACTTTCTAACTCGTAGCACTGATCTAAAAAAAACCCTACTTCTCGTTCTAAATACTCTGTCTTCCTAACTTCTTCCTACCAGTCTCTCTATGTGTGTGTGTCCCCTTCGTGTCCCGTTTTCTTATTTTTAACTGAGCATTCGGAAATTCTGCAGTCATTCGAAACTCGTCCATTAGTTTTGGTATGCGCGCCGAATGGTTCTCGAGTCATAAATTGCTAGTTTTGCATGTCCGCACCCTTGTCTTTGTCTGTTCCTTCATTTACACTTGTAATAACGATGCTAACAGTAACAATAATAATAATAATGCAATAATCATAACTTACAAGGGACTATGCTACACATGCCCCGGCATCTAATCTGATGCAAGCCAATGTTTAAATATATCCCCCCCCCCCCCCGCGAAACAAACTGCCAAATCACGTGGACGATGACGCTTCGGCGAAGGTCGTACACCCCTTGATCCAGGCGTGTATCGTCCACAGTATACTGTCTGGTGATGGTCGTGTAACATGGCCAAACCATTTGATTTGTTGTTTCTGACACTAACATTAAAAAGATTAAGGGGAAAAAACGTACTATTTAAAAACATAGCACAAAGTAAGTGAAAATACTGAAGCTTTTCAGAACAGATAATTTTGAAGTAACGACTTGTGACGACTTACAGAAACATAGGTCAAAAAGATAACATTCCCTTTTCCATGCCATTAAGGCATACTCGGGATGAGGTGTCAGACCTGTACAAGTATTTCCAAGACCATCGCCACACGAAAGTGTTGTGTGACCATCATGCATGGCCGTATTTGCCTTACTAGATTTATCTGGTGCCCATTTTTAGAGGCTGAGTGAACCCCGGGGACTTTCTGTACATATAACAGCGCTACTAAATTAGTTTTTCTATAACACACATCTTAGCAGTCTGACGCTTCTTTATACTGAAAGTGAAACACTTTTGAAAAATTGAATTAGAGAAATGATCAAATGCAGGAGACATCGCAGAGAACGCAAAAATGAATATATAAGTGCACACACTGAATACTTTAAAATAATTTCTTTTTTTTCTTCTTGTTTGTGATGAATATACACTTTTTTATTGTAAGAAAGAAGAAGACGATGACGTTTGCATCACCAGGTCTATGATGAATCATGTTTAATTGTCGTATTTTGTGTTGCTATTGGTGTTCAAGGTTGTTCAGGACTGGCTGTTTTTGAAGTTTGCCTCCTTAATTGCTGTCCACTTTCCATTAAAAGTTAACGAGAGCGTGCAATAGCATTTATATGGGTTGACAAACACCTTTCAGTGTATTTTTATTTTCAGGTTTCTTCTCTACATGTTTTAATATCATTTGAAGTCAAATCGGAACCTTCCAAAATACAAAATACAGTATCTTCAATTCATGTTTTTTTAATGGCGATTAGACACACGAACATGCATTGAGTGCACTGTCTCAAGCAGTGTTTCCCAAAGTGTATGATAACGTCCCCCTGTGGGTGTTAAGAAGGACCAGGGGGCGGTGAAAGATAAAGGGTCAGTGGAAGTGAGAGTGGGGGGGGGGGGGGAGGAGACAGTGGAAGAAAGGGAGAGCAGCTGGGGGGGGGGCGTTGAGGAAAAACGAAGCAGCAGATGGGAACAGTAATATCTTCTGTCTCAGCACTTTTCAAACTGATACTGAGAAACTTCTCTTCCTAGCATGAAACTCATCCATCACAGTTGGGAAAATAATCCAGTAGTTGAATTATAAATGTACTCCTTCACATTATTAACTAAATTGGGTTCTTGCTTAAGTTTTTAGTTATGTAATGAATACCCTAATTTAATAGGCAATTACGAGTAGTACTGGGGGGGGGGGGGGAGGTGGCGTCGAGGATATGGTGAGGAATGAAAGCGGCAGCAGCCCGAACAAGCCTGGGAAACACTGGTCTAGAGACTAGACCCATGTACTATACCACTGTTTGGAAACTAAACAAATGTACTATGTCAATGTTTGGAGACTAAACAAATGTGCTATATCACTGTCTAGAGACTAGACCCATGTCCTATATCAATGTCTGGAGACTAGACCCATGTACTATATATATCTAGTGACAGTTCTTCTTAGGTACACAGAACGCTATTTTTTCAGCAGGGAAAGGCGCCGTAACGCCTCTCGGACAGTATATGAAGCAGTGAAAGTTAACTACATTTAGCGTCAGCAGAACAAAAGCCTAGGGTACACAAACATATGATTTAAAATCTGAAATAAAAATTATCTCTTAATTGTGGTAATGAACTTTGCATTTTCAGATACTCCGCTGCCCCCCCCCCCCCCCAAAAAAAAAAGACGAAAATATTAGAGGCACTGGATTCCCATTTCTTTCAACAAAAAATGGCTGAAATAACGGAACAGGCATCGAATAAATGGAACATGGAAGTGATTAACAACTGTCGTTTTAATAAAGAGCTGAGAAACAGCTGAGAAAATCAACAGCCTGCAGTTGACAGCGTTGTCCCCTCTGTGCTCGCTGAATTTTCAACCCGAGTGCATAAATACTTTTGAAAAACTTTCTGCGTGCACATATGCGTCCGGGAATGAAACTGCAATGTATAATGTAAAATTCTCAAAGGAAAAAAAATACAAAAATCCAAAGAAATCTAGAAAATAAACTCGTACAGCCGTACTATATTTTTTTATTCAGCGCTACTATAGCACCGAGTAACATCAGGAAATTGAAAAGTAAAAATATTAGTGTTGTTTATTTATTTACTGTGCACCATAATTTTTCTTATTCACGGCCGATCTGGTGCCCAGCTTAGAGGGAACATTGATCGTGAGGTGCCATGTAAGTGGAACGCCGAAAAGTAGAAATACACCTACACTGGTGAAATATGCCTAAACCGGCACACACCAGGGGTGGAACTCGATGGCTAGACATGTCATGCCACCTCCGCTCTAGAGGTCGGTAACGCCTGATAAACACCCATACTGGTGTATTTTGCCTAAAACGGCTTATACCAGGGGTGAATCTTGAAGGCTATGAATGTCACAGTACCTCTGCCCCAGAGGTCGGTCCCGTCCCAAACACGCCCATACTGGGAAATGCCTAAACCGGCTCAACCCGGGGGTAGAAGTCACTAGTGGCGAGGATTCGTCCTCCTGGACAAAAGCTCCATCCTGGTCACAACTAGGAAGGGTAGCGGCCACGACCGCAAAATGCTGAAGTCGGAGACACTGGACCAGGGAAGTCTAGATAGGCAACCACCTCTCACCCGGCGGGGATGTCTGCGTATCCTAATCACGCTGAGGTTTTCCGGTGAGAAAGTCCAACCCTGGACTGGATGGGCAACCACCTCTCACCCGGCGGTGATACACGGGTATCTCAAAACACGTCGAGGTTTTCCGGTGAGAAAGTCCAACTCTGGCCTGGGTGGGCTTACGCCTCTCACGCAGCGGGGATGCACTGATATTCCAAACACGTCGAGGTCTTCCGGTGAGAAAGTCCAACCCTAGACCAAACTGGTGCAATGAAAACCACGGTGTCACGCAATCCCGCTTCCGAGACCCACCAAGAATACAGGCTAAAGCACTGTGATACTCTGAACCCCTTGTGGTCCTTTCGTGGAACTCGTGTGGTCTATTTTGGACCACACAGGGGACCACGGGACCTAACGAGGACCACATGCGTGAATTCAGTAGGTTCACAGTGCGGTTTTTGGTGGTAGAAGTGAACGAAGAAGAAGAAGAAGATCAACTTGCTGACCTGAATTGTACTCAGTAGATGATTCATGAGCACAGAAAAGCGACACCAGTCAAAACAGAATTTTTGACAATAACTCATGACAGGTTCACGAGAATCCCGTTAAACTTACTGAACACTATGTTATTGAATGCCTATAAAAGATTGACGCTCCTCGTGAAAATTCATTGCGGAAGTATGGCTCATCTCACTACAGAACAACGGCTCATCATCACTGGACGTTTACACAGTGGACAGTCAAAAAGTGTAGTGGCCAGACAATTTAATGTGGTTAGAAGTACCATTGGTCGCCTTTGGAGAAGATTTCAAGAAACTGACTCAGTTGCAGACCGGCCGCGCAGTGGAAGACCCGTAGTCACAACTCCTGCCGAAGACCGCTTCATACGGCTGCGTCACCTCAGGAATCGATTTGCATCTGCGTCCTCAACAGTCCAGTCAATGACAGCAGCTCGTCGAATTTCAGATCAAACGGTCAGGAACCGGCTGCACGACGCTGGTCTCTGGGTTAGAAGACCCTCAGAGGTCCTGTTCTTACAGATCGGCATCGCCAAAACCGACTGCAGTGGACGAACCAGCACTGTTTCGAATGATTGGAGAAGGCCTTGGTTTAGTGATGAATCATTCTTTCTGCTCCAGCGACACGATAGACAGAGAAGAGTTCACCGCAGAGTCCATGAGCGCTGCGCCAAGAACTGTGTGGATGAGGCGCTTCCACATGGTGGTGGAGGTGTATTGGTGTGTGAGACGATCAACTTCAGAGGAAGAAGTGACCTGGTGCAAATTGAAGGACACTTGAATGCACAATGATACGTCGCTGAAATTCCTCTTCCTAACGTCATTCCACTTCCATACACCTTACTGAAACGGAGGCCCCAGTCGCAAAGAACCAATTTTAATGAACATCATTTCATTGTTATGGTCTTAAAGTTTCTTCATGCCAAGATTGAAACATTAATTCCATAAAATAAAATTTTGATACAAGTTTGAAATTTGATATCTATTACGGCTACAGTAGTGCTGCGTTTATTATTTTTTAAAACAGTACATATGGTTTATCTTCTTGGCGATTGGCGAGAGAGGGAGACCAGGTTGTGGCAACCTTCTGTACGCCATTGCACACTGCAGCTACTTTCCTAAGTCACTTTAAATTACACAAGTAAAAACGGTTCTTCTCACATCAGAAAGCTGTTCTGAAGCAAATAGTTGTTAGCAGCTGTGAAACTTGTCAAGCGAAACGGCTTCTCGCGTGACTGATTCTACCAATATTTGATTTGCACAGTGAGTGACAATAACAAAAGAAACTATTTTGCAGGGTGCAGTATCCTTGTGCTTACGTTTTTACATATGAATTTCTGGTCTCCATTCCTCCTCAAATGCCTCTCACCCTTATACAGAGTTAATTTCCACAAGGCTCTGTCTTTCTGTTCCCCATAGCGGACAAAAATATGTACCTCATATCTTACAAATGTATACTGTATGTCAATTTTAGAGTAATCGAAGTCTCCTTCCTTCGCGAAGTTCGCCAGATTTTGTTTACAAGGGAGAGATTCTTATCACGTGTCTTAGCCATCTTTATTTATTGTTTCCCTGAAACTTTTACACGCAGATGAAGTTTCAGTTTAGTGCACAGCTTCTGCTTCCTATCTCCACCAAGGAACTGACAAAGTAGCCGCCATAACCCTCCCCCAAAGCGATACGCTGCTGTGCCTCAATATCTTCAATGTACGTTAGTAAACAATCAGGGGTAACTATGTGCACCAGTATACAAAAGTTTCCTCCCTCCACAACCTTTTCTCTTTTGAATACGTAAATACATTACTAACAAAACGGGGTAAATCCAGACCCCCACCTTTTAAGCGAATCACAGCCTTTTTCCACTTGAGGGTGCATACAAGTTGTATAACTAAATGTAATAACCCCGAAACACATGTACGCTATCATTTGTTTAGTACAGAATAGCGCTAGACTTAAAAAAAAAACAAGAAAAAGTAGAAACAATATCATTTCAAAGTTATTGTTTCAAACTTCTTTGCTAAACTGAAAATATTTTCTTTCCGTGCTCATGGTGACCGATAAATGAACATTTTAAATAATTATGGAAGGAAGGCTGAATAAGATAATGGGGTTTGATCATCTTAGCCTTCAACGTAGCTTATTGTCTGTGTTGGAGGAGAGTTAGGAAAGTTGATGGCTGTCGAATGGTACTTCTACTTGCTGTTGAAGATAGTTGAATAGTACTCTATTTGGTGTTAAAGGTTATTGAGTGATGGTTTTACTTGCTGTTGAAAATAGTTGAATAGTACTTCTTCCTCCTGAAAGTTGTTGAATATTGTTTTCATTTTGATTATTTTAAAAAAAATTTGATTATCTTTTTTATATTAATCCTTATTATCACTTTTTCAACATTAAAGAGCTTAAATTGAAGTGGCTGAACTATCTTACTGTTCTGATGTCTTTCATAGCTTTTTTTCTTACAAGGTTTGAAGAACATACTGAGAGGTAATCGGAAGATCTATATCAGAGTGATTTTAAAAGTATTTTTGGTATTTATGCCCATTATCTGTGGCTGTTTATTGAGCATCGAGTCCACTTAAAATTACCTAAGCCGAATAATTCGATCATAAATTCAATCACATAGATAGACTAGTGAGCTTAAAAAATTGCTTAGAAAAAATTTAAACTTAATTTAAGTAGATTTAATAAACCACTGAGCTATTTCGGTCTCGCATTTTGAGTGTGCTATGTTGTAAATATAGATGTGAGCAGCTTACAGTATTAACTGTCTCTTGTGTCCTTTTAAAAATTTACTGCATGACAACACTTTTCTTCTTTTAGCGTAGAACATTGTTTTCCAGTTATGTGGAAACAACGATAACCTGGATAGGAAAACATAAAACTCTCCTGTGAGAAAAAGCTCGACGGGAAATCAAGACAGGAATTCATTTACTAACCTGATGGAAAACGTCATAGGTATTATCACTTGTTTTTGAGGTATTTTCCAGTACACAACCGTACAATTCAGTGTAACAGTCTTATGGGTTCTGGCTTCCAGAGGACTCCCGGGTTCACGAATATAATGAAACAAACTAAATATAAGGTTCATCTTGTACTTGATTCAGTGAAATAGTTGTTTGGCTTTTATGAATTCAAAATATGATACACAGATACGGTAAAAGTAACCTCTGTCATGCCATAGAGGCATCATAAACGAACATGACATTAGTACCCATATTTTCCTTGACTTCTCAGCACACTATACGGTGATGTGGTTAGCACCACTCCTGGCCATCTTTCCTTCCCCAAATCCAGAAGAAGTCAGGTACCCATTTCTACAGCTGGTTGACTGCGACGCCTCCGGCCGGATTCGAACCCCCGACCTTCGCAATGAGAGACTAGTGCACTGATCACCTCGCCACTCAGACTCCCCAAAACATGATGTAGTTTTTCAACCAAATTTTTCTAGTGTAAGAAGTATTACTGATGTGAAGGATGGAGTCATGTTTGTTTGTTTTTTTTTTAGTAGCGATGGAGTAATATTGATAAGATTTTTATTGGAGAAGGGGAGAAGAAAATGCCAGCAATCTCTGGCTATTTTCATTTATTTTACCATCAACGTAGTGGAAACTGAGGAAACCCGACACCAACATAGCAAGACAGGCACTGACATGGAATCTTCAAGGAACAGAAAACGAGGAAGACCTACTTGGAGAATAGAAAATATGACAATGCTCAGAGACAAGGGATACACATCGAAGGAAGCAGAGAATAATTCCAAGGACAAGGATGACTGGAGAGCCTTTATTCGTGGCCTATGCTCTCAAGGGAGTGAAAGGCGATGATGATGATGATGTAAGCAAGCTGGCCAAGAATGATGGTCGGGTCTAGGGCGTGCATGCATTTAAGCCATTTAAGATGATCAGCTGCTCATCTTCGAGGAACGAAATGAAAACTAAGTGTAGTGTTCCATAGAACTTATCTTTCTCTTCAGCTACTGCTGCTAGTGTCGGTGTATATACGCTAATGATGTTAATAGAGTTTTTCGTGCAATCGAAGAGACATAATTCCTTCTATTATGATAATGACTCTGATAAGACTGTTGTGAACAGCAAAGTCAACTCAGTGTAGCCGAAGTTGTTCAGAACTGAGACTTGCCGTAGGAATGTACAGTTCTTTTCCTTCACTGAGAATGTACAGTTCTTTTTAACCGAATTGTTCAGAACTGAAGCCTTGCCATAGGAATGTACAGTTTTCCTTCACTGAGAATGTACAGTTCTTTTTCTTCATTGGGAATGTACAGTTCTTCTTCTTCATTGAGAATGTACAGTTCTTTTCCTTCACTGAGTATGTACAGTTCTTTTCATTCACTGAGTATGTACATTTCTTTTCCTTCAAAGAGTATGTACAGTTCTTTTCCTTCACTGAGAATGTACAGTTCTTTTCATTCACTGAGAATGTACAGTTCTTTTCCTTCACTGAGAATGTACAGTTCTTTTCATTCACTGAGAATGTGCAGTTCTTTTCATTCACTGAGAATGTACAGTTCTTTTCCTTCACTGAGAATGTACAGTTCTTTTCCTTCACTGAGAATGTACAGTTCTTTTCCTTCACTGAAAATGTATAGTTCTTTTCCTTCACTGAAAATGTACAGTTCTTTTCCTTCATTGAGAATGTACAGTTCTTTTCCTTCACTGAAAATGTACAGTTCTTTTCCATCACTGAGAATGTACAGTTCTTTTCCTTCATTGAGAATGTACAGTTCTTTTCCTTCACTGAGAATGTAGTTCTTTTCCTTCACTGAGAATGTGCAGTTCTTTTCCTTCACTGAGAATGTACAGTTCTTTTCCTTCATTGAGAATGTACAGTTCTTTTTCCTTTACTGAGAATGTACAGTTCTTTTCCTTCACTGAGAATAGTTTTCTGGAGGGCGACAGTATCAACTCCGAGTCTCTTGAGCTCCATGTCAGTCACGGCTGTTTTCATGATCTGCTCATCTTTTGTCAAACTCAGTTTTTCAAGTCCAGGAACCATGGTTCTTACGCCCTGTCTGCCAAGTCTAATTGTAAATTTCCTGCTCTCCCCCCCCCCCCTATGATATTGAATTTTACATGCACTTTTTTACCTTTAGATCTTACCATATTTATTCTACGAGGAAGGTAAATGTGGCTAGTCAGCACCTTGCAGCCCAGGGATGTCCCAGGTTGAGGCTGGTGATTGCTGTCCAGATATAGCTAAAACGTTGCTTCCACTCACTGTGCCCTGTTCTTGGAGCTTGTATCTCCACTGACTCTTATTCTGCTTCGCTTAGACATTTGGTGTGAAGAAAATGTCTTGTTCATTTACATTCTCGACACTGTCAGTTCAACTCCAGAGGAAGGACGGGGTTCATACCATAAAAATATAGCAGAACTGCAGGGGATATCAGAAGGTGGCTAGGCTAAAGAACATCATCACAATCTACCTGTCCCTCCGTCCTGACTTCTGGGGTTTACTCTGGTAATCTTTGACTCTCCCGCAGTGGGTTTGACAGGAACTGGCAGTAGCGCTAACTTCACGCGATAGCTTGTTAACTTGACCAGATATATAGTAGTACTCAACAGAGCAGAACAAAACCATATTACAACAAGCCTGCATTAACTACTCTTGACTTGAGTATGAACACTTATGAAAATTTAGATATGAAAAATTAGACATATAAAAAGATTGAGGAACTGACCATCAGATTTCAAGAGGAAAAGAAGTTAGTGAAGAATGTCTTGTAACAGGATCACACTCAACTCATGTTTTACAATTCCCATTTAAATGCTAGAAAGGATGAAATAAGGATTAAATGAAAATTCTCGCTGGCATTTCTATATTATCACAAGCATTTTTTTGTCAGGGTAGAAATGTTGACCATAGGATTTACGTCACTGATAGCATGGAAGGGCATGTCAGAATTATTTTCTTTCACATGTAATAAAACTAACCATGTTGGGGTTGGACAGTTTGTCTTTGGAAGAATGAAAAGCGAAAATCAGGATCCCATGTACACACTGGTAAGCTCCACGTCCTTGTTTGTAAGGCGGAGAACAATGGCCGTGAGACCAATGTTTAACGGGACTTTGATTCGTTTACTGATTTAATTTCAGTGCTTAAAAAAAGAAAGAAATGAATATTGCCAGAGAAGAAGTTTCAACAGAGAGCTACCTGGGCAATCAGTCTGTGAAACAAATGAGGCACTTCATGGATGTACTAGTACAGTATCATACTCTGAGAAAATCAATGTTGAAATTGAGAATAGATGAAATAAAACAAATCAGGTCACTGGACAGATAAAACCTTTTTTGAAAACTACACCACAAATGAAACAAAAAGAGCACTGTACAGCACACATTTCCTCCCAGTTCTATGTTATCAATGTCAAACATGGACACTAAGAACTAAAAATAAAAGGGAAATCATTACGACAGAAATAAGATGACTGAGGAGAATAACAAAAAGAGACGAAATCAGAAATGACACCAATAGGACAAGGGTTGAAGTAACACCAGTATTACACTAAATTCTGAAGCAAAATGTCACATGGTTAGGCCACTTTAAACAACCACCAATAGACAGTTTACCGCAGAAAATATTTATGCTTAGATTTGTAGGTAAGAGAGAAAGTGGCTATCTACGCAAGAACTGGAGGGAGGAAATTACAGAAATCTAAAATATTCTGTTACATGAAGCAAGCTAGCGAGAACCTCAACGCTGAAGTGGACATGAAAAAGGAGACAAAACACGACAAGTAATTAAACTACATTTTCTGATGTCGCGTGCTGGACATTAAATCTGCAAAGAACACCAGCTCACAATTCCTGGGAGACTGAAGAAGAAAAAGAAGAAGAAGAAGAAGGAGAAGAAGAAGAGAAGAAGAAAGAAGAAGGTAATGATCATGTCTCATGCACTCTGTGCCCAGCAAGTCTCTGGCCAGTCTCAGAATGGACACTATTCATTGGTGCTTTTCATTCCTTGACGCCTTCCAGTTTGTCAGTAAGAGACATTTACTCAAACCTGACTTTTGTAAACCGAATAATAATAATAATAATAATAATAGCAATATGCCACATTCCCAGATGGTCTGCAAGTGGATCTTGCTTTGTCTCATGTTTTAAAAATGTTCTTGATCAAACTGATTTATATCCATCTTCACATGTTATCTATGGCTCTTTATATAAAAAAAAGATTGTCGTCCTCTTGTTCTTTTTCCTTCATATTTTACTTTATTTTTTATCAAGGCAGTGTTGTCTCATGACTCCAGTCAAATTTACTGAAAGCGTAGCTTCTCATGTACTTATCAATGTTAAATTTTTGTTTCACTTTTAGTTGTTTCGACATCTCCTTATGGCTTTCTTTTATTTCATCAGATACGCTTAGTTGTGTGTGAATGTAACTAATAGTACATCATATTGTGACATGTGAGTTTTGTAACTTTTCCATATAGTTCAGTGATCGTGGAAAATTTCTCCCATGATATAGTATAAACAGGAAATAAAGAAAAAAAACAAACTAGGTCTGAAAAATTAAAAAAAGCTAGATATGAAAAATTCCAAACGAATATTACCAATTACTGATCACTAAGATGTTGTTTATGCCTACCAGGGAATGTCAAATATTACATTGGACTGAAAATATGGTCTATATCCAATATTTCTGTAATGTCGTCAGAATACAAAAAGGGAAATATTGATTTCTCGTAGGGAAGTTTTGCAATGATTCACCTGCTCAAAAATGAGAAATTTCTAACAGTCTGTAACATACTGGTAGTAGATGTATTGGGTCTGTAACATGCTGATAGTAGATATGTTGAGCCTGTAACATGCTGGTAGATTTATTGATGTGTTGAGTCTGTAATATGCTGGTAGTAGATGTGTTGAGTTTTTAACATGCTGACAGTAGATATATTGAGCCTGTAACATGCTGGTAGATTTGTTGATGTGTTGAGTTTGTAACATGCTGGTAGTAGATGTGTTGAGTCTATAACATGCTGGTAGTAGATGTGCTGAGTCTGTAACATGCTGATAGATTTGTTGTGTTGAGTCTGTAAAATGCTTGTACATTTGTTAATGTGTTGAATCTGTGAACATGCTGGTAGTAGATGTGTTGAGTCTGTAACATGCTAATAGATATGTTGAGTCTTTACCATGCTGGCAGATGTTTTGAGCACAAGCAAGACTGAATACACTTAAACCAGCAAGTGTAGAGCTAAAAGGCGACAAATTTTGGTGCAACACAAAGTCAAGGACAAATTCATGAAAATATGAAAACAAAACTTATATCGAATAAAAGAGGAAGATTGATAAACAATAAAAGCAAGTAGAGTCCAGGAAACACTGAACCACATCAACAGGAAGCGCGGTAACTTAATTAGGGAACATAGAACAAACAACAGCAGGAGACTTTTGTTCACTAATCGATACAGTTTACTATCAGTCTCATTTAAAACTAGGTGTAACCCAAAGGTGCAACAAGAAAATGTGTTTTACTCGAGCTAATCAAGACCAGATGGTCAAATTAATGAGAAAAAAAAGGATGGGTATGAATTTTGCTCCTACCAACACTGGAAAGCCATCCAGGCTCCGGATAGTATTACTTCATTATATCAGGAATTACCAGATTAGACGCTGAAACCAAGAATTTGCTACAAGCTGGCTGTCTTCTTTAAAACCTTTTAAAAATGTAGAAAACTGTGTCATACTTTAGTTAACGTAATGAGATATAGTGGAAACAGGTTATCGTTTTTGTATAGCTTTATTGTTATTGGTTATATTAGTAAATTTATGTTTAGTTTCTAAACAAACGATATTAGCAGAAACCCGGAAGATGTATGCAATGTAGGTTAATGAGTTTTCTGGTATGTCCTCAAGTATATAATCACATTTTGGTTGAGGATTTGAGTAGAGGATATGAAATCCCCGGATATCTCTTAAACAATAAGTTAAGAGCTGCAGATTTATTCTGTATAATTCGCCATAAATATTACTAGAATATGAGTGTCATTTAAATTATCCTTTACACATTTGCTGAAATTTTGTTAATAAATTTCCTTTATTACGTGCTATGAACATTTGCTATCCTGCCATTCAAGGTTTGTACTGGCCTTTATGTCGTCATTAAACGTGATACATGTTTCAATAAGTCGATATATTTGCACGATTAGGCAGGATAAATGTGAATTAAGTATGGAGTGCAGCGACTTAGCTTACACGCTCTCACCGTCCCCAAGTTTGTCGCTTGCATCTGCACGGTGATACCTGCTACCACATAGGCAAGACTTTTTTTTTTTTTTTTTACAAAACTGATGTCTTATCACCGGGAGTTTGTTCTTACTGCCGTCTTTCCTGCAGGAGAAAATAGTACATTTCTCAATTTCTCCGTGTTATCGAGTTACTCAAGACTTTTATCTAACTCTGTTTCGAGATACTCTTAGCAACATAATAAACAAATTGCCATCTCAAACACATTTTCACTTAAATAAACATACGTACATTTAATCTTTACATGGCGTATTTTGTCACAAGAAATCATCAATGTCTAGATATGTCAAGATATTTGAATATTACAAACTCTTGTCAAAGTTACCAACTGAATATTTCATTTATGTGGGTTCTGAGAGAGAGAGAGAAACTTACTGTTCAGTTACTTCTCTTTGTTCAGTTCCTGTTAACCCTCTCATATCTAGTAGCTTCTGCAGATTTTTTTACTCTTAGCTTTTGGCAATACGAGGGCCGTCCACAAAGTAAGTTCAAATGAGCTAATAAAAAATCAACACATTTGTTTCATTAACCGCATATATTTGCAATTGATGTACACGCTGTACACTACTTTTAGACGTAATTTCCACCATTGTTGAGCCACTTCGCGTAGCAAGGCATCAGATTTTGTATCCATACATCGTAGACAGCTGCCGCCTGCGATGCATTGACAGTTTTTTGTTTGTTTGTTTGTCATAAAACTGCGGAAGATCTTGCGATTTGAAATAGTCTGGTTAAAATTTTTTCTTGGTTAATGACGATGCGTGTCTCCACTTCATGGACTTCTTCTTTGATTCAGAGGTCATGTAGAACATTCCTGTCTCGCCACCTGTGACGATACGGCTCAGTAAGTCATCACCTTGCTCACTGTATCGTGCCAGAAAGGTCAACTGCCAGACCATTTCATTTTGCGTTCTTCCGTGAGCACCTCTGGCACTCACTGCAAGCACAACTTTCGATAATCAAACTTATGAGACACAATTTCGTGGACAAGTGACCGTGAAATTTGTGGAAAATGCACAGAGAGTTAAGAAATGCTTACTGGCTTGTTCGCGCAAACTTTCTTCTACCGCACGCACCAAATCTTTGTTAACCACAGACTGTCAGACGCTTCCTGGATCATGCATATTTTCACCTCCTTTGTTGAAGTTTCTCACTCATCTCCGTACCACTGGACCACTCATGACATGTTCTCTATACATCTCACAAATTTAACGATAAAAGTCAACCTGTTTCATCATTATCATTATCTCATGCCGTCTCCCCACGAAGGTTGGCTGCAATGAATCTCAACTTTGCCCTGTTTCTTGTCTTGTTTCATGTCCTGCATTTAAGAAACGGATTACAGACCTTATTTCACATACGGCGGGCCAAAAAATTGCTTGAACATTTCAAACATACAGAACGATGCGTAGACACGGTTCAATTTGCTGATATTGGCCTCGGTAGCATGCGATTTAAAGAGGGAACTCGGCGCCCATGTGAGTATCTGCTGAAACAACGCTGCATCTGAGCTATTTACACATGGAACTTATTTTGTGGACGTCCCTCGTAAATTTTTCACTGTATAATAAGGAAAACAAGTATGGAGACAGAACACATTTTTGTCTAACTTAATGAAGCATTAATTAGTTTTTATCTATTATGTACCTTATCTGCTACTTCTTGTTTGAGTAAATATTTAAAAAAAATATAATTCTCACATCCTTGCTATCAGTATTTATATCATTCAACATTTGTGTAAAATTATCAATTTTACCTTCTTAAACTCATCGGTATCACCAAAGAAACATAAAAAGAGCTTCTGCTATGACTTCGAGGATGTAAGTGTTCTTGGTGTACAGATGGCAAATGTTTGATCCTTTGTCGTCTATAAATATATGTTGTCAGTCTACGTTATCTTGCTCGTAGTTTTTCTCATAATAATTGTCACTGCAAGTTTTGTGATAGGCCCTACTATTGTGTAAAGTAGCAACGAGGAATGGGTAAGGAAGAAAAGGTGTATGATAGTCTGTTGTTTATAGTATGTTGCGTGATATGTGATAGCGATGTGTGATAGTAATGTGTGATGGTGATGTATGATAGTAATGTGTGAAAGTGATATACGATAATATGCTGTGATAGCAGTGTTTGGTGTATGGTGTAAACAAAATGTCTAGCGACACAACAATCTCAGCACCCTAACTTGCTACCCCAAACTTTTGCACCCACACTACCATACTTGTGTTTTTTTCCCAGCAAGTCGAATCGTGATTTGTTGTTTCTTCAGGAATATTAGCTTCAGACACAGCAAAAATTTGAAATGAAAATGTCAGGATTAAGCTGTAAAGCTATTGAAACTTAAATCATCTCAGTCTAGCTTGCCTGTTGCCCCTGGAGAGACATTATGGTTGTGGTGAAGTTAAAAACAGTAGTCGCATGCCCGTTTCTAGTACACAGTCTCAAACATTTATAGATTGTGTGCTATTATGTCTCAAATAAATAGTTGCAGATTTATTGCTATTAGATATCGAATAGAGTTCTAATTTTGTTTGAAATAAACAGTTAAAAACGTGTGCTATTTTATCTCAAATAAAAAGTTATAAATTTTGTGTTATTATATCTCAAATAAACAGCTGTACATTTTGTGCTATTATATCTCATATCTTATATCCTTCCCGTGCCGTTAAACGTCACATAGGGCTCGCAAAGTAGTTCGCCAATTTTTCCTGTCCTCGGCGAGTCTTTCAACCTCATCAAAGGATTTTATGCCTGTTAATTTGGCCTCCCTTAACAATGTCCTCTACAGAGTTTCACGCGGTCTGCCTCTTTTTCTTCGATTTGTTGTGTTCCACTTGATAGCTTGTTTTGGGATTCTCTGATCATTTCTTCTCATCACATGACCAACATATGTCCATCTCCTTTTCCTGATAACCCATGAGACTGGTTGTTGTTCAGTCGTCTGTCTTATCTCTGCATTGTTCTTGAATTCGTTCCACTTGATACCGAGTATTTTTCTTAGGCATTTGTTTTCAAAAGAGTCTAATTTCTTTTCTATTTAATCGAAACTCGCAGATATATCTCATATAAACAGTTATAAATTTAGTGTTATTGTATTATATTATATTATATTATATTATATTATATTATATTATATTATATTATGGGTGGCGTAAAAGATGGCGGAAGATTTTTAACGCTTCTGCCGACATACTTTCGTATGAATCTTTTGCGTCGACGCATATCATAAAGTGGGAGTTGGGCATAAGGCCACCAACTTTATCCTGAGACTCATCTAGAGGCAACTCTAGACGGAAAAAAAACAATCGTTGCGGAAACTTGCATCAAAATCAATCGAGGATACCAGCTCAGGGTAGCCAAAAGGACACATTCGTCGACCCCAAATATGTGACAAAGATCGGATTCTGGAATGTAAGAACAATGGCCGCACCACTGAAAACTGCTCAGGTTCTAAGGACTGCAAACGCGCCACAAACAGCCTCTGGCACTCAAGTCCAGCTCCTGGCCTTCCCGTGGCAGAACTGTTTAAACTGACAGGAGAAGGGGCGAGGGCGAATATCTGGCGCCTGAAAACCAGTTACTTAGGGTAGATGAGTGTCACGTTTGGTAGCTCATCTGCCGCTGTTGGCGAGATCTTCAGCTGCCGTGCTTGGAGCGGTGCTCCTCCCGGCCAATGAAGAAATTTGCAAATGAGGTTGCTGCGCAGCATCACTGCGAAAAAGGTGGTAGAAAGGATCAAGCGAAGCAAACAGTCAAATCACGGCACCTCTGGTCTGGAGGTCTTGCACGTCCTGAGTGCAGTCATATCGGGTGGAATGCATGAACCGGCTTGTCCCAGAGGTTAAGACACTGCTGGCGAGACTCTTCAAATGCCGTGCGTGGAGTGAAGCTCCTCCCGGTTAAGGAAGTGAATGCGGAAAAGAAATAAAGGTTGCTGTGCGGAGCCGATGGGAAAAGGTGGTGGAAAGTGAAGTTTAACCGGTATGTCCAGTAGTATCGCTACGAGAGATATACCACAGCACCTCTGCTCTAGAGGCCGGCCACGTCCGAAATACACCTACACTGGTGAAATATGCCTAAACCGGCACACACCAGGGGTGGAACTTGATGGCTAGACATGTCATGCCACCTCCGCTCTAGAGGTCGGTAACGCCTGATATACACCCATACTGGTGAATTTTGCCTAAACCGGCTCATACCAGGGGTGAATCTTGAAGGCTATGCATGTCACAGTACCTCTGCCGTAGAGGTCGGTCCCGTCCCAACACGCCCATACTGGCATAATGCCTAAACTGGCTCAACCCAGGGGTAGAAGTCACTAGTGGCGAGGATTCGTCCTCCTGGACAAAAGCTCCATCCTGGTCACAACTAGGAAGGGTAGCGGCCACGACCGCAAAATGCTGAAGTCGGAGACACTGGACCAGGGAAGTCTAGATAGGCAACCACCTCTCACCCGGCTGGGATGTTTGTGTATCCTAATCACGCTGAGGTTTTCCTGTGAGAAAGTCCAACCCTGGACTGGATGGGCAACCACCTCTCACCCGGCGGTGATACACGGGTATCTCAAAACACGTCGAGGTTTTCCGGTGAGAAAGTCCAACTCTGGCCTGGGTGGGCTACCGCCTCTCACCCAGCGGGGATGCACTGATATCCTAAACACGTCGAGGTCTTCCGGTGAGAAAGTCCAACCCTAGACTAAACTGATGCAATGAAAACCACGGTGTCACACAATCCCGCTTCCGAGACCCACCAAGAATACAGGCTAAAGCACTGTGATACTCTGAACCCCTTGTGGTCCTCTCGTGGATCTCGTGTGGTCTATTTTGGACCACACAGGGGACCACGGGACCTAACGAGGACCACAGGCATGAATTCAGTAGGTTCACAGTGCGGTTTTTGGTGGTAGAAGTGAACGAAGAAGAAGAAAAAGAAGAAGAAAACTGCTCAGATAATCCAAGAAATGGATAAATATCATTTAGACGTCCTGGGCATCAGTGAAATGCAATGGCCAGAATCAGGGAAAAGATCGACCGATATTAACTTAACCGTAAGATTAAGATTCAGGCAGAGATGATGGGAAATATCACGAAGGAATAGGTAATATTATGTCAGCTGCGGCCAAAGAGCCTTACAGAATAGGAACCAGTGAGCAGTCGTATATTAAGAGCACGATTCCAAATAAGACACGGAAGAATGACAATCATACAATGCTATGCACCCACGAACGATGCAGATAACGAAATAAAAGACACTTTTTATCACCAACTGCAACAACTCATTAACAAAGTTCCTAAACACGACATCTTAGTTGTCATGGGAGATCTTAACGCGAAGGTAGGAAAAGATAACGCGGGCATCGAAAAAGTTATGGGGAAAGAAGGGATTGTTATGGTAAATCAGAATGGAGAAAGATTAACTGAATTATGTCTAACAGGGGGCATGGTCATTGGAGGAACAGCATTTCCACACAAAGGGATACATAAAACAGCATCTCCAGATGATAGAACTAGAAATCAGATAGATCATTTTTGTATTAGAAAGCAATTCATAACATCTCTGATAGATGTAAGAGCATATAGGGGTGCAGATGTCAACAGTGACCACAATCTGTGTATAGGGAAAATAAGACTGCAACTGAAAAGCCATCACAAGAAAGCAATACTCAGAAAGATAAACAGTCAAAGTCTACAGGATGAAAATACTACTTACCAAACGTTTAACGGCACGGGAAGGATGTAAGATGTAAGATGATATCTCAGATAAACAGTTATTCATTTTATGCTGTTATACCTCATATAAACAGTTATAAATTTTGTGTTATTAATTCCCAAATAAACAGTTATACATTTTGTACTATGACGTCGCTTCTTTTTAAACGAAAAACTGAACTCTAACAGAGGAATAATCTCTTTGATTATTCAGAGATGTGCTAACCATTCAGACGCCATGGAGTATGACTGTTATTTTTATCTCTCGAAAAATATAACCCATTTATCTGCAAACATTGCTGGCGGGTGACACAAAGACGAGGATATTGGAATTAAGGCGTCAAATCAAATGTGAAGTGGTCTTTTGGATTGTCTTCAAAGAGTGAAGAGGCAGATTTCTGAACTGGTCTCAGCATCACCAAGCACATCACCTGTGCCATTAGCCACCCGCAGTCTGATATTTTTAGAAACAAAAAAAAAAAGATACAATAAACGAAAAATTGCGTATATTTTTGTTATGGCTTTGGCAAATGGCTTTTATTTAGATTTGAAAAAATGACAATCCTCACGCTCTTTTATAGTGTGAGAGAAAAAGAACATTTTAAATTTACCTTATGGACCCTGTGATGGCTATGGCGGAGCCCAAGGACTCCACGGAGCACAGTTTGAAAGAACTCAGAAATGCTATAAACAGCCTTAACGTAGCGATCAGAATCAACCAAACTGTCGTTAATAGTGTTGTCTTGATGTAGCAGCATGCAGCTAGTGCAGCTTGTATGCTATTTTATGTTTTTCTGTGAACGAGTGCAGATTGATCACAAAGTACACTCCATGGCCGGACATCGCAAGTAGCTTAAGGAGGTCTGAAATTCGTCGCCAAAAGATCCAATACACGAGATTCGCCAAGAACTCACATGGGATAAGCTGGGAAAAGATAATGAAGTTACGAGACTATAAATTCCTATTTGTCAGCTACCGAAATCTGTTGTGAGAAACACTCTTGTAGTTCTTATAATTAAAAAAAATTTTTTTTTTAGGAAATTTGAGAGCCGCTCACCTAAATTTAAAAAAAAATTCAATTCCAGATAAGGAGGAGTTATATTTACATTTACATTTCTTTGTATGTTCAGATACGTTATAAAACCAACAGTAGAGACTGTTTTTCCAAAACAGATTTCTGCTATGAATATCTTTACTACAGCACCAGCTGGTAAGCAGTTGCAAAAAAGATAAACGTTGATCTAATGATCGCCCGTTGTTGACCTACTGTCAACTCCCGGCATACTTTGTTAATTCTCAACACATTTTATTAGCTCCTTGTGCGTCAAAACCTGATGAAACCACTTTTTCTGATCTTTCGCTAAACTTTGTCGACAATCCTTCTAATTTTCAGCCACACACTAGTTGGCAGTCGCTGCATTAAATTTACTCCCAAGTTACAAGTTCTTACAGTTAAAGACAAGCTATTCCGAGAAACGCCATGAAAATGCCGAGAAGGTTAAAATATAGCGAAAGTGAAATCATTAAAAATCGAGGGATTTAACATAACACATCAAATAAAGTTATATATTATCTAGGAGTGGTAGATTAACAGATAGTGGAAGACGGAACCAAGTTTCTGATAAACATGCAAGCATGCATCTTACACAGAAGCAAAGACTAGTAGATGGATAAAGAAACAAATATGACAAGAAATCGACGGGAAAGTGGCTTCGAAGTAGATAACGAAAACAAATACGATTTACTGCTGGTGTGAGATATAGTCTTTTGTGCTTATCTATATGAACTGTACCGAATACGAAACGTACATATTCAGCCATTACGAATATTAGAGTGACCAAACACGAATACAAACACGCATAATACACTTGTTAAACAAAGATACTCACTAAAGTTACTGATATGTAGGTATGATTCAAGATACGAGTTTGCAGGTAAATGAAATTTTCTAAAGAGAAATTTGACTTATCTCCTTCCTCATATACTTTCAATGCTGAAAGGGCAAAAGAGACGTCTTGATAATGCTCGCGGTTTACTTCATATAATGGTATATTTAAGACATCTACAGTTTCATCCTTCCATTTCTCTCTCTCTCTCTCTCTCTGTTTCATACATGAATGTATTCAGTGACCGTAGTCGTGTAACGTGGCCAAAACATGCTGTTTCTAGATGTAGTGTAGACTGGTGGTACTTCAACCCTTGTCCTGATGTAGTGTAGACTGGTGGTACTTCAACCCTTGTCCTGATGTAGTGTAGACTGGTGGTACTTCAACCCTTGTCCTGATGTAGTGTAGACTGGTGGTACTTCAACCCTTGTCCTGATGTAGTGTAGACTGGTGGTACTTCAACCCTTGTCCTGATGTAGTGTAGACTGATGGTATTTCAACCCTTGTCCTGATGTAGTGTAGACTGGTGCTGCTTCAACCCTTGTCCTGATGTAGTGTAGACTGGTGCTGCTTCAACCCTTGTCCTGATGTAGTGTAGACTTGTGGTATTTCAACCCTTGTCCTGATGTAGTGTAGACTGGTGCTGCTTCAACCCTTGCCCTGATTTAGTGTAAACTGGTGGTATTTCAACCCTTGTCCTGATGTAGTGTAGACTGGTGGTACTTCAACCCTTGCCCTGATTTAGTGTAAACTGGTGGTATTTCAACCCTTGCCCTGATTTAGTGTAAACTGGTGGTATTTCAACCCTTGTCCTGATTTAGTGTAAACTGGTGGTATTTCAACCCTTGTCCTGATTTAGTGTAGACTGGTGGTATTTCAACCCTTGTCCTGATTTAGTGTAGACTGGTGGTACTTCAACCCTTGTCCTGATTTAGTGTAAACTGGTGGTATTTCAACCCTTGTCCTGATGTAGTGTAGACTGGTGGTACTTCAACCCTTGCCCTGGTGTAGTGTAGACTTGTGGTATTTCAACCCTTGTCCTGATGGTGTTATTTTCTGATATGATCTTATTGTTACATCCAATATTCTCCTCTAATACCACATTTCTGTCATGATGATTTTCCTTTGATATTTAGCTGTTAGTGTCCATTTTTTACACTGAAAGCACAGTGGAGGAGACTGTGGTGTCTGACATTGATATCACAGAACTGGGAGGAGACTGTGGTGTCTGATATTGATATCACAGAGCTGGGAGGAGATTGTGTTGTTTGACATTAATATCACAGAGTTTGGAGGATATTTGTGTTGTACAGAAATCTGATACAAATTTTAAATGAAATATTTCATTAATAGTTAGAACATTAGACTGACATAGACATTTCTTGAGACAATCTTACATCCTTTCCGTGCCGTTGAACGTCACATAGGACTCGCATGGTAGTTCGCCAAAGTTTCCTGTTTTCGGCGAGCTGTTCAACCTCATTAAGGGATTTTTTTTTTGCCTGAGACAATACTATCTATAAATTATTTATAGATGTAAATTGCATGTAAATTGTTCTCTCAATTTATACCATCGTTTCGGACTGGACCACCTGTGTCCAGTCCCTCTCATTTCATGGCCTTTTTATTCCTCCACGACATAAATATTTGAAAAAAAATCCCTCATAAAACGACATCAATATTCACGATCAAAAGAGAAATCAGAAAGACAGCAGACCTGTCAAAACTGTCAAATCTGATCTCACAAAGGGCAGTTGGTGGATATGATCCTTCATTTGTTTCTGTTATCTTTAGAAAGAAAAACCCCAAGTCTGGTGCAACACTGGTTTGACCAAAGGGTTCGGTCTGTTGTTATTACAACAACAGAGTTAGATTATAAAATGAGTATCTCATAGGTTTCTAGGAGCCATACTAGAGCTTAGAAATTTCAACTACTGTTTATTCATTTAATGTTTAGACTTACCGCTGGTACTCTCACATACGTTACAGAGAGATCTATTGAAGTTCTCGAAAAAATCGTAAACAAAGCACTTTTCGTGAGACGTGAGAGAAAGAAAAATCTACTATTTTTTCGAGATCTAATCCTACAAAACTGTGTTCTCTTACTTTACCGTATGAAAGCCCCGTTGTTTCCTATTTATAATAAAAAAATTGCTATTGAAGTTCTATGTCACAGAGATCTATTGACGTCCTTCATGCCAAGTCTCATGTCTAGAGCCCTTTAGAAAGCCGCTTCAAGCTGTCTAAGTTTGTGTGTCAAAAGTACGCACACTGGATTTGTAAGTTTTGAAATAAAGTAAAGCAAAATAAAGAGAAGTCTCAATGTATATACGTTATTCTTCTTCTACATCAAGTATCTCAGCATCATTTTATCAGTCTGTTTGTGTCAAACAGTGATAAAATCTATTAAGAAAACAGCCTCAGTTTTCTGTATACCAGCAGTGTGTTATTTTTAGTTTCTGAGCTTTTTTTGTGTAATTTTCTTTTGTTTGTAAGGAAGAAAGACGTGGGCACTCCTCCTATATTTTGGAAGTTGTTAAGCAGATCGAGACTTACATTATCGCACTAATTCTAGCTTAGTTTTCTCTTCAAGCCGTGTCTGATAGTACCGGCATGGTATTGACGTGTCTTTCAGTTTGTTTGCGCCTTCATAACAACGTTATGTGCATGTCTCGCCATTACTCTGCCTACAGTAAAAAGATTGTTAGACACTGATTAGACGTACACGTGGAAAAACTCAACAGACTGTAGATTCAAATTTAGACAAGTCTGACAGCATGCAAGACAATGGCTTCGTTGAAGCATGCGCTCTTTTGGTCATAGTAATATTGCGCTGTAGAAAGTAGATGAAAGTAGACAATATTCTCGATTATAATTTTCCTGCTTGCCTACCCCCCAAAATATATATGTGTGAATATTTTGTATATAAATTGTCTGTCCGTCCGTCCGTCCGTCTGTCTGTCTGTCTGTCTGTCTGTCTGTCTGTCTGATTTACCATCGACGTTGCTCACACATCTATGGGCGGTATTTAAAAAAATGTACGGAAATCCGATGCTGCTCGCACTATTTATAAGCAATTTTAAGTGAAAGACTGCATAGAATTCCGTTCAAGAATGTCCATTCTGGCCAAGACAAGGCGAGACACATTGCACTGAATAGGCTATTGAATGGAATAACGTTCTTAGTTAACAGAAAGCATTGATTGATCAAGTCCATCAGAGAAGCAGATCATTTAATTCATGACGTTCATTAGCAAACAGTGCAGATCAACCAAGCTCAGCTGCCAGAGGTTCTTTATGAAAGGAGTGCACTCAACCGGTTTCTCTTCTAGATCATGTCCAAGTGTTTGCTCTTTCTTATTGAAGTTGTATCTTGAAATATCTTCTGTTGTTTACCTGGACTTGTACACACTAGAATTGCGTGTCAACTCTTTCACTGTCGATTAATCTGGTTTCAGGCGCAGTTTTTTATACTGGATATCTAAACATAACTTTGCTGCGTAGGTCGCTTGAACTTTTGCACATATCGAACAGCACTTCCGCTGAATGTGGCATTAACATGAGCCGGGTTTGTAGGGCACGCAGAATAGGGTTGTTTCTACAAAGTTTCCATTTTCAAAGCAAAGACATGTTTCATGTAGGAGGAAGGACGTATTAGAGAGAGGACTCAAAGAGCGTTCAGTTGGAGGAAGGACGCGTTAGAGAGAGGACACAATGAGCTCTTAGTCAGAGGAAGGACGTGTTAGAGAGAGGACACAATGAGCTCTTAGTCACAGGAAGGACGTGTTAGAGAGAGGACACAATGAGCTCTTAGTCAGAGGAAGGACGTGTTAGAGAGAGGACACAATGAGCTCTTAGTCACAGGAAGGACGTGTTAGAGAGAGGACACAATGAGCTCTTAGTCACAGGAAGGACGTGTTAGAGAGAGGACACAATGAGCTCTTAGTCAGAGGAAGGATGTGTTAGAGAGAGGACACAATGAGCTCTTAGTCAGAGGAAGGACGTGTTAGAGAGAGAGGACACAATGAGCCCGTAGCCGCAGGAAGGACGTGTTAGAGAGAGGACATAATGAGCTCTTAGTCAGAGGAAGGACGTGTTAGAGAGAGGACACAATGAGCTCTTAGTCGGAGGAAGGACGTGTTAGAAATGAGCGTTCAGTCGGAGGAAGGACGCGTTAGAGAGGGTATAAGAAGCGTTCAGTCGGAGGAAGGACGCGTTAGAGAGAGTACAAGAAGCGTTCAGTCGGAGGAAGGAAGCGTTAGAGAGGGTATAAGAAGCGTCCAGTCGGAGGAAGGACGCGTTAGAGAGGGTATAAGAAGCGTTCAGTCGGAGGAAGGACGCGTTAGAGAGGGTATAAGAAGCGTTCAGTCGGAGGAAGGACGCGTTAGAGAGGGTATAAGAAGCGTCCAGTCGGAGGAAGGACGCGTTAGAGAGGGTATAAGAAGCGTTCAGTCGGAGGAAGGACGCGTTAGAGAGAGTACAAGAAGCGTTCAGTCGGAGGAAGGAAGCGTTAGTGAGGGTATAAGAAGCGTCCAGTCGGAGGAAGGACGCGTTAGAGAGGGTATAAGAAGCGTTCAGTCGGAGGAAGGAAGCGTTAGAGAGGGTATAAGAAGCGTTCAGTCGGAGGAAGGAAGCGTTAGAGAGGGTATAAGAAGCGTTCAGTCGGAGGAAGGACGCGTTAGAGAGGGTATAAGAAGCGTTCAGTCGGAGGAAGGACGCGTTAGAGAGAGTACAAGAAGCGTTCAGTCGGAGGAAGGAAGCGTTAGTGAGGGTATAAGAAGCGTCCAGTCGGAGGAAGGAAGCGTTAGAGAGGGTATAAGAAGCGTTCAGTCGGAGGAAGGAAGCGTTAGAGAGGGTATAAGAAGCGTTCAGTCGGAGGAAGGAAGCGTTAGAGAGGGTATAAGAAGCGTTCAGTCGGAGGAAGGACGCGTTAGAGAGGGTATAAGAAGCGTTCAGTCGGAGGAAGGACGCGTTAGAGAGGGTATAAGAAGCGTTCAGTCGGAGGAAGGACGCGTTAGAGAGGGTATAAGAAGCGTCCAGTCGGAGGAAGGACGCGTTAGAGAGGGTATAAGAAGCGTTCAGTCGGAGGAAGGACGCGTTAGAGAGAGTACAAGAAGCGTTCAGTCGGAGGAAGGAAGCGTTAGAGAGGGTATAAGAAGCGTTCAGTCGGAGGAAGGACGCGTTAGAGAGGGTATAAGAAGCGTCCAGTCGGAGGAAGAACGCGTTAGAGAGGGTATAAGAAGCGTTCAGTCGGAGGAAGGACGCGTTAGAGAGGGTATAAGAAGCGTTCAGTCGGAGGAAGGAAGCGTTAGAGAGGGTATAAGAAGCGTCCAGTCGGAGGAAGAACGTAGTAGAGAAAGAACACAAAGAGTGTTCGAAAATCGAGAATTCTTTCCAAGTTTCTTTGTTCCATATCAAGATTAACTGTTAGAACTAAAATAAATGTAGAAACAGCTTTATTGATTAACCAGCACACAGTTGTGACGTTTCAATTTACACCTTAATCATACAGAAACACACAGGACAAAGTAGTACGGAGAGAAGATAGCATATTAATTTACATGAATACTATGTAACGCATAGCAATGGGAGAAAAAAATAGAAAAACAGAAGCACTTAACAGTGACCTGCTGCGACCAAGAGTCTAATTTTTCTGGTTTTTTTTTGTAACTTTTTCCACTCCTGTTTGTTGCATAGCATTCATGCCCATTTATATTTATCTTATTTCCCTATTTCTTTGTCCTGTATTTCTTTGTATGATTAAGGTGTGAGCCGAAACTCCACAACTGTTTGCTCATTAATTAATAAAACTGTGCTCACCTTTACTTTAACATTTTGTTATCACAGCTTTATTGCTTTGGCTTCATGTATGTTTATTATACATTACACAGACATCAATATTTCCTGAGACGATACTATTTATAAATTAGTTACATATAACCTTGCATATAAGTTCTTCTCCCAGTTTATTCCATCATTTCGAGCTGGACCCCTTATGTTCGGTCCCTATAAATTAGTTACATTTAACTTTGCATATAAGTTAATATGTACTTATATTCCAATTATATTTGTGTCATATCTTGAAAGACAGGGGAGAAAAGCCCAGGACTTTCTTATGTCTTTTCATGACTAAATATTCAGTTTGTTTTTTTCATGACTAAATATTCAGCTTGTTTTTTTCATAACTAAATATTCTGCTTGTTTTTTTCATGACTACACTGTTAAAAAAAACGCAACACTACTGTAGTCGTAATGGACACCAAATTTCAAACTTATATCAAAATTTATTTTATTTTGCGGAATTAATGTTTCTGTCTTGGCATGAAGAAACTTTAAGACTTTAACAATGAAATGATGTTCATTAAATTTGGTTTGGACTTTTATTCTTTGCGAGTGAGACCTCCGTTTCAGTAAGGTGTATGACCTCCTCTGGCCTGTATCAGAGAAGGACATCTCCTTGACATGGATCAGATTAACCGTTGATCTGTTATTGTGGGATGGCTGCCCCCTCTTCCCGCAGTGATGCAAGAGACAATTGTCGGAGATTGGTTGGCGCCACGTCTCGCTGGCAGACTTATCTGTTGAGTTCATCCCATAAGTGTTCTATTGGGTTCATGTCTGATGACATGGATGGCCACGTTATTGTCAGCGAGGAACTGGGTGGTGAGTTGTGCCACATGAGGTCGAGCGTTATCCTTCTGAAAAATCGACTCTGGTGCAGCCATAAGTGTAAGGACGTGAGGACGAAGAATTTCAGCGACATATCGTTTGGCATTCAGGCGTCCTTCAGTTTGCACCAGGTCACTTCTTCCCATGAAGTTGATCGTCCCTCATACCAGTATACTTCCACCACCATATGGCACGCAGTTCTGGGGATAGCCTTAATGGACTTTGCAGTAAACTCTTCTCTGTCTATCGTGTCGCTGGAGCAGAAAGAATGGATCATCACTAAACCAAACCCTTCTCCAATCATTCTCAATGGTCCATTGCAATCGGTTCTGGCGATGCCGGTCCGTAAGAACAGGACCTATGTAGAGTCTTCTAGCCCAAAGACCAGCGTTGTACAGCCGGTTCATGACAGTTTGATCTGAAATTCGACGAGGTGCTGTCATTGACTGGACTTGAGGACGCAGATGCAAATCGATCCCTGAGTTGACGCAGGTGTATGAAGCGGTCTTCGGCAGGAGTTGTGACTATGGGTCTTCCACTGCGCGGCCGGTTTGCAACTGAGCCAGTTTCTAATGGTGATTCTAGCCACATTAAATTGTCTGGCCACTATACACTATGCACTATATACACAATGATGATGGGTCGTTGTTCTGTTGTGAGATGAGCCATACTTGCGCAGTGAATTTTCAAATGAATTGATTCGAGGAGCGTCAATAGGCATTCAATAACATGGTCAGTGAGTTTTGCATTCAGTAAATGTCACGGGATTCTCGTGAACCTGTCATGAGTTAATGTCAAAAATGCTGTTTTGACTGGTGTCGCTTTTCTGTGCTCATGAATCATCTGCTGAGTACAATTCAGGTCAGCACGTGAAGTTGATGTCCAAGTGAACGTTTCAGGCAATTTACCCTTGTCTGATCAGCAAACTTAAGTTTAAATCATAACATCGTATTTGTTGCGTTTCTTCTTTTTTGTTTTTGAACAGTTATATATATATATATATATATATATATATATATATATATAATATATATATATATATATATATTCTGCTTGTTATTTCATGACTATATATTCTGCTATTTTTTTACTGTGTAATTTACCTCCCATCAATTCTTGTAGTTAGAAAAAAATCCATAAATATTTATACATTTCTGGTTATTCAGATTTCACATCATCAACATATTTTGGTCTTCTGAATTAATGTCAGTTTGCTTCATAGCGTTATTATCTTACAATTTGACGGATCTGAATACCAAATCTTAGCTTTTTAAAAACAGAAAGTGGACTGCGACACGCTGAAGCGACACACACGAGAAACAAGAAACGGTAGAGAACTTCTTGGTTCTGTTTCTCTAGTTCTTTCTGACTGTCACTCCAGAAACACAACATACGACACAGCAGAGAAGAAAATAATTCTATTTAAATTTTGTGAATGTTTGTTTGTGGCAACATTAAACCACCATCATCATTAAGTCTCTTCTATCCTTCAGATCATGTCAGAGGACAGCCGATGTTCAGAAAAAAGCATTTCTAGTATGTTACTTCTCACAGATAATGCGCTTCCATACACAAGTGCATAAATAATTAATCAGGCTGAGAATCGTTGTCAATGTTTTAAATTATAGCAACAAACTGTGATTTAATAATGACAAATGGGACGGAATTTGCGAAAAAATCCGTTAACAAATATCACAGTCAAATGTCATATTGAATGGATCGCAGCGACTGTCCCATGGCACTCAAAACAAAAGTTCACACAGTCAGTATCATGTGGCATCAACACAAGCATAACGTCTGTGTCTCATGAAGGGAAGCAAACGAGCAAAGAAAGGTAAAGGGAAAGACAACCCCATTATACCATGGTGGTACCTAGGGGACGTAGATGTTACTGTCTTGTCCTTGCTCTGTCAACATATTTGAAAGTGATGTGATCTGGCTACTTTTCCTTCTCCAGTTCCAGAAGAAGCCAGGTTTCTACTTCTGCAGCTGGGTGACTGGAGCGCTTTCAGTCGGATTCGAACCACCGACCTTTGCCATGAAATACTAATGCACTATCGTCGCTCAGGCGGCCCTGATCATGAAGGTTTGCGAGAGCTCGATGTAGACATTATAGTTATACTTGCACGAGACCGTCTATACGAAATGGGGGTAGGGGGTGGGGAGGGTGTTGTCATGTTGCCCTTGGGCTTGTGGAGACTGTATACAAAATCTGTTTTAATGATCTTCCACTTCATTTTAAATATTCTTCTTGTGACTTTTTGCCCATGACTGAACAGTTTACACACACTGTGATAACGCAGAATCAACTCTTCAGATCAAGATAGATAATTTAATTAAATGGAGCAACAACAATGGCATGATCATAAACACTGATAAAAACAAAATAATGTTTATAACAACAAGACAGAAACTACCAGACGTGATAAAATAACACTACAGTTCTGTACCGAAACGTCACAGACAGAAAACGTTAGCTAACACAAAGCACTAGATCGCACTGTTGATCAGCATTATACATGGAATGCACAGTCCAACAAAATTCAGTGCACAAAACGTTTACTACAATTAGCCAAAACTAAGAACTTCATTAATAAAGACACAAGGAAGACATACTATATATCACATAATACAAATATATTTTAGGCTCCTTTTGTAGACACTGAATGTAATTGATTTTTTTCTGAATAGAAATTTGGCGTATATTCATTAATGTGAAACAGCGAAAATCACGGTTTTTTAATTACCTATATGTAGTTATTTTCTGTACTGAGCGCATAAGAGAAAAATGTAAATGATGTAAAGTTTTATTTTATTAACTATTTTTTTTCAATTTTGCTTTTCAAATGTAATTATGTTTATTACATGAGTAGCTTATATTATGTTTGTTATATGAGTAGATTATGTAATATTTGTTATATGAGTAGCTTATATTTGTACTAACTGATGCAGAATGTATGAAACAGAGAGAATTCGTTCGATAAAGGGCAAGATGTCGGGCAGACTTGTGCGCCAAATTATTCACCCTTCTTCACTCACTCACTCACTCAACCAATCAACCAACCAACCAACCAACCAGTCATTCAGTCAATCTTTCTTTCTTTCTTTTTGTCTCTGTTCTTGTCTTTCTTTCTTTTTGTTTCCTGTCTCTCTTATCTCGCCCTTCTTATCTTTCTCTCTTCTTGTCTCTTTCTCCTTTTGTCTCTCTTTCTTCTTGTCTTTTTCTCAGCTCTTTTTTTGCCGAAAAGTACACAATATATACATGTAAACATAAAGAAATAGAATAACAATTTAATACGTTTATATATATATATATATATATATATATATATACATATACGAGAATATGTGTGTGTTTGTGTGTAACAACAAAAAGGCATGGCTGAAAAAAAAAGATCAGTGAACATAAGAGTCCATAGCAAACTTCGATAACTGATGTCGAAACAGGCAACAACAGAATCTGAGACTGTCAGGTCGTCGTCTATGTTGTTTAATGTTTCACAATATTATGATTCTTTTCCCTCAAAGGCAGAATTTTTATTGGATGTCCACAAGAATAGAAGAAAAAAGCATATACTCATTCACTGATTGCACATATATTTCCATGTAAATTATCTAGTGTAGATACTGCAACTTAAGTTTGCACAAGTGGATGTCTCTGATACATCGACTGACATTTCGTCTGAAGTTGTTACTTGTCACTACATAGACAATAAAGTCAATTGCAAAGTTAACGTAGTATAAAAACTGACAGATCTGCTGGGCCACTTGAAAACGAACCCGGCTGTTGTGGCTTATGTTGCTTCCTTGTACCTGCTGCAGAATGGCACCATAAAAGCGAACAGCGTAGCTGGGCAAGTGCAGCACGATAAACACGCTGGAGACCCAGATTAACATTTTCGTGGATCTGACCTGAGCTAGGCTTAACGTTTTGTCCGCGTTGTGATAACGCTGTAGTCGTCGAATACTCTGGTTAAGACGATTATTTTGCAAACGAAACTTTCGAACGGTAAAAATTATCCTCAAGTTCAACCAGAGTAGAGCTAAGAATGGTATGACGAAGACAAGAACAGAATCCACGTAAGTGAAGATGGTGAGGAAGTCGTAGTAGTCTCCGGAGATGACACATGCGGAGGTGGACGTTGTGAAGAAGCTGTGAGAATAGAGAATCAGAGACAAGGCCACTAGAGCGAAGATAAGCATGATCGATTTCTTCTTGTTGCATATTGCTGAGGCTCTGAAGGGGTGACACACCACGATATATCTCTCGATCATCATGAGAACAACAAACCAAGCAGACAGGAAACTACAGATGTACGACATGTATACAATAATACTGCAGTAGCCAGGAGCCAAGGCCAAAACAGGGAAGAAAGACATCATTGAGCTTATTAACTGTGATAACAGAAACAACGTGTCAACAAAAGCTAAGGCCGCTAGATATTGGCTGCAAGGCTGGTAACGAAATGACGTGCAGACAAATATCAGAAAGGAAGTGACATCACCTATAACGCCTAACACACAGATGACAGGAACAGCGTATGTGTTGAGTCCATTGAGTATTGTCTTGAAAACTCCAGCAACTTCGCTAGTATTGGAGGTTTGCTGAATAAGCTCGGAGACGTTCTGTATAGAGTTTTGCCACGAAGTTTGGGAGAGATTGATGACCAAATCTTGCGTGTCAGACCACCAGTTTGTTGGTGACATGTGTATTTCTACTGTTCTGTTCACTGACACTAAGGTCATATTGGATGTGTTTGCACACAAAGACAATTATAACAAACGTATTTACCTGCGAACAGCACACTTGAAACCATGTAGTGGTCTGTGCATGAGACTGAACTGCAGGATTTGTACAAGGCTAAAAAGTTAGATAAAATGGCGTTAAAATAATAAAGTACTTCATAAATATGTAGTTTTTATTTTAAAACCACACTATGTCAGTCACTTTTCTAGAGAGAATTTACTTCGCCACTGATTTTATCACAGTAACCTGGTGTCTGATGTTTTATTTACTTTTTTTCTTGCTGCTAAATTCCAGAATGTCTCAGACACTCTAGAGAAAGTGTTCTCATTGCCAAAATCTTAGTTGTCTTCAACTTCTTCATTGTCTGATCTCCTAACCCTCTTAAAAGTTTGCTTAAAAGACATTCTCTAGCAGGACGATCTTCAGTCACATGATCGAGCATTGTCATAATCAGTTTATTCTGACTGCGAACTTAGCCCAAGCCATATGTTGTAGTCACAGACAAGAACTGTATATGTTTACTGGTGCTGTAGTCACAGACGAGAACTGCCTATGTTCAATGGTGCTGCAGTCATATACGAGAACTGTGTATGTTCATTGGTGCTGCAGTCATATACGAGAACTGTGTATGTTGACTGGTGCTGCAGTGTGTGTAGAGGCACAGTCATGCAATAGCTTTCAATCAATCAATCCTATGCTATTACTTCTCTATGCAGAGAAGTGGTTTTTTTTTTCCAATCAAAAGTACTGGCCGGCTTAAGGAGAAAAGCAAGAGTTCTGTCACGCCTAGAACGTCGCTAGAAGAAGAAATGGCAGTTTGTCGTACTGCAGCAACAAAATCAGAGTATAAGTTCCAGCATCAGGACCTGGCTGGTGTTTATCACCCCAGTCGGATCTGAGTTAAGCTCATATTTTAAATGGGCTTCATCTGTGGAAAAAAAAAGAAACGGCTTTGAAACATGCATTGCTGATTAAGTGATTAAAATGTTTAAAAGTGTAATGGATCCTTGTTAATTTTCTGATTCAACTATTTGGTGTAGTCAGTCCCAGTCAGTCTACTCATTAAGGAGCTGGGTGTTGCGAGGGGCAATGAAAAAATAAAGACAATTAGAAAATTACGCAGTAATCACAATGGATAGAGGTTGACGCAATGCAATACTTTGGGTAGTTTAAAACACACAACACAGCGCTGTGCCCATATTCTAGTTGTTCAAGGTAAAAAAAAAAAAATGCACGCTCCGCTTCGGTACTGCACCATTGCTGGATAACGCGTTGTAGTGAGATTTCTTTGGGCAGAGAAAGTGGAACCTCTTGAGGTTCACCGTAGGAAGTTGGCTCAATAGGGAAGCTAAAAACAGCATGACTTAACGAAAAATTTATGGACAGATAGAAATGTTTAAAGCGGGAATAAAAAAGTGTAACCCACGAATGCTGTTAGTAACAGTCTTGCTGCACCATGACAATGCACATCTCCAGGCAGCGGTCGTAACTGTGGCGGCAATGCAACATCTGCGGCAAGAATGTCTTCGTTATCTCCCCCTTACAGCATTTATTTTGCACCGCGCGATTATCACATCTTTTGTCTACTTAAAGAGAATCTACGCTGATGATGAGGTTCAGGGATCGGTGCAGATATGGATTCGGAAGCAGCCCAGCAGCTTTGTCTCCTAAGAATGAAGAAACTAGTGAAACGATACAAGAAGTGTATCGACCTTCAGGAGGACTATGTGAAGAAGTGATATAATCATTATTTCACTTGGCATTGTCACGGGTATTAAAGGGAATATGTGTCGTTACTGTTTTAATTCTCCTTCATAAGAGTCAGAAAAAAATTATCATGAAAAATTGAATGTAATCAATCCATATTAATCGTATAATTAAACTGTTGAGTATAATCAGTTCAAATCTGTCGTCTGATGACGTTATCACAGCTGGCAGAATTTTTTGTTCGGACTGAGCTTTACTGTGATATAGACGAAGAAAACTATTATAAGATAAATGGAAATGTGTTTGGATCAATGAGCTGTCTTCTATCTACAGATACGGCCACTAACTGAAGAAATCAATAAGCGAATTGAAAGAGGAGCTATCACATATGACAGTCTAATAAAAGGGTATAGCATAACTGAAAATTAAAACAGAAGACAAAGGTTCTTATTTGTGGACATTCGCGCTCTAGTACACGTGTACAGACCAGAACGTGGGCAGTATGTTCGAAGAAAGAGGAGAAATAAAGAAGTCTTAATAGTGTCCATCTTTTCTGTCTTCACAGTACACAATAATCAGCGTGGAGTAGTACAAGGAGTTACGTTTCAATCTTTTATCAGCAAGTTCAGTAAATTGATGCTCGCCAAGTTCAGCAATATGAGGCTCACCAAGTTCAGCAATATGAGGCTCGCCAAGTTCAGCAATATGAGGCTCACCAAGTTCAGCAATATGAGGCTCACCAAGTTCAGCAATATGAGGCTCGCCAAGTTCAGTAAATGATGATCGCCAGGTTCAGTAAAGTGATGCTCGGCAAGATGTTTAACAGTAAACATCCATCTGCATCAAAATCGTCCGCCGAGGCGAAACCTGCAACTTTTATATCTATCTTAATCAATCTGTCAAGTCCTAACAATAAAAAAATCTGTCAACAAAATTTAGCGCCAAAAACAACAAAAACAAGGAGTTCGTCAGCATATATCACGAATTAATTAGTAACTGTACAAGAAATGCATCGACCATATTCTCAGAAAAAGCAAATGAGGAAGTTCTCTGAAAAGTTGTATAACAACGAAAATTAGTTAAAATCATATAGACGGGACAATACAAATTGACTGGACATGTCACTGGAAGACACAAGTTTTAAAACCTGCAAAATTAATGGGAAAAAGAAAAGGAAGTCCAGGAGAAAAAAAATCTCAATGGCCGAAGAACGAATCTATGGACTTGGACTTTAAAAACTTTAAAAACTCAACTTGTAGATGAAGAATGACGACATTTTTTAGTCATTCGACTCGACTGCTTTACCACAGTGCTGTATTAGAATGCTTACTTCAGTGATGTAATTCTCATGTGTGCTGTCGGATATATCTAATCTGAATGTTCGATCTGCCGAATTTTGCCTCGTTATTGATTAAACATTATAATCTGTTGACTATAGACAGAGTGAAAGCCAAGAAATGACTGCACTGCACATAACATAAAGTAGACAGGCGCGACCAAACTGAAGGATTTACATTACTAGTCAGTGACAAGCCAATAACTAGCCTTTATTACCACCACTTCTGAGAGAGAGAGAGAGAGAGAGAGAGAGAGAGGGAGGGAGGGTGGGAGAGAGAGAGAGAGAGAGAATTTTCAAAATATTGGAGTGATCACTACGTTCTTCTGCCATTTTTAAGTATTGTTTAAAATCAAAACGAGTGAATGACTGTTGATATGTTCGATGCGGCGGTAAATAAGGTATATATTGTACGTTAATTATATATATTTTAGTTTAATTTCTTCACTTTCATAACTCCTAACTCCTTGTGTAGCCTACAATACCTTTAGTAACACCGACCTGAAACCAAGATTGGACACAAGAGACCTGATTTCACTTGAAGCTACTCGCATGAACTTTAGACTTGACAAGGCTGGCAGGCAGTGAACTGATGCTTGAAAACAGTGACTTGAGACTTGAAGACAGTGAACTGATGCTTGAAGGGAGTGACTTGAGACTTGAAGGCAGTGACTTGAGACTTGAAGACAGTGAACTGATGCTTGAAGGGAGTGACTTGAGACTTGAAGACAGTGAACTGATGCTTGAAGGGAGTGACTTGAGACTTGAAGACAGTGGCTTGAGACTTGAAGACAGTGAACTGATGCTTGAAGGGAGTGACTTGAGACTTGAAGACAGTGACTTGAGACTTGAAGACAGTGAACTGATGCTTGAAGGGAGTGACTTGAGACTTGAAGACAGTGAACTGATGCTTGAAGGGAGTGACTTGAGACTTTGAATAAAGGACCTGAATGACATACAGCTGAACGGTTTGGCCAAATGGCACAGGAAAATAACAGCATTTGAACTGACTGGAAACGCTCAGGACTGGAAACACAAGATGCAAACAGGCAGCTGGAATGTAAGAACATATAATCTAACTGGAAAACTAGCACAAATCATCAAGGAAATGCAGATACAAACTAGATATATGAGGATACAAGAGGCAAGATGGACAGGACAAGGCGGAAGGAAATTAATAACACAGCCCAAAGAAGATACAACGCCTATATCACCTTTAGAAATGCGATGTGGGGATGTACACCAACTCTACCTAACCACCGATTACTTTAATAGTATAGAACATAGTTTTTTAAAAGGTGGGCGCGGCATAGTGGTGTGCTATGAGAGAGACAGAGGTGTGCCCTCAAAGGTTTAGAGTAAAAAATATTTTTGATCAAAATACAGTGCATTTTCTTTTATTTATATGCTGAATGCCCACCAGGCAGAGAACTCACAGCAATTTAGTTATTAGTCCCAGTCCAGCCACAGGTGAAATGGTCAGAGATCAGTGTTTCCAAGCAGGCTCACATTTCACATTGAAAGGAATATCTTGTATAATAAAACTTCAAATCGCTCTCAGCTGTTTTCCTTTGACAATGTACGAGTGTATATGTGTATCTGTATATATACTGTCAACGTCGCGTATAAAACTTTGAAAATGCTCAAAGTACAGGTAACTAAAGTAACTAAACAAGAATCCAGCATTAACAGTACATAGATGTGCTACAATGCGAAAAAGTTTGGGTTTCATTGGTATAGAAGTCAACGTGTGAGAATGACAGAAGAAGAAGAATAAAAAGAAGAAGAAGGAGAAGAAGAAGAAGCAGCTGTTGTAAAATTTTTGACCCAAAGATCAGTGGTGGTAAGCAGACGAAAATGACTCATTCAAGATAAAAAAAACTTCAGAGAACTTCATTCACAAGAGCAGAAACTTTAGCTCCCATTGCAGTAAGTTCAAATACTAATGAAAAGCAACGGGAATATGAAGAAATATTATTTAGCAGAAATTGTGATTTATTAATAACTAGCTGATTACCCGGCGCTGTCCGGGTATTTATTTATTACAATCAACAAAATTCTGTTCATTTCCACAACCTTCTAGACGGTTCTAAAACGTTCTATTTATTGCCACAGCCTTCTAGACGGTTTACAGAGGTCTATTCAGTTCTACAATCTTCTAGACGGTTCTACAATGTTCTATTAATTTCCACAACTTTGTAGACAGTTCTGATAGTTCTGCATAGTTCTATTCCTTCTATTCAACTAAACGCGGGCTTAGTTGTCATCAATCAGCTTAGAGACTCCGAACACTATGGAGTCGACATTAATCTCGGTCAATTTGGACATTTTATTTTTCACCACTTCTCACCCCCCCCCCCCCCCCCCCCCCCATGCCGATGGGGCTGAACTTTCGAGTGCCACTATTTATCTCAGCGACCCCGAAAACTATGGATTCGACACTAATATCGATCGTTTTCTATTATTTGTACATATCACCACATCCCACCCCCACCATTAGGACTCCGTGTCGATTGAGGGTAACGAACGTGATCAAAACTGCACACTATCAGTGTAGGAAATAATCACACTATGAAGTAAAAGAGCGAAATGAAACTGTCACATTCCCTGAAATACGATAAATTGGAAGACTTGCCAAATTAGCATACCTTATATACGACAATTTAAGATCGGGAGGGTATTGGAAGTTTCTGGAACGTCATGAGCCCACGGCTGGAGTCATATCCACAACCTTCTAGAAGAGTGTTATTTGAACTAGCCATTAGACTTGCCATGGGAGACTACAAATGCTTCTCTTTGACTAGTACCGCCCTATTTAACGATAATCTTCTTTAGACCATTGTTTGTTCCTCCGTGACTTCAGTGGATAAGACCTCCACCCCCTTCTTACCCCACTCCCAGTGCAGATTGGAGTTTCTTAGCCCTAAATTATACATCTCCAGGTTGTAAGAAACATGTGTACCAAGTTTGGTTGAAATTGCTCCAGGCGTTCCAGAGTGATGCCGGGACATACATACATTTTTATATAAGATTTCACAGTATATTTTCTAATATATAATATATAATAATTTTGATATTTTGGCCAAACATAGTAAGTAATAACATCTTGTTGGCAGAAAT
The DNA here is from genome assembly GCA_009760885.1 of Achatina immaculata. Taxonomy (NCBI): domain Eukaryota; kingdom Metazoa; phylum Mollusca; class Gastropoda; order Stylommatophora; family Achatinidae; genus Lissachatina; species Lissachatina immaculata. The sequence goes on from CM019704.1 coordinate 2,101,488, forward strand.
GCAGATGAAGCCACTGACAGCAATTATTGAGTAAAGACGCTGGCGATGGTTGGGACATGTGCTCTGAATGACTGACAACTCAATACCAAAAATAGCACTAAGATAGACACGACAGGAGAAAAAAGTAAGGGTAGACCAAAAGAGATATGGAGAAGAACAACAGACAGGATGTTGAGCAATAGAGGACTCACCTGGACAAGAGCGGAAAAAAAGCAAAGGACAGTCATTTGTGGAAAACCCTTGCGGAAGCCCCATGTGCCCTGGGCACTTAAGGTTCATATATATATTCTAATTATTATTTAGCAATCACATTCCATTATATTGTATTACAGTTTAATGTGGCGGCCTGGTTAGCTTAATGGCGATCGGTTTACTAATCTGGTGGTACTAGGTTCGAGCTCCAGCAGTGGGAGTTTTTTTAGGTACACACCGAAAATGCACCCGGGGTTTACCCAGCCACTAAAAATGGGTACCAGAGAAATCTGGGAAGGTAAGTGCGGCCAGGCGTGACACTGACCACGCCAGACTTTGATGTGCCGAAGCTCATGGAAATATGGGCCTAGCACCGTATTCCCCAATATGCCTTAATTGCAACGCAACGGGAATTTTACCTATTTTTACAGTTTAATATGCAGTGAAATAAGTTTTTCCTAATCACATGCCTGTACGCTCCTATGTAAACTCGAAATTATTTTAGATCGTCAGGAACACATCTTCAACATTATGCATTAGTTCGACAGGAAAATCTACATCTTCAACATTATGCATTAATTCGACAGGAAAATCTACATCTTCAACATTATGCGGTTGTTCAATAGGAAAGTCTATGCTCATTGTCTTTTACTTCAACTTTGTGGCCTTAATGAAAAACTATTTTCATTTACCTAATTGTTATCAATTGAAATATAGCGATAATTGGTATTCGAATGATTAGAGAAAACAACTATGCGACAGGTTTTTATTTTCGCTAGGAGAGATCCAGCCTTACAAGCCATACAAGTTCACGGTGTGGATTAAGTTTCTGTGAGAAAATAAGATAATGTCAGACACTGTAAGTCGCTCCAAGTCAACTCGAGTGTCGGATATAAATACACTTTTTTTCTTTTTTTTTTTAAACTGTTGATTCACTGATGCACATCCGACATGTGTTGCTGTCAATCAAATTTATTCCGTCAATAGCAAGCGCACGAGTATCTGCCCTTGGGTCACTATTTTCACATTCGCTTTTTTTTTTTTGTGAGCTTTGGTCATTACAGATAAGATACGTGAGCTTTGGTATTACAGATAAGATACGTGAGCTTTGGTTATTACAGATAAAACAAAGTGCCCTTTGGTTATTACAGATAAGATACGTGAGTTTTGGTTATTACAGATAAGATACGTGAGGTTTGGTCATTACAGATAAGATACGTGAGCTGTGGTATTACAGATAAGATACGTGAGCTTTGGTTATTACAGATAAGATACGTGAGCTTTGGTTATTACAGGTAAGATATGTGAGCTTTGGTTATTACAGGTAAAATATGTGAGCTTTGGTTATTACAGATAAGATACGTGAACTGTGGTTATTACAGATAAGATTCGTGAGCTTCTGATAAGTCAGACTGAAGTCTAATCGATTTCTTCTCATCCTTTTCCCCGTGTTCATCCATAATTTGCAGTTTGTAAGAGCAGTTCTTGTGAACTTTTTGTTTAGAAATATTTTAAAATGTGAATGTTCAACTTTCCATATGGTTACATTGAATGCTTTTTTATTCATTCAGTGAACAGGATTGTTCAGCGTTTTTTATAATTAACCTTGGCTGAGAACCAGTGGCAGTATCTCAAGTCAAGCAGAACCTGCACCAGCATTTGAACTGATTATCTTTCTCTGGAAGAAAAGCCACAGCACATATAAGAAAAAATGATAATGAAGATAAATCTGACAATTTAAGACGGGATCTAGACCAGCGACTAGATCAGTTATTTTAATTAACAACATGTGCGCGATCTTAATTAACAGTCTCTCACACGCTGATCTGTTTACATCGCTAAAATATCTCAGTTCACGGGTGGCTTAACGTGAAGAGATTCTCCGTACGTTCTACAACACCATGTCCAAGATACTTTCATTCTGCATCTCCCGAGTTTCAGTCATGAATTTTGAGTCTAAATTAATTGCTTCATCTGTTAAATGCTGTAAGAAACAGTTCTCACATACTGAAATTCATCTGCCAGTTTTTTTTTAAACACGTGTCACTTTAGACACTCTCTCAGGCTACTAGTGGTAATTTCCATGGAAACCAATTTCACTCTTTTTCTCTCTAGGGAAATTGTTGTCGGTACCAGTCGAATTGCGTGGCGTTGTTGAATTATTTGATGTATAATTCACGTACAACTGTCTGTGTATGGAAAGTGGACACCGTGATGGCTTAGAGCGTCTTTCGAAATTCGGACTTTCTGTAGGCATTTCTTGTTTCCGGCTTCTTAGCAATTACAAAATGGAGTAACAAAATCCTGCAGAATTCTCCAGCCTCCAACACAACCGTGTGTGTGTATGCCTGTGCTATGTGAGCGAGAGAAAGAGTAGCAGAGCATTACGCTGTTGTAAGTGGTAGGAGGTGTTAGTTCCACTGTCTCCTAGCAGACTGTTGCATGATGGGATAGCGATACCAATCGTTTTAAAGGAATGGTTAGTGAAATGGACTCGTTTTATTGCTGAAGTGGTATAGTTGTCCGACTCTTCTGTGGTAAAAGCAGGAAGAATTGTTCATCTAACACATTACAATAACTTTTTAAAAAAATTATTTCACCAAAAATAAACTGCTAGGAATTTTTTTTTTTTTTACAAATTATGTGCCTTTTCAAAGATTATAATTATCATAGCAGTGTCTTCAAACATGGAGTTGGCAGTTCATTTGATCTTATTTCTTAAAGTTTCTCAGACTCTACATTTGCAAACATTTCTAGCACACACGTATCAGAGCTAAAGTGCAAAAGACACAGTTGTAATATACAGTACACTGTAGATGTCAGAGCTAAAGTGCAGAAGACACAGTTGTAGTATACAGCACACTGTAGATGTCAGAGCTAAAGTGCAGAAAGCACAGTAATATGCAGTACACTGTAGACGTCAGAGTGTAGTACCAGTACACAATGTTATGTACTTAAAAAATAATTCAGTTCAACATGCTTTGTAAGTAACAAGAAAATCACATGATAATTGCACGGCTGAGAAGACAAAGAAAAGCACATGATAACTGCACAGCTGAGAAAACAAAGAAAAGCACATGATAACTGCACAGCTGAGAAGACAGAGAAAAGCACATGATAATTGCACAGCTGAGAAGACAAAGAAACATGTAGAAAAAAGTCAAAGAGTTTTACAAGTAAAATATTATCAAAACTGAGGTTAGTTCAGGGTTATATAGAACCGACAGCACTGTCGAACTGCGACGTTTTAGCAGTAAATACAGAGATGGAAAAGATATTATATGTCACGAAAATGTTCATGTCGAGAAAGAATCAACACATACTGAAATGTTCTCGCGGAGAAAGAACCAATACATACTGAAATATTCTTGTAGAGAAAGAACTAACACATACTGATATGTTCTTGTGGAGAAAGAATCAACACATACTGAAATGTTCTTGTGGAGAAAGAACTAACACATACTGATATGTTCTTGTGGAGAAAGAACTAATACATACTGATATGTTCTTGTGGAGAAAGAATCAACACATACTGAAATGTTCTTGTGGAGAAAGAGTTAACAAATACTGATATGTTCTTGTGGAGAATGAGTCAACAAATACTGATATGTTCTTGTGGAGAAAGAAGTAACAAATATTGAAATGTTCTTGTGGAAAAAGAACCAACACATACTAAAATGTTCTTGTGGAGAAAGAACGAACACATACTGAAATGTTCCTGTGGAGAAAGAACGAACACATACTGAAATGTTCTTGTGGAGAAAGAACCAACATATACTGAAATGTTCTTGTGGAGAAAGAATCAACATATACGCTGAACAGCGAAAAAATTAGCAAGAAGTTATGGATTTACAGAGTAAGGTAGATAGAGGTGTATGGTGCAGTTTTACAAAGTGAGGGAGGAAGTGAGCAAGGTGAGAAAAAACGAATATAAAGTATGAGAATGTATAAATGAAAAATATACAACATCCGATATTTCGGCGTGAGCCTTATTCGAGGATACATGCAAAACAAAATACAAACATATATAAATTATCTGAAGCGTCTTGCTCTCAGTAAAGCGGAAATGTGTGTGGAAGAAGGAGGAGGAGGAAAAAAATCCGTTGCCTACAGACAAAAGATTCCCGATATAGCCAATCATAGCGAAGAAGCGGAGAGAGAGAAGGAGAACAAGTGGGAGAAAGGGGTTGGGGGAAGGCAATAGAAACATGATAGCCGCTAGAGGTGTCGGGGGGGGGGGGGGGGAGGAGAGAGAAAAGAGGACGCGAGAGATAATGAATGAAGAACTTAAACACCTACAGGGAGGAAATGTAAAACTGGTGAATGGGACAAGACCAATATGTTGGCAGAGAAGGAAATAGGATGGTGGTAGGGAGGGGTAGCATAGAGAAGAAAGAAAGTAGAGTATAAAAAAGGCCAGTGGAAAAATAAAGAAGTTACAGAAAGCTGAAGACATTGTTAATTCCAGCTGGGTGGAGACAGCCAGTCTGGAAAATAAGGCGCTGTTCTAGGACCCTCCGAGGTCGTACATCTGCGGAACAAGAGCGGATCGAACTAACCGAAATGTCCTGTTTGCCCCTGTGGTTACCAAGGCAAAAATGTTTAGCCACAGGTGTCCAGGCCCTCTTAGAAATATCATTGAGATGCTGGCGAAATCGATCTCCTAACCGTAAGCCAGTTTCCCCTATGTACTTCAAACCGCAACGTTTGCACATGATAACATAAATGACATTTCGTGAAGTGCAGGTGAAACCCTCCTGTACTGATAACGTGGATTTAGGGAAAGAGATCTGGCTGGCCTCGACAACAAACGGATAAGTGTTGCATCTACGGCGTCCACAACGTCTGGTACCATAAAAAGTGTCATCTGTCTTAAGATGACTACGAATTAAAAGGTCCCTGAGGTTTTTGTCCCGTCTGTAAGCCACCAATGGGGGTTCCCCAAAAAGTTCACGTGTCTCAGGCTCGGTCTGGAGGAGGTGGAGATGGCGAAACAGTATGTTTTTAACTGCCAAGCTATGAGGGTGGTACGTGAGTACTAGTTTCACCCTGTCTGAGCTACAGTGCGGTTTAGGGGTGAGGGCTTGTTGCCGCGATATGTGGCTAATGCGGTTCCAAGATGACGATAGAACGTGGTCTGGATAGCCGCGTTGACGGAAGAAATCTAGTAATTTGTGGCCTTGATCTTGGAAATCCAAATCCTCCTTACACAAACGTCGCAACCTAAGAAGCTGGGAAAAAGGACTTGGTCTTGTCCACCGTTTCCATCGCAGACTGCGTTTAAAGTTCCATTTCCAAGACGCGTCCCAACCTTCATCATCCCAATCCACCTCCGATGATGACCCTTTCTCTCGCTTCTCCAAACAACCATCCACCTGGACATCTTAAGCAGGAGCGTCTCGTGCCTTGGACCTCTATATTGATCACACTCTCTACGAAATCCGCAAGCTTCGCCTTCCCCGTGTACGACACTCGAACCTGACCCCCGGGGAGCAACGCGCACTTTCTCAACTTCAGCGTAGGCGAGATATCGTGATCAAGAGTGCAGACAAGGCCGGGGCTATTGTTTGTTGGAAGAAAGAATTGTACGTCCAGGAGGCCATGGGCCAGCTGAGCAACACTAAATTTTATGCCTCTCGCCCTCAAGATCCGACTCTGGCCAACAACCACCATGTTCGAGACACGATCAACGAACTCATCCACAAGACCAAGTCTGGTCTTTCTCCCTCGGCTACACATCTTCACATCCGCGACAGCTGCTTAGGGAAACCATCTTTTTATCTACTCCCTAAGATTCACAAACCAGGAAACCCAGGAAGGCCCATAGTGTCTGCTCGTTCCTGCCCTACGGAACAAATCTCTGATTTTCTTGACAGCATCTTTCAACCTCTGGTCACTAGGCTGCCCACTTATCTCAAGGACACCAATCATGCTCTCATTACTTTTGAGACCCTTACACTCCTGCCTGGTCACACCTACCGTATCTTCACCCTTGATGTAGTATCCTTATACACATCCATCCCACATGACCAGGGACTTCAGGCCGTCAAGTTCTTTCTGAACAAAAGACGCAATCCCTCTATTCCTACTTCTACTATTCTGCGCCTTACACAACTTGTCCTCCAACTCAATTCTTTTTAATTCAATGGCCTTTACTTTGACCAGATTAGTGGTGTAGCCATGGGTACCAAGATGGGCCCCAGCTACGCGTGTCTGTTCATGGGCCACTTCGAGCACAAGATTCTGAGAGCCTTTAGAGGCCTTTTTCCCGCCTTCTATAGACGCTACATAGACGATGGCATTGGGATCACATCAATGCCAGAGGAAGACCTTAACAACTTCATCAGTTTTGTTAAAGAATACAATCCTGTCATTTCTTTCACCTCCCATATCTCTGCTACTTCCGCTAACTTTCTTGACATTGCCGTCACTATCGGCCCTTCCGGGCTTACTACTTCTATCCACTATAAACCTACAGACTCTCACAGCTACCTCCTGTACTCTTCCTCCCATCCCAGATCGTGTAAGGACTCTATTCCTTTTTCCCAGCTTCTTAGGTTGCGACGTTTGTGTAAGGAGGATTTGGATTTCCAGGATCAAGGCCACAAATTACTAGATTTCTTCCGTCAACGCGGCTATCCAGACCACGTTCTATCGTCATCTTGGAACCGCATTAGCCACATATCGCGGCAACAAGCCCTCACCCCTAAACCGCACTGTAGCTCAGACAGGGTGAAACTAGTACTCACGTACCACCCTCATAGCTTGGCAGTTAAAAACATACTGTTTCGCCATCTCCACCTCCTCCAGACCGAGCCTGAGACACGTGAACTTTTTGGGGAACCCCCATTGGTGGCTTACAGACGGGACAAAAACCTCAGGGACCTTTTAATTCGTAGTCATCTTAAGACAGATGACACTTTTTATGGTACCAGACGTTGTGGACGCCGTAGATGCAACACTTATCCGTTTGTTGTCGAGGCCAGCCAGATCTCTTTCCCTAAATCCACGTTATCAGTACAGGAGGGTTTCACCTGCACTTCACGAAATGTCATTTATGTTATCATGTGCAAACGTTGCGGTTTGAAGTACATAGGGGAAACTGGCTTACGGTTAGGAGATCGATTTCGCCAGCATCTCAATGATATTTCTAAGAGGGCCTGGACACATGTGGCTAAACATTTTTGCCTTGGTAACCACAGGGGCAAACAGGACATTTCGTTTAGTGCGATCCGCTCTTGTTCCGCAGATGTACGACCTCGGAGGGTCCTAGAACAGCGCCTTATTTTCCAGACTGGCTGTCTCCACCCAGCTGGAATTAACAATGTCTTCAGCTTTCTGTAACTTCTTTATTTTTCCACTGGCCTTTTTTATACTCTACTTTCTTTCTTCTCTATGCTACCCCTCCCTACCACCATCCTATTTCCTTCTCTGCCAACATATTGGTCTTGTCCCATTCACCAGTTTTACATTTCCTCCCTGTAGGTGTTTAAGTTCTTCATTCATTATCTCTCGCGTCCTCTTTTCTCTCTCCTCCCCCCCCCCCCGACACCTCTGGCGGCTATCATGTTTCTATTGCCTTCCCCCAACCCCTTTCTCCCACTTGTTCTCCTCCTCTCTCTCCGCTTCTTCGCTATGATTGGCTATATCGGGAATCTTTTGTCTGTAGGCAACGGTTTTTTTTTCCTCCTCCTCCTTCTTCCACACACATTTCCGCTTTACTGAGAGCAAGACGCTTCAGATAAGTTATATATGTTTGTATTTTGTTTTGCACGTATCCTCGAATAAGGCTCACGCCGAAATATCGGATGTTGTATGCTTTTCATTTATACATTCTCATACTTTATATTCGTTTTTTTCTCACCTTGCTCACTTCCTCCCTCACTTTGTAAAACTGCACCATACACCTCTATCTACCTTATTTATATTAACCAGTTATACTGCAGTCGCCATCCCTTTTATCGATTTACAGAGTATCATTTGTACAATCACTTTATTGCGGTGGTCTGGAACAGAAACCGCAATATTTTCTAAGTATGCGTGTTTGTCATATTTCCAGTTAGTTTTTATTTATGCCTGACATTGCAGTAAACTTCAGGTGATCCAAACCGATTTTGTTTTAGTTTTTATTTAGGCCTGACATTGCAGTAAACTTCAGGTGATCCAAACCGTAAGGTAAATTTTATTAATTTTAACATCGCAATAAGCTTTACCTGTTCCTAACATCGCAATTAATGAACATTTCCAAGAAAATGAGTAAAATACTCGTATTTTGCGCTTTTCACGGTAGGCGACGCTGGGGAATCTGACAGTCACTGGAAAAATCAAGCAAAGGAAGCAGATGAATGGGCGCTGGTTGAAGACAAATACACTTTTACATGTGAACCACGTTGTTCAGATTTGTTACTGATTTGATCACATTTTTGAAGACAGTAGGAATTACAGAACATGATAGTTAACGTGTGAGGGTACGAGCGGCTGAATCTAGACAGTATGTTAGCCTAAGTTGAGATAGCATGATAGCCTAGGCCTAGATAACATGACAGCCTACAGACAAAGAGAATATTCAACTACGAGACTGGCAGCCAGCGTTTGTCAGGGGATATCTTAACAGTGGAGATGCACAGTGTTGTATTTAAATTATTCATTACTCAACAACCACACATTTTTTAAAACTTTATTTCTGATTAGTACTGGAATGCTCTGGAAATTCGATTTTAGTGAAGTGGATGGAGTGGAGTGTAGGGGACAGAGGAACTGGGAGGAATTTACCACACAAAGGCAAATATCACGTACTCATGCACTGGTTTTGGTTGGAGATAATGTAAGATTTTATAATTAGTTACAGTATGTTCTTCACGTTCTTGAGAGTACATATAAACGTTACTGTAGATACCTTTCAAGTCATCTGTAGATACAATAGTGTATCAATCTCTCTCTCCTTCAGATTGAATGTTTATCTTTTGATTTGTCTGTTTGTCTGTGCGCTGTGATTTCCCAGTATTACGCAAGCTGAAGTAATAGAAGGGCAACTATCTGGGAATATAAATGACAGCTATTTTCACGAAAACTGACTACCCGAAATAAAATATGTGGCTAGAAGAATAAATATCAGCTCTAGCTCTATTTTCGTGTTCAAAATAAAATCAGAAGCAGAATTTTACTTGTATATCTTTGGGAATTAAATAATATGAAATGAACATTTACGTGAATGCGTCCTGCATCTATTTCAGGTGTAATTATAGAATCTAATAAAATCACGGACTAAACATGGTTTCTTATTTTGTTACGATCATATGTAAATGCTCTTTGAAAGTATCATTCCAGTCACAGAGATCGTATTTCACAGCCAGATCAGAATATATCGAAATCAGTGTGAGCACAGATTTCGTGTTGTCGCGGCTTTCAATTTCACAGTAAATATGAGTCTACGGTTTGATCCATACAGTAATTTCAGTATAGTCTTGGTGTGAGTTTAATACAGTCTTGGTGTGAGTTCAGTATAGTCTTGGTGTGAGTTTAATACAGTATTGGTGTGAGTTCAGTATAGTCTTGGTGTGAGTTCAGTATAGTCTTGGTGTGAGTTCAGTATAGTCTTGGTGTGAGTTTAATACAATCATGGTGTGAATTTAATACAGTCTTGGTGTGAGTTTAATACAATCATGGTATGAGTTCAGTATAGTCTTGGTGTGAGTTTAATACAGTCATGGTGTGAGTTCAGTATAGTCTTAGTGTGAGTTCAGTATAATCTTGGTGTGAGTTCAGTATAGTCTTGGTGTGAGTTCAGTATAGTCGTGGTGTGAGTTTAATACAGTCATGTTGTGAGTTCAGTATAGTCTTGGTGTGAGTTCAGTATAGTCTTGGTGTGAGTTTAATACAATCATGGTGTGAGTTTAATACAGTCTTGGTGTGAGTTTAATACAATCATGGTGTGAGTTCAGTATAGTCTTGGTGTGAGTTCAGTATAGTCTTCGTGTGAATTTAATACAATCATGGTGTGAGTTTAATATAGTCTTGGTGTGAGTTTAATACAATCATGGTGTGAGTTCAGTATAGTCTTGGTGTGAGTTTAAAGCAGTCTTAGTGTGAGGTCAGTATAGTCTTGGTGTGAGTTTAATACAGTCTTGGTGTTAGTTTAATACAGTCTTGATGTGAGTTCAGTATAGTCTTGGTGTGAGTTTAATACAATCATAATGTGAGTTTAATACAGTCTTGATGTGAGTTTAATACAATCATGGTGTGAGTTCAGTATAGTCGTGGTGTGAGTTTAATACAGTCTTAGTGTGAGTTCAGTATAGTTTTGGTGTGAGTTTAATACAGTCTTAGTGTGAGTTTAATGCAGTCTTGGTGTGAGTTCAGTACAGTCTTGGTGTGAGTTTAATACAGTCATGGTGTGAGTTCAGTATAGTCTTGGTGTGAGTTCAGTATAATCTTGGTGTGAGTTTAATACAGCCTTGGTGTGAGTTTAATACAGTCTTGGCGTGCGTTCAATATAGTCTTGGTGTGAGTTTAATACAATCATGGTATGAATTTAATACAGTCTTGGTGTGAGTTTAATACAATCATGGTATGAGTTCAGTATAGTCTTGGTGTGAGTTTAATACAGTCATGGTGTGAGTTCAGTATAGTCTTAGTGTGAGTTCAGTATAATCTTGGTGTGAGTTTAATACAGTCTTGGTGTGAGTTCAATATAGTCTTGGTGTGAGTTTAATACAATCATGGTGTGAGTGTAATACATTTTTGGTGTGAGTTTAATACAATCATGGTGTGAGTTCAGTATAGTCTTGGTGTGAGTTTAATACAGTCATGGTGTGAGTTTAATAGAATCATGGTGTGAGTTCAGTATAGTCTTGGTGTGAGTTTAATACAGTCTTGGTGTGAATTTAATACAGTCTTGGTGTGAGTTTAATGCAGTCTTGGTGTGAGTTTAATGCAGTCTTGGTGTGAGTTCAGTATAGTCTTGGTGTGAGTTTAATACAGTCTTGGTGTGAGTTCAGTATAGTCTTGGTGTGAGTTTAATACAGTCTTGGTGTGAGTTCAGTATAGTCTTGGTGTGAGTTTAATACAATCATGTTGTGAGTTCAGTACAGTCTTGGTGTGAGTTTAATACAGTCTTGGTGTGAGTTCAGTATAGTCTTGGTGTGAGTTTAATACAATCATGTTGTGAGTTCAGTACAGTCTTGGTGTGAGTTTAATGCAGTCTTGGTGTGAGTTCAGTATCGTCTTGGTGTGAGTTCAGTATAGTCGTGGTGTGAGTTTAATACAGCCTTGGTGTGAATTTAATGCAGTCTTGGTGTGAATTTAATGCAGTCTTGGTTTGAGTTCAGTATAGTCTTGGTGTGAATTTAATGCAGTCTTGGTGTGAATTTAATGCAGTCTTGGTGTGAATTTAATGCAGTCTTGGTTTGAGTTTAGTAGAGTCTTTGTGTGAATTTAATGCAGTCTTGGTGTGAATTTAATGCAGTCTTGGTTTGAGTTCAGTATAGTCTTGGTGTGAATTTAATGCAGTCTTGGTGTGAATTTAATGCAGTCTTGGTGTGAATTTAATGCAGTCTTGGTTTGAGTTCAGTAGAGTCTTTGTGTGAATTTAATGCAGTCTTGGTGTGAATTTAATGCAGTCTTGGTTTGAGTTCAGTAGAGTCTTGGTGTGAATTTAATGCAGTCTTGGTGTGAATTTAATACATTCTTGGTGTGAATTTAATGCAGTCTTGGTTTGAGTTCAGTACAGTCTTGGTGTGAATTTAATGCAATCTTGGTTTGAGTTCAGTACATTCATGGTGTGAATTTAATGCAGTCTTGGTTTGAGTTCAGTACATTCTTGGTGTGAATTTAATGCAGTCTTGGTTTGAGTTCAGTACAGTCTTGGTGTGAATTTAATGCAGTCTTGGTGTGAATTTAATACAGTCTTGGTGTGAATTTAATGCAGGCTTGGTTTGAGTTCAGTACAGTCTTGGTGTGATTTTAATGCAGTCTTGGTGTGAGTTCAGTACAGTCTTGGTGTGAATTTAATGCAGTCTTGGAGTGAATTTAATGCAGTCTTGTTGTGAATTTAATGCAGTCTTGGTGTGAATTTAATGCAGTCTTGTTGTAAATTTAATGCAGTCTTGTTGTGAATTTAATGCAGTCTTGGAGTGAATTTAATGCAGTCTTGGTGTGAATTTAATGCAGTCTTGGTGTGAATTTAATACAGTCTTGGTGTGAATTTAATGCAGTCTTGGTGTGAATTTAATACAGTCTTGGTTTGAATTTAATGCAGTCTTGGTGTGAATTTAATGCAGTCTTGGTGTGAGTTCAGTAGAGTCTTGGTGTGAGTTTAATAAGTTTTGGTTTGATTTCACTATAGTCTTGATCCGCTTGTTCCATTGTCATCTAAAAGACAAGACGGAAATAAGTGATAAAACACTGTAGCCTATATGCCACAACAGAATGATAAATTCACAGAAGACAGATTAATATGTGTCTGAGATGACAGACATGTGTCTGACACGCGACTGACATGTGATAGTGCGCGAGAGATATCACTAACAAAGTGAACGTGATTTGCTTTCGTTGTTACCACAGTTAATCTCCTACTCACATTTGGCATATTATTAAAATATCTTGTATTGAACATATATTCTAATGCTTTCTGTGAGTTTTCTAATCCTGGACGATGATGGACAAAGAGCAGCTTTCACAAGTAGTGCAAATATGGCTCTTGAAATATACTCCCTACCTCAAGGGGCAATGGGTTCCCAGCATATTACAACATGACAGTTTCATTTAGTCCTCTTTTACAATATACCCGGAAATGGCCCCCAGAGGAAAAATATGTGGGCGTATTCTTCGTGTGCATGTGTTAGAGAAAAATTGAAAGGGGGGGGGGGGGGTGGCGTGGGAGAAGTAAATCTCGATAGATCAACAGCTAAAATTTTCGTTGTGAATTACATTTTCTAGGTTCAATAAACATCAAAAGCTTTTCCTCTACAAAAATCCTACCCCACTCTTTAAATCCCTTTGACGTTTCCGTGACATGATTTTTTTTCTTTTCTCTATTTCCTGGCAGTGAAATCAAATGTGAAGATTTTAAAAGAAGCAAATATCTTTCTGAACTATACTGCTCAAAAAAAAAGCAACACTACTGTAGTCGTAATGGACACCAAATTTCAAACTTGTATCAAAATTGTATGTAATGGAATTAATGTTTCAGTCTTGGCATGAGCTGCCCACTCTTTCCGCAGTGCAAGAGACAACTGTCTGAAAAATCGACCCTGGTGCAGCCAGAAGTGGAAGGACGTGAGGACGAAGAATTTCAGCGACGTATCGTTGGGCATTCAGGCGTCATTCAGTTTGCACGAGGTCACTTCTTCCCATGAAGTTGATCATCCCCCACACCAGTACACCTCCACCACCATGTGGAGGAGCCTCATCCACCTAGTTCTGGGCGCAGCGCTCATGGACTCTGCGGTAAACTCTTCTCCATCTATCATGTCGCTGGAGCAGAAAGAATGATTCATCACTAAACGAAACCCTTCTCTAATCATTCACAACGGTCTATTTGACGATGCTGGTTCGCCCACTGCAGTCGGTTCTGGCGATGCCAGAACAGAACCTCTGTAGGGTCTTCTAATGTGATGTAAGAATAGGATCTCTGTAGGGTCTTCTAGCCCAAAGACCAGCGTCGTGCAGCCGATTCCTGATTGTTTGATCTTAAATTGACTGGACAGTTGAGGACACAGATGCAAATCGATTCCTGAAGTGACGCAGCCGTATGAAGCTGTCTTCGGCAGGAGTTGTGACTATAGATCTTCCACTGCGCGGCCCGTCTGCAACTGAGCCAGTTTCTTGAAATCGTCTCCAAAGACGACTAATGGTGCTTCTAACCACATTAAATTGTCTGGCCACTACACTTTGTGACTGTCCAGTCTGTAAACGTAAAATGATGATGAGCTGTTGTCCTGTAGTGAAATGAGCCATACTTGCGCATTGAAATTTCAAATGAATTGATTCGAGGAGCGTCAATCTTTTATAGGAATTCAATAGCATGGTCAGTGAGTTTTGTGTTCAGTAAGTTTCACGGGATTCTCGTGAACCTGTCATGAGTTATTGTCAAAAAATGCTGTTTGATTAGTGTCGCTTTTCTGTGCTCATGAATCATTTGCAGAGTACAATTCAGGTCAGCACGTGAAGTTGATGTCCAAATGAACGTTTCAGGCAATTAGCCCTTGTCTGATCAGCAAACTTCAGTTTAAATCGCAACATCGTATTTGTTGCGTTTCTTTTTTGAACAGTATATTTTGTAGAGAAAAATCAAATTCTGTCTTGGTTCAAAGTGGGTGATAAAGCGAGTGAATTAAGGTCAAAGTGGGAGACAAAGAAAGTGAGTGAATCAAGGTCAAAGTGGGAGATAAAGAGAGTGAGTGAATCAAGGTCAAATTGGGAGACAAAGAAAGTGAGTGAATCAAGGTCAAAGTGGGAGACAAAGAAAGTGAGTGAATCAAGGTCAGAGTGGGAGATAAAGAAGGTGAGTGAATGAATCAAATGTTTGTTATGGAAGTTTTCTTCCTGTATGTTCATAAACGAACCTTATGAAGGTGCCTGACAGACTGATACGGAATGAGAACAATTACTTTCCTTCCAATCCTGAAGTCAAACATTAACAAAAAATCACTATGAACAAAATCTTGACAGATTTAGACAAAATTTGTAGACATTTTACCAAGAAGGATTTCAATGAAACTGGAAGAGTGCTCTCACAGTGAACTGTTCTAAATACAAACTTCGCTGCTTTTGAAATATTTTGCAATGTAAAGAAAATAAAATGAAAAAAAATGGAGAACTCATTGAGCACAAATTGTCATGTAACAGTAATGAAAATTTATAACCCAGTTTCAAATGTGGGATTTAAAATCATTAGGAACTGGAGTGCATGATTGATTATGTCAGGCTGGCCGCTCGTGATGAAAAAGCATGACTGGCTAAGCTCTTAAGAGCAGAAAGCATAATCGCCCGAGCCCGCAGAACAGGGTTTCCGGACGTATCTGTAGGGGTTTCATCAGAGATTGTCACTGAAAAATCTCTCCTAGGCACTTCTCGCGGAATCCTAGGCCTTAGCTACATGCTTTTGTTATTATCTAAGACAGACTGGTTAAAAAGTAAATGAGTTCTACACAAGGGGAAACAACATCTCTTGCACATGCTACATATCACAAGCCGTGCCTGAATAACATTTTCTATACTACATATTTATTACTGTCAACATTTTCTATATTTATTACTAGTCTTTTCGGTGGCAGGTTCCTGGATAAGCTAAGTTAAAAAAAACGTTCTGCCTACGCTAGTGTTTTTATTAGAACTTGTATGTTCTACGGTGCGGGGAGGGGAGGGCGGGGGGGGGGGGGGGGGGGGTGGTGGTGATAACTGGGAGGGTTACGTGAATGAAAAAAAAACGAGCAGCGGGTTTCAAGGATTCCAGGGGTTCCACGATGGCACAAAAGTTGAGAAAGGCTGCAGTAGAGTACAACCGCCTACAACAGAAAACGTGATTGCTTATGCTAAAACAGCGTGATGACTGGTTGTCAACCGGGAACACAACAGCGACAACGTGATGGTGTCATTTATTACTCAACGGCCACACATTAAAAAATACATTAGCTTTATTTCTGATTAGTGCTGGAATACTCAGGAAATTTGGTTTTAGTGGAGTGGAGTGTAGAGAACTATTGATAGTCTCTCAATCAGAACTCAGCACACAGAGGCAGATATCACGTACTAGCGCTCTAGTTGTGCTTGGAGTTAATGTAACATTTTATAATTGATTACAGTATGTTCTTCAAGTTCTTGAGAGTACAGTATAGAACTATTTGAACATTACACATCCTTCCAATCATTCATTTGAACATCAATCTGAGGACGATCAGCCTTAAAACACATAGTTTGTAGTTTTGTCTGTCTGTCTATCTATCTCCACACATACACACGCACGCATACACAAATTCAATCATCTTTTAACAATATCTAACAAGTCATATTCTGCTGCGCTCGACTGTAGTTTTGTTCACAAATATGTAACCTTTTAGTGTTAAAATTGGGGATGAGACAAAATGGTGTCATTTTCTGCCATTGTTATAATGGATAAAGTTAGGGCGAGACAACAATTTTTAACATACGAGTAACTTGTCAAAAGTGAATAAAGTTCAAAATAAAATAGAATTTTCGAAGAAGAATTAGATGGACACTATTCTCCTTACTGGTGAATCTGAACTAAGAAATGGCGTAGAATAAACAACACACATTCATGGAAGCATCCGTGTCGAAACAGTCACATGATCAAACTGGGATTTAAAAAAAACAGTATGGACAAAAAAAAACAACCGAAATCATGAAAGTGAACATAGAACGCTAAAACTCATTTACGAATGACGATAACCGTCTTATAGAAATAGCTTTACTTACATAGACAGCAAAACAACAACTAATAATTAATGTTATAAATATAGAGTAAATAGCATCTCTGAAAAGCTTTCCTAAGCTTGACATATATCTGGAACTTTATACCCCAACTCGATATTACAGTATAGCATTGCATCAAAAATAAAACTATCAAGGATACACATCCGTTATTCTACATGAAGCAGAATGTTAGAGCATAAGGGAAAGGAACTGTTTGAAGTTAACAGCCTGTTTAACAAATAATACAAGAATATAAGAATTCCTGGCCACAGGCCACACATAACAGCTTGAAGTAAACAAGAAGATCTATGCATAAATATTGAACAAGGGGCCTACTCACGTGTTTATTAACAAATTCGGCATTGAAAGTCTATACACAGATTTGGTACTGAAAGTGACAGTTTAGTCTATACAGATTTGGTACTGAAAGTGATAGTTTAGTATGTACACAGATTTGGTACTGAAAGCGATAGTTTAGTCTATACACAGATTTGGTTCTGAAAGTGATAGTTTAGTCTATACAGATTTGGTACTGAAAGTGATAGTTTAGTCTATACACATATTTGGTACTGAAAGTGATAGTTTAGTCTATACAGATTTGGTACTGAAAGTGATAGTTTAGTCTATACACATATTTGGTACTGAAAGTGATAGTTTAGTCTATACAGATTTGGTACTGAAAGTGATAGTTTAGTCTATACAGATTTGGTACTGAAAGTGATAGTTTAGTCTATACAGATTTGGTACTGAAAGTGATAGTTTAGTCTATACACATATTTGGTACTGAAAGTGATAGTTTAGTCTATACACATATTTGGTACTGAAAGTGATAGTTTAGTCTAATACAGATTTAGTACTGAAAGTGATAGTTTAGTCTATATAGATTTGGTACTGAAAGTAATAGTTTAGTCTATACAGAGTTGGTACTGGAAGTGATAGTTTAGTCTATACACAGGCTTGATATTGAAAGTGATAGACAGACTCGATATTGAAAGAGACAGTTTAGACTATAACAGAACTGATATTGAAAGCGGCAGTCTATGCACAGAACTAATATTGAAAGTGGTAGTTTAGTCTATACAGATTTAGTACTGAAAGTGATAGTTTAATCTATATAGATCTGGTACTGAAAGTAATAGTTTAGTCTATATAGATTTGGTAATTAAAGTGATAGTTTAGTCTATACAGATTTAGTACTGAAAGTGATAATTTAGTCTATATAGATCTGGTACTGAAAGTAATAGTTTAGTCTATACAGATCTGGTACTGAAAGTGATAGTTTAGTCTATGCACAGACTCGATATTGAAAGAGACAGTTTAGACTATAACAGAACTGATATTGAAAGTGATAGTCTGTACACAGAACCAACACTGAAAGTGGTAGTTTAGTCTATACAGATTTGGTACTGAAAGTGATCGTTTAAGCTATATAAAATAGATGCTTCACTGTTTACTAAGTTAGATTCACCTTTATCGTTCTGACTCTTGAGCAAAGCCAGAGCTGCCTTAGAGCGAGGAGATCTAGACAGCGTGAGACTTTCTGCTATCTTGAAGTGAAGCAGAATCAGTGGTTTATGAATTGAAAGATTACATTTAAAAATTACTCTTACTTTCGGCCCACGGCATACGGCATAATCTTTTACATAAAATAAACTTTTAATTAAATGATTGCAATGGGAAACACCAGATATAAGTACTTCTGGTGGCCTGTGAACATTTGAAAAATTACTGGACTGGTTACAGGACCATGGAGAAAATGGCATTAATCGGACACTCGTAGATTCTAAGGAGCTTGACGATAGCCATGAAACAGCTGAAGACTTGACTGTAACAGCTGAAGACTTGACTGTAACAGCTGAAGACTTGACTGTAACAGCTGAAGACTTGACTGTAACAAGAGGAAATTACCATGTTAGATTATTATGAGTCTCCGTGAATGGAAGGAACAAAACTTAGTTCCACATGAAAAAAAATTTTGTTTCATTCTTTACAGCCATGTTTAAAACAAATAAACAACATTGAGCCTTCAGACTTATAAAAACATTTGATGAATATTTAATAAGAAATAAAAATGCACGCCTTGCACTTAGAAAATGGACTTACGCGAGCAATATCTGGTAATGCCTCCCTAGAGAAATGAAGATTTTCAGATACAAATAATCAAATAACTGTTAAGGAGATAGAGCTTTTTTGATTCTTGTCATGGTATCATAGCCTTGACCCTTAAGAGAGCTGCTTAATTCCCTTTGTTGGTCACTTTACGGGAAAGGGGTGAGCACGGGAAAACAGGAAAGCTTGCTGGAAGAAGAGAGAAATAATTCTTATTAGTGAGTTTTTGTTCTGTCTGCGTTGGATTAAGTAAGGCAGATTCCAGTTTGTGTGTGTGACTGACTTATGATGTACTTTTTAATAAAGGTACAGATGCAGCTATAAGCTATTAACCCTCGTCTCTGTTACTGTAACCAGCTGTATGCCAGTTGCTCATTTTCTCCGGGCGAGACTGATTGCTAAAGAATTGTGAGGAGGCACTGCAGATCCCGTGCCCATTCCTTCTTAGCCCATTGAATAACCCCTGAGGCACGTGACTGGTTGCTTCTACGACTCGGTTCTGCAACATATCGATATATAATGGACAACTTTTAAAAATACTGAAATTCAGTGCGTATATTCGCACTGGCTTCACTGCTCAAATTTATTTATTTTTGTAAGAATATTTTTTAACGCATTCTGCGATAACAACAATAGGAGAATTAAACTATCAAAATCTTGTACAAAATTCTTAAATTCTAGTGTGGACCAAGATGGATAGAACAATCTGATAATATTATCAGTAAATGTGGAGAAGTGATAGGTTATAATTTTGTAACTGTTGTGGGAATTTTCAGAAGAAGGCTGAAGTGGAGAGCCCGCGTACTGTCACACCGCCTAGGGTCCTGTACATGCCATGGCCGACCTGCGTACAACCATAAATTGTCTTACCTTCATGTCTACAGATGAAAAACTTTGATGTCTACTGAGAAGTCTACTGAACAAAGTCTACTTAGAAAAGTGGAGCACAAAGCTATGAGAAATGAATGGCTAGAAATGATTGGTAAATCGCACATAAAAAACATCACATGGATAGATTGTCCGGATCATGCCAGACTCGACGGAAACGACAAATCTGACTAACTACCAGCAGGAGCCAACCCGGAGGGCCTCATCAAAATGGACAAATCCGACTTAAACAAATCCATCAAACAATAGCTCAAGGAACAGTCGCAAAGTAATTTCCTTCAAAACATCTACCACGAACGACTTACTGAGGTACATGTAGCCAAGGACAGTGGGTGCAAATCCAAACTAAATGGTAGATCACGTGCAGTCAGTACACAACCAACACAAAATTGGAATCATTTCTCTAAAAACACTGAGGGAAATCCTGACGTCAAAGGTCGAACACATGTGGGCGTGTCCCGAGTGTAAATGAAGCCACTCCCCAGGAACAGCAACAGAGCTAAGCCCCCCTTTTTTTACAGTTACAGTTACTGGCTACAGATATCATTTACTTAGTTCGTGCCGCCTGGTATCATTTTAAGAAAGTAGTCACATTGTGGTTAGCGGGGTAGGGGTATCCCCTATAAAGGGAGAAGTAAGACACCTCCGTCAGTCTACGGGACACCCTTGGGCAAGGTGGAGTACCCGTATAGCCTCCCGATCAGGTTAACGTGAAGCCATGGGAGCAGGTGGTGGATGAAATGGGAAAGCAGCTGACAGATAATGTTGGTTATGGTCACCATTCTATGATGGTAGGCAGATGATCTCAATGTAGGGACAACGGCTACAATCACTGACTAGTACCGTCACTGCCTGGAAGGAAAGCAATGGTAAACTATCTTTTGGAAGTATACCAAGAAACCCAAACAGCAATCATGGAAAGTCAAATAGGAAAAAGATCTGGTGGTGAGGCCCCCAGGTCAGATAGATCTAATTTTAACACCAACTGGATGATCATAGGTTCAATCCCGGGACAAAAAAAAAAGCAACAACTCACAAGACCTCTGGGAATCATGACCCAGAGGGGCCCACCCCACTTAGAGTGTCAGGAGTTTAATAGGGCCGAAACATTTGTCAGAGGGGAGGGTACTTCCTGTGATGATCTGAAGGAGTTGTGTTGTTTCGCTCTCTATAATAGACAGTTTCCTGCATAACACTGGGGAAGAGTGTGAGACAGAGGTCAGTACTAGTAATTGTGATGACGGACAAAATCCTGACAGTGTTACTAAGGAAAACCCCTGCATCAAACTAAAAAGAAAAATAAGAGTAGGAACATGGAATGTAAGAAGTATGTATGAGGGAAACTATCAAATAATAAGTGACGAGATGAATAGAATGGGGATACACATTTTGGGAATATGCGAACATCGATGGAAAGGATCAGGACATTTCAAAAGCGAGAATGATAATATCTTTATATGGTCTGGTGGAGAAGTAGGAGGAAAGAATGAAGTGGCTTTTTACTTGGACAAATCAACATCAAAAGCATTACTAGGCTACAATCCAGTAAGTGATAGAATCCTCACAATCAGGCTTAAGAGCACTCCTAGAAATGTAAAATCATCCAGATATATGCACCTACATCAGCAGGAGAAGAAGAGGAAGTAGAAGACTTTTATAACACACTGCAAACGACGATAGACCAGGTACGGAAAAATGATATTGTATTAACAATGGGGGATTTTAATGCAAAGATTGGTACAGAAAGAACAGAAGATGAAGGACGTGTTGTAGGGAAATTTAGCATAGGACATAGAAATGAGGCAGGTGACAATCTAATGGCGTTTTGCAAGGAAAATGAGCTAATGATTGCTAACACACTTTTTAAACAACATCCAAGAAGACTTTACACATAGTCATCACCTAATGGGAAAACCAAGAATCACATAGACTGCATTTTAGTGCAAAGAAGATGGAGATCACGTATAATGTCACCAAAACCTTTACCAGGTGCTGATTGTGACACGGACCATGAGTTATTAATAGCAGACATGAAGATAAAGATAAAAAAGACAGTTACGGGATCAAGACCACTCCGCTTTGATCTCACAAAAATACCAGAACAATACGGTATAGAAGTGAAGAACCGTTCATCACAGGAAGTACCCTCCCCTCTGACAAATGTTTCGGCCCTATTAAACTCCTGACACTCTAAGTGGGGTGGGCCCCTCTGGGTCATGATTCCCAGAGGTCTTGTGAGTTGTTGCTTTTTTTTTTTTGTCCCGGGATTGAACCTATGATCATCCAGTTGGTGTTAAAATTAGATCTATCTGACCTGGGGAGATGACACCAGATGAATTGGCTACACAGGCCAAAGATATCTTAATAATAACAGATAAAGACATGGTTCCACTAAAGAAAACACAAAAGAATGGATGGATTACAGCAGGCACACTATAACTGATAAAACAACGTAGAGAAATGAAGACGCAATGGAAAGTGACAAACAACAACAAAGAGGAATATAAATCTTTAACAAAAGAAGTATGAAGAAATATAAGAAAAGATAAAAAACAATACATACAAGAGTGTTGTGAAAGAATACAAGGACATCAGAAGTGTGGAAGAGATTGTTTAAAGAAATGAAGACATTGACGAGAAATGTCACACCTAATCTAAATGTAATTTGTGACGAGATGGGGAATACTTTGACAGAGACAGAGAGAATTCTAGAAAGATGAAAGGAATATTGCAGAGGAATGTATGAAACAACTGACTGTGAAAGCAGAAATCAACAGTGTGAATTATTATTGGAGGAGAAAGAACCCGAACCGACAATAGAAGAAGTTTTATGGGCAATAAAGAATCTGAAAAATGCTAAATCACCAGGATGTGATGAGATAATAGCTGAACTTATTAAAGCAGGAGGAAAGGAATGTCAACAATCTATCATGCACTATGTAAAAAAGATATGGCATTCAGGTATTTGGCCAAAAGAATGGAAAAGACCTGTATTCATACCACTGTCAAAAAAGGGTAACCTGAAATTATACACAAACTACAGAACTGTTGCCCTGATTAGTCATGCCAGTAAAATTCTGTTAAAAATCATAATGGGTAGACTTCGTAAGAAAATAGAAGAAGAAGTCAATATGGCCCAAGCTGGCTTCAGGCAAGGAAGAGGATCAATAGATCATATATTCAATATAAGATTAATAATAGAGAAATGGAGAAAGTTTAATATGAATCTTTATTTAGCCTTTATAGACTACTCAAAGGCATTTGATTGTGTACAACACCAGAAACTTTGGGTAATAATGGAAAAATGGGATCTCCAACACAGTTAATACAATTAATATCACTGCTGTATCTAGACCAACAAGCAGCAGTAAGAATAAATGGTGAAACAACAACTTGGTTTGACATAAAACAAGGAGTTCGTCAGGGGTGCATATTGTCGCCTTGCTTATTTAACTTGTATGCTGAAAATATAATGAGGAATGTTAGAGAAGATGTAGACAAAGAATATTACGATGCCATAACAATTGGAGGTTATGAAATACCAGAGATTAGTTATGCTGATGACACAGTATTACTGTCCACAACACAAAAAGGAATGGAAAAACTAATTATGCCAGTCCGTAAGAACAGTGAAGAGCAAAACCTCTATCTTAATGCAAAGAAAACTAAATTGATGATAACTGACAAAACAAATAAGACAGTTGAAATATGTATAAATGAGGAAAAACTGGTAGAAGTGGAGAGTTTTGAATATCTTGGATCACTACTAACTAATAATGGAGATACAATGAGGGAAATTAAAAGAAGGAAATATATCGCTCTTCAGAAAGTAAAACAACTAAAG
The DNA here is from genome assembly GCA_009760885.1 of Achatina immaculata. Taxonomy (NCBI): domain Eukaryota; kingdom Metazoa; phylum Mollusca; class Gastropoda; order Stylommatophora; family Achatinidae; genus Lissachatina; species Lissachatina immaculata. Next base: position 2,124,952 of record CM019704.1, read on the forward strand.
AATTTGTGGAGAGGAACAGATAGAACTACAAAAATAAGATTTTTAAGGGCATGCATCTTTCCCATCGCAACATATGCCTGTGAGACCTGGACGCTTAACAATACAGCTGAGAAATATATAAATGCCTTTGAATGTAAATGTTACAGAAGAGTTCTTCAAATATCATGGACACAACAAATATATCCATACTACAAGAACTTAATATTGAAGAAGGCTGGCTAGTAAAGACGATTAAAGAGAGAAAAGTTACATATTTCGGACATTTTTAAACGTCATGATAATCTAGAGAAGACCGTCTTGGAAGTGTATATAATGGGAAAAATAAAGAGAGGAAGATCAAAGCGAAGATGGCAGCAAGACATCGTTGAGAATCTGCAAATGGATGCATCAGCAGCAGACCATCTTGCTCACAACCGAGAGTGCTGTTAGGGAGGCAAAGTTCTGCAAGGGACATGCAAATGAATGAATGAGTCACTGTATTTAGCTAAGGTAGATAGAGGTGTATGGTGCAGTTTTACAAAGTGAGGGAGGAAGTGAGCAAGGTGAGAAAAAAACGAATATAAAGTATGAGAATGTGTAAATGAAAAACATACAACATCCGATATTTCGGCGTGAGCCTTATTCAAGGATACATGCAAAAACAAAATACAAACATATATAACTTATCTGAAGCGTCTTGCTCTCAGTAAAGCGGAAATGTGTGTGGAAGAAGGAGGAGGAGGAAAAAAAAAAACGTTGCCTACAGACAAAAGATTCCCGATATAGCCAATCATAGCGAAGAAGCGGAGAGAGAGGAGGAGAACAAGTGGGAGAAAGGGGTTGGTGGAAGGCAATAGAAACATGATAGCTGCTAGAGGTGTCGGGGGGGGGGGGGGGGGGGAAAGGGGAGAGAAAAGAGGACGCGAGAGATAATTAATGAAGAACTTAAACACCTACAGGGAGGAAACGTAAAACTGGTGAATGGGACAAGACCAATATGTTGGCAGAGAAGGAAATAGGATGGTGGTAGGGAGGGGTAGCATAGAGAAAGAAAGTAGAGTATAAAAAAGGCCAGTGGAAAAATAAAGAAGTTACAGAAAGCTGAAGACATTGTTAATTCCAGCTGGGTGGAGACAGCCAGTCTGGAAAATAAGGCGCTGTTCTAGGACCCTCCGAGGTCGTACATCTGCGGAACAAGAGCGGATCGCACTAACCGAAATGTCATGTTTGCCCCTGTGGTTACCAAGGCAAAAATGTTTAGCCACAGGTGTCCAGGCCCTCTTAGAAATATCATTGAGATGCTGGCGAAATCGATCTCCTAACCGTAAGCCAGTTTCCCCTATGTGCTTCAAACCGCAACGTTTGCACATGATAACATAAATGACATTTCGTGAAGTGCAGGTGAAACCCTCCTGTACTGATAACGTGGATTTAGGGAAAGAGATCTGGCTGGCCTCGACAACAAACTGACAAGTGTTGCATCGACGGCGTCCACAACGTCTGGTACCATAAAAAGTGTCATCTGTCTTAAGATGACTACGAATTAAAAGGTCCCTGAGGTTTTTGTCCCGTCTGTAAGCCACCAATGGGGGTTCCCCAAAAGGTTCACGTGTCTCAGGCTCGGTCTGGAGGAGGTGGAGATGGAAACAGTATGTTTTTAACTGCCACAGGCAGGAGTGTAAGGGTCTCAAAAGTAATGAGAGCATGATTGGTGTCATTGAGATAAGTGGGCAGACTAGTGACCAGAGGTTGAAAGATGCTGTCAAGAAAATCAGAGATTTGTTCCGTAGGGCAGGAACAAGCAGACACTATGGGCCTTCCTGGGTTTCCTGGTTTGTGAATCTTAGGGAGTAGATAAAAAGATGGTTTCCCTAAGCAGCTGTCGCGGATGTGAAGATGTGTAGCCGGTTGAGAAAATTAACTGTCTTCGCCTGAGGGTTGTTCCCAAAGGTTTTACTACTAAGTTTTCACCGGCCATGGGCTCTCTCCACCCCAGAATCCGTCAGCATCTTTGTGCTATCGAAACCAAGTGCGCATTTCAACGCATGCGCTGCGTCGTGGAGGGACACATTAAACTCCTCTCGGACCTTGATAGTCAGATCGCTCTACTCTCTGCCCGTCTCCACCACATTACACATGATAATTACCTCATCTATCGCCTGATCCGTGAGATTATTCACTCCACCAACAGACAATTCTACCTGCAACTTTCTTCTCTCAAAAAGCAGAAACTTTCTGCTATCCGTCCTTCTACGGCCTCTCCCAGACCCGCCACCGCTTCTGCCCCCACTAAAGTGGTTTGTATCCCTCCGGATATTCCTCTTTCAGCTGATGAATTGTCTGCCCTGGGGAAAGGTTTACAGTTTGTTCCCCTCCGTCCTTCTGCTGACCAGTTCTCACTCTTTCAAGATGTCCACCGTTTCCATCGCAGACTGCGTTTAAAGTTCCATTTCCAAGACGCGTCCTAACCTTCATCATCCCAATCCACCTCCGATGATGACCCTTTCTCTCGCTTCTCCAAACAACCATCCACCTGGACACCTTCAGCAGGAGCGTCTCGTGCCTTGGACCTCTACATTGATCACACTACGAAATCTGCAAGCTTCGCCTTCCCCGTGTACGACACTCGAACCTGACCCCCGGGGAGCAACGCGCACTTTCTCAACTTCAGCGTAGGCGAGATATCGTGATCAAGAGTGCAGACAAGGGCGGAGCTATTGTTTGTTGGAAGAAAGAATTGTACATCCAGGAGGCCATGGGCCAGCTGAGCAACACTAAATTTTATGCCTCTCGCCCTCAAGATCCGACTCTGGCCAACAACCACCATGTTCGAGACACGATCAACGAACTCATCCACAAGACCAAGTCTGGTCTTTCTCCCTCGGCTACACATCTTCACATCCGCGACAGCTGCTTAGGGAAACCATCTTTTTATCTACTCCCTAAGATTCACAAACCAGGAAACCCAGGAAGGCCCATAGTGTCTGCTTGTTCCTGCCCTACGGAACAAATCTCTGATTTTCTTGACAGCATCTTTCAACCTCTGGTCACTAGTCTGCCCACTTATCTCAATGACACCAATCATGCTCTCATTACTTTTGAGACCCTTACACTCCTGCCTGTGGCAGTTAAAAACATACTGTTTCGCCATCTCCACCTCCTCCAGACCGAGCCTGAGACACGTGAACATTTTGGGGAACCCCCATTGGTGGCTTACAGACGTGACAAAAACCTCAGGGACCTTTTAATTCGTAGTCATCTTAAGACAGATAACACTTTTTATGGTACCAGACGTTGTGGACGCCGTCGATGCAACACTTGTCAGTTTGTTGTCGAGGCCAGCCAGATCTCTTTCCCTAAATCCACGTTATCAGTACAGGAGGGTTTCACCTGCACTTCGCGAAATGTCATTTATGTTATCATGTGCAAACGTTGCGGTTTGAAGTACATAGGGGAAACTGGCTTACGGTTAGGAGATCGATTTCGCCAGCATCTCAATGATATTTCTAAGAGGGCCTGGACACCTGTGGCTAAACATTTTTGCCTTGGTAACCACAGGGGCAAACAGGACATTTCGTTTAGTGCGATCCGCTCTTGTTCCGCAGATGTACGACCTCGGAGGGTCCTAGAACAGCGCCTTATTTTCCAGACTGGCTGTCTCCACCCAGCTGGAATTAACAATGTCTTCAGCTTTCTATAACTTCTTTATTTTTCCACTGGCCTTTTTTATACTCTGCTTTCTTTCTCTATGCTACCCCTCCCTACCACTATCCTATTTCCTTCTCTGCCAACATATTGGTCTTGTCCCATTCACCAGTTTTACGTTTCCTCCCTGTAGGTGTTTAAGTTCTTCATTCATTATCTCTCGCGTCCTCTTTTCTCTCCCCTTCCTCCCCCCCCCCCCCCCCCCCGACACCTCTAGCAGCTATCATGTTTCTATTGCCTTCCCCCAACCCCTTTCTCCCACTTGTTCTCCTCCTCTCTCTCCGCTTCTTCGCTATGATTGGCTATATCGGGAATATTTTGTTTGTAGGCAACGGTTTTTTCTCCTCCTCCTCCTTCTTCCACACACATTTCCGCTTTACTGAGAGCAAGACGCTTCAGATAAGTTATATATGTTTGTATTTTGTTTTTGCATGTATCCTCGAATAAGGCTCTCGCTGAAATATCGGATGTTGTATGTTTTTCATTTATACATTCTCATACTTTATATTCGTTTTTTTCTCACCTTGCTCACTTCCTCCCTCACTTTGTAAAACTGCACCATACACCTCTATCTACCTTATTTATATTAACCAGTTTTACTGCAGTCGCCATCCCTTTTAACCGTATTTAGCGCTCTTTAAATTGCAACATACCATGATAAAGACTATGTTAATCCCTTTCTGTGAACTGTCAGAGTTTAGCCTGCTTCACTGATGAATACTTCACCATGTGTGGTAACATTCTAGGATTTAATCAAATGTAAATACATGCAGAATAAAATGTCTGTAGATCGTATCGATCGGCAATAGATATGCACTGTGGAAATTTCTAAGATGGCATGGCGTTCCCCATAAGGTAGTAAATGTCATCAAAGCCCTGTACCAGGGTTTTTAGTGCAAAGTAATCTGTTGAGAACATACCCCCAGCAGCTTTAAGGTACAAACAGAAGTGAAGGAAGGATGTGTATTATCGCCAATATTCTTGACTGTAGACTGGTTAATGAAGGAGGCAACATCAGACAAACGCAGAAACAAACAAAAGACCCTTGACACAGTGTTGGAGGACCTGGACTTTGTGGACGGTAGCTGTCTAGAAAAACAGATAAAAAATTAAGCTAAGATAAAAATGAGAGATAAAAGGACAACTTTCTGACATCAAAGACTGCTTTGTTAACATCTGCACCGTGGAATGAATGGTGCAAGTTCAAATATGTAATTATAAGTATGACCTCATATAACCAACTTACAAGGAAGTAGAGCACTTTTTTGAGAGTACTACAAACATACAAACTGATATATTTTTTCTTTTCTTTTACAATTCGTGCAAAGAAAAGCGTTACTGAAATATGGTATGAAGTGATAGTGTGTTAAAATAATGAAAATAATAAATGAATTTAGAGTCATAATCACTGACAAAATATGATTGGTAAACATAAGAATAGGAAATTCTCAACCTCATCTGAGCAGTTTTGACGATAGAAAACATTCTCTGTTATCTTAAGTGGAGAAAACACTTATATACAACTTCACAGATATCTCTTGTACTCTTCCTCCCATCTCGGATCGTGCAAGGACTATTCCTTTTTCCCAGCTTCTTAGGCTGCGAAATTTGTGCACTAAGGATGTTGATTTCCATGATCAACCTCACATAACGCTAGATTTCTTCCGCCAACGCGGCTATCCAGAACATGTTCTCTCGTCATCTTGGAACCGCATTAGCCACATATCGCGGCAACAAGTCCTTACTCCTAAACCGCCCTGTAGTTCGGACAAAGTTAAACTGGTACTTATGCACTATCCCCATAGTTTGGCAGTTAAGAACATACTCTTTCGCCGTCTCCATCTCCTCCAGATCAAGCCTGATACACGCGAACTCTTTGGGGAACCCCCAGTGGTGGCCTACAGACGGGAAAAAAACCTCAGGGACCTTATGGTTAGAAGTTAGAAGTCGCCTTAAGACAGATGACACTTTTTATGGTACCAGACGTTGCGGACGTTGTAGATGCAACACTTGCCCGCTGGTTTTAGAGGCTAACCAGGTTTCCTTCCCTAAGTCCGTTTTCGTCAACATCTTAACGACATTTCTAAGAGGGCATGGACCCCTGTAGCAAAACACTTTTGCCAAAGCGACACAGGGGAAAACAGAACATTTCTGTCAGTGCGAACCGTTCCTGTTCTTCTGATTTACGATCTCAGAAAGCCATAGAACAGCGTCGCGTCTTATCTTCCAGGCTAGCTGTCTCCACTCAGCTGGAATTAGTGTTTTCAGCTTCCTTGAAACTTCTTTAGATTTCCACTTATTTTCTGTGATTCATACTTTACTTCCTTCTGCAGTTCTTCATTCTTCAGTTTCACGTTATCTCCCCGCTCCCCCCTCAAACCACCTGCTTCTCTAGTTGCCTACAGGTGTTTATTGCCCCTCCTGGTGTCGTCACTGCGTCTTCCCCCCCTCCCTCCCTGGATCTCTCCCTTTCCCAGCCTCTGATATCGATTGGTTGTATCCGCTCTCCTTTGTTGAAAATTTTCCTCGCTTCTAGGACGCATTCGAGTGTTTTCTTTTAGGGAGGATGCCACAAAGCTAGGTTTTTCATTTCAGTTTTCTTTTACAGTAGTCATGTGTTATGTTGTGTTTGTGCATGTAGTCCTTGAGAAAGGCTCACGCCGAAATATTGGATGTTGTATGTTTTTCATTTAACCATTCTCATCTTACTCTCATACTTTATGCTATTTGTTTTTTTTCCTCACTCCCTCTACCGCCGTGTAAAACTGTACATACATTCTATTTATCTTTATTACTAGAACTAGTTTTACTGCAGTCGCTATACCCTTTTCATCTTCTTCTTTGTAAGCACAGTGGTGATTAATCGTGGTACCCTGATTTTTGCAATGCGCCATAGGTTGGGTACCTCCGACTTCAGCACCTTTCCTTGCTAGGGCAGACTGTGGTCTTACTCGGATTGCCATGAAGACAGTGGTATAGGTTGGCCTGGCCAAAACATTGTTTTCCAGCATCTGGTGGTTGTACTTAAGCCCCTTCTATATGTCAGATCCACAGAAACATTCCGACTTTGGAATGAGAATCTGATGAGTGCTTCAACGATATCCATTTCCCGCCACCTATAGTATGCTTTCTCTGTTTTTTTTCCCCTCATTCTGATAGCCATTGCCCATAGGCTTGTCACGTTCTAGATTCATTGGTTTCACACCAGATTTTCCTCATCCCTGCCAGCGATCTCCATGTCCCCATCCGTCCACCAACCTGACATTACATTTTAGAAAAATAACAGTTACAATTAGTGTCGATTGCTATAGATTTCTGAGATACAGAAGTAGGTCAGAGTTTTTGATCAGTTAGATCAGAACAGATCCATGTTCCCTGTCTCACAAGGACTATGTTAAGATAAGTGTGTTCTTAACACAATTGTTCCCAGGGGCTATCCCCTTTTAATTTTTCATGATAATATAAAAGTTAAACATTTATAACTGTTGAAACTTTTTTAAAAAGTCATCATCATCATCATCATTATGGCCTTTCACACTTTTGAGAACATAGGCCACGGATAAAGGCTCTCCAGTCATCTCTGTTTTTGGAATTATTCTCTGCTTCCTTCCATGTGTACCCCTTGTCTCTTCTCAAAGTAAGTCTAGGTCTTCCTTGTTTTCTATTTCCTTGAGGATTCCATGTCAGTGCCTGTCTTGCCTGGTGTCGGGTTTCCTCAGAGTGTGGCCAATCCACCTCGCCTTCCTTGACACGATTTGTAGGTTCATAGGTTCTTGTCCTGCCTTTTCCCAAACTTCCGTGTCTCTGATTTTGACCTGCTATTTAATGTTTAAAATCCTCCTCAAGCATGCTTGTGTATTGTCTTGGTCATAACCTATGACTCCAAACCATAAAGCAGGAAGTCTTTAAGTTTGTATTGAAAAAGCTTAAGTTTTGTTCTTGTTTTGATGTTCTTAGATGACTATATTTTGTTAAGTTGGATAGACATTGTCCTGGCCTTGGTTATTCTAGCTTTAACATACTTCTACGTTCCTCCGCATTTATCCACTATGATGCCTAAATATGTGAAAAACTTTACTTCCTCAACTGGCACTCTCTCGATTATCATTGAGACTATTGCTTGCACTATTACTTTTCATTATCTTTTTTTTTGTCTTTTAATATACTCCCAGTTTCGTTGAATTCTTACTTAAGATCTGAACTTTCTCTTCATTTGTGTGTGGCTGTGTGTCAGAAGTGCCACATCATCTGCGAAGTCAAGGTCTTCCAATTGGTTCCACAATATCCATTGTATCCCATTTCTTTACCCTTGTGTGGTGGTTTTCATGATTCGATCAGTTTCTAGAAGAAATAGGAATGGTGATAGCAAACATCCTGATAGCACGTCTGTTTCCACTTTAAAACTTTATGTGAGAGCTACAAGTTGTTCCTTCATATAGGTCTTTGTAAGCTTTGTTATCTTGGCCGGGGTACCATATTGTTCCCGTAGTTTCCATAGCATTCTCCGATCTAAACTATTGAATGCTTTCTCGTAATCAATGAATGTAACTAACAGTGAAGAATTCCACTCCAAACAGTTTTACAGATATTAAAAAAGAGCTGTGCCAGTCTGCATAGTGTATACTTTCTGAAAGGGAAAGTTACAGTGAAATTTCTCATACCACATAAAAGGTTAATGATTAATACGTATAAAATATTTTCGAAGTTAAATTGCAAGGTGTATCTGATGCTCGGTTGGGGGTGGGGGGGGGGAGAGGTGAGACTGGTGACCCAGCAGGATTAGATGGTGCATGGACAGGAGTAGCTCTAGAGTAAATCTCGCTTTAGGTCACAGTGCCTTTACTACCTGGGGAGAAAATAGTACCTGCTACCCCTGTAGTAAAAGAAGCCTTAATCACACACAAAACTTGAAACTGATGAAGTTTATTTTCTAATGTTTAATAAAGTTTCACGCAATCAATTAGGACAGATCATTCATATCTCATAATATATGTTTATTATCTGTTTCTGGAGTAAACCTAGCCAACTTGTTGCTTGTAAGTTATCATGATAATATAAAAGTTAAACATTTATAACTGTTGAAACTTTTTTAAAAAGTCATCATCATCATCATCATTATGGCCTTTCACACTTTTGAGAACATAGGCCACGGATAAAGGCTCTCCAGTCATCTCTGTTTTTGGAATTATTCTCTGCTTCCTTCCATGTGTACCCCTTGTCTCTTCTCAAAGTAAGTCTAGGTCTTCCTTGTTTTCTATTTCCTTGAGGATTCCATGTCAGTGCCTGTCTTGCCTGGTGTCGGGTTTCCTCAGAGTGTGGCCAATCCACCTCGCCTTCCTTGACACGATTTGTAGGTTCATAGGTTCTTGTCCTGCCTTTTCCCAAACTTCCGTGTCTCTGATTTTGACCTGCTATTTAATGTTTAAAATCCTCCTCAAGCATGCTTGTGTATTGTCTTGGTCATAACCTATGACTCCAAACCATAAAGCAGGAAGTCTTTAAGTTTGTATTGAAAAAGCTTAAGTTTTGTTCTTGTTTTGATGTTCTTAGATGACTATATTTTGTTAAGTTGGATAGACATTGTCCTGGCCTTGGTTATTCTAGCTTTAACATACTTCTACGTTCCTCCGCATTTATCCACTATGATGCCTAAATATGTGAAAAACTTTACTTCCTCAACTGGCACTCTCTCGATTATCATTGAGACTATTGCTTGCACTATTACTTTTCATTATCTTTTTTTTTGTCTTTTAATATACTCCCAGTTTCGTTGAATTCTTACTTAAGATCTGAACTTTCTCTTCATTTGTGTGTGGCTGTGTGTCAGAAGTGCCACATCATCTGCGAAGTCAAGGTCTTCCAATTGGTTCCACAATATCCATTGTATCCCATTTCTTTACCCTTGTGTGGTGGTTTTCATGATTCGATCAGTTTCTAGAAGAAATAGGAATGGTGATAGCAAACATCCTGATAGCACGTCTGTTTCCACTTTAAAACTTTATGTGAGAGCTACAAGTTGTTCCTTCATATAGGTCTTTGTAAGCTTTGTTATCTTGGCCGGGGTACCATATTGTTCCCGTAGTTTCCATAGCATTCTCCGATCTAAACTATTGAATGCTTTCTCGTAATCAATGAATGTAACTAACAGTGAAGAATTCCACTCCAAACAGTTTTACAGATATTAAAAAAGAGCTGTGCCAGTCTGCATAGTGTATACTTTCTGAAAGGGAAAGTTACAGTGAAATTTCTCATACCACATAAAAGGTTAATGATTAATACGTATAAAATATTTTCGAAGTTAAATTGCAAGGTGTATCTGATGCTCGGTTGGGGGTGGGGGGGGGGAGAGGTGAGACTGGTGACCCAGCAGGATTAGATGGTGCATGGACAGGAGTAGCTCTAGAGTAAATCTCGCTTTAGGTCACAGTGCCTTTACTACCTGGGGAGAAAATAGTACCTGCTACCCCTGTAGTAAAAGAAGCCTTAATCACACACAAAACTTGAAACTGATGAAGTTTATTTTCTAATGTTTAATAAAGTTTCACGCAATCAATTAGGACAGATCATTCATATCTCATAATATATGTTTATTATCTGTTTCTGGAGTAAACCTAGCCAACTTGTTGCTTGTAAGTTATCAGAATTTAAAGCAAAACATTTTTGCTGACCTACTGTAAATGCTTATGTCCGTGACGTACTTTAAGTGGTCACATTTAACTATAAAAAAGAGAGCTGATGGGAGAATCTTCCCCTTTAAGTTAGGGAGTATAAGGAAGAATAAATTGTAGGAAATGAAAAATAAAAGAAAACTACAGGCAGATTCTAGGACGAATGAACCAGAGATGTTTTATATGGCTTGGCATTAGACATGGAGACAAATATTTGCCTCTTGTATAAACATTAACCTCCAAATATAATTGTCATGTAAACGTATTTATATCTTGACGTCTTGAACTTGAGAGAAAGTCTAAAAACAACATATTCTGCTATTACATAACACGGCGTAGGATGTAATGAAGACAGAAAAAAGTTGAAAAATAATGGAATAATTCAAACTGACAAGAATACAATGACATAAGGGATGAAGGGCATATGTGGCAGTTAGAGAGAATGTGAATATGGGGCATGTGAGCAGTTAGAGAGAATGTGAATATGGGGCATGTGAGCAGTTAGAGAGAATGGAATATGGGGCATGTGAGCAGTTAGAGAGTTTATAACTGTTGAAACTTTTTTAAAAAGTCATCATCATCATCATCATTATGGCCTTTCACACTTTTGAGAACATAGGCCACGGATAAAGGCTCTCCAGTCATCTCTGTTTTTGGAATTATTCTCTGCTTCCTTCCATGTGTACCCCTTGTCTCTTCTCAAAGTAAGTCTAGGTCTTCCTTGTTTTCTATTTCCTTGAGGATTCCATGTCAGTGCCTGTCTTGCCTGGTGTCGGGTTTCCTCAGAGTGTGGCCAATCCACCTCGCCTTCCTTGACACGATTTGTAGGTTCATAGGTTCTTGTCCTGCCTTTTCCCAAACTTCCGTGTCTCTGATTTTGACCTGCTATTTAATGTTTAAAATCCTCCTCAAGCATGCTTGTGTATTGTCTTGGTCATAACCTATGACTCCAAACCATAAAGCAGGAAGTCTTTAAGTTTGTATTGAAAAAGCTTAAGTTTTGTTCTTGTTTTGATGTTCTTAGATGACTATATTTTGTTAAGTTGGATAGACATTGTCCTGGCCTTGGTTATTCTAGCTTTAACATACTTCTACGTTCCTCCGCATTTATCCACTATGATGCCTAAATATGTGAAAAACTTTACTTCCTCAACTGGCACTCTCTCGATTATCATTGAGACTATTGCTTGCACTATTACTTTTCATTATCTTTTTTTTTGTCTTTTAATATACTCCCAGTTTCGTTGAATTCTTACTTAAGATCTGAACTTTCTCTTCATTTGTGTGTGGCTGTGTGTCAGAAGTGCCACATCATCTGCGAAGTCAAGGTCTTCCAATTGGTTCCACAATATCCATTGTATCCCATTTCTTTACCCTTGTGTGGTGGTTTTCATGATTCGATCAGTTTCTAGAAGAAATAGGAATGGTGATAGCAAACATCCTGATAGCACGTCTGTTTCCACTTTAAAACTTTATGTGAGAGCTACAAGTTGTTCCTTCATATAGGTCTTTGTAAGCTTTGTTATCTTGGCCGGGGTACCATATTGTTCCCGTAGTTTCCATAGCATTCTCCGATCTAAACTATTGAATGCTTTCTCGTAATCAATGAATGTAACTAACAGTGAAGAATTCCACTCCAAACAGTTTTACAGATATTAAAAAAGAGCTGTGCCAGTCTGCATAGTGTATACTTTCTGAAAGGGAAAGTTACAGTGAAATTTCTCATACCACATAAAAGGTTAATGATTAATACGTATAAAATATTTTCGAAGTTAAATTGCAAGGTGTATCTGATGCTCGGTTGGGGGTGGGGGGGGAGAGGTGAGACTGGTGACCCAGCAGGATTAGATGGTGCATGGACAGGAGTAGCTCTAGAGTAAATCTCGCTTTAGGTCACAGTGCCTTTACTACCTGGGGAGAAAATAGTACCTGCTACCCCTGTAGTAAAAGAAGCCTTAATCACACACAAAACTTGAAACTGATGAAGTTTATTTTCTAATGTTTAATAAAGTTTCACGCAATCAATTAGGACAGATCATTCATATCTCATAATATATGTTTATTATCTGTTTCTGGAGTAAACCTAGCCAACTTGTTGCTTGTAAGTTATCAGAATTTAAAGCAAAACATTTTTGCTGACCTACTGTAAATGCTTATGTCCGTGACGTACTTTAAGTGGTCACATTTAACTATAAAAAAGAGAGCTGATGGGAGAATCTTCCCCTTTAAGTTAGGGAGTATAAGGAAGAATAAATTGTAGGAAATGAAAAATAAAAGAAAACTACAGGCAGATTCTAGGACGAATGAACCAGAGATGTTTTATATGGCTTGGCATTAGACATGGAGACAAATATTTGCCTCTTGTATAAACATTAACCTCCAAATATAATTGTCATGTAAACGTATTTATATCTTGACGTCTTGAACTTGAGAGAAAGTCTAAAAACAACATATTCTGCTATTACATAACACGGCGTAGGATGTAATGAAGACAGAAAAAAGTTGAAAAATAATGGAATAATTCAAACTGACAAGAATACAATGACATAAGGGATGAAGGGCATATGTGGCAGTTAGAGAGAATGTGAATATGGGGCATGTGAGCAGTTAGAGAGAATGTGAATATGGGGCATGTGAGCAGTTAGAGAGAATGGAATATGGGGCATGTGAGCAGTTAGAGAGAATGTGAATATGGGGCATGTGAGCAGTTAGAGAGAATGTGAATATGGGGCATGTGAGCAGTTAGACAGAATGGGAATGTGGGGCATGTTAGCAGTTAGACAGAATGGGAATGTGGGGCATGTTAGCAGTTAGAGAGAATGGGAATGTGGGGCATGTTAGCAGTTAGACAGAATGGGAATGTGGGGCATGTTAGCAGTTAGACAGAATGGGAATGTGGGGCATGTTAGCAGTTAGACAGAATGGGAATGTGGGGCATGTTAGCAGTTAGAGAGAATGGGAATGTGGGGCATGTTAGCAGTTAGACAGAATGGGAATGTGGGGCATGTGAGCAGTTAGACAGAATGGGAATGTGGGGCATGTGAGCAGTTAGAGAGAATGGGAATGTGGGGCATGTTAGCAGTTAGAGAGAATGGGAATGTGGGGCATGTGAGCAGTTAGAGAGAATGGGAATGTGGGGCATATGAGCAGGTAGACAGAATCGGAATGTGGGGCATGTTAGCAGTTAGAGAGAATGGGAATGTGGGGCATATGAGCAGGTAGACAGAATGGGAATGGGGGCATATGAGCAGTTAGAGAGAATGGGAATGTGGGGCATATGAGCAATTAGACAGAATGGGAATGTGGGGCATGTTAGCAGTTAGACAGAATCGGAATGTGGGGCATATGAGCAGTTAGAGAGAATGGGAATGTGGGGCATATGAGCAATTAGACAGAATGTGAATGTGGGGCATGTTAGAAGTTACACAGAATGTGAATGGGGGCATGTGAGCAGTTAGATTGAATGGGAATGTGGGGCATGTGAGCAGTTGGACAGAATGTGAATTAGGGGCATATGAGCAGTTACACAGAATGGGAATGTAGGGTATGTTAGCAGTTAGACAGAATGGGAATGTGGGGCATGTGAGCAGTTAGATAGAATGGGAATCTGGGGCATGTTAGCAGTTAGACAGAATGGGGATGTGGGGCATGTTAGCAGTCAGACAGAATGGGGATGTGGGGCATGTTAGCAGTTAGACAGAATGGGGATGTGGGGCATGTTAGCAGTCAGACAGAATGGGGATGTGGGGCATGTTAGCAGTTAGACAGAATGGGAATGTATGGCATGTGAGCAGTTACACAGAATGGGAATGTGGGGGACATGTGAGCAGTTACACAGAATGGGAATGTGGGGCATGTGAGCAGTTAGATAGAATAGGAATATGGGGCATGTGAGCAGTAAGATAGAATAGGAATATGGGGCATGTAAGCAGTTAGATAGAATAGGAATATGGGGCATGTGAGCAGTTAGATAGAATAGGAATATAGGGCATGTGAGCAGTTAGATAGAATAGGAATATGGGGCATATGATCGGTTAGATAAAATAGGAATATGAGGCACGTGAGCAGTTAAATAAAATAGGAATATGGGGCATGTGAGCAGTCAGATAGAATAAGAATATGGGGCATGTGAGCAGTTAAATAGAATAGAAATATGGGGCATGTGAGCAGTTAAACAGAATAGAAATATGGGGCATGTGAGCAGTAAAATAGAATAGGAATATGGGGCATGTGAGCAGTTAGATAGAATAGGAATATGGGGCATGTGAGCAGTTAGATAGAATAGAAATATGAGACATGTGAGCAGTTAGATAGAATAGGAATATGAGGCATGTGAGCCGTTAGATAGAATAGAAATATGGGGCATGTGAGCAGTTAGATAGAATAGAAATATGGGGCATGTGAGCAGTTAGATAGAATAGAAATATGGGGCATGTGAGCAGTTAGATAGAATAGGAATATGGGGCATGTGAGCAGTTAGATAGAATAGAAATATGGGGCATATGATCGGTTAGATAAAATAGGAATATGGGGCATGTGAGCAGTTAGATAGAATAGGAATATGGGGCATATGATCGGTTAGATAAAATAGGAATATGGGGCATGTGAGCAGTTAGATAGAATAGGAATATGGGGCATGTGAGCAGTTAGATAAAATAGGAATATGGGGCATATGATCGGTTAGATAAAATAGGAATATGGGGCATGTGAGCAGTTAAATAGAATAGAAATATGGGGCATGTGAGCAGTTAGATAGAATAGGAATATGGGGCATGTGAGCAGTTAAATAGAATAGGAATATGGGGCATATGATCAGTTAGATAAAATAGGAATATGGGGCATGTGAGCAGTTAAATAGAATAGAAATATGGGGCATGTGAGCAGTTAGATAGAATAGGAATATGGGGCATGTGAGCAGTTAAATAGAATAGAAATATGGGGCATGTGAGGAGTTAAATAGAATAGGAATATGGGGCATGCGAGCAGTTAGAAAGAATAGAAATATGGGGCATGTGAGCAGTTAAATAGAATAGGAATATGAGGCATATGAGCAGTTAAATAGAATAGAAATATGGGACATGTGAGCAGTTGGATAGAATAGAAATATGGGGCATGTGAGCAGTTGGATGGAATAGAAATATGGGGCATGTGAGCAGTTAAATAAAATAGAAATATGGGGCATGTGAGCAGTTAAATAGAATAGAAATATGGGGCATGTGAGCAGTTAAATAGAATAGAAATATGGGACGTGAGCAGTTAAATGGAATAGAAATATGGGGCATGTGAGCAGTTGGATAGAATAGAAATATGGGGCATGTGAGCAGTTGGATGGAATAGAAATATGGGGCATGTGAGCAGTTAGGTAGAATAGAAATATGGGGCATGTGGGCGGTTAGATAGAATAGAAATATGGGGCATGTGAGCCGTTAGATAGAATAGAAATATGGGGCATGTGAGCAGTTAGAAAGAATAGAAATATGGGGCATGTGAGCAGTTAAATAGAATAGGAATATGAGGCATATGAGCAGTTAAATAGAATAGAAATATGGGACATGTGAGCAGTTGGATAGAATAGAAATATGGGGCATGTGAGCAGTTGGATGGAATAGAAATATGGGGCATGTGAGCAGTTAAATAAAATAGAAATATGGGGCATGTGAGCAGTTAAATAGAATAGAAATATGGGGCATGTGAGCAGTTAAATAGAATAGAAATATGGGACGTGAGCAGTTAAATGGAATAGAAATATGGGGCATGTGAGCAGTTGGATAGAATAGAAATATGGGGCATGTGAGCAGTTGGATGGAATAGAAATATGGGGCATGTGAGCAGTTAGGTAGAATAGAAATATGGGGCATGTGGGCGGTTAGATAGAATAGAAATATGGGGCATGTGAGCCGTTAGATAGAATAGAAATATGGGGCATGTGAGCAGTTAAATAGAATAGAAATATGGGGCATGTGAGCAGTTAGATAGAATAGAAATATGGGGCATGTGAGAAGTTAGATAGAATAGGAATATGGGGCATGTGAGCAGTTAGATAGAATAGGAATATGGGGCATGTGAGCCGTTAGATAAAATAGGAATATGGGGCATGTGAGCAGTTAGATAGAATAGGAATATGGGGCCTGTGAGCAGTTAGATAGAATAGGAATATGGGGCATGTGAGCAGTTAGATAGAATAGGAATATGGGGCATGTGAGCAGTTAGATAGAATAGGAATATGGGGCATGTGAGCAGTTAGATAGAATAGGAATATGGGGCATGGGGGCGGTTAAATAGAGAGGGATGATACGCATGTGAGCATTTAGATAGAGGGGGATGAGAAGCATCTGAGCATTTAGATAGAGAGGATGAGAAGCATGTGAGCAGATAGATAGAGGGGGATTGGAGGCATGTGAGCATTTAAACAGAGAGAGATGAGAAACATGTGAAGAAACAGATAGAAAGGGATGAGAAGCATGTGAGCATTTAGATACAAGGGATTAGAGGACAGCCATGTGAGCCGTTATATGGAGGGAGATAAGAGGCATGTGAGCAGTTAGATATAGGGGAATGAGAAGCATATCAGCAGTTAGAGGACAATGAGAAGCATGTAAGCAGTTAGAGGGAGATTAGAAACATGTGAGCAGTTAGATATAGGGGAATAAGAAGCATGTCAGCAGTTAGAGGACAATGAGAAGCATGTAAACAGTTAGAGGGAGATTAGAAACATGTGAGCAGTTAGATAGAGGAGAATGAGAAGCATTTGAAGAAATAGATAGATGGGATGAGAAGCATGTGAGCAGCTAGATAGAGGGGGAAGAGAAGAATATGAGCAGTAAGATAGAGGGGAATAAGAAGCATATGAGCAGTTAGATAGAGGGGGATGAGAAGCATGTGAGCAGTTAGATAGAGGAGGATGAGAAGCATATGAGCAGTTAGATAGAGGGGGATGAGAAGCATATGAGCAGTTAGATAGAGGGGGATGAGAAGCATGTGAGGAGTTAGATAGAGGGGGATGAGAAGCATGTGAGGAGTTAGATAGAGGGGGATGAGAAGCATGTGAGGAGTTAGATAGAGGGGGATGAGAAGCATGTGAGGAGTTAGATAGAGGGGGATGAGAAGCATGTGAGGAGTTAGATAGAGGGGGATGAGAAGCATGTGAGGAGTTAGATAGAGGGGGATGAGAAGCATGTGAGGAGTTAGATAGAGGGGGATGAGAAGCATGTGAGGAGTTAGATAGAGGGGGATGAGAAGCATGTGAGCAGTTAAATAGAGGTGGATGAGAACCATTTGAGTATTTGGATAAAGGGGGATGAGAAGTATTTGAGTATTTAGATAGAGGTGCATGAGAACCATTTGAGTATTTAGATTGTGGAGGATGAGAAGCATTTGAGTATTTAGATAGAGGAGGATGAGAAGCATTTGAGTATTTAGATAAAGGGGTTGAGAAGCATTTGCGTAATTAAATAGAGGAGGATGAGTAGCATGTGAGCACTTAGATAAAGGTGGTTGTGAAGCATTTGAGGAAATAGGTAGGTTGGGATGAGAAGCATGTGAACAGTTAGATAGAGGGGGATGAGAAGCATGTGAGCAGTTAGATAGAACCGGATGAGAAGCATGTGAGCAGTTAGATAGAGGAGGATGAGAAGCATGTGAACGTTTAGATAGAGGGGGATGAGAAGCATGTGACCAGTTAGATAGAAGCGGATGAGAAACATGTGAGCAGTTAGTTAGAGGAGGATGAGAAGCATGTGAACGTTTAGAGGGGGATGAGAAGCATGTGATCAGTTAGATAGAAGCGGATGAGAAGCATGTGAGCAGTTAGATAGAGGAGGATGAGAAGCAAGTGAACGTTTAGATAGAGGGGAATGAGAAGCATGTGAACTTTTAGATAGAGGGGGATGAGAAGCATGTGAGCAGTTACATAGAAGGGGATGAGAAGCATGTGAACGTTTAGATAGAGGGGAATGAGAAGCATGTGAACTTTTAGATAGAGGGGGATGAGAAGCATGTGAGCAGTTACATAGAGGGGGATGAGAAGAATGTGAGCAGTAAGATAGAGGGGGATGAGAAGAATATGAGCAGTAAGATAGAGGGGGATGAGAAGCATATGAGCAGTTAGAGGGGGATGAGAAGCATTTGAGCAGCTAGATAGAGGGGGATGAGAAGCATGTGAACGTATAGATAGAGGGGGATGAGATGCATGTTAAAGTTTAGATAGAGGGGGATGAGAAGCATGTGAACGTTTAGATAGAGGGGGATGAGAAGCATGTGAACGTTTAGATAGAGGGGGATGAGAAGCATGTGAACGTTTAGATAGAGGGGGATGAGAAGCATGTGAACGTTTAGATAGAGGGGGATGAGAAACATGTGAACGTTTAGATAGAGGGGAATGAGAAGGATGTGATCGGTTAGATAGAAGCGGATGAGAAGCATGTGAACGTTTAGATAGAGGGGAATGAGAAGCATGTGAACGTTTAGATAGAGGGGGATGAGAAGCATGTGACCAGTTAGATAGAGTGGAGTGAGAAGCATGTCAGCATTTAGATAGTGTGGGGGTGAGAAGCATGTCAAGATTTAGATAGAGTGGGGCTAGAAGCATGTGAACAGTTAGATACAGTGCGATTAGAAGCTTGTGATCATTTAGACTGAGTGGGGTGAGAAGCATGTGACCATTTAGAGTCTCAGCATTGGAGTATTTAGATAGAGGGGGATGAGAAGCATTTGAGTATTTAGATGAGGGGGATGAGAAGCATTTGAGTATTTAGATAGAGGGAGATGAGAAGCATTTGAGTATTTAGATAGAGGAGGGTGGGAAGCATTTGAGTATTTAGATAGAGGGGGATGAGAAGCATTTGCGTAATTAAATAGAGGAGGATGAGAAGCATGTGAGCACTTAGATAGAGGTGGTTGTGAAGCATTTGAGGAAATAGGTAGGTTGGGATGAGAAGCATGTGAGCAATTAGATAGAGGGGGATGAGAAGCATGTGACCAGTTAGATAGAGGGGGATGAGAATCATGTGACCAGTTAGATAGAAGCGGATGAGAAGCATGTGAACGTTTAGATAGAAGGGGATGAGAAGCATGTGAACGTTTAGATAGAAGGGGATGAGAAGCATGTGAGCAGTTAGATAGAGGGGGATGAGAAGCATGTGAACGTTTAGATAGAAGGGGATGAGAAGCATGTGACCAGTTAGATAGAGGGGGATGAGAAGCATGTGAACGTTTAGATAGAGGAGGATGAGAAGCGTGTGACTAGTTAGATAGAAGCGGATGAGAAGCATGTGAGCAGTTAGTTAGAGGAGGATGAGAAGAATATGAGCAGTAAGATAGAGGGGGATGAGAAGCATATGAGCAGTTAGATAGAGGGGCATGAGAAGCATGTGAACGTTTAGATAGAGGGGGATTAGAAGCATGTGAGCATTTAGATAGAGGGGGATGAGAAGCATGTGACCAGTTAGATAGAAGGGAATGAGAAGCATGTGACCAGTTAGATAGAGGAGGATGAGAAGCATGTGAGCAGTTAGATAGAGTGGAGTGAGAAGCATGTCAGGATTTAGATAGAGTGGGGGTGAGAAGCATGTCAAGATTTAGATATAGTGGGGCGAGAAGCATGTGAACAGTTAGATACAGTGCGATTAGAAGCATGTGATCATTTAGATAGAGGTCGATGAGAGGCATGTGAGCATTTAGATAGAAGGGAATGAGAAGCATGTGAGCAGATAGATAGAGGAGAATGAGAAGCATGTGAGCATTTAGGTGGAGGTGTATGAGAGGTATGAGGACAAGTACTATATTCGCAAAGTTCGTAGATATTTAGAATATTAATGGAGAGAAAATGTAACATCCTTGTTCTATTATGAACAAAAGAACAAAACGAAAAATTGTATTTTGAAATACTAATTAGGCAGACAAACGATCTGAAATTCAGAAAGTGTATCATTTATCATTCCAGACGTTAACCCGTTAGTTCCTGAGGATATAAAGTTCCTCAAAGAATAATGTGATGTATAAATAATCTCCGAGAATGCGGTGGTTTTTATAGTCAGTTGTCGGAAGTCGGAGATGAGTTTTTCTTTTTACCAGTTTTGAGTACTTCCCAGGCTACAGAAAAAAGCATCAAAGTATAATGTAAGGAAAATCACTGTACAATGCATGAAAAAAAAGTATCTTGTTCTAACCGTACGATCGCTGATGTCTTGAGATAACTCGCACATCTGAGAGGGAAAAACAGATCAAGGATACATTTTTTATAAACAAATTTAGTACTTGTGGTCCTACTTCCAGTGAAAACAATCTTGGCCATCATTCTTTGTCAGCCTGTTTTATGAGATGGCCGTCCTGAGTGTGCAGTGAGTGCTACAATATTGGACATGGACGATTTGTCGTGAAGAATTTTAATTTTTGTTGAACGCTTTTAGGTGGCAAAAAATACAACAGAAGCAAAGATGGACAGAAACATAAAAGAAGAAGAGATAGATAGAGATATCAGCAGTAACAGACAAACTAATCAACTGCAGAAACGGTTATATCGATATATGGGGTAGAAACATAGGCAGAGTTCAAGAGACACAGAGATATAAAGACACAGACAAAGAGAGAGGCTGAAACAGAGGAAAAGAAACAGTTAGGTATAGTCAAAAAGATAAGAGAGAGACAATGTACTTTCATAGGACATGCAATGAGAAGAGGGGGCATTTAAAATATTATAACAGGAAAAATAGAAGGAAGAAGATCAAGAGGAAGACCAAGAGAAATGATACTGGACAGTCTGACGGGATGGTGTGAGAGGAGATCACCAACTGAGCTGATGGCATGCATGAAGGATCGCGTACTCTGGAGAAGCATAATAGCCAACGCCAGTCGGCACGGCACATGATGATGATGATAGCGGAAATTATACATAAACATGGAGCGGAGACAGAAGAAGAAACAGAGAGACAGAAACAGATATAGGCACGGAGAAGAGACAGAGACAGAAAGACAAATACAAAAGACGGTGCAGGAAGTATAGACAAGGTAAGACATGCAAACATCGAGACACGGAAACAAAGTGTTTAGTCACGTAGACAGAGGAATTTGATTGACTGATTGATTTATTGATTTGACTGATCTCAAGATGTGAGGTAGCGTCAATGCAGCCAAGACGTTCCTGTTTTTGTAAAGTGTGTATAGTGATTGTACTATCCTGCTTTGATAGGCAAAGGAAGCTTTAACTCTTTCAGATCAGAGAGAATCTACTCACCAAAACTTGAGATGAAGCAGACAAACGAAGGTCCTTGTTGTGGTGCACGCGTGAAAGTCCCTTTTCCTTGTTTTTTTTTTATTGAATAAACTTTATACACAACCTAGTCGATATAACCACATCATAAGTTTCAGTCTATCATGAGATAACCACATCATAAGTCTATCACGAGAAAACCACATAATAGATTTCCATCTGTCATTAGATAATCACGTCTTAGGTTTTCGTCTGTCATGAGGTAACTATATCATAGGTTTTAGTATCTATAACTATATCATAGGTTTTAGTATCTATAACTACATCATAAATTTGAGTTTATCATGAGATACCTATACAGAGGCCGCAGTCTGTCAGTGCCAGCAAGCAAAAAACGTGTCCTGTCTTCAGTACTTCTCCTGATAGAAGGCTATTGTGACTGTACAGTAGCTAAAACTGAACAGAAGTTCCTTCATGACGGTGGAACTTGTTTAGCAGCATGTTTCTTGCTTCACATTTGGAAAGTAACAAACTGCTAGCATGAATCTCATGATCCCGCACAGGATCAGTTGCCCGCTGTCATCAAGTTCGCTCTTACTGTCAGGGTGTATAGACAGTCTCCATCAAGTTCGCTCTTACTGTCAGACTGTATAGACAGTCTCCTGTGCCATGTTGTTAAAACTCTTATATTTAGTTTTATACACGGACAATGTAGCAGGCGAAAGAAAAAAACTTGTGAATATCTGGAGCAGTAGCCGTGACAGGCATACAAAGGGTGTTCAATAAAGGACCGAATTCGAGCTATAAATAATATAATGCTAATTTTACCAAATGTAAGCACTATCCCGTTCAAAAGAGTCACTTCTACTAGCATTACACAATTCCTAACGTTTCTGCCACTATTGAAATGCTCCCTAGTGCACATTTTCTATGACGGCCCGCAGTTCTCGTATCGCATATTCCTCAGTCTCGACGTGGTGCAACATCTAACTCCGGTTTTCCCACATTTCAGGCCTCCTCATGAACACAGCATCCCTCACACGCGTTAACTTTTTGGTAGAGCTGTTGATTTACATTGTGACCACGCGGTACAAATTCATGATGGGAAATTCCTTTCAAATAAAAAAAAATACAATCAACATCACCTTCATCTTTGACCGATTCGTCCATGCTTTTTTGTTTTGATCGAGGAGACCCTTTCCTCACCCGGTGCGATGATTGTATCTTGGTTTTAACATCATAACCATAAATCCACATTTCATCTCATGCTATGATGTTCTTAAGAGTTTTCATTATCATTTGCATTGCCAAATAGTTATTGACACACTTCAAACCAGTTCTCTTTCTGAAAGTCAGTCAGCAAATACGGCACACATTTTGCACGGACGCGACGCATCTGAAGTTTTTCAGTCTAAATTTGATGGGAAGATCCTATTCTGATGCCAACTTCGTCAGCAACTTCTCAGACAGTTAAACAAATCACAGCACGAACCTTCTCGAACATGGTCGTAGTCTTTTGATATGTAAGGTCGTCCAGGCCCGAGATCTTCATTCATGGACGTTCGTGAGGGCGTACTCCTTGTGGATGATGTAGTACCATGTCTAACACTGAACAAAATTATTGCAGTTCGTTGTCAGAGGTATTCAATAGTCGCATCGCTTTCCCTGTGCCACTTGGTATGCTGTTCACAATTTCAGATCTTTTATTTTATTATTTTAACAGATCTCGTATAAAACACTTCTTATTTTGCATTATTAATTTTAAACAAAGTATTGAAATAATTTGTTTTAAAATCGGGCGAGATATTCTTTCCTCCATCCATCGCATCTCTTTCTCTTTCTTTCTCTATCTGTCGGCTCTTCAAAACACTGATACACACACACATACACCCACACATGGTTTTCATCTTTCTGTTGTTTATTCAACCTGTCTCCTTTCCCTGCCCCTTCTCTTTTCACTGTCCCTTTTCATAATTGTACCAAAACTCTGTAAAGCTGAACACCTGATGCACAGTGTAAAATAAAAAAAAAACTCCGAAAACAACTTGGGAACTTTTTTCGCACAGACTAAATCACGTTTAACACAGACATAATCAGACACATATCTAAAGTAACGAGCATTTCGAATGGTGTGGGCAGCTGACTGTAAATGTGATGAAATGGCGTTTTCAACGATTAGGCATTTCATAACGAATAATTTATAAGTGTAACATTAGTTAAATGTTACTGTGCTATTTTGTGCAAGAAAGCTTTGAGCTGCTAGAAATATGTTTTGTAAAACTGAACCATACCTTTATCTACCTTTATTACTAGAAATATGTTTGACCGTCAATATTTTATATAATTGTTTTTATTTGTGGTCAACGACTTTCATCGTGTTTAGCGCAAAAACAAAAGTCTTTACCGTGTTGCACAAGTGAATACTACGGTATTTAATATACAAACGAAGGTCCTTGTTGTGTTGCACATGTGAAGGTCCTTGTTCTGTTGCACATGTGAAAGTCCTTTCTCTGTTTAACGCTCAAGTGAAAGTCATTACATTGTTGAATGCACTTGCGGAGCAACAGAACGACACTTGAACTAGTTTCTAGCTCTGGCCAGACAAGTGCATCCCGGTGAACCGGGCGTCCTCGTATTTCCTGCTGATTATCGTCTGGCTAGTAATGCTTATATTGACCAGCTCATGTAGGTAAACCCGTATATTCCTAAGTTTATAGAGATCGCCCAAAAGCCTACAAGATCATCATAAACTGAGAGAAATAGCTTTTGGTTTTGACAGTTTTTTTTTCTCATATAGTCTTCGTGGATGTCATCTGAAACTTCATGATCCGCTGTATTACAGTGGAATCCCTGATGTTGTTTATTGTCTTATCTCTTGTATTTATGTTTTTTTTTCTGTGACTAAATTGCCAGTATCGTGGGTGAATCTCATTACTCCATATACCTTATGCAATGTCTCAGGAGTTTGATACTTCACCATTAATAATACACCACGTTATCCTTTTTTTCATAAAAGATTTGATATTTTGTTTCTAAATCCCGGATCTATAGTCTTTGTAGGCCTGCTTAATACGTGCAGTTTTCCTTCTCGTTATAACTCATACACACATTCTTCTGAATCCATCTTCCTCATTATCTTGTTTGTCAGACTAGGCTTCCGTCTTTCCTCTCTGAGTATTTTTTACAGAGATCTCAGTCTCATCCAGATGTCTACTGTAATAAATTGGCCTGGGACATCCATAAATACGAGGGGCTTCCCAAACGTAAGTTTACAAGGCATGTATCGCCCATAAAAGTGATGCTGGACTAATGAGCTTGGCTGCGGAATTTTCCATATTGGTCATTTCGCAACGCCATGTCAGATGGCAGCACTGTGTGCACCAAAATCTAGGCGGCATCCATCAGTTAAAGATGGAGGGTCAACTAGAGCGGTGGTCCAAACAGGAGGTTGGTGCTATGATACGATTTCTGCACGCGAAGCAGATACCAGCTGCAGAAATTCATCGCCACTTGGTGGAAGTGTTTGGAGACAGTGTGATGAGTCGACAGACTGTGGCAGAATGTGTGCAGAATTTCGAACTGGACGAGTGACTGGTGTTAAATGTGGTAAATTTCATTATTAATCATCAGTCCTCTCTACTCCCAGTGGAGAAAAAGGCTCTACATCCAATTCTGTCTTGAGCAAGTCGGGATACTTCAAACCATATCTTTCCTGATTCCTTTAGCTCTTCCTGTATTGTGCTTCTACATGGCTAGCCCCTCTTTCTTTTCCCTTGAAGTCAAGGCGGTACGAGTCTTCCAGGTTAAGGGTTTAGACATTGGACCAGCGACCTACCCAAGTGTAAAAAAAAACCAAAGTGCTATAGAAACATAAACTAACAAATAAATTTCAAGTATTAGCTGATGCAACAAATGAAGCACGAACGTATGGGCATTGGGAACATCACCAAAGAGATCAGACGACGAAGATAGAAATGGCTGGACCATTTATTCCGAGGGCTCACCTGGGCAAGAGCAGAAAAAAAGGCGAAAGACAGGCATTTGTGGAAAACCCTTGCGGAAGCCCCATGTGCCCTGGGCACTTAAGGTTCAGAGAGAGAGAGAGAGATTTACTCCGAATTTAAACTTTCATTATTAGGTATTTTTTGGTTCTAAAGACTGTTATAGCCGGAGGTGGGGTGGGGGATACGCTCTCCACTCCAATTAAATGTCTCCATGGCGTGCGTCTCAAATAGCTTCTGATAGTTCAAGTCCAGCCCCTGGCCTTCTCGTGGCGAAACTGTTTAAACTGACAGGAGAAGGAGCAAAAGGCGAATATCTGGCGCCTGAATACCAGACGCTTCGGATAGATGAGAGTCTTGGTTGGTAGTTCATCTAGGAGAAGTAAAACTTTGATTTAAAACCCGCTGCTGGACGAGATTTTCAGCTGCCGTGCGTGGGGTGAAACTCCTCCCGGACAATTAAGAAAAGTGCGATTAGGCTTGCTGGGCGGCGCTGCCGTGAAAAAGTTGAAGGAAAGGATTAAGTGAAATAACCAGTAGTCTCGAGGTCAGGGCTACTAAAATCATGGCACCTCGGGTCTAGAGGCCGGCCACGTCCTATATACACCCATACTAGGGCAGATTGCCTAAACCGGCTTAACTCAGGGGGTAAACCAAGACACTGCTGGCGAGATTCTTCGGCTGTCGCACTCCTCCTGCCCAATGTAGAAAATGCGATTAGGATTGCCGTGCCGGGCCGCTGTAAAAAATGTGATTGAAAGGATAAAATGAAGTTTAATCGGTATGTCCAGTAGTTTCGCAGCGAGATATTCAAAACTCGACACTTCTTCAAACTTTTCCTCATTGATACATATTTTAGCTGTCTTATTTGTTTTGTCAGTTGTCATCAATTTAGCTTTGTTCGCATTAAGATAAAGGTTGTTCTTTCGGACTGACATAATTAGTTTTTCCATTCCTTTTTGTGTTATGAACAGTAATACTGTGTCATCAGCATATCTAATTTCTGGTATTTCATAGCATCCAATTATTATGGCATCGTAATATTCTTTGTCTACATCTTCTCTAACATTCCTCATTATATTTTCAGTATATAAGTTAAATAAGTAAGGCGACAATATGCACCCTTGACAGACCCCTTGTTTTATGTCAAACCAAGTTGTTGTTTCACCATTTATTCTTACTGCTGTTTGTTGGTCTGGATACAGTAGTGATATTAATTGTATCAAGTGTGTTGGAAATATCATCTTTCCCATTATTTCCCAAAGTTTCTGGTGTTGTACACAATCAAATAATGTTAGATTAGATTAGATTATTGTGTGTGTCGACAGATAATGTGTTTAAAGTTCGCGAGAGGACCGATGAGGACAGTGTGCTCTCACAGTTGGTAAGGAACATTCACTATGTCGAGATTCACAAGACAGTCGAGGGGCTAACATAGTTCAATCCTATCTTGAACGTTCGTTTTTATCACAAGACAGTCGAGGGGCTTTCGACACCACAAGGGAACAGAAGTCAGGGTAGACCAAAAGAGACATGGAGAAGAACAACAGAAAGGATGTTGAGCAATAGAGGGCTCACCTGGGCAAGAGCAGAAAAAAAAGGCAAAGGACAGGCATTTGTGGAAAACCCTTACGGAAGCCCCATGTGCCCTAGGCACTTAAGGTTCAGAGATAGAGTCGAGGGGCTAACAAAGGTTAATCCTATCTTGAACGTTCGTTTTTATCACAAGACAGTCGAGGGGCGAACATAGGTCAATCCTATCTTGAACATGCGTTTTAATTCTTGTTCTTCCATCAAATGAAATAACTGGTGGTGAGCTACTGAGGCTGATGAATGAAGAAAGACACAAAGAAAAAAAAACTATACTGCAGTCACATGCTCCCTGATTATTCTTGTTCTTCCTCTGGAGTTACTCGTTGTTTCATTGTCTGGATTGGCTTTGTAGCTTTTGTGCTTCGAGACCGAGAGAGAGAGAGAGAGAGAGAGAGAGAGAGAGAGAGAGAGAGAGAGAGAGGAGACTAACAGGATGTTGAAATGTTTGAAATTTCAGCCACCTTTGGGCAGTCTGGTGTGCAGTGTTCGTCACTTCGACCGCGACAGAGACGTTGCAAAACACTGACTGCATACGCGACCTAGCCTTATGTATCCGTTCACAAGTAACTATCGTATTCTTCAGCAGGACATAGTAGTGTCTCATTTACAAAGATGGAAATGGCAGAGCCACACACTACGAATGGAAAGAACAAGACATCCCTATACTGCCTGGTCTTGGACACCTCAAAAAGAAAGAGGGGCAAGCCATTGGGGACATGGAGACATACAATACAGGAAGAACTAAAGAAGGCAGGAAAAACACTGCTTGAGGTATCCCGACTTGCTTAGGACAAGACTGGCTGGATAACCTTTGTTGATGCCTTATGCTCCATTGGGAGTACAGAGGACTGATGATGATTTACGAAGTTGACTCCTTCTAGCAACAACCCTAGTCTGGGCAGAATCAGTTGTGAGGCGAGGAATACGTGAGAATGGGACTCGAATTCATCGTTCAGATGTACAACCTGCACTGTTACCTCGTCACCATTTTGTTCGCTTGCGTTGTGTGATGTGGCACATTCATTTCACTCTGCTTCAGTGGAGAAATCCAGTGTTCGCTTATGAGTCCAGGTTTCATCTGTCCGAACATGATGGCCATCAAACGCGTGCCGCCTATGTCGGTTTGTAGAGAGAGTTCCTTATAGAGGCAGCTGTATTATGGCGTGAGGACATGGACATCCGCTAGTCATTTAGAACAACCTGACAGAAGTCTAATATCGAGAAGAAACTTGAGCCAGCACAATGATCCCACAGTCCCCAGTCATTTTTCAGCACAACGACTCCCTACCTACGAAATTATCCACGTGAGAATTTATTCTATTATTCCCACAGTGATGAAGAATTAACATGGAGTTATTGTTCCTATATAGTGGAATTATTGTTCTTGTTAATATACGTTTGTTGTCATTGGTCTTATTTAGACATCGTTCTAATATATTAGTAAACATGTATTTCCACTGTTGCAGTGTCACTCTTTCATACAGCCTATCAGTGACTGGTAAGTTCATTGTTATAACCAGCTTGAAAATCGTAACAGTTTATTTAAACAGCCTGACCAGCGCTCGGGTAACTTATTCATCGCAACAGGCTGTAGGTTGCTTAGTTACTTATCAAATAAAAGACTACAAATCAAAGCAGTTACACACTGATTTCTACTGTGAGCGATGGTACTAACCTGTTGACCGACTGAAAGGCCAAGAACACACGCTGATTTAAAATTCACCTGGTTTCGTTTTTCCGTGCCAGTTCATCGAACACCAGGTGTAAAAACTACCCGACGTTGCGTTGACAGTTTACCTTTCCCCGCCGGAGTTCTAGCGTACCTGGTCAGAGACTGGTCAAAGAAATTGAATCTTAAATTCTTACTCTCGTATGAGTTAATACCAGGTAATTTAAACTCCCATAGCTGTATGTGTCAAAGTCTGACATGAGATAGAAAGACTGTCTTCCAGATGTCGTCTTAACATTCTAACATCCCACCTTGGAGACCGAGGTAGAGTTACAGACCTGAAGCGGTCGGCATCATCCAAGCAGAACCTTATTTTGTCGTGGTCAGCAAATTCCCCAGACATTTCACGAGTCGACGACACCCACAGGGTGGGCTCCAAGACAGGCCTCAGCACCTCCTCAGAACTCTAGCAACGCTTCAAGAAATAGCCCTTCTAGGAACGTGACAGAACTTCCGTCAAGCCTTCTTTGCTAGCCTAGTTGGTTCCACGAGACGTAAATGTTCCATGCATTGTTGTCAATGGCAGCCACTTAAGATACTGATTTTGAACTTTTGCTTTGAGATTATACACGTGTTCCTTGTTGTTCTAGCACTGACACTCATCATATGTCATCTCCAATCGTGATGGCGTCTATAAGGAGGCACAAGCATAAGTAAAACCCACAGTAGATTTTATACTCTCGATAGACAGCCACGTTGTGCTGACTTCAACTTCCACGACACAAGAACGACTTTCACACCAAGAATGACTGAATCTAAGAATAAATACCTGAAGAGTCATGTGTATTTATCACTCAACAACATTCTGGTCTCGCAAACAACATTCTCATTCAAAACATTCGTACGTCCACACTTTAGCACCCTTGCAATCTATTCTCTCTTCAGACACGTTCCTCTCCCAAGAGCTAACTCTAGTTCAGTCTCACTGTCACGTGAGCACTTGCGTGAGATGCTAACGTGCGTTGATGTGAGTTTGATTTAAACAACGATACATGAATAGTTCAAGTGCACTTTGTTGTATAGGGTGGCATCTGACGGCTGCAGCGAACTGCTCACTTGGTTTTGATATTCGTTAACGATTACACAAAATCAGTTTACTATATAATTATTAAATCAATTTGTTCTGTTAGCTTTTAAAACAAATAACAAAAACATTATGTGCCTGTCAATTGTTTACTCTTTTGAGTATAGACTGACATTATTCTTTACATGTTTCCATGAGATTAAGAATAAACATATAGTTAATAATACACTTGAGACTAACTTTATGGAGACGAGCTGCCAACTCTGGTGAAAAAAAGTGATTTTATGAAGTCAAATGCCAAAATTTGCAAATCTTGCGTTTTTCTTTGCACAAAAACCAAGCTAAGATTATTCAATTGAAATGTAATATCCACCCTCATTTATGTATGTGAAAGCTGGAAAACAACTAAAGAAATAGACAAGAAATTAAACTTAAAAAAAACAAATGCCTAAAGAAAATACTCGGTATAATATGGAAAGAATTCAAGAACAATGCAGAGATAAGGCAGATACGTGAACAACAACCTGTCTCATTGGTAATCAGAAAAAGGAGATGGACCTATATCGGTCATGGGATGAGAAGAAACAATTAGAGAATCTCAAAACAGGCTATCAAGTGGAACACAACAGGCCGAAGAAAAAGAGGTCGACCACGTGAAAATCTAGAGAGGCCATTGTTAGGAGAGGCCACTTTAGTAGGCACAAAATCCCTTGATGAGGTAGAAAAACTCGCCGAAAACTGGAAAAGCTGGCAAACTGCCATGCGAGCCCTATGTGACGTTTAATAGCACAGGAAGGATGTAAGATGTAAAATGTAAGAAGAATGTCAAAAATAGTAAACTGGTGCTAAAATGTTCTCCAATAAACTTTCTTTCTTTCTTTCTTTCGGCATAAAAAAAAAATCTGCAGTTTCTTAGTTTTTCTTTCACAGAAAACAGCGTGATGAATAAAGATAGATGAGATCAATGTGTGTAATGTAAGCTCTGTATAAATAGAGACGCTGGTAGGCTAAATCATTGTGACCTGTTCTCACCCGGAAGGTCGTGAGTTTGTGACCCACTAGCAGGGACCCAGAGTTGACTCAGCTGTAGAAACAGGTATTACACACAAATGCTAAGTAAAGTATTCTTCCAGGAATATCTGGGCGCAGGGCGGGGCGAAAGACTGCACGAGACACACGTGGTGGATGAAGGAAATGAAGCTAACTTTAGTCACCGCAAACAAGGAATCCCGCTGTGGGCATGAATGGCTGAACTAAAAAAAAATTGTGCACTTTATATGTTGAATGATTAAGTTTACCTTAGAAATATGATGCTATGTCTGTATGAAATACGGTGCTATGTTTGTATGAAATATGGTGCTATGTTTGTATGAAATATGCTGATATGTTTGTATGAAATATGGTGCTATCTTTTTACGAAATATGCTGCCTTTGTATAAAGTATGCAGCTTTCTTTGTATGCACTTATTTTTATGTTTTTTTCTGGAAATACCCAGTATTTAGTTGCCTGAATAACTTATCGTATCTTATTATCTTATCTTGTTATCTTAACTTATCATATGTTGAATTGTACTGTGTTAATCATGCTTCATGTTTGTAATGAGATCAGAGTTACCAGGTAGAAAATTCTTCTACTTTGTTGAATTCTTCTTGATATCAGTGTAACCAAGGACTCTGTGGCCATCTTGGGTTTTCGTTGGTTACTAAGGTGCAGTAGAGCTATCGGCCTGGTTAGAAGGGTCCTGGTTGTGATCAATGATGTCTCTTTATAGCCAGCAAGAATTCAGATTTGCTTCTGAAAGTAAAAAAGTCCAGTTTAGCCGAGAGAAATGTGTTAATGAAGGATTCTGGATTGGAAGACCGGCTTCACGACAACAGCGAGAGAAAAGAAAAGCCATTTGTTGAAACCTCTGACGTCACACGTGAATATAATCTCTTCAGCGATGTAAAGCTTCCTAAAAGCACACTTGGTACGTTTAAAGGAGAAATCTGATTTAAAATACTAGGTGGCGATAGTTCAGTAAGAGTGCATGTGTATATGTATGTGTGTGTTTATTTGTATGTACTTTTACACAGAATATCAGCAGTTCTCACTCCGAAATAAAACTACAGAACATTGCGACATTGTTTTTCAGTCTGTTTTGCCACTGACCGAGTATTGATGGGGTCGATATGTACAAAAGCCCAAAATGTCAGTAAAGAGATTCGCCAGCTTACCCTCGTTTTGAAACATTCAAAAGATATTTATGACAGGAAAGGAATCTCAGAAATTTGTTAATTAAATAGATCCTCATACATACACGGGACCTTGACATTCAGTAAGGAGCAGTGGCGAAATGATAGCACTTGTCTGAAACAAAACAACTGAAACTAGATTTTATCTCGCATTAAATGAGCAGGTGAAAAAAAACGAGCTGGGTAAATTGGATGTGACTGACTGTCTCCAACCACATGAATTAAATTCTCAGTTCAACTTTCTTTCATTAACTCTAGTCTTTGAGTTCGCACACGCTAGCTTCTATCCATTTTTTTCCTTAATTCATAACTGGCTTTATCCTCTTTTGTGTCCAGTTCGTACATCGTCTGGTTCCTAGCATACCAGATATACCTATCTTCTTTTCGTTTCCAGTCCTGCCCATTCTCGCTTCAGATTTGGTGTTCTACCTTCATTTAAGGAGGATTTCTACAATATACCATGAATACTTTTTAAATGTGTTTATCTGTTGTGTTTTATCTTCTGCCCTTAACAGAGCCACTGTGCCGAAATACTGGCATGTTCTTGTTGCTCATTATCATGTGCTATTTTTTTATGTTGTCTTCTGTCCCCTTCCTTTGGGTATTATTGTTTCGTAAAAAAAGAACAGAAGCAATACACGTCTATTTCATCAGTGTCAGTCACAGAAGATTATATAAACACTTTTCAATTGGTGAATTTGAATTTGTTAACACGTAGTCCGTTACGCACTTATTATAAAAAGATGTACTTTAGAGATTCAGAATTCTCTTATGCATATTATTTATTACAAAGCCAGCCAGATAGACAGACAGACAGATGAAAAGCAGCAAAATATTGGTGTTCAAAAAGAGTAAAATGTTTCTAAAGCAAGTGTACTCAGGTGAGTAGTGAATGCATCTCGTTATCTCTTGATATATACACCTTCTGGTCTTTTTTACTTACACATCTTTAGTGTGCTGACAGGTCAAGGAAAATATGGGCACTAACGCCATATCCCTATGTGCCTCTAAGGCATGACAAGATTACCTTTACCTTTTTTATTTCATATCTAGCGGGGTTATGGGTACCAGATGATGGATATGGGTACTAAATGATGAGGATATAGGTACCAAATGATAGGGTTATGGGTATCAACTAATGGGGGTATAGGTGCCAAAAAGGATGGGGATATGGGTGCAAGAAATTATGCGGATATGGGTGCCAAATGATCGGGTTATGGGTACCAAATCATGGGAGTACGGGTACCAAATCATGGGAGTTTGGATACCGAAAGATGGGAGTATGTTTACAAAATGATGGGAGTATGGGTACCAAATGATGGGGGTATGAGTACCAAATGATGGGAGTATGGGTACCAAATGATGGGAGTATGGGTACAAAATCATGGGAGTATGGGTACCGAAAGATGGGAGTATGTTTACAAAATGATGGGTGTATGGGTACCAAATGATGAGAGTATGGGTACCAACTCATGGGAGTTTGGGTACCGAAAGATGGGAGTGTGTTTACAAAATGATGGGTATATGGGAACCAAATGATGGAGTATGGGTACCAACTCATGGGAGTTTGGGTACAGAAAGATGGGAGTGTGTTTACAAAATGATGGGTATATGGGAACCAAATGATGGGAGTATGGGTACCAAATGATCAGGGTATGGGACTAGATCCCTGAGCAATTTCAGTCTCTTAAAATTTGTTAGATTAAAATTCTCGTTTGGCTTTTCTATTCCTAGTATCTATATATAGAGAGAGTAAAGGCAAGCTGTTCACATCTAACCAAGTCACACTGCTACCGATAAATAGTGCCTTCGAGAAAAAAAATATTGTAAGCAGGTACAAATCTCTCCCCCACCTCCCAGCAATCCCCCCCCCCCAGTCCAACATCTGTTTTTATTGACCACGGGGCCTTCGAAGCCCCCTGTGTCCGCCAGAGGAACCCTCCAAGCTCAGAAGCCACGCATCGTCCGCACCCCCCCTCCTCTGTAGGGACAGTCTATACGGCTGTTGGTGATGATTTCGACAGTCTAATAAAGAGGGTATGGGGTTTATATATGACAATTGGGGGGTCTGTAAAACACCCCTGCTTTAGAAAAAAATGTATGACAAAAATGCAGTTATATACTTCATCGGATTAGACATGTTGATTTACCAAAGTATGTTGTTAATGGACATCAGAGTTTTATTTCATAAATTGTATAGCAAAAAAGTAGTTTGTCTGTCTGTCTCTGTCTGTCTGTCTGGTGTTAAGACAGGGAGATGAAATAAGAAGCCATTCTGAGTAAAGCCACAAAGAAATTGTGGGAATGACTTTGTTATTGAAGGTATTTCTCAGAATGTCACAAAATATTGCTGCAAAGAATGTAGGATTATTATAAAATTCTGACGAGGAAGTTTACCAGATGAAAACAACGTGACCGAAAGTGCTTATCTCTTATTGCTAGTTCAAAATGCTAGTTGCATGCAAAGATATTTTTTTTTAATTTGTAATGTTTACTTTCCTGTTACACTGAGAACATCTTTGAGTTAATCACTGAATCTTTTCTAATCGTGCTCATCCGTTGTTCGCGTGGGTCACTGAGTTGGGTTCTTATGCTGAGGTCTGAACAGATGATGAGGATGACGATCTGCAAGTCAGTTACGTTGTTTGTAACAAACATGGTAGATGAAAGGCCTTGTGCGCCCACCAGATGTATTTTTCTTAGAGAAAGCTTTTTGGAACGTTCTCAAACAATCAGTTTGATATCCTGGAAGAGCGCAGTAGTCTAAGTTGTCGAGAAGAGCGCAGTAGTCTAAGTTGTCGAGATGAGCGCAGTAGTCTAAGTTGTCGAGAAGAGCGCAGTAGTCTAAGTTGTCGAGAAGAGCGCAGTAGTCTAAGTTGTCGAGATGAGCGCAGTAGTCTAAGTTGTCGAGAAGAGTGCAGTAGTCTAAGTTGTCGAGAAGAGCGCAGTAGTCTAAGTTGTCGAGAAGAGCGCAGTAGTCTAAGTTGTCGAGAAGAGCGCAGTTATCTAAATCTGTCGAGAAGAGCGCAGTAGTCTAAGTTGTCGAGAAGAGCGCAGTTATCTAAATCTGTCCAGAAGAGCGCAGTAGTCTAAGTTGTCGAGAAGAGCGCAGTAGTCTAAGTTGTCGAGAAGAGCGCAGTAGTCTAAGTTGTCGAGAAGAGCGCAGTAGTCTAAGTTGTCGAGAAGAGCGCAGTAGTCTAAGTTGTCGAGAAGAGCGCAGTAGTCTAAGTTGTCGAGAAGAGCGCAGTTATCTAAATCTGTCGAGAAGAGCGCAGTAGTCTAAGTTGTCGAGAAGAGTGCAGTTATCTAAATCTGTCGAGAAGAGCGCAGTAGTCTAAGTTGTCGAGAAGAGTGCAGTTATCTAAATCTGTCGAGAAGAGCGCAGTAGTCTAAGTTGTCGAGAAGAGCGCAGTAGTCTGTCTACGTCTGTCGAGAAGAGCGCAGTAGTCTGTCTAAGGTTGTCGAGAAGAGCGCAGTAGTCTAAGTTGTCGAGAAGAGCGCAGTTATCTAAATCTGTCGAGAAGAGCGCAGTAGTCTAAGTTGTCGAGAAGAGTGCAGTTATCTAAATCTGTCGAGAAGAGCGCAGTAGTCTAAGTTGTCGAGAAGAGTGCAGTTATCTAAATCTGTCGAGAAGAGCGCAGTAGTCTAAGTTGTCGAGAAGAGCGCAGTAGTCTGTCTACGTCTGTCGAGAAGAGCGCAGTAGTCTGTCTAAGGTTGTCGAGAAGAGCGCAGTAGTCTAAGTTGTCGAGAAGAGTGCAGTTATCTAAATCTGTCGAGAAGAGCGCAGTAGTCTGTCTAAGTCTGTCGAGAAGAGCGCAGTAGTCTGTCTACGTCTGTCGAGAAGAGCGCAGTAGTCTGTCTAAGGTTGTCGAGAAGAGCGCAGTAGTCTGTCTAAGGTTGTCGAGAAGAGCGCAGTAGTCTGTCTAAGGTTGTCAACATCGCATAGAAACTGGTCTGGACTGGTATTGCTGCCACTAATGTGCGCCTTCTTTGCTCCTCATATGGAATTTGTCTGAAGACATAAATTATAACTGTAAAAAAGGGGCCTAGCTCTATTGCTGGTCCTGGGGAGCGGATTCGTTACCCTCGGGGCCCGCCCATACGGTCTGAAGATTTATGCCACACGCCATTAAAAACGAGCAGCTTTATTTATTTATTTGAGCGATACGTCCTTGTACTCGATTTATAAAATACACAAAACCACAGATTTCACATTTCTCCTCCATTCACTGACATAAACTTGTTGTATTCTTAAATATGACATAATTCAGCTGCAGCTCACAAGCAGTTCGTCTACTTTTAGTGTAGAAAACAGAATTCACATTGTCATAAAGTCGCAGCCATCATTAACACCGTGTATGACCCCCTTGAGGCATCAATGCAGGCTAGGCATCAGCGTCTCATGCTCTTGCAAAGTGTTTGAAAAAATGCTTGGGGTATGGCGTTTCATTCTGCAATGTGTGCTAGCTCCAGATTATTCACTTTGTGATGTCATACTGATGGGTCTTTCTTGTTCAGTTCATCCCGCGCGTGTTCAATCAGGTTCATGTTAGGAGAGTTTGCAGGTCAACACAGCACAAAAAAAAGATTGTTAGGCTAAGAAAATCCGCTAACATTAGCTGTGTGAGGTCTAGCGTTATCGTGCTGAAAGATTCCCAGATCTGGGTGATTTTGGAAGAAAGGCGCTACGACATGTCGCAGTACCTGATTAACGTAGACGTCAGCGGTAACATTAACTCTGTGGAGTACGGTGGTCATGGGAGAACTCACTCCAGACATGTTCGCTTCCTCCTCCATACCTCTCGGTCTGGACTACACACGCATCGACATATCTTTCTCCTATCAGTAACGGAGACTCTAAAAGCGGCTTTCTTCCGAGAACATCGTTGATCTCCATTCTGCCATTGGACGAGGTAAATTTTGTCGGGTCCACATCATCTGCTGGTCTGGTGATGATGTCTAGTAAGGATATGGCTAATGCCTGTTTAGCAAGATAGCGGAGCGAAGTCTCTGTTGCACAGTGTTTGCGCTAACAAGTCCTCGAGGGCCAGGTGTATATTTTGCTGTCAGAGCAGCCGTTTGGAAACGGTTGGGCAGATGTATCAATAGCATTTGACGATCTTGAGCTCGTGTTGTTACACGAGGTTGACCAGACCTGGGATGGTCATTCGTGGTGCTGTTGCCTGGAATCGCTGGTTCAACCTCATTATAGTTGAATGGTCACAATGAAAATGGCATCTCTAGTCGTCATTCCACTGCTAAGCATACCAACAGCTTTCCATCGTTCTTGTGACAACAATCTTGTCATGACAAAAACATTAACAGACTTCTTTTCGATGGAAACTGATGATAAACTTTTACTTGCTTAAACTTGCCTAATGTGTTTGCCAAATTTAAAAGTCATGGCACTTTTAATAAGGCCATAAATGAAGAGAAACGTGATTTGCACGTGCTGCACGCCAGATTTCAAGTAAAGCTCACGTCGCCGGGAAAATATCCCTACATGAACTGCCACACTTGCAAGCTTTCAGGGCTTGAAAATCGTCCACGTACATGACGGTATTAATTCTGTCTGTGAACTAAACATGGGCGATAACAAGGAGGTGATTAGCATACAAATTAATGAAATGAAATGCCGGAAGAAAGACGGGTAATAAAATAAGACCAGAATAGATGAAACATGACCCTACAACATCAAGAGAGAAGTCTAATGGAGAAGTATGTACAAAGTAAAACATTTTGTGGGTGGGTAAATTGTGAGACTGATGCTCGATCCTATGTGATTGCAGGGTATTTCGTACTAGGACTGTTTTAGATACAAAGTTAACGAAGAGAAAACGACACATCTTCCGCCTCTTTTTATGCTCGACTGGGCTCTGGCACTAGAGCCGCACTCTTAACAGTGGCAGAGGACGAGTGTAGTATACGATGCCCAAGAAGTTACATTGAGCTTTAGGTTCAGATGTTAAATATTAATGAAACGGAGTTCGAGAACAGGCGAATTAGAGACTGGACTATTAGTCTGT
Organism: Achatina immaculata; assembly: GCA_009760885.1. NCBI lineage: Eukaryota > Metazoa > Mollusca > Gastropoda > Stylommatophora > Achatinidae > Lissachatina > Lissachatina immaculata. Next base: position 2,163,118 of record CM019704.1, read on the forward strand.
TCATGACAATAGTTAGTTCTTGAGAAGTTCCAAGCACGGTATACTTGTATACTTATAAAATGAGGGAAAAACAAAGGAAAGACATAACATTATGACATAAAATTTAAAGTAATGTTTTGTACTTACTGTAGATACCAACGTACAAATTGCTTGTTGTGGACTCATTTCATTACACGCTGTGTGAGCTATGTAGATTGCAGCTATAATATGGTAAGGCAGGTAGAAAAAAATGTGATATCACTAGGGTTTTATTTTCCTATCGGTGCCTCACTCTCATAGTAAACTGAATACAAAGCATTTCAGTGTGCGCTTATTACAGCAAAAAAAAAAAGTATGTTGTAGAAAGTTTAGAAACAAATATCTTGCCTGAGACATAGATATCTTGTCTGAGACTGAGATATCCTGTTTGAGATAAAGATTTCTTGTCTGAGACATCTTGTTTATGATAGCGATATCTTGTCTCAGATAGAGATATCTTGACTGAGATATCTTGTCTGAGATAGTGATATCGTGTCAGAGACATCTTGTCTGAGATAGAGATATCTTGTTTCAGATAGAGATCTTGTCTGAGCCTGAGATATCTTGACTGAGATAGGGATATCTTGTCTGATAGGGAGATGCCTTGTCTGAGAAAGAAATATATTGCCTGAGATAGAAATATCTTGTCTGAGATATGATTTACCCAAAGCATGCTCTACCATTTGCTAGGCAGTCCACTAAACTTAGATTCCTGTATTTAAATGTCACAAGCAGTGAAAATACTGACAGTTTCTTGTACATCTTTATAAATTGTGGACCTTCTTTCAGTCTCCTCTATCTAAAATATCATTTGGCGACTTTTTAAAAAAAATAACGTATTGAAATGTATAATTCTCCTAAATCTTTTTTAAAATACGTCTTAAAAAAGGAAACATCAACTATTCGGAATTTATTATTGTATTGTATGCAGATAATGAAGAGGAGCCGTGTCTCGATTATTTCAAAAGTAGAAGATTTCCCGATTTCTTTCCGTACGAAGAAAGCCGAAGGTGGAGGAAGAAAGCCGAATTGGGGTAAAATACGTGATTGGGCAACAAGAACTCTCGCAAGACGTGATTCTCTGTCGGGGAGAAGAATTAATTTCTGCAACGGCGGACGAAGCAAAAGCGTCTCAGCTGGACGCAGGCTCGAATTGCTTGCACGGGATTAGCCCGGCGGTCAGGCTAGAGAACCGTACCTACGGTATTTTCCTTCAGCTTGTGCATTTAGAAAATTTGTATGTTAATAGGGTATTGTTTTGCACTGTTTTAGGGTAGGATCTTTGTAGAAACAGTTTTCCAGCATTTTGATATTTTCATTATCAAACATGGCGAAGTAGGTTCTTGTACATTTGGATTAGGGACCACGCATTGTCGAGATTAGGTGATTTTCTGTTGTGCTTCAGACACCAGCTTCTTTAAGTTAAATTTATCACATGTAAAGGCTTTCTAGTTTAGGAGAGCACCGGCACCGAGGTATTGAATGATAAGATTTATTTAACGAAATCTAAGGTAGCTGTTTAGTTATTTCCGACTTTCAGGATATATTCTGCAGGATGTAGCTTGCTGTCCTGGGTGTTTTGGTAGGAGAATGAAACTGTGTTTAGTTTCATGAGGAAAACATTATGTATGGCTTATCAGAAGAGTATTATTCTCTTGGTGAGATAACGTTATGCTTGGAGGAAGAGATCAGTTTTGTGTGATGAGGAGAAGATAACTTACGTTTCTTAAAAGCAGGAGGTAGCTCATGTTCTTGAGTGAGATAACCATGTTTATAAAGAGACTATTAAACGGATGCTTTAGGAACTGTTAGGAGTTGTCATTTAAGAATTTTACAGAATTTTAGACATATATCGAGAGTTTGGGTTAAACTGGGTGCAGGAAAACTGGATGCAGGACTGTGTAAAATCACAATAAACCTTGTCGCCTCTGACAGCGATCCATTCATTCTGTTCCACATTCTTGTGGTTTTCTTTATTTTTGTGGTGATGGAGCGCATCGAGAAGGAATTTGGTTGGATTTGAGACGCGGGTAGAAAAAGAAAGGTTGCACATCTGAGTTTTCCTGGTTAAAGTTAGGCAACGGACATGGTATTAGGGTTAAAATCCCCAGCTTCTAGAAGTCATAAGTGGTCAGTCCATGTCCTGTTATCCGCCCCGTCCACAAAGTTCCCACATCAATGGCCACTCATTGGTACCACGACAAATATAACCAAGTGCCTCTCTGCAGCAAATCATCATCATCATCGTCATCATCATCATCATCATCATTTCTCCCTCCTGGCACATCCTCTCACGCCACCACAGTAGGAAAATTGCAGCACTAAAACATGAAAGCTTGGGATGTCTAAGAAATATCTGACGAAGAAAGAAACCAGTTTCTTGCGTGTAAATAAGTTTTCACTAACCGCAGCAATGATTGTATGTACCTTAGTTCTTGTGGTCTTTCTTCTTTTCTCTGTCTGGACGTAAGTCAGTCAGCCATTTGCATGTCCCTTTCGGAACTTTGCCTCCTTAACTTTGCACTTCTGTAGGCCTCTCGGTTGTAAGCAAGATGCCCTGCTGCTTATGCATCCATTTGCAGATTATAAACGATGTCTTCGCCTTGGTCTTCCTCTCTTTCTTCTTCCCAATATGTCCCCTTCCAAGACGGTCTTTTCTAGATTATCACGACATTTAATGTGTGCAAAATATTTAAGTTTTATCTGGAAGTAAAACAACCAAAAACGCTTATTTGAGAAAATTGTGACCAGGAGGTTGTGCAAGATATCCAAGAGTGCTTTTCTATTCATTTCTCTTTGTAACTGTCAATGCAGATATTGCAGGTGGTCATATATCGTTGTAATGATCATGTTTGAAATCATGTAATCTGATTTGTCCTGTATACAGCATTCCTGTTATATGATTTTCATTGTACCATGAACATGTTGTAGATGCATATATTCTCAGAAAGTAAGAATAGCCAGCATTGTACAAATGAAGTGCAATTAAATTTGGTCTAACGGGATGTTTCTTGCACATAGCCATACTAAATTTTTGAATGGCAGTCAACATGCACATAAAAGTTCTGGAAGTATTTTGTTTAACGGAGAAACTGTTACCGTCACAAACTTGGATGCAGTATCATAAAACAAGTTAGATATGATGTGTTCCAGACCTGTGAAATGAGAAACAGAAATGCGTATTTTGTAGAGGGATATGAGAAAGTGACTGTTACAGAATAGCACCATGAAATATCAACAGAACAAAAGATGCCTTTACTGAAAAAACAAATACATCACAACTGAAACAAAAATGAACGCTGTACAACACAATTCCCCCACCCCCTCCCCACAACTCCGCACAGTGAATATCAGGCTGCACAGAAATGAGATGTTTAAGGAAAAAAGATAAATGAGACAAGAAGAGACCATATAAGAAATGACACCACCAGAGCAAAGGTTGAAGTAGCACCACTATTACATTACACCCAGAAACAGCAAGTCACATAGTTTGGCCACGGTACACGGCTACCGCCAGACAGTACAGAGAAGAACATTCACGCTAAGAATTATAGGAAATAGAGGAAGAGACAACACACAAAAAATGAAATTACAGAAACGCTAAATATCCCAGTATATGAAGCAAATCGCTGACCTCTATCATGGCGTCTGTTTTTTGCCCTCAGCACTGGATGTCTTTTGAGAAAAGAGATAAGGCAAGAAATATCAACATTACGGTAAGACTGAGCTAAATAATACCAAAATATGCAAATATATTTTATCGGAACAATTACATTACCATGTTATCAAGGAGATGTTCGTGGATGCACAACCTTTCACAGGATCATGAAGGTATTTGCTATACCTAACGTGATATAAAAATGGCCTTATCAGTTCTGTGGAACCTGCGAGATGAGATTGATGGTGTACAGCTTCTTGGCTGCGGTGGGGGAAGTGGCGGAAAGCTGTTGCCACGGTCCAGGTAGGAAGAATTTAACCAGGTACTTTGGAAGTTCATGGCCGCGTGTTAATACGAAAAATGTGAAAAATGACGGTTACAAGTGCAGGGAATGAGCAAATGTACCTTTGTATTAAATACATTTTGGGTATACAAATCTACAAGAAAGGAGATAAGAGATTATGTAAGAACTACAGAGGTATATCATTATTACCATCAAGTTATAAAATACTATCAATGATATTACTGAACACAATAAAACTTTATGTGGAGGAAATCTTAGGAGATTATCAAGCCATGTTCAGAAGGAACAGGTCAACAATAGACTAGATATTCTTGTTGAGACAGAAAGCCGAGAAAAGTTGAGAGTATTGAAAAGAAGTCCACAACATATTAAATGATTTTTTTAAAAAGCATATGATAGCATCCGTAGAAACAATCTCTGGAATATAATGAAGAGGACTGTTATAGCATGGGGTGGGGTGGGGGATACGCTCTCCACTCCAATTAAATGTCTCCAAGGCGTGCGTCTCAAATAGCCTCTGACAGTCAAGTCCAGCTCCTGGCCTTCTCGTGGCAGAACTGTTCAAACTGACAGGAGAAGGGGCAAAGGCAAATATCTGGCGCCTGTAAACCAGACATTTCGGGTAGATGAGAGTCATGCTTGGTAGCTCATCTACTGCTGCTGGTGAGATTTTTCAGCTGCCGTGCATGGAGTGAGGCTCCTCCCGGCCAGTGAAGAAAGGTGCAAATGGAGTTTCCGCGCGGCGCCTCTGGAAAAGGTGGAAGAAAGGATTATGTGAAGTAATCAGTAGTCTCGAGGTCAAGACTGCTCAAATCAAGGCACCTCTGCTCTGGAGGTCGGCCACGTCCTATGTGCACTCATACTGTGCGAATTGCCTGAACCAGCTTAACTTAGGGCGAGATTCTTCGGATGCCGCGCGTGGAGTGAAACTCCTACAGGCCAATGAAGAAAATGCGAAAAAGCAATTAGGGTTGCCGTGCGGCGCCGATGTGAAAAGGTGATGGAAAGGATAAAGTGAAGTTTAATCGGTATGTCCAGTAGTCTTGCGGCGAGAGCTGCTTATACCACGGCACCTCTGCTCTAAAGGCCGACCACATCCACATACTGGTGAAATATGACCAAGCCGGCTTAAACCAGGGATGAAACTTGATGGCTACTCATGTCACGATACCTCCACTGTAGTGGTCGGTCACGTCCTAAATACGCTCATATTGGGATAATACGCCTAAACCGGCTCAATCTAGGAGTGAAACTTACTAGTAGCGAGGATTCTTCCTCCTGAACTAGGAAGGGTAGCGGCCACGACCACAAAATGCTGAAGTCGGAGACACTGGACCAGTGCAGTCTAGATAGGCAACCACCTCTCACCCGGCGGGGATGTATGCGTATCCTAATCACGCTGAAGTATTCCGGTGAGAAAGTCCAACGCTGGACTGGATGGGCAACCACCTCTCACCCGGCTGGGATACACGGGTATCCCAAAACACGTCGATGTTTTCCAGTGAGAAAGTCCAACACTAGGCCGGATGGGCAACCACCTCTCACCCAACGGGGATATATCCAAAGCAGGTCGAGGTTTTCCGGTGAGAAAGTCCGACTCTAGACTAAACTGGTGCAACGAAAAACCACAGTGATCCGCAATTCCGCTTCTGCGACCCATCGAGAATACAGGCTCAAGCCCTGTGATACTCTGAACCTCTTGTGGTCATCTCGGGGATCTCGTGTACTCTTTTCGGAGACCACAGGGGGAACACGGGACCTATCGAGGACCACAGGAGTAAATTCAGTAGGATCACGGAGCGGTCTTGGTGGTAGAAGCGAACGAAGAAGAAGAAGAAGATAATGAAGGAGTTTGGGTTACCTAAGAAATACATTATCATAAGTAAACTATGCATAAAGAAACAGAAAACATGGCGTTATATAAAGGAAAGAAATCAAAACCATTCCTAATAAGAACAGGCCTGAAGCACTGTCCCCAGTGCTGTTCAATCTGGTATTGAAAAAAAAATGAGCGCAATAAATAAAGAACAAATCATTAACGATAGAATGAGAATATTAGGATATGCAGACGATATATATATATATATATATATATATATATATATATATATATATATATATATATATTGTAGAAGAAACTTTGCAAGAGACCATAGAAGCCTTCAAACATCTGCAGTAACAAGCAGGAAAAGTGGGGTTAAAGATAAATTATGAGAAAACTGAACACATGAGAACAGTAAGGCCAAAAAAAAATCAAGACAACAGATCCAAACAAACAGTATAACTATTAAAAGAACAAACTGATATAAATATCTGGTGGTATTATTCAATAGCTCCAACATTGGGAGATGAAATATTGGAACTAGGATACAAACAGGAAACAACACTTATTTTGCCATTGGACACTTGTTGCAGTAAAAAAATCCTGTCCCACAACATCAGTATTCTGCTTGTACTTCAGCTGGACCTTCCCAAGAGTGAAACTTGTTTTTTGCTGCACGCCGTGGACTTGGAAGAATGCACATTTCAACCTTTAATACTATTCGCAAAGAAGCCATTGCCTTTTTTTTTCGCAAATGCTGCTTGCAGAAAGTTTTGAAACCGCCACTTTATCGTATTCTGACAGGGAACCGAAGCGCGTGGAGGAATATGTAAGTGAGTGTGAAGCAAACTCTGGGCATCAGAGACAGTTTCATTTGGAGCAAAAATATCAGGAACAAAAGCGCAAGGCTTGGCTGTCACGTGATCAGTGATAACTGAATTACACGAATACCTGATAACAGTAACTAACTTGCTGTATTATTTTACATATCATTATTACGACTTCGTTATTCCTTCATGAGACGGGAGAGACGTAAAACTTTATGTGACAGATGTAAATTAAAGAAGGTACAAATGCATCTTCAGGCGCCTCTACCTCACTCTGTAGAGCTTTTGGGCATTAGGTTTTTAAATTTTGAGACTGCTTCAAGGAAACCTTTAAAAATTTCAGACTAAAAGGATTTTCTTTTCTTATTCCATCTCAGCCTGGCCACATATCGTGCAACCCCAACTGGCAGTGTTATTAATTTCGTAATTTCCGAAATCTTCAAACTCTCTAAAATTTGTCTAATTCTTGAGAAAAAATTTACACAAGAATCACAGAACATATTACGTGGCTAAATTTCCATACAATAAATAAATAATTCACATCCTTGGCGACTGCAAACGTATTCGTCCCTAATTTCACATTTCACAAGATTCCTCCTAACCACTTTAACAAATCCATCCACAAAGCAAAAATAGACTCTCAAGCGACAGTAATTCGCTTAAGGTCACGGCAAGGACGGAGGCCGCTTTTCTCTGGAAAACGCATCCCTGGTTAAAACAACGTGTTTGAATCGCTTGGTCTAATTGGTAGGAAGAAATGTCGGCCCACGCTGTCTTCTGTACTCACAACATAGCCACCTTTATCTTCATCCCTCCAGTCCCCTCAGTGCACTTTTTACTGGTTGCTTCTCTCTTGCTAACAGCCTCGAGTTGTTTTTGTTTTTTAAAAGTATTTTGTGTAAGTTTTATTCTACTTGGTTTCAGAAAGTTGCCGTTGGTGGCATAGATTTTGTGACAGAAATGTTACACTGTTACACAGTTTATTGTGCTATTGTATTAAAACTGTGTTGTTCTTGATATCTATGAAATTGGCTCACATATACGAAATAGGAAAAAAAACGAGTTCTTTAATTTGGTGCCGCGACCTTATTCGACGTTTCACAAAATTACATTTTTGATCATTACATTCATCTTTACTCCTCTATGAAAAACGATGTCTTTTTTTCTTGACACATCTCTTAAAGCTGCCATAGAGCAACTCCAGACTCAAGTCTCATCTTATGTACACAAAATAAAGTTTTAAAGAACATGTGGCACAGAATTTTGTAATTAAGGTATTATCATTTTAGGCAGAATTACTACGAGTATTAAAGAAAACTTTAAGACAGAATAAGAGACCCCCCCCCCCCAAAAAAAAAATCTCTGAACTTGGAGAAAGTTGGGAACCCTTGAAGAATTGAGCTCCCACGATAAGAGACCGTAATTACATAACTGCTAGGTCAAGATGGTGCCGAAAAGAGTTGAGGTAGATGTATGACCTGGCTATAAACAGAATAGTGGATAAGGTTTCCCATGGTCTTTACCGGGAAATCTTCACAAAAGGGCAAAGAAAACAAGATCGCAGCAGACAAGGTCGTCCTCCATGAGCATTGATCAGTAAGAACAAAGAATACAATGTCTCATCCACTTAGTAGATATGAAAGCAAGAATATCGGCTGCCAGCGACCAAATAGTTTCGATTACAATACGGCTAAGCCAGACCGTCTTATTTCACAGAACGACAGCTGCTGGACTCACTGAGTAATCATCCATAACTGGTGAATTGACACGTGACCATATTTTAATACCCAAAGGCAAGTGCATATACCCGTGACTAGAAGGACAGACATACTTGGTATATAAGTACAAGACAGAGCGGAGACGGAGAGACAGAGGACGCAAGGCAGAGGAGAAGAAAAAGGAGATAATAGGGAGAAAGAGAAAAAAAGGGAGAGAGAGAGAGAGAGGTAGGAAGAAAGTTCTGCTCCGTCTTTGAACAAGACAGACGTAGGTAGAGAGATGCAGATGCAGAGCTGATTTGACGTGAAACAAAAACAAAAATTCAGAGCAAAACAGAAAGTGACAACTCACCATTGGAGATATCTACAAGCTCACAACCAGAATGATACATAGATTTAGAAATGAGTCAAATGAGAGAAGACAACATAAACCAAAGATGGAGCGGATTTAAAATAAATGTTAGGAGCTGCCAGAACTAATGTATAGAGCTTAACTACCAAAGTAGAAAGTGGTGATTCCTGGCATGTTAGTTAGTTCCTTTCGTTAGCTTTTATTCAATGAAATTAAACATCCATAATGGTAAATGGACTTCTCGTATGCTTGACGCCCTTGACAACACATCAAGTGTTGGTGAGATCACGTTATGGTTCTTAAAAATAATGTTAACATTATAAATGACAGCCAGGTAAAGTGGACGCAATCACTAACGTTAAAATCAACACTGGCGTTAAAATATCAACATTATTCTAAGCGCCAAACACTGTGATAAGTACAAGACGTTCCAAAGTTTCTTTCTTTCTTTCTTTCTTTCTTCTTTCTTTCTTTCTTTCTTTAACCTCAGACACCAGTGTTTTGGGGAGATTCTCTGTGGCCCTTCACATTCCTCTTAAAAGCAACTGAATGATGGTAATTCAGATCTTTTGGTTGCACAGTTCTCATTTTATGACAAACTCCATGACGAGATCAATTTTTGACTATTTACTGTACAAGACTTTCTGGGTATTTTATGAGATTTCTGAAGAATATTGTTTTTTCCTTTTCATTTTTAAATCCTGAGAGTTTCATTCTAAGCACTGATAAATGTTTCTTTGAGGCGTGTGCTAATCGTCTGTGCCACTCTGGTTTAAGCATACATGATTCTTGCTGTTATTACTTTTTTCTATAACCCAAAATTCCTTCGGTATAGTAAAATATAAATTTCTTCAAAGTGAAAGAAAAGGCGCAATCTTAACGATGTTTATTATTATCTCTGAATGTTACATTCTCTGTCTTTTAATATATACTCTGCTCTTTAGCTGATAATAAATACTCTGCTCTTTAGCTGATAATAAATACTCTGTTCTTTAGCTGATAATAAATACTCTGCTCTTTAGCTGATAATAAATACCCTGTTCTTTAGCTGATAATAAATACTCTGCTCTTTAGCTGATAATAAATACCCTGTTCTTTAGCTGATAATAAATACTCTGCTCTTTAGCTGATAATAAATACTCTGATCTTTAGTTGATAATAAATATTATGATCTTTAGCTGACAATAAATGCTCTGCTCTTTAGCTGATAATAAATGCTTTGCTCTTTAGCTGATAATAAATGCTCTGTTTTTTAGCGGATAATAAATGCTCTGCTCTTTAGTTGATAATTAATGCTCTGCTCTTTAGCTCATAATAAATGCTCTGCTCTTTAGCTGACATGGATATGTGCTAGAAATATTTACATATAAATTCGCTGGACGAAACTGCCAAAGAACACATTTTACCAAGTGATTAAACGTCTCTGATTGAAAATATTGCAAATTCAGCAAGTTCTGTATGTGGTAGTACAGCAGTCTAGGAATCTCTTAGAGTCTCACGGGATGAAAGGGGGGGGGGGAAGCTAACGGGGTATACATCCTGAAAATCGTGATATATCATGGATTCTCAACTCAGTAGATATCAGCTCAGCCACAGCGTGCCTCAGTCACATACACTTTATCTTGTTCCTTTTAGCGATTTTGGACACTCTAAAAGCAGCAGAAGAAGTAGACGAATGTGGAAATTGATGTTGTGTGTTATTGTCACAGCAATGATGAACAAGTATGTAAAAAAAAACAACAAGTGCGAATGGATAAGATCGTCAAGGAAATAAGAAAACAGAGGAGGACAAGCGGACCCAGAAAACAGCCGAACAAAACAATCCAGGGCTGGGAAACTGTAAGTACTATTTCGCCACAGGGTAGCCAATAAAAAATACAATTCACAGACACTGCGAAAAATTGTTGAATCTGATTGTTGTGTAATCAAAACTCAGGATAGTTATGGAAGTCCGAGTGTGGTTAAATTAAAATATTTTCATAGTCATTTTTCACTTCCTTTTCTCTCTCTATCACTCTGTTTGTGGCACTGCAGACTCACTTTGGTTATCCTGCTTTTCCACAACTCCCTGCTCCGAGTGCCTACTATAAGCTGTGCTGGTGTTCTTTGTCCATCTAGTTAATCTGTCCAGTATTTTCTCTCCCTGTCTTCCTCGGTCTCTTTTGCCTTCTATCTTTCCTGTTGTCACAATGTATTCTAGCTTGCTTCGCCGTAGAACAGTAATTAGTGTATGAGTATATAACTATACAGGGAGCCAATGCAGAAAAGCTGTGATATTAAAATGTATAAACTAGAAAAAAATGTAGGAATAGCTTTATTACTTAACGAGTACACAGTTGTGATGTTTCTGCGCGAGCCTTAATCATACAAAAACAAGCAGGACGAAGAAGTAGAGAGAGGAGATAAAATATAAATTCACATTAATGTTATGTTAAAAAAAGAAAATAAAATGAATAGAGCACTTAGCTGTAACTTGCCAAAGAATTTAACTTCAGCTGAGCAGGAACATCTACCAACACGCGCAGCCACACAGAAATGGTTTTCAGAAGATCCAAAGCACCTTCTGTGCAATGAAAAGCAAGTTTTAGTACACAAGGTTTTGCTTGCAGAGCATTATTAACACAAAGGACACACCTCATGGCATAACAGAGTGAAACAAGAACTAAAAGCAGCTACAGACAAAGCAAAGAACAGAAAGAAGATACGACCGTTCTCAAGAAAAAGAACATACAGTATTTCAGGCGCCTGTAAGACAGTGAACATCTGAAGTGTGCAGTCACCTTAATGGCGGTACAAGGCTGGGATGTCATAGCGGACTGGCCAAAGAAAAGACCGCCCCCCCCTTTTTTTCCTGTCTTCTCCTCCTAGGTAACGGGTATACTGACACGAGAGATGACATTTTAGTGTATTCAGCAGAAAAACAATACATAATAATCATCAGTCACACAGTCCTATGGACTTAGTAATCATCAGTAATACAGTTCTATGGACACAGCAATCATCGATCATACAGTCCTATAGACATAGAAATCATCAATCATACAGTTCTGTACACACAGTAATGATCAGTCATACAGTGTATGATTACATAGTAATCATCAATCATATAATTCTATAGACACAGTAATCATCATTCATGCAGTCCTATAGACACAGTAATCATCAATCATACATTCCTATACGAAGATCTCTTGAGCAGCGCACGTTGCAGAATTCTAATTATATTGACCTTGTGATGTAGATTGTGTAGGTACATGACTCAAGACAAAAGTGATAGCACTGGAACGGAGAAGAGAAAGATTCTTAGCAGCACTAACATATCAGATATGCAAACAACAATGTGTACAAGAACAGGCAAAAGAAGGGCACTGGAAAGCTCAACAGAAAGAATATAGAAGACTTCACTTGGAGGGAAACATTTGAGATAAACAGCTGAAAATAGGTAAATAATTTCAGTTCTCACAACAGTTTCCAGAATAGATAAAATGTTTCAAGTTTACATGTGGTGGAGTCGCTAAGATGTTTCAAGTTTTCATATGTTAGAATAGCCAAGATGTTTCAAGTTTCCGTGTGCTGAAGTACCCAAGATGTTTCAAGTTTCCGAGTGCTATAGTAGCTAAGATGTTTAAGTTTCGTATCACGTGGTAGATGATGCTTCAGAAATAGGAGAGAAAAAAGAAGAGCAGCAATAATCACAACTCACGTAACAGACTGAACCTAGGACAGTCACGCATCATCCTAGATAATCACAACTCACGTAACAGACTGAACCTAGGACAGTCACGCATCATCCTAGATAACCACAACTCACGTAACAGACTGAACCTAGGACAGTCACGCATCATCCTAGATAACCACAACTCACGTAACAGACTGAACCTAGGACAGTCACGCATCATCCTAGATAATCACAACTCACGTAACAGACTGAACCTAGGACAGTCACGCATCATCCTAGATAATCACAACTCACGTAACAGACTGAACCTAGGACAGTCACGCATCATCCTAGGTAACCACAACTCACGTAACAGACTGAACCTAGGACAGTCACGCATCATCCTAGGTAACCACAACTCACGTAACAGACTGAACCTAGGACAGTCACGCATCATCCTAGATAATCACAACTCACTTAACAGACTGAACCTAGGACATTCACGCACCATCCTAGATAATCACAACTCACGTAACAGACTGAACCTAGGACAGTCACGCACCATCCTAGATAATCACAACTCACGTAACAGACTGAACCTAGGACATTCACGCACCATCCTAGATAATCACAACTCACGTAACAGACTGAACCTAGGACAGTCACGCACCATCCTAGATAATCACAACTCACGTAACAGACTGAACCTAGGACAGTCACGCATCATCCTAGATAATCACAACTCACGTAACAGACTGAACCTAGGACAGTCACGCATCATCCTAGATAACCACAACTCACGTAACAGACTGAACCTAGGACAGTCACGCACCATCCTAGGTAACCACAACTCACTTAACAGACTGAACCTAGGACAGTCACGCATCATCCTAGATAACCACAACTCACTTAACAGACTGAACCTAGGACAGTCACGCATCATCCTAGGTAACCACAACTCACTTAACAGACTGAACCTAGGACAGTCACGCATCATCCTAGGTAACCACAACTCACTTAACAGACTGAACCTAGGACAGTCACGCATCATCCTAGATAACCACAACTCACTTAACAGACTGAACCTAGGACAGTCACGCATCATCCTAGATAATCACAACTCACGTAACAGACTGAACCTAGGACAGTCACGCATCATCCTAGGTAACCACAACTCACTTAACAGACTGAACCTAGGACAGTCACGCATCATCCTAGATAACCACAACTCACTTAACAGACTGAACCTAGGACAGTCACGCATCATCCTAGGTAACCACAACTCACTTAACAGACTGAACCTAGGACAGTCACGCATCATCCTAGGTAACCACAACTCACTTAACAGACTGAACCTAGGACAGTCACGCATCATCCTAGATAACCACAACTCACTTAACAGACTGAACCTAGGACAGTCACGCATCATCCTAGATAATCACAACTCACGTAACAGACTGAACCTAGGACAGTCACGCATCATCCTAGGTAACCACAACTCACTTAACAGACTGAACCTAGGACAGTCACGCATCATCCTAGATAACCACAACTCACTTAACAGACTGAACCTATGACCTAGGACAGTCACGCACCATCCTAGATAATCATAACTTCACCAAGCATGGAGTGTCAGAAGCAGAGACATGTGAAATACTTGTCTAATAAAAAGATTCAAATTTCACCTAGTGATTTAGCAAGCTGTGTAGATGTTTATAATGAGAAATATCTTGTATAGTTTAGGTAATATGAGAGAAAGTAGACATAAAATTAATTCACCAGAAACAATGTGTGTGCGTGAGTGTGTGTGTGTGAGAGAGAAAGAGAGAGAGAGAGAATGGGAATGAGTTTATGAACATTCTTAGATGACCAATAACGTAGTGCCGTGAACCTAGTTCGTGTAACGAAAACAATGGCCTAAATAAAGCAAGAGAAATACACCAGCACCATCTTCATGGGCCAGAGAAATAAAAACCGTGGAAACAGGGGAAACAATCAATATTAGAGCTACTGAGGGTTATGTCCCACTGATCATCACGTGATCCTCTGATCATCACTCAACTTTTATTCCTATGATCTTGTACCAGTCTCTGGGCTTTTTGAGACTCTAGTCTTTCCTAAATCTACAGAGATAACTCAGTGTCCTTGACGTAATCCCTGACATCAAATTTTGTTATAATACAATGTATGACAAAGGAGGTTCTAAAAATACCACGTCAAAATATGAGGATATGTATCTGGTGTATTTCGCAAGCCTTAAATTGGGTCATGACCCAGAAATTATAACGAACTACAGTCGCCACAGACTCTCAAAGTCTATTAAGAGAGATAGAACACTGTACTCTTAGAAGAGAGTGGTTAGACATTAATATCCATAACGCAAATCCAAAACAACACATGGATATACTGCCCGGGGCACTCCGGCGTTGTTGGCAACTAAAAAAGCTGATCAACTTGCTGTAAGGGGTAACCCACTAGAAAACATCAGTTTAGACAGACAAGAATGATATATCAATCGTTCAAGCAGAAAACCGAAGAATCTGTAAAACAAAAGAAAAAGCTTCCAAAGTACATGCCACGCTCTCCTCTATAGACTGCATGTCCTCAGAGAAAGTGAAAGCAAGTCCCTTTTGTGCACTAGAACATGGGCTATTTTCAGCCAATACGGTATTGGTATTATATCAGCCAAAATACTAAAGAACATGCTGATGTCGAATGCAAGCAGAACACTTATGGTCATGTCTCGAGTGTAATGAAGCAACTCCCTCAGATAAGCAACAGAACTAGGTCATATACAGTACCCAATATCTGGTGGAGTTTTTTTATTAGTAAGTCCACCTGACAAGATTACATTTTCCGAAATTATTATACAGCAGTGGTAAACCTCTTTCGATACCACGTAAAAAAAACACGGACGTTACATTGGTACCGATGCGGATGTTACATGGCCGAGCGGGTGTTTTCATATAAGGGGGTTCCTTTATAAAATTCATTGTAACAAACAAACTCCTTCATCAACACGCGTGTATCTCATATTAAAATAAGTGTAAATGAAAGAAGATTCCATAAATGAAGTTATTTATCATTAAAAAAAACAAAGAATAGAAAAAAACAACTGTTCTGAAAAGATCGAACGATTTTTTGGAGCTAAAAATATTTTTTAGGGCTGAGCACTAAAATCAAAGTTTTACATACCTGAAATGTGCAGAATCCAATGCAGAATATGTATATCGGTACAGAAACATCGATAACTGCGGATGCTTTTGATATCCAATAAATCTAACAGGTCTACAGATGTGAAAAACACATTTAGTAAGCTAGGTCTAGTCGATCAGTGTGACCATTCTACCAACCAAGCTCGAAAAAACTTGAAAAAATTACACTCTAATCGATCCACTTCTATATTTCTTTCATCTCCGGCATGACCGGATGCTAAACTAGCTAAACTTTGGATTAGAAGAGTTCTGGTTGGCTAAATGAAAAGTTGCATCGAGTTTTCAACGAAACAAATCAGAAGCCTTATAGGGTGGCCTGGGTTACTTTGTGAAAAACAGCAACAGCCTTATAGGGCGGCGCAGTATCGGAAGACTACATTCTTTTTTAGGGGAGGGGGGATTGGGACCCCATCCCCTCCCTTTCCAGCTTGAGAACCGCTGTGAAATCTTCATTAAAAATAAAGCAATTAAACAGAACCAAAGTTGCTGCTAAGTTGTTTTTAAAATCGAGCCAGTTCATTTACCGGTACATGTACCCCCACAAGAGGATTAAAGAGAGAAAACTGAAATATTTTGGACACATTAAACGTCATGATAATTTAGAGAAGACCGTATTGGAAGGATACATAATGGGAAAAATAAAAAGAGGAAGACCAAGACGAAGATGGCTGCAAGACATCGTTGACGATCTGGAAATGGATGCAACAGCAGCAGGCCATCTTGCTCACAACCGAGAGGCCTACAGGAGTGCTGTTTGGGAGGCAAAGTTCCGCAAGGGACATGCAAATGAATGAATGAATGTACCCCCACAAATCCTTCCATGGACTCTGCCATAGAGTTTTAGTGCTTCATGATCCTGGAGATACGAGTTTCAACAATTATCAACTACTATAGAATACTTATGCGAACACCCTTACAAACTGTAACACATATATATCTAATCTGAGAAGTTATACAGCTTCGGGAAGCAACCTTTCATTGTACGAGTAAGTCATGAGATTCATATTATCGCTACAGTCTGTCCCTCACCTGTACATTATCGTCCGGTGAAACTATCACATCTTCAGCCAGGTAAAGTCTCCTACAGTACTCGCTACTGCTATAATTTGCCATAGTATTCTCTGCAGTCTAGATTTCACTATTTCACATTTTAAAGCTATTTTTCTTCCACGAAACAAATGTAGCCGGGGTGCAGTCTTGCACTGACTGTTTTGGTTAATTTGTTTTAGGAATGTATAGAAGAATTAATCTTCGTGTGCTGCTTACTCAGTTTAGTCCAGTGAATCACCTGCTGCTTGACCTGCTCCATGCGTACAATTTTTTTTTTATAAATAGGAAACTACGAGGCTTTCGTACGGTAAAGTAAGAGAACACAGTTTCGTAGGATTAGACCTCGAAAACATCGGAGACAAAGCTCTTTAGTGAGACGTGAGAGAAAGAAAAATCACAAGAGAATTACCTGGGATTTGAACTACGGACTCCGGTAGGACGAACAGCCGTCTAGCCACAAGAGAACAGCGTACTAACAAACTGCGTTATCTCGCACCTCCAAAAAAAAGGTGTTTGAAAACGAAGTCATTAATAACTGTTCAGTCGACACGAGGATCGTGACACCCGGAAAGAAACTAGGTCATTAAAAAAGTATAGTGGTACCACTGAAGGCAGAATGCCTAAACAAGAAATAATTAGATTGGCCTGGTTTAGTTTACTGAAAGAGTATGAGTGTAATTAACTTTCTCTTTACTACTCAAGTTAACTATTCCGAGAATTGGAATCCACTAAATTGTAACTAGACTAGATGCAAAGTAACTGCACACCACAGGTTCTCAGCAGTCATACCATTACAATATAGATAACCTTGATCACAAGACTAATGTCATTCCACGATACAACGCAAGAAATGAACATGTTGTCACAACAGAGTCTCTAATTTTATAGTTTTCAAAGAACTAAGAAAGTTTTAATATGAGAATAAATGTGGATGACGAGATGAATGAGAAAAAGTCAAGAATATCTGACAAATTTTAAAAAAATACATGTTGTCAAGTGTCCAAGCAAGGGAATTATACCGCCATAGAACAAATATGACTCAAGACATACTTACCGACTTCTACTCGGATCACCATACTGTTCCAAACACTTAAATCACAGTCCCAAAAATACTATGTCACTTCCTTCATCCTACATTCATACACTAACCAGTAGGAGAACCTCTCTTGAATCACAAAACTAAAAAAAAAAAGAGTACGTAATATGATCCAATCCTCCTACGCAAAACTGATCCAATCCTCCTACACAAAACTATGTCCAATAGGGCAAACAACACTTTACATGTTTGAGGCAATCGTTATTCTCCTGTAATCAACTATTCTTTTTCTTCTGCGTTCGAGGTTGTTGGTCACTTCAGATCCTGATCCATGTCGACATGGCAAAGCCCGCAGTCCTCTCCAGATCCTGATAGGGGCCCCAAAGCTTTTGCCCCAAGCTTGTGTCCTCTGGTCATGTATCACGCCTCAGGTCTGCATGGTTTGGGCACTCTTGTAGGATATACTCTGGAGTCTGAACTCCAATGCCACATGGACACTCGTCTGTGTGAGACATTTTGAGTCGAATCAGGTGGCTCAGTAGTCTGCAGTGGCAAGTCCTTAGGCGAAAGAGGATGGTTTACTGATATCTTTGTAGACAATCAACTATGACAACACATGATTCTACTTATCAATTATGTCTAGAAAAACTCTAACACAGCTACCAACAATTCTCCGATTCCTATGCTGAATTATCTCTGTCTTAGTTTGTGCCCGAGGGCCCCCCACCCCCCATCCCTCTATAGGAGTCCAATGTGTTTTAATATTTCCCGGCTCCGATATGACATCACGGGATTTCCCTTCATTCTTTATTTCCAACTCTTGCCAACTACCACGCACGGTGTTTAGGTCTCGAACTTCTTCCTACCTTTCTCGTGGTACTCTTTCCATACTGCATAATTCACCCTATAAGTCAGTTTTGACAACAAACAGGACTCATGAACATCACTGAAAGTTCTCGAAATATTAGTAATCTCTCCATCTTAGGGGGTTACACTTGTTGTTCCCCTTATCCCAATACATAGGAAGTATTCTGAAACATCATTACACATAAATTCAGTACCTTAGATTCAGTGTCTCTAGCAGGTACCAAATTTAGACAAATATACACAAGGTCTCCTGCCATGTCTGGTGCATACTTCAACAACAACAACAGCAACAAACAAACAAACAAACAAACGAATATTTTTTACATGAAGTTAGTTTCAGATATGTTTTTTTTTTTATAAATAGGAAACAACGAGGCTTTCGTACGGTATAAAAACACAGTTTTGTAGGATCTACTGAACAGTTAAGTAAAAATAGCTAGTAAAGAGGATTAAACAGAGAAAACTTGAAAATTTTGGACATGATAATCTAGAGAAGATCGTATTGGAAGGGCCCATAATGGGAAAAAGAAAAAGAGGAAGACCAAAGCGAAGATGGCTGCAAGACATCGCTGATGATCTCCAAATAGATGCTTCATCAGCAGGCCATCTTGCTCACAACCGAGAGGCCTACAGGAGTGCTGTTAGGGAGGCAAAGTTCCACGAAGGGACATGCAAATGAATGAATAAATGAACAGTTATTAATAACTTCGCTCTCAAGCACCTTTCTTTGGAGGTGCAAGATAGCATAGTTCGTTAGTACGCTGTTCTTTCGTGTCTAGACGGCTGCTCGTCCTACCGACGTCCGTGGTTCGAATCCTGGTTAATTCTCTTGTGATTTTTCTTTCTCTCACGTCTCACTAAAGTGCTTTGTCTACTTTTTTTTCGACATCTAGTCCTACAAAACTGTGTTCTCTTACATTACCATGCTTTCGCGTGTACACCATCAAAACTACTACTACAAGTTGATTTCTAGATATGGTTACTATCTCACTAGCTAGATCATATATAGTTCTACTCGTGTATACATCGTGAACATAAACAAGTGAATTGGACTTGGCTTGAATCGACGTGAACGAATAAGAATGAGGTATATTCCTCATACACAAAGTCAAATACAAGGAAAGGTCACATGTGTGAACTAGAAGCATGTCGGGCAGTAGAGAAAATATGAATGTCCATTGTAAAAGTGCAGGGGATAAAAGGACGGGGAGGGGGGTTGGTTATATAATATTAGTACTTGAATAACCAGAGTCAAGAGGGTCAAGATCTCACGTACCTACGTGAATCCACGGACGGTTTTCTATCTGAAGTCACGCTGAAGATGGTTTAGCAAGGCACTTTTGTTATCGTTTCTGTCTCTACAACTTTATTTTATCGTGAGGGATTATTTCTTTTTGTAGTTTTTGATGTTTTACAGCAAAATGTAAACATAAACCTACTCTTGTGTTCAGACTTGTCTGTGTGTTTATATTTTCCGGAAAGTTCCACAAAATGTCGAATCAGGCTTTGTTTTTGTTTTCTGATGTCTTTGAGGTCAGTTAGCCGTCCCCAGTTTTGTTAGTGTTTCCGCAGCCACAAAAATGTCCTGTTGTGTTATTTGCAATTTTATCTGCATTTTTGCGGAGTATGCATTTATAATGTGCAGTGTCATGATAACCAGCCTGAAATCATTGGGTACAATCTGGTAACATTCTAGGAACAGAGCTTAACGATCATAAGCTTGTCAGAAACATGAATGTCCCATTGCTATGGATATCAGAATATTTTTCTGTGGTCGCAGATGTAATCAGGACTTCACAAAGACATAATTTTCTATGGCAGTAAATCTGAACGCCTGAAATCAGAACTTCCCAAATGCAAAAGACATACTTCTGTCTGGCAGTAAATGTCGGACTTTACGAGGGTATAACTATGTCTGGTAGTAAATGTGGGACTTCACAAAGACATAATTCTCTGAATAATTTAGCTAATATGTTATTTCATTTGAAATTTAAAAAAACATTTTGATATGTACTCTTGCTAACTTTGGACCATTACATCCGCTAATAGGATTGATATCAGTTTGACATAAGAGTATGTAGGTTCTATTTTAATTGTGACTCTAAAGTTGTTCACATTAATACATTACTAAGTTACTAAGTTATGATGTGGATATATTCTACGCGACAACTGGCGTTGCTAAGCAATATCTCCTGACCTTTAAAGTAAATATTGTTGAAAAACTGCACCAATTCTGTCACATAAAGATTGACGAGCTGAAGAAAAACAGAAAATTCAAGAGATAAACCGGTCATTGTTTGTTACAGAGGTAAGAAAATAACAGGCCAATTGTTCGTCACAGAGGTAAGAAAATAACAAGGTAGTTTGTTACAGATGTAAGAAAATAACAAGGTAGTTTGTTACAGAGGTAAGAAAATAACAAGGTAGTTTGTTACAGATGTAAGAAAATAACAGGGCAGTTGTTTGTTACAGAGGTAAGAAAATAACAGGGCAGTTGTTTGTTACAGATGTAAGAAAATAACAGGGCAGTTGTTTGTTACAGATGTAAGAAAATAACAGGGCAGTTGTTTGTTACAGAGGTAAGAAAATAACAGGGCAGTTGTTTGTTACAGAGGTAAGAAAATAACAGGGCAGTTGTTTGTTACAGAGGTAAGAAAATAACAGGGCAGTTGTTTGTTACAGAGGTAAGAAAAAACAGGGCAGTTGTTTGTTACAGAGGTAAGAAAATAACAGGGCAGTTGTTTGTTACAGATGTAAGAAAATAACAGGGCAGTTGTTTGTTACAGATGTAAGAAAATAACAGGGCAGTTGTTTGTTACAGAGGTAAGAAAATAACAGGGCAGTTGTTTGTTACAGAGGTAAGAAAATAACAGGGCAGTTGTTTGTTACAGAGGTAAGAAAATAACAGGGCAGTTGTTTGTTACAGAGGTAAGAAAATAACAGGGCAGTTGTTTGTTACAGAGGTAAGAAAATAACAGGGCAGTTGTTTGTTACAGAGGTAAGAAAATAACAGGGCAATTGCTTGTTACAGCAGACAGAAAATAACAGGGCAGTTGTTTGTTACAGAGGTAAGAAAATAACAGGGCAATTGCTTGTTACAGCAAACAGAAAATAACAGGGCAGTTGTTTGTTACAGATGTAAGAAAATAACAGGGCAATTGCTTGTTACAGCAAACAGAAAATAACAGGGCAGTTGTTTGTTACAGATGTAAGAAAATAACAGGGCAATTGCTTGTTACAGCAGACAGAAAATAACAGGGCAATTGTTTGTTACAGCAGTCAGAAAATAACAGGGCAGTTGTTTGTTACAGCAGTCAGAAAATAACAGGGCAATTGTTTGCCTCTGAGGTGGACAAATAGAGCTTTATTGGAAAGGTAAACAAAGACATAACGAGCAAAAATGAGATTATAACAAAATTCACACTGAAGCAATTCAACATCTATAGAATAAGAGTAGAACAGAACACAGACAGAAATCATCAAAGCCTTTCACTTTCTAGAGGTAATAGGCCACATGCAGAACTACACATGAAATATTCAGTCATATGCAACAATGTTAGGCTGTGTAAAAAAATATGGAGTCGATTTCACATGCCACAGTGACTTTAAAGAAATAGCTAAAATAAAGACTGATGATAAAATCAGAAAATACACGGGAGTATTAGGGAAAAGGAAAGGGTGTCTCCTAAAAGCAAGTACACCAAGCAGTATAAATAATCCTCCACGTCAGCCTTTCTGAACTTCTTTTTTTTTGGGCAACCCAAACCCATCAAAGTTCGTGACCAGCCTTGAAAAAAGAATTTTGTAAAAAAAAATTATTAAAATTCAGCAAAAACTACTGCTACTGGGCCGTATTTTGACAGGATGCAACTTTGTTGGTACTGAATGAACTGGCATTTTTGTTTTTCACAGGGTATACAGAAAGCATAATTCAGTTCAACAGCCACACTGTATTACAATATTTCAATGAAAAGTAGCGAGTGTGATTGTTGTATTGTAATATTTAGGTTTGAAAACACGAAGTACTAGAATTTCCCAACAATGCTGTATTTTTAAAAAAAAATTATTTTAATCTGTCATACACTTTTTGTCCCTCATATGTTGTACGGCGTGATCTAGTGGTGAATGGGTGTGGCGACCATTGCTGTTAGTAGTGACAATTCAACAAACAACAAGTTGCACACAAATGAACACTTTTCGTTGATTTTGACAATAATTCAGGGATGACCTCTGCATTAAAAAACAGACCCAAGCATAAGTCCAAAATCTAACACGTACCTCGTATAGTTCCATACCTCCATCCTCTAGCTTTCACACAGCTGTTCTCTCTCAAATGTCCTGGAAAATCCTCGCTTGTGACCAGGTTCCATAACAACTCAGTCACGTGTCCAAATGACCAACATTAACATCGTAGCTTGCTTAAAAGTATGTTGTAATGTTGTTTGAACAGTTACGACACACATTGCAACTCATATACTGTTATGTGATATAATAAAAATAATAATTATAAGTTGTAAAGTTGTCTTAATATTTTTAATAACTAGGTGAGCACAGATTGATCAAGTTTTGTCCCCTGGGAACAACTGTGTTAAGAACACACTTATCTTAACATAGTTTTGTGAGACAGGGAACATAGATCTATTTGGTTAAAAACCCTGACCTACTTCTATAGCCCAGAAACCTGTAGCAATCAACACTAACTGTAATTGTAATTGTTATTTTGTAAAATGTAATGTCAGGTTGGTGCATGGATGGGGACATAGACGGTGGGGATGAGAAAAATTTGACGTGAAACCAATGAATCCAGGACGTGAAAGCCTATAGGTCTCTACAACAATGGCTATCAGAATGAGGTAAACAAAACAGCCAGGAGACTATAGGTAGCGGGGAATGGATATCATTGAGGCACTCATCGGATTCCTCATCCCAAAGTCGGAATGTCTCTGTGGAACTGTCTCAAAGCCGTCTGGCCAGCCAGTGTTGCATGTTGTATCTGACGTGGAGAAGGAGGTTAAGTACAGCCACCAGAGGCTGGAAAACAAAGTTTTGGGCAGGCCAGCCTACACCACTGTCTTCATGGCAGTCCAAGCAAGACCACAGTCTGCCCTAGGAAGGAAAGGTGCTGAAATTGGAGGTACCCAGCCAAAGGCGCATCGCAAAAATCATTATAGCTAATGAAATGTCTCTATCTGCAGTTTTCAAACTTGGTGCTGGCCCTGTGAAGAGTGACCAGGCAGGTGCAATGCTGCCCCCCTGCCTCGAAAGGGTGCACCTAGTGCTACTGAAGGCGCTCTCAGTTCGTCTTGTGGAGCCAGAAGACATGAGCTATGGCAAAAAACACAACATCAGAAAACTGCCAAAAGTAAGAACTTAAAATAATGCAGTTTAATACTGAGTGTCGGTAGTGTTAGAGATGGCTATAACAAAAAGGTAGAACTAGAGAACATACTCTTTGCAGAGCAGGTAAGTATATACAGAAGACACACCTAACCAAAGATGTACTTTAAAATCAGAGGTTACCAGTATTTTAGATCAGACTGACAGGACAGAAGAAAAGGAGGCGTACTCACACTTGTTAAGAATAACATCAGTGCATGTCAGGTGGGAGTGTACATGGAAGAAGCCGAATACCAGATGATCAGACCGGTAATACAGATTTCCCCCTCCTTAACTATTACTATCCTAATGACCGCCCACTTGCTCTAGAAACACGCCCACATAAAGAGAGATTGATGGTCTGTGGAGATTGTAACAGTCATTCCCAGAGCTGGGGCTATGACCACATAGACAAGAGAGGAGAGGAAATTGAAAGCTGGCAGGATGATAATGGACTTCTCCTGATTAGCCACCAGCCAATGGATCCCCCAACATTTTACTCAAGGGCTTGGCATACAACCTCAAAACCAGATCTGGCATTCCACTCTCCAGGCCTGAAGTGGAACATTACACGGGAAGTTGGAAAACAACTTGGAGGTAGTGACTATCGACCAGTCTTCCTGACAATAGAAAATGAACTCCTTAACACCAATAGCCTTCTCCCCAGATGGAACTATAAAAAAGCAAACTGGACAATGTACAGACATCGTACAGGTATCGTGGTGGGACAGCTGTCCATAGAAGGCAAGGATATTAACACCATAATGAAGCAATTCAATGCTTGTATCCTTCAGGCCGCCCTTGAAACCATTCCCAAAGAAGCTCGTAGGGACTATAAACCATACTGGTCTAGTGAGCTGGCAAAATTCCATGATGACATGGAAACAGCTCGAAAGCAAGCAGAAAATAGATCGTGCCAAGAACACCACAATAATTACCAACATGCTAAGGCCAAATTTCAGAGAGCGAAGCTGCAAGCCAGACGGAAAAGTTGGAGAGAGAAAACAGTCCCTAAACTTTGGAAGGAAACTGTGGAAACTAATCAAACAGTTAAACGATGAGAGCACTGGAAGAAGTACAAAGATTACACTAATAGAGGATGGGAAAACTCTTACAGGTAAGCATGTAGCAGATCACTTTGCTCGCATATTTGCACAAGACTGCAACATTGATATTCATCCAGAGAAAGAGCGTACAGTGCCGATTGACCCACAGAAAGAAGAGGAACAAGGCAGAAAAATGGAGGTCATGGATGCACCATTCACACGCAGCGAGTTAGACCTAGCAGTCAGTAAACTGAAACCAAGGAAATCACCAGGACCAGATGGAGTGTCCAATGAAATGATCAAGAACTTGGGAATGGCATGGGAAAGCTGTTGGATATTTTCAATATGTGTTGGAGCACAGGTAAGTTACCTCAAATCTGGAAGGAAACAAGCACGGTACCATTGCTAAAGCCAGGGAAAAACAGTGATACGGCCTCCAGCTACAGGCCAATCAGTCTCACTAGCTGCCTATGCAAAACGATGGAACGCATCATTGACCTGAGGCTAAAATGGTACCTAGAAAGTGAAAACCTTATTGTTCCACAACAAACAGGATTTAGGCAGTACTACAGTACAGAAGATCAAGTGACCTATCTCTCTCAAGAGATTGAGGACGTATTCCAAGAAAAAAACCTTGTACTAGCAGCGTGGATAGATCTGAGGAAAGCCTTTGATAAAGTATGGAAAAAAGGTATG
This sequence comes from Achatina immaculata, assembly GCA_009760885.1. Taxonomy (NCBI): domain Eukaryota; kingdom Metazoa; phylum Mollusca; class Gastropoda; order Stylommatophora; family Achatinidae; genus Lissachatina; species Lissachatina immaculata. Next base: position 2,188,761 of record CM019704.1, read on the forward strand.
CTGTGGAAACTAAGAAACTACAATGTGAATGGAAGACTGTACAACTGGATAAAGTCCTATTTACACAGTAGAAGAGCAAGAGTAGTAATGGATGGACACAAAAGCCAGAAAGTACTGCTGCGACTTGGTGTACCACAAAGAGGAGTCCTTTCGCATACACTATTCCTGGTATTCATTAATGACCTGGTCAAGGAACTTCCCTATGGAATCAAAGCGGCATTGTATGCAGATGATCTGGCCATGTGGTGTACAGATGAATAAGCGACAGTTGCTACACAGAGACTTCAAAGAGCAGCAGACATCTTGACACCATGGACAAACAAATGGTGTGTAAGTATCAACACAGAGAAATCAAGTACCACTCTGGTCACTCTCTCATCTAAACAGAAAATAGGTAAGATCTTTGTAAATGAAATATCTTTAAGGATAGACAAATAACCCACTTACTTAGGGGTGACTCTTGACTCAAAACTGACCTAGAAGCAACACATCAGCAGTGCAGAAGCAAAAGCCAGAAGAAAACTATCCATATTAAGAAAATTGAGTGGAACCACATGGGGAGCTAGTGAAATAATCCTCAAGAATGTATATGTGCAAAGAATGCTACCACATTTAGAACATAGTTTGGTGCACAGCATCAAACACTACGCTGCATAAACTAGACAAGGTACAAAATCAGTCACTACGGATTATCACAGGTGCCATGAGGTCCACACCAGTAGTAGAAATGCAGAAAATAGTTGGTGTTCAAGCGCTAAAAGAACTAGAAACACAAAGGTCATGAACTTGGGAGAGAAATTCCTCAGCTCAGTAAGCCATCCCCTGAAGGAGAGATTCAATAATTTGTCGCTAAGATGGCTTAAAAGAAGCAGCTTCATTTATCAGACCAAGCGTATGCGTAAGCTGATACCTGGCTTTCCAACTGTAGTTGCTCCATTATCATCTGTACCAGAGCATACACCATGGAAAGAAGCAGATTATAAATAACTATTCAAACTAAAGTGAAAGGTGTGCAGAATGGTGAGATGCAGAGCAGTCTTGTAAGATCAACAGCCACACTTAATGTGCTATATGATAAATATCCATGTGACACGTGGATACATGTGTATACAGATGGATCTGCACACAGTGCCATAAAGAATGGAAGGGCAGGAGCACATATTGAATATCCAAACAACACCACTGACAAGATTTCCATACCCACTGGAAAATACTGCAACAACTATGATGCAGAAGTTAGGGCAATTATTGCTGCGGTTGAAAAACTATCAGACTCCAGAATTGATACATGTCCAGTAGTAATTCTCACAGATGCAAGATCAGTACTGGAAGCTCTTCAGTGCAACAAACTACTAGATCTAAAGGATGCCTTGTCAAAAATTGACTCACAACGCAGGGTCACCTTGCGGTGGATTCCCTCCCACTACCAGGTAATGAGAAAGCTGACCATCTGGCCAAAGAGGGCAACTGAAATGGAGTGACCAGACATACCAATCACCTATAATCAGAAGAAAAGCATGATAAAAACCTACATGAAGCCACAAACACCACCACATGATGACTTTCACATGCTAAACAGAAAGGAACAAGTCACCATTTTCCGTCTTCAAACAGGACACACCCGACTCCGAAGTCATATGTATACAAAGTTTAAGGTTGGTACTACTACTCTATGTACATGTGCCCCAAACTGTGGAATATATCCTCCAGAACTGCACCAACTACGAGACACTGGGAAGTAATTACTGGCCCAGTGAAACCACAAAAGAAAATAAGCTCTACGGTCCCATACATGAATTTAAAAAAAACAGTGAAAGTTATCCAACAGACAGGACTGCACATATAGACAGACAATGCGTACGAAGAAGAAAACTACGTTGTGAACACCACTAGGCTATTACTTTATGTTATATTTAATACAATAAAGGTTTTCGTGGGTTGCTGCCCCTGATATTAAGATTTAAAGGAGTTGATTCTCTTGTATTTTTTTACACAATCGGGATGACCTTCCCCTGATTCGTTTATCTTGTAGAAACTTCTGGTTATTCACAGTTTGGACGAGTAAGAAATCAGAATCACGTGAAGTGTTTGAGTGGTTGGTCTGTGTGAATGAATTAAGTTAAGAGTCTTGTCTTGGTTCTTGGAGAGGAGAACTGTTTCGTGCTCGCATTGACTTCACAAAGGAGACAGACAATGTCTCTAGTTTTCTTTTCTTGTAATGGAACAACTGTCGTTTGCTCCCAATATTTTAATGTTCTCTTGTGCTCCGCCAGTAATATGAGATATGGGATGCTTTTATCAGGATCGTCTGCAATCGTTCGGATCCATCATCATTGTGTTTCGCCATTAAACCTGTGCTTGAAGTTGTCCAAGATGTATTGATCCTCCTATATGAACGGCTCGTTCAACTTGGTGTTACCTTAAATTAGATGTTGTCGTGTTTCCAAGATGTGAGATTCTTGAGTGAGCCCAGTCATCAATGTTTTATCTGACATCATGTTCCTATCTCAACCTGCCATATTAGAGTAAGCATAGAAGAACAAAACCTGCGTTATCTGACACGTCTCGAAGTTAGGTTGTTTTGAATGAAAAGAGGAAGGAAAACTTAGATGTTGTGACCAGGTGTGTCCGTGTTTTGACCATGTGTGTCCATGTTTTGACCAGGTGTGTCCGCGTTTTGACCAGGTGTGTCAGTGTTTTGACCAGGTGTGTCCGTGTTTTGACCAGGTGTGTCCGCGTTTTGACCAGGTGTGTCCGTGTTTTGACCAGGTGTGTCCGTGTTTTGACCATGTGTGTCCGTGTTTTGACCATGTGTGTCCGTGTTTTGACCATGTGTGTCCGCGTTTTGACCAGGTGTGTCCGCGTTTTGACCAGGTGTGTTCGCGTTTTGGTGATGCTACTTTTGTTTCATAAGTGATGATGCTTATTACGCTTCTTTTAAAATGTTCCCGAGAGGTCTTCCAGATACAAATTTCTACAAATAGGAAACAACCAGGCTTTCGCGCAGTAAAATAACAGAACTTAGTATTACATGATTAGAACTTGAAAAAAATCATAAACGGGAGTGGGGGGGGGGGGAGTTAAAAACTAAGGGGGTGCTAAATGACAAAGGCGATTAATGCGCTGTTCTCTCGTGGCTAGACGGTTGCTCTTCCTACTGGAGTCCGTGGCTCAAATCCCTGGTAATTCTCTCGTCATTTTTCTTTCTCTCCTGTCTAAAAGTGCTTTGTTTGTGATTTTATTCAAGGTCTAACTATACAATACTTTGCTCTATTACTTTAGATTGAACTCTTTCTGGAAAATTCCTTCTCTGCAAACTCGTCAACCTAGTATCGACTCTGTGAAATAAATCGTAATCGCACTGTGTATTCATCATGGCCAGTTTCCTCATTTCTTTGAAGCGAAAGTCTTCATGTGGATTGTGGTTCAAGAAAATTGCGTCTATCGCCATTATTTGTGTATCTGCCAAGAGTACGTCAAATATTCCAACACAGTTGTATACGCTGAACACGAATACATGGATGCCATGAAACATTCTCATATTTGGTGCGACGTCGTCCTTACTACAGGTTATTCCGTCATTCGTCGGTTTTCTTCATTCATCAGCGCTCTGGTCCATAGCTGACGAATAAACGGGGGTCGGCTGTTGTTTGTTTCTCTTTTCCATTTTTCATAATATTTTCTCGTAACACTACGTGTCGGCAGATGATGAAAATCCTCCAGATATGGAGGACCCCTGTGAATAAGGGTTTCCCTAAATAAACAGGCGCGAACCAACTGGCAGTAGACTCAGAGAGCGAGGTGGGGTAGTAGGTGGCACTACTACTCCTATAAAGTGTCTCACATGCTCAGTGAAGGGAAAACCAAGCGGGTAAGAGGGGCTTAAAAAACCTCTCGTTCCTGCTGCCTTTCGGGTACGACAGGGAGTCCAAAGGCTAGCGTTCACAAACCGACAGAAGGCAACGGAAACCACTGTTGTAGCTTCCAAAAATAATTATGCTTATATGAAATACAAATAGCTTGGAACAGTAATAGCGTCAGATTGGATACGCATAACAGAAATTAGGAATAGAATAGCCAAACAAAGACTGCACTTCAGAGAATGAGAAACTTATTATGTATCCAACACATCCTTATCAATGAATGTTAGAAAACGAGTCCTAAAATGCTACACTGAACCTGTCTTATTGAATCATGGACAATAGCCAGGTCTGCACAAAAATCATTGGAAGCAGCAGAAATGTGGTTTATTAGAAGAATGTTGGGAATTCCCTGCACAGCAAAAATAATTAATGGAGAATGTAGAGAAAAGCTGGATAGACCCAAAAAAATCTTGTAAAAAAAATAATAAGAGAGATAATTTACATTTATAGGATATGCAATGAGAAGAGAGGGCATTGACAATATTATAACAACAGGAAAAATAGAAGGCAGAAGAGCCAAGGGAAGACCAAGAGAAATGATACTGGACAGTCTGACGAGATGGTGTGAGTGGAGATCACCAACTGAGTTAATGGCCTGCATGAAAGATCGGGTACTCTGGAGTAGCATAATAGTCAATGCCAGTCGACACGGCACCTGATGATGACGAATACTACGTAACAGTACATGTGTGGTTTAGGGTGTAGAACCCCACACATGGTGGCGAAGTAAGGCCCTTGACTCTTGTTTGTGTGATTCAGTTATGGTCCTTGAGAGAGAAAAATTAATCACTTCGCTCAGCCCTGGCGCACATGAAAATGCTGAGGTCTCGAGAACGTGACTGGATTTAGTGAACGCTGTAGGATGTTAGATCGTGCGTGGAATCTCAGCCGGACAGACATGTTAGACTGTTAGTGTTTGTTATGTAGAGAAACTGAGTTGAGATATTTGTCATCAAGGAAATGGGAGCTTGAATGATGTAACTGTTAACTGAGGTTTTCTTGAGTTGTGACAGCTCAGCGTAAGATTGTTTTACCGAGCCATGGATATACGGGTTCGTCTCGTCACTGACAACAGTTTGAGTTATAGTAGCTCTTGTCATTTCATCACCCGTCACCATCACGTTCCACGGATTAAATCATTCATGATGTTAGGTAACCAGTGGCTTCTGTAGGCATTCTACGTGTCTGTTCTGCATGCCGAGAGTGATATCCTGGGATATCCTGCTGGAGTGAATATCGGGAACATTTTATTGTCATTTGTCTTAACTGTTGCTACGTGTAAAAATCGTCTCACAGACGGGACTCAGTTCAACTCAGCTTGAATCACTACTGGGTATTGTTAAACTGTTGCCACGGAAACCACTGTGCAATAAGTGACATAACCGTCTCTGCCAACAAGAGAGGGGTTCCGTCAACAGTGATGCCACACTTTGGGCATTCTCTCAAATCTTCATGAGGCAAGCAAATTAGGGTCGCGATCCCAAGCTGGGAACACTTCTCTACATAGACGTACATGGAGGAGACTGTCTTTTTTCTGATTTAAACTGTTCAATAACATTTGTCAGTAAATGAGTGTTTCATTATACTGAAAATATACAGATCTGTCATTTCAATATTTCTTATTATTTCCCTTTTCTTTTTTGTTTAAACTCCCACTTTTTTCTTTTTTTTTGTTTTAAACTCTTACCTTTTTCTTTTGTTTTGTTTTAAACTTCCACCTTTTTCTTTTCTTTTTTTATTTTAAACTCCCACGTTGTACTTTTCTTTTTTTTTTTTGTTGTTGTTTTAAACTCCAGTCTTCTCTCTTTTTTTTGTTCTAAACTCCAACCGTTTCCTTTTCTTTAGTTTTATTTTTTCATTGTTTTTGCATAGACTAAAGAAACACACCAGACAAACTCGCACCTGGAATTCTCAGTGAAAGAGAACACAAGGAGCATCTAGAAATACCTGGAATAGGAGTACTGAAGCAGAAATTTTAAAAAAAAGATCGACAACACTTGGAGACAAATAGCAACAGCAAAGGACAGGAATTAAGAGAAAACCCCTGTTAATGTCTGTTCTCCAAGTAAGGGTAACACAATAATTGGTGTGTAAGTATACAACTATACACGTAGCCTATAACGAGAGTCGGGAAAGCTGCATATTCAAGTTGTAGCTAAGTGCTCTATTCATTTTATTTATTTATTTTTTAAACACAGGATTCATATGAATCTATACTTTATCTTCTCTCTCTAAATCTTCGTCATGTGTGTTTTTATACGATTAAGCCTCACGCCGAAAAGTCACAACTTTGTAATAAAGCTGCTCCTACTTTTTCCCTAGTTTATACAAGTAGGGGTAAGGAAGGCGAGGAAAGAAGGGAAGGAAGCGTGATCGCCAACGCCTGCTTGCAACATAGTAGATAATCGTGAAAGAAAAATAATTATCTCTTTACCTGCGCCTCTAGTCATACGTCGTATCCTGTGATTTTGGAGGAAATCAGGTTTTACTGTTGTAAATGTGTCTTCCTGTTCCCACTTAGTCATTTCCCCATATACTCTTAAATGTCACATCTTTACCGTGCAGTAAAACGTTACACAGGGCTTGCTTTGTAGTTCGCCAAGTTTGCTTGTTTTTGGCGAGTTTTTCTATCACGTTAAGCGAACTTATGCCCACTAATTTAGCCTCTCTCTATATTGCTCTCATACTCTACTATGATTTATTTATTTTTAATATTCATTTCACATCTGCTACCATTATTTATTCTTTACATTTTCTACTTTCAATACTCATTTTGTAACTTCTATTTCCAATATTTATTTGTATATCTTCAGCTTTCATAATCTTTTGCATCTTCAACATTCATAATATTTTTTAAAATCTTCTACTTTCATCATGTAGTTTTGTATCTTCCAATTTCGTCTTTTTTTGTATCTCCTATGTTCGACTTTTTTTTATTATGTATGATCAAGCTCCGAGGACAACCGATTTCGAAACAGCGTCTATTTTCTTTATGTTTAAAGTTATATTTCTAGGGCATGGGAGGGAAATCTTTACGGAAATTTCCATGATAAAAGAAAATTGTGTGCATCCAGAAAAAAGCGTTAGCTTTCGTAGTCACATCGTTAGCATATAACCCAGTTTATTTACATCGTTAGCATATAACCCAGTTTATTTATTCTCAGCTTCATAAAGAACAGCAACACCTGATCGTTATGCAAGAAAGCTTAGTTGGCACGAATTTAAACAGAAAAAAAATGTACTGCAGACTGACAAAATGTAAAACTGATATTGTATTTTACTAAGGACACCCAAACTCAAATGAACGTGCCAGAAGCAAATGAAGAAATACAGGACTAAATGGACTAGATGCTGGACAAAAAAACAAAAAACAAAACAAAGCCCGATAATACGGCCAATCTCGAAAAATGAAGGACACGGGGAAAACGGCTGGAGGAAAACAGCCGCGTCCTTCGCGAGACAGGAAAGGAAAATGAGTGCTTGAACAAGGTGACATGACGTGTGAGCAACCCGTTGTGTAAGCAAACCCGACGTTTGACCAATTCGTCGCCTGTATTTGGCAGCCTAGAGATACGACAAGGAATTGTAGTGAGAAAAAAAAACAACTGAAATCCGAAGGTTCTTAGATTGTCAGTATCACAGGACAAAAAAGGTAATAATGTGGATATAAGAAATCCATATGCCTCAATCACATGAAGCTGTGAGAGAGAGGAGGTGTCACTGTATAGCAGCTGTGATGACATTCCTGTGTCACACATTTGTAAGAAAAGATGGGAATTTTCAGTCTTATCATGCTGCTGAAGAACAAGAAACCACAGCCAAGCGGATTTCTACATTCCATCTATTCCGAGAAAATCAAGTTTCAGAAAGCAGCGAGGGATGAAGTTGCAGAGAAAGCAGATTTCAAGCAAATCTAAGCTTGGGCTAGATCACAGTGAAACTAAGCTTGGGCTAGATCACAGTGAAACTAATCTAAGCTTGGGCTAGATCACAGTGAAACTAATCTAAGCTTGGGCTAGATCACAGTGAAACTAATCTAAGCTTGGGCTAGATCACAGTGGAACTAATCTAAGCTTGGGCTAGATCACAATGAAACTAATCTATCTTGGACTAGATCACAATGAAACTAATCTAAGCTTGGACTAGATCACAGTGAAACTAATCTAAGCTTGGACTAGATCACAGTGAAACTAATCTAAGCTTGGACTAGATCACAGTGAAACTAATCTAAGCTTGGACTAGATCACAGTGAAACTAATCTAAACTTGGACTAGATCACAATGAAACTAATCTAAGCTTGGACTAGATTACAGTGAAACTAATCTAAGCTTGAGCTAGATCACAATGAAACTAATCTAAGCTTGGACTAGATCACAGTGAAACTAATCTAAGCTTGGACTAGATCACAATGAAACTGCAGTAAAGCTGTGATAATTAAATGTTAAAACTGTTTAAAATAAAAGTAGGAACAGCTTTATATACAGATGTCCCCACTTTTTAAACTGAAATATTTAAATAGTTTTAACATACTGAAATGATAATTTGGTAAGATTAAGTAGAAAAATCTCACTTGAATGGTCTACACAGACAGTTAAATTCACATATAAATAAAATAATAAGATTTCTTGTATATATGGGGAGGGGTGGGGGAGCTGGACACACATTCATGAGCTTCGTGCGCACAAATGGGTCGTGACCCAGATTTTCATGAGTACATGACGAAAAGTTCTGTGTTATGAAGATTTAAAATAAAAAAACTGACAATAGCTCACAATTTTTTGGCAACGTGTACAAGAAAAATTGATTCTATCATCTTGTTACGGCATGAAATATTACATGAGTGAGATCCACGTTCAGTAGAAGGAAAAAAAAACAGCTTTCTGAAATAAGACATCAGAATGAAGTAGAGAAAATTAGGTATGTGAAAGATGGCTTCAGATTCATGATAAAAAAATTCACATGTGGCGTGATCACGTGATACAAGAAAGGAAACTTTTAAAAAAGATCACTAAAAGCATGCTAGTTAAGGACATGAAGCAGATGATACGAAATAGAAAAAAAAAAAAACATTAGTGTTGTCAATGAAGACTGGAAGCTTGACAGAATACAAAGCTCTAATGTTGCTAGTTAACCAAAATCGCATAATTAACACTTTCGACGTGTTATTTTTCTTTTAATAATTTTTGTTGTCCACAAATAAATGTGTTAGACTATAGAAATGTTCTATTTGCGTGGTAGATAATGAAGTAAACTATTTTTAGATGCCAATTTTTCTCAAGCACAAGTTAGGTTATAATAGTGCTTCTGTAATAGGAAATGTGGCTCTGGCAGGACAGTTCCCAACATCGCAGCGGGGAATATGTGGCTAGACTGTTCATCATCATCATCATCATCAGGTGCCGTGCCGATTGGCGTTGGCTATTATGCTTCTCCAGAGTACACGATCCATCATGCAGGCCATCAGCTCAGTTGGTGATCTCCTCTCACACCATCCCGTCAGACTGTCCAGTATCATTTCTCTTGGTCTTCCTCTTGATCTTCTTCCTTCTATTTTTCCTGTTGTTATAAAATTTTCAATGCCCCCTCTTCTTATTGCATGTCCTATGAAAGTACATTGTCTCTCTTATTTTTGTTACAAATTTTTTTTTGTCTCTTTAGTTCTTCTCATACATTCTTCATTAGTTATTTTTGCTGTCCAGGGGATTCACAACATTCTTCTAATAAACCACATTTCTGCTGATTCCAATGATTTTTGTGCAGACCTGCCTATTGTCCATGATTCACTTCCATATAACAATATACGTTCAATATAGCATTTTAGGGCTTGTTTTCTAACATTCATTGACAAGGACGTGTTGGATAATATGTTTCTCATTCTCTGAAATGCAGTTTTTGCTTGGCCTGTTCTGTTTCTAATTTCTGTTCTGCATTTCCCATCTGCAGTTGTTATTGCTCCAAGGTATATGAATTTCTGCACCTTCTTTAGAATAGTTGCTTTTAATTTTATCCTGCATGTTGGTGGATTCTGTTTCTTATATATAACCATAGTCTCTGTCTTTTTGATGTTTAAAGTAAGACCTTTCTGTTCACTTCCTTTAGCGACTTTATCCAAGAGATTTTGTAGGTCTTGTTGGTTCTCAGCTATCAATACTATGTCGTCAGCAAACCGAAGATTGTTAATATTGTATCTTTCAATTTTTATGCCTGGTTCTGTGATTATCGTTCTTAGAATATTCTCGTTGTACAGAGAAAAAAGCTCTGGAGATAGTACACATCCTTGACGCACCCCTTGTTTTATAGGTTGATATTTTCCAGTTCTATTTTCAACTCGAATTGCTGTTTCTTGCTGCCAGTATAGATGTTTTACAAACCTCAGGTCTTTGCCGTCTATATTGATGTCTTCAAACATTTTAATAATTTCGTTGTTTCACTTTGTCGAATGTCTTGGTGTAACCAATGAAGCATAAGTAGAGATCTTTCTGTACTTCTAAAGCTCTTTCTATTAGTGTTCGTAAAGCATAAATGGCATTGTGTGTTCACTTTTCTTCAACAAATCCAAACTGTTCATCTGCTATTTCCATTTTTATCTTTTTCTTTGTTAGTCTCATATTAATTCTCAGAAGTAGCTTCGTTATGTGACATGAGAGGCTGGTAGTCCGGTGGTCATCACATTCCTTTGCACCTGGTTTCTTTGGTAGTGCTATAAACAAGCAGGCCACTGGGCATATAACCACTGTTGTAAATGTCATTCAGTAACTTGGTTTTTATTTTTGTTCTTAACTCCTCTAGCGCCTCTATTTCTTCTATTGTTATATTATCATGCCCAGTCACTTTTCCTTTCGTCATGTGTTTGATGGCATCTATGATTTCATCTTCAAGTATTGGTGATCCATCACAGTTTTCAGTATCTGGTGTTAATTCTAGTTTTTCTCCTTCATATAGCCACCTATGTACTCTGTCCACCTGTCCACAATGTCTTCTTTTCCCATTAACATTTTACCTTTTTTTGATTTCAGGCATCCTGTGGTATATTTTATTTTCCTGCCTGTGAGTTCACTAATTCGTTTGTGCATGTTTTTTGCTGTCTTTATTATGAGAGTCCTCTATTTGTCTGCACTGTTCGCTTAACCACACTTCCTTTGCTTCTCTGCATTTGCGTCCTATTTCTTTATTTATCTTGCTATATTTTTCCTCCTCCTTTTGTCCATCAGTCCTAAGATGTCGTCTGTTATCCATTTATTTTTAGGGGATTCTTTTTTTGGTGGTATTATCTCCTTAACAGTTTGATTGATAGAATCTCTTAACATTGCCCATTATTCATTTAGACTGTTTATCTTTGCTATTGCATTGTATCTATTTGTTATAATAACTCTGTATTGTTCTCGCAGTTCTTTGTCATTTTAAAGGATTTCTGTATTCAGTTTGATGTTTCCCACTTTTCTGCATACTTTATTTTGCTTTATTCTAATTTTTCCACAGAGTGGGTCGTGGTCACTATTGCAGTCAGCTCCTGGCATGGTTTTTGTTGTCGGTAATGCATTACGGAATTGTTTGTTGATTAATACGTAGTCTATCTGGTTAAAAGTCTTTTTGTCTGGGCTGCACCACGTTGCCAGTCTTCGAGGATGTTGTTTAAACCAGGTGTTTCCTACAACCATGCTATATATTCTTGCTCATTCAGTTAGTTTACAACCAATGTCATTCCTCTCCCCCAGTCCATAGTCACCAACGATGTCTGAAGTTCTTCCTTTATCAACTTTGGCATTAAAATCTCCCATGACTATAGTAACTTCATGTGACTTTGTGTGTTTCAGGGCTGTCTCTATGTCATTATAAAATAGCTGTACATCTTCTTCAGAACTTTCAGATGATGGAGCGTACACTTGTATAATATTTATGTTTATTGGTCGTCCTTTCAGTTGGGCTAGTATGACTCGGTCCGAGATGTTTAAATATCCTACATTTGTCCTTGCTGTTTGTTCGTTAAATATTATTCCTACTCATGTTTCTCACTTCCTGAATATATTATTGTATATTTATCAGAGTTTATCTTCCCTGCACCTGTCCATCTAACTTCACTTATTCCTAATATGTTGACTTTCATCCTTTCCATTTCCCTTTTTACATTTTCTAATTATCCAGTCTGGAATAAAGTTCTAACATTCAATGTTGCTATTCTGAACTTGTTAGTTTTGCCACCAGTAGCTTGATGACGATCTGGCCTCACCTGTGGCTCGTGAGGTGCCCTACCGGACGAGGCTGTTCCAGAGGAACATCCATTAACATCGTTCATGACAAATCTGTTACTCTGAATAAGCAAAAAAATTGTTCTTGGGAGCTACAATAGTGGTTTCCCTTTGCCTTCCATCGGTTTGTGTACGGACTCTCTGCTAGCCTCTGTCCTATCCGAAAGGCAGCGGGAATGAGAGGTTTTAAGGCGCCTCTTACCCGCCTGGTATTCCCTTCACTGAGCATGTGAAACACTTTGTAGGAGTAGTAATTCCACCTATTACCCCACCTCGCTCTCTGGGACTACCGCCAGTTGGTCCCCGTCTTCTTATTTCGAGAAATCCTTATTCACAAGGATCTTCCATATCTGGAGGACTTTCACCATCCGCCACCTGTGACGCGCATGGTTGGGGATGGTTGCCCCAGCTTTACCCAGACTGTTCTATCTGCATGTGTAAATTAACTGCCGAAATAAAGTAAAAATCGGTAACACATTTACTCTGAAAGGAAGAACACATTGATTTGTTTCCCTTTCTTTTGGCGTGTTCTGTGACTGTCTACTCTACGTGTTCTGCCCTCTTAAAGTATATATTTTAAAAACAGACTCAACACACGCAGCCTTGAACTAAGTTCAATAACCATCTTATGTGTGTTTCTCTTTATGTTTTCCAGTCTTACTACATATGGGGCTCAGCGCTCAGTGCTTATATAGCACTTGAAATTAACAAAGAAAAAAAACACAAATACTGGAACTTCTCATTGATCAGGAAGGACAAATATACGTAGAGGGAACAGCTGTTGAAGAAGTAAACCAGCTTGCATATCTCGGCGGCTACATATACCAGGATGGTAACACCAGAAAGGAAGTTAGAATTATAATTCTAAAATGATATAATCGGTGGGAGGACGGTATGAACCCAGAATATGCCGGTCTCGGTCCATATTTCAGTTTGTAGTCCACCCCTGGATATCTTATTTTCTTGCTCCGATGAGTTGATTAGAGGAGTAAACTTGTACGGGAATTCATCAACAAATACTTTTTTTTCATCAGACGCCGTGCTCTGAAGATTTTGTAACATCTCTCTATCTTCATTCATTCATTCATTTGCATGTCCCTTGCGGAACTTTGCCTCCCAAACAGCACTCCTGTAGGCCTCTCGGTTGTGAGCAAGATGGCCTGCTGCTGCTGCGTCCATTTGCAGATCGTCAACGATTTCTTGCAGCCATCTTCGTTTTGGTCTTCCTCTTTTTCTTTTTCCCATTATGTATCCTTCCAATATGGTCTTCTCTAAATTATCATGACGTTTAATATGTCCAAAATATTTAAGTTTTCTCTCTTTAATCCTCTTTACTAGCCAGTCTTCTTCAATATTAAGCTCTTGTAGTATAGATATATTTGTTCTTTTTTGTGTCCATGATATTTGGAGAACTCTTCTGTAGCATTTACATTCAAAGGCATTTATGTGTTTCTCGGCCTCTCTATCTTACATATATATATATATATATATATATATATAGATATCCCAACTAGAAGATCTTGACTTTGCAGATGACATAACTCTTATCACTGATAACGTGAACTGGATGGAAAAAAAAACAGATACAATGTCTTCACTGCCTAGCAAAACAGTCTTGAAATTAACAAGTTAAAAATAAAAATAACGAAACTTCTCATTAATCAAGAAGAAAAAACGTACGTAGAAGAAACGGCTGTTGAAAAAGTAAACAAGTCTCCATATTTCGGCAGCTACATAGACCAGGACGGTTACGCCAGAAAGGAAGTTAGAATGAGAATTGCAAAAGCAGCAACGACCTTCAAGAATCTCGAGAACGTGTGGCACTCAAAAGTTATAAGCATAAAAACAAGTTAAGCTTATTCAATTAAAATGTAATATCCACCTTCATTTGTGCATGCAAAAGCTGGAAAACAACTAAAGAAACAGACAAGAAATTAGACAAATGCCTAAGGAAAATTCTCGGCATAAAGTGGAACTAATTCAAGAACAACGCAGAGAAAAGGCAGATCAGTGAAAAGCAAAAAGGATGATCAGAAAAAAAGGAGATGGACATACATCGGTGACGTGATGAGAAGAAACAATCAGAGAATCCCAAACAAGCTATCAAATGGAACACAAGAGGCCGAAGAAAAAGAGGTCGACTACATGAAACTCTAAGGAGAACATTGTTAGAAGAGGCCAAATTAGTAGGCATAAAATCCCCTGATGAGGTTGAAAGACTCGCCGAAAACCGTAAAATTTGGCGAACTACCATGCTAGCCATATATGACGTTCAATATATATATATATATATAATCAAACCCGTGGAAAACATTTCTAACCTAAATGAAATGATCACTTACATATCGTAAGAATGTCTAAATAATCCATATTCTAGAAGTGGATTACTGCGTGGGCGGCAACATAGAAGTAATAATGGTGCAGTTTTCGGAAAATCAGAGAAGCCTCGGGGAAAAATGTTCCTGGAAAGATGAGGAGAAACAGAGAAATGATGAACACCGCTGGAGAAAAGCGCATGTTCTCAAAAACTGATTCAGCGCGTCTTACCCACAGCAGAGATGAATCATCAGATAAAAGTTCTACGAACAATAAAGTGTAATGCTGTTTTCAAGATCTGAGTACACCAGAAATATTAACTTTGTACATTTGATCAGATATTTCAGTTATACGTGAAGTCTATCATAACCAGAATTTTTGGTTACCAGGAGTATGTTATCTTACGTTGTGATATGAAGATTATTCCTTTCACACACGTATAAATACACACACATAATTAAATACTCACTTCTTGTCACCATGGAAACAAGTATCTTATCTGAATATTTTACGAAACACATTTCTCTAAAACAGAGAAGTGGAACTTGGCATTTGTGACCATTCACATCATAAGAAAAAAGCAGTGAAAAATGTTGCTTATTCTGGTCGTGGGCTCGGCTCAGCACGCAGACTCGACTCCTGTTATGTACCGCCCTCACCGTGAGTCGCTTGGCCAGGTTCTTGGACACGGCTTGTCTTGTTAGTTAAATCATTGACAACAATTTTCTTCCTACTGTCTCGTATTTTACACATGATCTCTGCATGCTTTTCTCCGTATATTACTTCTGTTTAACACCATCATCAAGGCCTTGAGGATCACTTTCTGTTAGACAGGGAACTCTTTTGTAGAGACACAGTTCCTCAGTAATAAATTGGTATTCTATTATTATTATCATTATTATTTTCCTCCAGATATTTTTCCTAATGTTAAAAATGGAGCTCACCTTCCTCGGGATGACCTGTTTTTGTGCAAGTAGATCCGTTCATTTGATCAACTTGTTCTTGCAAGGGAATTCCCAAACTGTTTTATTTTTTTATTTTATGAAACTATATTAAAAACATTTTTGTTTGGCTTGGATCCACAATAACGTTTTAAATTAGATGTTATTTTAGTGGTTTCTTTGTTTCTGTGTATGTAGAGTATTAAGGTGGAAGTTAATGGGGGTTAGCAACCATCATCTATCTCATTTATTTCTCTCGTGGCTTCATCATCGCCAGGTGCCGGTCAGCTTCTTCACAAATTCAATCCTTGACCAGTTCAGTTCATTACCTTCACCCATGCCATCGTATTAGAATGTCCATGATCTTCTCTTTTAACCTTTTTTTCTACATCTCTTCTAATTTATCTTTCCTGCTGCGATGTCATCAAGTCTTGTTTACCTCACTACATATCTGATTAAAGTTGAATGGCGTTTTATTTTGAATTTAATTAATTTTTTTTTTCATTTGCTTTTGTGAGACATTTCTTTTTTGTCATCTTTATTGTCTAGGATACTATTCTGAGAAACCGCCTCTCTGTTTCTTCCAGTGATCTTTGTAGCAATTTATTCATTGTAATTTACTAAAGTAAAATAGGCTCAATGTAGCATTGTGAAAGTCTTTGATAGCCAGAGATGGAAGTGCATTACAAAAGACATTTTTCTTTTTTTTTCTTTTTGAAAGTTGTTTTGATTTGACATATTATATTCCTCACGAACCGTTATATCTTCAGAATAAAGGAACTTGAGGAGAGAAAGATGAAGCATACGCTCCCATTGTAGATGGAATCGACGAATTTCCAGTCAGTGTGCGACAGTGAAAATCACCAAACACATTTTACGCTGGTTCCTGGAACGAGCGGAGGTGCAGATATAGGAATGTGCTGACTGCAGTGACGTTGTCTTTTAAGATGAATCAATCAGTCTTTATTTTTTTATTTCGATAAGCATATTTCATCTGTGTGACAGTATGAGAGTGGGGGGGGGGGGGGGGGGTGACACAGAACGGGGCACATGAAGTGCACAGGGTGAGCCGATCAAGCGAGAATTACGAATTAAGCACCAGCTAGTTAAAACAGTGAATGAAAAGAAATAGGATAGTGACGAAGGGGTTAAAGATTACACTTAGAAACTGAATTTTTAACAAGAAGGACGGACTTGGAGCTAGACGGGGGGGGGGGGGGGGGGGGGGGCATCGACACGGAGACGATAGAAGGACCAATGAAAATGACAGGGACACAGAGAGAGAGACGTAAACTAGGGATAAATGTGTAGTTGTACGTTGTTGATGATTACACCAATAAAAGGAGTAAAATAATTCAACAACCGGCTTTGAGTCTTTGAGTTCTGACGTTCGTTGAAGGACTTACGTTTCCAGGCTTGAAGCGGATGGCGGGAAGTTGAGAGTTGTTGACTTTATCGTTGAGTTCTGACGTTGTTGAAGGACTTGCATGCTTACACGAACAGGCGTGCTCGATCAGGCATCCGCACATATACTCTCACAATCTGAAGGTAGGGGTGTCTTGTCCTATCTTGTCTCCTTCCTCATATATCTTTCGGTGATGAGGAGACGTCATCATAGGGCTCGACGATTTACTTAATGTAATGGGTTATTTAATGCTTCTACAATTTCCTCTTTCTATTCCCTGCATGAACGGCCTCTTCCTCTGTTATCTACAAATCTTAGTGTAAATGATTTCTGTGATAAACTGTCTGGTGATAACCGTGTAACATGGCCAAACCATTTGACTTGCTGTTTCTGGATATAATGCAATACTGATGTTACTCCAACCATTGCCCTGATGGTGTCATTTCGTATTTGGTCTCTTTTTGTCACATTTAGTATTCTCCTTAAATATCTCATTTCTGTCGTGGTGATTTGTTATTTTGTTCTAGGAACAATTTTTTTATAAATAGGAAACAACGAGGCTTTCGTACGGTAAAGTAAGAGAACACAGTTTTGTATGATTACACTACTGAATAGTTACTAATGATTATGCCAATAAACACCTTTTTTGGCGGAGGGGGGGCAGTTGGCAAAGTTGTTTAGCACGCTTTTCTCTCGTGGCTAGACGGTTGCTCGTCCTGCCGGAGTCCGTGTTCGAATCCCAGGTGATTTTTCTTTCTCTCACGTCTTACTAAAGTGGTTTGTCTACGATTTTTGTCGAGGTCTAATCCTACAAAACTGTGTTCTCTTATCTTTCTTTTGTTCTAGAGTGTTAGTGTCAATGTTTGACATTGACAGCATAGAGATGGAGGAAAATTGTACAATGCCCTTTTAAAGTATGGCTATGTCCAAATATTTAAATGTATATACTTGTCTATATTCCGTTCCATGATATGACAATTGTTTCTGTTTTCTTGGAATTCCGGATGAAGTCTCTCTTCTCACTTTCTTTCACTACTTTAGTTTTTGTAAGCTCGCTTCATTTTTGGCTATATGCAATGTATTATTTGCACGTCCTAAATTTTTCACATTGTACCATCTTAATTTGAATTTGCTTTGACCGCCCTCGTGATATTTTCCCTGTACGGTGGGGACAAATCTGATGAGAAAACAAATCCTTGCTAACTCCCTGCTTTATTTGTTGATATCTTTACTATCATATTTTCTATCCTGTCTCATGGTTTATTCTCAAGGTCACGATGTGTCAACTGACCTTCATTTTTCTGCCACGCCATGCAGACATTTAAGGAGACGAAAGAGCAGATGAATGGGCTGGGTAGGTATTGGATCGAGCAGATATTATCAATCCTTTAAAAGAAGTTGCGCTGCAAATGATTTCACTTACAGTTTTGAACCGGCACCTTCATCAAGAATTAAGGACCTTCGAATACAGTTAAACACGAATAATTAGTGTATAAGTATATAATACTAAGTATTTTGTGTGATTAAGGTTCACTCCGAAACATCACAACTGTGTGCTCATTAAGTAAATCACCTGTTCCACCCTCTCCTGGCTAGATTACCACTGTATCACTTCCTCTACTCTTATTATTTACGAACCACCTTGAATCCGACCGGAGGCGCCCCAGTCACCCACCTGTAGAAATGGGTACCCGACGTCTTCTGTAATTGGGGAAGAAAAGCGGCCAGGTGTGATACTGACCATATCACCATCTAGTGTGCTGACAGGTCAAGGAAAATATGGGCACTAACATCATATCTATATGTGCCTCTAAGGCATGACAGGATTACCTTTACTTTGTTTTTACTTTACCACACATTACAAGTGTCAATTTAAACATTTTCTAAACCCCACCATGCGCACTTCTGAGCACAGCCTCTTACAAGTCACAGCTTCTTACAGTCACAGCTAAGTGCTCTGATTATTTTATTTCATTCTAATTTTTTCCATTCCTATTTTTTATATAGCATTCATGTGAATTTATTTTATCTTCTCTTTTTATTTCTTCGTCCTTTGTGTTTTTGTATGATTAAGGTTTACACCGAATCATCACAAACATGTGCTCGTTAAGTAATACAGCTGTTCCTACTTTTCCCCTAGTTTATCATGTCGATTACAGCCATGAGTTGCAAAATACACACATCGTGTTAAAGCACCCGTCAGATGATCAGTCAGTGTGAGACGGTTATTATCAGTTGCTGTATGATGATAGAGATACCGAAAAGGAGACCGAAGTCACCTGTGGAGTATCGGAAGCACAAGAATGATGGTCCTCTCAGACTTCTGAGGTTAGATTATTAACGATGAGTTTCAGTGTGGCTTCCAGGCACTGCACAAGAAGCTGATCTGTCGGCGCAACTTGACTCCTGTGTGTTCAGCTGTCTGGTTAGTGGTGCAGAGGTTCTGTCTTGTTCTTTCTTCTAAGTTCTCTCCTGCATTCCACAGGCAACTTTCTTTCAGCTTAACCAATGTCTATCTTGTGTCAAAGTTTTTTTTTTGTTTTGAGACAAGCGTCAGACATGATACCACAAATTTTATTACTGATTAAGTGCAAAAGGTATAATTTATCCAAGGTGATGTGTTCATAGATAAAATATCTTCATAAATTTAACTGACGTCAGAGAGAGCAGGGAATTTTACTTACAGTTTAAAAAAATAGATAAACAAAGCTGTAAATAAGCTAAAGTTATTCAGGATAGCAAATGATTAATACTACTTTCCTTCTTATATATATATATATAATACCGCAGTTTTGTGACACATTATTTCACAATGTTTTTCATTTATGTTATCGCATTTAACGCTATTTGTAGTGTTAAATAATTCCACTTTGACAACTTTTAAAATGTAATTTATAGTTTCATTAAAAAATTCTGTGCATCTTAAATTTCAGTGAAAGAATGTAAATCAAAATAAAATAAAAATGTAGGAGACGAAAACATAAACTGAGTCTATCAGGAAGTTGCCGCGTTTGTCTGTGAATGGTCTCATCATTAATTTATGTTGAATTTTGTAAGAAACGGGAAAAAAAAGTGACTAGACGGAATCTTCAATAACTGTGATCCTTGAATGGCGTGATGTTATTCATTTCACTTTCGCAAGTTCCAGTTAATGAAACTGATAAAGAAGCTAACCATCTTTCTAGTGACGTCCGCTGACTGGTGCGATGAGAAGATTTTTCTTACATTACCCAGGCAATGTGGCGCTGAATGGCAGTCGTGATTAAACTGAGAATGAGAGGAATAACACTCTTACACTCTTTAATTATTTTCCATAAAGTGCGAGGAAAAAAAATAACGTTTTTAGACATTTCAGTACAAATAAACTGGGAGGAAGTTTCTCTATTAATTTAAAATATAGGTTATGTTAGAAATGTGTTACTTTTTATTTTATGAAGTCTTTGCCTAAATATCACTCAAATATTTTGCTCAGGCCTGCAAGATCTACCAAACCCACCAGTGTTGCTTTGGGGGCAAAAAGAGGCATACTTTGCATAGGAAAAATGACATATTGTTTAATGTGGTATTTTTAACAAGTGTAGAGTAAGACACATTATACTGTCCACAACAGTTATCACATCTGAAAAAAAAGAGGTCACGGTAAAGACAGCTGCTTAAACTCTGTGAGGGATTTAGGACATTATACCGTTACTGTCTATATTTTCTTCCATTGCTTCTTTGGAAAATTGATAATTGTCGAAGACCTATTTATTTTCCCCACTTTTGTTTAGTTTACGGCCGAGGAAAGCTTATGGCTCGATGTACTCATCGAGTGGAACAAAACAGAAAGAAATTTTCTTCTCTTTGGCGCCATTGAAACGGAGACACAGATCAGTTTCTTTCACCCTTGTTAGTTGGAAATACAGAGATTTAAAGAAAGAATGTAGCCATTGATAATATTTAGAATAATTTGAAACGTATTTCCTCCCCTCATTAAAACACGCAAAATCAGTAGAACAGAGGATTCAGAGTATATAGTTGTTTATAGTTTTTAAGGGGGTGGGCGGGGCGCATTCTTCAGTCAGTCTAGCAGCAAAAACAGACAATTGACACTTGATGTAGAGCCATTTACACCAGATTGTACAATCTGTTCTGACACGGTGAGGCATTTTAGAATGGCCAGTGCATGTAACTGCCAGTGCTTGAAACAGAACAGGATATTTGATAAAACAGTCAGTGACAATATAACTACTGTCAGAAACATGTACAGTAACAGTCAACAGTAATCATAGTAACAGTCAGTAATAAGTATAGTTATATTCAGTAGCATGTATTGTGAGACTACACCGGAGTATGTCGGTGGTGAAAGAAAAAAGAAATTTAGAAAATTTTGCAATAACTGAAAAAAGAACACAAAAGTCACACAGTTACAGTATTTTGTACTATCAAAATGGATAATGCTGAAAAAAAAAACCACGCTGAAAAGAAACAGAAAAGAGACAGAGAATAACAAAAGAGAATAACAACACAGAGGTTGTTGACAACAAGAAGAAATATATTAGGGACCAGTTCGGCCAGGTTCATTGTCAGAGAGAAAACTGGACATCACTGCGGCAGACTTTCCCTGGAGACAGGTGGAAACAAGATTCAGAGTACTTAAATGTTACATCGAGCCAATTTTGTTTCATGGATGTGAAGCATGATCCATAAATAAGAGAGTACAGCAATAAATGGAGGCTATGGAAATGTAGTTTATAAGACGGATATTGAAGGTACCATGGGCAGCAAAGAAAAACGAATGAAGAAGTCTTAAGAGAGGCTGGAGTTAAAAAGGCAAATTATAGGAAAGATGAGAGGGAGACAAACGAGATTTATAGGACGTTTCTTGAGAAGAGGAAAATTGGAAAACACTATGGCAAATGGAAAAAAAGAAGGAAGAAGAGGCAGAGAAAGACACACACACAAAGAGAGAGAGAGAGAGAAGTTACTGATGGGCTGTCGGTGTGGCTAAGAAGAAACTCACCAGCGGATAACATTATCAAAGCAAAAGACATATGGAATTGTGGAGAGAGATGATCACATACGCACCACTGCTGGCGAGATTCTTCGGCTGCCGTACCTGGGGTGAAACTCCTCCTGGCCAATGAAGAAAAATGCGATTAGGGTTGCCGCGCGGCGCCGCCGTGGAAAAGGTGATGGAAAGGATTAAGTGAAGTTTAATCGGTATGGCCAGTAGTCTCGCGGTAAGAGCTGCTCATACCACGGCACCTCTGCTCCAGATGCCGGCCACGTCCTATATACACACATACTGGGGCAATTCCCCTAAACCGACTTAACCCAGGGGTGAAATTTGATGGCTACTTGTATCACAGTGCCTCCGCTCTAGAGGCCGGTCACGTCCTATATACACCCATACTGGGATAATACACCTAAACCGGCTTAACCCAGGGGTGAAAACTACTAGTGGCGAGGATTCGTCTTCCTCGACAAAAGCTCCGTCCTGGTCACCACCAGGAAAGGTAGCGGCCACGACCACAAAATACTGAAGTCAGAGACACTGGACAAGTGCAGTCTAGATAGGCAACCACCTCTCACCCGACGGGGATATATTCATATCCAAATCACGTTGAGGTTTTCGGGTGAGAAAGTCCAACTCTGGACTGGATGGGCAACCACCTCTCACCCGGCGGGGATATACTGATATCCAAAAAAAAAAAAAAACGTCGAGGTTTTCTGATGAAGAAGTCCAACTCTAGACTAAACTGCTGCAACGAAAACCGCATATGCACGCAATGCCGCCTCTGTGACCCACCGAGAATATAGGCCCAAGCCCCTACGATGCTTAGAGCCTCCATCCTTAATGAGACTATCGCGAGAACCACAGCAGTCAACTCAGTAAGATCACGGGGCGATCTTGGTGGTAGAAGCGAACGAAGAAGAAGAAGAAGAAGAACGCCTACGACTCACAGCAGGGCACTTAGATTCATGACAGCCTAACTCTACCACCACTGTGAGCACTTTGTTTAACAAGAAATTCGCATTCCACTCGTTGATTTTTTATTTGATCAGTTTCAGCAAGATACAGTCATAAATATAATTTAATTTTTATATGTTGTCACCAAAAACGAGTTCAGAAAACTAGACGCGACCTTAAACCTATGATGTCTTATGGTCACATGCTTCAAAGATTGCTTACATTTGTCTCCAAGCCCATTATGTGATTCCTGCGAGTAACACAATAATATTTTGCATTATAGTTTCCTTACAGAACTGTTGCCCTGACTTAGTCATGACAGTTAAATATGTTTAAAATCGTAATGGGGAGACTTCGTAAGAAAATAGAAGAAGAATTCAATATCGTCCAAGCTGATTTTAGGCAAAGAAGAGGATCAAGAGATCATATATTCAATATAAGATTAATAATAGAGAAATGCAGAGAATTTACTGTGAATCTATATTTATCTTTTATAGACTATTCAACGGCATTTGATTGTGTACAACACCAGAAACTTTGGGAAATAATGTAAAAAAAATGGGATTTCCAACACATTTGATACAATTAAATCACAGCTGTATCTACGCCAACAGGCAGCAGTAAGAATAAATGGTGAAACAATAACTTGGTTTGACATAAAACAAGGGGTCCATCAGAGTTGCATACTGTCACCTTACTTATTTAACTTGTATACTGAAAATATAATGAGGAATGTTAGAGAAGATGTAGGCAAAGAATATTACAATGCCATAACAATTGGAGGTTATGAATTACCAGAGATTAGATTGGTGACGACACAGTATTACTGCTCACAAAGCAAAAAGGAATGGAAAACTAAACATGCCAGTCCATAAGAATAGTGAAGAGCAAAACCTTTATCTTAATATGAAGAAAACTAAATTGATGACAACTGACAAAACAAATAAGACAGATGAAATATATATCGATTAGGAAAAATACGAAGAAGTGAAGAGTTTTGAATATCTTGGATCACTGCTAACTAATAATGGACATACAATGAGGGAAATTAAAGGAGGACATCTGTCGCTCTTCAGAAAGTAAAAACAGCTAAAGAAGCTGCCAAGAGGAACAGACAAAAATACAAAGATAAGATTTTTAAGGGCATGCATCTTTTCTATCGCAACATATGCCTGTGAGATCTGGACACTTAACAAAACAGCTGATAAACACATAAATGCCTTTGAATGTAAATGTTACAGAAGAGTTCTTCAGATAACAAGGACACAAAAAAAAATATATCCATACTACAAGAACTTAATATTGAAGAAGTTGACTAGTAAAGAGAATTAAACAAAGAAAACTTAAATATGTTGGACATATTAAACGTCATGATAATCTAGAGAAGACCGTACTGGAAGGGTACATAATGGGAAAAAGAAAAATAGGAAGACCAAGACGAAGATGGCTGAAAGACATTGTTGATGATCTGCAAATGAATGCATCAGCACCAGGACATCTTGCTTACAGTCGAGAGGCCTACAGGAGAGCTGTTAGGGAGACAAAGTTCAGCAAGGGACACGCAAATGACTGACTGACTGAGTTTCCTTACACAATTGATTATATAAGGTGGGGTACTTTTGGAAATAATTTGTCGTACATCTCTTAAAAATATTTCTTTCTTACACCTTCTCGCTTTTGAGTAAATATTGTCTTGAAATGGCTTGCAATTTTCTACAAGATTCCAAGAAACGATACATTTTATGTAATAGATTTATTTTATAATAAATAAATAGGGGAATTTTCTTTTGTAAAAAATAGAATGAATTTTCAGTAGTAAATTTCATTTTTTTATAGATATATCAAGATGTACATTCATGAAATTTCAAGTTTCGTTCCGGAATGTTAGACTACCTTCATATATAAATCTTAGATAATATACCACAAAGAAACTAGAGTTCGGCAGTAACCTCCTGTTAGATCTAAGGGCTAATGAGGTGTGCTAGGAAGTAAGATTTAGATAGTGAAAATCCGATGTAAATCACGTCGAGTCTACAGTATTAGTTTTGATTCAGGATGAAATAATTTGTAGCGGAGCGTATATCTGAAGAGCTGAATCTTTGCGAGAGGAAGAGAGCTTACGCCTGGATCAGTAAACTTTGGATTGTTACATATTCGGCCTGCGACAGATTCGGAGCGCATACACTTTCCAGGCTGGAAATGCAGCATAAATTACAACGGTCATCTAATATCTGCGGTCAGCACAGGCGTAGCCTTTTTACTTCTTGTACCTGCCATAACTATACAACATTGTTTGGTGACACGGTCAAAATATGCACTGATGCATTGAGCTGAAAGGCTATTAACTTATTCTTGTCGAAGATAAAAATGAACAGTTTCACAAAAATGTGTGCCTAGGAGTAAAGCTAAGAGAAGAAAAGCTAGGAGTAAAGCTTAGAGAAGAGAAGCTAGGAGTAAAGCTTAGAGAAGAGAAGCTAGGCGTAAAGCTTAGAGAAGAGAAGCTAGGAATAAAGCTAAGAAAAGAGAAGCTAGGAGTAAAGCTAAGAGAAGAGAAACTAGGAGTAAAGCTAAGAGAAGAGAAGCTAGGAGTAAAGCTAAGAGAAGAGAAGCTAGGAGTAAAGCTAAAAGAAGAGAAGCTAGGAGTAAAGCTAAGAGAAGATAAGCTAGGCGTAAAGCTAAGAGAAGAGAAGCTAGGAATAAAGCCAAGAAAAGAGAAGCTAGGAATAAAGCTAAGAGGAGAGATGCTAGGAATAAATATAAAAAAAGAGAAGCGTGTGTATTTATGCATGATGATCATCATTACGCGTCATTGATATCAACTGCCAACAAAACAAGTTATGCTGCTGATGTTTTGTCTGTGTACGATTATTTGTGTTCGTTAGTGGAATTAAACTGATATAAATGTGTTTGAGATTGCAGTTTTGATTTATTCAATCCATGACGAGTTGTTTACGTGTCTGTGACGTTGGTCAGCGCAAACAAGTAACTATCGTGACGAGATGTCTACGCGTCTATGACGTTGTTCAGCTCAAGCAAGTAACAACCATGACGAATTGTCTACGTGTCTGTGACGTTGTTCAGGGCAAACAGGTAACAACCATGACGAGTTGTCTACTTGTCCGTGACGTTTAGAACTGTTGGTTAGCTCAAGCAAGGTTTACATTAAGTAACAACCATGATGAGTCATAAAAGTCCTGGGGGCAGAAGACTGATAAGATATATGATAAAAGAATATCTTGGGGGGGGGGGGAGAAAACTGATAAGATATATGATAAAAGAATGTCCTGGGGCAGAAGACGGATAAAATATAAGATAAAAGAAAGTCCTGGGGGCAGAAGACTGATAAAATATATGACAAAAGAATGTCTTGGGGGGGGGGGGAGAAGACTGATAAAATATATGATAAAAGAAAGTCCTGGGGCAGAAGACTGATAAAATATATGATAAAAGAATGTCTTGGGGGAGAAGAATTATAAAATATATGATAAAAGAAAGTCCTGGGGGCAGAAGACTGATAAAATATATGATAAAAGAAAGTCCTGGGGGCATAAAATTGATAAAAGATATGATAAAAGAAAGTCCTGGGGACAGAAGACTGATATAATATATGATAAAAGAAAGTCCGGGGGTCATAAAACTGACAAAATATATGATAAAAGAAAGTCCTGGGGGCATAAAAGTGATAAAATATATGATTAAAGAAAGTCCTGGGGGCATAAAACTGATAAAATATATGATAAAAGAAAGTCCTGGGGCATACAACTAATAAAGTATATGATGGAAGAAAGTCCTGGGGGCAGAAGACTAATAAAATATATGATAAACGAAAGTCCTGGGAGCAGAAGACTGATAAGATATATGATAAAAGAATGTCTGGGGGCAGAAGACTGATAAGATATTTGATAAAAGAATGTCTTGGGGGGCAGAAGACTGATAAAAATATGATAAAAGAAAGTCCTTGGGCAGAAGACTGATAAAATATATGATGAAAGAAAGTCTTGGGGGCAGAAGACTGATAAAATATATGATAAAAGAATGTCTTGGGGGGGGGGGGGGAGAAGACTGATAAAATATATGATAAAAGAAAATGCTGGGGGCAGAAGACTGATAAAATATATGACAAAAGAAAGTCCTGGGAGCAGAAGACTGATAAGATATATGATAAAAGAATGTCTTGGGGGGGGGGGGAGAAGACTGATAAAATATATGATAAAAGAAAGTCCTGGGGGCAGAAGACTGATAAAATATATGATAAAAGAATGTCTTGGGGGAGAAGAATTATAAAATATATGATAAAAGAAAGTCCTGGGGGCAGAAGACTGATAAAATATATGATAAAAGAAAGTCCTGGGGGCATAAAATTGATAAAAGATATGATAAAAGAAAGTCCTGGGGACAGAAGACTGATATAATATATGATAAAAGAAAGTCCGGGGGTCATAAAACTGACAAAATATATGATAAAAGAAAGTCCTGGGGGCATAAAAGTGATAAAATATATGATTAAAGAAAGTCCTGGGGGCATAAAACTGATAAAATATATGATAAAAAAAGTCCTGGGGGCATACAACTAATAAAGTATATGATGGAAGAAAGTCCTGGGGGCAGAAGACTAATAAAATATATGATAAACGAAAGTCCTGGGAGCAGAAGACTGATAAGATATATGATAAAAGAATGTCTGGGGGCAGAAGACTGATAAGATATTTGATAAAAGAATGTCTTGGGGGCAGAAGACTGATAAAAATATGATAAAAGAAAGTCCTTGGGCAGAAGACTGATAAAATATATGATGAAAGAAAGTCTTGGGGGCAGAAGACTGATAAAATATATGATAAAAGAATGTCTTGGGGGGGGGGGGGAGAAAACTGATAAAATATATGATAAAAGAAAATGCTGGGGGCAGAAGACTGATAAAATATATGACAAAAGAAAGTCCTGGGAGCAGAAGACTGATAAGATATATGATAAAAGAATGTCTTGGGGGGGGGCAGAAAACTGATAAGATATATGATAAAAGAATGTCTTGGGGGGCAGAAGACTGATAAAATATATGATAAAAGAAAGTCCTGGGGGCAGAAGACTGATAAAATATATGACAAAAGAATGTCTTGGGGGGGGGGAGAAGACTGATAAAATATATGATAAAAGAAAGTCCTGGGGGCAGAAGACTGATAAAATATATGATAAAAGAAAGTCCTGGGGGCAGAAAACTGATAAAATATATGATAAAAGAAAGTCCTGAGGGCAGAAGACTGATAAAATATATATGATAAAAGAAAGTTTCTGGGGGCATAAAACTGATAAAATATATGATAAAAGAAAGTCCGGGGGGCATAAAACTAATAAAATATATGATAACAGAAAGTCCGGGGGGCATAAAACTGATAAAATATATGATAAAATAAAGTCCGGGGGGCATAAAACTGATAAAATATATGATGAAAGAAAGTCCCTGGGCGCAGAAGACTGATAAAATTTTAAAAAACTCATGGGTTCAGCTGAAGTAGTAAAGATAAATAAATGATTGTCACCC
Organism: Achatina immaculata; assembly: GCA_009760885.1. Lineage (NCBI taxonomy): Eukaryota > Metazoa > Mollusca > Gastropoda > Stylommatophora > Achatinidae > Lissachatina > Lissachatina immaculata. Next base: position 2,217,081 of record CM019704.1, read on the forward strand.
GTACAGACTGGGTGTTTTAACGTGAAGAAGAAACTAAGAAGAACAAAACTTAATCCGTAAAGAAGTAAATTTTGCCGCACAATGCCAAAGAGCTTGCAAATTATCGTGAAACAACTAAACAATTTATAATAGAAGATTACAGAGAAGAAAATTCATTTCGGGTATGATTCTGCAGTTGAACCGTTCGTTGGCGGAAGAAAGAATTCAGAGCTCGCTGTTTCAATGAAATATTAAGTTTTCAGTCTTTGCAGCGATGTTTCACACAAATAAAATAAAAAGGTCACCCTTTTTAGATTTATAAAATTCGCTGAATATTTAATAAGATATTACAAAGTGCACTCTGCACGCCAACAAAGTGAACGCTGCGTATCTATAAAGTACACACTGCACGTTAACAAAGTGAACTCTGCATATCTATAAAGTACACGCTGCGTGCCAACAAAGTGCACTTACAAAATCAAGATGTGATAATGTTTTCATGAAGATATCAAGTTTTCTCAGATGGAGATCATCCTGTAGATTGAACAGAATTTAACGGAACTATTGTCATCCTGTAGATTGAATAGAATTTAACGGAACTATTATAATCCTGTAGATTGAATATAATTTAACGGAACTATTATCACCCTGTAGATTGAATATAATTTAACGGAACTATTATCATCCTGTAGATTGAATATAATTTAACGGAACTATTATCATCTTGTAGATGGAACAGAATTGAACGGAACTATTTGCAAAAGGGTGAAGAATTTGGCACGCGGGGCCTCTCTGACATTCTGTCCTTTATCATAAAACTTTCAGGAGATAAAGATCATGAGATCAACGATATTTACTAGATTCAGTTTTGACAATTACTTGAATTCTGTGCTTATATTCACACAGCCTCTTACTGCTCAAATTTATTTACTGCTGTAAGAATATTTTAAAGAAATCATGTGATGGAAAAAGAGTCTCCTAAAAATTAAATTAATAAAAATAAAAAAAAATAAAATAAATTGCTTAAACTGTAATTTGGACGTAGATGGGCAGAATAATTTGGCAATATTATCAACAAATGTGGAGAAGAAAGAGGTTTTAACTTTGCAACTCTCATATTATGAGGGTTTTCAGAAGAACTGAAAATTAATCTTGAGAACATATTACATCATCATCATCATCATCATCATTTTTCACTCCCTTGCGAGCATAGGCCACGGATAAAGGGTATACAGTCGTCCCTGTTCTTGGAATTATTCTCTGCCTCCTTCCATGTGTATCCCTTGTCTCTGAGCACTGTCATAATTTCTCTTCTCCAACTCTAGGATATGACATAGTTATTCTGAATTTCATTGGCCCAGTTTATTCTTTGTATTATTATATTGTTTGTAGTTACAATAAATTTATAGTTTCTCACTTAATATTGTGTCTCTTTATGTCAGATATTTCTTGAAGGAGAGTGTGTTGGGGGCCCCAAACTGTCACACTGCCTAAGGCCCTGCACTTTCCAAGGCGAGTCTTTTTGCCGCAGGGTGATGATGGTGCACAGAGAGTGGAGGTGCACTAACGTTATCAGAACGTGTAAATAGGCATAAGAAACATACGATAGAAACAGAGGGCAGTGTGGCATGGTAGAGTGGCTGGCGATTGAGAAAACAAGACCATCAGGAAAACGTTCTCGTGACCGCACAAAATTAAAGAAAATATAATTAGCGACCTGATACAATGGCAAAACTTTGCACAAGATTTTAATAGAAAGTGAATTTTTAGAGCTCAGTTATTTAATATGCTCAACCTGAATATTTTTTAAATACTAACATTTATAATAGAGCTTGAAGTTCATGATGTTTGCTGCACTTTTACGTCTCATGAGAAAATAGCGCAGTTAGCTTTGCATTTTCTGTATGAGAGTAACCATAGTATTATCACTACGTGTGGAAAGAAATAATAGAAGTAATTATAAGAGCTAATAAAGGAAATAAAATTATCAGATATTTTAACATTTATTGGAGCTATGAAACGGAAAAGTAGGTGAGGAAGATAGAACAAAATCGTGGGAAGGTGCAAGTGAGGAAGACAGAGTAAAATCGTACGGTTGAGGAAGATGGAACAAACTCGTGGGAAGATACGGGTGAGGAAGGCAGAACAAAACCGTGGGAAGGTACAAGTAAAGATGATAGAGCAAAATAGTGGGAAGGTACAAGTAAAGATGACAGAGCAAAATGGTGGGAAGGTACAAGTAAAGATGATAGAGCAAAATGGTGGGAAGGTACAAGTAAAGATGATAGAGCAAAATGGTGGGAAGGTACAAGTAAAGATGATAGAGCAAAATGGTGGGAAGGTACGAGTTGGAGAACCAAAAAACATGGGAACAAACTGTCATAAATTGATGGAGCAGTCAAAGTCAAATAAACAAGAAACATAATCAAGTATGCCAATGAAAACTTCTGAACATTTAAAGAGAGGTTACATCTATTTTAAATAATGGAAGATATTTTTTTTATAAAAGTCAGAAAGCAGAAACAAACAAAACGCGAATCCTACATTGACTCACACGGTAACACTGTTGTAACAGGAATATAACAAAATTCGAGAACAGCAGACGGGGGGGGGGGGGGGGCGGGGGTGTAAATATACATTACTGGTATCAAGTAAAACAATCATATGCAAGTACCTATTGAGAAGAGCAGAGAGGTAAAGACCATGCAGAAAGGCATAATGGGAGAAACCATTAAATAACTTGGGCCAGAGAAGCGCAAGATAACTAGGAACATCAGAAATGGAAAGCTTAAAAGCATTTTATAAATGGAGATTAAAACATGCTAAAGATAAAATAAATTGCTTAAACTGTAATTTGGACGTAGATGGGCAGAATAATTTGGCAATATTATCAACAAATGTGGAGAAGAAAGAGGTTTTAACTTTGCAACTCTCATATTATGAGGGTTTTCAGAAGAACTGAAAATTAATCTTGAGAACATATTACATCATCATCATCATCATCATCATTTTTCACTCCCTTGCGAGCATAGGCCACGGATAAAGGGTATACAGTCGTCCCTGTTCTTGGAATTATTCTCTGCCTCCTTCCATGTGTATCCCTTGTCTCTGAGCACTGTCATAATTTCTCTTCTCCAACTCTAGGATATGACATAGTTATTCTGAATTTCATTGGCCCAGTTTATTCTTTGTATTATTATATTGTTTGTAGTTACAATAAATTTATAGTTTCTCACTTAATATTTGTGTCTCTTTATGTCAGATATTTCTTGAAGGAGAGTGTGTTGGGGGCCCCAAACTGTCACACTGCCTAAGGCCCTGCACTTTCCAAGGCGAGTCTTTTTGCCGCAGGGTGATGATGGTGCACAGAGAGTGGAGGTGCACTAACGTTATCAGAACGTGTAAATAGGCATAAGAAACATACGATAGAAACAGAGGGCAGTGTGGCATGGTAGAGTGGCTGGCGATTGAGAAAACAAGACCATCAGGAAAACGTTCTCGTGACCGCACAAAATTAAAGAAAATATAATTAGCGACCTGATACAATGGCAAAACTTTGCACAAGATTTTAATAGAAAGTGAATTTTTAGAGCTCAGTTATTTAATATGCTCAACCTGAATATTTTTTAAATACTAACATTTATAATAGAGCTTGAAGTTCATGATGTTTGCTGCACTTTTACGTCTCATGAGAAAATAGCGCAGTTAGCTTTGCATTTTCTGTATGAGAGTAACCATAGTATTATCACTACGTGTGGAAAGAAATAATAGAAGTAATTATAAGAGCTAATAAAGGAAATAAAATTATCAGATATTTTAACATTTATTGGAGCTATGAAACGGAAAAGTAGGTGAGGAAGATAGAACAAAATCGTGGGAAGGTGCAAGTGAGGAAGACAGAGTAAAATCGTACGGTTGAGGAAGATGGAACAAACTCGTGGGAAGATACGGGTGAGGAAGGCAGAACAAAACCGTGGGAAGGTACAAGTAAAGATGATAGAGCAAAATAGTGGGAAGGTACAAGTAAAGATGACAGAGCAAAATGGTGGGAAGGTACAAGTAAAGATGATAGAGCAAAATGGTGGGAAGGTACAAGTAAAGATGATAGAGCAAAATGGTGGGAAGGTACAAGTAAAGATGATAGAGCAAAATGGTGGGAAGGTACGAGTTGGAGAACCAAAAAACATGGGAACAAACTGTCATAAATTGATGGAGCAGTCAAAGTCAAATAAACAAGAAACATAATCAAGTATGCCAATGAAAACTTCTGAACATTTAAAGAGAGGTTACATCTATTTTAAATAATGGAAGATATTTTTTTTTATAAAAGTCAGAAAGCAGAAACAAACAAAACGCGAATCCTACATTGACTCACACGGTAACACTGTTGTAACAGGAATATAACAAAATTCGAGAACAGCAGACGGGGGGGGGGGGGGGGCGGGGGTGTAAATATACATTACTGGTATCAAGTAAAACAATCATATGCAAGTACCTATTGAGAAGAGCAGAGAGGTAAAGACCATGCAGAAAGGCATAATGGGAGAAACCATTAAATAACTTGGGCCAGAGAAGCGCAAGATAACTAGGAACATCAGAAATGGAAAGCTTAAAAGCATTTTTATAAATGGAGATTAAAACATGCTAAAGATAGAAGACAAGGAAGAAACTCAGATGGAAGAAACATTCAGTTTTACAGAAAATGGATTTTTAAAAAATATCACAGGCTTTCATAATTACAATAAGATATACAGGATTAGCTGGCAAGATAAGGAGCCGAAAAGAAGTGGAGAAAATGTGATGCTAGAGATAACATAATCAATAAAGTAATTCTGGTCTACACAATGTAGGGCGGTTACTTAAAGCTTTGCAATGTTACTATTTGTAGCAGTAATAGGAAATAAAGATACTGAGCAATATTACGGTCACCCATAGCTGATATGCTTGCATCATGACTTGCTGAGTATAGCCGACCAAGACCTTGCCCTATTTTTCCATTGGTACCCCCAGAAACAGGCCTAGCCTGGGTAACGGGCAGGGATTGCTCTAGTCCTCATGGCCCGGAGTCTGCTAAAGAAGCACTGCACTTATGGCCTGGAGTCTGCTAAAGAAGCACTACACTCATGGCCTGCAGTCTGCTAAAGAAGCACTGTACTCATGACCTGGAGTCTGCTAAAGAAGCACTGCACTCATGGCCTGGAGTCTGCTAAAGAAGCACTGCACTCATGACCTGGAGTCTGCTAAAGAAGCACTGCACTCATGGCCTGGAGTCTGCTAAAGAAGCACTGCACTCATGACCTGGAGTCTGCTAAAGAAGCACTGTACTCATGACCTGGAGTCTGCTAAAGAAGCACTGCATTCGTGGCCTGGAATCTGCTAAAGAAGCACTGCACTCGTGGCCTGGAGTCTGCTAAAGAAGCACTGCACTCGTGGCCTGGAGTCTGCTAAAGAAGCACTGCACTCGTGGCCTGGAGTCTGCTAAAGAAACACTGCACTCATGGTGATGGATTCTGGTAAAGAAACACTGCAATCATGGTGGTGGATTCTGGTAAAGAAGCACTGCACTCGTGGCCTGGAGTCTGCTAAAGAAACACTGCAATCATGGTGGTGGATTCTGGTAAAGAAGCACTGCACTCGTGGCCTGGAATCTGCTAAAGAAGCACTGCCTTATAGTGGTGGATTCTGGTAAAGAAGCACTGCACTCATCATGGTGGATTCTGGTAAAGAAACACTGCACTCATGGTGGTGGATTCTGGTAAAGAAACACTGCACTCATGGTGGTGGATTCTGGTAAAGAAACACTGCACTCATGGTGGTGGATTCTGGTAAAGAAGCACTACACTCAAGGTGGAGTAGTCTGCTATATAAGCGATACTTTCATGGTGGTGGAGTCTCTAAAGAAGCACTACACTAATGGTGGTAGAGTCTTGTAAAGAAGCACTGCACTCATGGCCTGGAGTCCGCTAAAGAAGTACTGCACTCATGGTGGTGGAGTCTCTAAAGAAGCACTACATTCATGGTGGTAGAATCTTCTAAAGAAGCACTGCATTCATGGTGGCAGAGTCTGCTAAAGAAGCACTGCACTCATGGTGGTGGAGTCTGCTAAAGAGGCACTGCACTCATGGTGGTGGAGTCTGCTAAAGAAGCACTGCACTCATGATGGTGGAGTCTGCTAAAGAAGCACTGCACTCATGGCCTGGAGTCCGCTAAAGAAGTACTGCACTCATGGTGGTGGAGTCTCTAAAGAAGCACTACACTGATGGTGGTAGAGTCTTCTAAAGAAGCACTGCATTCATGGTGGCAGAGTCTGCTAAAGAAGCACTGCACTCATGGTGGTGGAGTCTGCTAAAGAGGCACTGCACTCATGGTGGTGGAGTCTGCTAAAGAGGCACTGCACTCATGGTGGTGGAGTCTGCTGAGGAAGCACTGCACACCCCGTGCATGTCAGCTCCACATAGAGTAGGAATAAATAGCGCCGTAACCAGTTCCCAATTATACAGGATGTTGTGCCTCAACATCTTCACTGCATCGGCCCCAAAGAACATCGTTCTTGCAGTTCCAAGGAGATACTTGTAGAACAGGAGCATATCAGTAATAAGAAGCAAAATCTAATGCAGTAGATTTCAGAACTACTAGGCTCAGATGTCTCATTACAATTAACGTCTGGAACAAATGCTACTGTTACTATCAGACGTGCACTGAATGAAAAATGTGGAAGCAATAAAGAAATGAATATGTGACATTTGATTCGAATAATCAAATAGTCTGATACATCCAAAATGCGAAACGGGGAAGGCGTGCTGGAAATCTTATCTTATATATCCTTCCCGCGCCGTTAAACGTCACGTAGGGCTCGCAAGGTAGTTCGCCAATTTTCCCTGTCTTCGGCGAGCCCTTCAACCTCATCAAGGGATTTTATGCCTATCAATTTGTCCTCTCTTAACAATGTCCTATATAGAGTTTCACATGGTCTGCCTCTTTTTCTTTGGCTTGTTGTGTTCCACTTGATAGTTTGTTCTGGGACTGACTATTTCTTCTCATCACGTGACCAACATATGTTCTCCTTTTCCTGATCACTCCTGAGACTGGCTGTTGTTCGCTCATCTGTCTTATCTCTGCGTTGTTCTTGAATTCGTTCCATTTTATGCCAAGTATTTTCCTTAGGCATTTGTTTTCGGAAGAGTCTAATTCCTTATCTATTTCTTTAGTTGTTTTCCATCTTTCGTATGCATAAATGAGGGTGAATGTTACGTTTGAATTGAATAATCTTAACTTGGTTTTTGTGCTTATAACATTTGAATGCCATATGTTCTCAAGATTCTTGAACATCGATGCTGTTTTTGCAATTCTAATTCTAACTTCCTTTCTGGTGCTGGAAATAGATATTACTTAAAAAGTAAGAAAAATAACAACAACAACAACAACAACAACAACAAAGACCATCATGATAAGGAATCGAGAAAAAGAAAGAAATCTAAAACAGCGGTGAAGACATCTTTTGAGGGCGCATGATAAAATGGCGTTAAAAAAGAAGTTCGAGCTGATGCCACTAGTAATTTTACACATTATGTCAAAGTTTTTTTCACATACTTCTACTGGCACGTCACATTTTGCCACCAGTGTTCTGACACCTGAACGATGTGATCCGATGTTTTGCCACACTCGTTATGACTCTTGATGTTCTGAGCCGATATTTTACCATAAGTGTTATGATGTTTGACGTTTTTCTGCTGGGTTGTGCCATCAGAGATGTGATGACTGACGTTTTGGTGCTGGGTTGTGGCATCAGAGATGTGATGTCTGACGTTCTGGTGCTGGGTTGTGCCATCAGTGATAAGATATCGGACGTTTTGGGTGCTGAGTTGTGCCGTCAATGTTGTGATGTCTGACGTTTTGACACCAGAAATTTTGACGTAGGGACGCTTCGTTAACATTAATTCAGTTACTGAGTTATTATAACATCCCATTTGTAACTGAATGATGATTTGCAGATTTTGCTACTCTGCATGATGGGTTAAAGTTAACCTCCTTGGTTGTTTCTTGCTATAGTTGAAATTTTGGGGTAATGTCCCTAGAGGTTTCCAAGTAGAGCTTTGACACAACAAGATCACATGTTATGAAGGCTGTCAAAGAACGAGAATTGATAGAAAACTGGAGTAATTTTTGGTCTGAGAGAGATCAGACAATCTTTGTTCCTCGTCGTACGGGATACGTCATGTTTTTATCAAGTTGTGGACTTAATGGACTGGTAGGAGACCAATGTTATGTTATAGTGGAACTCACTGGCTAGTGTTGTGGTTATCAGTGCTATTTGTGTGCTTTGCATTTCCACCATAAGTTTGAGATGTATGAATCAACGTTTAATCTATCAAGAAATTCCATCATCATTATGTTACATGATTAAACCGGCTTTTCGTTTGACTTTGGACAAGCGGAGTTTGTAATCAATTTTGAGATGTCCAACTACTAAGTGTAGTTTAACTTGAGATGTCCAACCACTAAGTGTAGTTTAACTTGAGATATCGAACACAGGTCCTGTCACAGGGAATCGTGCCGTTTGCCATGAGTGTGACTTTATTATCTTCGTCAAACATACCACCTTCTGTCAGCTCCTAGTAAGAAGGGAGACTGGCACACATTATCGTTTACTTGTATCGTCACTTATGTTTCTTTATTTTTGGCGAAGAATGGTCAAGATACACAATTTCACATTATATATGTATATGTTGGTTTTAAACTGACATAAATATGGGTTTATATTGTTTTTTTTAAAAATAATGCAAAGCTGTTCACTGTAACTAATCTTCAGGTGAAACTAATCAATTTGGAGCCGCGATACAGGAAGAAAAACATTAAACGTGATACTTTGCACAACTTTACGGCGGTGATTGTGTTTTCCCCTCGCTCTTGTGCCATCTCACGGTTGGCAGTACATGATCTTTCTTGTTCACACGTTATCTACAATAAAGTAAACGTCCTACCACGACACTTTTCCAAAATACAGTAAACGTCTGACCACGTTTTGTATACAATGAAGTGAACGTCCAACCACGACACTTTCCCCACAATAGAGTAAACGCCTAAACATGAAACTTTGTATACAATAAACTAAACGACATACAACGCACTTTGTCTACAAAACAGTAAACGTCTAACCAAGACACTTGTCTACAATAAAGTAAACATCATACTACGATACTTTATCCACAATAAAGAAAAGACCTGACTACAACACGTGTCTACAATAAAGTAACCGTCCTACCACGACACTTTGTCTGCAATAAAATAAACGACTGACCACAACACTTTACCTATATTAAAGTAAACGTTTAACATCGACACAACAAAGTAACCGTCCTACCACGACACTTGTCTACAATAAAATAAACGTCTAACCACGACACTTGTCTACAATAAAATAAACGTCTAACCACGACACTTGTCTACAATAAAATAAACGTCTAACCACGACACTTGTCTACAATAAAATAAACGTCTAACCACGACACTTGTCTACAATAAAATAAACGTCTAACCACGACACTTGTCTACAATAAAATAAACGTCTAACCACGACACTTGTCTACAATAAAATAAACGTCTAACCACGACACTTGTCTACAATAAAGTAAACGTCTAACCACGACACTTGTCTACAATATAATAAACGTCTAACCACGACACTTGTCTACAATAAAGTAAACGTTAAAATATTACACTTTTTCTACATTAGAGTAAGCGTCTAACCGCGACACTGTCTATAATAAATTAAACGTTTAACAACGACATTTTGTTTATAATAAAGTAAACGTCTAATCACGATACTTGTTTACAGAAAAGTGAATATCTGACCATCATACTTTGTTTACAATAAAGTAAATAAAAACTAAATCGACACTTTGCTTACAATAAAGTAAACGTCTAACCTTGACACTTATCTACAATAAAGGAAACATGTGACCACGACACCTTGCCTAAAACTAAGTAAACGTTTAACCACCACACTTTGTCGACTATAAAATACAACACCGAATGGCTATAATACACTAAATGTCTGACCGCGACACTTGTCTACGATAGAGTAAACGTCTAACCGCGACACTTGTCTACAATAAAGTAGACGTCTAACCGCAACAATTGTCTACAATAAAATAAACGTCTAACAACGACACTTGTCTACAATAAAATAAACGTCTAACCACGACACTTGTCTACAATAAAGTAAACGTCTAACCACGACACTTGTCTACAATATAATAAACGTCTAACCACGACACTTGTCTACAATAAAGTAAACGTTAAAATATTACACTTTTTCTACATTAGAGTAAGCGTCTAACCGCGACACTGTCTATAATAAATTAAACGTTTAACAACGACATTTTGTTTATAATAAAGTAAACGTCTAATCACGATACTTGTTTACAGAAAAGTGAATATCTGACCATCATACTTTGTTTACAATAAAGTAAATAAAAACTAAATCGACACTTTGCTTACAATAAAGTAAACGTCTAACCTTGACACTTATCTACAATAAAGGAAACATGTGACCACGACACCTTGCCTAAAACTAAGTAAACGTTTAACCACCACACTTTGTCGACTATAAAATACAACACCGAATGGCTATAATACACTAAATGTCTGACCGCGACACTTGTCTACGATAGAGTAAACGTCTAACCGCGACACTTGTCTACAATAAAGTAGACGTCTAACCGCAACAATTGTCTACAATAAAATAAACGTCTAACAACGACACTTTGTTTATAATAAAGTAAACATCTAATCAAGACACTTGTCTACAGTAAAGCGAATATCTGACCATGACGCTTTGTTTACAATAAAGTAAACGTCCTTCAATGAGACTGTCTGCAATAAAGTAAACGTCTAACCATGACACTTGTCTATAACAAAGTAAACACCCACGACACTTTGTGTACATTAAAGTAAACGTCCTACCAAGACACTTTCTTCACAGTAAAGTAAACGTATAATCATTACAACTGTCTACAGTAAAGTAAATGTCTGACCAAGACACTTTCTCGACAATAATGTTAATGTTTAACCACGACACTTGTCTACAATAAAGTAAATTTACTACCAGGTCACTTTGTATACAATAAAGGAAACGTCATAAAACGATACTTTGTCTATAATATAGTAAACGTTTAAACACAACGCTGTCTACAATAAAGTAAACGTCTAACAACGACACTTTGTCTACAGTAAAGTAAACATCCTGCCACAACACCTTTTTCTACAATAAAGTAAATGTCTAACCACGACAATTGTCCACAATAAAGTAAACGTCTAACCGCGACCTTGTCTACAATGAAGTAAACTTCTGACCACGACACTTTGTCTACAATAAAGTAAACGTCTAACAACAATATTTTGTCAACACTAAAGTAAACGTCTAAACACAACACTTGTCTACAGTAACGTAATCGTCTAACCACGACACTTGTCTACAGTAACGTAATCGTCTAACCACGACACTTGTCTACAGTAACGTAATCGTCTAACCACGACACTTTATCTACAACAAAGTAAACGTCTAACGACGACACTTGCCTACAGTAAAGTAAACGTCTAACCACGACACTTGTCTACAACAAAGTAAACGTCTAACCACGACACTTGTCTACAACAAAGTAAACGTCTAACCACGACACTTGTCTACAACAAAGTAAACGTCTAACCACGACACTTGTCTACAAGAAAGTAAACGTCTAACCACGACACTTGTCTACAAGAAAGTAAACGTCTAACCACGACACTTGTCTACAACAAAGTAAACGTCTAACGACGACACTTGTCTACAACAAAGTAAACGTCTAACCACGACACCTGTCTACAACAAAGTAAACGTCTAACCACGACACTTGTCTACAACAAAGTAAACGTCTAACCACGACACTTGTCTACAACAAAGTAAACGTCTAACCACGACACTTGTCTACAACAAAGTAAACGTCTAACCACGACACTTGTCTACAACAAAGTAAACGTCTAACCACGACACTTGTCTACAACAAAGTAAACGTCTAACCACGACACTTGTCTACAACAAAGTAAACGTCTAACCACGACACTTGTCTACAACAAAGTAAACGTCTAACCACGACACTTGTCTACAACAAAGTAAACGTCTAACCACGACACTTGTCTACAACAAAGTAAACGTCTAACCACGACACTTGTCTACAACAAAGTAAACGTCTAACCACGACACTTGTCTACAACAAAGTAAACGTCTAACCACGACACTTGTCTACAACAAAGTAAACGTCTAACCACGACACTTTATGTACAACAAAGTAAACGTCTAACCACGACACTTGTCTACAACAAAGTAAACGTCTAACCACGACACTTGTCTACAACAAAGTAAACGTCTAACCACGACACTTGTCTACAGTGAAGTAAATGTGTGACCAGTTTGAAGGAAAATCTGATTAAACGTTTATCCTGTCGTCATTTTTGTTACGTCAGTGCCAGGGCTAAAAAGAAGAAAGAGTCTTTGTGTAATGCCATGAGTCTGCTGTGTGATGTGTGCAGTGTTATTAGAAAATGGTTCAGTACTATGAGAAGATAGACTGACTATCAATGTGCTGTTATAAAATTTCGTTTCACATTGTCACGCATTGACATCCTTGTTTTTCTCTCGTAGTTTTCTTCGTCAGCTTTTCTCTATAAGTTTCATTATCTTTTTTGGTCTTTTGATACACTTGAAATATTTTTACTATCTCCAATGATTTTCCTGAATTTTCGTTTTGCTATCAGCTGATTCCGTACCTCATTGTTTCTATTTTTGTTCAAGAGATATGCCCCATTGTGTGTGTGTGTATTCACGCTTTTGGGGCCTCAAAAAATGTTTTGATCATTTTCTTGATTAGTGTCAACACACCTGCACCTTAAAGCAGAGTGGAGTCTGTTTACCATTTTCTCGCAGCCTGAACCTTCTGCCTACCACTTACTCGCTGTCTGAACCTTTTGTCTACCACTTACTCGCTGTCTGATCCGTTTGTCTACCACTTACTCGCTGTCTGATCCGTTTGTCTACCACTTACTCGCTGTCTGAACCTTCTGTCTACCACTTACTGGCTGTCTGAACCTTCTGTCTACCACTTACTCGCTGTATGAGCCGTCTGTCTACCATTTACTCGCTGTCTGAACCTTCTGCCTACCATTTACTTGCTGTCTGAACTTTCTGTCTACCACTTACTCGCTGTCTGAACCTTCGGTCTACCACTTACTCGCTGTCTGATCCGTTTGTCTACCACTTACTCGCTGTCTGAACCTTCTGTCTACCACTTACTCGCTGTCTGAACCTTCTGTCTACCACTTACTCGCTGTCTGATCCGTTTGTCTACCACTTACTCGCTGTCTGAACCTTCTGTCTACCACTTACTCGCTGTCCGAACCTTCTGTCTACCACTTACTCGCTGTCTGATCCGTTTGTCTACCACTTACTCGCTGTCTGAATCTTCTGTCTACCACTTACTCGCTGTCTGAACCTTCTGTCTACCACTTACTCGCTGTCTGATCCGTTTGTCTACCACTTACTGGCTGTCGAACCTTCTGTCTACCACTTACTCGCTGTCTGAACCTTCTGTCTACCACCTACTCGCTGTCTGATCCGTTTGACTACCACTTACTCGCTGTCTGAATCTTCTGTCTACCACTTACTCGCTGTCTAAACCTTCTGTCTACCACTTACTGGCTGTCGAACCTTCTGTCTACCACTTACTCGTTGTCTGATCCGTTTGTCTACCACTTACTCGCTGTCTGAACCTTCGATCTACCACTTACTCGCTGTCTGATCCGTTTGTCTACACTTACTCGCTGTCTGAACCTTCTGTCTATCACTTACTCGCTGTCTGATCCGTTTGTCTACCACTTACTCGCTGTCTGAACCTTCGGTCTACCACTTACTCGCTGTCTGATCCGTTTGTCTACCACTTACTCGCTGTCTGAACCTTCTGTCTACCACTTACTCGCTGTCTGAACCTTCTGCCTACCATTTACTCGCTGTCTGAACCTTCTGCTTACCACTTACTCGCTGTCTGAACCTTCTGCCTACCATTTACTCGCTGTCTGAACCTTCTGCTTACCACTTACTCGCTGTCTGAACTTTCTGCCTATCATTTACTCGCTGTCTGAACCTTCTGCCTACCATTTACTCGCTGTCTGAACCTTCTGTCTACCATAAATTTTCAAACGTCTTCTCACTGTTACAGAGAACTATGGATTCGAACCATCAACTCCAGCTTAAACTAGACTTCAACAACATTAAAGTTCCGTATTAGAATCGACCAGCGATATCAAAAGCAACGAATGAGCTCGACTTGTATCTTACGATTTGTCGTTTTTTTGTTTGTGTTTTTCTTAGCCAACCAGCTGGTCAGTTTTACAACATGCAGTACAGGAAGACAACCAATTTTTTTTCCGGAAACTAATGATCATGCATCTCTCTTAATTGGGATTAATTTTTGAAACGTAATTGATTTCACAGCAATAATATAGCCATGTCTGGTACCCTCGCAGCAAGTTATTTATTCTAGATTAGATTTGATAAAGTATGCCAGTTTTTCTTTCCTTTTTTCTTCGGTAATTTCACTATTTTGTCTTCATGTTTCATTATTTTACATACATACATACATACATACATACATACATACTTACATACATACACACTATACAATACACACAATACATAGATACGTGCATACATACATACATACAATGTACATACATACAGACAAACAGATAGATAGATTGTAGACGCCATGTCTTTCATGTGACAGACTGTAGTGGCAAAACAGGAAATGGAGAGATTAAGGAAAACACAATAAAATTTGATTACAAGCTAGCGAGCAATTTCAATTTCTATGACAAAAACGATGCAGGCCAATCCACTGCTACTCTACTGCTTTCCTTAAAAGAAACCGCAATAATAAACGCTGCAATTTGCCGTTTCCGTTATTTTCTTTTACCTTCATCCCGTGAAATTATTTGGAAATGAAAGAAAAATATAAAAAAGTAATCTCATAATCTGAGACAGAAAATTGCAGTATTATTAGTTGTTTTCTATGCTTGTCTGGATGTGATTTGTCTGCATATCTTTACTGCTTATTGGCTTAGGTCGAAAGTTCAACATTTTTACGACTTCTGACGTTGGTCTGATGGATCTGGAAGAGATAATAATTATCACTTGAAAAAAGCCGACAAGAAATTATGAATGTTTGTCTTTAGCATTAAAAAAATTATAGAAGACAGACAGAGAGAAAAAGTACATGAATCATGAAACTTTCATCCAAATCTTTCACTTCGTTTTCTTCCAGACGCTCTGCTTATTAATGGCGCCAGCTTTTTTTTTCTGTCAGAAGCAAATTTCAAGTCTAAGTCATTTTTCTTATACCAAAGTGTAGACATTTTCTGTTGTTGTTGTACAGAAGACAGTAACATTTACAAACAGTAAAATATAACCAATACAATACTATGTGTAATCAGGAATTGTCCAGACTGAGATTACGATGATTATACCTACCAGAATGATGCGATGCAACACCGTGTGCAGTACTAGCACGTGCTGTGAAATCTGTGAGTAGGGAGGGCCTTGACCTAGATAAGTCCTCAAAATAGATCCAGCAGCTTATGGGTGAGAATTGACCTCAGACCTTTTGAAAATTTTGTGAGGCGGTTGGAGTGCTGTTGTGGGACATGTCAAAGGATTCTCGTATGTTGAGAATGCGTCATGTGGTAGCCAAATTTGTCACCAAGATGACCTCACGGCTTACCAAAGATAGCAATGTGCCGATGACGGCATTCAGCTTCAAGAACTCGCTTCAGAGGACGAAACGTTCTTTTCCAGGCTTATAGCAGGTGAGGAAAGCACGGGGACAAATCATCTCAAAACAAAACCAAGACCCACACAGGCCAGACAGTCGAAGAACAGTGTCAAGAGGTGCTTGCTGGTCGCTTTTTGTGGCGTTAAGGAAATTATGTTTTTGATGAGTTCATAAAAAACGTATATTGGCAGCAATCACCAACAATGAGGGTTTAGAACCAAATAGGAACATTCCAAGACATAAAATTGGGAGTGAGACAAGGATGTATTCTATCTCCTGATCTCTTCTTCTTGTACAGCGAAAACATAATGAGAAAAATAGAGAGCTTGAAAGGAATATCAATTGGCGGGAACAACCTTAACAACTTAAGTTATACAGACAACACAGTCCTGATTGCTAAATGTGAAGGGGAGCTACAGGCTCTTCTGGACATCGTGGTTCGTGAAAGTAAAAGCAAAGGTCTCAGTCTGAATAAAAAGAAGACTGAAGTGATGGTTATCTCAAAGAAAAGAATAGCACCAGAATGTAGCATTACCATCGATGGCACAAAACTGAAACAAGTTAATAGATTCAGGTACTTAGGAACAAATATAACAGCTGATGGGAAATGTCACAATGAAATAAAAAGCAGACGTGCTCAGGCCAAGTCAGCATTCCAGAAAATGAGAAACATCATGTGCAATAGATCCATATCAATGGAAACAAGATTCTGAGTACTTAAATGTTACATCGAGCCAATTTTGTTTTATGGACGTGAAGCGTGATCCATGAATAAGAGTGTACAGCGAGAAATGGAGGCCATGGAAATGTGATTCATAAGAAGTATGTTGAAGGTACTATGGACAGCTAAGAAAACCAACGAAGAAGTCTTAAGAGAGCCTGGAGTTAAAAGGCAAATTACAGCAAAGATCAGAGGCAGACAAGCGAGATTTGTATGACATTTTCTGAGAAGAGGAAAACTGGAACACATTGTGGCAACTGGAAAAAATTGAAGGAAGAAGAGACAGAGGAAGACGGAGAGAGAAGTTACTGGATAGGATGTCAGTGTGGCTAGGAAGAAATTCACCAGCGGATCTTGTAATCAAATCTAAAGACAGAGAATTGTGGAGAGAAATGATCGCCTACGCCACGCGGCACGGCACTTGATTGATTGAAGGGAATTATGTTTTAAGAATTTGTCCCTGCTGGCCATATTGTGAACTGTAACTGTTGCTGTGATATTTTACGGCGACTGCGTGAACATACTGTGAACTGTAACTGTTACTGTGATATTTTACGACGACTGCGTGAACATACTGTGAACTGTAACTGTTACTGTGATATTTTACGACGACTGCGTGAACATACGAGACGGATATGCTCAGGCGTGTAGGGAGGGGAAAAATTCACTGGTTCACCATGACAACGATCTCCTTTACAGTGTGCTTAGAAACCAACAGTTTGTTTCTTAGAAACACAACAGTTTGTAGCTTAAAAACACAGCAGTTTGTAGCTTAGAAACACAACAGTTTGTAGCTTAGAAACCAACAGTTTGTTTCTTAGAAACACAACAGTTTGTAGCTTAAAAACACAGCAGTTTGTAGCTTAGAAACACAACAGTTTGTAGCTTAGAAACACAACAGTTTATGGCTTATAAACACAACAGTTTGTAGCTTAGAAACACACCAGTTTGTGGCTTAGAACAACAAGCTGTTGCCCCATCCTCCTTCTTCGCCTGATTTACCCCCTGGGAATTCTTTCTGTTCCCAAAATTGAAGATGAGACTGAAAGAATGTCATCTGACAACGCTGTGGGCATCCAGACGGAATCCCTTGTGGTGTTCTACAACGTCGTGGAAACGAACTTCCATGGAGCATTCCAGCAATGGAGAGAACGCTGGGATCGGTATACCCGTGGACAAAGGAACTACTTTGAGGATTACTGTGGCCAGTAAGAGCTCTGATGAAGTTTTACTTACTTATAGGACGAGTCCGAAAATTTCCAACAACACTTCGTATTTAATAATAATAATAATATTAATAATAATAATTTTTACTAATTAAATGCAGCTGAAGGCAAGAAGCAGCAAGGCAGTAGTGACCTCAGGTTCCAGCTGTACAGACTAGTAATTAATACCTTGTGTATGAGAGATAGGGAATGATTAGCGTAAGAAAAGAAGTAAGAGACTGAATTTTTCTTCAGACAGAGAACTCACTAATCACGCTCCGTAATGATTACATATATATATATATATATATATATATATATATGAACGTGTGTATGTATATAAGTATGATAGAGCATCACGCTGGAACGCCTGGAGCAATTTCAATCAAACTTGGTACACATATAATTTACAATCTGGACAATGAGCCATGGGAGGTTAGAGAATCCCTAGGACCCATTGGGGGGGGTCTGGGTAGTTGAGGCTTCGATCATTGCAAACAATACCTCACTGAAGGACGGGAAGTAACTCCCGTTATATTTATGCCTGTTTTGTATTGTCGGTCGTGACTCTTAAAGATCAGCCCACACAAATCGTTGACGTCATATCTGCTGAGATACCGAACCTTTGGCATTGATAACGAGAAACTTTATACACGGAACAGATTTCTGATTCACGAAAGACACTCTACTGTTGTTCACCTCAGCGTCCATTTAGAAAATGGTCAGAGCGTTTATTTCATAACAGAGAGCACCCATACAGTAGTTGATCAGCCACCAACCACATAGGAAGGGGGGACCTAGCGGTGGGTGTGACATTTATAAATCATCGAAAACAACCGATATTAGCGTCGAATCCATATTGTTTGGGTCGCTGAGATGAACATTGACACACCGGATGCCGTTTAAGTCCAAGTTCAGCTCCCATCAGCTTGGGGGCGGGCCTGGAGGTGAGAGTGGGAAATAAAATATCCAAATTGATCGAGATTAGTGTCGAATCCATAGTGTTCAGGGTCGCTAAGCTGACTGGTGACAGTCCTGATGACAATTAAGCCCAAGTTTAATCGAATAGAACGAATAGAATTCTGTAGAACAATATAGATTCTGTAGAACCTTTTAGAAGGTTGTGAAAATGAATAGAACTTTCGTGATTGGGATAAATAAATACCCGGACAACGTCGGGTACTCAGCTAGTGGTCGGATAATTTTGATTTGAGTGAATGCTGCAAGGCACAAAGTTCATCTATTGCAGAGTCTTTAAACTTGAAAGATGTATACTTTATTCTACGGAATTCATATGTCTTTCATCATCATCATCATCATCATCATTATTTGTGTCGACTGGGGTTGATGGTCACGCTTTTACATGGATCTTGATTCGTGATGTTTTCCTTCAAGATGACTTTTTTTTTGGTGCCACTAAGGTAGACTATCCATGGTTTATGTAAGATCCGGGCCTTTTTCTTACTCTTTTCTAACTTACCTTTTCTGTGGTTATTACAGAGTTCGTGTTCTCCCTCGTTTTATCTCCTTACTCGTATATTTTTAAAGGTTTGAGGGAACAAACAGACGCCTTGGTGGGGCTTGACAATTTGCTTCATCTCTCTCTCTCTCTCTCTCTCTCTCTCTCTCTCTCTCTCTCTCTCTGTCTCTGAGCCTCAAGTGTCTAGGGCACATGGGGCTTCCGCAAGGGTTTTCCACAAATGCCTGCCCTTTGCCTTTTTTCCACTCTTGCCCAGGTGAGTCCTCTATTGCTCAACATCCTCTCTCTTGTTCTTCTCCATGTCTCTTTTGGTCTACTCTTACTTCTGTTCCCCTGTGGTGTCCATCTTAGTGCTATTTTTTTTTATAGTGAGTTGTCAGTCATTCGGAGCACATGTTCCAACTATCGCAAGCGTCTTTTCTCTA
The DNA here is from genome assembly GCA_009760885.1 of Achatina immaculata. Classification (NCBI taxonomy): domain Eukaryota; kingdom Metazoa; phylum Mollusca; class Gastropoda; order Stylommatophora; family Achatinidae; genus Lissachatina; species Lissachatina immaculata. The sequence continues at coordinate 2,236,751 of CM019704.1, forward strand.
TAATTGCTGTCAGTGGCTTCATCTGCATTTCTACCAACACCATGTTATTTCTATGGTTTTTGGCCAAAATATTTTTCTACTTCTTCGTAAACATTTAGCCTGGAAAGAATTCAGCTTGTTTTCTATAGTTTTGGTGATTTTCCAGTATTCACTTTCATAGAGTAGTACACTTAGAACATTACTCTTAAAAATCCTGATTTTCGACTTCATGCTTAGTTTTTTAGATTTCCATATAGTCTACAGCACTGGAAAAGCCTGGTTTGCTCTAGTAAGTCTGCTGTTGATGTCCTCTGTGCTGTCTCCATTTTCTGCTACTCTACTGCTAAGATATACAAATTCGTTGACCTCCTCCACTAACTTGCTATCTACTCTGAGTACATTTCTGTTGTTCACATGTGGTGTAGAAATGTATTTTGCTTAATAGAATGGGACATTTAAGGTTTCTGTAATTTCTTCCCTTTTTCGTGGGTGGTCTCTCCTGTTTTCTACATTTCTTCGTATGAATGTTTTCTGTGATATACTGTCTGGTAGTAGTCGTGTAACTTGGTTAAAAATAGTCGTGTAACTTGGTTAAACAGGTAATAGTCTGAAGGGAAAAAGAAGGATGTTCAAGAAACTGGAAGCCGCATTCATGGATGGCAGCCATTGCCATCGCCGACTTGTGAAATGGAGCATTGTCTTGATGAAAGATGACTCCTCTCGTCAATTTCCTTAGATGCTTTTCTTTCAGTTTGACCCGCATTTGCTTCACAAGATTAGCGTAGTAGGCCCCGGTGACCGTTCTGCCCTTTTGAAGTTAATCTACCAATAGCACACCTTCTGAATTCCAAAAGATGGAAGCCATCACTTTGCCTGTAGACAGAACCGCCCTTGCTTTCTTTGGAGGTGGGGATCCATGTTTTCACTGCTTTGATTATTCTTTGGTTTCTGGTTGAAAATTATGAACCCAAGTTTCATCCATAGTCACAAATTGCTGAAGAGACTTTTCAGGATCTGCAGAAAAATGGCCAAGATTGTCTCTTGACATGTTGAGACGCTATCCTTTGTGATCAGCTCCAAGAAGTTTCGGGACCCTTCGTGCAGAGACCTTTTTTTGTCATTTTAAGATCATTGTGAATAATTGCATGAACACGTTCCTGGGAGATGTCCAAGTCAGTAGCAATGTACCGCTCAGTTAGTCGTCAATCCTCCATTATCATGTCATGGATGATTCTGCCGGTGGTTTCATCGGTGGTTACCGTTCTTGGTTTTCCTGAACGGGGATCATCTTCCAGACTCTCCCTTCCATGTTTGAATTGAGCTGCCCATTTCTTCACTGTGTTGTAAGAAGGGGCACTCTCCCCTAGAGTCTCTACCATATCCTCATGGATCTCCTTCGATGATAAGCCCTTGATGTAGAGGTAGCGAATGACTGCTCGGTGAGAAATGTTATCCATTTTATCAATTTCTGCCAACTCTTACAACTTCAGTAGCATGTAAAAGATTGGTTGCAGTTAATTTCTTGAAACTTGGTGTTTAATCTTACATTAACCTGATCTACAAATGCACGTAATATCAGCTGTGCGTTTCAAGTATTTGTACCTTATGTCGAGAACTTATCAATCACACCTCGTATTTCGAACCTCTCTCCACTAGAGGAATTTAGTTTTAATAAACTTTAAAATGGAAAGCCTGAGTGCACTAAGACTGTCGGTTTAAGCGAAAATGTAGCTTAAATTAGAAATAATTAGAAGTAAATACGAGTATTACATTTTGAAATAGAAACATACTTTGTCAGCAGTAGTTATAAATGGAAGGAAGAAAACTCAGCAGTGTTTAAGTGAAGACTGTATGGCACAGACTGTTACTGATCTGGCCGTAAACAAAGAAGTACCTAATCACTTCATACAGAAAAGAGAATTCATGAAAATCATCGGACTTCAACAATAAAAATATTTTGTGTGTGTAAGGACATACAACAGTAGTGAAATAAACAGTGAATTAACCGTGGATTCACAGAGAATAAAATATTTCTTCAAAATTCTTCATCCATTTCTCAGTGCGTGTTATTAATTTCGTACGTTTATGTGAAAACTCTGATTGATGACTGGTGCAGTTTTTACTGTCAGTGAACCAGTTCTTATCAAGACCCCGTCGACATGATGATCCTCTTGTCAGCAATTCTTCTTCTTCTTCCTCTTCTTCTTCTTCTTCCTCCTCCTCTTCTTCTTCTTCTTCTTTGTACGCATATAGCGATAATGCATGGTACCCTGATTGTTGCGATGCTGCTTCTAGTTGGGTACCTCCAACTCGGCACCTTTCCTTGCTAGGGCAGACTGTGGTCTTGCTCGGACTGCCATGAAGACAGTGGTGTCGGCTTGCCTGGTCAAAACTTTGTTTTCAAGCCCCTAATGGCTGTATTTAAGCCCCTTCTCCACGTCTGACGCAATGGCTGTGAGACAGTTCAACAGAGACACTCCGACTTTGAGATGAGGAATCCGATGAGTGTTTCAATGATATCCAATCACCGCCACCTATAGTCTGCCGGCTCTGTTTACCTCATTCTGATAGCCATTGTTGTAGAGACCCACAGGCCTGTCACGTCATGGATTCATTGGTTTCACATCAGACTTTCCTCATCCTCGCCGGCGATCTCCATGTTCCAATGCGTCCACCATCCTGACATTACACTTTACAAAAATAACAACTACAATTAGTGTTGACTGCTATAGGTTTCTGAGATACAGAAGTAGATCAGAGTTTTTAAGCAAACAGACTTTTGTTCCCTGTCTCACAATGACTATGTTAAGATAAATGTGTTCTTAACATAGTTGTTCCCTGTCTCACAAAGACTATGTGAAGATAAGTGTGTTCTAAACACAGTTGTTCCCTGTCTCACAAAGACTATGTGAAGATACGTGTGTTCTTAACACAGTTGTTCCCTGTCTCACAAAGACTATGTAAAGATAAGTGTGTTCTAAACACAGTTGTTCCCTGTCTCACAAAGACTATGTGAAGATACGTGTGTTCTTAACACAGTTGTTCCCTGTCTCACAAAGACTATGTAAAGATAAGTGTGTTCTAAACACAGTTGTTCCCTGTCTCACAAAGACTATGTGAAGATACGTGTGTTCTTAACACAGTTGTTCCCTGTCTCACAAAGACTATGTGAAGATAAATGTGTTCTTAACACAGTTGTTCCCTGTCTCACAAAGACTATGTGAAGATAAATGTGTTCTTAACACAGTTGTTCGCAGGGGAAAGAAATTCCTACAACACGTGATGTTTCCAAGCGGTCTCCCATCTAGTTAAGTACTAACCACGCCCGGCGTTGCTTGACTTTGGAAATAGGATGAGAACCGGTATTTTGAAAGCGGTATGGCCGTAGGCTTGTTGGCAGTGAAATATGTTGTGAAAAAGAAAGAAGAGAAGCTTACTGGGGCCACTAAAAAAATTACTGAAAGCCACTTCCCATCCGGCTTGATACATTAGTTTCAAGATATTCATCACACAGCAAAAAACTGAAGTTCATAGTTACAGATACTAGACAACCTTAAAGAAAAAGTTCACAGCTTCTTTCTTATCATCACAGTTCTCATCTCTCTCTCTTTCTCTCTCTCTCTCTCTCTCTTTCTCTCTCTCTCTTTCTCTCTCTCTCTCTTTCTCTCTCTCTCTTTCTCTCTCTTTCTCTCTCTCTTTCTCTCTCTCTCTTTCTCTCTCTTTCTCTCTCTCTTTCTCTCTCTCTCTTTCTCTCTCTCTTTCTCTCTTTCTTTCTCTCTCTCTCTTTCTCTCTCTCTATCTCTCTCTCTCCCAAGGTCCCCACCAAAAGGCGCAGGGTATCATGTCCTTCCATAACCCTTGATCCCTTGTGCATCTCAACAGGCTTGTCACTGAGCATTTCCCGTGCCAGGATGCCAGACCATCAAACATCTTCTAACTCTGTCTACATCTGTCTCTTCTGTCTTCTCTCTTTCCTGTTACCATTAGGTGGTCTAGAATGCCTCTCTTCCACAGATTGTCGCTTTTTGAACTTCGTTACAACTTTCTGTGTTTCTTGTTTCAATTTTTTCGCTATCCATGGTACCTTCGAGATTCTTCTTAAGAACCAGATTTCAGCTGACTCCAGCCTTCTTTTTATCTCTTTACTAGTCGCCCATGCTTCGCATTCATAGAACATGATTGGTTCAGTGTAACTCTGTAGCACTCTTTTCATAACTCTTCATGCATGAAGGAATACTGAGGTTTCCACGAGCACTCAGATACGATAGAAGAATTTTGTTACGTTCAGCATTTCCTTCACTGTGCTGCTCCCACATGCACATCTCGCACAGCTCACAAAGAGTATTTTTTCCTGCTTCATGTTCCTAGTTATACCAGGCAACATTCGTAAATTGTGAGAAACAGAAGTGTAGAAAACACTTCACTGAAAAATGTAAACGAAGTTTATTTCAGCCATCACATGCATCGTCGAAACTTTCCTGTAATCTTATGAACAAACCTGGAAAGTTATACTGACTTACTTGCATCTTGCAGCAACTATTCAAGTTACTTTTGCGCATCGTATTGCTTCGCTCTTTCTAACATCTGACTGTTCTTTTCCCTGTCAGCCAATATCTACTTTCCATTCCCCGCATCTTAGAACAGACAGTACTCGCTCCACGATAATGTCAGTGGAGAATTTTGACACATCTATTCAAAGAGACTAGACGAGTTTCGAATTTTCTCAACAGGCAATTAAGGAATATTGAAACTTCTATTCAAGACGCAAACTTGGCGTGAGGAGGACAATCAACAAGAAAGTATAGGCGATTGATAAGATGATAAAAACGTGAAATATTTTACTATATAATTTGATATATGCGCCGGGGATGCCGATGAAAGCTGATAGACTGGCACTAGGACAGTTCGAAATGTGTTTTTCTGGGTCTACACAATACGGTAAAATATAAGAGAAATAAATAGTGTCAGTATTTCTTAATGCGGGCCGGATTTGAAGGCAGATTCTCGCACTCTTCCTAAATCTTCAGAAATTATACACAGAGATGTCCAAGAATATTTGGTTAGCTCACTTAATACAATTAATACAATATATGACGCAGTACACCACAATATATATCATGACTTAGTATACCACCAGTAGAATATCACCACAATATATATCCTGACTTAGTATACCACCAGCAGAATACCACCACAATATATATCCTGACTTATTATACCACCAGCAGAATACCATCACAATATATATCCTGACCTAATATACCACTAGTAGAATACCACCACAATATATACCTGACCTAGTACACCACTAGCAGAATACCACCACAATATACATTCTGACTTATTATACCACCAGCAGAATACCACTACAATATATATCCTGACCTAGTATACCACTAGCAAAATACCACCACAATATATATATCCTGACCTATTATACCACCAGAAGAATACCACCACAATATATATTCTGATCTAGTATACCACTAGCAGAATACCACCACAATATATACCTGACCTAGTATACCAGCAGCAGAATACAGTGTCTTCTCTTGTCTTGTCCTGTTTTATCTTGTTTTGATTTGTCTTGTCTCTTACCTCATATACCTTTCGGTGTTATGTTGACAAATAGTTTTCTTGAAAGGGCTCGATTATTTGCTCAGTACATTTAATACTTCCATAATTTCCTCCCTCCATCTCCTGCGTGGGCGGCCTCTTCCTGTTACCTACAGATCTTAGTGTGAATCTTTTCTGTGATACACTATCTGGTGGTAACCGTGTAACATGGCCAAACTATTTTGACTCCATAAAATAATATTGAAAACAGGAGCTGAATTCTGGAATTCACATCGAAATCGTCGCTGCACAGTCACAACGGACGAGGTTCTTGCGTATTCCAAAACACAAAATGACTGCTCACCTTTACTGAACGCCACATTTGCTGCTGCTGCATCCTAGCTGCAAACCACAAGAGCTATGCGCGGACTTTATTTGAAAAAAAAACTTGAAGATTTTCTCTCCCTCTCTCTCTCTCTCTACCCCCCTCTCTCTCGGCGTAAGAATAATCATGATCCGTTACCTAGTTTATTTGTTGTGAATTTTTGAAATGTTTCAAAGACTTATGATTAACCTTGTACAGCTAAATATTTCTCGACGTATCAGAGCTCATAACGTAACATTGTCCTAATCCTGGTTCGCACGTTGTCGGACGGTTTCCAGATCAGAATAAACAAAGGCATGTACAGTCGAACCCATTAATATCACATCACTTTATGTCACCACCTGGATATTGTCATATACATTTGTGTCCCCAGCCAACTCCCATAATTAATCAATGGGCTTTACTCCCGTTAATATCACCCCGCTTATTGCCATAAATCGGTTAATGTCACGGTATTGTTGCACCTGGAGGAGCTAAAAACCCCGCTTTGTATCACAGACTTGGGAAGTACAAGCTACACACATCTCACAAAGCATTATCAGCTTCGCGATTCACCAAAGAAGGGGCCGGGCGTTTGATGACAGATAATTGCCGCATCAACCTTTTGAACATATGTGGGCATCGAAACTTACGTGGTGTGAATGAAAGGCTTACCACGGCCGCCCTTTCGTGATTAAAATCCGGCTTTTTTCGGTAATTGGCTTCTTTATCAAGACATGAGCGGTGTTAAATTGGCAACGTGAGGTGACAATTAGTCAGACTCGAATAGTGTACTGTGAATCGTATAGCTGGGAACTTCTCTCTGGTTCTCGTTGTGATAGATAATGGCTACTAAACGCAAACGTGTTGATCTGGATTTGAACAGTAAAATGGATTTTCTGAAGCAAGTTGATGAAAAGGTTACAAGAAAGGACATAGCGGATAAATTTGAAATTGACATTTCCACTGTATCAAAACTTGTTAAAAACTGAGACAAAAGTGAACGAGACTTTCACTCGTCTTTAATTAGGTCAAACTGTAAGCAAAAGCGTGCGAGTTCCTACATCGATATTGAGTGCGCTCTGCTGAAATGGTTCACACAGACACTTTATGCACAGTTGCCTGTATGCGGTCCTATGCTGGCAGAAATCGCAGAACGTTTTGCGAAAGAAATGGATATGCCTGATTGGAAGTGTTCGAACGGCTTTCTTGAAAGCTTTAAGAACGCCACAACATAAAAGGTTGCTTTAGGTGAACCAGCCCAAGTTAACACCGATGTCTTAATGACTGGATTTCTAGCTTGCTAAAATTTCTGGATGTGTACAGCCCAGGTGACATTTTTAACATGGATGAAACAGGCGTTTTTATAAACTGCTACCGAGCAGGACTTTGTGCTTTCGTGATGAGAAGTGCCACGGTGGCAAACGTTTCAAAGATCGCTTAACAGCTGTCACGTGCTGTAACATGTCTGGCACTGAGAAGACTCCGCTCCTTGTTACTAGAAAGTCACAAAATCCGCGGTGCTTCAAGAACATAAAGAACCTGCCTGTCACAAGGCCAACCAGCGTGCTTGGATGACAAGTGAACTGTTTGAGGTCTGGTTCTTTCGACAAAAAATGAACTGAATGAACAAAAGTTTTGTTGTTCGTTGACAACTGTCCAGCACACACTGACGTCACCAATATGATGGCTACAAAGCTTGTTTTCCTGCCACCTAAGACAACCAGCGTGCTTGCAGCCTTGCGACCAATGTATCAATTACGCCTTCAAGCAACAGTACAGAAAGCGAATAGTGCGTCATGTGGAACAGAAGCGTGTCGCCGAAATCGACATCAAGATAGCGATTAATTTTATGCATGCGGCATGGAATAGCATCATTCAGTCAACGATTGTGAACTGCTTTCGTAAAAAGCAGTTTATTTTTTTGCCCGACCCAGTGGTCAATACATATGCCGGCGATATTTGTGACGTTCCCCTGGGCCTGATCACAGATAAAGAGTGGGCAGCAATTTGATCAGTTCATTTTAGCTGATGACGAGTTGCTATCAAAGGAAATGTATTCAATCGAAGAGATCGTCGCTATTTGCAGTAAATGCAAGGTAGACAGCGACGCCAAGGATAGTGGTGATGACGCTAGTGAGTCCACGGACCAGACGCTCACCAAAACTGTTTCTTAACGCTCACTTTTTTAATTGAATTCGAGACTGTGCGCTCGTTCATTTACAGTATGCCTGACTTAACGCAGGGCGTTTTTGGTGCTCTATAGTGTTTAAATGACGTTTTTATTAATAGACCACTTATCACTACAGAACACAAAATCATGCATTTTTTCAGTACTACTGCCGACAAGTCAGATGCTGCTTAATTATAGTGTTTTCTGTACTGTAAGACTAAGATTTACTGTATTTTGTGATTAATATATTTTGTGATTAGTACATATTGTGTCCGATGATAATAACTTTGGCTGTATGTTATGTGTTTAATGTAGCAAATGTGGAACGGGCGGACACACACACTGGCCCAGTTAAATCTTTTTTTTTTAAAGACTCCTGTTTATGTCAGCTCCGCTTATTGTCATCACATTTTGACGGTTCCAACGATGTGACATTAAAAGGAGTTCGAGCGTATTTGTCTTTTGGTCTCTGACCAAACCATGACGCATAGAGCTAGTGTACAGCAGATTATCCAGTATTACCTCAGTGGGCTGGAGAAGGTCCAGACAGGCCATTTTGATTGGTGGTCAGCCGGAGACTTTGAAAAACCACCCTATGCTACGGTTCAGAACAGATATTCGGTTTTAGGGGAGCAGTAACTGTGAGTGGCTAAGCAATACGTCGAGGCAAGGTTAGTTTATCACCATAGCAGTGAGAACTGTAGCATGGGGGGGGGGGGGGGGGAAGAATAGTTTTTAATTTCCGCTCTCTGTATCAGTTAGATAAGTGAAGATTGACCATTTTCTGTCTTTTTACAGTTCTGGGGTTGATTCTTAGTGATTTTTATGAAAGTCAGTATTTGATAGCAACGATTATTATTCTGAGCGCATTTAGGGGGGAGAGAATTAAACTTCGTTTCTCAAGCTCCCGTCATAGTTGTCGTTGTCAGTAGAGTTGTCAAACACGATCAAGGTATCTCCAAGTATGTGAAGTGAGTCTGAAGTTATTGTAGATAATAATGTGACGAGGGTGAAAGAAGAAAAATAGTAAGAAAGAAGCATACATGAAATAAAAACAATGAATTAAATTTAAGTGAGAATAAATGAACAATAATTAAACAATGGAAACTGTTTTACGCTAAGTGCTGTCTGAAGGCCGACTGGCGGGTAATTTGTGTTGATTTCTCTCTGTAAGATTTACTTGTTTTTTTTTGTTTTGTTAATGCTTACATGATAATAAAATCAAACTGAAAGGATGCATTAACGTCTCTTCTGTCTGCACGAATTAAAAGTATGTACGCATTTTTCTAATGAGAAACAACGAAGCTTTCACACAGTAATGTGCACGTTGTTGTATGGTTAACATTCCAAAAAATAGTGAGCAAAGCACTTTAGATGTTATTATACACGTATGTCCAGCACCCAATTTCATTTTCTGTTGCCATGAAAAAAAAACAGCCCTAAATGCTAGAAGTTACACTGTGTGCACGTTTCCGGCTATAAACGGAACGCATACACAGTGCAGTGAAGGATGGACGCGTTTATGTCATGGTCAACAAGCAGGCAGGGCGGAAAATAATGAAATCATTTGACAGAAGGCATCAAAAACTGAAAATGTTCCCACGCCACCTACACGACAAATAATGAAGATAATGACGATGATGATGACGATGAGCGGAAGACTACATGCAGATGACATGACCAGCAGTCACACAGAAAAAAGAGGGGATGAACAGAAATGAGTAAGAAGATGTAAGAGATAAAATAACATAGTGATAATGAAGAAAACTAACAAATCTATATCAACGGTTGAAATAAATAAATTTTAACAAATTAAAAACATACCGGATATCTTTGAGCATCCAGCAAACAGTACAGGAAGTTTATCATGGACCGAAAACATTTCAGAGAAAAAAAAGGAATGTGAGGACTGTTCACTCTAAGCTGCGCGGCCGCGCACAGAAAAAAAATCACAATGTGCACATAATTTTTGGAGCCGCGCAAGAAAAAAAACAACAACAAAATGAAACTGCTACAACTTTTATTTTCCAGTTTCCAGATTTTACCCCGGGCGATCAAGAAAAATACAATGATGGTGCATGTTTTTCCTTTACTGTTTCTTTCTTGTTGAGAAATGACTTTCGGATCGGACGTTTCAACTGGTCTTTTATCTCGTAGTTTCGGTAGTACTGTACCAGAATCATCACGAGACAAGTGGGCACACGGAGAATACAAAGTAATTAAAATAAACAGTCAGATGAATTTCCACTGCTGAAAAGTACAGCAGGTCTATCCTGTTATTAAATGTACAGACCTTTACAGTACACACACACATATATATATATATATATATATATATATATATATATATATATATATATGTTGTCACTACGCATATTTGCACACACAGTATTTTTTTTTTGCACATGAGCTGAACATTTCGCACACAGACCGCAAAACCTTAGAGAAGAACATTGAATGTGAGTATGCGAAAGTTGGCCTCATGCGAAAAAACAGTTTCAGAACCTGTGAGAGAAACAACATGAATGTCTGGGAAATTGCTGAAGTACGAAAAATAGCTTTTTTTCAGATCGCGCTAACCATTAAAACAATCCATATGGAATAATTTGTTGCTGCAGCTGCAATTACGGACGTACACAATTTTATTTTTAAAATTCTGACTGTCACATTTTGATAATCAATAGATAAAGAATGAGGAAACCGGTGATCGTAACAGCATATGCATCCTCAAGTGTCGAGAGGAGACTCAGCATTCACAAGCAAGATATTTCAGGTCCAGATAAGACCAACCCTCAGGAATCATCACACGGTACTGTTCGGAAATAGCTTTTTGTCTGGGTACAAGAACAGCTCAGAGAAACACTCCAAGAACGATTTGACTTCCACTGTAGCAAATCATGCTAATACTCATCGCTGCACCCTAGGTTTTAAATAAACGAAAGAACTTACAACCTGACTTCATACTTTAGGGCCTAGTAAATTGTGACACAAAAGTTTGATCTCTCTAGGGATGTAACAATGCTGCAGAGAAACAGCGAGTTCATGACCTCTAATATCACAGTAATGATAGTAAGAATACAAAGGAGAACAATAACAGAACAGAGTAGATGTTATAGAAGTGTGGCCCGACATTGAGATGGACAGAAAAGTCTATCTTGTAAAGGAATTTGATGTAGTCATCTGGAAAGATGAAAGAGCGAATACAGAGTTTATCTACATCTTCTCACAAAACCTGACATTCGAACACCAAAAGAATTTTTTCGAACTCAAAATGTCTGTAGATTAATGAAGTCAGACGTAACATGAGATTAGAAAACACACATTATCAGTATCAGTCTTTTAATGTTATATGAAAACGTTGGGTTGCCATTGTTTGTAGTCACTACCAGCTTCTTCTTCGTTCACTTCTACCACCAAAAACCGCACTGTGAACCTACTGAATTCACGCATGTGGTCCTCATTAGGTCCCGTGGTCCCCTGTGTGGTCCAAAATAGACCACACGAGTTCCACGAAAGGACCACAAGGGGTTCAGAGTATCACAGTGCTTTAGCCTGTATTCTTGGTGGGTCTCGGAAGCGGGATTGCGTGACACCGTGGTTTTCATTGCACCAGTTTGGTCTAGGGTTGGACTTTCTCACCGGAAGACCTCGACGTGTTTGGAATATCAGTGCATCCCCGCTGGGTGAGAGGCGGTAGCCCACCCAGGCCAGAGTTGGACTTTCTCACCGGAAAACCTCGACGTGTTTTGAGATACCCGTGTATCACCGCCGGGTGAGAGGTGGTTGCCCATCCAGTCCAGGGTTGGACTTTCTCACCGGAAAACCTCAGCGTGATTAGGATACGCAGACATCCCCGCCGGGTGAGAGGTGGTTGCCTATCTAGACTTCCCTGGTCCAGTGTCTCTGACTTCAGCATTTTGCGGTCGTGGTCGCTCTCTTTCCTAGTTGTGACCAGGATGGAGCTTTTGTCCAGGAGGACGAATCCTCGCCACTAGTGACTTCTACCCCTGGGTTGAGCCGGTTTAGGCATTTCCCAGTATGGGCGTGTTTGGGACGGGACCGACCTCTGGGGCAGAGGTACTGTGACATTCATAGCCTTCAAGATTCACCCCTGATATGAGCCGGTTTAGGCAAAATTCACCAGTATGGGTGTTTATCAGGCGTTACCGACCTCTAGAGCGGAGGTGGCATGACATGTCTAGCCATCGAGTTCCAACCCTGGTGTGTGCCGGTTTAGGCATATTTCACCAGTGTAGGTGTATTTCGGACGTAGGCGGCCTCTAGAGCAGAGGCGCCGTGGTATAGCTCTCGTAGCGATACTACTGGACATACCAGGTTAAACTTCACTTTCCACCACCTTTTCCCATCGGCGCCGCACAGCAACCTTTATTTCCGCATTTACTTCCTTAACCGGGAGGAGCTTCACTCCACGCGCGGCATTTGAAGAGTCAAGCCAGCAGTGACTTAACCTCTGGGACAAGCCGGTTCATGCATTTCACCCGATATGACCGCACTCAGGACGTGGCCAACCTCCAGACCAGAGGTGCCGTGATTTGACTGTTTGCTTCGATTTATTCTTTCAACCACCTTTTCCGCTGTGATGCTGCGCGGCAACCTCATTTGCAAATTTCTTCTTTGGCCGGGAAGAGCACCGCTCCACGCACGGCAGCTGAAGATCTCGCCAACAGCCGCAGATGAGCTACCAAACGTGACACTCATCTACCCTAAGTAACTGGTTTTCAGGCGCCAGATATTCGCCCTCGCCCCTTCTCCTGTCAGTTTAAACAGTTCTGCCACGGGAAGGCCAGGAGTTGGACTTGACTGCCAGAGGCTGTTTGTGGCGGTCACTACCAGCAAAATATGTTCCATCTCTCTAGAGACGCGTGGGCTGAAATAGCTTTCCAAATTTTTCTGTCTCTTGTTTTCCTAAAGAAATTTACTAAACTGCTTCCAGTTTACTCGTATCTCTTCATATTGACCATCCGTCATCATCCTTGCTGTCCTGCTTTTTCTGTTTCTCACATCTTTTCTCCTCCATGTGCGCTTCTGCACGTCACAGCTCGTGATGCGAACATCACGTGGCATGTAGTCAAAGATTCTCCTGTATTCTCAAACAAATTTTAAACTTGTCTTCTCTTCAGAAGTTGAAAAAGCACCGAGGAAATCAGCGTCTAGACAGCAGTTTCTCTGATAATATAACGCCTGTCTCCAGCTGCGTGTAACATTATCAGATAACAGTGACAAAGCGAGGAGAAAGTTATCCCTGCCCACGCTGGCCTTTCTTTTGCACTATAATTTGACCAAAAAGGCTGTTTAGCTACAGTTGTTTGAGCTAAAATTAACCAGCGTGAAAGAGTCCAAATTATATATAGACAAAAATCTTGATGTTAAAGTACATGTTAAACAGACACCGTTTTAAAATGACTGCCAATTGACTGGACTTAAACAAAAAAAAAACATTATATAGATACATGCTACTCTTATATCAAATATTTATTTTTCAAATGGCAATACTTTGGACATAAGGCTCTCAAAGGTGATTGTTATAGGCATGCAAGTTAATCAAAAACAAATTATATATATAATATTAATCACTAACAAAGGTAGACAACATTAATCAAACATAAAACCCAGATAACATTAATTGACAATGATATATGTAACGTTAATCAAATCCATGATAGGTAAGGTTAATCAAGTTCACAGAAGAAAATATACATTTTATTATCTCTCATTTCCATATGTTAATCGTATATCCTTCCCGTGCCTTTAAACGTCACATAGGGCTCGAAAAGTAGTTCGCCAATTGTTCCTGTTTTCGGCGAGCTTTTCATCCTCATCAAGTGCCTGTTAGTTTGGCCTCTCTTATCAATGTCCTCTTTAGAGTTTCACGTGCTCTGCCTCTTTTCCTTTTGGCATGTTGTGCTCCACTTGATAGCTTGTTTTGGGATTCTCTGATCGTTTCTTCTCATCACATGACCAGCATATGTCATCCCCCTTTCCTGATCACCACTGAGACTGGTTGTTGTTCGCTCATCTGTTTATTTCTACATTGTTCTTGAATTCGTTCCGCTCGATGCCGAGTATTTTCCTTAAGCATTTGTTTTCAAAAGAGTCTAATTTCTTGTCTATTTCTTTAGTTGTTTTCCAGCGTTCACATGCATATATGAGTGTGGATATTGCATTTGAATTGAATAGTCTTAACTTAGTTTTTGTGCTTATAACTTTTGAATGCCATATGTTCTCAAGGTTCTTGAAGATCGATTCTGCTTTTGCAATTCTAATTCTAACTTCCGCTCTGATGTCACCATCCTGGTCTATGTAGCTGCCGAGGTATGCAAATTGATTGACTTCTTCAACATTTGTCCGTTCTACGTGTTTTTTTTTTTTTCCATTTTGATTAATGGGTAGTTTCATTATTTTTGTTTTGTCTTTGTTAATTTCAAGTCCTATTTTGCTAGCCAGTGAAGACAAGATATCTGTTTTTTCTTGCATAGACTTCACATTGTTAAAGAGTTATGTCGTCAGCAAAATCAAGATCTTCTAGTTGGGTCCCATGTACCCAGTCAATACCTGTGTTACCTGTGCAGCATTTTTTCATTATGAAGTCTATTGCAATTCCAAAAGGCAAAGGAGATACTATACATCCTTGTTTCACACCTGTTTCAGTCTGGAATCATTAGCCCATCCCTTCTTCTGTTTTGACTGCACAAACATATCCAATGTAGAGGTCCTTAATGATGTTGACAATTTTCGATGGTATTCCATATAGACTTAGAATTCTCCACAATGAATCTCTGTGTATGCTATCAAATGCCTTTTTAAAGTCTATGAAGTTTAGTATTAATGGTTTCTGCTTTTCAATATGTTCTTCAAGTATTATTCTTAGAGTAAAGATCTGGCCGAGACAGCTTCTCCCTTTTCGAAATCCTGTTTGTTCTTCTCTCATTGCGGTATCCACTATATCTTTATTCAGAATGACCTTGCAAAATACTTTTGACACAACTGATACTAAGGTTAGTCCTCTCCAATTGTTACAGTCACTAAGGTTGCTTTTTTGGTATTTTAACATTTATCCCTTTTTTCAATTTAGAAGGGACCTTTTCTTCTTTCCAAATCTTATTAAACATTCTCTGTAGTTGTCTCATGTTGTCACTACTAACAGCTGTTAACATTTCAGGATTTCATCTTGACCTGCAGCTTTATTGTTGGCCATTAAACTCACTGGTGTTTCCATTTCATGCAATGTAATTTTCTCCAGGTTGACATTTAGTTGTGGGGCTGGAAAGTCCGTTTCAAGGTTTCATTTATATCTATATATATATATATATATATATATATATATATATATATATATGTATATATACCTACAAATAGTAACATTAATCACACCTGACAGACACATTTAATCACATACACACACACACTGACACCTGGTAAAATTAATCGAAGCAGAAAGTGTGAAGGTGGCTGGCTTTAGCTTTTTCGAAGCGGCCGACCGGAAAGGTCAAAGTAGCGCGTCATGTGGGCACGTGACTGATAAGTGTGTATTGTCCAGTTCGTAATGTGTAGTTGATCAGTTCATTCGTCTTTTCTTCTTTGTCGAGGTGAGGCCAGAGAAGTGAGGGAGCATGTTATCGTATACGCCTCCCTCAAGTTGTGTAAATTGTCGTATGTCTGATGTTTATTTTAGGTGAACTTAACTGTAAGTTTTCTTGTAAGAAGTATAGCACGTGATGTATTTGGCGAAGTTGAAGTTTTCGGTGAACTGTAAATGTTTCAGTGTATTACATAGGAGTATTAAGTGTGTATCATGAATCACCATTATTTTATCATGTCATATTGGTATGCTGATTAGTCGTATTTCATTGAATTTGTCATTGCTGTGTTTGATTGCATGTGCGCATTGAACCTTTGTCATTTTGCCATTATTGTGGCGAGCTGGTAAATCACCAGGATGTTTTGAGATAACAGCTGAGCTTATTAAAGCAGGAGGAAAGGAATGTCAACAATCTATCATGCACTATGTAAAAAGTATTCAGGTATTTGGCCAAAAGAATGGAAAAGAACTGTATTCATACCACTGCCAAAAAAGGGTAACCTGAAATTATGCACAAACTACAGAACTGTTGCCCTGATTAGTCATGCCAGTAAAATTCTGTTAAAATTCATAATGGGTAGACTTCGTAAGAAAATAGAAGAAGAAGTCCAAGCTGGTTTTAGGCAAGGAAGAGGATCAAGAGATCATATATTCAATATAAGATTAATAATAGAGAAATGCAGAGAGTTTAAAGTAGATCTATATTTATCTTTTGTAGACTACTCAGAAGCATTTGATTGCGTACAACACCAGAAACTTTGGAAAATAATGGGGAAACTGGGATTTCCAACACATTTGATACAATTAACATCACTGCTGTATCTACACCAGCAAGCGGCAGTAAGAATAAATGGTGAAACAACAACTTGGTTTGGCATAAAACAAGGGGTCCTTCAGGGGTGCATACTGTCACCTTACTTATTTAACTTGTATACTGAAAATACAATGAGAAATGTTAGAGAAAATGTAGACAAAGAATATTATGATGCCATAATAATTGGAGGTTATGAAATACCAGAGATTAGATATGCTGATGACACAGTATTACTGTCCACAACACAAAAAGGAATGGAAAAACAAATTATATCAGTCCGTAAGAACACCGAAAAGCAAAACATCTATCTTAATGCGAAGAAAGCTAAATTGATGACAACTGACAAAACAAACAAGGCAGCTGAAATATGTATCGATGAGGAAAAACTGGAACAAGTGGAGAGTTTTTAATATCTTGGATCACTGCTAACTAATAATGGAGATACAATGAGGGAAATTAAAAGAAGGACATCTATCGCTCTTCAAAAAGTAAAATAACTAAATAATCTGTGGAGAGGAACAGAAAGAACTACAAAAATAAGATCTTAAGGGCATGCATCTTTTCCATCGCAACATATGCCCGTGAGACCTGGACACTTAACAAAACAGCTGAGAAACACATACATGCCTTTGAATGTAAATGGTACAGAAGAATTCTTCAAAAATAAAAATAACAAATATATACATACTACAAGAACTTAATATTAAAGAGGGTTGGCTAGTAAAGAGGATTAAACAAAGAAAACTTAAATATTTTAGATTTATTAAACGTTATGATAATCTAGAGAAGACCGTCTTGGAAGTGTACATAATAGGAAAAAGAGAGAGAGGAAGACCAAAGTGAAGACAGCTGCAAGACATCGTTGATGATCTGCAAATGGATGCATCAGTAGCAGGCTCACAACCGAGAGGCCTACAAAGTTCCACAAGGAACATGCAAATGAATGAATGTGGCGAGCTTGCTCTTTATGTCATTTCAGTGAGCTAACCCATTTTGAATCATTAATCATGCATGTTGTCAGATGCTAAATGTGAATGCTCAAGGAATATTTGCCGATTACATTTTTTTTCTGCCTTCACGATTCATACATAGAAATGCCAGATCCAGATATTTTTCATGCATATTAATATATTTCAAAGATCTGATGAAGTGAGTTTTTCGTATCAGTTGAGTGTCATTTTTTTTGTAGACAAGTGTAGCCATGAAAACTGCGCGATTTGATTATGATTTCATGAGCTTATAGAAGTAGAAATGTTTGCTAAGTGATTTGATTATGACTCACTAGTTTGTAGGTGTAAAAGTGCTTGTGAAGACATTATTGAACAGTAGTGTGATCTGCATAAGATGACTTAGTGAGACCTTTTGATGAAGAGGGGCCAATTGAAACAAAGGTATAGTGATAAGTATAATGATAAGTTATTTTCTCGTGTACTTTGATTCATGAAGTGTCTAACCTTTTTGGTTAAGTGTTTTCTCGTTTCGTATCGTATCGTATCAGTTTTTTTGTTGCTCCCAGTTGACGCTGTTTTAGTGTGATATGTTTCTGTCTTGTGATTAAATATTACATATGTTCTTGATTACATGTAGTTCCGGGTTGTTGCTCATGTCTTGGCTGAATGTCAAGATGTTAATTCTTCCCACATTTAAAGTACACGGGTAACACGCTAGACATAAATAAAAGTGTATGAAACTGGGTTGTTTTATGAAAGGGTGCAGTGTGGAGTCCTATTATACGGCTGTACACAAAAATTGGGAAGAAATATTTTGATTATATGAATATGTATTAAGCCAAGCAGCAATCTCGTTTTATTTTACAAGGGAATGACCTTAGTCCCATACAATTTAGATGCGTTTAACAATGGCGGAAACATTAATCATAGGTACACAAAATATCGAGAGAAAAACCCGGTATTTCACTATTTGCACTGTATTTTTGAGTGCAAATAAACACTTCCTGACCCATTTTACATAACACAGAAAGCATTAATCATACATGAGACATACATTAACATAAATATAGCAAGACAAATACGTCTGACATTTATGCATACGATCACACCGACAGAAATCGGAAATCACATAGACAAACACGCCCACCAGACAGCAGGCTTGAAGAGGTCACAGCGTTCTATAAAATAATTCAGAAAATGTCTGCTACATTTGGTGTTATTTTTTAAAAGTACTTTCCACTGAGGTTTGTTGTCTGTTGAGAAACTAGATGGTGTACAAAGTTTTAAGAGCAGTGTTTTGTTCATGAATTTTGTAAATTACATATATCGAAATATATGCCAGGCCAAAAGAGCTTTTAAAACAAATGAGAAACATTTTGTGCAATGTGTCTCTGTCACGGAACATCAGAAACGGAGTTATAAAATACTGCACTGAGTCTATTATACTCTAAGGAAGTGGGTCATTGACAATGAACAGATCAGTGCAACATACATTTGGTTTCTTAGAAGAATGTTAAGAATATCATGAACAGTCAAGGTGACAAACAGAGAATGCCTAACAAAAGCAAATTTAGAAAGGAACCTAATTAAATTATAATTAAATAATCGTATAGACGAAAATGACAGTCATTATTCATTGAGCATATAATGAGAAGAGAAAGGTTTCAAAACACTGTACCAACAAAAAAGATAAATGGGAAGACCAAGAGAAAAAAAAATAATGAGTAATCTAACGCGATGACATAACAAAAAGTCACTAACTGAGCTGATGGAAAATATCAAAGGTCGAGATCCATGGAAAAGTATACCCGCTAATGCCTACAGGCACGGCTCATGATGATGATGATGATATGTCGAAATGCCACGTAAGTGACAGAATCTAGCGGCAACTGTGTCCGAATCTGCAGCTGTAAGAGTGCATGTTTTCTACCCTCCTGTTTCACTGAAATTATTATTATAATGTAATGTGCACTTTGTGTCCAAATCCCCAGTTTTGTTCTCTGTTCTCAGGTCACACTGACCCTGGCTTTATTTATCATGCTTACCAAGCGGCCATATAATTTTGATTCTGTTTTTTAACGTGTTTTTTTTCTCCACTCAAATATCTAATGCTGGCAACCGTAGTTCGGAGCTGATGATAAATGTGTTTACTTGATATCTTACATGAATTGTTAATGTTTAAAACTTGAGTTAATGTTTACTGGTGACATTCTGAAGTGTCGCCGTCATTTCTTGCTCACATCTCTTATCTGCAGAAAACACGCGGTTAATGCAAGACTTCTTGTATTAATTTACACTTTTTAAAAAGTTCTGTTTTGACATTTCTTTTCTTTCTTCTTTTTGTGTGTATGTGTGTTTCGCTTATCATCATAACATTTGTCTTAATCTATACTAATCAGTCACCCAGCTGTAGAAATGGGTACCCGACTTCTTCTGGAGTTGGAGAAGGAAAGGCGGCCAGGCATGATACTGACCATATCACCCTCTAGTGTGCTGACAGGTCAAGGAAAATATGGGCACTAATACCATATCCCTATGTGCCTCTAAGGCATGACAGGATTACTGTTACCTTTTTTTTTTACACTAATCTCAAACTTTTGACAAGAATTTGAAGCGATCAGTTTATTTTTGGAGTCTTCCGGGATAACGGTCAAATATGAGATGTCTGTTCAGATGTGTGTCTGATGTTGACATGTCTCCGACTTCGTTCTAACATAGTTTCCGGTTGAAAATTATAGAATAGGCGAACAATGAATGTAATCTTAAATAGCGGCTTTAGACTGTACGAACAGATACGAGTAAGTTTTATACCACTCTAGATCTTCCACCATTCAGAACTCTTTATATAGTTTCTTAAGTTTGTTCTTCCACCGCTCAGAATTCTATATATAGTTTCTTTAGTTTACTCTTCCAGCGCTAGTAGTTCTGTATATAGTTTCTTTAGTTTGCTCTTCCACCGCTCAGAATTCTATATATAGTTTCTTAAATTTGCTCTTCCACCGGTCATAATTCTATATATAGTTTCTTTAGTTTGCTCATCCATCTATCAGAATTCTATATATAGTTTCTTTAGTTTGCTCTTCCAGCTCTCATAATTCTATATATAGTTTCTGAAACATGCTTTTCCACTGCTCAGAATTCTATATATAGTTTCTTAAATTTGCTATTCCACCGCTCAGAATTCTATATATAGTTTCTTAAGTTTGATGTTCCAGCGCTCATAATTCTATATATAGTTTCTGAAACATGCTTTTCCACTGCTCAGAATTCTATATATAATTTCTTAAATTTGCTATTCCACCGCTCAGAATTCTATATATAGTTTCTTAAGTTTGATGTTCCAGCGCTCATAATTCTATATATAGTTTCTTTAGTTTGCTCTTCCAGCGCTCAGAACTCTATATATAGTTTCTTTAATTTGCTGTTCCAGCGCTCAGAATTCTATATATAGTTTCTTAAGTTTGCTGTTCCAGTGCTCATAATTCTATATATAGTTTCTTCTTCTTCTTCTTCTTCGTTCGCATTGTCTGTCTATACCTGCAGTCCTGTCTCTTGGATAAATTTCACTGTTAATTCATGTATGGAACCGTAGAGCTTATCTTCTTTAGTGGTTTCACTGGGCCAGTAATTATTTCTCAGCGTTTCATAGTTGGTACAGTTCTGGAGGATATGTTCCACAGTTTGGGGCACGTGGGCACATGTACATAGATTAGTAGTACCAACCTTAAACTTTGTATACATATGACCTCGGAGTCGACTGTGTCCTGTTCGGAGACGGAAGATGGTGACTTGTTCCTTTCTGTTTAGCATGTGATAGTCATCATGAGGTGGTGTTTGTGGCTTCCTGTAGGTTTTTATCATGCTTTTCTTCTGATTATAGGTGATTGGTATGTCTGGTTGTTCCATTTCAGTGCCCTCTTTGGCCAGATGGTCAGCTTTCTCATTGCCTGGTATCCCACTGTGGGAGGGAAACCATTGCAAAGTGACTTCATGTTGTAAGCCAATTTTTGACAAGGCATCCTTAAGGTCTGGTAGTTTGTTGCACTGAAGAGCTTCCAGTACTGATCTTGCATCTGCGAGAATTATTACAGGACATGTATCAATTATGGAGTCTGATAGTTTTTCAACTGCAGCAATAATTGCCCTAACTTATGCATCATAGTTGTTGCAGTATTTTCCAGTGGGTATGGAAATCTTGTCAGTGGTGTTGTCTGGATATTCAATATGTGCTCCTGCCCCTCCGTTCTTTATGGTATTGTGTGCAGATCCGTCTGTATACACACGTATCCAGGTGTCACATGGATATTTGTCATCTAGCACACTAAGTGTGGCTGTTGATCTTACAAGACTGCTTTGCATCTCACCATTCTGCACACCTTTCACTTCAGTCTGAATAGTTATTTGTGTATAATCGGCTTCTTTCCATGGTGTATGCTCTGGTATAGGTGATAATGGAGCGAGTACAGTTGGAAGGTCAGGTATCAGCTTACGCATACGCTTGGCCTGGTGAATGAAGCTACTTCTTTTAAGTCGTCTTAATGCCAAGTTATTGAATCTCTCCTTCAGGGGATGGCTTAAAGAGCTAAGGAATTTCTCTCCCATGGTCATGACCTTTGTGTCTCTACGTTCCTTTAGCGCTTGAACACCAACTATTTTCTGCATTTCTACTATTGATGTGGACCTCATGGCACCTGTGATAATCCATAGTGACTGATTTTGAACCTTGTCTAGATTATGCAGCGTAGTGTTTGATGCTGTGCACCAAGATGTTGAGCCATATTCTAAATGTGGTAGAATACTTTGCTGATACACATTCTTGAGGATTCTTTCACTAGCTCCCCATGTGGTTCCACTTAATTTTCTTAATATGGCTAGTTTTCTTCTGGCCTTTGCTTCTGCACTGTTGATGTGTTGCTTCCAAGTCAGTTTGAGTCAAGAGTCACTCCTAAGTAAGTGGGTTGGTTGTCCAATATATAGTTTCTGAAATATGCTTTTCCACCGCTCATAATTCTATATATAGTTTCTTAAGTTTGCTGTTCCAGTGCTCATAATTCTATATATAGTTTCTGAAATATGCTTTTCCACCGCTCAGAATTCTATATATAGTTTCTTAAGTTTGCTGTTCCAGTGGTCATAATTCTATATATAGTTTCTGAAATATGCTTTTGCACCGCTCAGAATTCTATATATAGTTTCTTAAGTTTGTTCTTCCAGCGCTTAGAATTCTATATATAGTTTCTTTAGTTTGCTCTTCCAGCGCTCAGAACTCTATATATAGTTTCTTTAGTTTGCATTAAGTCTGATTCCCTTCATCGTTACTTCGAAACGAGCGATGAATACTCGTACACTTGTCTGTGCTCGCTTTGACTCTCTGGGATGCGGGTACAGACAAAAGAGTTTCAGCAAATCGACATAAGAAAACGATAAAGAAAGATAAAGAAATAAACAGAACTGAAGATTTAAAATGTGTTTCGGACTGAAATTTGACAAGTGAAACTTTGCTTTCCGCCATTACTCACTGGGATAAATAAATCACAAGTTCCAAAGTTTGTTCATTTGAATTTTTAATGACAGACGGCTGTTGTGGGGATTCTTTGGGAATCAAACAATAAATAACCACGTAACAGAAAGAAAGAACAGAGAACAACAGAACGGAACATGTAGAAAGGGTAGAGAAAGATAGAAGGATGACAACATAAATTAATAACCGACAAGAAAAGAAAAAAGAGAAACAAATAGAGAGAACATAAAAAAATTAAGAAATGACAATGAAAAAACGAAGTGGGATAATGATGCAGAAAATTGCATGATTAACCACAAGCCCTAGATGCGACTAATGCAGGGTAGAGGCAGAGTGGGAATGTTATAAGAGTTCTAAAAAGAGTTAGATAGATTATTATTATGGTGTG
Source organism: Achatina immaculata (assembly GCA_009760885.1). Taxonomy (NCBI): domain Eukaryota; kingdom Metazoa; phylum Mollusca; class Gastropoda; order Stylommatophora; family Achatinidae; genus Lissachatina; species Lissachatina immaculata. Next base: position 2,260,096 of record CM019704.1, read on the forward strand.
CTGATTTAGGAGCAGTGATTAATCCTGCTAAATTGACAGCAACTTGGTTCTCATGAAATAATCATATACTAACAAAATAAATAAATAAAAATAAAACCATGAGAACACTAGAGGGCATCACCATTCAAGCTATCCGTCCCATGCAGTACCTGTGTGTTATTTTTTTTATAGATATCTTAAGTATTAAGTTGACAATATCTTAGTTAAAGCAAGGAAAGGTTTGGCGGTAGTCAGACTTATGGCAGCAGCAAGTTTGGAGCAACGAACACTCATTCTGCTGTATCAGGACTTGGTTCTTTCGGTCTTTGATTACACCTTCGCAATTCTAACACTCAGCCTAGACACAAATCCGACAACTTGAACATATAGAGAGCAAAGCAGATGATCAAGAATTCTGGGATTGGGCATTAACATGGAGTTGCTAAACGTGATGTCTTTCGGCACGATATAAAATGTTTGGTCGTTCAGCATCGAACTGGCGTCATCATCCTTCGTACGCTGTCTGATATACAGATGGAGAGATCGGAGCACCTAAGGACATCTGCTGCGTGCTATGGAGATAATTCGAACTAACACGTACCATAGAACTGAAATACAGATGCTACACCAACTTACAGAAAGTGACTACAGCTAATCATGAAAAATAGAGTGTGCCAATAACAAAATCTACTGCCGAGATGGAATCGCAAACGAGCAGACTGGAACAAATATACCATGCTGACAGACAGACATTGCAGGCGTCTGAACATCGGACTTAACCATGCAAGAAATAGAAGAGAAATAGAATTCTTCGCTCACTGAAGAAAAAGGAAATCACCAGACGCCGATGAAATAAGCAGTGATATTCTAATAGGACTGGGGAAGAAAACGAAAAAGAGACTGCAAGAAATTATCAACGACAGCTGGACTGAAACAAGGGTTATTATACCCAAGGGATTGAAATAAACACTCCTAATGCCTGTCTTAAAGAAAAACAAAGCACTAAAGTCCTCAAACAGCTACAGACCCATCAGTCTATTGGCCTGTCATAGGAAAGCTGGTTGGGCGCATGACTGGTGTGGCATCTTGAAGAAAAGAGTTTCCTACTCCCCCAGCTAGCTGTTTTATGCAACATAGATCTACTGAAGATCGAGAAATATAAGATGCTTTTCAAAAGAAGAAAAATACTCTTGCAGTGGAGGTAACTTTGGAAAAAGTCTTTGACAAAGTATAGGAAACATATCTGAAAAATCAAATAACGCGTAGGCAGATATGTATAAGAATCACAAATGAAAGAGCCAGTACCTCGAGAATAGAACTGCCAAAGGGAAAACTAGCAGGACGACGATCCTGGAGCAAGGAATCCTACAGGTAGAAGTCCTTTCAGCAACACTCTTCTTGGCTTTCATTAATGCTATTACAGAGAACATGCCTAGGAGAGTCCATCACGTCATGCATGTTGACGATCTGGCTTTGTGGAGCTCTGAGAATCACTACTGCATCTAACAGAAAGCAGCTAGTCCTCACGTTACTAAACCATTGGCTTAACTCATGGCTGGTCAGAGTCAATGAAAGAAATACAACAGTTGACGCTAAATAGCTATACATTGCTCAGTAAAGAAAGTCCCATCTACCTGAGAATCATCTTTACTTGACGTGGAAGCTCAAGTCGAGAAGAACCAGACTGGACAAAAACTCCACATCACAGCAATGAACAAATTGCCAGCAAATCCTGGGAAACAGATGAAGATGTCTGACAGAAGCTCTGCGCCGGTTGCATGCGACCTATCTTTGACTATGGCATCGTAGCATGAGTAAATGCGGCACAATCCATCTATGATAAAATCAATCGCCTACAAAATCAGTCCACGAGAATCATTACAGGAGCAATGAGGACTACACCAATATAAGAATTGGAAAGAAACACAAGTAGAAGATGTAAAGGACTGAAGAACACAGAAGCAGGCAGAAAGGTTCTTGTGACTGAGAAGCCACACAGTGCAGCACAGAATGAAGAGGTTCGGAACAGGAGGACTTCAATGAACTAACTTTGCAGCGATAACTAAGACAATGACGAAAAACAGACAACACGTGTCGAAGCAATACTCAGGCCATTCGATGTAGCAGCCTATACTGACGGATCTGCAGCTAAGGCAAGGGGAAATTGTAGAATGGGAGTTCATTCATTCATTCTTTAACATGTATGTCCCTTCCGGAACGTTGCCTCCCTAACAGCTCTCTTGAAGGCCTCTCAGCTGTAAGCAAGATGCTGTGCTGCTGATGCATCCATTCGCAATTCATCAACAATGTCTTGTTGCCATCTTCGCCCTGGTCTTCCTTTCTTTTTCCCACTATATAGTCTTATCCAAACTCCCACGATGTTTAATATGTCTGAAATACGTAAATTTACTTTGTTTAATCTCCTTTACTAGCCAGCCTTCTTCAATATTAAATTCTTCTAGTAAGGATATATTTGTTCTTTTTGTGTCCATGACATTTGAAGAACTCTTCTACAGCATTTATATTCAAAAGCACTTAAGTGTTTATCAGCTGTTTTGTTAAGTGTCCAGGTCTCACAGGCATATGTTGCGATGGGAAAGATGCACGTTCTTATCTTAAAAATCTCAGTTTTGTAGTTCTGTCTGTCCCTCTCCACAGTTTCTTTAGTTGTGGGATGTGAGTACTCATTGTATTAATAGGGAATACAGAAGGCTGTCATTAGCAACAGAAAAATCTTACAGCCACAGAGAAGAGGCTCTAAATACTGCAGTAGAAGCCCTTATATCAGAAAATAAGTCCTAAAGAAATCGTTGTGTTCCTAACTGATGCATTGTCAGCACTTACTGCATTAGAGAGCCCTGGAGATGAAACTCTCAATGACCTGCGAACAGCAATGTACAAGATATGTAAGATTTCCCAAGAGTGGTAATAGATTACCTGGAAACGAAGCAGCAGGCACTCTTGGGAAAGAATGTGCAAGATTACCACTGATATATACAAGTATGACATATGAGAAGGCTAAATCAGTGATAAAAATAACATGCAATAATACATAAGCGAAAGAACACCCTGGCCATCAGAGAAAAATGTGCCTGCTACCAGCTCGGCAGGGAAGAGCAAGTAATGTTTGGACTGGGCACTGGTCACAACAGATTGAAGTATAATCTTTCCAAACAGGCTCTAAAGATCGGCCCCACTGACATCTGTACAAGTAGTGATGTTAGTAGGATGACGGGAGGGCATATTCTGTAGGAGAACCAACATACGTGGCGCAGATAAAACATACATACGTGGTGCAAATAAAACATACATACGTTGTGCAGATAAAACAAACATACGTGGTACAGATAAAACTTATGTGGCGAACGCATATATCAGTTCAAGAGAAGATCTATGGGGATGTACACAAACTCAGGTGACCACTGATTACTTCAAAGGTGTACAAGTCGACTTTTGAGAATGATCGAAGAAGAAGATAATACATACACTCATTAATGTACATGAATATATGCCTTCATATAGAAACAAGAGTTTCCTCATAAATTATAAACATATCCTAACTTACTCTTCAAACAGCCTTAGCAGAAGAGAGATATCTTAACATAATATTTCTTGCTCACTGCATTAAATAAGAGTTTTTTGTTTAACAAGAAAACATTACGCTCTCATGAACAATGACAGAATTATGTCCCCGGCTAGCTTCGCTACATGATGGCTCAGCGCTTTCTTAGAATAAGAACAAGATTAAAGAGGGACTACTTTCAGCTCCAGTTAAAAATAGAAATCTAGCGCTGACTTCATTTGCTGCACTGTAATCGCATTCTAATGTAAGCAGATTGAAATAGATAAAAATCTAAAAATAGTGGGTGGTGCCTTTAATAGAGAGTGACAGTTACGCGCCCTGATGTGAGAGCACTCTGATGGAGCATTATGGCACATGAAAGAATCCTACAGATTAATGGGACATGAAAACATCCTACAGATTAACGGGACATGAAAGAATCCTACAGATTAATGGCGCATGAAAGAATCCTACAGATTAATGGCGCATTAAAGAATCCTACAGATTAATGGCGCATGAAAGAATCCTACAGATTAATGGCACGTGAAAGAATCCTACAGATTAATGGCGCATGAAAGAATCCTACAGATTAATGGCACATGAAAGAATCCTACAGATTAATGGCGCATCACACACGCATCTCATAGATTTCAGCTTCACTGTGGATCAACGTCATTGTCGGAAAGGTTTTTATGACACAAAATATTATTTATGAATTAAATCTACATTCAACAAACCAACATTTCTGCTGATAAATTATATATGTGTAATAATTATATATGCAGTAGTTAAAAATTATATGTATTAAACCAGGGAGGTAAAAGGACATAAAATGTCGTCGAGAGCGAAACAACCATAGCCATAGCTCCTGAAGATCTATATGAAAACTCTTTGTACTGAGCGAAACAACCACATAACATCTTTGACAATCGGTAGATGGGCGTATTTACTTATCAGTGAGGCATTAGAGATATTTGAAGATATTTGACGTGGTAGAAGTATATCTTCCATCTGATGTACCTCTTTTGGGTGGAAGAAATATTTGCTGTTCTTGATTGTTTTTCTTCAACAGTGACGGTATTGTCGCTCATGCTGTTTGTTTTTCCTTGCTCTCATCGTTCCCTCAATTTTGTGTGTGAGGTTTTACATCTCCTTTACAATCATTTCAGCAGCGAAATCCGTTGGATTAATTACACAAAAAATAATTATCTGGTCTTAAGTCATATTTTACTTGCCTGGAGGACGAACAGTGAAGAAAAGTCTGCACCTGACTGAGCAGATTTGACTTTGACCTGATACAAACAAAAGTTCACTGCTCTTGCAGTGGATCAGATGTGAGAGGACTTAGCACAGAGGTTTTAAAAATGTGCCCTTGGGCTTCGTTATAAATATCTCGGACTCCATAAAGTAAATTTAAATTATTCTTTTTGTTTTTCACATCAGTAATTTAAAATTTGAAGGGTGCATAATGGGAAAAAGAAAGAGAGGAAGATCAAGGCGAAGGTGGCTGCAAGACATCGTTGATGATCTGCAAATGGATGCATCAGGAGCAGGCCATCTTGCTCACAACCGAGAGGCCTACAGGAGTGCTGTTAGGGAGGCAAAGTTCCGCAGGGGACATGCAAATGAATGAATGAATGAATGAATGAATTTAAGATTTTCAACTGTTTCAAGTCTCAGTAAAGGAACTTTGCAAAGGGGACAGCTAAAACATTTAAGATTTGCTTTATATTTCATAGATGGCGTTAATCCATAGTAACATGTGGTTTCTTTTTCATATGATAGGATTGTGTATGAATTTACTAGAAACAGCTCATCAGTGATAGGATTAGACGGGTTAGTAGGAGTTTTTCAAAAAGAACACGTTCTGTGCTTGTGGTAGAGCCTGTGAATATACGTTCGTAAAACATGGTTTTAGAACAAAACAATTAATTGCTCTCTGTGTAACTGATACGTGCCTGAATATCAGTAATGTATCATGCCATACGAGTGGACAACATCTACAAACCCCAGTGAAGTCTAATCGATTACACTGTTGTGTTTTAACACTTTAACTCGATGAGATGACAAAAGAAGTCCAGAAAAAAATTGATGAACATTTGATCAACTATTTTTTTACATGAACATTTAACAGAAATGAATAAAGTGGACTTTGTGTTGAATGTGTAACCATATTAAGTAACAGTAGTTTGTTTCCTGCAAAGTTAAAACGACATTTAAAGACTAAACATTCTCAGTTAAAACTACTGAATGTTTGAAAAGAAAATATTTAAAGGTCAAAGCAAGGAGTATACACTTCAATCACAATAATTAGTATATAAGTATACAACTATACACGAGGCACTGCAGTAAGGCTATGATTCCAAAATGTATAAACTAGGAAAGAAGTAGGAACAGCTTTACTACTTAACGTTTACAACGATGTGACGTTTCGGCGTTTGCCTTCATCATACAAATACGAAGAGGACGAAGAATCAGAGAGAGGAGACAAAGTATAGATCCACATGAATTCTATGTTAAAGAAATAATACAGAAATGAAAAAAATAAATGAATAATGAAACTTAGCTTCATTCTTGGAAGAACACAAGTTGAAACTCGTATGCACACCTCTAATAACGCATTTGATATGCGACCGTTGTTACGTTCAGAATGTGTACGTTCTGAAAGGTGCAAAAATATGCATGGTTGAGTGTAGAAAATATTTAGATAGTAGTTAGTAGATAGTAGTTAGTAGATGATAGAAGATGATGGTAGTGAATGGATAGAAACTTGTGATGTTTGAAATTAGAGGATGGTAGTGAATATAATCTTGTATGCTAATAGGGGTGAATGAGAGAAGATGTCACGGGTGTCAGGATCGAGTTGGATTAGTGGCAGATGACGATAAATAATTTTCTTAACCATCTAACCATGCGGGTGGAAAGGCTATACTAACTTAACTCTGTCAGATGAGGTAACAGGCTTTTTTCTGAATGCTTCTTTGCGGTTTATTAGTTGAATACCCTATTAGCATACAAGTTTGAGCCAAATCTCAAGGACATCCTCGTCCACAGCCACTTAAAGCGGTACCTTACATATGCTGGCACTAGAAAATGTAACCGCCCTCGCTGTGTTACCTGCCTTTTAGACTGGGAAACGAAAACAATCACCTTTCCTGAAACTATCTTGACTTTGTATGAGAGATTTACATGCGAGTCCAGAAATGTAATATATGTCATTGTATGCAAAAGATCCAGGATAACTTATATTGGTGAAACTGGCCTCAGACTAGGGGACCACATACAGAAACATCTGCACGATATCACCCAGCATGCTTCGAAACCAGTCCCGAATCATTTCAATGGCCCCGACCATAGAGGAAAATCTAATGGTAACTGCCATCAGACAATGTCACGCATATGACACAAGGCGCCTAGCGCTTGAGAACTGCTACATTCAGGACTATGGAACGCTGGAACCACACAGTTTTAACTCGTCATTCAGCTACACATAATCTTCCACAATCATACTCCATCTCCTCTAAGCTCCATTCTCACTTGTTGCACATAGTTTAGAATCTTCATGCATCATCACATTACAACCCCTCTACCACAGTCATAATCATTTATTTCACTTTCTCTTAACTAGATTACCATCCATTCACTACCATCCTCTAATATCAAACATCACAAGTCTCTATCCATTCACTATCATTATTTACTATCATCTACTATCTACTGTCACTACAAGTCTCCATCAAAATATTTTCTAACTCAACCATACACATTTTTGCACCTTTCAGAACGTACGCATTTTGAACGTAACAGCGGTCGCATATCAACTGCGTTATTAGAGGTGTGCATACCAGTTTCAACTTTGTTCTTCCAAGGTTGAAGCTAAGTTTCATTTTTCATTAATTTTTTTTCATTTCTGTATTATTTCTTTAACACAGGATTCATTGGATCTTTGTCTCCTCTCTCTGATTCATCGTCCTGTTTGTGTTTGTATGATGAAAGCTAACGCCGAAACGTCACACTGTTGTAAACGTTAAGTAATAAAGCTGTTCCTACTTGTTTCCTAGTTTATACATTTCGATCATGTCTATATCTGGACAAAAAAAAATATGATGTTAGCTGTCTTACAGCAAGAGAAGGTTAAGCCTATGCAATTAATGAGAATCTGATAACATCTTGTGGTTAACTATTTGGTAGTGTACAGTGGATATGAAATCTCTGAGAACAAAAAGACATGAATTCGGTTTTAAGATGCATGAAAGATATATCCTCTTATTTCTTAACTGAATTATAAGGTGAGTAAAGATGAGTCCAGCCTTTTCACTTCAGATGGATGAATCAACAAGTGTAGGTTGCTTGCGTTTGTTTACGATATTGATACTGAAGAAGACATTTTGCCGACCTAGGTCAACTAAAAATTAAAGCAAAAACGGTGAAGAAATATTTCGGTTCATCGATCTAGTTATGGAATATCGTGATATACAATAGTAACTATATTCAATGATCTCTTTATAGAGTAATGAGATACACTAGTAACTTTGTTCAATGATCTCTTTATAAAATGCCAGATCTCAATAGTAACTATGTTCAATGATCTCTTTATGGGATAACATGAGATACAATAGTATCAATGATCTCCTATTAGAATAACATGAAATACAATAGTAACTATGTTCAGTGATCCCTTTATAAAATACCATAAAATACAATAATAACTATGTTCATTGATCTCTTTATAGAATAACATTAAATACAATAGTAACTATGCAGAAGTATTTATTTAATTAATTGTGAGCTGTAAACTGCATTACTAAAAGTAGTATCAATATAAGTATATAGACTGTTTATACTATAAATGGTGAGTGGGAAGCACAGAAAACAAAGTCGGAAAGTGGCCACCAGTGAAAAAAGACTGAGACACACTAGTATAAAACATAACTTTTGGATTTATAATGAAGTTGTCTACCAAGAATCGTTAGCGATAAGTTTAACGCTATCCCTGTGGATAGTTGAATGTTAGATGAAACTGATGCGTAAGTCTCTCAGTGAGATTGTTTCAAGACTCATTATCTAGAATAGCTTCTCACTCCACTAAATGTGCATCACAGAGACAGAGAGGCTGTCAGAATATAAGAACACAATACAAACATAAGAACAGTTGCTACAAACACTCTCACAAACAACTTGCGGAAGAATAAGTCACGTACCTGAACTGTGTGGTTTCTGTAAAATGATAGTGCCAGCAGCGAGGACAATACAGCTCAGAGTGAACTGCGAACCACACTGATGGCAGAGCTATCTTTTGTTGCTGAATACTGAGATTGTCAAATATGTGGCCCCGACCATGGAACCTTGTCTTGTGAATGTGGGCATGGAAACGTCGTATTAAAAAGTTTTGCTATAAATAAAGCTATTTCTGCTAATTTGTATTGCTTCGTCTATTTCTAACAGCTTTAGGGTACAACCCTCCTACAGATTTCTATAATCAAATATAAACATGTGTTCTGCCCTGCAAAGGTCTTCTGAATGACTTGACACGTGCAGGAACCAGGAAGTTGTGCAACAAGTAAATATTTCATTAACTGGCCAGTTCTTACAGTACGCCAAAACTTAGATGAATTCTCAGAATGAAATTGTACCAAGTGCTTCTACGTGACCAAGAAGCAATCCCAGTAAGGTGCAATTTTATCAGATCATTTACAGCCTGGGTATAACGTTGGTTAATTAGCATTTAAGAATGCATACATGTGAAAGAAATATGTTGATTTTGGTTACGGCTTCCTAAACAAAATATTATCATATTCAGAAAACAGGATTTACGAAGGAAAGTTATCCTGGTTTAATCAGTTTAGACTTCAAGTTATGCAAACATCTAACGGAACGTTTCTAAAAAGAGAATCACTTAGTTTTATAATTAGATGCAGGCACTCTCACAGAAAAAAAGATTACATCAAGTAAGAAGAATGTGAGTTGGGCAGAGATGAGAAATTAAGTACAAGACACATTAATGTAATGCCTGACAGAGAGAGAGAGAGAGAGAGAGAGAGAGAGAGAGAGAATTTGACAATAATATTTGATCACGTGATCATGAAAGAGGAAAGCATTCGCGGCTTAGTTTCTGAATTTAAAATTTATCCATATCTCTTATGAAGAACTGCCTTACTTTGTTGGAAAGCTCTCTGGTCTTAAGCTGGTGACAGAGAAAACATTACACAACGCTATGACAGGCTAACGGGAAGCAATGTTGTAATTTTATCAATTAGTAAAATATAGTTTCACCTATTTTCATAGTTATCATTAACAGCGTATGGAACCGGTATGGAACGTCTTGTACAAGTAACACTTGACAGAAATCTATTGTGCCTGTGAGAACATTTTAATTTTGTACATTGTGAGGAAAATATATAAATATAATGAGGAACGTTAGAGAAGATGTAGACAAAGAATATAACGATGCCATAACAATTGGAGAATATGAAATACCAGAGATAAGACATGCTGATGACACAGTCTTATTGTCCACAACACAAAAAGGAATGGAAAAACTAATTATGTCAGTCCGTAAGATTAGTGAAGAGCAAAGCCTTTATCTTAATGCGAAGAAAACTAAACTGATGACAAATAACAAAACTAATAAGTTACCTGAAATATTTATCAATAAGGAAAAAAGGTGGAGAGTTTTGATTATTTAGAATCATTACTCACCAATAATAGATATACAATGAGGGAAATTAAAAGGAGGGCATCTATCGCTCTTCAAAAAGTAAAACAACTAAAGAAGCTGTAGAGAGGAACAGACAGAACTATAAAAATAAGATTTTTAAGCGCATGCATCTTTTCCACCGCAACATATGCCTATGAGACCTGGACACTTAACAAAGCAGTCGAGAAACACTTTAATTCCTTTTGAATGTAAATGTTACAGAAGAGTTCTTCAAATATCATAGACACAAAAAAGAACCAATATACCCATGCTACAAGAACTTAATATTGAGGAAGGCTGGCTGGTAAAGAGGATTAAACAGAGAAAACTTAAATATTTTAGATTTATTAAACGTCATGACAATTTAGAGAAGACCGTCTTGGAATGGTACATAATGGGAAAGAGAAAGAGAGGTAGACCAAGGCAAATATAGCTGCAAGACATCTTTGATAATCTGCAAATGGGTTCATCAACCAGAGAGCTGTTAGTGAGGCAAAGTTCCGCAAGAGACATGCAAATGATTGATCGACTGACTTGGGAGACATTATAAGAGAAATAAGATCAATTTAATAACTTATTATTGTGAATCAGAATCTGACACGTTTTCTTATCATTTATTTTGTTCACTTCACACTCTTTTTACACCTTACATATTACATCCTTCCCGTGCCACTAAACGTCACATAGGGCTCGCATGGTAGTTCGCCAAGCTGTCCTGTTTTCGGCGAGCTTTTCAATCTCATCAAGGGATTGTATGCCCACTAAACTGGCCTCTCTTAATTTTGAATTTCGAGGACATTGTCGTACTGTTAGTTATAAATATTCCTCATTAAATTTCATTTCAATGATGTAGTATGTCCTTTCATTGTTAGAAAGAAATAAATCCAAACTATTTGCTATGGTACACATAGGCAAAAGACTGGATTTCAATGCATAGAGGTTTATTAGACGCTGATCATAAAAGCACTACAAATTTTAATTGCATGAAACAACAAGAAAAATATCGAGACATAGGTTTAACTGACAGCAAATATCATGAGAAAGTCATACACTAGGACAGAAGTATTTCGCAGCACATTACAACATAAATGTAAATTCTTTGCATTTGACAAAGACATGGAGCTGCAAATGAACATTCAGGACATAACTCATTTGCATTTCATTTTTTTTCTTAATTTTTTTCCGTGGCTTGGAAACAGTGTCTATGTATTTGAATTATGTGTTTATTATGGTGAATTAGATGTGAAAATTGGCTTACTGGCTTTCATTTGTAGGTTTTGGTACTTTCATTTCTTTGTAACATTATTGTGTACATTTGTGCTATTTAAATGTTCTTTATTATTACGTTCATTTACCATTGCCAGCTGGATGTGAAAATTGGTACATGGAATGGTAAAGTATTCTGCAAAATAATAATAAGTTTATAATGCACAGGCGATCTGTTTAATACCAAGAGGAATTAACAATTTAATATCAGCAGAGGTATTGAAGGAGTATCAGTACTGTCAGAAATACACTCCTTACTAACATATAAGAAAGGTACCAGGACCTGACAAAAGAGCAGGGCACGAGGTCATGGCTTGACATAACACCAACATAGAAATTGTCACTAGTCTCCTAAGTACTATGACACAAGACATACGAGGGGAGATTGATAAATTCTCAACATAAGATATAATGGATTATTTGTGGACAACTTTTTGGGGTTATTTCTCAACATAATCCCTTTTCAAATTTATGCACTTAGTCCAGCGATCCCGGAGAATATAGATCCCTTCTTTGTAAAAGTCAGCATCTTGTGCCAGTAGAAAGTGGTCTACAGCATGAATGGCGTTATAATTTGATGCAATTTGCGACCACTGAGCAATTTTTTGTTTGGTAAACAGGTAATAGTCCGAAGGGGCCAAATCTGGAGAATAAGGAGGATGTTCAAGAAGCTGGAAGCCGCATTTATGAATGGCAGCCATTGCCATTGCCGACTTGTGAAATGGACCAATGTCTTGATGAAAGACGACTCCTCTCGTCAATTTCCCTCGACGCTTTTTCTTCATTTTGACCCGCAGTTGATTCACAAGATTAGCGTAATAGGCCCCGGTGACCATTCTGCCCTTTTTAAGATAGTCTGCCAATAGCACACTTTGTGAACTTTCGAGGATCTGCAGAAAAATGGCCAAGATTGTCTCTTGACATGTTGAGACGCTGTCATTTGTGATCGGCTCCAGGAATTTTCGGGATCCATCGAGTAGAGACCTTTGTCATCTGAAGATCATTGTAAATAATGGCATGAACATGTTCCTGGGAGATGCGCAACTCAGTAGCAATGTACCACTCAGTTAGTCGTCGATTATCATGTCATGGATTCTGCTGGTGGTTTCATCGGTGGTTACAGTTCTTGGTTTTCCTGGACGGAGATCATCTTCCAGACTCTCCCTTCCATGTTTGAACTGAGCTGCCCATTTCTTCACTGTGCTGTATGAATAGGCACTCTCCCATAGAGACTCTACTCTAGCCTCATGGATCTCCTTCGATGATAAGCCCGTGATGCAGACGTAGCGAATGACAGCTCGATGAGAAATTGTATCCATTTTCTCAATTTCTGTCACCCTTTATCACGTCAGTAGTCTGTAAAAGAAATTTGTTGCAGTTAATTTCTTGAAACTTGGTGCTTAATCTTACATTAACCTGATCTACAAATACACCTAATATCAACTTTTGTTTCAAGTATTTGTAACTTAGGCCGCGAATTTATCAATCAATTCTTGTATCACCAGATTTATTGAGATCAGTCTTCCTGTCACTGTCAAAGAAAACTGGCACATGAGTGCAATATTAGTCTAATGAGTCACATCACAGAAGTGCTAGTAAAGTTCATTCATTTATGAACAAGAAATAATTATGTGACAGCCTGCAGTAAAACAAAAAAAAAAAAAACCCAAGAGACAGTGCTTGCTGTAAAACAAATAACTAAAAGACAGTCAGTCATTTGCATGTTCCTTGCCGAACTTTGCCTCCCTAGCAATTCTCCTGTAGGCCTCTTGCTTGTAAGCAAGATCCCCTGCTGCTAATGCATCTATTCCTAGATCATCAACGATGCTTTGCAGCCATCTTCGACTTGTTCTTCCTCTCTTTCTTCTTTCGAATTATGTACCATTTCAAGATGTTCTTCTCTAAATTATCATGACGTTTTAATAAATCCAAAATATTTAAGTTGTCTCTGTTTAATCTTCCTTACTAGACAAACTTCTTCAATATTAAGTTTTTGTAGTATGGGTATATTTATTCGTTTTTGTGTCCATGATATTTGAAGAACTTTTATGTAGCATTTACAGTCAAACGCATTTATGTGTTTCTCAGCTGTTTTGTGAAGTGTCCATGTCTCATAGGCATTTATTGCAATGGGAAAGATACATTCTCTTAAAAATCTTATTTTTGTAGTTCTATCTGTTCCTCTCCACTGCTTCTTTAGCTGTTTTATTTTTTGAAGAGCGATAGATGTCCTCCTTTTAATATTCCTCATTGTATCTCCATTATTAGTCACTATTGATTCAAGATATTCAAAATTCCCCATTTCTTCTAGTTTTTCCTCATATATACATATATCAGCTGCCTTGTTTGTTTTGTCAGTTTCATCAATTTTAGTTTTCTTTGCATTAAGATAAAGATTTTGCTCTTCACTATTCTTACGGACTGACATAATTAGTTTTCCGTTTTTTGTGTTGTGGACAGTAATACTGTGTGATCAGCATATCTAACCTCTGGTGTTTCATAACCTCCAACTGTTATGGCATAGTAATATTCTTTGTCTACATCTTCTCTAACATTCCTCATTATATTTTCAGTATACAAGTTAAATAAGTAAGGCGACAATATGCACCGCTGACAGACCCCTTGTTTTATGTCGAACCAAGTTGTTGTTTCACCATTTATTCTCACTGTTGCCTGTTGGTCTAGATACAACAGTGATGTTAATTGTGTCACATGTGATAGAAATCCTATTTTTCTCTAAATTTCTGGTGTTGTACACAATCAAATGCTTTTGAGAAGCGTACGAAAGATAAATATAGGTTCACATGAAATTTTCCTCATTTCTCTATTATTAATCTTACGTTGAAAATATATGATCTCTTGCACCTCTTCCTTGTCTAAAACCAGCTTGGACTTTATTGATTTCTCCTATTTTCTTTCGAAGTCTGCACATTATGATATTTAATAGAATTTTACTGGCATGACAGTTCTGTAGTAGAGATAGTGCCTGTGGTAAAACAATGTAATTTGTTGGACGAAGATTTCTGTGCATGTTATTTTTATTTGTTAAAAAACAGACCTTGGAGATAAACAAGAGGATTCGTTGATTTCATTTTTCCATGCTTGCACATGAAAAAAAATATATATATAAATACTTGAAAAGTCACTTTAAAAATGACACCGAATGTAAAAACTGAAAAAAAAAACATACGACATACACATGGAGTGGTGAAGCAATTGCACCAGTGCCAAGAGTAACACGAACGTAATTCATCAGACACACGAAAGCGCAGTAATTTCACATTTCAGAATGCACATGACCAATTCCAAGTCTTATGCGAACTACATAGTTTTTTTTAATGACCACTTACTTTTGCCGCGCATCCTGTAGTCGGTTCTCCACCCCTGGTCTCGATAAATAAAATGAGTCACGGATGTGTCCTGACACCTGACTTTATTACTCACAATATAGCGGAAACATACATTTTTAAGACTTGGACAATAAACAGACATATGAAACAGAGAGTTTAATCTACAGAGATGTAGCTGTCATAACAGACAGGCTGCAGAAAATAAAAGCGAACTTAGAGAACTTGCACTGAAACTGATTAACACCATAAGAAGAAACAAATAAAAAAATACTACAGTACTAGTTTTAGAGCAGCGGTTCTCAGACCCTTTTGCTGTACGGCCCACATTTAAAAGTCAAACATTTCTGCGGCCAACTAACAATGTATTTTATATTTGCAAGGTATAAATCTAATGTTTTATAAAGTATTATGTAATATTTTCTCTACATATTTAACTATGTATTCATTGCTACACAAAAGTTATTTTCATTTATTTTAAAGATGGCACTGTTTCTGGTTGGATAGCATGTCTATTCTGGCTGGAATTTGTGACAAACACACTTGAAGATCATACTCCAGTTTCATTCTTGAACGATATTTGGTTTTCATGACAGTCAATGCAGAAAATGAAACTTCGCATAAAGAAGTTGTTGAAAAAGACAGAAGAACTTTCATCGCCATGGTTGACAAAAACGGATATTCCAGCGAAACAGTGCACCAAAAGGAAGAGATATCCACAGCGGGGTTGTTAAATTTGATTTGTAATGTGCGATCACTAGACAGTTCCGCTAATTCTTCTTGTGCACGACCGGTTAATTCAGAGAATGCACGCTGAAAAGAATTAAGAATCCATTCGTACACTTTAATGTCTTCAGGTGTGAAGTATTTGTCAAAATATTCAGCTAGAGATGTCAGATGCCCTTTTATTACACCAGCGACCCCTTCCAGAATCTCGCCATTAACTTCATTGCTCTCTATAAATTCATAGAACAAGTGAAACATGTCTTGCGATTTGTTCTCGAGCTGCCTGCGCCAAAGCCATAGTTTCTTCTTAAAGGCTGCAACTTTCCGTATGTCTTGAGTATACTGGCATCTTTACCCTGCAGTGATATGTTCAAACTGTTCACAAGACTAAAAATCTCAGCAAGCCATGCCAGCATGACGAGCCGCTCAATATCAGCGACCTTACCTGCCAGGTCGAGATTGTGCTCTGTCAAAAACTGCAACAATTCTAAACGAAGCTCGAACACCCTTGCAAGTACGTTTCCTCTGGACCGCCAACGCACAGTCAAGCGCAATAGAAGATGCTTGTGTTCTGCATCCGATTCAATACAAAGTTGAACAAACAATCGAATATTCACTGTTCTAGTTTTTATGAAGTTTACATTCCGAGCACAGTCTTCGAGTACAAATCCCAGAGTTTCATTCAACTTCTGTGAAGCGAGTGCCTCACATTGGATCATGCAATGGGTGCCTACAAACTCAGGTGACACTTGTTCTATGCGAGTTACAACACCAGTGTTGGGACCAGTCTTTGTAGCAGCACCGCGGGGCAAACACCGATGCAGTTCGTCTAATGCAGTCCCATACTTGTGAAAAAATCGTTTAAAATACGAAATATTTCATCGGCCGTAGTTCTCGCTGGCAGTGACTTTCAAAAAAATATAATAAACAAGAAATATTTCTAAGTGAGAGCTTACTGGTGGTAGTTTGAAGATAACTGCTTGTACGTTGAGGTCGGCTGACAATAAACAATAAACAAGACTTGCCGGCGATGTCAGGTGATTCATCTAACTGAATAGCAAACTTAGTAGATTATAATCGTTCAGTTAGCTGTGCGACAATGTCCCTGGACATTTCAGATATTCTTCTACGGACAGTATCGTTCGAAATGGAAATGCTTTTCAGTTTTGTAGTGTATTCTGAACCGAACAAACTCGTCACAAATCAACAGCGGCTGGTATGATAAGATCTCCAATCGTGTGCGGCTTCTTTGATTTTGCGATTCTGTGGGCAATCAGGCACGATGCTTTAAGAACTTTTGCGTTTAACAGTGGCTCTTGTTTTCAACATTGTCTTCTGTTTACCATATTCATTGGCTTTACGTTTGAAAAGTTCTTTGGTTTTATTCTGTAGATCTGGATGTCTTGTAGTTAGATTATGACGCAATTTAATCGGCTTCGTTGCTTCATTAGAAAGGATTTGCAAACAAATAACACACTGTGGCAGATTTTGGTCATTTGTTGATAGAAATAAACAGTACTTTAATATAGTCCACATCAGATTTATCTTCCAGCGTGTTTAGTTTTCTTTCAAGCATCAACGTTAACGTCGTTTCGATCACAGTGGCTATCCGAAAAGTCTCCACGATCACTACGTGAGTAACCGGAATCCGTTGATTAATCCAATCAACACCAAGACCGAATAGCGGCTCTCAACGCAACGAAATATGATTTTTAAACTAAAACACAATTGCTGAGAATTATATTTCACGTCTGCTCTCTCTCTCTCTCTCTCTCTCGCAGAATCTAGGCCGACTGTTCTCTAAAATTACATTGTAAGACTGCACGTTTTAGCAACACGGTCAGAAAGACGCCGGTTTCGTACATCAAAAGCGATGCCGTCTTTTTTATGTACGTCACATTTCTGTTTAATGCTGGAAGAAACGCTGTCTGGACCATCCTTTCTCCAATAACCGCACTGCTGACATACTAATAAAGCGACCTACAATTTTGCGGCTTACATCCGTGAAGTCTGTCCCTATGCATTGCGTGAAAAATGCGTAATAATAATGTTGTTTATTGAATCTACTTTTTTCTCTCCTTTTTTTTTTACCTGCTTTGAGGCTTCAGCGCAGCCCATAATACTCCCTGTCACGCCCCAAAGGTGGGCCGTGACCTCCAGGGTTGAGAACCACTGCTCTAGACTCAGTAACGCCGTCTAGTTTGAACAACTAGTGATATGGAGCAACCAAGCGTAATAGAAGTGGAGTATTTACAACACTGCCATCCCCGTGTTTTCACACGTGTCTCGCAGAGAGGGAAGGCTGTCGGGTTCAAGAGAGATAATTCAGGTCTGGATTCGTGTAAAAATTTTCAAAATGCAGCATTTATAACGGAACCTCGGTAATAACGGACCAGGCCCGGAGGTTCTGACCGCTATGTATGTATTTTATTCCGGATATAGTGAGCTTTGGAAATAACGACTAGTTTGCCAAACCTCTTGAATTTTGTTATGATGAGATTTTGCTGTATAAGAGGGATGTGCACTTGCTTCTAAGCGGTTTTAACGTATTGAATACTTAATTTAGCGTGAGGCCCACAGTCTAGAGGTTGTAATAAACAATTTTTTTTCCAATACAGAAATTAGCTGTATATGGATGAGTTGTGAATCTTCTATTTCTGTTGTATGTCATTATCTTTATTTTTACAAGAGTTCTCTCAGAGAGGTGTTTAGCTTTTAAGTTCAGTTTGTTGTTACTGTTTAATATTTGTTTTTCAAACTTAAATAAATAATTTTCTTCGTCCGCTTTAATTGTCAGAACAATTTTGGCTGAATATGCTAAATTCCACATATAGTGGACTAATATCTGTTTCCCAGTCTGTCATCTACTTTGCGAGCCCTATGTGACGTTTAACGGCACGGGAAGGATATAAGATAAGATAAGATAAATCTGTCATCTTAGCTCAAAGATGTAACTAAGTATTTCTAGTTTTATGAATCATTCAGTGGAGTGTCAAGTACGAAGAGCTATTATCAGCCTTTGTTGTCCACACCTCGGTGTCAGCACACCTGATAGTTACTGTGTCAGCACACCTGATAGTTACTGTGTCAGCACACCTGATAGTTACTGTGTCAGCACACCTGATAGTTACTGTGTCAGCACACCTGATAGTTACTGTGTCAGCACACCTGATAGTTACTGTGTCAGCACACCTGATAGTTACTGTGTCAGCACACCTAATAGTTACTGTGTCAAATCAAAATGAATAATTGGCTGCTGAATGCTTGATGAAGTGGTGAATAATGTGTATATTGTGTTATATTTATTTTACTTTTTTTTAGCTTCCACAAATCAAAAGTCTTTGTGTAGGCTATAATAAATCACTTTTGGTAATGCTAATCTGGTAACATTAAGTAACTCGTAAATGACTATCTTTCAGCAGTTAGATTTATGCACTTGAGGCGACTTAAGACTTGACTTGAAGTTTGCAAGGACTTGAGACTTGAATTGATGCTGCTTGTAATGATTTCAGACTTGAATTGATGCTGCTTTCAGGAACTTGAGACTTGAAGGTTGTTACTTGAGAGTTGACTTGATGTTGCTTGCAAGGACTTGAGTTTTCAAGGTTGTTACTTGAGAGTTGGCTTGATGTTGCTTACAAGGACTTCAGACTTGAAGGTTGTTACTTGAGACTTGACTTGATACTTGAAGGCCGTTACTTGAGACTTGACTTGCTTGAGACTTGAATGTTGTTATATAAGACTTGACTTGATACTTGAAAGTTGTTACTTGAGACTTGCCTTGAGACTTGAAGGTTGTTAATTGAGACTTGACTTGAGACTTAAAGGTTGTTACTTGATGCTTGGCTTGATGTTGCTTGCAAGGACTTGAGATTTGAAGGTTATTACCTGAAACTTGCAATAAAGGACGTGCATGTATCTCTGTTACGTTGACCTCGCGCGATTAGGCGGTTGCCGACCATACAGGAATCCACTGTTAGAGCCACACATTCTCTTACCATTGTTTTCTTTCTCTGGCTTACCTTGGAACAACAATAATAACTGATAGTGCACGCACAGTTGAAATCAAATCATGAACAGTGAAGGCAAAAGCAGCTTTTTATGACGTGACATATTATAGCAAATAAGAAGATGTTCTGAATGTGAGGAGAAGAATATTATAGGTGCAGTACAGGGCAATATTTTGCCGTATGAATGTGAAAATTGGACAGGTAACAAACAGAAGATAAAATAAACTGGAAGCAATAGAAATGTAGTTTCTGTGAATGATAAGATAAATGCCAGGAACAGCCAGAAAAAGAAACGAAGAGTTTCTCACAGAATTTCAGAACGCCAGAAACGAATTTTAAACAATTAATTTGGACATATCACGAGAAGACAGAAGATATACCATTTGGCAATGGAGGGCAAATTCAATGGTGGGAATAGAGGAAAAATAAGCTCAGTAAAACATATCCCATTGGACTGGCCAAGTGGAATGGGGAAAATAAAAACATTTGAGTTCATCTGAAACATCAAGAATCTCACAAAATAGAGAAGTCTGACCACCAACGCTGTCTGACACGACACATAATGAATACATTATCGTATACTACTTCCTACTACCAAAATATGTAGCCGCAGGAACTCAGAAATCTCTTGATACTTTATGACTGGATTACTTCGAGGAAGAAGAGGCTCGAAGAAAAGTGTGAGTTTTAGACATTTTACTCTTCATGGAGCAGTGTCTCATCTCTGTTCACATTACTAAAATGAAACAATGTCTCACTTCTGTTCAAATTACTAGAATGAAACAATGTCTCACCTCTGTTCAAATTACTAAAATGAAACAATGTCTCACCTCTGTTCAAATTACTAAAATGAAACAATGTCTCACCTCTGTTCAAATTACTAAAATGAAACAATGTCTCACTTCTGTTCAAATTACTAAAATGAAACAATGTCTCACCTCTGTTCAAATTACTAAAATGAAACAATGTCTCACCTCTGTTCAAATTACTAAAATGAAACAATGTCTCACCTCTGTTCAAATTACTAAAATGAAACAATGTCTCACTTCTGTTCAAATTACTAGAATGAAACAATGTCTCACCTCTGTTCAAATTACTAAAATGAAACAATGTCTCACCTCTGTTCAAATTACTAAAATGAAACAATGTCTCACCTCTGTTCAAATTACCAAAATGAAACAATGTCTCACCTCTGTTCAAATTACTAAAATGAAACAATTACTAAAATGAAACAGTGTTTCACCTCTGTTCAAATTATTAAAATGAAACAATGTCTCACTTTTGTTCAGATTACTAAAACGGAACAATTTCTCTCACATCCGGTCACATTATTTATTAATAATAAAGTTTCTACTGTTTCTGTCACCATTTTTCATCGTACGTGATTCCAGGAAGCGGACCTTACCTGCTGATTAGTAGCCGCACATTTTGTATTACGTCAGTGTACGCACTGCACCCGAGTATCAACCTTGGTCAACTTTCAACGGTCTTTTCCAGTGTCGAAAGATAAATGAAAATGGGCAGAGATTGCTAGAATTTTGTTCCCATGATCACATGTGTGTAACGGATATCTTTTCTGAGATGAAAACAACATGGCGCCACATGAGATCAGGAGACTGGCACCAGCTGGACTCTGTATTCATACGCAAAAATACACCTGAATACAGTAAGAATCATGCCCGCCTAAACCGTGTAGGTTGCTGCACTGATCATGCACTAGCTATTAGTAAGTTATTAGTGCTAATGATAGCGCGTTAGGATCTAAAGAACCAGCTAAACCAAAGATCAATACACCGATCACGACAATCCAACGGAAAAAAAGATTCATTCAAAACGGAATCTGCGTAGCAAAGCTGGGAAATGAAAGCGGTGTAGACGAGACTTGCAACAATACAATTTAACGTTTGTGATTGTGCAATCTCCTCTTTCGGCTAAGAAAGTTCTCCAACAAAGATTAGATTGAAGAAAACAGTGAAGTACTCATTTTCCTCATAGAAAAGAAGAAACAGACCATGCTAGACCATCTGAAATTTGTAGAGTGAGCATCTAGAACGTGTATGAAAGAAAAGTGAACTAACTTGTGCTTGAGGATCTAGTGCATATACATACTTGCATGGTGGAACTAGGTGATGAACCCACCGAATAGGATCTCTCGGATGCATGATCAAGATTATTTAAGTGGTAAAACAAAAGGTAAAGATAACATCTCAGCAGAATGGTGAAAGTACAAGTACCCTTCTGCCACATCTTTACAAACTCCTCATCCAGCGCTAGAGAGAAGGTGTGACGCTCAAAGACTTGCGAGAAGCCAGGATAGCCAAGATGTGCAGGGACAAAGAGAACGTTGATTGCAATAAATACAGAAGGATCTCTGCTACGTTTAACACTCGGATTATTCTGAGGCATCAACCAGTGACATCATCTTAACACTGAAACACTTTGAATAAAACTGCAAAGAACAAAGAATGCCATTCTTCCTTGCTTTTGTCGACCTCACAAAGGCATTTGACATCGTTATCAGACCTGGTTTGTATAAAGTAATTATTCGAGTATACTGGGTATCCACTATTGCTACTCTGACTCCTTCACTCTACTAGGTTGCGAAGATCAAATAGTTTGTCTAGAGTGAAGTTAAGCAAGGCTGTGTCGTAGCCCTTATTTGCTTTGGAATATACTTCGCTCCTCCTCCTCCTTCTTCTTGGCTCAAGTTCCTGGTCATACAAATCGGAAGTTCGGTCGCCAGGATGAAGTCCATAGGCTTGTGGCCATGTCTGGCTTCGTAGATCAGTAAAAGATTGGCACTGCTGCTTTTTTCTACTGAGCATTCAGATTCTTCACTGGTGATGTGTTTACTAGCACGTATTTAAATAACTCATTGTTTAACTTTGCATGCCTTAGATTTTAGACAAAAACAAAACAAAGTTTAAGTAATCAAGGAGCTTCTATTTGCAGTCTTGTGACTCAGAGAGACGACTCTGCAAATTCTGAATCACAGTATGGTCAGAGCATGTGATTTATTTTCACTAATGGTAAATATCAACAAGACCGTGATTCTTGGGCTAGGGTTAACCACACCGAAACGTCTAATAACAATGATTGAAACCTTCACTGGCCAAAATCACAGGTTCAGGAATCTTGTATCTACAGTTATTTTCACCTTCTCCCTACATGAAAAAAAATCAAAGCAAAAATAGGAAAAGCGTCTGTAACTTTTTGGCAAACTAAGGAAAAAGGGCATGAGACAAGAGAAAGTTAATAATGAAGAAAAAGATTTATCAAATCTGTACGCTTATACGAATCTGACACGTGGACAATATATGCAAGCCATGAGGAAAAAAAGTAATAGTTTTCATCTTCATTGCCTTCGCAGAATAATGAACTTCATACATAATACCTTGGTTCGAGCTGCGACGTGGTTCTGCGTCGTGCTAAGCTTTCATCATGTAACAAGAATGAATGGTAGATTATTTCCAATAAAGTTTTGTATGGCAAGCTTAAGGCGGACAAGAGGCCACAGCAGACCTAAAATGGGATATAAAAACACCTGCAAGTCATCAATACCATATTTGTTCTATTAGCCACACGGTCTGGGAAGAGCTTGCAAAAGACTTGAGTCACATAGAACAGCTGTACACAAAGGTACAGCATCATTTACGGGTGAAACAAGGACCAAAGTTAGAAGATGCAGGCGCAAGGAAATTGGACCTTGCAACACAAACATTACATTTATTGTGACTTATTATGTGTATCTAACATTGGTGCGGGCAGCAAAGAGAGACGCCGCTGCTTAGCAAGATCTGCTTGCTTCAGAACCGTATCTTTATACGAAAAGTATCAAATGTCAAAAGCAATTCCAGAAATCAACAAGTGATGCAAATACATTCAAAAGCAATTCCAGAAATCAACAAGTGATGCAAATACATTCAAAAGCAATTCCAGAAATCAACAAGTGATGCAAATACATTCAAAAGCAATTCCAAAAATCAACAAGTGATGCAAATACATTCCTAGAAAAACACGATGTTCCTGTCAGTATGTTTTAACTGGTGGACCACAAGGTCAAGATGACATATTTATCGTCTTCCATGTTCTGGACAACATATTCTGTTTCTAAATAGCTTGACAACACGAAGACCGTTCTGTGCTTCAATGAAGACATTAACTTCAATGACAAATAGGGAAGCCAACAAGGACTAGACTGCTGTCTAATGGTTCTAGATTCCACCCACAGTTTCTGGCTTCATGCCTATTGAACTGATGTTTAGATTTTCAAAAGTGCAAAGTCTTGAGTTAGGAAAAAAAAAACGAAAAAAAAAACTAGTAATTCGATCTACGCTTGTCTAAAATAAGTGCGACAGTGTTCCTAATTGTACAGTAATTTAAGACGCATAAAAATATAACTATTTCTGTTTTCGACGAACAAAAATAGTTTAAATAAAAAGTTTCTTAAAAGTGCTCATGTCTTGTTCACGAAAACATTTGACACAGGCATTACCCGTTTTTTACTCATGGGCAAAGCGGGCGGTTACCCAGATCCGCACAGTTCTAGTGACCGCGTGGTGAATTAATAAACTAGTTAATTTTGATTTTCAGATGAATTCATTCACAAAATAGTTTTTTTTTTAAATCACAGAAACTTGATTATTGGGAGATTTCATCTTCCACTTCTCAATAAATCTTTTACTGTGTACGGTGATCGCCAGATGACCTGTAAGGGAGGCTACTAAGATTATTTTTGGATGGATGGATGGATGGACGGGCAGTGACTGCTTTAGTAATCGCCGACCAAGGACATGAATGGATGGATGGACACGCTGCAAATTCAGCCACCGTAGTTTAGGGTCATCCATCCTACCCTGTCTGTATTAAGTCCGTCATTTGTTTAAAAATGTTTGTTTAATTTAAAGATGTAGACACACCTTCTTTGGTCTCTAAAAACGTATCTTCAGGAAATTAGAGAAAATATAAATAGAAGGCCGAGACTAATTGTCCAGACCTGGACTAAAGTGAAGAAACTGAAAATAAATAATTTTAAGTCTTACTAAATATCATGGATCAGGAGAAGAGATACATATATACAAAAGTGAATAATTGAAGGTTCTCTCAGTTCTGGACTCTCTAAACTCTGACACTGTAAAACGTGCAGAGGCTTTTTCGTGGATTGGAAGAATGATTTCCTTCTTCGGTCATCTGAAAATAATTACTTATGATGAACTGAGCAAAACGTGTGAGCATCTGGCTACAAATACCTTTCTATAGGGACTTTCTAAATGACTGAAACCACCTCAAGCACTACATGGTCCTTGGTGAAAAATGTGAGACTCTCTCTGCCTTGTACAGTGAACTAATTTGGAGCAACTCTAAATCTGTGTTTCCCAGTGTTGAAATCGCTCTTAGTGTGTTCATGTGAACTGTTGTTACTCGCTCTACTGTGGAACACAAGAATGGGTTTTAGGTATAAGTATCTTATCTTATATCCTTCCCGTGCCGTTAAACGTCACATAGGGCTCGCAAAGTAGTTCGCCAGTTTTTCCTGTCTTTGGCGAGTCTTTCAACCTCATCAAAGGATTTTATGCCTGTTAACTTGGCCTCTCTTAATAATGTCCTCTTCAGAGTTTCACGCGGTCTGCCCCTTTTTCTTCGGCCTGTTGTGTTCCACTTGATAGCTTGTTTTGGGATTCTCTGATCATTTCTTCTCATAAAGTGGCCAACATATGTCCATCTCCTTTTCCTGATCACCCATGAGACTGGTTGTTGTTCAGTCATCTGTCTTATCTCTGCATTGTTCTTGAATCCATTCCACTTGATGCCGAGTATTTTCCTTATGCATTTGTTTTCAAATGAGTCTAATTTCTTTTCTATTTCTTTAGTTGTTTTCCAGCTTTCGCATGCATAAATGAGGGTGGATATTACATTTGAATTGAATAGTCTTAACTTGGTTTTTGTGCTTATAACGTTTGAATTCCATATGTTCTCAAGATTCTTGAAGATTGATGCTGCTTTTGCAATTCTGATCCTAACTTCCTTTCTAGTGTCACCATCCTGGTCTAAGTATAAATGCAGGTAAATATATAAATATATAACTAGAGCAAACCGATTATAAATTTATATTTTAACTGCATTTATACTAGATAAATATATATAAATATATAACTAGAGCAAACTACTTAAATATTTAGGACACATTAAACGTCATGATAGTCTATAGAAGACCGTCTTGGAAGGATACACAATGGGAAAAAGAAAGAGAGGAAGACCAAGGCGAAGGTGGCTGCAAGGTATCGTTGAGGATCTGCAAATGGATCAGCGGCAGGCCATCTTGCTCACAACCGAGAGGCCTACAGGAGTGCTGTTAGGGAGGCAGTTCCGCAAGGGACATGCAAATGAATGATGATTATGATGAGAGCAAACCAGGATTTTGCAGTCTTGCTGATTACATGGAAATCCACAAAGTTGAACATGACAACTAAAATCAGGATATTTAAAGAGTAATATCCTTAGTGTGCTACTCTACAGAAGTTAATGCTGGAAATCACCAAAGCCACAGAAAACAAATTGAAATCATGCAAGACTAAATGTTTACGAAGGATCAGAAAAATATTTTGCCCAAACACCAAAAGAAATAACGCTTTGGTGGCAGAAATGCAGAGAAACCTTTGACAACTGTTATTGAGGAAATACGTTGACGATGGTTGGGTCATGTGCTTCAGATAACTGACAACTCTATCAAAAACAGGATTGAAATGAACACCACAAGGGAGCGTGAGTAAGTGCAGAGCAAAGGAGAAATGGAGAACAGAAAGGATGTTGAGCAATAGAGAGCTCACCTTGGCATTCATTCATGTGACATGACCTTTCCAGAACGTTTTCCCTCTCACAGTCTCCCTGAATGCACTACGGCCTTGCGCTAGCTGAGCGGTGTCTTGCAGTGACACATTCAGAATTTCCGTGAAATTCTAAATCCATCTGCGGCGTCGTCGTCCTTTTTTTCTTTTTTACCGGGCATTGTGCCTTCTACTATCAGCCTCTCCAAGCTACGTATTGTGTCTCTTGATGTGGCCGAAATATCTCAGCATTTCTAATTTGTATGGTGTTAACCAGCCAGTTTTCGGAGACATCTAATTCTATCAATATCTCTTTATTTGCTTTTCGTTCTATCCATGATATTCTAAGTGCTTTTCTGTAATATTTCATTTTAAATGCTGTTATTATCTTTACTAGTTGTTAAGTGTCCATGTTTCACATTCGCATGTTACCAATGGGAATATGTAAGCTCTTAATAAACATAATTATGTTTTCTTGTTGGTACCTTGCCACATTACATCTTTTATAGACTACTCAAAGGCATTTGATTGTGTACAACATCAGAAACTGTGGGAAATAATGGAAAAAATGGGATTTCCAACATTTTGATACAATTAGCATCACTGTTGTATCTAGACCAACAGGCAGCAGTAAGAATGAATGGTGAAACAACTTGGTTTGACATAAAACAAGGGATCCGTCAGGGGTGCATATTGTCGCCTTACTTGTATACTGAAAATTTAATGAGGAATGTTAGAAAATATGTAGACAAAGAATATTACGATGCCATAACAATTGGAGGTTATGAAATACCAGAGATTAGATATGCTGATGACACAATATTACTGTCCACAACACGAAAAGGGACGGAAAAACTAATTATGTCAGTCCATAAGAACAGCAAAGAGCAGAATCTCTATCTTAATGCGAAGAAAACAAAATTGATGACAACTGACAAAACAAATAAGGCAGCTGAAATATGTATCAATGAGGGAAAACTGGATGAAGTACTACTAACTAATAATGGAGATACAATGAGGGAAATTAAAAGGAGAACATCTATCGCTCTTCAGAAAGTAAAACAACTAAAGAAATTGTGAAGAGGAACAGACAGAATTACAAAAATATGATTTTTAAGGGCATCCATCTTTCCCATCGCAACATATGCCTGTGAGACCTGGACACTTAACAAAACAGCTGAGAAATATATAAATGCCTTTGAATATAAATGCTACAGAAGAGTTCTTCAAATATCATGGACACAAAAGAGAAAAAAAATATCCATGCTACAAGAACGTAGTATTGAGGAAGGCTGGCTAGTAAAGAGAATTAAACAAAGAAAATGTAAAAGTTTACGTCATGTTTACGTAATCTAGAGAAGGCCGTCTTGGAAGTGTACATAATGGGAAAAAGAAAAAGAGGAAGACCAAGGAGAAGATGGCTGCAAGACATCGTTAATGATCTGCAAATGGATGCACCCGCAGCAGGCCATCTTGCTGACAACAAAGAGGCCTACAGGAGTGTTGTTAGGGAGACAAAGTTTCGCAAGGGACATGCAAATGAATGAATGAATGAATGAACAGGTTGAACTGTTGAGTTCCTTATACCCTACCGGTTTCACAACCGATTGGTACACCTCGAGGACTAAGGTTGTGCTGGATAGTGGAATACCCGTGATTAATTCTCTTTTTAAGAGTTTTCCTCTCAGTAAAATTCTGCTTAGGGGAGGGGAGATATCTGTAATAGTATTCATCAGAAGTTAGATAACTCAGCTGAGAATTCCAAAATTAGTCTAAAATGAGGTATCTTCTAAAGTAATCAGCTGTTTCTGAGCAGAGTCCATTCTTTTTGTCTCAATTTCCACATGGTTAGGGAATGACGTGTGTATAGGTCAAGGTGAAGGTCAGTTATGATATGTTTGTTTTACGAGACGTGAATTTTATTTTTTTTTGGTTGGGATGGGTTGTTTGTCTAGACTAGTTATATTTAGTAACAGAGGCTAAATTTGGAGATGTTTTGACACTTGATGTTCAGTAGACAGACAATTTCACGGGGGGTCAGACGTCTCGTCTGAAATAAATTTCAAGAAAGTTCAAGGTGGAATTGTGGCATATATTTTAGCTTGAGCAACTCGGAAGAAAAGGAGAGCTGTGAGTTGTGCTTTGTGTATCGTCTGGGATTAGCCTGTTAGAAATGTAGATGTTTAGTGAAATAGATGCAGAATAGGGTGCATTAGGATGTTCTGATGGCGACATTAATCTATAGGGAACATATACGAGAAATATGTCGTGAAGATGGAATTATGTCCAGTCTTGTGTCCATGGATTTTGCTGATGCATTTGTCGTTCTTGTCATATCGTCCATTGACTCATCGTCACCCCGTGCATCATTAAAGTCATTCCAACTGTAAGGTTGCTGCTTCTGTATTAATATAACTGAGAGAGTGAACATGGGAACAAGTACGTCTGCGAAATGAATAACAAAACAGCCGCAAAACAACGTAGAACAGTCGTAGATTAAATGAGATAAAACCTTAACAGTCATTATTACAGTGGACAACAGTGGAAATTTACAGAGAGATGAATAACCATAAGCAACAAGTTACATCTATACATAGACAGACAAGTGGAAGATAGACTCCCCGTGCTTCCTCCTTTATTACAACCGAGAGGCCTACAGGAGATCTGGTAGAGAGGCAGTTCCGCAAGTGACATGCAAATGACTGACTGAGTGACTGACTAATATGCGAGGGGGGTTCAGAAAGTAATGAACCACATTTTTTTTATTTCAGCTAATAAAGAAGATAGAAGCATAACATTTTGCACACTTTAAATATGACATGTGCCGACTGTGTGAACCAAATTGCACAGCAACCGACCAAAGACTGAAATCGAGCGTGTTAGCAACTTGCTGCATAAGCAGCGAATTGTGATAGAATTTCTCATTGCAGAGAAGGAAACTGTTGTGAACATTCACAAGCGTCTATGTGATGTGTATGGAAGTTTTGCAGTCGACAGGAGTACAGTCAGTCGCTGGGTTCAGAGAATCAAAGAATCAATAAGTGGAGATAAAGAGTTGAATGATCGCCGCGCTGTGGACGTCCTGCCACCGCCACCAAGGCAGAAATGTTGAAATGAGCTCAGGGCGTTATTCTTACTGATAGAGGTATCACTACTCAGCAATTGACCTATAAGCTGTCAGTCAGATACAAATGCAAATGCAGTTATAAATCTCTCGAATTTTCTAAGGTTTCCGCAAAATGGGTTCCTCGAAGTCTCACAAATAACCATCGATTGCAAAGGAAAGCAATTTCTTCTGAATTGTTGGAGCGTTCAGTGCTGAGGGAGATATCTTTTTGGCTAAAATCGTAACAGGTGACGAAACCTGGGCACATCATTTTGAACCTGAGAGAAAAAGACAGTCAATGGAGTGGCATCATCCGCAATCACCATGAAGAACGAAATTCAAGACAACTCCTTCAGCTGGAAAGGTTATGATCACTGTCTTCTAGGACATTGAAGGTGTGATTCTTGTGGATGTTATGCCAAGAGGAGAGACAATCAATTCGCAAGCTTACATTAAGACACTGAAAAAATTCAATCAACGTTTTCGCAGAGTTCGGGCGCACAAGAATCCAGCAGACCTGCTTCTCCTTCACAACAACGCGCGCCTTCACACAAGTCTTACAACACGGGAAGCAATTACCATAGTGGGTTGGACTGTATTATCCCCATCCACCCAATAGTTCCGATTTGGCACCCTCTGATTTCCATCTGTTTGGTCCACAGATGGGAAGATTTGTAGATAACGAAGGAGTGATTCATGAGCGAAGAAATGGATACATATTCAAGAGAAAATCTGGTACGAGCTAGGAAAACATGCACCTGTTTCGCGCTGGCGTAAAAGTTGATAGGGATTATGTTGAATAATACAGATGTTTACAAGACATATCCATGTATATTGTTTATAAATGTCATGCTTTTTGAATAAATAGCTCTTGGTAAAAACGATGTGGTGCAATACTTTCTGAACGCCTTTCGTATAATTAACAAGAATGGGAAAAGTCATTAAAAATAATGAAACAGTTACCGGTGACCTGCCAAAAGCTGCGTTTGAGAGTGCGCTTTGTGAAGTATTGTGAATGCTTAAATAAAGTCTTTCTAAGGTGTGATACCAGTCTGACTGGTTGGAAGAAATAAAGGGTGGGGAAAGGAGAGGGAAGGATACATTGGTTGTCAGACCGAGGGAAAAAGTGAGAGGAATAAATGAATGTGGTTGGGATAGAGGATCTGTAAGATGACGCAGTGAAGGTCCTGAAATATCAACTGCAGGTGAGGAAGAAATAGATGAGAATTTAGAAGGAATGGAATATGATTGTGGTTATGAGGAAGTTTAAGTGTAGCTGAATTTTTAATTAAAAACCATATTGTTCCTATGTCGTGTCAAGTATTCCTGTATGTAGCGTTTCTCGAGCACTAGACGCTTTCTGTCATTAGAGTGATAATATGTAATTGCCTATTACTAGAAAATCAGACTTGTCTCCATTATGTTTACTAGAAATTCAGACTTGCCTCCATCATGTTTACTAGAAAGTCAGATTTGCCTTCATCATGTTTACTAGAAAGTCAGACTTGCCTTCATCATGTTTACTAGAAATTCAGACTTGCCTTCATCATGTTAAATAATCTTGACAATGCTTTTAGGGTAGCGCTAATGTTCAAAACTGAAACTAATGTGTTTCGCAGCACAATGGACCAGCAGCGTTTAAGCGGGCTTTCATTCTTGTAAATGACATCTAAAGACTATTGACTTCACACCAATTACAAAACAATTCTCAGCAAAGAAATTTTGAAAGATTTTTCTGTTGATTAATAATAAATAATTCATTAATTCGTGTTGTACACTTATGTATTGAAATGTGTTTTTTTTCAAGGTGTATAATGTTCAACCGTTTGTGTTAATTAATTCTCGCTTCACATCTTTTTTTTTCAAACGGTGATTTTGTTTGATGTAGTATTGAAGGTAACGGTTTAATTTTATTAATCTTTGACATCCCCCTCTTTAATGGGTGGGTAGGGGCCCCAGTGCAATGCTCAGGACACACATTGCTGTTAAGACAGGACTGAACACAGACAATGTCTAATAAAATATAATCTAGAGAAATATTAATGCACATAGATAATGTACCTTCCGATGAAAGTTTTAAAACTTCCTGCTTGATTCTCTTACTGCCTGATGTCAGTGTAGTAGTACTGTCTGATGCCGATGTTGAAGTACTGAATGATGTCAGTATAGTAGTACTGTCTGATGCCAATGTTGAAGTACTGAATGATGTCAGTGTAGTATTACTGTCTGATGCCAATGTTGAAGTACTGAATGATGTCAGTGTAGTAGTACTGTCTGATGCCAATGTTGAAGTACTGAATGATGTCAGTGTAGTATTACTGTCTGATGCCAATGTTGAAGTACTGAATGATGTCAGTGTAGTAGTACTGTCTGATGCCAATGTTGAAGTACTGAATGATGTCAGTGTAGTAGTAACTGAAAAGGGGAAGGTAGCGTGGTGCCACGTCATCGGAGAAATGGGGGATATGGTACTGAAGAAATGAAGATATCGTGTTCAGGAAACGGAGATATCGTGCTGAATAAATTCGTATATCGTGCTGATGAAAAGGAGATATCGTGTTGAGAAGATGGAGTGTTAGTGCACATGTTTTCTGACCTGTCAGCACACTACATGGCTGACATAGTTTGTGTGTTGTGCAGTTCTATCGTCCTTCTGCTATAGTGATATTTTCCGGCTACAGACCTCTTATGCCCTAGGCCACATCCCTAACGCTCTCCCCCCACCCCCACTATAGACAGACATATACAGTAGATATGCCTCGGAGATATTGCAGATTCAGTCCAAGCACACTGCAATAAAGAGAACCGAATAATAAGGTGAATTACTTCCATGGTTTGACTTCTGATTAGATATAAACGCATAAAATTATATTTACAATATAGTTTGTTAAGTGGGCAACAGAACAAGTCTAAAAACACAATTCATTGTAAGATTTTCTCTATAAGTGCACACCAGAGAGTTCTAAAATGCTGCATTGATCCTATGCTACTCCGTAGAAGTGAGTCACGGACAATCAACAGATCGATCGAGTGGTCACTAAAGGCAGGAGAGTTGGAAGAATGTTGAAAATACAAGGACAGCTAAGATAACAAACGGGAAATGTCAAAGAAAAGCCGATGTAAAAAGGATCTTAATTAAATCCATGAGGAAACGACAGTCATCATTCATTGACCAAACAGTGAGAAAGGGAGGGTTTGATAATATCATAACAACAGGAAAGATAAATGAGAAGAGAGGCTAGAGAAAACCAAGAGAAAAAAATCGTGGATAGTCTAACAGAATAACACAACAAAAAGTTATTAAATGATATGTTAGAAAATGTCAAGGACGGAGATTTGTGAAGAAACATGATCGTCAATGAGTACCGGGACTACAGTTTGTGATAATGATGAATGTAAGATTAAAAATAATTTGTTAATCAGAGCCTTTGTAATCTTTTATCCTTGTAATCTTTTTACTGATGGCGAGATCTGATTCATTGTCGATGCATGTTAACTGGATTGTCAGTAGTCAGCCAAGCTTTCGGCCGATCTCGGCATTTGACATGCTTGCTTTTTCACTAAAGGTTAATCATTTTTAGTTTCCGTCCGATCCTGGCGTTCGAGGGGGCCTGGTTAGCCGAGTGGTTAGGTGCTCGGTTTACTAATCAGGTGGTACTGGGTCCAGTCCCAGCAATGGGATTTTTTTCTAGTCTTATCTTATATCTTATATCCTCTCTGTGCCGTTAAACGTCACATAGGGCTCGCAAGGTAGTTCGCCAATTGTTCCTGTTTTATGCGAGCTTTTCAACATCGTCAAGAGATTTTATGTCTGTTAGTTGGGCCTCCCTTATCAATGTCCTCTTTAGAGTTTCACGTGCTCTGCCTCTTTTCCTTTGACCTTTGTGTTCCAGTTGATAGCTTGTTTTGGGATTCTCTGATCGTTTCTTCTCATCATGTGACCAACATATGTCCATCTCCTTTTCCAGATCACCCATGAGATTGGTTGTTGGTCAGTCATCTGTCTTATCTCTGCATTGTTCTTGAATTCGTTCCACTTGATGCTGAGTTTTTTCCTTAGGCATTTGCTTTAGAAAGAGTCTAATTTCTTGTCTATTTCTTTTGTTGTTTTCCAGCTTTCGCGTGCATAAATGAGGGTGGATATTACATTTGAATTGAATAGTCTTAACTTGGTTTTTGTGCTTATAACTTTTGAATTCCATATGTTCTCAAGATTCTTGAAGATCGATTCTGCTTTTGCAATTCTAATTCTAACTTCCTTTCTGGTGTCACCATCCTGGTCTATGTAGCTGCCAAGGTATGCAAATTGATTGACTCCTTCAACATCTGTCCTTTGTACGTGTATTTTTCCATTTTGATTAACGGGAAGTTTCATTATTTTTGTTTTGTCCCTGTTAATTTCAAGTCCTATTTTGCTAGCCAGTGAAGACAGGATATCTATTTTTTTCTTGCATAGACTTCACATTGTTACTGATAAGAGTTATGTCATCAGCAAAATCAAGGTCTTCTAGTTAGGTCCCATTTACCCAATCAATACCTGTGTTACTTGTGCAGCATGTTTTCGTTATGCAGTCTATTGTAATTCCAAAAAGCAAAGGAGACATCACACATCCTTGTTTCACGCCTGTTTCAGTCTGGAACCATTCGCTCATGCCTTCTTCTGTTTTGACTGCACAAACATATCCATTCTAGGGTATGTATAAACTAGAGAAAAATTAGGAGCAGCTTTATTACTTAACGACTACAAAGTTGTGACGTTTCGGCGTAAGCCTTAATCATACAAAAACATACATGACGAAGAAATAGAAAGAGGAGATAAAGTATAGATTCACATGAATACTACTCCAAAAAAAAAAAAATCAATAAATAAATAAAATAGAGTACTTAGCTGTAAATTGTAAGATTTGTTTGGCGGTGTGTGTCAGGAATGGATTTAGTAGAACGTGGAGACTGTTTAAATAGAGACCTGTGATATGTGGTCGGTGGGTTGTAACTGGGGGTGGTTGATGGGGAACCGTGGAGGGGAGGGGGATTGATACAATATTGACTTAGCCAGGAGAAGGTAAAACAGATGATTAGGGAAGAGTGGTTGCAAAGTGATGCTGTGAGGAGGTTTTAGACTATGTGTAACAAGTAAGAAGGGAGTGGAGCTTAGTGGAGAGGTACTAGGATGATTGAAGAGAATGTTAAGTGTAGCTAAACAGCACATTTAACCCGTGTGGCTCCAGCGTCACTATAATTTTGAATGTAGCGGTTTTCAAGCGCTAGGCGGTTTGTGTCATTTGCGTGACATTGTTTGATGGCTGTTACTAGAACGTCAGATTTGCTTCTGTGGTTAGGATCATTGAAATGATTTGGGACTGGTTTCGAAGCACACTGGGCGATGTCGTACAGATGTTTTTGCATGCGGTCCCCTAATCTGACGTCAGTCTCACCAGTATACGTTATCCTGCATCTTTTGCAAATGATGACATATATCACATTATGGAATTCGCATGTGAATCCCTCATGAAAAGTAAGGATAGTTTTTAGAAAGGTGATCGTTTTCGTTTCCCAGACTACCGGGCAGGTAACGCAGCGGGGGTGGTTACATTTTCTGGTGCCAACATATGTAAGGCTCTGCTTCAAGTGGGTGTGGACAAGGATGTCATTAAGGTTTGGCTCACGTTTGTATGGCAACAGGAGTGGATCAGAGAAAATGTCGCAAGTGTCGGGGTCGAGTTTGATTAGCGGCAGATGACGATAAAGAATTTTCTTAACCATCTGACCATGCGGGTGGAAAGGCAGTACTAACTTAACTCTGTCAGATGAGTAACAGGCTTTTTCCTGAATACTTCTTTGCGGCTCACTAGTTGGATACGGTTGAAAGCTTGACAAAGGACCTTTTCTGGGTAGTGGACAAAGACCATTACACATTACAAACACTGACACCATAATCAGACTTACACAGCTAGTACTAAACCTAAATTCGTTTGAATTCAACGACGAATACTTCGAGCAAATCAGTGATGTTGCCATGGGAACGAAAATGGGTCCCAGTTATGCATGTCTATTTATGGGCTTTCTAGAAGTCAAATTATGGGAAACCTATAGACTTCCAGAATTCTATAAAAAGTACATCGATGATGGCATTAGAGTCACAAGTATGCCACAGAAAGAGCTAAAAAAAATTATTGAATTCGCCAACTCACTCAACAATAACATAAAATTCACTTATGAAATTTCTGACAAGTCTGCCAACTTTTTAGACATTAAAATTTCTGTTGGCACAAACAGGCTTGTCACCTCTGTATTTTACAAGCCCATCGACAGCCACACCTATTTCCTTTACATCTCGTCCTATCCTGAAGCCTGTAAGAACTCCATCCCATAATCTCAACTCCTCCGTCTTCGCCGCATATGTTAGGATAATTTAGACTTTATAGGTCAGTCCAACAAGTTATTAGAACTTTTCCGTCATCACCACTACCCAGAAAAGGTCCTTTGTCAAGCTTTCAACCGTATCCAACTAGTGAGCCGCAAAGAAGTATTCAGGAAAAAGCCTGTTACTCATCTGACAGAGTTAAGTTAGTACTGCCTTTCCACCCGCATGGTCAGATGGTTAAGAAAATTCTTTATCGTCATCTGCCGCTAATCAAACTCGACCCCGACACTTGCGACATTTTCTCTGATCCACTCCTGTTGCCATACAAACGTGAGCCAAACCTTAATGACATCCTTGTCCACACCCACTTGAAGCAGAGCCTTACATATGTTGGCACCAGAAAATGTAACCACCCCCGCTGCGTTACCTGCCCGGTAGTCTGGGAAACGAAAACGATCACCTTTCTAAAAACTATCCTTACTTTTCATGAGGGATTCACATGCGAATTCCATAATGTGATATATGTCATCATTTGCAAAAGATGCAGGATAACGTATACTGGTGAGACTGACGTCAGATTAGGGGACCGCATGCAAAAACATCTGTACGACATCGCCCAGTGTGCTTCGAAACCAGTCCCAAATCATTTCAATGATCCTAACCACAGAAGCAAATCTGACGTTCTAGTAACAGCCATCAAACAATGTCACGCAAATGACACAAACCGCCTAGCGCTTGAAAACCGCTACATTCAAAATTATAGTGACGCTGGAGCCACACGGGTTAAATGTGCTGTTTAGCTACACTTAACATTCTCTTCAATCATCCTAGTACCTCTCCACTAAGCTCCACTCCCTTCTTACTTGTTACACATAGTCTAAAACCTCCTCACAGCATCACTTTGCAACCACTCTTCCCTAATCATCGATTTCACCTTCTCCTGGCTAAGTCAATATTGTATCAATCCCCCTCCCCTCCACGGTTTCCCATCCACCACCCCCAGTTGCAACCCACCGACCACATATCACAGGTCTCTATTTAAACAGTCTCCACGTTCTACTAAATCCATTCCTGACACACACCGCCAAACAAATCTTACAATTTACAGCTAAGTACTCTATTTTATTTATTTATTTATTTTTATTTTTTTAGTAGTATTTATGTGAATCTATACTTTATGTCCTCTTTCTATTTCTTCGTTATTTATATTTTTGTATGATTAAGACTCACGCCGAAACGTCACAACTTTGTAGTCGTTAAGTAATAAAGCTGTTCCTACTTTTGGTCTAGTTTATACATTCTGGTATCACAGCTTTACTGCCCTGCTTCGTGTATAGTTGTATACTTGTACACTAATTGTTGTGTGTTATCCATTGTAGAGGTCCTTAATGACGTTGACAATTTTAGATGATATTCCATATAGACTTAAAATTCTCCACAATGAATCTCTGTGTATGCTACCAAATGCCTTTTTAAAGTCTATGAATTTCAGTATTAATGGTTTCTGCTTTTCAGATTGCTCTTCAAGTATTATTCGTAAAGATCTGGTAGAGACAGCTTCTCCCTTTTCGAACCTGCTTGTTCTTCTCTCATTGTGGTATCCAATATTTAGTACACACCCAAAAAAAAGGCCACAGGGTTCACTCAGCTTCTAAAAATGGGTACCAGATAAATCTTGTAAGGCAAAGCGGCCAGGCCTGATACTGACCACATCACACTTTCCTGTGTTGAAGGTCTTGGAAAATACGGGCCTAACACCGTATCCCCAATATGTCTTAATGGCATGGAAACGGGAGTTTTACCTTTTACCTTGGCGTTCGACATGCCTGTTTCACTAAACTTTAATCATTTCTAACTTTCGTCCGATCTTGGCGTTTAATAAGCTTAATAATTTCTAGCTTTCTGTCGATCTCTTTTGCTTAGGAACCATTGTATGGTTGTTACTACAGGCCAAGTTGTAAAAAAATAACAATGAAAAAGTCTGAGATAGTGTGAGAACTGCCAGAATGTGACACGGAGATATAAAGCGTATAAATGCACTAAACAGCCTGCCGCCGGCGGAACTGCTCGATTCAATGTTACCATAAAAAATCTGCACAAGGAGGATCATTCTGGAACTAATAAACATTATTTTTAATATGAAAAAAATCGCAACACCTCCGAAACGCAGTAAAGTATGTATACAGGATCCAGCATAAAGCGTTACTGGATTTAACTGACTTAGTGCGCAGAAACTGAATACGTGTGAAGAAAACATGACGTCAGAGATGCAGCAGACAAACGGTCATTTTTAACAACGGCTTCTTGGCAAACAGAACATCGCACATTCACCGATGAAATTTGTTTTAAGTGGAGAATCGTCTATTACTGTACAACGAAAGTGTTCTCGCCATTTTGAGTTGCATCCCCGTGATAATGTTCCCAGCCGGAGAACAATTTTGAGGTGGGTCAAACAATTTAAGGAAACCGCTAATTGCCTTAATAACAAGCCTACTGGTGGTCCACGAACTGAACAGACACCTGACCGAATTCAAGAAGTCCGCAGCGCATTGCTGAGTAGCCATCGGCGATCAGCTGTTAGGAACGCTTTGGCACTTGATATGATCGCTCGCTACGTCGCATCATTCATAATCATCTGCATTTCCACCCTTACAAGTTGCAAGTTGTGCAGCAACTGAATGATTTGGATAAATTTAACAGACTTGATTTTGCTACCGATTTTATAGCACGCATTGAAGAAAATCCAAATTTGCTCATTAACCTCATAATGCTTGATAAAGAAGATTTGAGTTGTCATGAAGTGTGAATAAGCAGAATCTCAAATACTGGTCAGGTAAAAATCTACAAAGTACTGCATTATAAACCACTCCATAGTGAACGAGTAACAGTGTGGTGTGGAGTTGCATCATTCGTCATTTTGTTTAAGACGAAGACGGGTATCCTCTTACTGTTAACAGCGATCACTATGTGCAGATGCTAACTGAATACTTCATTCCAGAGTTGGCCAATAGAAATAAGACATTAATATGGTTTCAATAAGACGGAGCAACTGCCCGCACAGCCCGTCAGTCCATGGCCATGCTGCGACAAACATTTCCCAATCGTCTTATTTCCAGATTTGGAGATATTCATTGGCCGGCAAGGCCACCAGATTTATAGGACGCAGACTTCTTTTTGTGGGGGTACCTCAAGAACACGGTGTATGCTAGTCGACCACAGTCAGTTGAAAACCTAAAGGATCGAATCCGACACTGCATTCAAAATATCCCTTTGAACATGTTAAATATTGTTATGCAGGAATTTTTCAGACGCCTGGCTGAATGTATCAAATGTAATGACGGTCATCTAACCGGCGCCATTTTCAAAACCTAAATATGATTGTCAGTAATAATAAAAGTACCTACTTTTCTGAGTTTCATTTCACTTTTTTTTTAAACCAAAAACATGTATGCCGCTTAATTTATTCTCCAATCGATCTATGCTTTATGTCTAACCCTTTAGAAACAATCACTGAGATTAAGTTCTGCAAATTCACAGCACTAGCTACTAATCTAAAACTTTAAAGAAATTTATGAGAACACAGTTTTGTAGGATTAGACCTCGAAAAATTCGTAGACAACGCACTTCTTTGTCTACGATTTTTTCGAGGTCTAATCCTACAAAACGGTGTTCTCTTACTTTACCGTACCAAAGCCTCGTAGTTTCCTATTTATAAAAAAAAGTTCCTTAAAGAAATGTATGTATTTCACATGTAAAACCTGACGTAATAAGCCAGCTTATTTAGCAGTACGAAAGAATACTATGCGCTGCTTTCTAAACTTTAACGTGCGTGTTTGGTGAGGGATATCAGCTTCTCAACATTAGACTGAAAAGTACTAAAAAGAATTCGTACTTCCCCTTGTTCAGTCACTTTCGTCTGTTTCTTGGTGTGAAAAGATATCTGCCGACTGAATTGAAGCCTCGTGCTGACAGAGTAGAATGTTGAGAAGGCAATAAAGTACATGTGGATTTTTTTTCAAAATGTGAGTGGGTGGGTGGGGGGTTCCAGAACTATTTTTTTCCGTAACTAGAAGGTTTTATTTTTTAAAACTTTGGCCTCAGCTAAATCTCATTGTGGAGTGAACAAACCTTTCCTCCACCATCTCTGCTCTTCATCGATGATATCTAGGAATTGATTGTTCGCCAAATGTAGTATCTGAAGCAAGAAAAAAAATCATGAAATCTGTCAGACATGTCTCTACGCAGCCAATCCAAGTGTGCACGAGATACTTGAAAGTTATCCTCCTTGTTCTCGTCTGTCTCTCCAACTCAGAGGATCGGAAAAAATTGGAACAGTTCACGCCAGACTAAGAGATAAGAACAAAGATAATGTGCCTGGATTTTATTATTATCATCATTATTATTACTGTTGTTGTTATTATTATTATTGTTGTTGTGTAGAATCAATGGTTGAATTGATGTTGTTATATTATTATAATATTGTCACATTATATCATACTGTCGGAGTTAATATTTATTAATAATAAAATTCTACATTTTGGTTTCTCTCTCTCAATCACACACACACACGCACACACACCCACCCACCCACCCTAGACTCAGTCTTATGGGAGCCACTTTTTTTTAGTTTGGTTTGTCTCAGCGCCATGGGTGTCACTGATGAGCTCTTTTTCTCACCCTCCAGGGCCATAGTCTACAGTATGAGAACCACTAAGTACGGTGCCCAGCGTCTACAGTATGAGAACCACTAAGTATACTGTCCAGAGTCTACAGTATGAGAACCACTAAGTGCGATGCTCAGTGAAAACTCACGAGCCAATACCATGGCAGTTTTTGCAAAATTTTAAAGATCTAGAGCTTGTTAGGCATAGATAGGCATACATTAGCCTTTGTTGCCGGCATCGATCTCCTGCACAGGCTCCATCTCGAGCGAGAACAACAAAAGTACAATTATATCACAACTTACATTTAGGAATACACCGCAGATACAAGAGCATGGGTACCAGGAGGCAGTGGGCCTCTGATACAATTTAAGCCAGATGGTTTTATGCTACTCGATTATGTATTTTTATTTCTTTTGCTCTGGTACAATTTAAGCCAGATGGTTTTATGCTACTCGATTATGTATTTTTATCCCTTTTGCTCCTAAACAGATCTGGAAGGTCTGATACGCCTATGCATACCAATGCTAACAGTGATGAAGCCACTATTTATGTCTAAATAAGATGAAATGTAGCAAATTTATAATCCAACCCACTTTTTAATAAGATTATTATTTTTTTTCTGTCAAAAATTCTCAACTTTTTATTTCTGGAATAACAGGGAACATAATTCTTAAGTGAAACAGCTAAAGCTAAGGGGGGCGTTCAGAAAGTAATGCATCACTTCGTTTTTTTTCAGCTAAAAATGAAGATTGAGGCATGAAATTCTGCACACTTTAAATATGGCATGTGCAGATTGTGTGAACCAAATTGCACAGGAACTGGCCAAAGAATATGGCTTCCCTAACCGTTGGAATCGAGCGTACTAGCAACTTGCGGTATAAGCTGCGAATTGTGATAGAATTTCTCGTTGCAGAGAAGAAATCTGTTGTAGACATTCACAAGTGTCTATGTGATGTGTATGGAAGTTTTGCAGTCGACAGGAGTATAATCAGTGGCTGGGTTCAGAGAATCAAAGAGTCAAGGAGTTGCATGATCGCCGCGCTGTGGACGTCCTGCCACAGCCACCAAGGCAGAAATGTTGAAATGCGCTGAGTGCTTTATTCTTACTGATAGGCGTAACACTACTCAACAGTTGACCTATAAGCTGTCAGTCAGCAATGGTAGTGCAAATGCAGTTATAAAAGCTCTCGAATTTTCTAAGGTTTGCGCAAGATGGGTTCCTCGAAGTCTCACAAATGACCATCGATTGCAAAGGAAAGCAATTTCTTCTGAATTGTTGGAGCGTTTCAATGCTAAGGGAGAGAACATGCTGGCTAAGGTCGTAACAGTTGACGAAACCTGGGCGCATCATTTTGAACCTGAGACAAAAAGACAGTCAATGGAGTGGTATCATCCGCAATCACCACGAAGAACGAAATTTGAGACAACTCCTTCAGCTGGAAAGGTTATGATCACTGTCGTTTGGGACATTGAAGGTGTGATTCTTGTGAATGTTATACCAAGAGAGACAATCAGTTCGCAAGTTTACATTAAGACACTGAAAAACTCAATAACGTTTTCGCAGAGTTCGGCCACAAAAGAATCCAGCAGATCTGCTTCTTCTTCATGACAATGCACGCCCTCACACAAGTCTGGCAACACGGGAAGCAATCACCATATTGGATTGGACTGTACTACCCCATCCACCCTATAAACCCGATTTGGCACCCTATGATTTCCATCTCTTTGGTCCACTTACCCCCACTCCGAGGGGTAAGATTTGAAGATGACAAAGGAGTGATTCGTGCAGCGAAGAAATGGGTACGTAATCAAGAGAAAATCTGGCACGGGCTAGGAATATATGCACTTTTTTCGCGCTTGCGTAAAGGCGTAAATGTTGATAGGGATTTCATTCAGTCATTCATTCATTCATTTGCATGTCCCTTGCGGAACTTTGCCTCCCAAACAGCACTCCTGTAGGCCTCTCGGTTGTGAGCAAGATGGCCTGCTGCTGATGCATCCATTTGCAGATCGTCAACGATGTCCTGCAGCCATCTTCGTCTTGGTCTTCCTCTTTTTCTTTTTCCCATTGCGTATCCTTCCAATACGGTCTTCTCTAAATTATCATGACGTTTAATGTGTCCAAAATATTTAAGTTTTCTCTCTTTAATCCTCTTTACTAGCCAGCCTTCTTCAATATTAAGCTCTTGTAGTATAGATATATTTGTTCTTTTTTGTGTCTACGATATTTGGAGAACTCTTCTGTAGCATTTACATTCAAAGGCATTTATGAGGATTATGTTGAATAATACCGATGTTTACATGACATATCCATGTATATTCCCTCGTATATTATTGTAATGTCCCCTTGCCACTCCTTTTTCACTCGACACCCCCATTTTCCTTCACCCTTCCCCCGCTGTCTCATTTTTCCCGTCACCGCCTAGTCTGAAATGATTAATTTATTATTTATTATTATTTATTCTTTACGTGTTTGTTTAAAGAACTTTAGGAAACATTATTCTCGTATAAAAAGTCCTAGGGATATTTTTTTTAAAACACACACAAAAAAACTACACTCCTGGTTATTCATATGCTACTACATACCATTAACTGGCATTATCAGCAATATCCCCTTTAAGCTGCGCTATCGTGCGCTAACAACCGCTGGAGCACAAATTTTTAGCTCTTAACGCGCATATTTTTGGAAAGAGCATGTGATATAACGACGAAATTTGTTCTTGATTCGCGGAACAACTTTAATGTTAATAGTCCTTTTGGCTTACAAAGTAGAATTTTTGCTCGCAACACTTCACATCTTGGATGACACATTGATTATGAAAAGATATAATGTTTGAGATTCTCAGTGTCTCAATGTCTTCTTGTTTATTTCTCAGCCGATAGACTGTTTCCTCTTTGTGTTTACGTACGTCCATCTTGGCGCAGTGCCCGATTTTTTTACAAGGAGGATATCTAAAAAAGTCTTTAATTTGTCATCTATTTTACGTGTTTTCTGTCTCTTTTGTGTGTGATCTTTGAAAAAGGTATTTGCCGAATATTTGGATTATCGTATGTTCTTCATTTATACTTTCTGCCAATCTTTTTTTCTGTCCACTTTTCTCACTTTTTTATCTTGTAAAACTGAACCACACACCTCCATCTACTTGTTTAAGAGGATTTACAAACACAGTTTTTTGCTAATTGTTGTAACAAAAATGTTTAAACAACATCTGAA
Source organism: Achatina immaculata (assembly GCA_009760885.1). NCBI lineage: Eukaryota > Metazoa > Mollusca > Gastropoda > Stylommatophora > Achatinidae > Lissachatina > Lissachatina immaculata. The sequence goes on from CM019704.1 coordinate 2,303,855, forward strand.
GTGCTAAGATGTGTACTTCTGTTGTTCACCCGGGTTTTTGAAGATCAGTTTTAGACTCTTTATGAAGAATGTTGGTATCGTGACAAACTTTGTCTATGATGCATTAAACTATTATCTTTTTTATCGAAGAGTGGGTGGGAAAGAAATCAAATCTCCCTGAATATACAGTTTGCTCAAGTTTATTCGGAATACTTGTTTATATCATGAAATCAGTAGGAACAAACAGCGTTGACTCGTCTTGTTTCACCTGTTGTTTATATCATGAAATCAGTACGAACAAAAAAGCGCTGACTTGTCTTGTTTCACCTGTTGTTTATATCATGAAATCAGTAGGAACAAACAGCGCTGACTGGTCTTGTTTCACCTGTTGTTAGATTTACTATTTGCAGCCTCACAATTTTTTTTTTCAATGATGTATGTTTCCTTACTGATGACCTACTGAATGCTGTATAAACTTTTCTAACAAGTGTTTCGATATATTTCATTAATGACATGTTTGTGTCCAAGCACCTACTCCTATGTCTTCTCTGTGTCCTATACAGTGCTGTTCTAGTAGATGTGATATATATCTGTAGACTTGCTGCCACACCATTCCGCTTTCCTAACATAAATAAAGTACCATCACATGCAACCATAACATTTTCTGTAAATCTATATCGTTCTCTGGGTGGAGCTGCTTAATTGTTTCAACCATTCCCCCTCCCCCCTTCCCCTTTTTTATAACAGAATTAATGCAGTTAACAAATTCGAACACATAATTCTTACTTCTCCAATGATCTGGAATAGATTTATATTTGGAAACATAATCATGAATCTCTTTCACTGACAGGATAGACGTGTTTAGTTTAATTGCCAGTAGAACACTGCCCTTTAAAATTATTTCATTCGAATTTGCTACTCTTCTTTTAGACATTTCAATTTGATTTTCTCCTTGATCACATGTTTCTGTCAAGGAGGTTTTTAATGTGCGCTGACGCTGGTTTTGTAAAATGTGGACGGCATAAACGCGGCTTTTTTTTTAGATAAATGCCCAATTTTCTTTCTATAGCCCAATCGTTACAAGTTTTCCATAGTTTGCAGACTATACAGACCATTTCACCGTTTTTATATATGTAAATGTCTCTGAAAACAACACTCATGTTACAAGGAACAGACAGCATGCCGGTTACTTTAAATTCTTGCAGACATTCATTCTTCATCTGTAGCATTCTTTCTTTCTTGGACGCCGATCATTCTCGCTTTCTTTTAAATTACGCTTCTACATATCGACAGAGTTTAACTCAGATTTCCCACAGACTTATTAATATAATTCATCCAGTATTTTGTAAGAATATAATGAAATATTACTGCTTCCAACAGTGCGAATGGTGTACAACAGAGTAATCCCTCTAGAAGTTAGTGTACAGCATAATATGCACTTAGATTCTAGATTATGTTTCCACTCTGGTCAGGCAACATCACTGCTGCAAAACTTACAGTCTGTCAGTTCACACTGTCCTCCCTACTTGTTTTCGTTTACCCTGAAATAGCCTTCTGTAACAAAGAAGCTCTTGAACTATTTGACGCCCTAGTTGTCTGAAGTTTTGGTTGTCTTATCAACAATAACTCACAAAGCTATATCACCCGTGACTAAAAAAATGTATTCAGTTTACCAAACAAAGAGGGTTAAATTAGTCTGCCTAATATCCTACTCCCATACTTAGCTGTGGAATGTCTCCAGAAAGTCTGGTCATCTTATTATAGGTTAGAACAGAGTTTTCCTAACTTTTAAGGTGACATTCTCACTAAAACCTCTAGCCATCTAAATATATGTTTGAAAAGTCTAGGACACACAGGACGCAAAAGCTTTTATCAATATCAGTTCTGAATACTAAAATAAACACATACATGAGTTCCGCATAACTTTAAACATTTCCACAGCGATAGTAAATCTACCGCAGTTAAATGCAATGCTTCACGCCCACTTTTCCAATGTTCATGGTCACAACATCTGGTATTACTTACTTGATAGATCAATCTGTATACCTGTGCGGCCATTCTTCTTTTCCCCGACGGAGTTGGTAACCTAGATAATTCATCTGTCCGTGTATTTGTATTACCCTCTATCTTCTCTGTGCTCATATGTCCCGTCCCAATTCTGCTACAGCACAGGTCGAAACTACTCGATAAAGGACCAATTGGAGCAGTCGATCGGAAAGTCGCTTCTCAACTAGAAACATTAAAGAAAAAATATGTATCGCCATCGTATTTTCTCTTCATCGCAACTACTGCATATGAAAAATAAAAGTAGCAGTTTTATTTTTCTTTTTGCGTGGAACATAAAACTTTGTGCTCGGTTTGACTTTGTGTTCTTTTTTTATGCGCGACCGCACAGCTTAGAGGGAACATTCGTCTCGACTGTCCGTGTGGATGAACGCTGAATGCTGGTATAGACTAGATGAAGCCTGCTGGTTGTTCCCACTCCGGTGAGGTGTATGTATGATGTTTCTGTGCTTAATTAGTGTTATTCTTCGCTAATAAAGTGATGTGGATTAGAGCTATTACCAAAAGAATTCATGTGCCTTGGCTTGCAGGTCAGTGATTTGGTGTGATCTGAGCATGACCTCCAGAACACTGCACAAGTTATCCAGACAATAAACAACATAAATATCTGAGTCCAGAACCAAGGAACTCGAAGAAGAAATCCTACTTCCCAGAGGGAACTCGTGTATATTTCATCACAAGGTCTTGGGCTGACACATGTGCTTGAATGAAGAGTTATGGTTTGGCCAAATTTAATTTAATTTAACTGACGACGGTGCACTATTGGTGTGGATAAAACAAATATTTGTATGTTATGTACCAAATTACGTATGTATTTGATGAAGATAACCAATTATTTGAGTGACATATGTTTCAAGATGACGATAATATGCATTTTTTATGTATGAAATCAGGCCTGGTTAAGAGACTGATCGTCTCCTCCCGGGTAATTTAATCATCGTGAATATTTAAAAGTTATGGTGCGCTTTTGATAATGAACTGGTATGTTTGTTTTGCTCTTGATAATGATGTTTTGTTAATATTGACAAGACTTTATTGAGGTTATTGATCAGAAAAAGGAAATGGACGTATGTCGGCCACGTGATGAGAAGAAAACCGTTAGAGAATACCAAAACAAGCTATCAAGTAGAAACAACAACAACAGGCTGAAGAAAAAGAGGTCGACCATGTTAAGAGAGGCCAGTTTAGTAGGGACAAAATCCCTTGATGAGGTTGAAAAGCTCGCCGAAAACAGGAAAACCGGGCAAACTACCGTGTGTACCCTATTACGACACGGGATGTAAGATTTTTGTTAGATCAGCTGCAACTAACCGCATGATGTAGTATAAGGCTGAATGGAATGAGAGAGCACGTATTAACTGCATAACGTAGTATAAGGCTGAATGGAATGAGAGAGCACGTATTAACTGCATAACGTAGTATAAGGCTGAATGGAATGAGAGAGCACGTATTAACTGCATAACGTAGTATAAGGCTGAATGGAATGAGAGAGCACGTATTAACTGCATAACGTAGTATAAGGCTGAATGGAATGAGAGAGCACGTATTAACTGATAACGTAGTATAAGGCTGAATGGAATGAGAGAGCACGTATTAACTGATAACGTAGTATAAGGCTGAATGGAATGAGAGAGCACGTATTAACTGCATAACGTAGTATAAGGCTAAATGGAATGAGAGAGCATGCAATAACTGCATAATGTAGTATAAGACTGAATGGAATGAGAGAGCACGAGACTTTTCTCCTTTTTGAGAGAATAAAACAACCCCTTCTCCACCCAGCCTCACACCGTTTACGAGAGTATACGCTTATTAAGGTTTGCCGTCTTATTAAAAATGTGATTCTATTACTATTCCTAAAATACCGAGCGATGTGGAGTAATCTTCTGCTAATCTTATCTTATCCCTTTCTAGAGTAAATAAAGGGGCCTGTAGAATTTAACACCGGAAATTGAATTTTAATTATTTATTTACTTATTTATTTCAAGTTGTGACGCTATCTTGGATTTTTTTTTCAGAAAAAGGTGTCGAAGCATCGTCTAGACCAGTGGTTCCCAACCCAAAGGTGGGCCGTGACAGGGAATATTGTGGGCCGCGCTGAAGTCTCAAAGCAGCCAAAAAAAAAAAAAAAAGAGAAAAGTAGACACAAAAATAGCACTAAGATGGACACCACAGGGGAGCAGAAGTAAGGGTAGACCAAAAGAGACATGGAGAAGAACAACAGAAAGGATGTTGAGCAATAGAGGGCTCACCTGGGCAAGAGCAGAAAAAAAGGCGAAAGACAGGCATTTGTGGAAAACCCTTGCGGAAGCCCCATGTGCCCTGGGCACTTAAGGTTCAGAGAGAGAGAGAGAGAGAGAGAGAGAGACACAATAAAAAAATTATTCCTCATTTTTTATGCAATGCATAGGGGCAGACTGGATGGATGCAAACCGCAGAATTGTAGGTCGATTTATTAGTACGAGGGGTGATTGATAAGTTCTCGGCATAAGATACAACAGATTATCTGTGGACAACTTTTTGGGGGTTATTTCTCAACATAGTCCCCTTTCAAGTTTATGCACTTAGTCCAGCGATCCTGGAGCATATGGATCCCTTCTCTGTAAAAGTCGGCATCATGTGCCAGTATAAAGTGGTCTACAGCATGAATGGCGTCATCATCTGAAGCAAATTTACGACCACTGAGCTCCTTTTTGAGCTTGGTAAATAGGTAATAGTCCGAAGGGGCCAAATCTGGGGCGATAAGGAGGATGTTCAAGAAGCTGGAAGCCGCATTCATGAATGGCAGCCATTGCTACCTCCGACTTGTGAAGTGGAGCACTGTCTTGCTGAAAGATGACTCCTCTCGTCTATTTCCCTCGACGCTTTTTCTTCAGTTTGACCCGCAGTTGCCTCACAAGATTAGCGTAATAAATTGCTTTGATGTTTTTTGGTTTCTGGTTGAAAATGATTAACGTAAGTCTCATCCATAGTCACAAATTGCTGAAGAAACGTTTTAGGATCTGCAGAAAATAGCCAAGATTGTCTCTTGACATGTTGAGACGCTGTCGTTTTGACCAGCTCCAAGAAGTTTCGGGACCCATCGTGCATTTGAAGATCATTGTGAATAATGGCATGAACACGTTCCTGGGAGATGCCTAACTCAGTAGCAATGTACCACTCAGTTAGTCGTCGATCCTCCATTATCATGTCATGGATTCTACCGGTGGTTTCATCGGTGGTCACCATTCTTGGTCTTCCTGTACGGGGATCATCTTCCACACTCTCCCTTCCATGTTTGAATTGAGCTGCCATTTCTTCACTGTGCTGTAAAAAGGGGCACTCTCCCGTTGAGTCTCTACCATATCCTCATGGATCTCCTTCTATGATAAGCCCTTGATGCAGAGGTAGCGAATGACTGCTCGATGAGAAATTTTATCCATTTTCTCAATTTCTGACACCCCTTACAACTTCAGTAGCCTGTAAAAAAATTAATTGCAATTAATTTCTTGAAACTTGATGTTTAATCTTACATTAACCTGATCTACAAATACACCTAATATCAACTGTGCGTTTCAAGTATTTGCACCCTATTCTGAGAACTTATCAATGACCCCTCGTAAATGAAAAGAACTTTTGTATAGCAATGAATATACAGTTAAACATGTTGAGAAAATATTACATAATATTTTATCAAATCAGATTTATACCTTGCAAATATAAAACACGTTATTAGTGGGTCGCAAAAATGTTTGACTGTTAAATGTAGGCCGTGCAGAAATACGGTCTGATAACCGCTGGTCCAGAGGCATTCTCTTCGAAAATAGTTTTTTTAAAGGAAAAATGGACATTCCAGACTATATATGTGCGTGCACACATACATCATGTCTACGTTTATACACATACACCTGTATACACACATACACTATATATATATGCACAGAATACACACAACAAAGCTAACTGATTTTTTTTTCTTAGATAAGACATGGCTGCACACTCTGGATTCAACTTTTTCTCCAGATAAACATTTTTTTTCCTAAGTACGCTCGTTTAAGATCTTCATGACTATTCTGCTGACCAAGTAATTCGCTTGTCTGCCCCTGTAGTCCACAGACAGTCTGAGCTGTCAATGTTTCAGTGCTCTCCAAAAACGAATTCTGATAATTTATGAAAGTTATTTACATCAAAATAAAAAAATTAATATAAAATCGGATTATATCATTTTATTCACCAATATTGAAATTCTTTCCTGTATTTGCATTACACTTCGCTTAGTGGATCACGTGTGAATCTGCGTAACTAGAAGTTATAGTCCACCTATTTCTGAACACGCTGTTAGCGTTAACTCTTCGTAACACTTTCCACTTCACCAATTCAGTTCATAACGTTATTTAAGACGGGCGATTACCCTGGCTTTTCCTGTCGCCGCCCCTGAGTTTTTGTGTGTGCTGGCTGTAATTAAGCAGGTGGCTGAAACCAGGATTCCCATCTGGTCCGTGCGTTTTGTGAGCATGTGAGGACTATAAGTGACCTACAAGTGAGTTATGTATGACACACTGTAGACATTGATGGTAATGCTTAAACTGGTTGAACTAAAAATCTAGTTATTACAAAAAATGAAGTCTGCTAGTAGTTTGATGGTGGAACTTGCATTGTTTGGATGATTCTGTGATCAACTGTTGTTAGTAATGTCTTGTAGTGTCTGTATGGATGATTCACTTGAAGTTGTTACATGGCATGCATCACTTCCATTAACTCATCATTCTGTGATATTTATTAAACCCTATGTGTTCTTCTAGATTTCGTCGGTTGTTCAACAGGTATCAAGGACGAAAGAACCAGAGCCTGACCCCGTTACTCAACTCCAATTTAAATTTTACCTGCTCCATTCACTTGTTATGTACACTTGGAGTGCGTCAAGTGGCAGGGCACTTACAAAAGTTCTTGCAGTGAGATTTTTTTTCTGGTACATGGACCGGTTGTAAAAAGAGACATGCGTAATGGCTACTGCAGCAACAATGAAAAGAAACGCAACAAATACGATGTTGCTATTTAAACTGAACTTTGCTGATCAGACACGGGCAAATTGCCCGAAACGTTCACTTGGACATCAACTTCACCTGCTTACCTGAATTGTACTCAGCAGATGATTCATGAGAACAGAAAAGCGGTACTAGTCAAAACAGAATTTTTGACAATAACTCATGACAGGTTTACGAGAATCCCGTGAAACTTACTGAACACAAAACTCGCTGACCATGTTATTGAATGCCTATAAAAGATTGACGCTCCTCGAATCAATTCATTTGAAAATTCAGTGCGCAAGTATTGCTCATCTCACAACAGAACAACGACTCATCATCATTGGACGTTTACAGACTGGAGTCACAAAGTGTAGTGGCCAGACAATTTAATGAGGTTAGAAACACCATTAGCAGCCTTTGGTGATGATTTCAAGAAACTGGCTCAGCTGCAGACCGGCCGCCCAGTGGAAGACCCATAGTCAAAATTCCTGCCGAAGACCGTTTCATACGGCTGCGTCACCTCAGAAATCGATTTGCATCCGCGTCCTCAACAGTCCAGTCAATGACAGCACCTCGTCGAATTTCAGATAAAACGGTCAGGAACCGGCTGCACAACGCTGGTCTTTGGGCTATAAGACCCCACAGAGGTCCTGTTCTTACTGACCGGCATCGCCGAAACCGACAGCAGTGGGCGAACCATCATCGTCAATAGACCGTTGCGAATAATTAGAGAAAGGTTTGATTTAGTGATGAATCATTCTTTCTGCTCCAGCGACACGATATACAGAGAAGAGTTTACCGCAGAGTCCAAGATTGAAACATTAATTTCGTAAAATAAAATTTTGATACAAATCTGAAATTTGGTATCCATTACGACTGCAGTAGTGTTGCGTGTCTTTTTTAAAAATAATATATTAAATCATCAAAAATCAAACTTACACACACTGACACAAGAATAAACACATTAGTTTGTACAGGAAATTTATTATTTGGATATGTAGTTAAATCGGCTTTATGTTGTGTTCAGATTTTAACCTGCTGTTACAGTTACCTCCCTTCAGTCCACAAATACTGCAAGAGCTGCGTAATTTCCTTTTCATGATAGCTTGAAGGAAAGAAGTCTCTAATTGCTCAGAGATGAGGATAGTTTGTCAGAGATTAGAATAATATCGGAAACGGAAAAAAAAACTTACACTACAGGTACAGCTCACAACGTAAATTTACACACTTTTATACAGCTGCCTTATTTATTTTGTCAGTTGTCATCAATTTAGTTTTCTTCGCATTAAAATAAAGATTTTGCTCTTCACCGTTCTTATGGACTGACATAATTAGTTTTTCCATTCCTTTTTGTGCTGTGAACAGTAATACTGTGTCATCAGCATATCTAATCTCTAGTATTTCATAACCTCCAATTGTTATGGCATCGTAATACTCTTTCTCTACATCTTCTCTAACATTCCTCATTATTTTTCACTGCACAAGTTAAATAAGTAAGGCGACAATATGCACCTATGACGGACCCTTTGTTTTATGTCAAACCAAGTTGTTGTTTCACCATTTATTCTCACTGCTGCCTGTTGGTCTAGATACAGCAGTGATATTAATTGTATCAAATGTGTTGGAAATCCCATTTTTTCCATTACTTCCCAAAGTTTCTGGTGTTGTACACAATCAAATGCCTTTGAATAGTCTATAAATGATTAATATAGATTCACATTAAACTCTCTGCATTTCTCTATTATTAATCTTATATTGACTATATGATCTCTTGGTACTCTTCCTTGCCTGAAACCAGCCTGGACTTCATCTATTTTCTTGCAAAGTCTATCCATTGTGATTTTTAACAGAATTTTACTGGCATGATTAATCAGAGCAACAGTTTTGTAGTTTGTGCATAATTTCTAGTTACCCTTTTTTTGGCAGTGGTATGAATACAGTACAGAAGATGTGTAGCTATTTTATAATGACAAAGACACAGCCCTAAAACACACAAAGTCACATGAAGTTACCATAGTCATGGGAGATTTTAATGCCAAAGTTGGTAAAGGAAGAACTTCAGACATCGTTGGTGACTATGGACTGGGGTAGAGGAATGACGGAGGTTGTAAATTAATTGAATGGGCAAGAATACACAGCATGTTATAGGAAACACCTGGTTTAAACAACATCCCCGAAGACTGGCAACCTGGTGCAGCCCAGACAAAAACAAAAAGACATTTAACCAGATAGACTACATATTAATCAACAAACGATTCCGCAATGCATTACTGACAACAGAAACCATGCCAGAAGCCAACTGCAATAGTGACCATGACCCACTCTGTGGAAAAATTAGAATAAAGCTAAAGAAAGCATGTAGAAAAGTGAGAAACATCAAACTGAATACAGAACTCCTTAAAAACGACCAAGAACTGCGAGAATAATACAAAGTTATTATAACAAATAGATACAATGCAATAGCAAAGGTAAAGAGTATAGATGAACAATGGGCAATGTTAAGGAGATAATACCACCAAAAAAAGAAACCTCTAAAAATAAATGGATGACAGATGACATCTTAGGACTGATGGACAAGAGAAGGAGGAGTAAAAATAACGAGGAAAAATCTAACAAGATAAATAAAGAAATAAGACGCAAATGCAGAGAAGCAAAAGAAGTGTGGTTAAATGAACAGTGCAGACAGATAGAGGACTCTCATAATAAAAACATTAAAAACATGCACAAACTAATTAGTGAACTCACAGGCAGGAAAACAAAATATACCACAGGAAGTCTGAAATCAAAAGAAGGTAAAATGTTAATGGGAAAAGAAGACATTGTGGACAGGTGGACAGAGTATATCGGTGAGCTATATGGAGGAGAAAGACCAGAATTAACACCAGACACTGAAAAATGTGATGGACCACCAATACTTGAAGATGAAATCATAGATGCCATCAAACACATGAAGAAAGGAAAAGCGACTGGGCCTGATAATATAACAATAGTAGAAATAGAGGTACTAGAGGAGACAGGAATAAAAATAATAACCAAGTTACTGAATGACATTTACAACAGTGGTTATATTCCCAGTGACCTGATTAAATCCACATTTATAGCACTACCACAGAAACCAGCTACAAAGGAATGTGATGACCACCGGACTATCAACCTCTCATGTCACATAACGAAGCTATTTCTGAGAATCATTATGAGAAGAACAAGGGAAAAGATAAAAATGGAAATAGCAGATGAACAGTTTGGATTTGTTGAGGGAAAGGGAACACACAATGTCATTTATGCTTTATGTACACCAACAGAAAGAGCTTTAGAAGTACAGAAAGATCTCTACTTATGCTTCATTGATTACACCAAGGGATTCAGCAAGGTGAAACATAATGAAATTATTAAAATGCTTGAAGACATCAATATAGACGGAAAAGACCTGAGGATTGTAAAACAAAAAGATAACAGAAAGACAATATACTGGCAGCAAGAAGCAGCAATTCGGGTTGAAAATAGAACTGGAAAATATCAACCTATAAAACAAGGGGTGCGACAAGGATGTGTACTATCTCCAGAGCTTCTTTCCGTGTACAGCGAGAATATTCTAAGAACGATCATCACAGAACCAGGCATAAAAATTAGAGGATACAATATTAACAACCTTCGGTATGCTGACGACACAGTACTGATAGCTGAGAACCAACAAGACCTGCTTGGATAAAGTAGCCAAAGAAAGTGAACAGAAAGACTTTATTTTTAACATAAAAAAGACAGAGACTATGGTTATATCTAAGAAACAGAATCCACCAGCATGCAGGATAAAATTAAACGGAACTATTCTAAAGCAGGTGCAGAAATTCAAATACCTTGGAGCAGTAATAACTTCAGATGTTAAATGCAGAACAGAAATTAGGAACAGAATAGGCCAAGCAAAGAATGAGAATGAGAAACATTTAATCCAACACATCCTTATCAATGAATGTTAGAAAACGAGTCCTAAAATGCTATATTGAACTATCTTGTTGCGTGAAGTGAATCTTGGAGAATAGGCAGGTCTGCACAAAAATCATTGGAAGCAGCAAAAATGTGGTTTATTAGAAGAATGTTGCGAATCCCATGGACAGCAAAAATAACTAATGAAGAATGTATGAGAAGAGCTGGAGAGACAAAAAACCTTGTCAAAAAGATAAGAGAGAGACAATGTACTTTCATAGGACATGCAATGAGAAGAAGGGGCATTGAAAATATTACAACAACAGGAAAAATAGAAGGAAGAAGATCAAGAGTAAGACCAAGAGAAATGATACTGGACAGTCTGACGGGATGGTGTGTGAAGAGATCACCAACTGATCTGATGGCCTGCATGAAGGATCGTGTACTCTGGAGAAACATAATAGCCAACGCCAGTCGGCACTGCACCTGATGATGATGATGATGATGATGATGATGAATACAGTTCTTTTCCATTCTTTTGAATGCCATATCTTTTTACATAATGCATGATAGATTGTTGCACATTCCCTTCCTCCTGCTTTAATAAGTTCAGCTACTATCTCATCACATCCTGGTGATTTACCATTTTTCAGATTCTTCATTGCCCATAAAACTTCTTCTATTGTCGGTTCGGGCTCTTTCTCCTCCAATAATAATTCATACTGTTGATTTCTGCTTTCACAGTCGGCTGTTTCATACATTCCTCTGCAATATTCCTTCCATCTTTCTAGAATTCCCTCTGTCTCTGTCAAGGTATTCCCCATCTCATCACAAATTACATTTAGCTTAGGTGTGACATTTCTCGTCAATGTCATCATTTCTTTAAAAATTTCACTATCTCTTCCACACTTCTGATGTCCTTCTATTCTTTCACAATAATCTTGTATGTATTGTTTTTATCTTTTCTTACGTTTCTTCGTACTTCTTGTGTTAAAGATTTATATTCCTCTTTGTTGTTGTTTGTCACTTTCATTGCGTCTTCATTACTCTACGTTGTTTTAGCAGTTCTAGTGTACCTGCTGTAATCCATCTATTCTTTTGTGTTTTATTTACTGGAGCAAGGTCTTTAGCTGTTGTTATTAAGATATCTCTGGCATGTGTAGCCAATTCATCTGGTGTCATCTCCTCCTGTACAGCCATCATGATTTCGAAACGGTTCTTCACTTCTATACCGTATTGTTCTGGTATTTTGTAAGGTCAAAACGGAGTGGTCTTGATCCTGTAACTGTCTTTTTTATCTTTATCTTCATGTCCGCTATTAATAACTCATGGTCCGTGTCACAATCAGCACCTGGCAAAGTTTTTGCTGACGTTATAGTTGATCTCCACCTTCCTTCTTTGCACTAATATATAATCTGTTTGATTCTTGGCCTTCCATCAGCTGATGTCCACGTGTAAAGTCTTCTTGGATATTGTTTTAAAAGTGTGTTAATGATCATTAGCTCATTATCCATGCAAACGTCATTAGATTGTCACCTCCCTCATTTCTATGTGCTATGCTAAATTTGCCCACAACCTGTCCTTCATCTTCTGCTCTTTCTATATCAATCTTTGCATTAAAATCCCCCATTATTAATACAATATCATTTTTTAGTACCTGCTGAAATATGTGTCAATGAAGAAAAATTGGAAGAAGTGGAGAGTTTTGAATATCTTGGATCACTACTAACTAATAATGGAAATACAATGAGGGAAATTAAATGGAGGACATCTATCGCTCTTCAAAAAGTACAACAACTAAAGAAGATGTGGAGAGGAACAGACAGAACTACAAAAAATAAGACTTTTAAGGGCATGCATCTTTCCCATGGCAACATATGCCTGTGAGACCTGGACATTTAACAAATTCATTCATTCATTCATTCCTTTGCATGTCCCTTGCGGAACTTTGCCTCCCAAACAGCACTCCTGTAGGCCTCTGGGTTGTGAGCAAGATGGCCTGCTGCTGCTGCGTCCATTTGCAGATCGTCAACGATTTCTTGCAGCCATCTTCGTTTTGGTCTTCCTCTTTTTCTTTTTCCCATTATGTATCCTTCCAATATGGTCTTCTCTAAATTATCATGACGTTTAATGTGTCCAAAATATTTAAGTTTTCTCTCTTTAATCCTCTTTACTAGCCAGCCTTCTTCAATATTAAGCTCTTGTAGTATAGATATATTTGTTCTTTTTTGTGTCCACGATATTTGGAGAACTCTTCTATAGCATTTACATTCAAAGGCATTTATGTGTTTCTCAGCTGTTTTGTTAAGTGTCCAGGTCTCACAGACATACGTTGCGTTTGGAAAAATGCATGCCCTTAAAAGCTTATTTTTGTAGTTCTGTCTGCTCCTCTCCAAAGATTCTTTATTTGTTTTACTTTCTGAAGAGCGATAGATGTTCTCCTTTTAATTTCCCTCATTGTATCTCCATTATTAGTTAGCAGTGATCCAAGATATTCAAAACTCTCCACTTCTTCCAATTTTTCCTCATTGATATATATTTCAGCTGCCTTGTTTGTTTTGTCAGTTGTCATCAATTTAGATTTCTTTGCATAGATAGAGGTTTTGTTTTTCGCTGTTCTTACGGACTGACATAATTAGTTTTTCCATTCCTTTTTGTGTTATGTACAGTAATACTGTGTCATCAGCATATCTAATCTCTGGTATTTCATAACCTCCAATTGTTATGGCATCTTAATATTCTTTCTCTACATCTTCTCTAACATTCCTCATTATATTTTCAGTATACAAGTTAAATAAGTAGGGTGACAATATGCACCCCTGACGGACCCTTTGTTTTATGTCAAACCAAGTTGTTGTTTCACCATTTATTCTCACTGCTGCTTGTTGGTCTAGATACAGCAGTGATGTTAATTGTATCAAATGTGTTGGAAATCCCATTTTTTTCCATTATTTCCCAAAGTTTCTGGTGTTGTACACAGTCAGATGCCTTTGAGTAGTCTATAAAGGATAAATATAGAAAACAAAACAGCTGAAAAATACATAAATTCCTTTGAATTTAAATGCTACAGAAGCGTTCTTCAAATATCATGGACACAAAAAAGAACAAATATATACATACTACAGGAACTTAATATTGAAGAAGGCTGGCTAGTAAAGAGGATTAAACAAAGTATACTTAAATATGTTGGACTTATTAAACTATAGTCTTGGAAGGGTACATAATGGGAAAAAGAAAGAGAGGAAGACCAAGGTGAAGATGGTTCTAAAACATCGTTGATGATCTGCAAAAGGATGCATCAGCGGCAGGCCATCTTGCTTACAGCTTAGAGGCCTACAGGAGTTCTGTTAGGGAGGCAAAGTTCCGCAAGGGACATGCAAATGAATGACTGACTATATAACTTGTAAAATACTTGGGCAATCGCAGAATAAGTAGATGGGTGGGGGAACACATAGAGCATGGGTGGGCAATAAACTTCTGATTATCCGACCAGCAATAAAACGATCTCTGAAATTAACTAGGACAAAGGACAGCAATCTGTGGTCTGTTGGCTTCACTTGCCCGGCTTTTTTGCGTCAGTAACCCATTTCTTGTACAACCTCAGGAAACTGGAGAAGTTGTTTTTACAACATTTTTAACTGGAATGGCATGTTGACTGTTTCCATGGCGGACACCGAGCATAGAGAATTCTTTTCTGTAAATATGTTTCCTTAAAGTACAGCTGGACTGTTTCATGGTATTTAATTGCTAAAAAGCCAGAAAGTTATTTACGCAGTGCAAGTTCACACGGCAACATCCATTTCGAGGTTCCGCCAAAAAAAAAAAAACCAAAACAAAACATAACCTTCTTTCATTTGCATATGAAAAAATATGTCTTATAACATGTTTCTTGCGTAATACGTCGACGGTTATACGTCTACAGTTCAAATCTTGTACTGCAGTAATGAACTTGTGCTTGCAGCCAGAAAAACTCATTTTTGTTCAGTCTCAGCTAATGCCAAGAAACACTCAGTTGTAAGAAACTGTCCCGCTGAAATAGGAACCAAATAGTACCACTCACTGCTCGGAAACACTGAAATAGGAAACAAGTAATACCACTCATTGCTCGGAAATACTGAGTAAGAAGAAAGAGCCTCACCCAATGCTCAGAAACACTGAATTTTAAGAAACAGTACCTCTCGATGCTCATAAACACTGAATTGTAAGAAACAGTACCTCTCAATGCTCAGAAAAACTGAATTTTAAGAAACAGTACCTCTCAATGCTCAGAAACACTGAATTTCTCTTGAATTATTTTTGTTTTTGTTTTATATACTGCATTCGGAGAATACCAAATAAAACTGCGCCCATCTGTGACACTGTGTCCCATTTAAATAAATATGAACTCTCTCCGAGAGCGTCCAAACTAATGATCAGACCCTCGCAGGTAAGTTTTGTAAGCCAGTAAAGGAGACGACCCCCCCTCCCCCTCGATTTCCTTGTTGGTAAGTGGTATTTTCAAACACTTTTCAGAGTTTAAAAAACCACACACACACACACAAGCACACATACACAAGCACACACACACATAAAAGAATAGTGATCTTTATTATTGACAGGCATGTTCTGTTACCTTAAACTCAAGTACCAACAGCGAGCGCGAGAGGCAGAAAAGATTTACTGGAATAGACTGACCATGTTATTCAGAAGCTTCTATCAAACTTTCAGACTGAAATGGCTGACGAAAGGGGGCACATGCCAGTACTGTTGGCTTTTTTTTTTTTGGTGAGATTAAATAGTTATCTCGAGCAGACTCTTTGGATCATACTCGCCCAGACAGACCAAGCTTTCTAATAGCATCTAAACAAAGGACTAGCCATGGCTTACACAAAATGATGTATGTCTGGCATTATATGCATTTCTGGGCTTATTTGAACTTTCTGAGAAAGAAAATTTACTGGCACTGGGACGTGACCAGAGATAAAATGCCGTGAACAGCTTAAGCTATGTCTCTCCTGATAACCCTCCCACAGTGAAGTATTTACATTATGTCATTTATTAAAACACTGACATTCGCAAGGTTTGGTCATTCATGATGACTGATTGTCTTGTCTTTTTTCCTACCTCATATTCCTTTCGGTGTTGAGGGGAGAAATAGACGTCTTGATAGGGCTCGACGATTTGGTTCATATAATGAGATATTTAATGCTTCTGTAATTTCCTCTCTCCATCTCCTACGTGGGCGGCCTCTTCCTCTGTTACCTACAAATCTTAGTGTGAATGTTGTCTGCGATATACTGTCTGGTGGTAACCGTGTAGCATGGCCAAACCATTTGACTTGCTGTTTCTGGATATAGTGCAATACTGGTGTTACTCCAACTTTTGCTCTGATGGTGTCATTTCTTATTTAGTCTCTCCTTGTCACATTTAGTATTCTCCGTAAACATCTCATTTCTGTCGTGATGATTTTTCTTTTGTTCTTGACTGTTAATGTCCATATTTGACATTGATACATAGAGTTGGGAAAAAATTATGTTGCACTTTGCCCTTTTTGTTTACGTTGTGATGTATTTGTTTTTCAGTAAAGGAGTCATTTTTCCAATGACCTGATTTGCTTTATTGCATCTGTCCTCAATCTCAGTGTCAGTTGTCCCGAAGGATGATATTATGCTACCTAGGTATTTGAAATGTTTGTTTCAAGGGCTGGTTGTCTAGGAAGATCTTTGTTTGGATTTCTTCTCTTGTTATGGTCATGACTTTTTTCAGCGCTGATCTTCATTTTTTGCTTTTTACATGCCATTGCTAAATTATCCATGTTCTATTGTATGTCTTTTTTTCTGATATTGCTAAAAGTGCTTTTGATGACCATCAGCAAAACAAGGCGTTCGTTTATGGTCCTCCTGTTGGGTGTGTCTTCTGGAAGGTGTTGTGGGTTTATGGGTTTATCAGCATTCTTTGGGGGGGGGGGGCTGTTGGGTAGCTTTGTATGGAGTTTTTATTATGTATGATAGCTTCTTTGCAGATGTTGTCAATGTATGTTATTAATAATAAGGGAGATAGTACACAGCTTTGCCTCACTCAAGATTTTATGATGAATGGCTCAGAGTGTTCTGCATTTCTTATAACTGTACACTGACTGTTTTCGTATAGGTTTTTGCATAGGTTGATCAAATGTATACCAATTCCATAATGCTGTAGGATTTCCCACAGTTTATACCTTTCTACTCTATCAAATGCTTTTTCTTGATCAACCTAAGGTATATGTAATATCTGGTTGTGTTCAACTGATCTTTCTGTTAGTTGTCTTAGGGAAAAGATGGCATCTGTACTGCTTCTATTTTTTTTCTAAATCTCATCTGAGTTTCATTTAACTGTGGTTCAATCACTGGTCGCAGTCTATTCTCTAGGATCTTGCAAAACATGTTTCCAGTATGGCTCAGCGATTAGATACCTCTATATTGGTTTCAGTCCCTTTTACTGCCATTTTTCTTCCATATTGGAATAATTACAGCGTTTCTCCAGTCCTGTGATGTTTCTTGTTTCTTCCAATAACAGGTTACAGAGTCTGTGAAGCCAAGCTATTCCAACCTCTTTCGCGCATTTTATTAACTCACTGGGCATTCCATCACATCCTGGGGCTTTGTTCATTGAGGCCTTTCTGGTGGGTTATCTGATTTCCAGTTCTATGGGCCAGCTGTGTTATTTTCATGGGTTTGGCTTACCTCAGATGGTATATTGAGTAACTGTCTCCATCGCTGTACTACCCTCTCTGATTCGGATATTGGATCGCCATTAACATCGTTCACAATCTCTTTTGGGTCAAAGTGCTCTCCTCGCTTTCTCATTGTGCTGATCTTTTATAAAAGATTTTCGTAGCTTCTTTATGATTGTTGTTTAATACTTCACTGTATTCCTGCCATGATTTTACATTTGCTTCTTTTAATAACCGTTTAGAGTGTCTTCTTGCAATTCGATATTCAATATAGTATAGATCCTCTTTACTTCTCATCCATTCTTTATATTTATTTTTCTTTTCTTTTACAGCCTCTTTCATTTCATCATTCCACCATGTTATTTTCATTTCTCTACCTCCTTTTTTCATACTACCACATATTTCCTCTGCTGCTCGCAAAAAGCTGGTTTTGAAAAAGGCCCATTCTTCTTCAACTGATTTTGTTTCTGTTTGTAAGTTTCTGAACAATTCTTCTATTTTCTTCTCGTATTCTTCTTTCACATTCTTCACTCCCGCCTCATTTTGTAAGTAATAATACTCTGTAACACATGTGTGTTTTATTGTTTGTACAAAATTATTTTAGAGATGATGTATATTCTACGGCATCATTTGTGCTTACGAAATGCCCAGTATTTACATTATGGCTACCTGTGATAAGAGAGGGATAAAACTAAGATAAACGAACAAGAAGGAAACAAATTCCTCAGTAAGCATGAAATGTGGCTCAAGTTTCTCGCTGGTAAAGTAAACACTGTTCATGAGTTGTCTCGCGCACAAAAGTGAAATACATGGACACAGAACTGCATTTTAAGCAAGTCCTGACACTCTTCGGAATTTTAAACTACGCTGATGTTCATTCCTTGTAGGGCAGCTGCTTGCACAGACCCAGGAAGAAGCTCATAATCAGCTGCTACAAAAAAAAAATAAATAAACACAAACGGTCATCACAGCCGACTAAACCAAGCTAAGTTAAGAAGTAATACAATATTCATCCTGCGGGTTAAAGACTTTGCAGTAAAACAAGATAGTCGTGGTAGTTAGGTATCCTTACCATCTAAAATCGTCGACATCATTAAAGATCTGTAACACGGCCATGTTTGTGCAGTCAACACAGAAGAGGGAATGAGCTAATAGTTCCAGAATTAAATAGGCGTGAAACAAGGATGTATATAATCTCCCTTGTTTTTTGGAATTGTTATAGACTTCATAATGAAGAAATGTTATACAGGTAAAACAGGCATTGATTAGGTACATGGGACTCAACTAGAATACCTTAATTTTGTAGATGGCATAACTCATCAATGACAATGTGAATTCGATGTAAGAAAAGATACTGTCTTCTTTGGCTAGCAAAATAGAACTTGAAGTTTACAAAGAAAAAAAAACGAAAACAATGAAACTTTCCACTAGTCAATAAGGAAAAATATGCATAGAAGAAACAGCTATTGAAGAAGTAAATCAATTTGCATTCCTCGGCAGCCACATAGTCCAGGATCGTGACACTAGAAAGGAAATTAGAATTGCAAAAACAGCGTTAGCCTTTTAAAATCTTGAGAAAACATAACATTCAAAAGTTATAAGCACGAAAACATAACCAAGTTTACTCAATTAAAATGTAATATCCACTCTTATTTATGCATGCGAAAGCTGAAAAACAACTAAAGTACATTATTACAGAAAATACACTGTATACACTGGAACGAATTCAAACTCTAAAGAGATCATTGTTGAAAGAGGCTAGATTAGTGGACATAAAATCTCTTAACGAGGTTGAAAACGTCACTGAAAACAGAAAAAAACTTGGCTAACTACCATAATATGTGGTGTTTAACGGCACGGGAAGAATATGGAGTGTACAATCTTTACATTACAGAATTGTAATTTTCACATCAGATTTATTCTTTCGTTTCTGTATCTACTGATGAATAGATCCATCCATTTATTAATTATAATCCAGCCATATCTCGTCTATCTGGACTCATGTTATAACTTCACCTAAGTATTTTGCCTGGTCTTTTTTTTCTGGAAGCCGAACAGATATAGGATAACTTGAACCCCGGAGAGTTAAACATTAGACAATTAGAAACCACTAGAGTCAACCACACAACAGTTAGAAACCCAGAAAATCAAACACTAGACAATTAGAAACCCAGAGAGCCAGACACTAGAAAATTAGAAACCCTGAGAGTCAGACACTAAACAATTAGAAACCCGGAGAGTCTAACATTAGACAATTAGAAACCCTTAGAGTCAGACACTAGACAATTAGAAACCCGGAGAGTCAGACACTAGACAATTAGAAACCCTTAGAGTCAAACAATAGAGAATTAGAAACCCGGAGAGTCAGACACTAGACAACTATAAACCCTTAGAGTCAAACAATAGAGAATTAGAAACCCAGAGAGCCAGACACTAGAAAATTAGAAACCCTGAGAGTCAGACACTAAACAATTAGAAACCCGGAGAGTCTAACATTAGACAATTAGAAACCCTTAGAGTCAAACACTAGACAATTAGAAACCCGGAGAGTCAGACACTAGACAATTAGAAACCCTTAGAGTCAAACAATAGAGAATTAGAAACCCGGAGAGTCAGACACTAGACAACTATAAACCCTTAGAGTCAAACAATAGAGAATTAGAAACCCAGAGAGTCAGACACTAGACAATTATAAACCCTTAGAGTGAAACAATAGAGAATTATAAACACGGAGAGTCAAACACTAGACAATTATAAACCCTTAGAGTGAAACAATAGAGAATTAGAAACCCAGAGAGTCAGACACTAGACAATTATAAACCCTTAGAGTGAAACAATAGAGAATTAGAAACCCGGAGAGTCAGACACTAGACAACTATAAACCCTGAGAGGAAAATATGCAATTAGAAACCCTGAGAGCCAAACATTAGACAAATAGAAACCTGGAGAATCAAACACTAGAGAATTAGAAACCCGAAGAGTCAAACACTAGAGAATTAGAAACCTGTAGAGTCAGACACCAGATAGCTAGAAACCCGGAGAGTCAGACACCAGACAATTATAAACCCGGAGAGTCAGACACTAGACAATTATAAACCCTTAGAGTCAAATAGTAGTCAATTAGAAAACCTGAGAGCCAAACATTAGACAAATAGAAACCTGGAGGGTCAAACACCAGAGAATTAGAAACCCGGAAAGTCAAACACTAGAGAATTAGAAACCCGGAGACTTAAACACTAGAGAATTAGAAACCCGGAGAATCAAACACTAGAGAATTAGAAACCCGGAGAGTCAAACAACAGAGAATTAGAAACCCGGAGAGTCAAACACTAGAGAATTAGAAACCCGGAGAATCAAACACTAGAGAATTATAAACCCGGAGAGTCAAACAGTAGAGAATTATAAAACCGGAAAGTCAAACACTAAAGAATTATAAACCCGGAGAGTAAAAGACTAAACAATTAGAAACCCGGAGAATCAAATACTAGAGAATTAGAAACCCGTAGAATCAGACACTAAAGAATTATAAACCCAGAGAGTAAAAGACTAAACAATTAGAAAACTGGAGAGTCAAACACTAGACAATTAGAAACCCGGAGGGTCAGGCACTAGACAGTTAAAAACCCTGAGAGTCAGGCACTAGACAATTAAAAACACTGAGAGTCAGACATTAGACAATCAGGAATCCCTGAGAGTCAAACAATACACAATTAGAAATCCTGAAAGTCTGACACTAGACAATTATAAACCCGAAGAGTCAAACACTAGACAATAAGAAATCATGACAGGCAACATTAGACAATTAGAAACCCGGAGAGTCAAACACTAGACAATTAGAAATGCGGATGGTCAAGCAATAGACAGTTAGAAACCCTGAGAGTCAGACACTAGAAAATTAGAAACCCAGAGAGTTAAACACTAATTAAAAACCCTGAAAGTCAGGCACCAGAAAGTTGAATATCCAGAGTATCAGAAACCAGACAATTGAAAATCCAGAGTGTCAGAAACCAGACAATTGAAAATCCAGAGTGTCAGAAACCAGACAATTGAAAATCCAGAGTGTCAGAAACCAGACAATTGAAAATCCAGAGTATCAGAAACCAGACATTTGAAAATCCAGAGTATCAGAAACCAGACAATTGAAAATCCAGAGTGTCAGAAACCAGATAATTGAAAATCCAGAGTGTCAGAAACCAGATAATTGAAAATCCAGATTGTCAGACATCAGACAATTGAAAATCCAGATTGTCAGACATCAGACAATTGAAAATCCAGATTGTCAGACATCAGACAATTGAAAATCCAGATTGTCAGACATCAGACAATTGAAAATCCAGATTGTCAGAAACCAGACAATTGAAAATCCAGAGTGTCAGAAACCAGATAATTGAAAATCCAGAGTGTCAGAAACCAGACAATTGAAAATCCAGATTGTCAGACATCAGACAATTGAAAATCCAGATTGTCAGACATCAGACAATTGAAAATCCAGATTGTCAGAAACCAGACAATTGAAAATCCAGAGTGTCAGAAACCAGATAATTGAAAATCCAGATTGTCAGACATCAGACAATTGAAAATCCAGATTGTCAGACACCAGACAATTGGAAATCTAGAGTGTCAGTCAGTCAGTTGCACTTCCCGTGTGAAACTTTGCCTCCCTAACAGCTCTTCTGTAGGCCTCTTGGTTGTAAGCAAGATGCCTAACTGCCGATGCATACATTTGCAGATTATCAACAGTGACACAGCCATCTTCGCCTTGGTCTTCCTCTCTTTCTTTTTCCCATTATGTACTCTTCCAAGACTCTTCTCTAAATTATCATGACGTTTAAATGTGTTCAAAATATTTAAGCTTTCTCTGTTTAATCCTCTTTACTAGCCAGCCTTCTTTTTAAATATTAAGTTTTTGTAGTATGGATATATTTATTCTTTTTTGAAGAATTCTTCTGTAGCATTTAAAGCCATTTGTTTTGAAGAACTCTTCTGTAGCATTTAAAGCCATTTGTGTGTTTCTCATCTGTTTTGTTAAGTGTCCAGAGTGTAAGACACTAGAAAAGGGAAAATATAGAGTGTCAGACACCAGACAAATAGAAACCCTGAGAGTCGGAAACCAGACAATTAGAAACCCTGAGTGTCAGACACCAGACAATTAGAAACAAGGAGAGTCAGACACCAGACAACTGGAAACCCGAAGAGTCAGACACCAACTAAGAATCACCGAACTGCTCATAAAAATATGTAAATAACAGACTTTTCATGTTAGTTTCCTTACCAAGAAGTCAATATTACAACCATAGTTTATTTTTTTCCCAATTCTCTATCGCGGATCAAGACCCAATTCCGTCTCTCTTAAACTTTCTCTTAGTTAAGATCCAACTTCGGTGTCTAGTTATCTTACTTTTGAATAACGATAACAGCCATTATTCAGATTACTGAAACTTAATCTTGTACGAATGTCAAGATTTAGTAAGGGAGAACTTTTAAAAAATTGTTTATATTAAGCCGTATTTAATTTATTTAGTTTAATCTCGACGTTCAGAGACACACGATGACAGTTTTCAAAGTGTCTGATCTGGTTTTTTTTTTCTTCTTATGATATACACTCAGGCTGACCCACAAAACAGAACAACAAAAGTAGAATTAACCGTCATATACAATATCTGAATTATAACAATGTTAACTTCGTCCAAGGAGAAAGTGGGTCATTAGGCGCTACTGACTGTGGGAAGGTGGTAGAAAAGATATTTTGGTATCGTTACAATTCGCACTGGCTTAAGTACGGATGAAACCCATGTGGAATAAATTCAGCTTTATTCGCAGAATTGTTATCATTGTATCAAGCACACTTTTTTAAAAATTTCGGAGCCACTTCTAAATGTTGCAAATCTTCCACGGAGTCTCTAAAACGCTATATTTTCGCATCACAAAATCATTTTTACAGCTTTTTTTTTTCACTTGCTGGAAGTTCAGGTTAAACGCGTCTTAAGGCTGTTTGAAACGAGCGAAATGTGAGATGGGATAAGATGTAGGAGGGAAAATCGTTGTAGAGAGAAATGTTTTTATTATCAATGTTATTATAACGATTTACACAGTAAACTCCAGCAGATCCATGCATTTCGAAATTGTCGCCCTTGTGTGTATACATAAATTTTAAAAGAAATCCAGAAAAGAAAACGAAATGAAACAAATGAAAAACAACTTTCGCCTACCACTGAAAGAAATCACTGTTGAACAGTCTACTCCCTGACGCGTCGTCGCTTACTTAATTTAAAACATTTCGTTCTCCCTAGCTAAATCTGGTCAGCTAGATCATGAAACAGGTACTGTGGTGGTACTACAAATTGGAAAGCCTGCTAAGGCTTTAGACAGAGTAAGTAGAAGTCTGAGAGATCCATTAACAAGTTGAAGAGAATCAGAGAAAGGTTTTGTCTAACGGCAAGCAAAGTAATTGAGATTTTAGCCAACTTGTTTATTCCAGAGGAGTGATCAAGCTTTAATCTACATGAACAAGCGTTTAGCCAAATTAACAAGCGTTTAGCCACATGAACAACAATTTAGGCACATTAACAAGCGTTTAGCCACACACAAAAAGCGTTTAGCCACACGAACAACCGTTTAGCCGGACGAACAAGCATTTAGCCACATTAACAAGCGTTTAGCCACACGAACAACAATTTAGCCACATGAACGAGCGTTTATTCACATGAAAAAAGCGTTTAGCCAAATGAACAACAGTTCAGCCAAATGAACAACAGTTTAGCAACATGAACACAATCAGGGTCGGCCTTAAAGCCTCAAAAACTGAAAGTAAGCTATAGAGCTGTAAGTATTTTATAACGAATAGTTTTTTTGGGTATAAGTATATATAAAACTAAATTTATAAATACACACAAAAGCCACACAATATTACAACTATTTAAAGCAAAAGTATAAACAGCTTTATTAATTAACGAGCACTGGTGTAAAGAAGAGGAAATATAAAGTCACATGAATGATATACAACAAATAAGAATGAAAGAAACATAGAAAAAAAGGAGCACTTAGTTGTGACTTGCAAGAAGCTGAGTCCAAGAGTGCGTATTGTGAATATTTAAATGAAGACTTGAGAGGTGTGATTGATAGGCTAGTAACAAAGAACGGGTATGGAAAGAGGAAAGGAGAGAGAGATTGATTGATTGATTGATCTTTATTTCAAAAGGGTTAAGAATTGGGCATCAGGCCCGTCTGACATTCTGCCCTTTATCATACATCTTTCACTCTATTCCAGACATTCTACAAATATGCTGTTCATATAACAAACATAACTAACATTGAAGCTGAAAGACATAAAATAAAATATAACATTTACGTTTCGCTCTTAAACATTCACTCAGTACAGAAGTAACTACATACATTATAAATGACTATCTACTAAACAAAATTTTCAGGACTATTCAGAAAACAATTAATTGTATTCGGTGTCTGTAAGAGCAGCTTAAGATAACTTTCCTCGGGAAAGAGGGGGGGGGGGGGTAGATACAATGGCTGTGAAGCGGAGTAAAGACTGGGTGGAACAGATGAATGAGGCTGAGCTAGAGGGTTTATAATACTGAGTAGTGAAAGTTCTGGAACATAAGTTGAGTAAATAGCGGATTATTATTCCTAAAAGTGTAAAATAGTTTCAATAATGAAATTATTGATCATAGGTTCTTATATGTATATCATTTAATTTATTTTTCGTACTCTTTTCATTGCTGTTATATAAGAATATATTTGTACTCACTGCCACTTCAACACTTCGTCAGACACTGCGTTAGCAATAGTAAATAGTTACACTTTCATGATGACTTCAGAATCGCCTTCCCTTCGCTGCGTCCGATGATACCATTCAACAGCACAGGTAGTATGTCTAGACGGTGGTGTTTCTGCACTACATTCCGAATCAAAACTCAACTCTTTATTCTGATGATCTGGCGAGATCACTTAAATATTAATGACTTCATTTTCGATTTGCCAGATGCGGACTCCCCGGCTACGGCTTAAGTCCCCTGGTACAATCAGATTATCTCCCCTGATCCCGGACAAGCCTGCTCGGATCAAAATCTTTGTGCAACATTTTGATATTGACATGTGTCAAATCGGGAGGTAGACCAGTACTCACTCCACATCTTCTGGACCGATCTCCCCGAGGAAAGGTAATGTTTTATTTGTGTGATGCTTCACTCTACCTTGAACCTCACTTTTTCAGTTCTAGCAGTTTACCCAAACACGGCTTGTTTGCGGCAGTTTGTTTACATCTTACATCCTAAACGTGCCGCTGAACGTCAGCGTAGGGCTGGCATGGTAGTTCGCCATGTTTTTCTGTTATCGGCGAGTTTTTCAACCTCGTCAAGGGATCTTATGCCCACCAATTTAGCCTCTCTTAGCAATGTTCTCTTTAGACTTTCACGTGGTCGACCACTTTTTATTTAGCCTGTTATGTCCCACGTGGGAACAATTTTGGGATTCTCTGATTGTTTCTTCTCATCGCGTGTCCGATATATGTCCATATCCTTTTTTTTATCACCGATGAGGCAGTTGTTGCTCGCTCATATGCCTTAGTTTGTTATATTGTTGTATAAAATTATGATTGACAGACTGGCAAAAATCTTGATACTTATTTATTTATATTACTTTAGCGTTCATATGTAAAAGCTTCCAAGCAGAAATTCGGTCACGTATTAGGCTGGAAGTTTTCAGTTTACTGTATAACAAAGAGGTAGCATTCTCTGTCCTAGGTAATTATAGAAATTTCGTTATATAATTCGTTCTAAGAAAAAAAAAAAACGCTCGAAGCACGAAATATGTTAACAATTTCGAGATGACAACAGGCCAGGTTCAAATTTAAATAACTAACACCTGACATTTTTCTTAGCCAATCGTCTACATTTTTAGTTGTAAAGATAAAATAATGACCTAAAATACAGCCCACTGACCACACTCGTAATGGCACGAAAGCTGTCAAGTTTTAGAAATAGAGGAGGGGATAGAGGACGAAGGATCAGATGGAATTAACTAGGCGAGTGAGAGGTTGGAATTATTAAATAATCCAGTCAGAGGTAGCGTATCTAGAAGAGGCATTAGAATAATCTAGTCGAAGGTAGTGTACCCAGAAGAGGCACTGGAATAATCTAGTCGAAGGTAGCTTACCTAGAAGAGACATTGAAATAATCCAGTCGAAGGTAACGTATCCAGAAGATAAGAGGCATTAGAATAATCACTTGATGTATACAATTATCTTAAAAGTTTTAGAACAGTTCCAAGTGCAATATGAACTTCTCAAAGAAGTAAATATGAAGAAAAGAAAAATAATTTGAGCATGTCAAAAGACATAACAATATACTGAATACCATATTAGTAGGAAAGGTGGAAGGAAAAATAACAAGAGGAAGAAAAATATGTAGATGGAAATATAACATGCGAGAATGGACAGGCTGAGTGAACCATCAAGGTGAGTTATTTACGGGCTTTCTGGAAGTTCAGTTATTTATGGGGTTTCTGGAAGTTCAGTTATTTATGGACTTTCTGGAAATTATTTATGGGGTTTCTGGAAGTTCAGTTATTTATGGGCTTTCTGGAAATTCAGTTATTTATGGGGTTTCTGGAAGTTCAGTTATTTATGGGCTTTCTGGACGTTCAGTTATTTGTGGGCTTTCTGGAAGTTCAGTTATTTATGAGGTTTCTGGAAGTTCAGTTATTTATGAGGTTTCTGGAAGTTCAGTTATTTATGGGCTTTCTGGAAGTTCAGTTATTTATGGGCTTTCTGGAAGTTCAGTTATTTATGGGCTTTCTGGAAGTTCAGTTATTTATGGGCTTTCTGGAAGTTCAGTTATGGGAAACCTACACTGGTTGACTTCCAAAATTTTATAAAAGATATATCGATGATGGCACTGGAGTCACCAGTATGCCACAGGACGAGCTAAAAAAAGTTTATTGAATTCTCTAACTCACTCAATAGTAACATCAAATTCACTTACGAAATTTCTGACAAGTCTGTGAACATTAATATATCTATTGACAGAAACAGGCTTGTTACCTCCATTTTTACAAGCCCATGGACAGTCACACCTATTTACTTTACACCTCCTCTCATCCTGAAACGTGTAAGAACTCCATCCCATACTCCCAACTTCTCCGTCTGCGCGGCATATGCCAGGATGACTCCGACTTTATCGATCAGTCTAACAAATTGTTGGATTTTTTCTGTCATCGCAACTACCCAGAAAATGTCCTCCGTGCAGCCTTCAACCGTATCCAACAAATGAAACGCCAGGAAGCATTTAGAACTAAGCCTGTTACCTCATCTGACAGAGATCAGTTGGTACTGTCTTTCTACCCGCGTGGTCAGATGATTAAGAACATTCTTTACCGTCATCTACCACTAATCCATCTCGACCATGACACCCGTGACATCATCTCTGATCCACCCTTATTAGCCTATAAAAGTGAGCCAAATCTCAAAGACATCTTCGTCAATAGCCACTTAAAGCGGAACCTTACATATGTTGCAACCAGAAAATGTAACCGCCCTCGCTGTGTTACCTGCCCTGTGGTCTGGGAAACAACAACAATCACCTTTCCTAAAACTATCCTGACCATCCATGAGGGATTCACATGCGAGTCCTGTAATGTCATCTATGTCATCTTATGCAAAAGATGCAGAATAACTTATACTGGTGAAACTGGCCTCAGACTAGGGGATCGCATACAGAAACATCTATACGATATCACCCAGCATGCTTCGAAACCAGTCCCTAATCATTTCAAAGGCCCCAACCGTAGAGGTAAATCTGATTTTTTTGGTAACAGCCATCAAACAATGTCACACAGATGACACAAGCCGCTTAGCACTTGAGAACCGCTACATTCAGGATTTTGGGACAGTGGAACCACATGGTTTAAACTCTTTATTTAGTTACACATAATCTTCCACAGTCATACTCATTCTCACTTGTTGCATTTTGTATAGACTCCTCATGAACCATCCCATAGCTACTCCTCTATCACAGCCATAATCATCCATTTCACCTTCTCTTATATAGACTCCCTTCCATCACCCATTGTCCAACATTACAGTTCCCTATCCACTCACGACTATGTAACACCACTTCACTGATATTGACTCTCCAGACATCATTGTTCTTTGTAGAATTCTGTACTCCTTCTCTGCCTATCCCTCTTCTCTTAACATTTTCTATACTCAGTCATGCACTATTTTACACCTTTCAGAACGTATGCGTCCTCACCCTGGTAACAGACATTTCTTGTTTACATTGGTGACGCCGAAAAAGGGACACCTCACAGAGCTCTCAATTATTCCATCTAAGTGCTGTTTAATTTTAAAGTTTTATTTTGTATTTTTCATTCATTTTTTCCCATTTTTGGTTATTTCATTAACTTAGTTTAATGTAATCCTGTACTTTTCTCCTCTACCTTATTCTTTGTCCTGTTTGTTTTTGTCTGACGAAAGCAAACGCTGAAACGTCACAACTGTGTATTGAGCCAGTGCTCAAAGCAAAGAATTACTCAAAGAATGATCAGATTAAAAATTCTGACAATCTGAGAAAAACTTTATCAAAAACTCCACTTTATCTCGCAAGCACGAGGACAGTGTCCTCTGTCCTGACAGCGTGGACATTTCAGGTTTGAAGATACAGCGCAGTCACATGAACTGAATAGAACAAAATGAAATGGGTTTAATGGCGCATCTATAATCTGAAGTCTCAAACGTACAACAGAAGTTTTTACCTGCACAGGAAGACTATCACAAACATGATGAAAACACATTGCATGCATCTCATCCTGGAGGTGAGACAAACTGTGGGCAAAAGATGGCCTTGTCTCATGTTTTTCACGACAAAACGGACACATCCTTGTCTGAGCTCTCTTTTATATCTTTGTGTTGGGTAGTTTGTTTTAGACCCCACAACTGCTGTCTGTTCCCAGTATAGCTTGGTTATTATTCTGATGTGTTTGCCATAAACATGAATCTCTTTCAGACATTTCATCATCAGTTCGTGCCTGACTCTGTCAACGGCCTTTGTAAAATCTATAAAACAAAGGATAGATGTCCTTTTTTAACTGCCATATACTTCTCAATGATCATCCTAGTGCTGAATATTGCTTTTCTTGTTCCGCTATTTCTTCTAAATCCAAACTGTTGATCACTGATTTCCATATTTATTTTTGCTTCTGGTTCTCTCTAAAATGATTTTGCGTAATATATTTGTCACATGACTCATTAAAATGATAGTTCTAACTAGCTGAGTTTTTTTAGTAGTGGTTTAAATACTGAAGTTTTCTGGTCTTGTGGTAGATATACTGTACTTCAAATTCGTTTAGGGCTTCTAACATTTCTAAGCTGATATTGTCAAAGCCAGTAGCTTTACCATGTTTCATTGTTCTCGTGGCCTTTTCTACTTCATATTTTGGTACTATTGGACACAAAAAAGAACAAATATATTTATACTACAAGAGCTTAATATTGAAGAAGGCTGGCTAGTAAAGAGGATTAAAGAGAGAAAACTTAAATATTTTGGCCACATTTCATGATAATTTAGAGAAGACCGTATTGGAAGGATACATAATGGGAAAAAGAAAAAGAGGAAGACCGAAACGAAGATGACTGCAAGACATCGTTGATGATCTGGAAATGGATGCAGCAGCAGCAGGCCATCTTGCTCACAACCGAGAGGCCTACAGGAGTGCTGTTTGGGAGGCAAAGTTCCGCAAGGGACATGCAAAGGAATGAATGAATGGGCCTGTCTCATTGTCATAATCTGGGTTTTTATTTCTGTTATCTGTGTCAAGCTCGCTGATATATTCCTTCCACTTTTTATTTATGTCTGAGCCTTCCAGTAAGAGCTGTCCATGGTTGCTTTTAATGCAGCTGCCTTGATTCACTTTCTGATTCGTGCCAGTTTCTTTATATATTCATATTTTGTCTTCACGTTGTTCTTCTTGTTATTTCTCCGTCTCTTCTATTTCTTTGCAGCTGTTATCTAGCCATCTCTCCTTTTCCTTGCGGCACTTCCTGTGTATTTCTTTGTCTATATTGTCATAATCTGAGGTGGGTTTTTTTGTGCTAGTTTTCTTTCTTCCATTTTTATTAGTATTTCATTAGTCATCCACTTTTGTTTGGCCTTCTGTTTTTCTCTGGTATGATATTTTTGGCCATCTCTATACACGATTTTAAACATTCCCATTTGTTGTCGTTTTCTCTCTTGGACTTTCTCGTCTGTATTGCTCTATCCTCTCTCCTAGAAGGTATTCGTATTTGTTCTTCACTTCTACTGATATTTATGTTTTAAGCCTGTATTTCTTAGGGCAGTAATGTGTATTTTTTTATATCTTGCTTTGGTTATTTTTCTTTAGTTTTGCTTTCATTTTCATCAGTACTGGGCTGTGATCTGAATGTATCCTTGCCCCTGGGTAGATTTTGCTGACATAACATTATTTCTAAATCTGCCTTTGATCATTACAAAACCAGTCTGATTTCGTCTTAAATCTCCAGGACTTTTCCATGTATATAACTTTCTTTTGTCTTGTTTGTAAAATGTGTTACAGATGATTAGCTGGTTTTCCTCACAGAACTGTATCAGTCTGTCCCCACGCTCATTCCTTTTTCAAAGTTCATATTTTCCTACGATGTTCTTAACTTCCTTCTCCTACTTTTGCGTTCACTCCCCCCCCCCGCCCCTCTCCAATTACTATTAGAATATCTGTCGATTTGACGTGTTTTAAAACCTCTTGCAGTTCCTCTGTAATGAAACGAATGAAGGTGTCGAGTGACCGCGCCCGACTGGCGGGAACTATGACGTCATAGGTTAGAGCGAGGGAGAGAGAAAGGAAAAAGTTAGGGTGGCCATGAGAATTTTGAGTGGGTTGGACAAGCTGAGGCCAGACCAGTAATATAAGGTATTTATCAGTGAATTTTCGAGAAGGTTAGCGATAACAAGTGCTGAAGATTGTTAAGCAAAATACTATTGACCAACTTGAGACTCAGATCGGCGGGAAGACGCCTGCAATAAGTTTTAGCTGAACAAAGATAGCGACAGGCAGCCCAAGATGTGTAAAACCTTATTTATGATTTAGACGCCATTATTGTATTCGTGTGGTGGTTACTTCTTTTGTTGTTGAGGATATGCGGGATTGATACGTGCATAATGATGTATCTCTAGCTCCTATGAATATATATATACATTTCCTTTATATATTTAATACACATGTATCTGTACTTGTCCCTATTCTCACCCTGTTTATGTGAGATTGGTGTTCTCAGGGTCTCTAAGTACAATTTATGGACATGGGCATGCGATAACCACTTGTGTGGCCGGGCGAAAATAACTGTCTTCCCTGCATAGCTCACACCCCATTCCTCCAATCCGCTGTGCATACCTATGAATTAGGAGCTCGGCTATTTGCCTGCAGTATAAGAAGTTTTCACTTCCTACTGTCCTCCCAATTATTTCTCCAACCTAGGGTTTTTCCATCTTGAGCCGTTCCTCTTGCCTACGACAAGATGATTTCTTATAGTATCTAATTACAACAATGATCTTACAGTACAGTCCTGTCATTCGTCTGCCACCAATTAAATGATAAGTCCAACCAGTGGATGTAAAACTCCCACAAGAATTATATATTTCTCACAAGCAATCAGTAGCTTAAATGTAAGGCAGCTGTTCACAACAGCTCTACTGCCTGTCCTACGAAGGGTGTTCAGAAAATAATGCACCACATTGTTTTTCTCAGGAGCTGTTTATTCACAAAGCATGAAATTTATACCAAAAAAAAAAAAAAAAAAAAAGATATGTCCTGTAAACATCAGTATTATTCAGTACAATCCCCATCAACTTGTACGGCATTATGCCAGCGCTAAACAAGTGCATGTATTCCTAGTCCATACCAGACGTTTCTTATGATTATGTAGCCATTTCTTTGCTGCATGAATCACTCCTTTGTCATCTTCAAATCTTACCCCTCGGAGTGCATCTTTAAGTGGACCAAAAAGATGGAAATCAGAGGGTGCCAAAATCGGGACTATAGGGTGGATGGGGTAGTACAGTCCAACACAATTTGATGATTGCTTCCCATGTTGCCAGACTCGTGTGGCGGTGCGCATTGTCGTGACGGAAAAGCAGGTCTGCTGGATTCTTGTCCGGCCGAACTCTGCGAAAACGTTGATTGAGGTTTTTCAATGTCTTATTGTAAGCTTGCGAATTGATTGTCTCTCCTCTTGGAATACCATCCACAAAAATCACACCTTCAGTGTCCCAAAAGACAGAGATCATGACTTTTCCAGTCATTTCAGGAATTGTCTTAACTTTCTTTCTTCGTGGTGATTGCGGATGATGCCACTCCACTGACTATCTTTTTTGTCTCAGGATCAAAATGATGTGCCCAGGTTCCGTCACTTGTTACAATCTTAGCAAAAAAGTTCTTTCCTTCGGCATTGAAACGCTCCGACAATTTAGAATAAATTGCTTTCCTTTGCAATCGATGTTCATTTGTGAGACTTCGAGGAACCCATCTTGCACAAACCTTAGAAAATTCGAGAGCTTTTATAACTGCATTTGCACTACCATTGCTGACTGACAGCTTTAAGGCCAATTATTGAGTAGTGATACGCCTATCCGTAAGAATAATTCCCTCGGCGCATTTCAACATTTCTGCCTTGGTGACTGTGGCAGGACGTCCACAGCGCGGCCGATCATGCAGCTCCTTATCTCCACTTACTGATTCTTTGATTCTCTGAACCCAGCGACTGACTGTACTCCTGTCGACTGCAAACTTTTATACACATCACATAGACGCTCGTGAATGTTCACAACAGTTTTCTTCTCTGCAACGAGAAATCCTATCACAATTCGCTGCTTATACCGCAAGGTGCTAACATGCACCATTTCAACGGTTAAGGCAGCAATATTCTTTGACCGGTTGTGATGCAATTTGGTTCACACAATCTGCACATGCCATATCTAAAGTGTGAAAAATGTCACGCTCCTATCTCTTCACTATTAGCTAAAACAAATGATATGGTGCGTTAAATATTTCTCATATTAACCCTCAATGACATCTTAACATTTATAGAGGCAGATACGTGCATTTGTGTATGTGTGTATATATATATATATATATATATATATATATATATATATATATATTGCATCCATATCATAAGCTAGCAACATTACATCAGTGTCATATGCGATGTTTCCTTCTTACGAATGCTACCTGAAGTTTCTACACATATTACTTTCTACACTGGATTCCGGATATCACAGGACATCACTTTACATATTGCAATCACAGACAATATTGACTTAACACGAACGAGGCGGCTGAGCACCGCTCTGAGATCATAACTCACGACATAATATGCTCATGTCCCTTTTTAATAATAGAAATACACAGTTTGCTCAAAACGTTAAGACCTTTAGCTCCCTCAGAAAACAACTATGCGTGCTCGCCATAGCCTGACAGAACCAGGACTCCCCCGCTCAACTCTCCGCTCGTCTCTCTCTCTCTCTCTCTCTCTCTCTCTCTCAGACTCCTGGATCACGTGATATTACCCTCATTAGCATACTCATGTAAGTGTGAGAACCTGTGAACGGGCCACTGTGTCTGGTCGCCTTGATTCGGCCGCAATCCCGTCGACCAAGCGTTCGGTCCCATTCACAGTAGGACAAGTTGCATTGAACAGAAGTCGAGAGTATTAGTTTAACACGGAAGGCCTGCATCAAACATATTTTGATTCTGACATTCCACGTTCCTTATGCGTAGATATTTCTTTCTATACTGTTCAAAAAGAAGAAACGCAATAAATACGATGTTGCGATTTAAACTAAACTTTGCTGATCAGGCAAGAGCATTTTGCCTGAAACGTTCATTTGGACATAAACTTCACGTGCTGACCTGAATTGTACTCAGATCTTTCATGAGCACAGAAAATCAACGCTAGTCAAAACAGCATTTTTGACAATAACTCATGACAGGTTCACGAGAATCCCGTGAAACTTACTGAACACAAAACTCACTGACCATGTTAGTGAATGCTATATTGAATGCCTATAAAAGACTGACGCTCCTCGAATCAGTTCATTTGAAAATTCAGTGCACAAGAATGGCTCATCTCACAACAGAACAATGACTCATCATCATTGGACGTTTACAGACTGGACAGTCACAAAGTGTAGTGGCCAGACAATATATTGTGGTTAGAAGCACCATTAGTCGCCTTTGGTGGCGATTTCAAGAAACGGGCTCAATTCCAGACCGGCTGCGCAGTGGAAGACCCATAGTCACAACTCCTGCCGAAGACCGCTTCATACGCCTGCGTCACCTCAGGAATCGATTTGCATCTGCGTCCTCAACAGTCCAGTCAATGACAGCAGTTCATCGAATTTCAGATCAAACGGTCAGGAACCGGCTGCACGACGCTGGTCTTTGGGCTAGAAGACCCTACAGAGGTTCATACGGACCGGCATCACCAGAACCGACTGCAGTGGGCGAACCAGCATCGTCAATGGACCGTTGCGAATGATTGGAGATGGGTTTGGTTTAGTGATTAATGATTCTTTCTGCTCCAGCGACATGATAGACGGAGAAGAGTCCGTGAGCGCTACGCCCAGGACTGCATGGATGAGGCTTCTCCACAGAGTGGTGGAGGTGTACTGGTGTGGGGGACGACCAACTTCATGGGAAGAAGTAACACAGAATAATTAGTGTATAAGTATATAACTATACACGAAGCACTGCAGTAAAGCTGTGATACCAGAGTGCATAAAATAGGAAAAAGTAGGAGCAGCTTTGCAAACAACATAGGACTAAAGATCAACGTAGGAAAGACAAAGTTAATGAAGCAAAATGTGAACAACAGAAATGTACTCAGAGTAGATAATAAGTTAGTGGAGGAGGTCAACGAATTTGTATACCTTGGCAGCAGAGTAGTAGAAAATGGAGACAACACAGAGGACATCAACAGCAGACTTACTAGAGCAAACCAGGCTTTTGCAATGCTGCAGACTATATGGAAATAAAAAAAAAACTAAGCATAAATATGAAAATCAGGATATTTAAGAGTAATGTTCTAGGTGTACTACTCTATGGAAGTGAATGCTGGAAAATTACCAAAACCATAGAAAACAAGTTGAATTCTTTCCAAACTAAATGTTTACGAAGAATTAGAAAAATATTTTGGCCAAACACCATAAGAAATAACATCTTATTAGCAGAAATGCAGATGAAACCACTGACAACAATTATTGAGGAAAGACGCTGGCGATGGTTGGGACATGTGCTCAGAATGACTGACAACTCACTACCAAAAATAGCACTAAGATGGACACCACAGTGGAGCAGAAGTAAGGGTAGACCAAAAGAGACATAGAGAAGAACAATAGAAAGGATGTTGAGCAATAGAGGGCTCACCTGGGCAAGAGCGGAAAAAAAGGCGAAGGACAGGCATTTGTGGAAAACCCTTGCGGAAGCCCCATGTACCCTGGGCACTTAAGGTTCAGAGAGAGAGAGAGAGAGAGAGAGAGAGAGAGAGAGAGGAGCAGCTTTATTACTTAACGATTACAAAGTTGTGACGTTTCGGCGTGAGCCTTAATCATACAAAAACATACAGGACAAAGAAATAGAGAGAGGAGATAAAGTATAGATTCACATGAATACTGTTAAAAATTTTTTTTTCTAAAGAGTACTTAGCTGTAAATTGTAAGTTGTGACTTGTCCGACGGTATGTGTCAGGAATGGATTTAGTAGAAACAAGATTCCGAGTACTTAAATGTTACATCGAGCCAATTTTGTTTTATAGATGTGAAGCATGATCCATGAATAAGAGCGTACAGCGAGAAATGGAGGCCATGGAAATGTGGTTCATACGATGGATGTTGAAGGTACCATGGACAGCTAAGAAAACCAATGAAGAAGTCTTAAGAGAAGCTGGAGTTAAAAGGAAAATTACAGCAAAGATGAGAGGCAGACAAGCGACATTTGTATGACATTTTCTGAGAAGAGGAAAATTGGAACACACTGTGGCAACCGGAAAAATTGAGGGAAGAAGGGACAGGAAGACAGAGAGAGAAGTTAGTGGATGGGCTGTCAGTGTGGCTAGGAAGAAAGTCACCGGCGGATCGCATAATCAAGTCTAAAGACAGGGAATTGTGGAGAGAAATGATCGCCTATGCCAAGCGGCACGGCACTTGATTGATTGATTAATGTGGCCGACTATGCAAGACTAACATATTTAGATATAAGATGAGCTCTTCGGCAAGATGATGCCCAGCAACAGCTAACAAAAGCTAAAGCTTGTCTGTTTCAAAACCTCATTCTCAGGCGAAAACAGACCCCAAAAAAAGTATAATAACGGTAAATAGTAACTTCACATTGGCAGATGTAACATAAATACACGTAGTATGCCATGTCTACATTAGTACAATGTGCTTACAAATACATCACAATGCATATTAACAGATAGTGATGAGTGCAGCACAATACATATTAATACATATTATTAAAATATTATTAATGAACAAGTGGCAATTCAGTGAATGATATTGTTTTACATTATGCATGTAATGGATATCTGTATATATTGAATGAGTAATGTGTGCATATTATGATACATCATTAATTTTACACAATGCAGATTAGTATTATAATTATTTATTATACACGTTATTACTCGAAATGTATAAACTAGGAAAAAAGTAGAAACAGCTTTATTACTTAAATTATTGTGGGTTACGATATTACTCATTACATTATACTATAATTATCGTAATCAAAAATAATTCTAACAACTATGAGCTGATATAAAATGTTGATGTATATTAATGTACAAAGTTTTGAGCTGATCAATATATCATGTTGCTGGAATGTGACTAGAAATCATGGGTTACATCTCAGTATCCAGCAATGGTACTCAGACTAGTTCAGAAATCAGTCCACTGACTCCGCAAATGGTACACTTTAATGTTGTGTGTGTGTGTATATATATATATATATCGGTGGTTCTCAACACGTGGCCCACGGCCCAAAGAAATGGTTCCGCATTTTTCACGCAATGAAAATTTTCTATGTCACGCCCGAAGACATTAAAGCCTACGATTGGATTCGTAATCCTTTTTCAGTGTGCATTCTCTGGATTAACCGGTCGTCCACAAGAAAGATTAGCGGAACTGTCTAGCGATCGCACATTACAAATCAAATTTAACGACCCCGCTGTGGATATCTCTTCCTTTTGGTGCACTCTTTCGCTGGATATCCGTTTTTGTCAGCCCTGGCGATGAAAGTTCTTACCTTTTTACAACAACTTCTTTATGCGAAGTTTCACTTTCTGCATTAACTGCCATGAAAACCAATTATCGTTCAAGAATGAACGTGGAGGATGATCTTCGAGTGTGTTTGTAACAAATTCCAGCCAGAATAGACATGCTATCCAATCCGAAACAGTGCCATCTTTAAGGTAAATGAAAAAAACTTTATGTATTATTACAAAATATTTTATAAAATTAGATTTATACCTTGCAAATATAAAGCACTTTATTAGTGGGCCGCAAAAATGTTTGACTTTTAAATGTGGGCCGTGCAGCAGAATGGTCAGAGAACCGCTGGTATATCTATAATATTCCTATTTGATGCTTAGCAAATTCTCAATATTTTTTTTCTTCCCGTCATTCATTGCGTCTTCCTCCTTCTATTTGCTTATCTGGCCACTCATGGATCTTGATTTGGCCATTCTTCTCTGTCACAGAGAGAATTTACGTTTCCAGGTACCGCTTATATTTCGTTGATCAAACCATCTTGGATTTGCATGAAAGTATGTTTAGCGTTATGATAAACCAGTTCTGTGTGTTGCTTACACTTTCATAGCTTTCTCAGACTAACTTAACACGGGTTTTTTTTATGAGAAATGAGAATGACGATAAAGTGATGGCTTTATTGGAACGTATTATTGTTATGTTCAGATTTCCATCAGACAATAGACAATATGACGATCAGAAACTTCATCTTATATTTGTTAATTATGTTACAACACAAGCAGCTTAAGTGTGTACACTCTTCTGGAGAACTAGAATTCACTTGATGGAGATTTTGTCATTTCCAGAACTTACAATATGGATCTCCCTGGAACTGTGAACGCTCACGATCACTGGACATGGAAGTGGATAGTGAGTGGGTCACTGAGGGTTTCCTTGAGTAGTTTGAAGAAGCAGGCGTCCGGTTAGACTACATTCTTTTAAAGATCGGATCAAACTGTGGCGCGTCAGTCGCGATATTCCGGCTTCGAAAGGCGCGAAGTTTGAGGTGGTGAGGTTTACACGGGCCATGGCTCGTAGGTAACTGTGGCCGTCCATCTAGCACAACCATCATGCTCTCTCTTTCTCCCACTCCCCCGAAAAAAAAAAGACGGGAGTGTTCATACATTTCATGTGTTCGTATCAACAATTTCTTGTTACCTTTTTTTTTTTTTCACTGGCGAGCTCCAGTTCAGTTCTGCCACTTTGTCCACTAATCGAAATGAGATCTGTTGCTTTGTTTGTTTCAAGACAGCAGCCATGCGGTGCTGCAGACCTATGTGCATGTAATCTCTACTGATAGCATGACAACGATGCAAAATTTATCACTAAACTGAAAGCAAGATTGGAATTATTCGGGAACATCTTAAGCTGTTGGGGGGGGGGGGGGGGGGGAATTAAATACAGTTTTGGATTTGAGCCAGACAAGGTTTAGAAGGTTGTGTGTTTTATAAAAGGTTTCTGGAAGTGTTCTAAAAGTGGTAAATAAAAGTATAAAAAAGTTAGGTAGGAAGAATGGGACATGCAGTGGAATTTAAGATGAAACAGATTCATTCTGTTTTAGTGGGAGTTGAATTTTTCAGTTGTGTGGAAAAGTCCACTTCCATCTCTATTTGGTACAGATGCCTACGTCGCTGAATTCCTCAGATATTCTAATGTTACTTGGGGGCCACCCTTAAACAGGAAAAACCATGGACAACGTTAGGTATAGGATTTTGTTGTTGTTGCTGTACAAATATAAAATAAAACGTTTGCATACACAGAATGTGAGGATATAAAAGTTTCACAGTTTGTGAAAATATAAGAGCTCAGTATACATGGTGAGGGTGAAACGGACATTCGCCTGAGAGTGTGAATCTCATCAGTATTATCATTACAATTCTCTACCCCTTTGGGAACAACTGTGTTAAGAACACAGTTATCTTAACATAGTCTTTGTGAGACAGGGAACATATATCCGTTTGTTTAAAAACTCTGACCTACTTCTGTAGTCCAGAAACCTGTAGCAATCAACACTAATTGTAATTGTTATTTTTGTAAAATGTAATGTCAGGTTGGTGGATGTATGGGGACATGGAGATTGCTGGCAGGGATGAGGAAAATCTAATGTAAAACCAATGAATCCAGGATGTGACAAGCCTATGGGTCTTTACAACAGTGGGTATCAGAATGATGTAAACAGAACAGAGCCAGAACAGAGCCAGCAGTCTTATAGGTGGCGGGGGATGGATATCGTTCAAGCACTCAGATTCCTCATCCCAAAGTCTGAGTGTCTCTGTAAAACTATCTCAAAGCCATCTGACAAAGTCATCAGAGGCTGGAAAACAAAGTTTTGGCCAGGCCAGCCTACACCATTGTCTTCATGGCAGTCCAAGCAAGACCACAGTCTGCCCTAGCAAGAAAGAGTGCCAAAGTCAGAGGTACCCAGCTAAAAGGCACATTGCAACAATCAGGGTACCACACATCATTGCCAATGTGCGGACGAAGAAGAAGAGGAGAAATACAATTCTCTCACAACTTTCTAGTAAATGAAGAGCCAAATTTGCTAGCAGCATCTACACATCAGTGATGTCTGCCTAAAAAAATATTCACTAAAAGAACACTGATATTTTTTTTCACTAAAAGAATGAAATCATATGACACAAAATTGATGCAATCTTGTGATTCTTCCACAGAACAAAAATCTAAACTGTTGTTAAGGCTAGGATGACTGTGTGAGTGTGCTTATTTATGTTTGTGTGTTAAATACAAAAGTTTAGAACAGAAAGGTACTATGACCCTGTCCTATAAGCCATGAGAAATGCTACCTCTCTAACACAATCAGTTTCCCCTCACACCTTCAAAAACCTTTCCAACACCTTACAGGTACCTCGGTACTAAAGGCACATCTTACATCCTTCCCATGCTGTTAAATGTCACATAGAGCTCGTATAGTTATTTGCCAAGTTTTCCTGTTTTCAGCAAGTTTTTCACCTTCATCAAGGGATGTTATGTCCACTAAAGTGGCTTCTCTTAACAATGTCCTCCTTAGAGTTTCACGTGGTCGACCTCTTTTTCTTTAGCCTGTTGTACTCCACTTGATAGGTTGTTTTGGTATTCTCTTTGTTTCTTCTCATCACATGGCCTACATATGTCCATCTTCTTTTTTCTGATCACCCATGAGACATCTGCTCATCTGTCTTATCTCTGTGCTTTTCTTAAATTCATTCCACTTTATACCAAGTATTTTCCTTAGGCATTTGTTTTCAAAAGAGTCTAATTTCTTGTCTATTTCTTTAGTTGATTTCCAGCTTTTACACTCATAAATCTTGAATTCCATATGCTCTCAAGATTTTTGAAGGACAATGCTGCTTTTGCAATTCTAATTCTAACTTCCTTCCTGCTGTCACCATCCTGGTCTATGAAGCTGCCAAAGTATGCAAATTGGTTTACTTCATCAACAACTGTTCCTTCTACGTATATTTTTCATTCTTGATTAATGAGAAATTTTCAGAATTTTTGTTTTGATTTTGTTAATTTCAAGACCTATTTTGCTAGCCACAGAAGACAGGGAATCTGTTTTTTCCTGCATCGATTTCACATTGTCACTGATAACGGTTATTTCATCTGCAAAGATCTTCTATTTGGGTCCCATGTACCCAATCAATGCTGGCTTTACTTGTACAGCATCTTTTCATTATAAAGTCTATAGCAATTCCAAAAAGGAAGGGAGATAATATACATCCTTTTTTCACGCCCGTTTCCATCTGAAACCATTCGCTCATTCCTTCTTCTGTCTTGACTGCACAAACATATCCGTTGTAGAGATTTCTAATGATGTTGACAATTTTATTTGGTATTCAATATGGTCTTAAAATTCTCCACAGTGAATCCCTGCCTTTTTAAAGTCTATAAAGTTCAGGATTAATGGTTTTTTGCTTTTCAATATGTTCATAAAGGCATATACGATGATTTTATTAATGATAAACTGAATAAGCAAAATACGCACTCGATAAAGGAGCAGCCTTGCTTTCTGACAAGCAGGCTAAAATATTTATTTCATTAAGTGACATCAAGCCAGGAGAAGAAAAACAAGGAAGTTTCCACATTTAACAAAACAAACTGTTTCTGTTTACACTTTTCATTACTACACTTACAGATTTAGATCAAAACGAATGATTTTGTAGCTTTCTCAATAAGAAGTTAAGAAATTCAAATATCAGTTGTACATAAATATAAATTATTACAAGAAAGAGAGAAAAATACACAAATATGCAGTAATAACAGTGTACATAATGGACGGAATCAGAAGTTGCAAGATTCTATAGCAAATATTTGGTCTCTGAAAGGCTATATATATTCAGATTTGTATAACTTGCCTGTATGAGAATGCAATACTTTCATTCAGTCATGTCTCCTACAAAAAAATAGATTTCTACAAGAGCAGAAAATATGTTGTTAACAGCAGAAAATATGTTGTTAACACGTCAAGTCAAATTTTATGAAATATATTTTAATTTTATGAAATTTCAAAGGAGGTTAATAGCCAGTCACTACAACAATTTTGTTAACATGATGTGGTAATAATTCAGTTAAGTGAGGTCTACAAAGATGTCCTGACATGATTAAGTGTAGTAATATCATCATTTTGTAACAGATTTTTCTAGCTGAAACAGAAGTGCTCAAATAATGTCATATTTTGAATTTTAAAAAAGGCCACATCAAAACAGCCATCACGGATGCTAACCCAAACATCCTCAGAAATGAAGTTGTTATTGTGATCACATGCCTTAAGGCTTGTAAACACTTATTTTCTGAATCATAAGTTTTCTCTGAGCTCCAAACTGAATGTTTCAGGATTTATAACTTTGATGCTGTAGACATTTAAAAATTTTTTAAAAATTGTATTGGAACAATGCGTAAAAAAAACAACATCTAATATGCTGTATTAGTTCATACAAATTGTGATATGTGATGTTACAGTTTAATACATTATGCTTTAATAACCTGGCAGCAGCATACAGAAACAAATCAAAGGCATAATGTAGGTTTTACAAATTTTTGTAAAAAAGTTTAACAAACTTATGTGTCCCTAATGAAGATCTGTAGAAAAGTTTAACAAACTCTTATAGTTCTTATGAAGATTTGTAGAAAAGTTTTAACAAACTCATGTAGCCCTTGTGAAGATTTTTACACAAGGGTAACAAACCAGAGTGGGTCTGCTTTAATGTTTATGGTGTAATGTATTGAATAATATTATTAAATGTTTTTGTTCAAGACATATTTGTCTCTTAACAGTAAATTCTTTCTGAAATCTCCCAAATATATCATGAATTTTTTTTATTTTTGTTTATTTTTTTTTTTTTGCAGCAAGTCTGGCAACCTCTTCCTCTCCCCCTCTCTCTCTCCACAAGGTGTCCCGTTATATAAATAATATTCATATTCACTTCTGTCACCGTAACTGCCTTTATTCTGGATCAGTGTATCATACCGACAGTAACGTGTGTCACAGCTGCTTGAATACGGGACATTCACCAACAAATGTAAGGGATATGCAGGAAACTCCTTCAGATCATCAGATGAAGTACCCCCCCCCCTCTCTCAGACAAGTGTTTCGGCCCTATTAAACTCCTGAAACTCTAAGGGGGGTGGGCCCCTCTGGGTTATGACTCCCAGAGGTCTTGTGAATTGTCGTCTTTTTTTCCGTCCCGGGATTGAACCCGTAATCTTCCAGTTGGCACTGCACTTTGAAGCGCGTCTTTAGGAAGGGAGATAACACTGAAAAAGAACCTGTGTCGTGGTAAAATTTTCTCAACTTTTAAATGAAATATAAATACAAAGTTGCATAAATTATTTTACATACCAGAATTTCTTGTATTTATGAAGCTTATTTTAGAAATTACTCAAAAAATATTTTACATGACAAACTTTACTGATATTTACTCATGTATTTCATATACTAAAGAACTGGTTTTTTTGACTGGTCT
Source organism: Achatina immaculata (assembly GCA_009760885.1). Lineage (NCBI taxonomy): Eukaryota > Metazoa > Mollusca > Gastropoda > Stylommatophora > Achatinidae > Lissachatina > Lissachatina immaculata. Next base: position 2,347,803 of record CM019704.1, read on the forward strand.
GTTAACCTACAGCAGGATGGATAAAGTTGTTTATCTCAAAACATAAAGTCAAGGAAATAATGAGGAAGCTATGTATCTTTTGAACTGTATTGAAGAAAATGCTCCTGGAACTGATAAGATCATTTATTCTGAATCTTTGAAAATGCTAATAACACAGTATACAGATATCTGAATTATTTTTCATTCAAATTCACTGCTATTAACCCTATGTTAGTGTGGTGGAGTGTCTGTACATCCCAATAATTTTTCTTTTTAATTTATTTTTCACAGCAGACATTACTCATAGTTCTGGTACTTTCCTGAATATATGTGTAGATGGAGCACCAAGATCTCTTTAGTTTTGTCTCTGCTTGAATGAAAAGTGGAACTACACTTTCCCTTGAGAGAATGTGCTCACTTTTGTAGTTCTAATGATAAATTCATACATCTTGTACTATCACAATGCTCAGAGCAAGGACACTGTAGAACATACATCTGAGGAAAGATCTCAGAGCACAGACAAAAAGAGTATACAGTGCCAGGTAAAGGCATCAACATCTTTCCACTCACAGAAATCACCAGGGGCTGAGAGATGTACATTCTGCAGCATGGTCACAATGTGGAGAATGTGCATCAGTTGAGGTGGTGGTGAACTTGCCTGTGGTGTGTACAGTAAGCTAACTGTCAAGATAAAATGTCAGGCAATGAATCAGAGTAATGAATTATAGCAAGGGTGAAACTTATTCTGGTTTACTTTGGCCATGTTTTTGAAACTAAAATGTGTAAATAAAAGATACAAAAAGATTTCATTGCGACAAATCTCTCAATTAAGACACAAATAAAATGATCATTTTATCTACTGTGATGTTCTAACACTCCACCATTATAACAGTGTTACAACACTGCCCTGCAGCAACATAAGATTAACATTTGATCTTGTAACAGTTTATTATATGATCTGTGACTGTCTAATTCAATAGTCTGAAGAGAAGCTAAGCTTAGATTGTTTACAGTTCAGTGATTACACACAAAAAATTCAGGGTTGTTTAATCTCTGAGCTGAGATTTCAATGTTTTGTGATATGACTAGGAAACTTTTTCTTTTATCCTATATAGTTTGACAATCTCTAACATAGCAAGCAGCAATCTCCTGCTGCACAAGCAAGGCACTTCATCGTCTCCAATCATTAACTAATACAATTAACAAGTTTCAGGTGATACTGTATAGTCAATTATTTGATCGTGACTTGGTGGTTGGATCATCTCATGAGGTAGATTTCCTCTGGCCCAAACACTCTGCCAGTTTATTCTCTGTCATTGTCAGTCTCTCCTCAAGCAGGGATACAGTCTGCAACATAAAGCACCAATATACTGAATTTATAACCACTGTCATGATACAGATAATCATGCAGATAACAAAACTGCATAATGAGAAACAATTTGGGAACCTGAGAACAAAATAAGAAAAGATGAAACATCAGACAAACAATATCTAAAATAAACACAGCATTAGAGGAAAAAAAAATTCATAACTGCATAGTTCAAATCTGAAAGTCCTTGTCATAATAAAAGAAACATTAACAATACTACACCAAACAGTTATAAATTCTATTAGTTTAGTTCATTCAGTGCTCCAAAATTTAATGCCAAGAAAAATCCAGACATTAATTAAAAGTTTTAAAATCCTCAGAAGATACCAGAACTGCTGTTTGTTAGACATTATCTTGCTAATGTTTCATTATCTGACAATCTCATTCTGATATGTTGCTGACTGAAGTGTGCAGCAAGTTTTAACTAAACCATGCACACATGACCATAGCCAGACCCAAGCCCAGGTGAAAATGGAGGAGGGTTGGACATAGAGCCAGGCAGTTGTCACTGAATCATCTTATCTTATATCCTTCCCGTGCCGTTAAACGTCACATAGGGCTCGCAAAGTAGTTCACCAATTTTTCCTGTCTTCGGCGAGTCTTTCAGCCTCATCAAGGGATTTTATGCCTGTTAATTTGGCCTCTCTTAACAATGTCCTCTTCAGAGTTTCACACGGTCTGCCTCTTTTTCTTTGGCCTGTTGTGTTCCACCTGATAGCTTGTTTTGGGATTCTCTGATCATTTCTTCTCATCAAGTGACCAACCACTGAATCATAGCTAGTAAAATTACCAACACTCTTGATAACATGATGGTGATACATTGCAAGCAGAGACCTAAGTGTTCTGAGGATAATGTAGTCTGCTAAGAAGTGTAATTTTCATGAACATTCCAGATATTTCTCTATATCCCATTTCCTGTGTGATGTGACAGCTGTGGTAAAGATCTTCATCAAGTGCTACAAGATCTTCAACATACTGGGATCTTCAGTAAGCAGCACAAGGTTTTAAATATATCCTACAATTATTACATCATGAGGCACAAGATTTTCTGTGTACTAGAAGATCTTCACCATGTGAAATAGTATCTTAAGAATGTGGTGTAAGATCTTCAACAGAGAATCATCTACCACGAGCTTCAAGTCCTCATTTACATGGCAGATACAATGATAAAAGAAAATAGATGATTGTAAAGTAAGTGAAGTAACATAATACATCAGAACAGACAAGAAACACAGATTAAACTGAACAAATCCCACTGGAAATGAGAACTCATAAATGGACATACTCGTATACAGTAAAGCCAAATATTGATAAAAATAAATAAATACATTTGTAGAAAATGAAAACTTCTGCTTGGGTTAGTAAAAATGATGCCATCAGCCATGTTATGAACTTTGACAGTGTATTATAAACCAAATGTTTAAGACTTCTGCTGCAGGTGTTCACTGAGCCAGGTTTTCTAACACATCCTCAGCCATAATTACCTGAGTGAGAATGTCCAGTTGGCCAGCCACGTGTTTCATGAAAGTTGTCAGCTCAGGAGGCAGCTGGGCACTTACAGATTGCGTGGACGACTTCTCAGGACTGATACTTTTGTTCGATGACATATTTTCTTTGCTGCTTTTCATCTGTTTTATGAAATGTAGGCAAGCACACATGAAAAAAACATGAATCTATGCCCGATTGTGAATCAGAATGGAACTTGGATAAGTTGTTTTTAATGTGGTTGTATGTACATGTATGTGTGTGTTTATATGTTTATTTTGTCTTTTCTGTTGTCTTTGATAAGGCAGTCAGTCATTTGTCCCTTACAGAACTTTGCCTCCCTAACAGCTCTCCTGTAGGCCTCTCAGTTGTAAGCAAGATGCTCTGCTGCTGTTGCATCCATTTAACAATTATCAGCAATGTCTTGCAGCCATCTTCGCCTTGGTTTTCCTCTCTTTATTTTTCCCATTATGTACCCTTCCAAGATGGTCTTCTCTAAATTCTCATGACGTTTAATGCAACCAAAATATTTAAGTTTTCTATGTTTAGTCCTCTTTACTAGCCAATCTTCTTCAATATTAAGTTCTTGTAGTATGGATATATTTTTTCTTTTTTGTGTTCATGATATTTGAAGAACTCTTCTGTAGCATTTACATTCAAAGGCATTTATGTGTTTCTCAGCTGTTTTGTTAAGTGTCCAGGTCTCACAGGCATATGTTAAGACAGGAAAGATTGCATGCCCTTAAAAATCTTATTTTTGTAGTTCTGTCTGCTCCTCTCCACATAGACCCACATAGAAGTTGTTTTACTTTCTGAAGAGTGATGTATGTCTTCCTTTTAATTTCCCTCATTGTATCTCTATTATTAGTTAGTAGTGATCTAAGATATTCAAAACTCTCCACCTCTTCCAATTATTCCTCACACACTTCTCACTTTGTCATGCCTTGGAGGCACACAGGGGGTAAGGTGTTAGTGTCCATTATTTCCCTGACCTGTCAGCACACTGGAGGGTGACGTGGTCAGCATCATGCCTGGCCGCCTTTCCTTCCCCAACTCCAGAAGAAGTTGGGTACCAATTTCTACAGCTGGGTGACCGGCCAGATCTGAACCCCTGACCTTCACCATGAGAGACCAGTGCACTAACCATTTGACCACTCAGACGCTCCACTTCTGCAACCCACACATTTTTGTGATGGTGCCATGACTGAATCAGTTTTTCACAAACGTATCACTACTCTCTAGTTCCTGTCACTTGCTGGCAACTACTGTACTTCCAACTAAAAAAAAAAATTTAAAAAAACTATGCAGCTGGAAGAAACTATGTATTAAAAAAAATAACTGCATCAATTAAAAATATGAACAAATGTGTATTACAAAAAAAAAAAACAGCTAAAAATATACACTTTTTACAAGCGTTGTTAAGTATAATCACCAACCTGTTTTGGTATAACATTTGTTATGCCATGTGTAACATCATCAAGTCTATGAAGCTGCTGTCTTGCATCAATCTTAAAAACAGAAAGACAATATATTATCACTGAATTATCATCAACACAAAATAGTTTATCGGTCTGGAAACAATACTTTGTACAAAGTTTATGCAGTAAATTAGGTATATCTTACAAACTAAAGAATCAACCTGGTTATCAAAACATGTAAGTGGCATTAAAAGTCATAGAATCCTATGTTTAAAAAAAAGAACAAACCAAGCTACTTTCAGTTCTGTTCCAGCATCTATCCATCCATGTCCTTGGTTGGTGATTGGCTAAGCAATCACTGCCAGTACACCCTGCGGCATCTTGCAGGGCAGCAGAAAATTCTCTCCACCTTTCATGGTCTGCAGCCAGCTTTTGTAGTGTGTCCTAGCTAAAATACATGCTACTCATTTCTGCTTCTACAGTTCTCCACCAGGTAGCCTTGGGTCTATGCTACTCATTTCTGCTTCTACAGTTCTCCACCAGGTAGCCTTGGGTCTATGCTACTCATTTCTGCTTCTACAGTTCTCCACCAGGTAGCCTTGGGTCTATGCTACTCATTTCTGCTTCTACAGTTCTCCACCAGGTAGCCTTGGGTCTATGCTACTCATTTCTGCTTCTACAGTTCTCCACCAGGTAGCCTTGGGTCTATGCTACTCATTTCTGCTTCTACAGTTCTCCACCAGGTAGCCTTGGGTCTTCCTCTCTTTTTTTTTTCCCCCCTCAGGTGTCCATCACGTGGTTGTTTTTGCAATGTTGCTGGGGTCTCTTCGGAGCACATGACCATACCATTTCAAGTGTTTTCTGCTATTACAGCATGCATATCTTCTAGTTCACACTAGGCAAGTAAGTCTCTATTATTTATTGTCTGTGACTAGTAAATATTTGAAATCTACCTTCTGGAAATATACCACGAAACCCAAACAGCAATATGAAAGGTCGGATCTTTCCCATCACAACATATGCCTGTGAGATCTGGACACTTAACAAAACAGCTGAGAAACACATAAATGCCTTTGAATGTAAATGCTACAGAAGAGTTCTTCAAATATCATGGACACAGAAAAGAACAAATATATCCACGCTACAAGAATTTAATATTGAAGAAGACTAGTAAAGACTACTAAAGAGGATTAAACAGAGGAAACTTAAATATTTTGGACACATTAAATGTCAAGATAATCTATAGAAGACAGTCTTGGAAGGGTACATAATGGGAAAAAGAAAGAGAGGAAGACCAAAGCGAAGATGGCTGCAAGACATCATTGATAATCTGCAAATGGATGCATCAGCAGCAGGGCATCTTGCTTACAACCGTGAGGCCTACAGGAGAGCTGTTAGAGAAGCAAAGTTCAAGGGACATGCAAATGACTGAGTGACTGATGTTGGCAGTCTTTCCTTTCATACTTCAAGTGTTACACTGATTGAGATTGGCAGTTATTTCTTCCTTACTTTAAATGTTACCTTAACTGGGGTTGGCAGTTATTCCTTCCATTAATTCAAATTAATGGCACTCTGTTACAAATGTTAAGTCACAAATGAATCCTTCTATGACAATTTGCTTCACTGTCCAATACTTTCTCTCCTGACTAATAATGTTCTTTTTCCTCCTAGTTTGCCTGGTGTCACAGTGTGTTCTGATTTATCGTTCTTAGTTTTTTTAAAAAATGGCAAGATGTTCATTTCTAATGTATGTAAATTTCCTGCTTCATGTGGTCTTGTTTCACAACCCTTTGCTCTTCTGTGTGAAGTTCATGCACCTTTCACTTAGACCAGTGGTTCCCAATTCATGGTCTATGGATCCTGCCATGGGGCTCCCTGACAAAAACTGTCTTTTTTTTTAAATTTTATTTTCATTGTGAAAAGTTTTAATAACTGATGATAGTCTTCAAAGAATGCACACTAGAGTAATTCTGGGTGAAGGTTTTACAGACTAGAGTAATTCTGGGTGAAGGTTTTACAGACTAGAGTAATTCTAAGTGAAGATTTTATTTATTTATTTTGTTTTTCTTTGATTATGAGAAGATTGGTGAGAAAGCTTAGAAGCATCTCATTCCCTTTTGTTTCACATTTTGTTGTGAACAAACGTTTTTGACATACTGTTACTTGAAGAACAAGCACGAGAATCAGCTTAATGTTAATCCAGATCTGAGATTAAAAACAAGAAATATTTAACCAGATATGGAAGTGATTGTTTGGAATAAAAAAGAAGCATGATTTATCTCACCATACTTGGGCTGGTTAGCTGTCACACATTACATATTCTGTTCATTTGTCAGAACAAGCAGGAATGTTCATTGCTGTCTATGGTTTCTTAACTACATTATTGTTATTTTGAAAATTCACCAAATTTTACCTTGTTTTTAGTGTAGTGTAGCATTTACTCATTAAAGACTACCAACATTTAAAAAAAAAAATTCTTTTGCATTTAAAAACATACAGATATGAAACTTTCTTGAGCAAGGATGTCTGCAGCCTGGATTCTGAAACAGCAATTTAGCTTTAGTTAAATGGGAACCACTGCTGGCTTTCACCTGGACAAAGCTCTGCTGGTGGGTTACATTCACATAGGAACCACTGACTTAGAAAAGCTCCGATGGCTTTCACCTGGACAAAGCTCTGTTGGTGGGTTACATTCACATAGAAACCACTGACTTAGACAAGCTCTGATGGCTTTCACCTGGACAAAGCTCTGCTAGTGGGTCACATTTACTGAATGGATGATTACTGTATTTTAGAAAATAACTGCATAGGGATTTTACTGATAAAACAACAAAAAGAATATAAGAACAACTGGATGCTCAACTATTTTTCAAAGGAATAAGTGAAAGTCTGCTACTAGAACATGAATGGTATAAGAAATGTAATTTACATTTTAGCACACACAAAAAAAAACTCTGGCTACAAACATCTGTTCAAGTTCAGGCTTAGTACGGTTTCAGCATCACAGCAAACAAGAATATCCTGTAACTGCTCTGCCACCTGTGCCAGTGACATCTCCTGGAATGCACAAGAACTGTCCCATGTTATGTCCACAGACAAAATGTGATCCGTGCATGATGAATGCGTACAACTCCACAAACTTCCTCACTAGGTAGCCATTCACAGCCAGTCCTAAGCACCTATACAGCGCCAACTATCCAAAGAACACAGAGGAATGCAACTGCCATGTTTACCAATGACCGATCACTGGCGGGGAAATCCATGCACCACTGAAAGGGACAGCTCACAGTGACATCCGTTTCACATGGTAAAAAAAAACTGCAGTGTTATTGAACAACTGCGCTGTTATAAACAATTTATATTTACAGATGAAACAAAGACAGAAGGAAATGATAACCAAAAAAATTCTGCTCAAGATGACAATAATAATCGTGTCTTTTGTTCACAACAAGACAACATACAGAGTTGCTAGTATGAGTTAAATGCTGAAAACAACATTTTTGTTATACAAGAGTGTTCCAAACCGTTTTTCTTTAATCAAATTAAAATGATCTAATTTTGAAAATATATTACCAAGTTCTCCCTGGTAGCTGCTGCTCTTGGTGAAGTTCTCTGCTGTCTTGGTGGAATGTCTTCTACAGTTGGACGATCATCAAGCTCCTCTCTTTTATGCTTTGTTTTAGCAGTTCCTTCTCGAAACATATCAAAGTTTGTTTTCCACACCAATACCTAAATAAATAAAATGTGAAAAAGAATAAACCACACATGTAATTACATGAGGATTAATTATTTATTATGAATAATGGCATTCATTATTTTCATGAGTTAACACAATGAGCTCTTCCTCCTATATAAGCATTTACTAATGACTAACAATGTTAAAGAATACTGAATGATAAGGACACAAAAATAACAAATGATAAGAAAATGAGATAAACAAAATATGTGAAACTAACATCCTGAACACAACACAACCACAATAAAGACAGAAGGATAACATTAAAAAAAACAAAAGAAAAGGGGTCTGAAACAAATAAAAGATGCAACAGGAGAGATGAGAGATGGAAAAAAAACTATTAGTGCTCTAAACTACTTAATACTTAAAAATAAAGCAGAAATTTTTCTTTCTTTCTCTAATTTTTAATTTATTTTTAGAACTTATCATGTATAAGCTTTTAATAATTTTTCAAAAATAGTTTGCTTAAGCAGATATAAATAAAGACAGCTGTTTAGAATTTTCTATTTTGGACAGTTCATTTTATATTAACTCATCAAATACCAATTGATGTGCACTTGCACCAATCAGTTATTTTTCAGATTTCTAATCAACACATAGTGCGTTGGTCTCTAATTTTGAATTTATCCTCACTATGCCTTAAAATCTGACAAGCCCGGTCACTCTACTTCTTTTCTGTGTCAAATTTTACCACAAGGCATGCATGAGATTGAATTCAGTGTGATTCTGTGTTAAAATTTAACAGATTTTAAGTTTTTTCTAAGCTTACAGTGCTGCCCTCTTGTGTTTTCATGTAATTATAAGCTGTTGTTTTATTTGTTGTTTTCAGTTTATTGTACATAAATAATTAGTGCGTATTTTCCTATGAGGAAATAGCGTTTGTGTAAAATTTTATTCATTTTGGATATACTGGACCCAGTACAGTGGATGTACTTGGGGGGGGGGGGGGGGGTGAGTGAGAAAATCATTGTTTATATTTCATTTTCCACTCTTTCTTCTCAGTTCTTAGCTCTTTTTTCTGTTCTATACTAACAACATACAAACAATTCTATTAGAAAAACAATATACACTTTTCCTGTTTAAACTAATGTAATTGTCATGTTGCATATATGCCTTTGTGATGCATTTAAATGTGACAACCATCCAATTCCACTTTATGAGATTTATAAATTGTCCCTTGGTCATTTGATGTAAAAACCCCCCAGTATAGAGAGAGTTAATCTGGAATTAGCACATAAAATTGCCCTTGTTTAATCTGTCCAGAGAGCAGCGTGCTAGATTACACTTGGCTTGACAGCAAGAACTACATGGTTTTAAAAACAATATAGGTATTATATATTTCTGAATATAGAGCTAAGCTGGGATCATATTGTTGACACATTAGCCAAGCACTAGTTTTTTTTTTAAAGGCCCAGAATGAATTACTGCCAATTCTCTATATGATCTACTCAAAGCATACTACTGAGATAATGTATTTACAGCATGAAATACTGAAGTGTGAAATACTGAAGAATAAAGTTTATAATATCTTGCCTGAGTAAATGACACTGAATTTTAGGTATAAGAACACAAATATTCAAGAACTCAAAGCATAATAAAAGAGAGTTGTTCCTACATTCACCAGAATGTGGCAAGTAATCTATAACTGACCTGTTCATCATGTCCACCTGAAGCAAAATGACTTCCATCTCTGGAAAATGCAACAGCTGTTACAGGACCCTATGAAAATACAGTAAGAAGTATCATCAATGAAATTTTCTTCCACTTTTGCGTAGCATACTGCATGTGAACGAAAAAAACCCAAAAAAAAACCAAAAAACAACCCCCCCACCCACCCACCCACACACACACACACACACACACACACACACACACACACACACAGAGAGAGAGAGAGAGAGCATGTGAATCTCCCCTTTCCTTCTCTAAGGGTTGACACTAGTGAGATGATTTTGTCTAATAATACAATAGAATGACACAAGTTCTGTAAAATAAACTCTTGACAGAGACATCCCATGTAGACTGGCCAATAATGTATACAGCACAAGGCTGATCATTAAGTAACATGAGGTGTGTTTAATGGATGACTCCAGATGATGATGAAAATCAATGGTGAGTGAAGCAGTCATATATCATATTACATATGATGACATATAGATAACAAATTCAATTGGCTCAATTTGATACAACCACCAGATATGATGAAATATAGATAAAGTGGTAACATGTCTACTCTTTCCATTCTTCATGATGAGTGAAACAAAAGCACAAGACAAAAATTCAGACTAAAAAAGCAGAGTTTTTATACTTTCAAACTGACACTCAGACTTTCTTGTGCAAAATATTACTGCACATTCAAATGAGCTCTAATAACCCAGGGGTGATCACTCTGATAGGCCAAGAAATAAAATGTGGAGGGGGTGGGGGAGAAATAAAGAACTTTACCTAAGTTGTTTTCCAGAGTTGCATACCCTTACACACATTCTGTTACATTATAATATGTAACCTTGACTTGTTGGCATACCAGAGGGTGATGTGGTCAGCATCATGCCTGGCCACCTTTTCTTCCCCAGCTCCAGAAGAAGTCGACTGCCCATTTCTACAGCTGGGTGACCGGGGCACCTCCAGCTAGATTCAAACCCCCAACCTTCGCTATGAGAGACCAGTACACTAACCACTTTGTCAAAGTATTCAAGCAGAAATGTGTGAACTATGAACTAAACAAACACAATCTGCTTTGATGAAAGGTTAAATGAAACAATGAATGCCTCTCATGGAAAAAGTGCTATGAAATGCTAACACTCATTTTCTAATAAAAAAACTGAAAACTATTATGAAAGCCATATCTTGCTAGTCAATGCTGTATTCGCACCTGATGGCCATGAAGTGTATAAAATATCCTGCCCTCGAGAAGATCAAATATTTTAAGAGTGGCATCATCAGAGCCTGTCAGCAGGTAGTTGCCAGATGCATGGAAGGAAAGTTTACTCACTGGTCCAGTGTGGGCTATGGAATAAATTGTAAAAAAATTAAACCTTGAATTATACCTACTTCCAATATTATCCATTCAGAATAAATGTACATACTTTTACATGTGTTAATATGGCTGAGGATTTGGAAACTTGGAAACGAGAAACATAATAAGTGGTATATATGATGTCTTACATTATAATACTTACAAAACAATGATGCATATATAAAACAAATACATGTTACATCAACAACAGTTTATAAGACATCATGATAAATTGCATGTGATCACATCTAGCTGGTGGTAGTTGCAAGAGAATGTGTTTAACACTGTGGACGCTCATTGTAACGCTGAAGGCATGGGTGGAGAAGTAATGATTAAAAAGTGCAGACTTAATTGACTGCAAAGTTCTAATCTAATTATCCTCAGTGATAAGCTATGTAATCTGTTCTAATTATCCTTGGTGATTAGCTATGTAACCTGCAGTACATATCTGGTGTAACTGGACAACTGTCTGAACTTCTTTCATTCATTAAGTGGTTCAGATTATCCAAACCTGTATGATTCTGTAAAATCTTGTTCACACGAATGTCCCATATCTTGACAGACCCATCAGTTGAAGCTGATGCTATACAGGTTCCACTGGGGTGAAAGTCTACACAGTTTACAAATCTGTGAACAGGTAACACATGGTCTAATATATTAAATGACATGTACTTTACAAATCTGTGAACAGGCTATACATGGAGCAGTTTGGCACAGGATCATATTAACTCTCGTAAGATTCACCTACTACTGCGTGAATGTGAATATTACTACTTGCGGCCACCAAATCTTTTAGCTTGTAGTAGGTTAATGGGAAGGACTCTAAAAATGAAAGTGAGGTTCTTTCTAACTAATAATAAACAGCTAATAATAGAAGTATTTGTGGAAAACCCCTGTGGAAGCCCCATGTGCCCTGGGCACTTAAGGTTCAGAGAGAGAGAGAGAATAATAGAAGCACTTTTCTTTTGGAGTCTTTAATTTTTTAGTTTATATTTATAATTTTGACAGATTCAAAACTGTGATAATGTGAGAGATATCGCTTACCCTCCAGTTTCATGGAATGTATGAATGCACTGTTTACTGTTGAGATCCCACATCAAGATAGTCTTGTCATCACCACCAGACACAACCATGCGACCATCTGGGGAAAATCTGAGGAAAAATTTATCATATGATCATTTTTTTTTGGTCAGATTTTTTTAAATGAAGGACTTGGTACATGAAAGAGAAAAAAGAGAACTTAAACACTTTAGTAAACATTTAAGCAGATCAACAGAAGACAATAAAGTCTCGTTAAAGTATTAATGACTTTCTTGCTCTGTGCACAGCCTTAATTTCATTTAATTATACAGTAACAGAATATATCTTGTGCGCATACACATCTAATTCATTTACAAAATCAAAAGGACACTACATGCATGAATATTTAACATAATGACAGATAACAATCATTCACATACTTGGCTGTGCGCACCCAGTTAATGTGCTGATTCAGTGAAAACATGAACTTCTGTCGATGAACAGTCCACAGCTGGGAAAGAAAGGAATCAATAACTGTGGTTTTCGAAAGCAATGAAAACAGGGCTAGCAAATGTAAATAGTTTTACATTATTAAAAAAAAAAAAAAAAAATAAAACAGCAACATGCACAAGACAAGAAAAAAGAAGTGGATGCCATCTTATAGGTTCAAGTATTTTTTTTTTACAATGGATGACTCAGTGAGACTTGAAAGAGAAATGAAGAAGACTACACCATCAATTTTTCAATTCCTGACATTCCAAGGAAAGAGCCCTTAGCTCATGAATTCCTTGGCTTCCTGAGCTGACAGATTTTACTTTATTTGAGCTGACGGGGTGACCCAGGGCAGTTAACTCTTTCCACTCGCGAGAGCCCCATAAGGGCCTTTGCGATTTAGCAATGGCAGCCTGCAGGACCCTATGTGACACCGGAGTTTCTTTCGTTGAAAACATGATGTTACTTTTCATTTAACCAGTTAGAATTCTTCTGGATTTAAAGTTAAGCTAGTGTTTAGCATGGAGGGAATAAAGACGCCATTTTCGAAACATAGATAGAGGGTAAAATTCAAGTTTATTTCGAGTTTGAGTGGTAGAATGGTCGCACCGACCGACTAGATCTAGCTTACTATATGTGTTTCTAGTAGCTGTAGATCTGTTGGATTTATTGGATGTCACAAAAATCCATATTTATGGATATTTCCGTGTTGAAATTTGAATGACTATGTATTCTATATTGGATTATGACACAGCTAAGGTAAGTACAAAGTAGATTTTATTGTTCAGCCCTAAAATTTTGTTAGCGCCAAAAATCGCTCGATCGTTTCACACCAGTTTTTTTTCCTTTTCTTTGTTTTTTTATGACAAATAACTTCATTTATGGAATCTTCATTCATTTCCGCTTATTTTAATGTGTGATACACACGTGTTGATCATGGAATTAATTTGTTACAATAACTTTTACACAGGGACCCCTTCTCCAAAATGTCCGCGCCCTTCTCCAAAATGTTCGCGCCGTAAGAAACTAAGGAACATTTTGGAAGTAACGCGGGTGGAAAGAGTTAAACTGACTCTCTCTCTCTCTCTGAACCTTAAGTGCCCAGGGCACATGGGGCTTCCGCAAGGGTTTTCCACAAATGCCTGTCCTTCGCCTTTTTTTCTGCTCTTGCCCAGGTGAGCTAAACTGACTAGCCCCGGACATATCTGAAGGAGGAAGAGACTAAGAAGTAGGAAGAAAAGAATGTGATTTCTTATGTGGCTTCTCTTGTCATCAGACAAGAGGCAAAAATGTTTGCTCAAAAAGAACAGTTTCTGAATATTCATTTTTAAGAACTACAAAAGTGAAAGTACAAGTACAGTTTGGCTAATGGTGTCTGCATAATTGGAATTTCCAAGTGCCTGTTGAGATGTCTGCACTGGGAAGTATATATATTGCACAGATCACTCTCAAATCAGTTCAGTGCTTGCACAAAAGTGTGATCCATTGTAACAGCTGCCATGAGACTGAATAATACAGTTACAGGGATTTAATAACAAAACAACTCACTTTCACTGTTTTGTCATCTGAGGCTGTCACCATGGCCTGGCCATCATGTGAGAAGTCCACACTTCGTACTGTGGCTGTGTGAGCTCGGAACACAGTTGACTCACCTTTTCTGAAAGCAGGACAAGTTACTTCTATACAAGTTTCAGTCTATGTGTTTGACCCTTGCTAATTCTCTATAGAACAAGATTGTAGCATGAAGACAGGAAACGAACGCACAAAAAAAATGGCTAAGATATTAAAAGGCAGATATCATCAGTTAATGTGCAAGAATGTCACTAACTTCATCATGTTTTATTTGCATATACTGCTGAATGCGTGGGTAAGAGATTGTTTATAATAGTTCTCAACTCATATTTAGTATTGCTTCTTATATATTTGTAATGTCAGTACTAAACTGATACTGAATGATTAGATTTGAGGGAAAGCTGAGAGCTGAAGGACAGAATGTCAGACAGGCCTTGTGCCTAATTCTTCATTCTTTGGAAATAAAGTTGTTCATGTGTTCTCCCTCCACCTTGCAGCACATGCTTCAGTCTTTCAACTCCTCATACTCTAAACAGTGAGCCCCTGGCTCATAAATTCCTTGACAGTCTGAGCTGATGATTTGACTGGGTTGAGCCATCATCTAGAATACTCTTTTTCATTCATTCATTCACATATCCCTTGCAGAACTTTGCTCCTAACAGCACTCCTGTAGGCCTCTCGGTTGTGAGCAAGATGGCCTGCTGATGATGCATCCATTTGCAGATCATCAACAATGTCTTGCAGCCATCTTCACCTTGGTCTTCATCTCTTTCTTTTTCCCATCATGTACCCTTCCAAGATGGTTTTCTCTAGATTATCATGTCGTTTAATGTGTTCAAAATATTTAAGTTTTCTCTCTTTAATCCTCTTTACTACCCAGCCTTTTTCAATATTAAGTTCTTGTAGTATATAGAAGAAGAAGTCAATATGGTCCAAGCTGGTTTCAGGCAAGGAAGAGGATCAAGAGATCATATATTCAATATAAGATTAATAATAGAGAAATGCAGAGAGTTTAATGTGAATCTATATTTATCCTTTATAGACTACTCAAAGTAGTGATTGTGTACAACACCAGAAACTTTGGGAAATAATGGAAAAAAATGGGATTTCCAACATATTTGATACAATTAACATCACTGCTGTATCTAGACCAACAAGCAGCAGTAAGAATAAATGGTGAAACAATAACTTGGTTTGACATAAAACAAGGGGTCTGTCAGGGGTGCATATTGTCACCCTACTTATTTAACTTGTATACTGAAAATATAATGAGGAATGTTAGAGAAGATGTAGACAAAGAATATTATGATGCCATAACAATTGGAGGTTATGAAATACCAGAGATTAGATATGCTGATGACACAGTATTACTGTCCACAACACAAAAAGGAATGGAAAAACTAATTATGTCAGTCCGTAAGAACAGCGAAGAGCAGAACCTCTATCTTAATCCAAAGAAAACTAAATTGATGACAACTGACAAAACAAACAAGACAGCTGAGATATATATCAGTGAGGAAAAACTGGAAGAAGTGGAGAGTTTTGAATATCTTGGATCACTGCTAACTAATAATGGAGATACAGTGAGGGAAATTAAAAGGAGAACATCTATCGCTCTTCAGAAAGTAAAACAAATAAAGAATCTTTGGAGAGGAGCAGACAGAACTACAAAAATAAGCTTTTAAGGGCATGCATTTTTCCAAACGCAACGTATGTCTGTGAGACCTGGACACTTAGCAAAACAGCTGAGAAACACATAAATGCCTTTGAATGTAAATGCTACAGAAGAGTTCTTCAAATATCATGGACACAAAAAAGAACAAATATATCTATACTACAAGAGCTTAATATTGAAGAAGGCTGGCTAGTAAAGAGGATTAAAGAGAGAAAACTTAAATATTTTGGACACATTAAACGTCATGATAATTTAGAGAAGACCGTATTGGAATGATACATAATGGGAAAAAGAAAGAGAGGAAGACCAAAACGAAGATGGCTGCAAGACATCATTGACGATCTGCAAATAGATGCAGCAGCAGCAGGCCATCTTGCTCACAACCAAGAGGCCTACAGGAGTGCTGTTTGGGAGGCAAAGTTTCGCAAGGGACATGCAAATGAATGAATGAGTATGGATATATTTGTTCTTTTTTTGTGTCCATGATATTTGAAAAATATTTGTAAAATATTTGTAAAACTGCACCATACACCTCTGTCTACCTTATTCATGATATTTGAAGAACTCTTCTGTAGCATTTACATTCAAAGGCATTTATGTGTTTCTCAGCTGTTTTGTTAAGTGTCCAGGTCTCACAGGCATATGTTGAGATGGGAAAGATGCATGCCCTTAAAAATCTTATTTTTGTAGTTCTGTCTGTTCCTCTTCACAGATTCTTTAGTTGTTTTACTTTCTGAAGAGCGATAGATGTCCTCCTTTTAATTTCCCTCATTGTATCTCCATTATTAGTTAGCAGTGATCCAAGATATTCAAAACTCTCCACTTCTTTTAGTTTTTCCTCACTGATACATATATCAGCTGCCTTGTTTGTTTTGTCAGCTGTCATCAATCTAGAATACAGAATCTGAAATATAATTATATGACCATCATCTAGAATACTGGATATGAAATATAATTATATAGCCATCATCTAGACTACTAGATCTGAAATATAACTATATAGCCATCATCTAGAATACAGAAGCAATACAGAACATCTCTGATAGATGTAAGAGCTTATAGGGGTGCAGATGTCAACAGTGATCACAACCTGTGTATAGGGAAAATAAAACTAAAACTGAAAAGCCAACACAAGAAATCAATACACAGAAAGATAAATAGCCACAGCCTACAAGAAGAGAATACTAATAGTAATTTCAATCAGGAACTTGCCAATCATTCCACAACACCTAGTGAAGTAGAGGAGATAGGTATAGATGAATTATGGAATTCTTACAGCACAGCCATAATCACAGCAGCAAAAGCAAGCGCTGGACTGAAAAAACCAAATAGAAAAGCATGGATATCAGAAAACACATGGAAGTACATACATGAAAGACGAGCAGCCAAATTAGACATGTTGAATGTAAAAACAGATCTTCGAAAAGATCTGGCGAAACCAACATACAAAGAAATAGACAAGAAAGTAAAAATTCAGCTAGAAGGGATAAAAGAGAATACATAGACAATATGGTGAAAGAGGCAGAGAAAGCAGCAAAAACAGGAGACAGCAAAACTTTATAAAACATACAAAAGAGGCTAACAGGTACTATTACATCTAAAGAAAGACCAATTCTTAGCAAAACTGGAACCCTATTAACATCAAGTAAAGACCAAAAGCAAAGAAGGGCTGAACACATCCAAGAAATACTTAATCGACCACACCCAAAAGAATTGTTAAACCATGAAACCGACTTACCAGCCCAACAATTAAATGTCAGCCTAGATGAAATTAAATTGCATGAAATTGAAACAGCAGTGAATTTAATGGCTAACAACAAAGCTGCAGGTGAAGATTAAATAACAGCCAAAATATTAAAAGCTATCAATAATGACAACATGAGACAACTACAGAGAATATTTAATAAGATTTGGAAAGAAGAAAAGGTCCCTTCCAAATGGAAAAAAGGAATCATTGTTAAAATACCAAAAAAAAAAAAAAAAAAGGCAACCTTAGTAGCTGTAACAATTTGAGAGGAGTAACCTTAATATCAGTTGTGTCAAAAGTATTTTGCAAGGTTATTTTGAATAGACTTAAAGATATAGTGGATACCACAATAAGAAAAGAACAAGCAGGATTTCGAAAAGAAAGAAGCTGTCTCGACCAGATCTTTATTCTAAGAATAATACTTGAAGAACATATTGAAAAGCAGAAACCATTAATACTGAACTTTATAGACTTTAAAAAGGCATTTGATAGCATACACAGAGATTCACTGTGGAGAATTTTAAGCCTATATGGAATACCATCTAAAACTGTCAACATCAATAAGGACTTCTACAATGGATATGTTTGTGCAGTCAAAACAGAAGAAGGGATGAGTAAACGGTTCCAGATTGAAAAAGGTGTGAAACAAGGATGTATACTGTCTCCTTTGCTTTTTGGAATTACAATAGACTTCATAATGAAAAAATGCTGCACAGGTAACATGTGACCCAACTACAAGATCTTGATTTTGCTGACATAACTCTTATCAGTAACAGTGTGAATTCCATGCAAAAAAAACCAGATATATTGCCTTCACTGGCTAGCAAAATAGAACTTGAAATTAACAAAGACAAAACAAAAATAATGAAAATTCCCATTAATCAAAATGGAACACAACAGGCCAAAGAAAAAGAGGCAGACCACATGAAACTCTGAAGAGGACATTGTTAAGAGAGGCCAAATTAATAGGTATAAAATCCCTTAATGAGTTTGAAAGGCTTGCTGAAGACAGGAAAAATTGGCGAACTACCTTGTGAGCCCTATGTGACGTTTAACAGCAAGGGAAGGATATAAGATATAAGAATCTAGAATACTAGATCTGAAATAGAATTATATAAACATTCTTTATATTACTGTACCAGCAGTTACAACTTTCCAGTTTAAATTTAGACCTTTAAAAGTGCTGTTGTTTTGATAATGCCAGTTAAGAGAAATTCTACTGTACATGAAACTCATATATTTCTTTAGGACTGCTCAAACACTCACACACTAGGAATCCACAAACGGACAGTTTTATCACGAGATGCCGATGCTACCAGATTTCCAGATGGTGAAAATTTCACACACATAACTGCTTCCTGAAATCAAGGCAAGATAATTTCTCAGATCAAAATAAATCTGCATGTATTTCTAAAGCAAGGAAGATTTCACTCACATGATAAATGCCATTAACAGCAGCCCTGGCAATGCTTTCTCATGAGTCTCCATTCACCACTCACGATACCTGAGCAGGGCCCAGAGACTTTGAAAGCTGGTGTAACCTTCCCCCCATTTCCCCCCCCCACCAAACTATCTCCATCCATTCTCTACAGTGCCACCCCACCCCCCACCCCCATCCTTAAAACTGGGAAAAATCTCTGGGATCTAGAGTAATGCACTGGCTGGACACCGCCCCCCCCACCCCCTTCCTTAAAACTGGGAAAACTCTCTGGGACCTAGAGCAATGCACTGGCTGGACACCTGCCCCCCCCTCCCCTTTGGGGCCTGTACTTCAGACCCCCAACCAGCAAACGCTAGCAGGTTTCAAGTGATAAAATCTAAATAGTTGACTACAGACAGCTTTACATACCAGCATCACTAATAAAAGCTTTAAAAGATGCACAAAGCTACATCATATGTATAATATTAACATTTGCAGTGTTATTTTTTATCACATTGTGATATTACTGATTAATCTAATTATTATTGTGTAACTTCATATAATTATGATTCTAAAATATGGATATATTATTTGTTTTATATCTTAACAGCAAATTAATCAATAGTGTATGTTTGGTTAACCACAAGTATGATATGATGGCATATGTTTGGTTAACCACAAGTATGATATGCCACAAGTATGATATGATGGCAATCTCAAAATCAACCTCCAACTGGCTGTTAAAAATAAACCAAATGCTGCATCAACATAGACATTTCCTGTAGCAACTAGTAAAATGTTTTCTCACTAAATGCCAACAGGGAAAACCCCACTGGGTTCAGTTGTGCATGAGTGGTGACCAAGTAAACACAGACCTGTGATCAGCCTTCCCATCAGGGGTGAGATCCGTGGCATGATTTGTTATCTGCAAGCAGAAGGACATAGCGCCACCAAGATTCATCATCGACTGTGCTGTATGTAGTAATAACACTGTAAGTGGCAGTCCTGTGAAGGATTGGGGAAATTCAGAGACGGGCACACATGTGCATGGTGAGAGGAACAGGGCAACACTCAGTTGTGACTGATTCAAAAACTCAAGCAAGTCATGTGAGAAAACTGTCATTTCATATCAGACCCTTCTGATGATTTTCCTCAAATTCTGAGCACTAGTCTGTTTTAAAACGTCACAGAGAGACTGGATTCTGAGCACAGTGGGTACCACAACAACTGACGATGTTAATGATGCTCAAAGACTGGGCTCAGCTTTGACATTCCTTTTGCTCTACTGGGAAGAGAGGGGGGGGGGGGGTGTATGAATTTCTCAAGGGAATCTCATGACTGGGGACAAGACATGGGTTCAGTTCATGAAGACAAATCCAAACAGGGGTGCACACTCAATCTCCAAACAAGTCTAGGAAATTCAAACAAACAATTTGAAACAGAAAAATGACAGTTATAGTATTCTGGGATAGTAAGTAAATTTTTTTTATGGAATTCACGGCACCAGGGACGACAGTAATGTCAGAAGTTATGAAACACCGAATATGCTTCAAAGGTCAATGGCATGGAACGCCTATTAATAACATGCAACCCCATGTTGCGGCTCACACAAAGATCTTACTTAAGCAGTTCAACTGAGAGATTTTTTGACCAACTTCTTAAAGCCCAGACTTGGCACCAAACAGTTACCCTCTCTTCTGCAAGATGAGGTCTGGCTGGCTACCCAGCACCCTGAAACCAATGAGGAACTAGTGGATGGATTAAGCAACTGGCTCTATATCCTGGTGGTGTCATTTATTGGTGAGGTATTGCAAAAGCTAGTGCCACAGTATGATGAGTGCCTGCAGCGGGTAAAATGTGGAAAAGTAATGCAGTTATGAGTATGTAAGTTCTGTATGCGATAAAATGTTTCCTCTATGTTTGACTTTTTTTTTTTTTAACCAGCCAATTGGAGGTTGATTTTGGAATAGACTTTGTGTTTATTCAACGAATATATTTTGATTCACTTACATTATGGCCTACAAATCTGTATGCTCTCATTTTTGCTTTGAAATTCCATACCATTAGATTTTGATCAAGAGAACTGGAGGCTGAAATGTGACAATAAGGATAAATCAATTCAAATGTCACATCACATCAGTTAGCTTTACTAATAGATATGTTATACTTTTCACATGTTTGTACAAATAATAATTAAGTTCTTCTGACAGTAATCCTGAAAACTGCAGTATATTTGTCATCATTACATTCTCACAATCTGAGCTGAAATATAAAACAATAATCACTGTTCTCCATTTCCAAATGGTCAGTGCAGGTGACATATTGCCAGTGACAATGTGTTTCAAGAATACAATGGCTCAAGGACATGGAATAACCACAATGATCAATCTTACATTCAGCTGAAAATTCACTTGAATCAGTATACAAGTTCATTATCTTTAATCTGCAGTTATGGTCAACTTCTCTCTTGATGAAGAAATCAGAACACATTCACAAAAGGCTACTATGTTTCCATCCATAATTACAACACTCAGTAACAAGTGATTAAGACAGCTGGGTCATATAGGAAGAACTGATGACATGCACACCCCCAGTCATTAAATGGAAGGAGGCCATGTGGCAGACCAAACTCAGATCCAAGAATATTTGGCAAGAAATTATGACAGTGCTCAGAGACAAGGGGTACACATGGAAGGAAGCAGAGAATAATTCCAAGAACAGGGATGACTGGAGAGCCTTTATCCATGGCCTATGCACTCAAGGGAGTGAAAAACAATGATGATGATGATGAAGACTGGGAGGAATTGGCATCACATGGAGAGTGACTCTGCATGATGAGCCAGCATCACTTGAAGACATGAGGTGCAAATACAAGGAGACAGAATCAGTTTGCTGTCAGTGTGACTGACCATGGAAACAATGCTAGAATCAGCCATGAGAAAGTTTTTCAGTAATGTAGTGTTTGACAAATCATTCGTTCATTCAGCTTGCCAAGCCACTGTGGCTTACTGCTGCAGACAAGACTTGTCTCCATTCCTCTCTGTTAACTTAGTCTTCTCCTGTCAATTGACCACTTTGAGGGCAGTAGGTCTTTTCGAGGCTTTCTTTTGTATGTTTTGTGACACTAGCCTTTTTATGGGGATGGGATCACTGGCTCCATGCTCCAACCCCCATCCTGGATCACCAGAGTGTTAATTTCGTCAAGACTCCTACTCATGCAGATCTTTGCAGCTTGACTGAACCTTCCAGGAGTAGAAGTCCTACAGGTATATTTCTGGTGTTTGGCCAGGGTATGCAAGCTGCCACACTAGACAAGGCACCAACACCATGTTTGACAAAACCATACATCAGCTCAAATCTAGCAGCCTCAAAACCATCTTATAAGATTGAAAATGTCATTATAATCAATGCTTGTAAACTTGATTTCTTTTTCTTCTTCTTCAGCTTTCCGAGCCATTAAGATAAAGTTCACCTCCATTCCTCTCTATTCCTAATCTTCTCGTGACACTAATTTCTTTTATATCCTCTTCTATGTTGTCTTTCCATCTCTGTCTTAGTCTACCCCTTGGTCTTATTTCCCTCATCTCTTGTGCATACATAATTTTAGTTTGTCTGTTCTCTTCCAATCCTTCTACATGCCCCAGCCTTCTTAGTCTGTTCAGTTTCAAGACATTTATTATAAGTCATTGGAATTTAAATAAGCTATTCAGTTCAGTAGCTTAGCTTATTTAAATTCCAACTGGTTAATGAAGGAGGCAACATCAGACAAACGCAGAGGATTACAATGGACCCTTGACACAGTGCTGGAAGACCTTGACTTTGCGGACGACATTTGTTTACTATCAAGCAGCCACAAAGAAATGCAAGATAAAATAAACAAGCTAACTCAGAATGCAAACAACATAGGACTAAAGATCAACGAAGGAAAGACAAAGTTAATGAAGCAAAATGTGAACAATAGAAATGTACTCAGAGCAGATAGCAAGTTAGTGGAGGAAGTCAATGAATTTGTATACCTTGGCAGGAGAGTAGTAGAAAATGGAGACAGCACAGAGGACATCAACAGCAGACTTACTAGAGCAAACCAGGCTTTTGCAGTACTGCAGACTATATGGAAATCTAAAAAACTAAAAATGAATACGAAAATAAGGATATTTAATGTTCTAAATGTACTACTCTATGGAAGTGAATGCTGGAAAATCACCAAAACCATAGAAAACAAGTTGAATTCTTTCCAGAATTAGAAAAATATTTTGGCCAAACACCATAAGAAATAACATCTTGTTGGCAGAGATGCAGATGACAGCAGTTATTGAGGAAAGACGCTGGCGATGGTTGGGACATGTGCTCCGAATGACTGATAACTCACTACCAAAAATAGCACTAAGATGGACACCACAGGGGAACAGAAGTAAGGGTAGACCAAAAGAGACATGGAGAAGAACAAGAGAGAGGATGTTGAGCAATAGAGGGCTCACCTGGGCAAGAGCAGAAAAAAAGGCAAAGGACATTTGTGGAAAACCCTTGCAGAAGCCCCATGTGCCCTGGGCACTTAAGGTTCAGAGAGAGAGATTCAGTTCAGTGTTCTTTCTAGCTCTCAATTCTCCACTGTTGGTATCCTTTGTGGGCCCAAAGATTCTTCTTAGGATCCTGTTCTCAAAGACCTGCAATTGTTGTTCATCTTTCTTTGTTGTACTCCATGTTTATGATCCATACATGACAGCTGGTCTTATTATAGTTTTGCAGATTGTTATTTTGGGACAGGATTTAGGATTTTAACAGGTGTTGTAGGGTGAAGTATATTTTATTCCCTCTCTGTACTCTGTTTTTAATTTCCTCACACACTACGTTGCTTCTGTTGAAGGTTGTGCCTAGATATTTGTATGTTTCTGCTTTCCTAATAATCATATCTCCAACATTTATATAATATGGATCACTCTGCCTCTAGTCTCTTGATATCTTCATATACTTTTTCTTATCCTGGTGCCACATCTCTCAGGTGTATGAAGGTATTGATGACATCTCGAATAGTTTCCTCCACCAGGTTGATGTCATCAGTATATCCCAGTATTTTAGCTTGTTCTGTACTGCTTTCTTCTTTCACTCTTCTGATTACCTTTTCTAGTTCATTCATTCATTCCTTTGCATGTCCCTTGCGGAACTTTGCCTCCCAAACAGCACTCCTGTAGGCCTCTAAGTTGTGAGCAAGATGGCCTGCTGCTGCATCCATTTCCAGATCATCAACGATGTCTTGCAGCCATCTTCGTTTCGGTCTTCCTCTCTTTCTTTTTCCCATTATGTATCCTTCCAATACGGTCTTCTCTAAATTATCATGACGTTTAATGTGGCCAAAATATTTAAGTTTTCTCTCTTTAATCCTCTTTACTAGCCAGCCTTCTTCAATATTAAGCTCTTGCAGTATAGATATATTTGTTCTTTTTTGTGTCCACGATATTTGGAGAACTCTTCTATAGCATTTACATTCAAAGGCATTTATGTGCTTCTCAGCTGTTTTGTTAAGTGTCCAGGTCTCACAGGCATATGTTGCAATGGGAAAGATGCATGCCCTTAAAAATCTTATTTTTGTGGTTCTGTCTGCTCCTCTCCACAGATTCTTTATTTGTTTTACTTTCTGAAGAGCAATAGATGTCCTCCTTTTAATTTCCCTCATTGTATCTCCATTATTAGTACTAGGTTCAATAATAATGGAGGTAATGTAACACCTTGTTTTAAACCAGTTCTTATATAGAAGGGTTCTGACTTTCTTCCTTTATATATATTACTGTATTTAGTGCATCCTCCAGACACATTCTGCTCAAATTGATTAATTTGTTAGGTATCTCAAATTCTTTCATAATTTTCTATAAGCTGCTCTTATCTATGCTGTCATAAGCTTTCTTGAAGTCAATGAAGATATTATGTACTTCTTTTCCATATTCCCAGTACTTTTCTCTCTCTTTGATGTAGATAAAATATTTGGTCTATGGTTGATCTATTCTCCTAAAACCTGCTTGATAGTATGTTCTCGCTGTATGGTTTTAATCTATATAAAAGTATAATAGATAGTATTTTGTAGCTTGTTTGTAGTAATGATATTCCTCTGTAGTTTTCACACATGCTCTTATTGCCTTTTTTGAATACTGGAATCAGTAATGATTCTCTCCATTCACTAAGGAGTTTTTCTTCTCTCCATATTTGTCGACATATCTGTTCATGTAGATTTAGACCTCCTTCCTTAATCAGTTCTGTAGCAATTCCATCTGAACAAGTTGCTTTGTTGTTTCATAGAAACATGATACTGTAGATGACTTCTTCTGTCTGGTTCCTCTATTTCAGGTTCACAAGTCTGTATTTTTCGCATGATACTGTGTTTATAGGCTCTTCACAGTTTAGTAGTTTTTCAAATATTCTTTCCATCTGATACAAGATTTTCTCTTCATTATTTATCATGTTTCCATTACTATCCTTCAAGCTCTGCAGAGGTTGTTTATACCCTTGCTTTACTGTTTGCAATTCTTTATGGAATTCCCTGCTTTTCTTATTTTGATGGCATGTCTGCATCTCATTTACCATGTCTTTCATATATTGTCATTTTTGTTGGCGAATAACTTTTTGAGTTTCTTTACACTGTGTGTGGTACTTCTCCTCATTTGTTTTGTTGTTCATGTCATTCAACCATATCTGTCTTGAGTTCAGTCTTCTGAATTTTAATAAAGCCCTGAGTAATGTCAGACCTTTCACTAAATCTAAACTGAGAATACATAAATCTACTGGTCAGTCATGGCTGTGAGTCATATAAAACATGGTAGAAGAAAGAAAATGATGGCACAAATCAAGGCTTTGCATAATTCACACTTTCAAACTGTACTTACCAGGTAACATTCCTATCCCACATTATGGAAAAATATTTCTTTGTCCCGTGTGTTTTTGTATGATTAAGGTTCATGCAGGAATGTCACAACTGTGTACTCATTAACTCTTTCCATGCCGCAGGAAGAAACACGGACGTGTAATGGAGTGCCAGAGTAAAAGCGCGGGTCTTAATATGTTAGGGGGTATAGTTATAAAATGAAATGGAAAACAGTATTTCCATGTACTTCCGTATATTTATTATGTTTCAAAGTATAACTAAATGAATGAAAATTTCATAAATGCAGAGTTTTTTAGGAAAAGAGAAGTAATGTGATGTTTTTAGACAATGATTGTGCCCAGCTCACCATCAGCTAGGTCTAGATATGCACTACTTACCATCTGAGATGTCTAGACCTACTTGTCGATCTCGTATTGTGATTCTGTGTTGCATTCTCGCTAAATTAATGTCTGAAATAACCTCCTAACTACTTCTCCAGTCGTCTAAATATGTCTAGATCTACTTGGGATACATTCAAGAGCAGCGGGGTGGTCACAGGCCATGTCCATACCCCTATCTACGTCGTCAAAAATTGAAAAATTTCCATGCTTCTCGTCCTTTTTCTTGCTCAGCATCGCTCGTATCTAAGGACTCTTTCACCATTTTGAAAAGTTCACCGGAAACGCGGACGAAATATGTACAATCTAAATGTTACACCGGTTGTTTTATTGAAACAAACCAAGCGTAAAAAAATTGACACCTGATAAGCAACGGGGGTACAAGAAGCGTCAAAAAATTGACGCCCGGCATGGAAAGAGTTAAGTAATAAAGCTGTTCCTACTTTTTTCTTAGTTTATACATTTTGGTATAACAGCTTTACTGTAGTGGCTCCATGTATAGTTATATACTCATACATTAATTATTGTGTGTTAACTATCCCACATTAATGATGAGTGCAACCTACCAAGTTGGGTCATGTTAGGACTGAAGTCTACAGATGTAACAACATCTCGATGACCTCGAAAATGCCTCTCTAGATATGGATCCTCCTGAAAGTGTAAGATGTGGTGATAATTGTATCAAATTCTACAAATTCCATAGTTACTGGTAATATAACATATTCAGAAAAATCAGTTTAGCTAGAGTTAAGATTATGTCTAATGCACACTTGATACAGCTATGGCAAAATATGTTCGTTTTCTGTATCCAAACTAATGTATCCCAAATAATATGGATGTATTGTTGGTTTTGTGGTCGGTGCTACTGAAACATAAAACCATTCAAACATTGCTCATAAAAGAGACATAAAATGATTGTTACTGCTGTGTCCAGAGTGTGGATGTGCATACACTGACTGCAACAAGAAATTGGACAAGAATTTATTTCTCAATGCTCCATGATACAATGATAATGACACAGTGGTTTGTTGTTTTAAACTTTAGGTTTATATTGACTTCATCCCTACCCATGTCAACAGTTACAAACTACTACTTGTAAACAATGTTCTTACAGTGTTTTCTTTTCATTTATCGTCACCTTCTCTCAACATCACACTAACTAAATGTGAAACGTGTTTCTTGTGATCTTCCACACACGTTTGACAATGACTTGGAGTTTCCATGTATGCTCACGCAGATAATGATAGCATGCTAAAATAGAAACCGACATTCCGTCAATTTAAAAAAGTACAATAATAAAAATTTTGTTACACTTTGAATAGAAACAAGTAACGAGTAACAGTGTGCATATGGAGGAATATATAGCAACATCAACTGCATAACACCATAAGCAATTACCAGGACTGACATTCTGCCTAACTTGCCGTCTTGATTTATTCACCATTCAGAGTCAGTGCAAGTTTTTAAATGTTTTATTTTCGGTTGTCTCGCTGTTAAGAGAAAACTCTTATTGTTTAACATTGGGAACAAGTCAGGTCCAGTCTTGTTTTGAATAGCCCAGCGATGCCAGTTAATGAACTTTTTTCATAGGAGAGTTCCTTTGCTTTCATCAACACCAACCACCTTCTCCTTCCCCTTCCCTTGTCAGTACTGAGAGTACTGCTACACACTCAGCTGACCTTCTCATGCATGCTGATGTGTAATTGTTTTACAATAACCTTAAAGCTATGAGCAGGGGATAAAAAATGTTCACGTAATTCCAGAATTTCAGTTGTAATCACCGCTTGTTTTTTTTTCTTTTTCTTTTGGCTGATTGTTCTCAGGTGATCTTTCGAAAGAGGTCATACACGCACTCCATACACGCATTCTTTGTCTTTTCATTGCCAAAGATACGCAGGGCGGCTGGTTGCAAGATTTCCACTTTTGTCGGTCCTTGCTGTTTTTTGTTTTTTTTTACTGTCTCTTGAACAGTCCTTCGTTTCTAAGCATTTTCTCGGGTGTACGTCTCCGGCTGTGCTCCAGTAAATGGGACATAATAAAGTTTGGAACTATGTCACTCTTATGGCAGAGTGTCTCTGATTTACGGGAAGCTGAGAGTTTCTCTCAGAATCTGAGGGGAGAAGTGATAAAGTGCAAGAGAGCCAAAGTGTGAGTCGTTCGTCTAGAGTTGTGTCAGCTAGGAATTATAGTCTGGCGGCCCTTTCAACGAGTGGACAGCAACGAAGCACAAAGGCCATGGCATCTGCATGCCTGATTTGGTTTATTATTAGGAACAATTCCTCCACACTTCTCAAGAGAAGCAAACAGTACATGAGTCTGAAGCCAAATAATTTGAAAAGTAGAAACTCATTCCGCTACAATGGCTTGATCCACCGTAAGACAGCACTGAACCAGCCAAGGATGGGAAAGGAGTGGTCTTGGTAACTCGCAAAAGCAAAGGTCTCTCCAAACCTTCCAAGGCCTTTACACGTGTTGAGCTGAAGAAAGGTCCCGACAGACCATTGCCACTGTTCGTACATCACATCAGAGCAACAACTATCGAAAGGATTTTATCAATGCGGGTGTCGGAAGGACATGTGCTATTCTCAAGAGCAAATGACGTGCAGCCAAGGACTAGCAGTGATCTTTTCTTTGTAATTTGTGAGAAATATTATAACTGCTCTTGAAAAAAAAATGGTCTGGTAGAATGTAAGGAGAGTTGTTTATGTGTCCTTTTTAGGACATACTTGCAGTTTTTTGTATAGTGTAGTTAGGATGTAAACTTGGCGATTACCACGCGAACTCTATGTGACGTTTAGCGGCGCGGAAAGGATGTAAGTTAGGATGTAAGTATAGATGTCTGCTTGTCCTTTTAAGGACACAGATGAGAGATGGTTAGATGATTATAGTGGTGTTTTTTTTTCAGGTTAATCAGTTTGTGCTGTAATGTTAGTTTGTCAGTTTTTTGTCTTCTCTGTTGTGGTATATGCACATTCCTGTGGCTGACTCTTGTCCGTCGGGATGTTCTCTGTACTGTTATATTCTTGATTTTCTCACTTTGCTCATTGACATTCACTATCCCTCATTATCAAGCTTCCATCCTCATATTTTCTCACATTAACTCATTTGTTAGAAATTGACATTTGCCTGTTGTGTACATCTACGTTACTGTACTGTTGTTGATCGACTGATCAGACTGCTGAACCCCTGTGACTATTTCGTCATTCACGTTATTTCCCTTTTTATCGTTGGTTTCTTCGCCTGGGATAAATGCTGTTACTAAGTGTGTGATAAAGCAAAGTTTTGTTGTCAAGTGTTGTGTTGTGTTGTCACTTACGGCTAATCAGCTTATGATACACCGTACAAGGCACATAAAGATTCTACGTTAGCTGTTCGTGGTAACGACACGTATGCCATTCTCATAATGTAACAAGTCCGCTAACGTCTCCTCCTTCCTGTCACTGTCGACAATGACGTCATGTCTGTCTCTCTTAATTAACAAGACGTAATTTCTTAAAATTTCAGAAAACAAGCTATCAAGTGGAACACAACAGGCCAAATAAAAAGAGGCAGACCACTTGAAACTCTAAAGAGGCCAACATTAACAGGCATAAAATCTCTTGATGAGGTTGCAAGACTCGCCGAAGACAGGAAAAATTTGCGAACTACCTTGCGAGCCCTATGTGACGTTTAACGGCACGGGAAGGATATAAGAATTTCGAATGATATTTCACAATAACACTTCTTTGATTTTACGTAGACACTTGGTTTGGGAAGCGTTGAAATTTCGTGCATTTATTTGCGTCATTTTCCGACATGTGCTCCTATATAGTAGGACAGTGGGGACACTACTTTTGCGTGGTAAAATGTAATATTTAAAATTATATATTCATTTACTCACTCATCAATTTCTGACGAGTCTCGTCTTGTACTATCATATTCACAATCATCTTTGAAACACGGATATCTTTAATAATCCAGATTATTCTAGTTGTTGAAAAAGAAACACGTGTGAAAATTAATTTGTATGAAATAACTGATTAATTTCAAAGTGCAAAGGCGCAAGAAATCAAAACTTTCGCAGAAACATTGATGTGGATACAATAAATAGCTTTTTGCTGTCAGTACAACTGTTTACGAAAGTGATTGCTTTACTTAAATCAATTTTATTTTGCTGGTTTATTTATTGGCATTTTTCGTATAAGAAGATGGTTTCGAAGCAAGCAGATAGAGCATCAGCTGTTATGGGTTTTGGCGAGAACCATACAGCAAAACCCACAACAGCTGATGCTGTATCAAATTGTCCTCTTTGATGAAAAATGCCGATATACGACTAGTACAAAACCGTTTACATTTAGATGAAATAAATATTCGATTTAA
Organism: Achatina immaculata; assembly: GCA_009760885.1. NCBI lineage: Eukaryota > Metazoa > Mollusca > Gastropoda > Stylommatophora > Achatinidae > Lissachatina > Lissachatina immaculata. The sequence goes on from CM019704.1 coordinate 2,378,339, forward strand.
AAGCTTGTGTATCGATCCCCTACAAAATAACAACTTATACTTGTCGTGACGAGTACGAGTATACCGGTAATTAAGGTTTTATGGTTTTGTTTACTATTTGTACAGCCGCGGCCAGGGTCTAAATCACGGAGCTAAATTACGGATATGAAATAGATCCGGCATTTCTGTTTGAGTGATTCTCGCTACGCCCATCACAGTGAAAATGAACAAAGCTTCGCTGTCACAAGTAAGGGTGTGAAAAAAAGAGAAACGTTTTCAGCATATCGTGTTTGGCTTGTACGAAAGTGTCAATACACGAGTGTCAGGAACAAATGTGTAAAAGTATTTGCAAACTTTATTAATAGCGGGGGGAGGAAAAAAATAGTTGATCGTAGCTTAGCGGAGGATAGTGGACCTCCATCAGCGCCCATTGTACTTCTTCTGTGATACATGTGGATGTCACATATCCTTGTCTTTTGATGTAACCATCACGTCTGAAATTCTGATAGTGTGTCACTTTTTTCTTTTTCAATATTTCCTTTCAGAGTGGTTTTCAAATATTATTTGTCTGTTTCTGTTGTCTTTACAGATTTTTTGTTGTTGTTCAGTTTCAGCTGAAACTTCCTGGTTTGTCTTCATCATTTTCACTGAAATAGCACATCTTTTTTTTTTCTTTAAAAGTACATTTTATTGACAACAATATTTTATATTTCAGTGGCATTTAATAATAACAATTCCAATAGTAACATTTCATTTGTCAACTTTTTGTTTGTTTGTTTGTTTGTATTGAAGTAAAGATTTGTCTTATTCTGTTTGAATATTGTCACTTCCTTCTGTGATTTCTGTTTATTTTCCATTCTTCATTATCATGTGTCCAAGATGAGCTTTGAATTTCCTGAAATTTTATTCATGTAGTTGTTCTACCACCTTCTAGCACCTTCTACCAGGTGCTTATTGTGACACGGACCATGAGTTATTAATAGCAGACATGAAGATAAAGATAAAAAAGATAGTTATGGGATCAAGACCACTCCGCTTTGACCTTACAAATATACCAGAACAATACGGTATAGAAGTGAAGAACCGTTTCGAAATCCTGATGGCTGTACAGGAAGAGATGACACCAGATGAATTGGCTACGCAGGCCAAAGATATCTTAGTAACAACAGCTAAAGACCTGATTCCAGTAAAGAAAACACACAGGAATAAATGGATCACAGCAGGTACACTAGAACTGATAAAACAATGTAGAGAAATGAAGACACAATGGAGAGTGACAGACAACAACAAAGATATATATAAAACTTTAACAAAAGAAGTACGAAGAAACATAAGAAAAGACAAAAAACAATACATACAAGATTGTTGTGAAAGAATAGAAGAACATCAGAGATGTGGAAGAGATAGAGAAATGTTTAAAGAAATGAAGACATTGACGAGAAATGTCACACCTAAGCTAAATGTAATTTGTGATGAGATGGGGAATACCCTGACAGAGACAGAGGAAATTCTGGAAAGATGGAAGGAATATTGCAAAAGAATGTATGAAACAAACGACTGTGGCAGCAGAAATCAACAGTGTGAATTTTTATTGGATGAGAAAGAACCCGAGCCGACAATGGACGAAGTTTTATGGGCAATAAAGAGTCTGAAAAATGGTAAATCACCAGGATGTGATGAGATAACCGCTGAATTTATTAAAGCAGGAGGAAAGGAGTGTGCAACAATCTATCATGCACTATGTGAAAAGATATGGCATTCAGGTATTTGGCCAAAAGAATGGAAAAAAACTGTATTCATACCACTGCCAAAAAAGGGTAACCTGAAATTATGCACCAACTACAGAACTGTTGCCCTGATTAGTCATGCCAGTAAAATTCTGTTAAAAATCATAATGGGTAGACTTCGAAAGAAAATAGAAGAAGAAGTCAATATGGTCCAAGCTGGCTTCAGGCAAGGAAGAGGATCAAGAGATCATATATTCAATCTCAGATTAATAATAGAGAAATGCAGGGAGTTTAATGTGAATCTATATTTATCCTTTATAGACTACTCAAAGGCATTTGATTGTGTACAACACCAGAAACTTTGGGAAATAATGGAAAAAATGGGATTTCCAACACATTTGATACAATTAACATCACTGCTGTATTTAGACCAACAAGCAGCAGTAAGAATAAATGGTGAAACAACAAGTTGGTTTGACATAAAACAAGGGGTCCGTCAGGGGTGCATATTGTCACCCTACTTATTTAACTTGTATACTGAAAATATAATGAGGAATGTTAGAGAAGATGTAGACAAGGAATATTACGATGCCATAACAGTTGGAGGTTATGAAATACCAGAGATTAGATATGCTGATGACACAGTATTGCTGTCCACAACACAAGAAGGAATGGAAAAACTCATTATGTCAGTCCGCAAGAACAGCGAAGAGCAGAACCTCTATCTTAATGCAAAGAAAACTAAAGTGATGACAACTGACAAAACAATCAAGTCAACTGAAATATGTATCAATGGGGAAAAACTGGAAGAAGTGGAGAGTTTTGAATATCTTGGATCGTTACTAACTAATAATGGAGATACAATGAGGGAAATTAAAAGGAGGACATCTATTGCTCTTCAGAAAGTAAAACAAATAAAGAATCTGTGGAGAGGAGCAGACAGAACCACAAAAATAAGATTTTTAAGGACATGCATCTTTCCTATCACAACCTATGCCTGTGAGACCTGGACACTTAACAAAACAGCTGAGAAGCACATAAATGCCTTTGAATGTAAATGCTATAGAAGAGTTCTCCAAATATCGTGGACACAAAAAAGAACAAATATATCTATACTACAAGAGCTTAATATTGAAGAAGGCTGGCTAGTAAAGAGGATTAAAGAGAGAAAACTTAAATATTTTGGCCACATTAAACGTCATGATAATTTAGAGAAGACCGTATTGGAAGGATACATAATGGGAAAAAGAAAGAGAGGAAGACCGAAACGAAGATGGCTGCAAGACATCGTTGATGATCTGGAAATGGATGCAGCAGCAGCAGGCCATCTTGCTCACAACCGAGAGGCCTACAGGAGTGCTGTTTGGGAGGCAAAGTTCCGCCAGGGACATGCAAAGGAATGATGATGAATGAGTTGTTCTTGGTGTGCTTCATTCATCAGCACTGCATAACAGGTGAGGTTCATTCATCAGCACTGCATAACAGGTGAGGTTCACAGCAGTGCGTAACAGGTGAGGTAGTTTTACATATTGCCTGGTGGCTGTATCATAGTACATGATTCCTTTCTGCATTTTACAAACATATTTCATGCTGTGCTTGTCAGCGAAGTACACAATTTTATTTCTCTTTACAGATATAAGATCTTTGTATTTTCATTTCACTTGACAGTCTGTGTTTTAATTTCACAAACAGCCATTTATATTGTATTATTTTAGAGCCGTGTGTAGCAATATTTAATCAGAATTTGTTGTTACACCTATATTTGGAGACCAGGTTCACTATATAGTTTTGGTTTTTTTTTTCCACTTAATGTTGAATTTTCACCACTTTACTAGAAAATTCTGGTCCATTTGTCATCTGATTTCATTTGGAAAAAAAACGCTTACCTCCATCATTACAATTGTTTATAATTATGTTTGTAAGGTTTCTGTTGTTATCTTTGCAGGAAGAAGACATTGCTAAACCTTTGGCTGATCAGATTTTGGTCACAATCTATGGGCAGTGTATCGGGGATGCTCTGGGTCTGTTAACTGAGTTCATGTGCAAAGAAGAAGCTAAAAAGGTAAAGTATGTTTATTATCACATTCTAACTTCTGATTGTGCATCTTTATTAGTTTTTAAAAAAATTTAATTGTCATTGACATTAATCAATGATCTTTCTTGATTCTGTTAACATTTTTTATTTTATGGGCATATTTCTATATAGTACAGGCAGTGATTACACTAGTTTTTTTTAGAAACTGACACAACTGTACCTGTCTTTCACCTTGCATAAAGTACTTTTCAGAATTGTCAATACAAAGGATTATTGGAAAGTTCCAGGACTATCTTTTTAAAAAAATGAAATAAAAGGCTTACTGTGTTTAAATTAAGTCCCTATCACCTTTGAAATAGTCTCCTTGAGAATGGATACAGTAATCCCAGTTCTTCTTCCACAACTGAGAAGCACAGCAGAAATCCTTTTCTTCAAGGCTGTCCAATATTGCCTGTGATGCCTTTTGGATGTCATTTAAAGCATTGAAGCAGCATCCTTTTAGTTTCATTTTTGGAAACAGTGTGCAGGGGGCTAGGTCAGGCAAATATGGAGGGTGTGGGACAACCACCATGCTGTTTTCCATCAGAAATTGTGTCATTCTGAGGGACAATGCAAGCACATTGTCATGATGCAACAGTCTGCGCCAAAGTTCAGGTCTTTTTCACTGCACGTCTTCTTTCAAGCGCCGTAGAGTGTTGCAGTAAAAGTAGCACCAGTGGAACAAATTCTAGGTGAAAAATTCCTTTGATATTTACAAAAAAAATGATCATGATGCATTTTGTTGCACTCCAGGCTTATTGTGCTTTCTTTGTTCTTGGTGACTGCAGGCTCTTTCATTGTGATGATTGTTGTTTTGTTTCTATATTGTAACTGTAAATCCAGCTTTTGTCCCCTGTGATGATCCTAGAGGTTAAGTTGGGTCATCATTAACCGTCTCATGCAACTCGAGGCATGCATAAAGATGCCACTGTTTTTTGCTTGTATGTCAAGACCCTGGGAATGAACTTGACAGCAGCACAATGCATGTTTAGATTGTCAGGATGGATCTCCTGACAGATTCCATAGTTGATTCCAGCTGTGTGACACAGCTCATTGATTGTTCTTTGGTTGTCCTCTTGGATAAGTTTATGAATTTTTTTCCACATTTTGTGGTGTTTTGCTGGTGACTTGTTGCCATGACCAATTGTCATCTTGCTCCGACTCTCAACCAGCTTTGAAATGTGCATACCACTCAAAGACCTGTGTTCGACCTAAACATGGTTTGCCAAAGGTCTGATGAAGTATTTCTAGGGCTTTGATAGCAGATTTGTTAAACTTCATGCAAAATTTGATGCAAACACGTTGCTTGAACTTGTCAGCCATCTTCAGTTTTGCAGAGTGGCCTTTGCCCAAGGTCATGTAATCGCATGTAAAAAATTGAAGATGTGTAGGTGGCATTATGTCACTTGACCCACTGAATCAGCACACTTGGGAGCCTAGAACTACATATTTTCATGTGAATAGGATAAATGCTTACATCATGGCAATTACTGCCTGGGAACTTTCCAATCGGCTCTCGTACAACATTCTGTACCTTATACTTTTTTTTTTTTAAATGTAAAATTTAACATGCTTTAGAAATATCATGTGGAAAATCACCAAAACCATAGAAAACAAGTTGAATTCTTTCCAGACTAAATGTTTACGAAGAATTAGAAAAATATTTTGGCCAAACACCATAAGAAATAACATCTTATTAGCAGAAATGCAGATGAAACCACTGACAACAATTATTGAGGAAAGATGCTGGCGATGGTTGGGACATGTGCTCCGAATGACTGACAACTCACTACCAAAAATAGCACTAAGATGGACACCACAGGGGAACAGAAGTAAGGGTAGACCAAAAGAGACATGGAGAAGAACAACAGAACGGATGTTGAGCAATAGAGGGCTCACCTGGGCAAGAGCAGAAAAAAAGGCGAAGGACAGGCATTTGTGGAGGACCCTTGCGGAAGCCCCAAGTGCCCTGGGCACCTAAGGTTCAGAGAGAGAGAAATATCATGAGGAATTAAATGTCTGTGTAAAATTTTGTTCTTTCTTTATTTGTGGCAAGATTTAATATTTACGGAATGAACCAAAGGCAGAATTGGTTGATTTTCCATGTAATTTGAGCATCATCAGTTTGCTGGCCTGATTGTCTCTCATCTGATTTAACTGGGTGCTCTTTACTAGGTTTCTTATTCTATAAACTGGTTACAGTAATCATGAACATCCAAAAGTTTTGGTTTTTCTACTTTTTTTAATTGGTGGTATACTGGCATTTACCAGTTAATGCTGTTAACATATGGTACACTGGTGGAAGTCTAGTACTTAAGTTAAAAAAAAACAAAAGAAAACAAAATAAAAAGATGTTGACTCAGTTCAAAATGTTCTAGATTCCAATTTGAGAAGTTGTTAAAATTGTAATTTAGATACTAGGTATATGGGTGCTGCAGAAAATTTGAATGTGATGATGGTATTACAGAATGAGAATGACACCTGAGTGGCAGAGCAGTTAATGTGCTCATCTCATATGCAGAGGTCAGTGGCTCAAGTTCAGCCCAAGGCACCTAAGATACCCAGGCGCAGAAATGGGTACCCATGCACCTTCTGGAGCTGAGAAGGACAGGTGGCTAGGAAGGCTGATCATATCACACTCAAATCTGCTAACAGGTGAAGGAAAATACCAGGTTTTTGTATGGCAGGATAGGGCTAGGTACAGAGTGAGAAGAGGAAATTCTTTACAATGACAGAGCAATTATGTTCACTTAGTGTATTTTATTATATATTTAAAATAAAATTTATTTACTTTTTTATTTTGTTTTTCCCTTATTTTGACATATGTAAACTTTGGTTAATCATCCATATATTTGTTTATGTTTTGAAACAAGAAGAATTGTAAATTTTGATGTTAATTTGTGGATTTTCAGTATTATGGGAGAAAACCAAAAGACCTTCAGTATAATCAGAAAGTGCCAGATTTTCATAGGTCCAGATGGGAAGAAGGGGACTGGACAGATGACAGTGATCAGATGTTTCTCATTCTACAGTCTGTTCTGTACAATAGAGGGGAAGTAAGTCTTTGTGATCATCATCATCATTCATTTGCATGTCCCTTGCAGAACTTTGCCTCCCAAACAGCACTCCTGTAGGCCTCTCGGTTGTGAGCAAGATGGCCTGCCGCTGTTGCATCCATTTGCAGATCGTCAATGATGTCTTGTAGCCATCTTCGTTTTGGTCTTCCTCTCCTTCTTTTTCCCATTATGCATCCTTCCAATACGGTCTTCTCTACATTATCATGACGTTTAATGTGTCCAAAATATTTAAGTTTTCTTTTCTCTCTTTAATCCTCTTTACTAGGCAGCCTTCTTCAATATTAAGCTCTTGTAGTATAGATATATTTGTTCTTTTTTGTGTCCACGATATTTGGAGAACTCTTCTGTAGCATTTACATTCAAAGGCATTTATGTGTTTCTCAGCTGTTTTGTTAAGTGTCCAGGTCTTTGTGATAATTGGATGAAAGGAAGATAATAGGTATTTGTCATGAAAGAGTTCCCAGCAACTATTTGAATGATTGTTTAGGTTTTGTGTTTGTTTATCACATGATATATTTGTGTATATTGTGTGTTCTGGTAAGACCAACATTTTCTTAAACATTTTTAATCTTAGGAGCATGTGAAAAAAAAAAGGTGCAAATTTGTGTAGCATATTTTCTCTTGGTCATCATCATTCAGTGCTTTCTCCTGATTCGTGGCTGCTGTGCTCCTCCAGCTTGTTCTGTCCTTCGTTTTCACAGTGCACCTGGTATTTAGGGGTACATTTAGGGATTATTTCCAAAAGTCTGTCTTGTCAAGGCATTGTGTGATTCAACATGGACAGCAGAAAGTTCATGTGCAACAAAGAAGATGACATGGAATATGGCCAGCACCACTATTTGGGAACACTGATCATCACTGTTAGTGGGTAGAATGCCACAAAAGTATCTTTTTCATATATGTAACACACAAATAATTAGTGTATAAGTATATACAACTAAGTATACACAAAGCCACTGCAGTTAAGCTGTGATAACAAAATATATAAACTAGGAAAAAAGTAGGAACAGCTTGTATACTTAATGAGCACACAGTTATGACATTTCGGTGTGAACCTTGATCATGCAGAAGCACACAGGATGAAGAAATGGAGAGAGAAGATAAAATATCAATTCATATGAATGCTGAGTAAAAAAATAGGAAGGACAAAAATAGAATAAAATAAAACGAATGAAACACTTAGCTGTGACATGCAAGAAGCTGTGGTTTGTAAGAGACTGTGTTCAGAAGTATGCATGGTGAAGTGTAGAGAGTGTTTAAATGGAGATGTGTGATGTATGATAGGTGGGTCAATAAATAAGGAGGAGGAGGGAGGAACTGTGGAAAGGGGAGAGAGTGATACAGTGGTAATCTAGCTGAGAGAAGGTGGAATCGGTGATTATAGTTGAGGTAGAGGAGTTGTAATTTGATTCTGTGATGAGGTTCTGAACTATGTGTTACAAGTGAGAAGGGAGTGGAACTTAGTGGAGAGGGATTATGATTGTAGAAGAGGGGAATGTTTGGTGTAGCTGAATTGTGAGTTCAAACCATGTGGTTCCAGCATCCAGTATTCCTGGATGTAGCAGATCTCAGGTGGTAGGTGGCTTCTGTCATCACTGTGACATTGTTTGATGGCTCTTACCAGAAAATGCCTCTGTGGTTTAGGCCATTGAAATGATTATGTACTGGTTTCAGGACAAAGTACTCTTCAGATGAGGCTGAGATTAGTGAGGAAGCTGCTTAGGATAAATCTGAAATGTCAAAGATTAGTTTCAGAAGTTTAAGTGATAAAAGAAGTTTAAGTTCATTGTGCGTAAGGAAGTGAACAAAAAAAAAAAAAAAAGAATATATTCAGCCTCTCAGAAAAGGTCTGCGAACTAACCCACCAGTATGAGTTGGGTACACCTGTACATTCCATCCCTACAGGTTAAAATGGAAGAGTAGAAGGAACATTAAAAATCTTTTTTCAGTTGATTTATGCCTAAATGATTAAAGGTAAAATTTACATTTTACAACAACAACAACAACAACAAAATGTTATCGTGTACACATTTTTTCTTGAAATGGTTTCCAGGTAATTGTCACTGACTTTGCTAGCAGAATTAAAAGGTGGATGAAGAAAGGTTTCCCAGATCTTGGTGATTTTGGAGGCATGGGGATTGGAAATACAACCAGGACAGTTTTGACTCATGAAAATTTTACAACAAGTCCTCAAGAGGTCAGTTTTGAAGCCTTCCTTTGAGTGATGGAGTAGTTTCACTCAAGAATTCATTTCTGAATAATTTTAATGAGGTTTATTAACCAAAAAAATAATGACTTTGCAAATGGACTCCATAAAACACCAGTATTTCAGTAGCTGAACTGCCAGATATGGCTTATTGCTGTTACACTACCTTATCTGATGATTTCATCTCATTTTTTGAATGGTGATTAGTAGGTTTGTTTAAGAATCTGGCTACAACGCTTTATATAATCTGAGAAATATGAATGTTGATAAACTTTGTGGCTTCTTCAACAGCAGTAGTTGATGATGATGTGCACAACCTGAGTAGTCTGAACCAATCAATAAAATAATAGTATGTACAACTCCAGGGTACACAGACTTTATCAATTACTAATGTGTTCTGATTTACATGTATTCGTGCAAATAAATGGTATCTATAGCATGTTAGTGTTTTGGAGATTTTTTTTTTTTGGGGGGGGCCTAATAATTTGTCTAATTTTCTCACCAGTTAGTTTTTCCTACAAAAACTATACATTTTTGGAAACTTCATTCATTTACCTTTTGTTTAATGTATATTTAGTACTTTTTAAACATGGAAATAGCATTTTAAATTCAATTTTTCAACTATACCCGTCAATTTTCACCAATATTCTAAACACCTGCGCATTTTGCCCCGCACGCAATGGTATGTCCGTGTTTTTCCTCCCGCACGGAAAGAGTTAATTTCATGTTCTTTTGTTGCTTTTTTTTTTTTTTTTGCTAAGAAGGTACGGTAGATAACAAATTATTTATAAATTTCTCCAGCGCACTCTAGAAAATAGTATAGTTTACAAAAAGACCTCTCTTCAGAAACAGTATTGTTCATAACAAATTGTTTTCCCTAGAAGTAGTACAGTTCATATCAAATTGTTCTGTCTAGAAGTAGTATGCTTTATAATACAATGTTCACTCCAGTAATTGTATAGTTTATAACAAACATTTTCTCACCAGAAATAGTATAGTTGATATTAATTGTATACAAACATTGAATTCATTGTTTAAAGATTCCATTAGTCTTTGTATTTGTTTAGTTGATGTAGAATGAAGTAAAGTCACCTGTGGACTTGCTTGGTGATTAGATTTCTGTGACTTGCAGATTGCTCTTGCCACTTGGGAAAACAGCAACAAGAATATAGCACCAAATGGAGCAGTCATGAGGACTTCTATATTGGGCCTTCATCAGTGGGAAGATTTAGATGCTGTATCAAAAAATGCACAGGAAATGTGTAAAACTACACATTATGATCCAAGGTATTGTTGTTAATCAATTGCATTGTATATCAATGACTGGGTAAAATTGGTTCTAGTATTAAAGGTAGGCACAGGTGTATGGTTCAGTTTTACAAAACCAGCACGAACACGCAATGCGAAAAGCCAGGGCTGCACAGGCACCCACAACTGAATCTGGACGTGCATGTTCTGTGTGTGGCAAAACTTTCAAAGTTCGTATAGGGCTAGTTGGTCACGCACGGACATACCTCACCCTATTTAGACCTGGATGAAGCTGTGGTCATCATCAAAGATGATGAATGAACAACAACAACAACAGCAGCAGCAGCAACAACAACAACAACATCAAGATAAAAAATAGTGAGGAAAGTGGGCAAGAACAAGAGTGCCGGAAAGTAAAATGAGAACATATAAATTAAGAATATACAACAATCCAGTATTTTGGAAAAAGCTTTTTTTTCAAGGATTACATACAAAAACAGCACAACAGATAAGAATGTATTAAACATGTTGGAAAAAGATGAAAAGTAAACACTAGCTTTTTTTTTATATCCTCTTTGTGATAAAATCTACCTGTCTTTCTTACAAGGAGGATACCAGAAAACCTAGTGCTTAAATTTTCATCTTTTTTTTTTCATGTTCCTATCTGACATGTTGTTTTCTTTGAAAAAGGCTTTTGCCAAAATATTGGATTGTTGTATGTTCTTCATTTATACACACTCATCTTACTGCCACTCTTGTTCTTGCTCACATTCCTCACTCTTTTTATCTTTTTGTAAAACTGAACTACACTCCTCTTTCTGCTTTTATTGTTGTTAGTATAACTGCTTTTTTTTTAAATTCATAGTTTTTGTAGTCTTTAAGCTGTAGATTTTTTGTAGTCTTTAAGCTGTAGATTTTTTGTAATCTTTAAGCTGTAGATTTTTTGTAGTCTTTAAGCTGTAGATTTTTTTAGTCTTTAAGCTGTAGATTTTTTTGTAGCCTTTAAGTTGTAGATTTTTTTTAGTCTTTAAGCTGTAGATTTTTTTGTAGCCTTTAAGTTGTAGATTTTTTTAGTCTTTAAGCTGTAGATTTTTGTAGTCTTTAAGCTGTAGATTAACCTTTGGCCAAATTTTTGGCATTTTCTAAGAAGAGGACAGTAGCTTGCTGTGCTTGAAATAATAATTGTAAGATGGGTTTTAGATGTCAAATTTAAAATGTCATTACAGTTCAGAGCACATTTTATCATCAGAACCTCTCATAGTCTGTTCATTTCACAGGGAAACTGAATTTTTTTCACAATTTGGATTTAAGATGATTGTGTTAGTTTGAATATGTGGTTATGAGAGCCAGCAGACTGCAGCTAGTGATGACCTACAGGCTTCCTTCACAGTGTGCTCATGGAAACTGATAGGCCGATGGGATAAGCACTGAAAATTTCCCATGATTGTGAAGTCAGTTGAGAAATAGGCTTCTTAACTTTAGGAAAGTTTGGAGTGATGCATACACATATCACTCTTTAATTTGACTCCATGAAAGTTTGGAGTGATGCATACACATATCACTCTTTAATTTGACTCCATGAAAGTTTGGAGTGATGCATACACATATCACTCTTTAATCTGACTGCATGAAAGTGTCTGAAAGTCTCCATCACTTCATCAGCTGTGGAGAAATGAAGTTTGCAGTTAGCAGGGCTATGAACAGATACCAAGCAAGAAAATAAATGCTACCAAAGGAAAAAAGAATTTGTAAGAAAAAATAGGTAATGGAAGAAATTTTACACATGAAGGACAAAAGAAAATAAAGTAAAAGATTAAAAAAAATACTAAAATATAGACAGAGAAATAAAACATAAATGTAAAGAAGCTAAAGAAAAATGGATAGAAGAGTAATGTAGACTGATAGAAGAGAATCAAAATAATGACTCTAAAACTGTGCACAAATGTATAAACAAACTAACAGGGAAAAAAGGAAGACATACTACAGGCTGTCTGAAATCAAAAGAAGAAAATAAATTAATTTTCACAGAGTAAATACTAAATAGGTGGACAGAATACATATCATCATCATCATCATGTGCCGTGCCGACTGGCGTTGGCTATTATGCTTCTCCAGAGTACGCGATCCTTCATGCATGCCATCAGCTCAGTTGGTGATCTCCTCTCACACCATCCCGTCAGACTGTCCAGTATCATTTCTCTTGGTCTTCCTCTTGATCTTCTTCCTTCTATTTTTCCTGTTGTTATAATATTTTCAATGCCCCCTCTTCTCATTGCATGTCCTATGAAAGTACATTGTCTCTCTCTTATCTTTTTGACAAGGTTTTTTGTCTCTCCAGCTCTTCTCCTACATTCTTCATTAGTTATTTTTGCTGTCCAGGGGATTGGCAACATTCTTCTAATAAACCACATTTCTGCTGCTTCCAATGATTTTTGTGCAGACTTGCCTATTGTCCATGATTCACTTCCATATAACAAGATAGGTTCAATATAGCATTTTAGTACTTGTTTTCTAACATTCATTGATAAGGATGTGTTGGTCAATATGTTTCTCATTCTCTGAAATGCAGTCTTTGCTTGGCCTATTCTGTTCCTAATTTCTGTTCTGCATTTCCCATCTGAAGTTATTACTGCTCCAAGGTATTTCAATTTCTGCACCTGCTTTAGAACAGTTCCGTTTAATACTGCATGCTGGTGGATTCTGTTTCTTAGATATAACCATAGTTTCTGTCTTTTTGATGTTCAAAGTAAGGCCTTTCTGTTCACTTTCTTTGGCGACTTTATCCAAGAGATTTTGCAGGTCTTGTTGGTTCTCTGCTATCAGTACTGTGTCGTCAGCATACCGAAGGTTGTTAATATTGTATCCTCCAATTTTTATGCCTGGTTCTGTGATGATTGTTCTTAGAATATTCTCGCTGTACAGAGAAAAAGGGTCTGGAGATAGTACACATCCTTGTCGCACCCCTTGTTTTATAGGTTGATATTTTCCAATTCTATTTTCAACTCGAACTGCTGCTTCTTGCTGCCAGTATAGATGTTTTACAATCCTCAGGTCTTTGCCGTCTATATTGATGTCTTCAAGCATTTTAATAATTTCATTATGTTTCACCTTGTCAAATGCCTTGGTGTAATCAATGAAGCATAAGTAGAGATCTTTCTGTACTTCTAAAGCTCTTTCTGTTAGTGTTCGTAAAGCATAAATGGCATTGTGTGTTCCCTTTCCTTCAACAAATCCAAACTGTTCATCTGCTATTTCCATTTTTATCTTTTTCCTTGTTCTTCTCATAATTATTCTCAGAAGTAGCTTTGTTATGTGACATGAGAGGCTGATAGTCCGGTGGTCGTCACATTCCTTTGCACCTGGTTTCTTTGGTAGTGCTATAAACGTGGATTTAATCAGGTCACTGGGAATATAACCACTGTTGTAAATGTCATTCAGTAACTTGGTTATTATTTTTATTCCTGTCTCCTCTAGTGCCTCTATTTCTTCTATTGTTATATTATCAGGCCCAGTCGCTTTTCCTTTCTTCATGTGTTTGATGGCATCTATGATTTCATCTTCAAGTATTGGTGGTCCCTCACAGTTTTCAGTATCTGGTGTTAATTCTGGTCTTTCTCCTCCATATAGCTCACCGATATACTCTGTCCACCTGTCCACAATGTCTTCTTTTCCCATTAACATTTTACCTTCTTTCGATTTCAGGCATCCTGTGGTATATTTTGTTTTCCTGCCTGTGAGTTCATTAATTCGTTTGTGCATGTTTTTGCTGTCTTTAATATGAGAGTCCTCTATCTGTCTGCACTGCTCATTTAACCACACTTCTTTTGCTTCTCTGCATTTGCGTCTTATTTCTTTATTTATCTTGTTATATTTTATTTTTTTCTCGTTATTTTTACTCCTCCTCCTCTTGTCCATCAGTCCTAAGATGTCGTCTGTCATCCATTTATTTTTAGGGGCTTCTTTTTTTTTGGTATTATCTCCTTAACAGTTTGGTGGATAGAATCTCTTAACATTTCCCATTGTTCATCTATACTATTTATCTTTGCTATTGCATTGTATCTATTTGTTATAATAACTTTGTATTGTTCTCTCAGTTCTTGGTCATTTTTAAGAAGTTCTGTATTCAGTTTGATGTTTCTCACTTTTCTGCCTGCTTTCTTTAGTTTTATTCTAACTTTTCCACAGAGTGGATCATGGTCACTATTGCAGTCAGCTCCTGGCATGGTTTTTGTTGTCAGTAATGCATTGCGGAATCGTTTGTTGATTAATATGTAGTCTATCTGATTAAAGTCTTTTTGTCTGGACTGCACCACGTTGCCAGTCTTCGAGGATGTTGTTTAAACCAGGTGTTTCCTACAACCATGCTGTGTATTCTTGCCCATTCAATTAATTTATAACTTCTGTCATTCCTCTCCCTCAGTCCATAGTCACCAACGATGTCTGAAGTTCTTCCCTTACCAACTTTGGCATTAAAATCTCCCATGACTATGGTAACTTCATGTGACTTTGTGTGTTTTAGTGCTGTCTCTATGTCATTGTAAAATAGCTGTAAATCTTCTTCAGAGCTTTCAGATGTTGGAGCGTACACTTGTATAATATTTATGTTTATTGGTTGTCCTTTCAGTTGGGCTAGCAGGACTCGGTCCAAGATGTTCAAATATCCTACAATTGTCCTTGCCGTTTGTTCATCAAATATAATTCCTACTCCTCGTTCATGTTTCTCACTTCCTGAATATATTATTGTATATTTATCTGAGTTTATCTTCCTTGCACCTGTCCATCTAACTTCACTCATTCCTAATATGTTGATCTTCATCCTTTCCATTTCCATCTTTACATTTTCTAATTTTCCAGCCTGGAATAAAGTTCTAACATTCCATGTTGCTATTTTGAACTTGTTAGTTTTGCCACCAGTAGCTTGATGACGATCTGGCCTCACCTGTGGCTCGTGAGTTGCCCTACCGGATGAGGCTGTTCCAGAGGAACATCCATTAACGTCGTTCATGATGAATCGATTATTCTGTTTAAGCATAATTATTCTTGGGAATTACAACAGTGGTTTCCTGTTGCCTTCTGTTGGTTTGTGTACGGACTCTCCGCTAGCCTTTGGACTCCCTGTCCTACCCGCAAGGCAGCGGGAGCGAGAGGTTTTAAGGCGCCTCTGACCCGCCTGGTATTCCCTTCACTGAGCACCTGAGGCACTTTATAGGAGTAGTAGAGCCACCTACTACCCCACCTCGCTCTCTGAGTCTACCGCCAGTTGGTCCGCGCCTGCTTATTTGGATAACTCCTTATTCACAGGGATCCTCCATATCTGGAGGACTTTCACCATCCGCCACCTGTGACGCGCTGGGTTGGGGATGGTCGCCCCAGCTTTACCCAGACAGAATACATAGATGACTTATATGGAGGAGAAAGACCTGAATGACTGCCAAACACACACTTAGGGGACCACCAGTTCTTGAAGAAGAAATCACAGACGCTGTGGAACACATGAAAAAAGGAAAGGCACTGGACTAGATGACATTGCAAGTGAAAAAATAAAAGCATTTTAGGGAATTTGGCATGAAAATTATTACAAACTTTTAATGACATTTGTGACAGTGGACATATACCAAATGATATGCTGACATCCACCTTTATAGCACTGCCAAAGAAAACAGGCACACAAGAATGTGAAGAACATGAAATTATCAGTTTATCATACCTTATTAACAAATTGCTGTTAAGAATAATATAGTGAGAAGGATGAGACAAAAAAAGGTTAAAGTAGATTTAGCAGGTGAACAATGTGGCTTTGTTGAAAGCAAAGGAACGCAAAATGCA
This sequence comes from Achatina immaculata, assembly GCA_009760885.1. Taxonomy (NCBI): domain Eukaryota; kingdom Metazoa; phylum Mollusca; class Gastropoda; order Stylommatophora; family Achatinidae; genus Lissachatina; species Lissachatina immaculata. The sequence goes on from CM019704.1 coordinate 2,394,476, forward strand.
CTGTGAACACTAATAGAGCATTCAGATCAGATCAGTGCCACATTAGGCGTAGGCGGTCATATCTCTCAATCTCGCTTGATCTTCTGTGTCTCAATCAGTTCAGTTGTTGACACCAAACCATGCAGTCAGGCCATTTAGGTATGTCTTGTCAGCTTTGCCCTCTCAGTCCTTTGCCATTTACCTTTCCTGTCATGACCAATTTTTTTGAGACCTTCATGTCTGCTGATGTGTCCAAGAAACTTTGTCTTTTTCTTATGTATGGCACTAGTTTGGGATGCTCTTTTGCCTGCTGTAATACTTCTTCATGAGTTTTTCAGGCTGTTCATGGTATGCAAAGGAAGCACATTTCAGTAGTCTTTATTCTTTGTTCTGATTGTTTATTTATTGTTCATGATCTTCTGTGTCTCTATGGCCAATAGGTTTATTGGCCATAGAGTGAGAAGAGGTAGGGTAGAAAATCATGACAGCAAGGAAAATTTGAAGCAGGAAAGGGAGAGAGAGAAAATCTTAGATGGCTTGACAGAATGGCATGGGAGAGGCAGAACAACAAAAACTGATGAAAGATCAGAAACTGTGGAGAGGCATGATCACCAATGCCTCTGGACATGACACATAATGATGATGATGAGTTAACAGGGAAGCCTACACCAGCAGCACCAACAGAGTACACTAGAATGTGAGATATTATTTTTTGTTTCTTTGACACCAAACTGTTTTGCGTCTGTGTCATGTGTGTAAACCTTTAACAGACTGAAGGCATTGCTGAAGATATGATGCAATGGGTTATTTAAACTAACAGACTGAAGGCACTGCTGAAGGTATGATGCAATGGGTTATTTAAACTAACAGACTGAAGGCACTGCTGAAGATATGATGCAATGAGTTATTTGAACTAACAGACTGAAGGCACTGCTGAAGATATGATGCAATGGGTTATTTAAACTAACAGACTGAAGGCACTGCTGAAGATATGATGCAATGAGTTATTTAACTGCATAATAGGTGCCTTTTATCTGCTAAAGACTCCACAGAACATAGGGCATACAGTGATGCAGACATTTGCCAGTTTTTCAGAAATGTTCCCACTCTGACTGCACATACTTTGTTTTGTCAGGTGCCAGGCATCCTGTGTTGCTGTGTCTGTATGTATAGCACTCATGCTTCAGCACACTGCTGCCAATATCAGTGGAAAAAGTCAACCTCTCAAAGTTGATTCTCTCATCAAGCAGTCCTACGAAAGTGCGTGCAAAGTGTTAGAAACAGATGAGCAGGTATTATGAACTGTGATGGAAAGTAATTCTTTTAGTATGCTTTTTTTTTTTTTTTACATTCTTACCAGATCAAATTTCTCTCATTACATTATCATTTGTCTTGTATACTCAGGAGTGTCTCATCTTGCAAGATGATGTTCTTCATTTTCAAATGCCAGGTATCAGATCTTGTTGTCCAGACTGCAGGAAGGCCTGATAGGCTGACAGACTATAGGCTGATAAAATCCCAGACAGTGGATGAGATTTGAAGTGAAAACCCACAGCTCAGTAGCTGAATTGTCATAACCATTGCATGAAAACTTTACAACCGCTGCCCTTTAACCTTGGATATTTTAGTGTAGTGTCTCATATTTTTAAATAGTAACAGAGAAAGAATATGCAGTTAAGCTAATTTTACATCCTTCCTTTGCTGTTAAATGTCACGTAGGGCTCGCATGGTAGTTCGCCAAGTTTTCCTGTTTTTGGCAAGGTTTTCAACCTCATCAAGGGATGTTATTCCCACGAAACTGGCCTCTCTTAACAATGTCCTCTTTAGAGTTTCACATGGTCAACCTTTTTTTTCTTTGGCCTGTTGTGTTCCACTTGATAGAATCAAGCTAATAAAATGGGAATTATAAAATTGTACTCAAATAGTTTTTAAGGCGGAAAAGAATTGGAGTATGAATTATCAGTATAAAATTTGTAAAAGTAGACCAAGTTAAATACTACCCACATAACAAAATTTCAGTTCCACGCTACATTCAGGATCATAAAGTAACAGAGTGTTGAGAGCTTTCACTTTTTAAAGATCAGCTTTCAGAGTGTAAGTCTTAAGAGATTCTGGAGTTAAAAGGCAGATCAGAAGCAGACAGATTTATAGGGCATTTCCTGAGAACAGGAAAATTGGAACACACTGTGGCAACTGGAAAAATTGAGGGAAGAAGAGACAGGGGAAGATAGAGAGAGAAGTTACTGGATGGGCTTTCGGTGTGGCTAGGAGGAAAGTCACCGGCAGAACTTATAATCAGCTTAATAGACAGGAAATTGTGGAGAGAAATGATCACCTACACCATGCGCCATGACATTTGACTGATTGATTTCAGAGTGTCCAGTTTCAGCTTCACTGTCAGTTCTCTTCTTTCAGATATAAAGTTCTTCTTGTCACTAGTGAATTTTATGAAACCTGTCAGAAACACATGGAGAAGTCAGCTCTCAGACCCTTTTGCTACTACTTCAATCAAAGCACGGCTAAACATATACTTTAGATCTGATGACACTGCATGCAAGAACATATGTACTTTCATTATTTTAAAAAAAGGCAATTTAAAAACACTTATATTACTTTACTTTGCCTTGCATATGATTATTAATCATCCCTTTTCAGTATTAAGCACATTTAAGGTGGGGTGAGGGCACCTTGAAGGAAAAGAAAGAGGGGCAGGCCATTGGGGACATGGAAATACAGGAAGAACTAAAGGAAGCTGGGAAGACATGGTTTGAGGTATCCTGACCTGCTCAGGACAAGACTGGCTGGAGAACCTTTGTTGATGCCTTGTGCTCCACTGGGACTAATAATGATGATGAAGTTAGAATGACACTTGTTTTTTTTTGCGTTTTAGTTGATGTGACAAATTATGTGACTGCTTTCTCCTAGCTTATTGTTAACTATTTTTATTTTGAATGAGTGGAATGAGCATGTTATATGGGAAGATCAGTTGTACTGTTCTTCCTTCAACTTCCTCATCTATCAAGCAGTATATTGATTTGATATGGGTAATGAAGGGAAGATCACATATTTATTTTCCATGATTGTTAAGAAAGTATTACACATAGTGACTGTAATCTCTCAAAAAAATATTTTAGAAACAAGAGTTATGGTTATATATGAACTGCCAGAAGATTAAAAAGCTGCATCTTGAAGAGGCTGGAAAGATTGGATTTACTTACAAATGTCTTGGAGCTGGCTTTTGGGCCCTGAAACAGAGCAATTTCCAAAAGGCAATAATTAAGTTGATCATGGAGGTAATGTGATTTTTTTTCATTGACAATTTGTGTAAAATTTCTCAGTTTTAAAATAATACATTATGATCAGATTTGATGTATTTTCATACACCGAATGTTGAGTCACAACCAAAGAACCACTGATCTCTTCCACTATGAAAGCTCACATATTGTGATGGCTGGGTCAAGTAGAAAGAAGGGAAGAGAGCTATCGGACAAGCTCACAGATGTACAAGAAATGGTAGGGAAAAGCCCAAGCAAAGATGGAGAGATGTGAAAGAAGTCCCAAGAGAACTTGGAGTAAATGACTGGAGAAAGAATGTTGGGAACAGGGTGAATGGATATCTGCAAATGTCAAACCTGCTTAGACAGTTGAAGAAAGAAAGAGAGGTTTAGAATTGAAATTAGTACTCTCTTCCAGCTGTCTACCTCAGAGAATAGAATACATTTTACAAACTGAGATAATTATTTGATAATGGATAGAGATTGTCAAAACACACGTGAACCTTATGATTTGTCAGAAAATGTGATGAGGTTTTATTCTCATTGTTGGTAAAACTACAAGTCTGTCAGATGAAGCACATAATATTTCACGAAGATGAATGCTGTGTCAGATGAAACATGTGATATTTGACTAGGATGAATGTTGTATCAGATGAAATGTGATATTTCACTGGGATGAATGTTGTGTCAGATGAAACACTTGATATAATGTAAGAATAAATGTGTCAGGTGATGCATCTTCATAGTGTGAATAAACTGAAATAGGACAAAACTTGACAGTGGTAAAGAGATAATACAGTCATCAACAGCTTCTGGTAGAATCAGAAATGACTGTTAAATATAATCTTCAGAGTAAAAGAATCTGTCAGATAAGACACAGTCCTACCCCTTCAGTACTCCTTTAAATATGCTGCCGTGTTATCTCAACTTGGCAAACAGACAAGAATTAATGCCTGTGATGATAGATGTAGTTAAAGACCATTGTCCTGCCATGAATGAACTAGGGAGATCCTGCCGTGAATGAACCAGGGAGATTAGGGTAGTCCCCTAAATCAACCAAATGCCAAAATACCCTCAGAATAATACATGTTTTATTTTTTAAAAATGTATTTCAGCTCCTTTCAAACAAATCATGTTCTTGTTTTTCCTCTGAGCTCTCCTTCTTACATGTAGAGTTTAGCTTGTCCACATGTCAGCCTGTAACACCTGTTCCTAGACGTTAACTTGTCAGTGGGGCTAGGACACTACTAGCTGTACCTGCCATGCGGTTGAGTTCATGCCATACCCCGGTGTTCTGTAAAAAGAGATCTTCATGTTGCCTTGATTATTAAAAACAATACTGCACCAAGGAGTTTTGTGTCTCAATCATCATATTATAGAAAGTGTTAAAATAATGTGAACCTGATTCAGAGACAGCATATTGAATCCTAATACCTTTAGTTTAACACTGCAGGGTGATTTGTAGATGAAGCTTGTCCATTGGTTTTAATTAAAGAACTCCATGGACAAAGAAACTTCTGTGATCTTATTATAGAGAAGTTTGCACTCAAAGGAGATAGAAAAGTCCTGTGAAAGTACATATATGAACCAGTGAAATTTTCATCTCCATCTGTGTGTGAAATAGCATTGTGCTTTTGTGGAAACTTGTTATTGTGTATGTTCTATAGGGAATGAGATCGAAAGGTTAAATTAATATAGAAATAAAGTCAAAGTATTGTTTCCTTTTTTTCATTTTATGGGGATTGGTACAACATACAATGAGGAGACCCATTACAGAAAATGGGTCTCCGCCCACCTAGTCTCTTTTGAAAAATATCACCACACACCACTGATAAGGGATTGTGTTAACCAACAGCAACTTCATCTGAAGACATTACTTCAGTCAAGGATTGTCATGAGGAGTTTATGCAAGACTTTTAACTCCAAGCTAATCGTTCAGCCTTTTGTAATCATGGTTTGTGCTGAAATGAATTGAAAATTCTGCCCTTTCCTGATAAACAGGGTGGGGATGCAGATACAAATGCTGCAGTAGGTGGAGCATTGCTTGGTTGTAAATTGGGTCTAAGTGCCATACCACAGTCATGGATCACTGGTCTCAAACACAGAGAATGGCTTCTGGACCTTTACAGAAGGTGAGAAGGTTCATCAGCATACCTGATATCCTGTAGTGTGAAGTACAAGTGTCATGTAAAACATTTGGAGTTATTCCAGTATAAAACAACTGTCCACAGTCTCTTTGAATTATGTTTTTTACATCAGCTTATTTGGATAAATATAACATTGCATGTCTTCTTGGGGGAATGAGAAGCATTAGTCCATTTTCAGCTCAGACTTGTTGTCATGTCACTAGTTTGTTTTCTCCTACTAAGTTTGTAATGTACTGAGGAGTGCCTCACTTTGCAAACAAAAATTCTCACTTTTAAAAAAAAAAAAGGCAGCTCCTTAGCAAGCATCAAAAACTCCGTGTTACAGCTTGGTTGACTGAAGCATTCCAAGCCATGTTAGAGTCCATTCCCTTCACCTTGAGAAGTCAGCTCATTGTCTGTTCTGCTACACCCATACTCACAGCAAAGCTGAAGTAAACACTTTTTAAGTAGCATAATAAGCAACCCAGAATGCATGCCACCCTACGTTTCTTTTTGTCCTGTGCTGTTTTTCAAAACTGCTTAATTCTTTAATTCTGTAATTAGTGTCCCTGCTTGATGTAACTATTTCATAATGAGATTGGCTGTGATAAAGGTGTCACATTTTTTTTCTTTTGTTTTTATTTTGTAAAATGACATATTGCTGCAAAATAGTAAGTGTTTCGTATCAGATGGAAGGGAATTCCTAGAAGCTAGTTAGTGTGGTTAGGATAAAAGAAGGGTATCTAACAGGAAATATGTAGAGTAGAAAACTATAAAAAAAATGATTTATGATGTGTGAAAGAAATCTAGTTTTTTTTCCTACATCTTCCTCCAAGACTGAAACATAAAACCACCATAGTTTAGTGGAAAACTATTTTTGAATCACAACATAAGGTTTTGTGTTTATTGACTAAATAGTTTTTTAAACAGGTTTTTACCTTGTGAAATGACTCCATGCCAAAAATAACAATAAAGAATTAACATGTTTTATTTTCCAGTTATAATTCTCAGGAACTCAAAGGAAAATTGAAATTAATAAAGATATTTCATGTATAGTTTGGAATTAAACATTTAAAATGCTGGATTAGATTAAAACATTGATTTATGGCACTTTTGATATCTGTCACTGACTAGTTGTAATTTTTTAGTTTAGTTACCAGATTTAAACCTTGTGAAGTCTGTCCTAAATAGTAGCAAAATCTATTAGTATTATTTTATTATTTTTAATCTCTCTACTGTGACCAAAAGTGTTTCATTTGTGATTACTTTATAGTTTAAAGAGCAATTTGAGCTGTGCATACAGTTCAAAATACTTCATTAAGTAATTTGAAAACTGTTTAATTTGTGAAAACAGTTTGAGTTGGTACAGAATCTCAAAGTATAGTGACCATGATTTAGGCATCTCTATGGTAGCATCTATCAGGTGTCTCATTGGTGTTATAGGGTTGTGCAGTGTACTAAGAGCCTCCCTCACAAATGAGTTTGTTCCACATGCAATGCTCTTGTACTATTTCTTAACATTTTTTAGCTTTCAATTAAAAAAAAAACCACCACCATAGTCTTGTAAAGCATTTTAAGCTGGATATTTTTTAAATAGGCACAGGTTCTGATGACTTATAATTTTGTGTTCACATAACTGTACTTGTGAATTTATCATGGAAGAGAAATTCTCTTAGCAAACATTCATTTCTTATTATTAATGCTTAGAATATTCCAATTTTTTTTTCTTTAACAGATTCATCCGATTGCAGTCAGAGATGAAGCTTCCGGTTGGAGAAAGAACACGGAATGATGACTTGGACATTCAGACAATGGATGCTGCAGCTGAGAAGAAAAAAGAGGAGAGTTTAAGCCAGAGAAGTTAGACATGGCTACTGAAAACATCACGATGAGTCATTACAAATAAGTTATATTTCTGAAAGCAAGAAGTCATATCTTAATGGAAGGAAGAAGTAGTGTTGAACATATAAAAGATAAGATCATCACATTTTCCAGTGAAAGAAATATCTAGTAAAAATGTGTCCAGTAGTAAAATCATCAGTACAGAAATAAATGTGATGTTTGAGGAGAGTATTATATGTAAAAAGAAGAACCAAAACCAGAAGTGACCTCATCAGGGCAAGAGTTGGAATAACTGATACTATAATAGTAGTATTAAACTATACCCAGAAGCAACATCAGATAGTTTGGGCTTGTTACACAGCTACCACTGGACAGTAATGCCACAGTAAACCCTCATATTAAAAATGGTAGGAGACAAAGAGAGGTAACACAGTCCTTTGTAATTAAGGTATTATTATTATTAGTATTATTGTTGTTATTGTTATTATTATTTTATTTTTAGGTAGAATTATGATAGTGGAATTGAGGCAGAAAGATAGAAAGTTGAGAACCCGTGAGAAGGGAACTCCCTCTGTATTAGTACATAATACTGTGACTGACAAAGACAGGATGATGCAGACATACATACTAGGGAGATGTATGAGCACATAGAATACAATATCCCAGACATGACCAACTAAATAGGAAAAACAAAATGATGGCCAGCAGATGACTGAATGGACACAATGTAATTAGAGAGTCGACTAATCCCTGACACCTACAACATGAAATAGTTGATTGGATAATTCCTCCATGCCCCCCCAACAGTTGAAAAAAATAGATAAATCATAGGAACGCCGTATGGACTTGCACCTGGATTGGACAGGTGCTAGTTGATCTTATCAGGACCACAATCAGGACACAGAAAAACCAAACTGGACATGTGAGAACCAGGTGACCAACAGATAACCAAGGGGGAGGGCTTAGATGACCAACTGGATGACTGAAAGATGAACTGGATGGATATATAAGTGAGGGAAGATTGGTTAGGGGGAGTGAACTAGACAGGCAGAGCTCAACAGAGACTAGAGAAGAGATTTGTTGAGAGACCTCAAAGAGAACAGACGTAGAAAGTTAGTGAGTAACAACCAGGCAGAACTATACAAAGAGTCAGAGCCAGAATGGCAGACTACAACTGAGTATAGAAATTGATGCTGACTATACATTAGTAAGAAACTTGAGAACATGAATGCAAGCATACTGGCTTCATTAGTAACTGTAATTGTCAGATCAGTCAAAGTACTAGTACAACATGTAATTTCTTGCATCCTTCCCATGCCGTTAAACGTCACATAGGGCTTGCATAGTTGTCTGCCAAGATTTCCTGTTCTCGGCGAGTCTTTCAACTTCATCAAAGGATGTTATGCCCACTAAACTGGCTTCTCTTAACAATGTCCTCCTTAGAGTTTCACATGGTCAACCTATTTTTCTTCGACCTGTTGTGCTCCACTTGATAGCTTGTTATGGTATTTTCTGATTGTTCTTTCTCATCACATGGCCTACATATATCCATCTTCTTTTTCTGATCACCCATGAGACATGTTGTTGTTTGTTCATCTGTCTTATCACTGCGTTGTTCTTGAATTTGTTCCACTTATGGAACTTTAATTAAGTATTTTCCTTAGGCATTTGTTTTCAATAGAGTCTAATTTCTTGTCTGTTTCTTTAGTTGGTTTCCAGCTTTCACATGCATAAATGAGGGTGGATATCACATTTGAATTGAATAATCTTAACTTGGTTTTTGTGCTTATAACTTTTGAATTCCATATGCTCTCAAGATTTTTGAAGGACGATGCTGCTTTAGCAGTTCTAATTCTAACTTCCTTTCTGGTGTCACCATCCTGGTCTATGTAGCTGCCAATGTATACAAATTGGTTTACTTCATCAACAACTGTTCCATCTGCGTATATTTTTCATTCTTGATTAATAAGTTTCATTTTTTTGTTTTGTGTTTGTTAATTTCAAGACCTATTTTACTACCCAAGGAAGACAGGGAATCTGTTTTTTCCTGCATCGGTTTTACATTGTCACTCATAAGAGTTATGTCATCTGCAAAATCAAGATCTTCTATTTGGGTCCCATGTACCCAATCAATGCTGGTTTTACCTGTAAAGCATCTTTTCATTATAAAGTCTATTTCAATTCCAAAAAGCAACGGAGATAATATACATCCTTGTTTCATGCCTGGTTCAGTCTGAAACCATTCGCTCATTCCTTCTTCTGTCTCAACTGCACAAACATATCCGTTGTAGAGATCTCTAATGATGTTGAGAATTTTAGATGGTATTCCATATAGTCTTAAAATTCTCCACAGTGAATCTCTGTGTATGGTATCAAATGCTTTTTAAAGTCTATAAAGTTCAGGATTAATGGTTTCTGCTTTTCAATATGTTCTTCAAGTATTATTCTTAGAGTAAAGATCTGGCCGAGATATCTTCTCCCTTTTCGAAATCCTGCCTGTTCTTCTCTCATTGCAGTATCCACTACATCCTTAATTCTATTCAGAATCGCTTTACAAAACATCTTTGAACACCCCTCCAGTTATTGCAGTCACGGAGGTTGCCTTTTTTGGGTATTTTAACAATGATTCCTTTTTTTTCCATTTAGAAGGGACTTTTTCTTCTTTCCAAATTTTATTAAACATTCTTTGTAGTTGGCTTATGTTGTCACTGTTAATAGCTTTTAACATTTCGACTATTATTTCATCTTCACCTGCAGCTTTGTTGTTAGCTATTAGATTCACTGCTGTTTCATTTTCATTCGGTGTAACTTCATCTAAGTTGACATTTAGTTGTGGGACTGGTAAATTGGTTTCAAGATTTATTAATTCATTTGAGTGTGGTTGATTAAGTATTTCTTGGAAGTGTTCGGCCCATCTTTGCTTTTGGTCTTTACTTGATGTTAATAGGTTGCCTGTTTTGTTAAAGACTGGTCTTTCTCTGGAGGTAATAGCACCTGTTAGCTTCTTCTGTATGTTATATAGAGTTTTGCTGTCTCCTGTTTTTGCTGCATTTTCTGCTTCTTTTGCCATATTGTCGATATATTCTCTTCTAGCTGAACATGTAATTTACTGCCTATATAATTGTGCAAGAAACCTAGGAATGAGTACACGTGTTTTACAGTTCATGATCTAGATGTGCATCAAAGTAATTGATTAACTTTTTACTTCATCTTATGAAAGAGTCTTCAATTTGCCAGGTAGGCTACATGTTATCATCTTTTATAACTCAAAAGCTGATCATCATAGACATATATTCAGATTATGTATATGAGAAACAGTGATTTTCAGTGGGCTTGATGTTAATGGTCTCCAAGTGTTTCTGTAGGTCTTGTAGTGGTAAAATAGTGCGAAGAATTCTAAAATGTTATGAAGAACACAATATAAAATATGAAAGGGTTAAAATATCGGTATTCAAAAGATCTATGAATGTTAAACCAAGAGAAGTGCTATTATCAGACAGCCAGTGATAGTGACAATCAGATAGTGACTACCAGAGTATTAGAACAGAGAATATTAGAAGTTATATACCCAAAACACTTCATTAAAAGAGGTCACCCATGCAGGAAGTGAAGGGAGGAAATAACAGAAAGCTTAAATATGCCCTTGTATAAAGCAAACTGCAGAACTTTATCAGAAAGTCTGTTTGCCTCCTTAACATGGAAAAGGTACATGAGGGAGGAGACAAGACAAGACATGAGTTGTTTTATACAACTAGGAGACTATCCGTAATATGTAAAGCAAGCTGTGACCTCAGGATGCAGTCAGTGAGAAGACAGATCCTGTATTAATATAACACATTGATAAGAAGTGTGGCAACAAAATAAAACAGTATTTATGTTATTTAGAACACCATGGCACTGGTAGTTTGTGTGCTTTTCAGTACTTGTGGTTTCAGTTGCAAATGTTTATACAGCTCTCTGTTTTATTTTCTGTCTTTGAAGTGCACTAAATATTGACATTTTTCGGGACCACAGTTTTTGGCAGCTCTGGAGATAAAAAAAAAAATTATCCTATTCTGCTGAAAGTGCATTTAACTGTTCACATATTTTGCTGATTCCCATTCCCATGTGAACGTTATTTGCTCCATTTTTTTTTTTTTAACTTTTTATTTTTGCATTTACAGATAGTTTTTATTCTGATTTTCTAACAGCCATGATTTAGTTTTTATTCTGATTTGCTGATAGCCATGATTTAGTTTTTATTCTGAATTGCTGATAGCCATGATTTAGTTTTTATTCTGATTTGCTTATAGCCATGATTTAATTTTTATTCTGATTTGCTGAAATATATGTTGTAATTTTCAAGAATAACCAAAATTTTTAAAAAAAAATTGGATGTTTTTTTAATTAAAATTATTTATGAGTGTAAAGAAGCTAACATTGAATATCCTAGTTTTGCAGTTTGACTCTTCATGTTATAAAAATGAGTAATTAAACTTCCATCTTGCTGCAGAATTTTTACATTTATACTGCACTTGTTATACACAATTATTTTGCAAATCTCGAACCCCTTGTGCATTATGCCTGAATGTGTGTTATGCCTGTATGTGTGTTATGCCTGAATGTGTGTTATGCCTGTATGTATGTTATGCCTGTATGTATGTTATGCCTGAATGTGTGTTATGCCTGTATGTATGTTATGCCTGTATGTATGTTATGCCTGAATGTGTGTTATGCCTGTATGTATGTTATGCCTGTATGTGTGTTATGCCTGTATGTGTGTTATGCCTGTATGTATGTTGTACACAAACTTTTTACAGAAGGTAGAGGTTTATGAGTAAAATATAAACAGAAGTTTGGCCCAGGGCCTTTCAGTAAGCAACAAAAGGGAAAAGAATTTACACAGAAAACGAAACTAAAGTAGGGGAAAAAAGGTTATAAACATTTGACCTACCTAATAGATTAAAAACGAATACAGATCAGTGAAGTACTGGGTAAATCCAAATTGACCCTTTTTTGTCCAGGTGGATGACAGTCAGCTTGCAGATGGATGACCAGTACTACAGGACCTGATTCTTTAGTAGGTGTCAATGTTAGCAGTACACTGCTGAATCTCACCAAGAAAAATTAATTGTAGTAGCATCCCTTAGATGCACCATGCAATTGCTTGCTTATAAATAGCTCATTTGGAGTTTTTGGTTAGTTCTTTGAAATTTTAATGAGTTTTGTTTAATTTGTGAGTGTGTGATCAAGACCAAATGTGAAATCTCTCAGTAACCGTGACATCCATCTCTCTCTCTCTCGCTTGCACGCATGCATGTAAATATACACACACATACTTACACACCTTTGTATTATTACAGGAGTGCATGCTGTATGCAGTTATTTTTACATGAAAGTTGATTTTCTGCTTGTTTGTGCTATACATGTATATGTGATGTATGCGTTCAAATTTGCACTCATGATGGGATTTTGCCAAAAGCTTTAGTTTGTGTAATGAACATAAATGCTTGTTTATTTCTTCCATATATTTTTCATTTGTCAATTTTTTTATAATGGGATAAATTTTCTTCTTTTTTTTTTTCTGCATGTGGCTGCTGAAACTCCTTGTTTTGAAATGTGTATATTCTCCAGTACTATCTGTCTTTGTTAATGAAAATTCAAATTCCAAAGAAGCTTTTCTATATTGTGTTTACCACTGCATATGTGCAGTGGCCTGGTTAGCTGAGTGGTTGGGTGCTTGTTTTACTAATCTGGTGGTACTGGGTTCAAGTCCCAACAGTGGGATTTTTTTTCTGGTACACACCAAAAAGGCCCCGGGGTCTACCCAGCATCTAAAAATGGGTCCCAGAGAAATCTGGGAAGGTAAATGCTGCCAGGTGTGCTGATGGTCATGGAGGCATTAAGGCATACTGGGCATTAGGTCTGTATCCCCAATATGTCTTAATGGCATGGAAATGGAAATTTTACTGCATATGTTTACATTCTCTAGTTAAAACAGTGTTTACATTCTCTAGTTAAAACAGTGTTTACATTCTCTAATTAAAACAGTGTTTACATTCTCTAGTTAAAACAGTGTTTACATTCTCTAGTTAAAACAGTGTTTACATTCTCTAGTTAAAACAGTGTAACAAGATAGTAAACATTTTTGGATATTCAAAGAACTGTAGTTATATAATGAAAATCATATTGATTGGAAACATCCATGTTGGATGATCATGAAAATGACAACAGTTTAGATATGTGGACAACTTAAAGAAATGATGGAAACTGGCTTGTCTTAATTGTACCATTAAACAAGGGACAGACAAGGTAAACAATCTTTTTTTGTGGAATGTTCAGTGTAACTTTTTTTTTTTTTTAGTTTTTATTTTAAAATGTTTGATGACTGTGAGAAGATACAATATTTATTCATATTTGCATGCATGAATTGATTTTTGCATAGGCTGATGAATTTGTTTTTTCCTATTAAAAATAAATGGTAAGGACTTTTTGAGCAAATCAACAGAATGGGGAAGGCCTTTTCTGTTTTGTCTGAGCTCATTACTTCAGGCTTTAGATATTGATGGAATCTGAGTAGCTGAAGGATGTAGACATATATCTTACAGAGAAGTTCATATTTCATTTGCATGAATCAAAAGTGTGACTATATACTGCTGTCACTTAGTGCATACATTTTTTTTCTTGAAAGTAACCATCCCAGACCACTGGGATTACTGATATAGTTCCTGCAGCTAATCCATCCGTATAAATAACTGTGTTGCCATCTCTGGTATTTTCACTTTGACTTGGCATCTTAGAAGGTCAGAAGTTTACAGGAAATATTGAGAATATTGCCTTCATTTTTTGTAACATTATATACTTGAGATTGTTTTACAATGGTTTTCACCAAAATAGCATGCTTTTCTCTGTATTACAATTTCAGGGTTTCTCTTCTGATCACATGCTTTTCATTTTTAATGGTATAGTGCCTAATCTCTGAAAAGAAAGCATTGATCTTCGGGTGAGGCACATCAGAGTATATTATACATGATCAACTGTGTATTTAGGGAGAGTATGTTCAGGTAAAAATTAATTTTATCTTTAGAAAAACCATATCAGAGTTGAAAGCAGGTATTTAAAAACACATAGAATGAGTAAAATACAAACACTTTATTGTGGTGTTCTTGCTTTCTGTAGAAAAAAATTATCATATCTGATAAAATGTTGTTCTATTAAAAAAACCATTTATGCATTATGTTTTATCACAGTGTTCTTTGACTAGCATTTAATGTGATTAATCCAGTTCAGTTCCACAATGCAGACTGAGTTTGATTAGTTGCCTTTCTCAACAGGGCCAAATGACTCACTTTAAGTGTTGATTTTTATATGGCAGTCCAAACAGTATCATCAGATATGCATATCAATCATTGGATTATCAGAACTTAATGGAGGGGAGAGAGAAAAGCAACAAAATTGTGCAGTATTTATCCCATAAGCCATCTTCTCAGACAAAATAAAGAAGCCATTTATGGTGTGAAAAACTGACAGGTATCACAGGAATTTATAGTGTGGTGGTAATGAATGGAGAACCTTTGTTGATGTCTTGTGCACTACTGGTAGTACAGAGGACTGATGATGATGAATATTCCTCAGGATGATCTGTGCACCATATCATTTCACTAAGATCAAGGCTGTTACATGAAGTCTGTTATTACATGTGAAGAACTCAACAATTTTATCACACACGTGTAAGTTAAGTTCATAGATCAATACATTATCACAAATCTTCTTCTTCTTCTTCGTTCGCACTGTCTATCTATATCTGCAGTCCTGTCTCTTGGATAAATTTCACTGTTTTTTGTAACTCATGTATGGAACCGTAGAGCTTATCTTCTTTAGTGGTTTCACTGGGCCAGTAATTATTTCTCAGTGTCTCGTAGTTGATGCAGTTCTGGAGGATATGTTCCACGGTTTGGGGCACCTGGGCACATGTACATAGATTAGTAGTACCAATCTTAAACTTTGTATACATATGACTTCGGAGTCGGCTGTGTCCTGTTCGGAGACGGAAGATGGTGACTTGTTCCTTTCTGTTTAGCATGTGATAGTCATCATGTAGTGGTGTTTGTGGCTTCCTGTAGGTTTTTATCATGCTTTTCTTCTGATTATAGGTGACTGGTATGTCTGGTTGCTCCATTTCAGTGCCCTCTTTGGCCAGATGGTCAGCTTTCTCATTGCCTGGTATCCCACAGTGGGAGGGAATCCATTGCAAAGTGACTCCATGTTGTAAGCCAATTTTTGACAAGGCATCCTTAAGGTCTGGTAGTTTGTTGCACTGAAGAGCCTCCAGTACTGATCTTGCATCTGTGAGAATTACTACAGGACATGTATCAATTCTGGAGTCTGATAGTTTTTCAACTGCAGCAATAATTGCCCTAACTTCTGCATCAAAGTTGTTGCAGTATTTACCAGTGGGTATGGAAATCTTGTCAATGGTGTTGTTTGGATATTCAATATATGCTCCTGCCCCACCATTTTTTATGGCATTATGTGCAGATCCATCTGTATACACACGTATCCAGGTGTCACATGGATATTTGTCATCTAGAACACTAAGTGTGGCTATTGATCTTACAAGATTGCTCTGCATCTCACCATTCTGCACACCTTTCACTTCAGTCTGAATAGTTATTTGTGTATAATCTGCTTCTTTCCATGGTGTATGCTCTGGTACAGATGATAATGGAGTGACTACAGTTGGAAGGTCAGGTATCAGCTTACGCATACGCTTGGCCTGATGAATGAAGCTGCTTCTTTTAAGCCGTCCTAATGCCAAGTTATTGAATCTCTCCTTCAGGGGATGGCTTACAGAGCTAAGGAATTTTTCTCCCATGGTCATGACCTTTGTGTCTCTACGTTCCTTTAGCGGTTGAACACCAACTATTTTCTGCATTTCTACTATTGGTGTGGACCTCATGGCACCTGTGATAATCCGTAGTGACTGATTCTGAACCTTGTCTAGATTATGCAGCGTAGTGTTTGATGCTGTGCACCAAGATGTTGAGCCATATTCTAAATGTGGTAGAATACTTTGCTGATATACGTTCTTGAGGATTCTTTCACTAGCTCCCCATGTAGTCCCACTCAATTTTCTTAATATGGCTAGTTTTCTTCTGGCTTTTGCTTCTGCACTGTTGATGTGTTGCTTCCAAGTCAGTTTTGAGTCAAGAGTCACTCCTAAGTAAGTGGGTTGGTTGTCCATCCTTAAGGGTATTTCATTTACAAAGATCTTACCTGCTTTCTGTTTAGATGAGAGGGTGAACAGAGTGGTA
This sequence comes from Achatina immaculata, assembly GCA_009760885.1. Lineage (NCBI taxonomy): Eukaryota > Metazoa > Mollusca > Gastropoda > Stylommatophora > Achatinidae > Lissachatina > Lissachatina immaculata. Next base: position 2,410,991 of record CM019704.1, read on the forward strand.
CTTGATTTCTCTGTGTTGATACTTACACACCATTTGTTTGTCCATGATGTCAAGATGTCTGCTGCTCTTTGGAGTCTCTGTGTAGCAACTGTCGCATATTCATCTGTACACCACATGACCAGATCATCTGCATACAGTGCTGCTTTGATTCCATAGGGAAGTTCCTTGACCAGGTCATTAATGAATACAAGGAATAGTGTAGGCGAAAGGACTCCTCCTTGTGGTACACCGTGTCGCAGAAGTACTTTCTGGCTTTTGTGTCCATCCATTACTACTCTAGCTCTTCTATTGTGTAAATAGGACTTTATCCAGTTGTACAGTCTTCCATTCACATTGCAGTTTCTTAGTTTCCACAACAGACCTTTTTTCCATACTTTATCAAAGGCTTTCTTCAGGTCTATCCACGCTGCTAGTACAAGGTTTTTCTCTTGGAATGCATCCTCAATCTCTTGAGAGAGATAGGTCACTTGATCTTCCGTACTGTAGTACTGCCTAAATCCTGCTTGTTGTGGAACGAGAAGGTTTTCACTTTCTAGGTACCATTTTAGCCTCAGGTCAATGATGCATTCCATCGTTTTGCATAGGCAGCTAGTGAGACTGATTGGCCTGTAGCTGGAGACAGTATCACTGTTTTTCCCTGGTTTTAGCAGTGGTACCATGCTTGCTTCCTTCCAGATTTGAGGTAACTTACCTGTGCTCCAGCACATATTGAAAATATCCAACAGCTTTCCCATTGCTGCCATTCCCAGGTTCTTGATCATTTCATTGGACACTCCATCTGGTCCTGGTGATTTCCTTGGTTTCAGTTTACTAACTGCTAGGTCTAACTCACTGCGTGTGATTGGTGCATCCATGACCTCCACTTTTCTGACTTGTTCCTCCTCTTTCTGTGGCTCGATGCGCACTGTACGCTCCTTCTCTGGATGGATATCAATGTTGCAGTCCTGTGCAAACATGCGAGCAAAGTGATCTGCTACCTGCTTACCTGTAAGAGTTTTCCCATCCTCTATTAGTGTAATCTTTGTACTTCTTCCAGTACTCTCATCATTTAACTGTTTGATTAGTTTCCACAGTTTCCTTCCATCCTTTTCAAAGTTCAGGGACTCTGTTTTCTCTCTCCAACTTTCCCGTCTGGCTTGCAGCTTTGCTCTCTGAAATTTGGCCTTAGAATGTTGGTAATTATTGTGGTGTTCTTGGCATGGTCTATTTTCTGCTTGCTTTCGAGCTGCTTCCACATCATCATGGAGTTTTCCCAGCTCACTAGACCAGTATGGTTTATAGTCCCTGCGAGCTCCTCTGGGAATGGTTTCACGAGCGGCCTGAAGGATACAAGCATTGAACTCCTTCACTATGCTGTTAATATCCTTACCTTCTATGGACAGCTGTCCCACCAGGATACCTGTACGATGTCTGTACATTGTCCAGTTTGCTTTTTTATAGTTCCATCTGGGGAGAGGGTTACTGGTGTTAAGGAGTTCATTTTCTATTGTCAGGAAGACTGGTCGATGGTCGCTACCTCCAAGTTGTTTTCCAACTTCACGTGTAATGTTCCACTTCAGATCTGGAGAGTGGAATGCCAGATCTGGTGTTGATTTTGTATGCCAAGCCCTTGAGTAAAATGTTGGGGCATCCATTGGCTGGTTGATCAGGAGAAGTCCATTATCATCCTGCCAGCTCTCAACTTCCTCTCCTCTCTTGTCTATGTGGTCATAGCCCCAGCTCTGGGAATGACTGTTAAAATCACCACAGACCATCAGTCTCTCTTTGTGTGGGATTGTTCCTAAAGCAAGTGGGCGGTCATTAGGACAGTAATAGTTAAGGAGGTGGAAATCTGTATTACTACTTTTTAGATGGATCATCTGGTATTCGGCTCCTTCCATGTACACTCCCACCTGACATGCGCTGATGTTATTCTTAACAAGTGTGAGTACTCCTCCTTTTCTTCTGTCCTGTCGGTCTGATCTAAAACACTGGTAGCCTCTGATTTTAAAGGCGGCATCTTTGGTTAGGTGTGTCTCCTGTATGCAGCATATACTTACCTGCTCTGCAAAAAGTATGTTCTCTAGTTCAACCTTTTTGCTATAGCCATCTCTAATACTGCTGACACCCTCAGCATTCCACTGCATTATTTTAAGTTCTTGCTTTTTGGCTGTTTTCTTCTGTTGTATTTTTTGGCCAGTAGCTCTACTCTCATGTCTCCTGACTCCACAAGACGAACTGAGAGGACCTCCAGTAGCATTGGGTGGACCCTTTCGAGGCAGGGGCCCCGGCACTGCACCTGCCTGGTTAGTCTATTATCACAAATGAATTTACAAGCATTAAACACATAGATCTAACTTGTCGGTATTCTCTGACTTGTGTGGACTTAATATTTGCTGCTCATGATTATGCTTTGTGGTAATTGTATATTTATATTTTTCAATGCAAATCCATGACATATTTTTATATTTATTATGATTTGTTATATTCATACATTTAACTATTGTGCAAACAGACAGTATCCCCGATATAACATCCCTTGATGAGATTGAAAAACTCGCTGAAGACCGGAAATCTTGGTGAACTACTACTATGTGACGTTTAGCGGTACAGGAAGGATGTAAGAAAGTAATGAATGTATTAATAAAAATATTTTAAACAAAATGGCTGTTACATAAAGACTAGATGGAACTGCTTACTAAAGTCAGTAGCTCTTCTGGTTTTGATTTTTATGAATTGTCCATGCTAACATTTCTTTGTCTATGGTGTACTGTGTCAGTGAATAGGGAGGAAATTAACATTTGATTGCTGAGACAAAGTGGTAGTTTATCACTGTTATTGTCCTACGCAGTAGTGCCATAGTATATTCTTCACAGTGTTAGAGGAAAGGTCCAGCATCATTGTCTTCCATGTTAATTATTACATTGTCCTCTTGTGGGTACACAGTTGTTCCCTCTGCTGGTGACCTGAGTTAAATCAATAGCCATTTTTGGTTATTTTCTGACATCTAAAGTCCTTTGTCCACAGTCTTTCTGGGCTAATCATACACACATTTCTGCTGTCAACTTCTGTTGTTCAAATTCCTCTTTATTTTGTTTTCTGACACATTTAGTGCCAGAAGTTCTTTTTCTTCTGTAATCTTGTTTGATATTCTTTTTTTGCCTGGACTGAACTATTAATGTCAGCTTAGGTCAGATTCACTGCATTGCTCAGGGGAGTCATATAAAAAGCTGTTTGAAGATAAGCTGCTTGGAGAGAAGTGCTCAAATAAAAGTGAAATCTTCCACTGTTCGGAAGGTGTATCGTTCTCGCATGTTGTCTAACACAATCTTCCAACGCCATCAGAAAAATATAAATCATGGCTTGTGCTTTGGCAGATGATCAAGTAGCCATCACAAGTGATAGATTGCAACCATTCTGAAGGCTATAGCAGTCTCAGTAAAGGCCTATAGGCCAGGTCTCTTTTGCCAAAGCTTTAGAGGGATCTGATTATTAATGTAATAAGCTCAGCTGGTGCAGCACCTGCTGCTATTGTTGCTGCTCCAGCTGCAGGTGGTGCTGCTGCTCCAGCTGCAGGTGGTGGTGCTGCTCCAGCTGCAGGTGGTAATAAACCTGTAGCTGAGGCTAAGAAAGAGGAGATGAAGTCTGATGAAGACATGGGCTTTGGACCAATTGATTAAACTAATTCACAGTGGTTTTCAGTACTGAAATAAGTGACTTACAAAATGTATTAAAATAATAATCATACAAATAAATAGTGTATGTATGAGCGCATGAAAAATAAACATTTTTCTACATGAGAAGATTTCTAGAATGATACATAAACTTGAAATCTTAAGAGACATGGGAGTTTATTAACTTCATCCAACAACAGTGCCATGTGGACAGACTGAAAGACCGAGAGATATGTCTGACTGATTGTTGGTGAAGACATAGGTTAAGACATTGAAGATATTTGGGTCCTTATTACGCAAGTGTTCTCTTGCGTCATGCTCTGTTGCACACACAGTTTTGCCGCAGCTGGTCATGCCACCTGTAAGAAGAGAGGTATATTTCAGATCTCAGTACAGGTGAATTTAATGACGTGCACATTATTTACTCATATATTGGAAGAGATCTAGAAAAGTCACAGTTGCCAACCATGTCAACGTTTGTTCTGTTGCATGTTCTTGTAATAGTGCTCAGTGCTTGTGTTTAGTCAGTGTGTATAACCAACAGAACACAGTATAGTTAGACCTCAAGAAAATCACAGACAAAGCACTTTTAGACGTGAGAGAAAGAAAAATAACAGAACTAACTAGTAGGGGAGAAAAATGATAGAACTACCTAGTAAGGGAGAAAAATGATAGAATTACCTAGTAAGGGAGAAAAATGATAGAACTACCTAGTAAGGGAGAAAAATGATAGAATTACCTAGTAAGGGAGAAAAATGACAGACCTACCTTGTAAGGGAGAAAAATGACAGACCTACCTTGTAAGGGAGAAAAATGACAGACCTACCTTGTAAGGGAGAAAAATGATAGAACTACCTTGTAAGGGAGAAAAATGACAGACCTACCTTGTAAGGGAGAAAAATGACAGACCTACCTTGTAAGGGAGAAAAATGACAGACCTACCTTGTAAGGGAGAAAAATGATAGAACTACCTTGTAAGGGAGAAAAATGACAGACCTACCTTGTAAGGGAGAAAAATGATAGAACTACCTAGTAGAGGCTCCACCCATTGGCTCAGGTAGGACGAGATCTAATCATAGAATACTGTGCGAAAGCCTCGTTGTTTCCTGTTTGTAGAAATCTGTATCTGATACTCAACAGAAAGCACAATCATTTGATCACTGCCAGTCTCTTTTTGTATAAGTATGAAGTAATGACGCATGGAGCAAACAGAGCTGTGTTAAGAACCGACACTATCTGAACGCAAATGCCTTGTTAGTTTTAATAGCTTTCAACATCAACATGTCAAGCTCATACAAAAAGCTTGCAATGTAACATCACTTCAGGAAAGTCTTTCTTCCCCCTCCAATTCAAATCATTTCTGTTTAAGACAAGTGGTTGATTTCACACTCTCTCGGCCAGGTTATCTTCGACATGTTCATGTTCGTCGTGTATGTTTGAAATCAAATATGAAAGTGCTGGACGGATTTCCTACCCGTTATGTTGAATAATATACTCGGGCGTTTGTTTGGTCAAGTTACATAAACTTGATGGTTTATATGCTGACCTTGGTGTCTCACAAATTTCTACTGTTGCCTATCGTTATGTGATACAAGAAGTAAAATTACAGTGCGTGTGTGTCTGTATGCATGTGCCTGTGTATCGATTGTTTACAAACGTAAAATAATTTGTCCTTTTAAAATTTGTATGCTCGTATAAACTTAATACCTCTGACATTTATAATTTTTGACACGTATACATGACAAAATAAACATGTGAGATCTAAACAGTTTGTTTACCTGTCTCATCGCTGTTTGTGTTGATGAAGAAAAAGATAGACCCAGCTTCTGCGAAATATTCACGTTCGTCTGTCATTGCGTAGGAATGTAGTGTCCATGTAGAGTTTAGTTTAGCAGCGTTGTAGGCCGCAGTGATTTGATGCTTGACGGAAACTGGTAGTGCGTACTGATGTATTGTGTGAGTGAATTCATGTGATAGTATGTTCTCAGAGTGTAGGTAAGGGTCACGTGCGGTGCACAACAAGTTGTCATCAAGAATAACAGCTCTGCGACTCCCTAGCCCTGCTAGATCCTCCACTTTTCTGCCGCCATAACCGCATGTGTGAGAGCACGTTCCGTTGCACCATTTGCTGCAGTTGCCGTTGGCATAAGACGCGTACTCTGGGAACACGGTAAGTTTTTCGGCTGCTGTGAAGACACCAACTCCGCTTTCTAATGCAAGATTATAAAATATGACCGTGGGCATGTACTTTGTCATTTTTGCTACAATGTCTGCCGCTACCCACAGGGCTTTCTCAGATGAGTTTGGAGATCCAGCAATCTCTATCTGAAAGATAGGTTTTTTTCATGAGATCACCTGGTGATGATGATGATAAATTATGATATATATATATATGAAGATAATTAAACACACAAAATGTACGCATGTTTAAGGTGTGTTCAAAATGAAAACATAATATCTTCATTCATATGTGTTTTAGTTTATTATCACTATTATGTGCCGTGGCGGATAGTGTTGTCGATCATGATCCCCCATCCTGTCCCCGTCCTTGGTGTTTTCCATCAGTTCAAATGCTTTTCTGTATTTTCGTGCCACCTAGAAGTCCACTGAGATTTTTTTTTTTCCTATTGACCTTCCTCTCCTCCTTCTTCCGTTGCATTTTCCAGTCATAACTCAGAGAATTGACATGTCCAAAAACTTTTGATTGTTTTTTTCTTATTATTTTAACTAGTTTCCGCTAAACTTCTTGGAGGACCGACCTCTTCGTTTGTCCAGAACGTTGCATCTTTCTTCAAAACCACATCTCTGTTGCTTCTAGTTTCTCCGTCATCTTTTTGTTAAATGTCCTAGTTTTACAAACATAAAGCGGTATTGATTCTCTTCATCACTGTAATACTCTTTTCCTCGCTTTTAGGGACACTGTTTCAGTTTGTATGAGGGAAATAGGAAGTTAGTGAGTGTGAGTTAGACTCAAGATTTCTTGTTGGTTCTTTGATGTTCACTTCATTCAAACCACCTCCTCTCCTCACCCTTCAATTCCCCTCCCCTCCCCTTCCCTCCCCCCCCCCCCCACACACACAAACACATTCTGCGACTTCGGATCATTTATATGCATCAACAGCAGACAGAATTTGCGTTAGAGCAAGAAATGATGTATCGTAAATAAAGCTGCTGTGATGATAGCTCATCTGTTGTTCAGTACGTTGATAGTTTGGTCTTATCGCGTCATGGCTGATGCTACAGTTAACCTTATTTCTGTCCAAAAACGACCACTTTCGCTCCCATTTCTGCACTATACTTTCACTGCGTGGCCAGTCTACTGTGGTTAGTAAAAATGAAGATATATTTCTTTGTTTCGTGTGAAACCAGCAGCTGGACAATTTTTAATCTTTACATGGATGTTTAAACTATTAACTTTCACTCCTGCCTGAATAGATTTGGATGAGAAATGTTGATGGAAAGAAATTGGAGGGAAGTTAAAAATATGCGTTGGGTTAGAAATATGCTACTTTTCATTTTATTTGGACTTTGCCTAAATATCGCACACAGCATTGATTTGCGTAGATGTGCAAGATCTAGCAACTCTGTTGTTTCTGAGTGACTGAGTTAAGTCATCAGGAAAATCTGCTATGGCTTCTGTAGATGTTTGCTGTTTCCATTATAGCTAATGATATTGCCGAATCTTTGAGAAGTCTAGTCCCGCATTTAAAAAACATATATATAATAAAAACATTTGTCTTAAACATTGGTCCTTTTTTAAAAACTGCATTGTCTTGACATAAATCGAGCTCTGCACCATCAAATCCTTGTGGTCATTGTAGAGCCCAGTGTTTACACGACAGTTCTCATATATTTGGTTTTCAGTACATTCCAGTTTTAGCGTCGAGTATTTATCATTGCTATAATCTCCACAGTCGTTAACCTCTGCGTATCAGCGAATTCATAGCACTCGGCCTTCCATAATAATCTGTGATGTAGATGGAGTATAATCAGTTGTAACCTTTATTTCATTTTTCGAGGGAACCTAACAGTCGGTTGGGGGGGGGGGGGTGTAGTAAGTACCACCATTAATGTGTAGTATAACAAATATGCATTTTTTAAAACCTACATCGTCTGCAAGGCGGCTATATTAAAACCTTCAGCCAGGACGACCGTTTGGGAGCAGGACTTTGATCTGGTTCGGTTCACAGACCCAGACAGCGTCTAGTTTCTCTGATGTGGTAATCTTCGTTCCTATATAATGATGGTTACATCATTGTCGTTGCTATATAGAACATATTCCAGGCATGAGAGGGTACTTTGTGGTCGAGTGGTTGGCAGGGCTTTCGAGAGTGCAAAGCTGGTGCAAAACTATTCCCCCTATTTCCCTGTTTTCATCCACTACGTCCACATCCAGTCTTTCAGGCCCGCCTTTATAAAACAAGGGAAGCCACTCCAGGTTCCCATGTAATGCACAGGCTGGAAATCTCACCCCATCCCCCATACCCCCGCTGCTCTCAATTTAAAAAAGGGGTGGGGGGGGGGGGAAGCAGTTGTTCATCTCACTGGAGTTCAGTTTTTCTTTTTTCTCTCTCTCCCTCTCTCCCTTCCTTCACCTCTCTCCCCCTCACTCACACTCTCACATATCTAAGTGCATATTAATATTCAAGACTCCATGTGTTTTTAAACATAGAAGAATGAACAGAAAATGAGACAAATAATGTTTTATAGAGAAGAAGAAAATTAGTAGAAGATATACCGGAAAACATAAAATATACATCAGATTTACTTTTCATGTAAACGAGAAGAGATATTTTGATGTAATGAAATTCTACCGTAGAAAACTTGTACTGTATAGAAGCAAGAGTATGACAACATTAATGATCTGGTGACAACATTAAGCGAAGTGAAGAGATGCTGCTAGTTTCAGTGTGTCATCATCATAAAAGACTTTTAGTCTTTGATATATACATCAAATATGATATATTCCCAGGCTAACCAGGCTACCTGGATTATATATATATATATATATATATATATATATATATATCCAGGTAAGGATATATATTGCCTGGGGATATATATACATATATATATATATATATATGTATATATATATATATATCCAGGTAAACACACACGCACACTCCTAAAGACATTAAAATACTTTGCTGCCGGGTGGTCCTCTGTCATATGATGCAACACCATTGGAGTCAACAAATAGGTAATGAAATCCAGTTAGGTTTGTTGCAAAGTTTCGTTTATACTGTGTTCTCGTGAACAGTTCCTTTCCATATATTCCAAATGGAACCCAGAAGCTAGATGTCACTGAAATTGAATAAAATGAAGGGCTTGCTATGAATAAAACATGTTTCAGTGCAAGTCAGCATGGATAAAAAGTGTGAAAGTTACACTGGGGTATATTAACTCTTAGTTTGTTCGAAATTCTGGGGGGGGGGGGGGTCTAGCACGCTTGATATAAACGAATAGCATACCTGATATAAACGAACAGCACACCTGATATAAAGGAATAGCATACCTGATATCAGGTGCAAAGGAATGTGACGACCACCGGACTATCAGCCTCTCACGTTACATAACGAAGCTACTTCTGAGAATAATTATGAGAAGAACAAGGAAAAAGATAAAAATGGAAATAGCAGATGAACAGTTTGGATTTGTTGAAGGAAAGGAAACACACAATGCCATTTATGCTTTACGAACACTAACAGAAAGAGCTTTAGAAGTACAGAAAGATCTCTACTTATGCTTCATTGATTACACCAAGGCATTTGACAAGGTGAAACATAATGAAATTATTAAAATGCTTGAAGACATCAATGTAGACGGCAAAGACCTGAGGATTGTAAAACATCTATACTGGCAGCAAGAAGCAGCAGTTCGAGTTGAAAATAGAATTGGAAAATATCAACCTATAAAACAAGGGGTGCGACAAGGATGTGTACTATCTCCAGACCCTTTTTCTCTGTACAGCGAGAATATTCTAAGAACAATCATCACAGAACCAGGCATAAAAATTGGAGGATACAATATTAACAACCTTCGGTATGCTGACGACACAGTACTGATAGCTGAGAACCAACAAGACCTGCAAAATCTCTTGGATAAAGTGGCCAAAGAAAGTGAACAGAAAGGCCTTACTTTGAACATAAAAAAGATAGAGACTATGGTTATATCTAAGAAACAGAATCCACCAGCATGCAGTATAAAATTAAACGGAACTATTCTAAAGCAAGTACAGAAATTCAAATATCTTATAGCAGTTTTTCAGATGGGAAATGCAGAACAGAAATTAGGAACAGAATAGGCCAAGCAAAGACTGCATTTCAGAGAACGAGAAACATATTAGCTAACACATCTTTATCAATGAATGTTAGAAATCATCATCATCATCAGATGCCGTGCCGACTGGCGTTGGCTATTATGCTTCTCCAGAGTACCCGATCCTTCATGCAGGCCATCAGTTCAGTTGGTGATCTCCTCTCACACCATCCCGTCAGACTGTCCAGTATCATTTCTCTTGGTCTTCCTCTTGATCTTCTTCCTTCTATTTTTCCTGTTGTTATAATATTTTCAATGCCCCCTCTTCTCATTGCATGTTAGAAAACGAGTCCTAAAATGCTATATTGAACCTATCTTGTTATATGGATGTAATCATGGACAATAGGCAGATCTGCACAAAAATCATTGGAAGCAGCAGAAATGTGGTTTATTAGAAGAATGTTGCGAATCCCCTGGACAGCAAAAATAACTAATGAAGAATGTATGAGAAGAGCTGGAGAGACAAAAAACCTTGTCAAAAAGATAAGAGAGAGACAATGTACTTTCATAGGACATGCAATGAGAAGAGGGGGCATTGAAAATATTATAACAGAAAAAATAGAATGAAGAAGATCAAGAGGAAGACCAAGAGAAATGATACTGGACAATCTGACGGGATGGTGTGAGAGGAGATCACCAACTGAACTAATGGCCTGCATGAAGGATCGTGTACTCTGGAGAAGCATAATAGCCAACGCCAGTCGGCACGGCACCTGATGATGATGATGATGATACCTGATATAAACGAATAACACACCTGATATAACGAAAAGCAATGAAAATTTGTTAGTTTTCACCTAAGACAACCTAAGCCATAGTGCACTCACCTGCAGCCAGGCATATTACAACCAGCGGCTTCATGATAACAAAAAGACACGCTAACAGTTGTACAGTTATTTTAGTCACAGCACATTTATTCCTGAACAGATTGTTTAAAATGTTTCCGCTAACTGCTAGTTCGTACATTAAAAAAAAATATAGCTCGTCTGACGTCAAGAATCGTGAGAAAGGAAAGGTGAAAAAATGAATATATTAACATTTTTAATCATCCCAGGCACTGATAGTCTGATGATAATGTCGAAAGCGAAAAACTGTCATGCGAGTAGATGTAGAGGATTACGCTTTATCTAAGGCCTCGAGCAGAAACATTTCTCAGGTTTCTTACGGAGAAAGCCCAACCCCCAAAATAGAGACAAAACTCGATTTTCCAGACTTCAACATCAGAACAAATGAAGACATCTCATAAATGTTGCTAAGCGGGGTGAAAGAAACATAGTATACGGAGACTAAACTACAAAGAATAAATAAAGCTATTACCGAGATAGAAGTGTTCTCATTCTCACTTTAAGAAGAAGAATCAAAGCTGTTGTATTTTTCAGAGCTTTGCTTTTGTTCTTTTTAAGGAGAACTTGTTCCGCCACTTTAGTCACTGACATTATCTTCGGAGTGTCTACACCAAAGCTGAGCTTTGCCACTGGGTCATGTGCTATTTATGGGGGGGGGGGGGGGGGGGGAAGTGGGGGAATAACCTTTCAACGGAAGAATTAGTTCCACAAAAGCAGAAAAGGGACACAACTAACTCAATATAAGCACTTGTAGAAAAGGAGCTCGGCTTATGTTAAATTGAGAGACTATTTAAATCCATCTTGTTGCTAGTAAAGTTATATTAGCGTTCTATTCAGATTTTTTTCCACGTTACAAACTGCCTCACACAGATACCCTCATTATACATTTCATCAAACTGAACAGACAGGAAGTTTTGTTTTTTTTTTTTGGGGGGGGGGAGGGGTTGGGGATGGGGAGTAGACAGGGATATAATTGTATTCTTTCATTTTACATCCTTCCCGTGTCGTTAAACGTCACATAAGGCCTACATGATAGTTCGCCAAGATGTCCTGTCTTCGGCGAGTTTTTCAATCTCATCAAGGGATGTTACGCCCACTGAACTGGCTTTTCTTAACAATGTCCTCTTTAGAATTTCACGTGGTTGACCTCTTTTTCTTCGGCCTGTTTGTGTTCCATTTGATAGTTTGTTTTGGGATTCTCTGATTGTTCCTTCTCATCACGTGACTGACATATGTTCATCTTTTTTTCTGATAACCATGAGACAGGTTGTTGCTTGCTCATCTGTTTGATCTCTGCGTTGTTCTTGAATTCATTCCACTTTATATCGAGTAATTTCCTTAGGCATTTTTTTCAAAAGAGTCTATTTTCTTGTCTGTTTCTTTAGTTGTTTTCCAGGTTTCACATGCATAAATGAGGGTGAATATTACGTTTGAATTGAATAATATTAACTTGGTTTTTATGCTTATAACTTTTTATAACCATATGTTCTCAAGATTCTTGAAGGTCAACGCTGCTTTTGCAATTCGAATTCTAACTTCTTTTCTGGTGTCACCATTGTGGTCTAAATAGCTGCCGAGATATGCAAAATATAATTGTATATACGACTAAATATATAAATATACAAAGCCACTGCAAGTTACATCTGAGTACTTCTATTTTTTATACTGTATTTTTTCCATTCTGATTTGTTGTATTTATATTTTAATCTTCTTTTTCTATCTCTTTGTCCTTTGTATATAATTAAGGTGTAAACCGGATAAGTCACAACTGTGTGCTCGTTGATTAATAAAGTTGTTACTTTTGTTTTCAATAATTTTAACATTTTATATAGACGGTAGAGTTAGAATTGTATATCACAAGAGATGACATTCTCTCAAAGTCTGTCCATGAAGGTGTTTCGATTCAGGAGTAACCAGTATTAAGATTCCAGGTAATGAAGGTGTTTTTCATTATTTTTTTTGCAGGTAGCTTAGAATTTTAATATACTGAGTGTGACAGGAAACTTATGTATCATTTCTGGAGGTAGCTCTTCCTCTCTTTCCAGTTTTTTAGGCGCTGTGATAACAGATGAAAGAAAGAAACAGTCTTCAGGTTTGGATATCAGGGCATTAATGCTCCAAATATTGATTACTTCAAACATTGCATATGTCTGACTTTTTCATTTCTTCAAGAAAAGATGACGACTGTTTGTGAACAAAGTATAGCCATACCTCAGACAATATGGTTTCAAAGAAATTCAGTAGAAACAACGGACATTTGCCCATAGACTGAAAATACAATTTCAAGGTCAAGAACATTTTTAGAGACCATTCATAGCAGGCAGCAGTTTGAGCATCTCATTTGAGCACAATCCAGCACCATCTCAAACTCATTTTCTACTAAGCTACAAAACTCCGTTACAGTTTCAGCTCTGGCTGTGTAAGATTTGAAGTACAAATATCGTTAGGCCACGATCACCGCTTCACCAGCAGGCAGATCAGTAGCTGCTCGAACAATGCTATGGAAAATATCTCCTATACACACAAAACATCCCACTTGACCATTGGTTCCCAATTAACAAAGGTCCCTGGACCCCTTGCTGTTTCAGAATCCAGGCCACGGACCCCCATACTGTGGAAAAGTTTCTTATCTGTACGGTGGCTAGGTACTTTAAATGCAAACAATTTGTTTTCATAAAAACGCTACACTGCACTTCATTCATTCATTCATTTGCATGTCCCTTGTGGAACAGTGCCTCCCAAACAGCACTCCTGTAGGCCTCTCGGTTGTGAGCAAGATGGCCTGCTGCTGATGCATCCATTTGCAGATCGTCAACGATGTCTTGTAGCCATCTTTGTTTTGGTCTTCCTCTCTTTCTTTTTCCCATTATGTATCCTTCCAAGACGGTCTTCTCTAGATTATCATGACGTTTAATGTGTCCAAAATATTTAAGTTTTCTCTCTTTAATCCTCTTTACTAGCCAGCCTTCTTCAATATTAAGCTCTTGTAGCATAGATATATTTGTTCTTTTTTGTGTCCATGATATTTGAAGAACTCTTCTGTAGCATTTACATTCAAAGGCATTTATGTGTTTCTCAGCTGTTTTGTTAAGTGTCCAGGTCTCACAGGCATACGTTGCGATGGGAAAGATGCATGCCCTTAAAAATCTTATTTTTGTAGTTCTGTCTGCTCCTCTCCACAGATTCTTTATTTGTTTTACTTACACTGCACTACACACACACACACACAAAACAGCAGAAACTTGGTGAATTTTCAAAATGACAATACTGTAGCTAAGAAAAAATAAACAGCACTGAACACTGAATATGAAATATGTAACAGCTAACCAACCCAAATATTTGTGAGAGAAATCATGCCTCCTTTTGTTCCGAACAATCGCTTCCACATCTGGTTCAATATTTCTTATTTTCAGTCTCAAACATGGATCAACATCAAGCTGATTTGTGAACATTTCACAGTGAAAAAAAAAGGACCTTGATTTTTTTGTCACGAGCCTCCACGGTGGGTTCCGTGGACCCCTCCGGATCATCAGTTGGGAACTACTGCACTAGACCATGTCCAACGTTTTTCTGCAATTTGGTGAAAACATTGTTCCTTTCAGCACCTCCAAAATTAGAATTCATGTTACATGCGCACAATCCAATAACTTTCCCGATCAAACTATTTTCTGCTGGGCACTCACTCGGATAATCACTCACAAAAGCAGATTTTTCAGGGGGCAACGATTTCAGATCCAATGTTTTATTTTCACTCCAGTTCTGTAAATCAAGATGCCTGATAAGCAAGGTTTCTTCATGACTGGATGCGTCAGTCAGCGTTGAAATATATATATAGTATTTTCTACATCACAGTGCAATATAATCACGAGGTGCAAACACACTCAAGATAAATGGCTTCTGCTTTGGTACGTGCACATGCAAATCTGGGCTGTAATATAAAAACTGTAGTAGCCTTCATGTACAATCCATAGAGCTAAAACCGTGATTGTGTACAGCTGTGTGAAAGCGAAAACACCTTCACTTGCGGTTAACCACTCTTCCTTCTCACAAATTTTATTACTTGTTAGCGATGAGCTAGACGCAACCACAGAAACTGCACTTTTGTGTTTGTCACCGTTGAAGTGAGTCATGACATCATTAAGTCTGACGGGAAAACGACGCATATGTGTTGCATCTCAAGTCAGAGTCTGAGAAACTGGCAACTGGAATGAAAGAAAAATTCCTCTTGCAGCGTTTAATTACAGGAGCATTTATGTCTCTATAGGCCATTTTCCATTCTTACATCTTTATATACCCTTCCCATGCGGTCTTCTCTAGATTATCATGACGTTTAATGTGTTAAAAATATTTAAGTTTTCTCTCTTTAATCCTCTTTACTAGTCAGCCTTCTTCAATATTAAATCCTTTCGGTGCCGTTTAACGTCACATAGGCTTCCATGGTAGTTTGCCAGGTTTTCCCGTTTTCGGTGAGCTTTTCAACATCATTGAGGGATTTTATGCCTACTAATTTGATATCTCTTTAAACTAATGTTTCTAACGGTATTGGTGTGTATTTACTAACACTAAACATAAAACATTAGACGCGTGGTTTGCCCACACACTGTACTGTACTGTGGTAGTATGTGTGTGTGTGTGGCTAACTATCTTGAAGTAGTAACTCTTCATTCACTATTACAACGTCACTATTTACAGAGCAGATTTACTTTACTGCTTACACAAGTGACATAACAGACGTCACATTATTATACACTGTATGACAACGAAAATCCAGGACGACAACCACTACATTTCCGTACACGAACATGACCAGTTACATGTAATTAACTCACTCAACACCACAGCTGACACTCAACATGAATCCAATATCACAGGATTCATCAAGTACAGAAATTACAAAAGTTTAATGATGAATACCCACTTGTTAAATGCGTCGCTGATGGCAAGATTCTTCAGAGTCGTGCGTGGGGTTTTCCTCCCGGCCAATGAAGAAAATGCTATTAGGGTTGCTCCGCAGCGTCGTCGTGGAAAAGGTGAAGGAAAGGATTAGGTGGACATAAGCACCGTCCTGGTCACAACCAGGAAGGGTAGCAGTTACGACCACAAAATGCTGAAGTCAGAGACACTGGACCAGGGCAGTCTAGATAGGCAACAACCTCTCACTCGACGGGGATATGCTGATACCCAAAACACGTCGAGGTTTTCCGGTGAGAAAGTCCAACTCTTGATTAAACTGGTGCAACGAAAACCACAGTGTCACGCAATCCCCCTTCTACGACCCACCGAGAAAATAGGCCCAAGCCCCGCGATACTCTGAACCTCCTGTGGTCATGTCGGAGATCTCGTGTGGTCCTTTCAGGGACCCCAGGAGGACCACGGGACCTATCGAGGACCACAGGAGTAAATTCAGTAGGATCACGGAGCGGTCTTGGTGGTAGAAGTGAACGAAGAAGAAGAAGAAGAAGAGAGTTAAATGCGTTTTGTAAATGGATGTAGTGTGTAACTGATGGAAACAATTATCATGAGGGTATAAAAATGGTCCGGGCGATTAACATCGCCATAGGACCTCACTAGCATACAGCATCAAAAACAGCACACCTCATATACACTGACAAACTCCAACACAATCTTCCAACACAGAATCACATTTGTGTCCTAAAAAGGACAATCAACTACAACAGTACATACATAACTTTACAACCTTTTTGTCCTAAAAAGGACAATCACTAACAAAAGCTACATTTAAACTAACAGAAGTATAACCTCTCTGAACACAACTGAAACTACTTCTGAACTACATTTACACTGTTACTCTGATACTTCTAAACATAATCACTCTCATCCTAATCCTAATCTCATCCTCAAGCAGTCATTTGCATGTCCCTTGCGGAACTTTGTCTCCATAACAGCTCTCCTGTAGGCCTCTAGGTTGTAAGCAAGATGGCCTGCTGCTGATGCATCCATTTGCAGATTATCAACAACGTCTTGCAGCCATCTTCTCCTTGGTCTTCCTCTTTCTTTTTTCCCATTTTGTGCCCTTCCACGACGGTCTTCTCTAAATTCTCAGGACGTTTAATGTGCCCAAAATATTTAAATCTCATCCTATCATATAATCCTAATCTCATCCTATAATAATACTCTGACTCTCTCTGAACCTTAAATATTCCCTACCAAATCTTCCTAAGTTTCTCGAATATTCCATCACGAAACAAGATATTCACCTGAATTTACATGTTTTTATAAACTTTAGTTTCTAAAATGGAATGTGAGAAGTATGTATGAGGGAAACTATCAAATAATAAGTGACGAGATGAAAAGAACGGGGATACACATTTTGGGAACCTGCGAACATCGATGGAAAGGATCACGACACTTCAAGAACGAGAATGATAATATCTTTATATACTATGGTGAAGAATTAGGAGGAAAGAATGGAATGGATTTTTAAATGGACAAATCAACATCAAAAGCATTACTAGGTTACAATCCAGTAAATGACAGAATCCTCACTATCAGATTAAGGACACTCCTAGAAATGTAACAGTCATTCAGATATATGCACGTATATCAGCAACAGAAGAAGAGGAAGTAGAAGACTTTTATAACACACTGCAAAAGACGATAGACGGAAACATGATATTGTATTAATAATGGGTGAATTTAATGCAAAGATTGATACAGAAAGAGCAGAAGACGAAGGATATGTTGCGGGGAAATTTAGCATATGACATAGAAATGAGGCAGGTGACAATCTAATGGCGTTTTGCATGGAAAATGAGCTAATGATCACTAACACAGTTTTTAAACAACAATCAAGAAGACTTTACACATGGACATCACCTGATGGGAAAACCAAGAATCAAATAGATCACATTTTAGTGAAAAGAAGGTGAAGATCAAGTATAACATCAGCAAAAACTTTACCAGGTGTTGATTGTGACACGGACCATGAGTTATTAATAGTAGACATGAAGATAAAGATAAAAAAGACAGTTACGGGATCAAGACCACTCCGCTTTGACCTGACAAAAATACCAGAACAATACAGTATAGAAGTGAAGAACCGTTTCCAAATCCTGATGGGTGTATAGGAAGAGATGACACCAGATGAATTGGCTACGCAGGCAAGAGATATCTTAATAACAACAGCTAAAGATGTGGTTCCAGTAAAGAAAACACAAAAGAATGGATGGATTACAACAGGCGCACTAGAACTGATAAAACAACGTAGAGAAACGAAGATGCAATGGAAAGTGACAAACAACAACAAAGAGGAATATAAATCTTTAACAAAAGAAGTACGAAGAAACATAAGAAAAGATAAAAACAATACGTACAAGATTGTTGTGAAAGAATAGAAGGACATCAGAAGTGTGGAAGAGATAGTGATATTTTTAAAGAAATGAAGACATTAACGAGAAATGTTACACATAAGCTAAATGTAATTTGTGACGAGATAGGGAATATCTTGACAGAGACAGAGGAAATTCTAGAAAGATGGGAAGAATATTGTAGAGGAATATATGAAACAACCGACTGTGGAAGCATAAATTAACAGTGTGAATTATTATTGGAGGAGAAAGAACCCGAACCGACAACAGAAGAAGTTTTATGGGCAATAAAGAATCTGAAAAACGGTAAATCACCAGGATGTGATGAGATAACAGCTGAACTTATTAAAGCAGGAGGAAAGGAATGTCAACAATCTATCATGCACTATGTAAAAAAAAAAGATATAGCATTCAGGTATTTGGCCACAATAATGGAAAAGAACTGTATTCATACCACTGCAAAAAAAGGGTAACCTGACTGAAATTATGCACAAACTACAGAACTGTTGCTCTGATTAGTCATGCCAGTAAAATTCTGTTAAAAATCATAATGGGTAGACTTCGTAAGAAAATAGAAGAAGAAGTCAATATGGTCCAAGTTGGTTTCAGACAAGGAAGAGGATAAAGAGATCATATATTCAATATAAGGGCCGAAACACTTGTCTGAGGGGGGGGGGGTACTTCTTCTGATGATCTGAAGGAGTTGTGTTGTTGTTCCGCTCTCTACGGTAGATAGTTTCCTGCATATGCATATATTCAATATAAGATTAATAATAGAGAAGTGCAGAGAGTTTAATGTAAATCTATATTTATCTTTTATAGACTACTCAAAGGCATTTGATTGTGTACAACACCAGAAAATTTGGGAAATAATTGGAAAAAATGGAATTTCCAACACATTTGATATAATTAACATCACTGCTGTATCTAGACCAACAGGCAGCAGTAAGAATAAGTGGTGAAACAACAACTTGGTTTGACATAAAACAAGAGGTCCGTCAGGGGTGCATATTGTCGCCTTACTTATTTAACTTGTATACTGAAAACAAATTGAGGAATGTTAGAGAAGATGTAGACAAAGAATATTATGATGTCATAACAATTGGAGGTTATGAAATACCAGATATTAGATATGCTGATGACACAGTATTACTGTCCACAACACAAAAAGGAGTGTAAAAACTAATTATGTCAGTCCGTAAGAACAGTAAAGAGCAAAACCTCTCTCTTAATGCGAAGAAAACTAAATTGATGACAACTGATAAAACAAATAAGGCAGCTGAAATATGTATCAATGAGGAAAAATTGGAAGAAGTGGAGAGTTTTGAATATCTTAGATTACTACTAACTAATAATGGAGATACAATGAGGGAAATTAAAAGGAGGACATCTATTGCTCTTCAGAAAGTAGAACACCTAAAGAAGCTGTGGAGAGGAACAGACAGAACTACAAAAATTATACTTTTAAGGGCATGCATATTTTCCCATATATATGCCAACATATGCCTGTGAGACCTGGACACTTAAAAACAGCTGAAAAACACATAAATGCCTTTGAATGTAAATGCTACAGAAGAGTTCTTCAAATATCATGGACACAAAAAAGAACAAATATATCTGTACTACAAGAACGTAATATTGAAGAAGGCTGGCTGGTAAAGAGGATTAAAGAGAGAAAACTTAAATATTTTTAACACATTAAACGTCATGATAATCTAGAGAAGACCGTCTTGGAAGGATGCATAATGGGAAAAAGAAAGAGAGGAAGACCAAGGCAAAGATGGTTGCATGACATCGTTGAATGGATGCATCAGCAACAGGCCATCCTGCTCACAACCGAGAGGCCTATAGGAGTGCTGTTAGTGAGGCAAAGTTCCGCAAGAGACATGCAAATGAATGAATGAATGAGTTTCTAAAACAAACAATGTCCTAAAACTAAAATCTCTAATACTAAATATAGTCTGTTATGTCAACAGCAGACATTCCAAAGTTGACACTTCCCTAACCTAAGCTCACCCATCCCGTGCAAATGTACACTACCCATCAAAGTTACCGGAGCTGACTAATTTTTCCCGTGGACAAAAAAATCAATAATATAACAAGTGACTGAACCAAGTACCCTTACTTTTAAAGATTATTACTTCCCTTTGACTGATCTTAACAATATATTGTCACATCTTACTAAGATCCTCTTTAGAGCTTCACGTTGTCGACCTCTTTTTCTTCGGCCTGTTGTGTTCCAGATGATAGCTTGTTTTGGGAATGAGTGTTTCTTCCCATCACATGAGCGACACGTGTCCATCTTCTTTTTCTTTATCACTCATGAGACAGGTTGTTGTTCACTCATCTGCCGTATCTGTGCATTGTTCTTGAATTCGTTCCACTCTTAGAGAAAGCAAAATTACTTAGATTAAAAAAAAATACCAATGTCCCGTGATGCAATTTCTTTCATATTCATACGCGGGATGACAGGATTGATATATCCGTAGTGAGCCTCCTGCAAAGAAAAGAAATCAGGTCAAACAGACTGAAAATCAGGAACTTGGTTTACCATTTAAAAAAAAATCTTCAAAAAACTTTTGACACAACTGATATTAAGTTTACTCCTCTCCAAATGTTACAGTCACTAAGGTTGCCTTTTTCGGTATTTTAACAATGATTCCATTTTTTTCCATTTAGAAGAGACCTTTTCTTCATTCCAAATCTTATTAAACATTCTCTGTAGTTGTCCATGTTGTCACTATTGATAGCTTTTAACATTTCGGGTGTTGTTTCATTTTCACATGCAGCTTTGCTGTATGGCATTAAATTCACTGCTTTTTCAATTTCATGCAATGTAATTTCATCTAGGTTGAGAATTAGTTGTGGAGCTGGTAAGTCGGTTTCAAGGTTTATCAATTCTTTTGGTTGTGTTAGGTTTCACCCTTATAATAACACATTGATGGTCATAAATCTCTGTACTGTGATAAAAATTATATGGCTGTTCAACTACTTTTAGTTGTAAATGTTTCTTTACATCATATCCGCCATTTACAATTAATGTAGATGCCATTAAACTTGGGATCACGTTCTTCTTCCAGGCTCTCGTCTTGTTCTTAACATAATTACCGAGTCCTCTTTATTAGTTTCTCTTTCTGGTAATTTTCAATGTTTGTGGTTCATTTTGTCAGTTTCATTTTTATTGTTGGTGTCCTTTGTTGTTATCTTCCTTACGATGTCATTAGCAGTCTAAATCCTGATGTGAAATTATAGTAGTGCATTAATAAGAGATAAGAGAAATGACGACGGCGGTAAAAACCAGTTCCAATAATAAAGGTAGGGACCATCTAGGGGTTGGCGTCATGTTGTTTGCCAGCTGGTACCCTTTGTCGTTGTTTCATTATCCCATTTCTCTGCTGATCATCTGTTTCTACTCTGAGCTAACCTACATCTATCAGGGGGCACTTTGCGCCTGTCTTTCTTACGAAGAGAACACCAAGACAAATTTTAAAATCTTTGTTTGTGTGTGGTCCTTGATAAAGGCATTTGCCGAAATATTGGTACATATTCTTCATTTATACATGATCATCTTATTTTTTTAAACTCTCGCTCCTGTTCACTTTCCTCACACACCTCTGCCAATCTTTATTAGTAGAGTTAACGGTTATTTTTTTTTATTAAGATGTTGTATTCATTTCTTTGTAACTTGATGTGAGCACAAAAGTAACATTTGTGGTAATTTTCTTTCTTGTTATGTAATAAATAAGCTAACGAAACTAACAATAACCCTAACCCTAACATATAATACAAACGAAAGAAATGCTTGTCTGTGAAGAAAGCTATTCTCATTAACAAAATATGCATTATGAAAATAGATTAGTTTCTAGTTTATTACATTCTGATCGCAGATCTGATGTCAGCGTTATAGCTATGAATCACAGTGTAGCCACTATGTTCTTAAGGAAGTAACTTCTCCACAATAATTAAGTCCATCTAAAGGAGTGGTTCTCAGCCCAAAGGTGGGCCATGACAGGGAGTATTGTGGGCCGAGCTGAAGTCTCAAAGCAGCAAAGAGAGAGAGAGAGAGAGAGAGAGAGAGAGAGAGAGAGAGAAAAGTAGATCATCATCATCATCATCAGGTGCCGTGCCGACTGGCGTTGGCTATTATGCTTCTCCAGAGTACACGATCCTAAAAGTAGATACAATAAAAAAATTATTCCGCATTTTTCACGCAATGCATAGGGGCAGACTGCAGGATGCAAGCCATAGAATTATAGGTCCCTTTATAAAATTAGATTTATACCTTGCAAATATAAAGCGCTTTATTAGTGGGCCACAAAAATGTTTGACTTTTAAATGTGGGCTGTGCAGCAAAAGGGTCTGAGAACTGGTGATCTAAAGCATGAAAGGAAAAATTAATTTAAAACTTCATCCTATAGCAAATACATTTGAAATGTTTTCTTGCATAATGTAACACACACAGTCATGGTATGTGAAGGCTGTACCTGTATGTGGTTTAAAAAAATTAAATATGAACAAATCATGTTTTAAAGTATCAAATCAAGAAAAAAAACACTTTGTTCATTGTTTTATCTTGTTTAATGAAACCAACAACAGCATATAGAATCACAGTAAGATAGAATGCACAGAATAAAACAAGCAACACCTGTATGGATGTAGTAAACCAATAACAAAACACCTGTATGAATGTAATAAACCAATAATAAAACACCTGCTGCATGAAGAGAACCATTAAAAAACATAACACTGTATGTATACTAAGGAAAAAAAAACAACTTTAAACATTTAGAAAAGCAAAAAAAAAGAAAAAACCATCGCCATCACAACATAATTTAAAACAGCATTTGTGGAATGTATTGACACTGAAGACAAAAGTGAATGTATACAAGTTTGGTCATGGCACTTTTGTTACTTGTAGCTTAATTTTATGATGTGACCAACTTTTAATACTCCTGCTGTGATGGAAAACCTTCCTGAAGATGCATGGTTGAACTGTTTTAAAAATCTTCCCTTGTTGACTGGCATGAATTTCATCGTGTACTATGAAGGTAAAATCTCTGAAGGTTTGTGTGCCATAAAATGTGGATGTGTGCCACTTTTGATACTTGTTACTTGGTCTTGCCACTCCGAAGTTTATAGCCGCTCATTTTCCTTTCTTATGGTTACTGTGGTCTGGACACAGAATTCACCAATACGAGGGTGAGTCCAATGAAAGTTAGAAAATGCAAATAAAATTTATGAAAGAGTAGACAGAAATCTCTAATTCCTTCTTTTAGTACCAAGATCAGTGACATCGGTAAGCAGACAGCATCACCATCACTAAGCAGCAAACCAAGAATAATGCATGTCAAGAGGGCAACTATGTTGCAGGCATACTTCAAAGAAGAAGTGCATTCTGTAATCCAGTTCTTGCCTGCAAATGTTTGAACCCCTCAGACATCATCAGCATCAGGTGCCGTGCCGACTGGCATTAGCTATTATGCTTCTCCTGAGTACCCGATCCTTCAAGCAGGCCATTAGCTCAGTTGGTGATCTCTTCTCACATCATCTTGTCAGACTGTCCAGAATCATTTCTCTCAGCCTTCCCCTGGCTTTTATTTCCTCTGTTTTTCCTGTTGTTATAATATTTTCAGTGCCCCCTCTTCTCATTGTATGTTCTATGAAAGTACATTGTCTCTCTTATTTATTTTTATAATTTTTTTTTTTTTCCCTTCAGCTCTTCTCATACATTCTCCATTAGTTATTTTTGCTGTCCAAGGGAAGTTGCAACATTCTTCTAATAAACCATATTTCTGCTGCTTCCAGTAATTTTTGTGCAGACCTGCCTAAAGACATACACAGTGATATAACTGCAATTTACAGTTCTTTACTGAGTTACAAAGTTCAGGACAGGCAAGAAACAAGAACAGAGGAGCAATATCTGTTCAAATGTGAGAAGTACAATGACCTTGTCAAGCAACTGAGGCAGGGGGCAGGAGTCAGGGCAATAGTGATGGCTGTAGAAGTGGGAGCGAGAGGATTCATAGCAACATCAGCATACGACCTAAGTAAGCAACTGGGAATAAAGGGACAAGCAAGAGCAAGGGCATTGAAAAGCCTTTCAGAAACAGCAGAAAAGGCTTCATGCTGGCTGTGGAGTATGTGAAACAAGCATTGAAAACATAAATAATTATGCTTGTCGCAACCAATACCAGTCCTCCGTGGCTAAATTGCTAAAGATGCACTTCAAAAGTGCAGTGTCAACTCAATCCCGGGACAAAAAAAGCAGCAACTCACAAGACCTCTGGGAGTCATGACCCAGAGGGGCCCACTCCCCTTAGAGTGTCAGGAGTTTAATAGGGCTGAAACACTTGTCTGGGGGGGGAGGGTACTTTCTCTGATGATCTGAAGGAGTTGTGTTCTTCCGCTCTCTATAGTAGAGAGTTTCCTGCATACAAAGTTCAGGACAGGTATAGTATGCCTACATGATTGCAGACAATCCTGTGTAAGCAAATAAGGGACACTGTGCACCAGTGCCTAAGAAGTCACCACAAAGGAAGTATTTTACTGTTATTCAGGTACTAATTTACAGATGGTACAAATGCTTTGCAAAGAAAGTGGACTATATTGAAAAATATGGGTGTTTTTTTCCCGTACTAAATAAAAGTCTTTTGTAATTCACATTTTCCAACTTTTATTTGACTCACCCTTACAAATGGAAAGTTTATATTGTACATGTTGATATAAAAAAATACACATATGAATGTACACACAAGCACACATGCAGACATACACACACCCACACATGACAAGGTTATATTTTAAAACACTGAAAGTCTTATACATGAGCATTACAATTTCATAGCACAGAAAAATGTTCAAAACTTTACATACTCTCAAAAATATGAGAACTTTTTATTTTATTTATGGAAAATATTTTGTTATTTACATAACCTTAACAAAGGTACAAAATAAATATTCCTGTGCTTATTTAGAAGAAAATCATTGTATAAATAAACTGCTCACCACAAATAATGAATTCTGTTTTAGTTTCAGGAATGACTATTTTAAATGGACTTCATGACGTCACATTGAAATTGAAGTGACTTCTTCTTCTTCGTTCGCAAGTGAAGTGACAAAAGTTATGTATCAGACAGAAACAAGAATAACAAAGAGCTTTACCTCAGCCAATTATGTTGTAACTTAGTGAACAACTTCCATTAGTGATAAATCAAACCAGTCAATTCTGAATGTCCAATTAAATTTAAACCTATGAATTTTTCAGTGACTCAGTTTTGAAATATACCACAGTATGTAAAAACTGCTGCTCCAATAATCTTGTATTGTTCTGTATCTCATATTTAATATATTATTAAATTAGGTTAATAATCTTAAACTATGGTATATGTGCACTTCTCTTCAAAGATTGTAATAATCGTGAATATATAATCACAAAGAATGTACAAAACTTTTGCTCAGGGAGGGGGGGGGGGGGAGATGTCACGTTATCATTATTCCCTCCCCTCTCTTGTGAACCTGACACCAGGTTATTTGGGTATACTTTGTACTAACACTTGCATGTACAAAAACAAAATGAAGCAATGGATAAACTTCAAAGCTGTATTTTTTTTCAACATTACATGAAAGACATTATAAAACAAGATATTTCAGAAAACAAAAATGATCTCATAAATACTATAGACAATACAGTTTTAAAAAAAAGTAGTAAATACCAGTATTACTGCAGAAAACTAAACAGAATATTAATTATATAACAAATTTTAAAATTAAACATAAAAAAATGCACTAAAGTTATCAACTACAAATTATGTACTAAGTAAATATAAATATAACAATGTTACATTGTTAAAACAATACAAATTTTTCCAGTAAGAAAATATGGAAAGGAATAGAACCTAGTACCCCTTTATATCAATATTTCATGTACTGTCTTTTAAAATTTCTTCCTCTCTCATGTTTAGTATTTTTCGCAAATTCATCTGTTCTTCAGCTATCACTTGGATGACTTACCAGTGACATGTGAGTCATTGTTATAAAAATTGTTTCAGTAGCTGTTAGCAATGGGCCTAAAATGTCACCATCTCTTAATATAAAATATAGCCTTTTTTCTTTCTTTTTTTTTTCTAATTCTTTATTTTAGCCTTTAAAATTTATTTAAACATATGAGTATATAGTGGTTCTTGTCAGTTAGAGGTAAGTAATATGCTTCTATTGTATTCTTACTCAGTGCTTAGAGAGTGATTTAGTTATAAATTAAATTCTTAAATATCTTTGGCACCAGAAGTCTCTTTGAATGTAAAAAGTAGGTCAGATAATGAAAGGCACTACTCTGGTTTAAAAATGAAACATTCTATGTTGATCAAAGCCAAATGAATTGGGCCTCAGTTATTACAGCACAACTGATTATATTGTTAATAATGAAGTAAAGCATTATATCTTTCTAATATGCATGTTAATGGCCATGAATGATGATGATGATGTTAAAGGCGATGATAGTAAAAGTTAATGTTAAAAAAATGTAAAAAGATTGAAAATATTACCTCACAGCACAAAAGCAGTCATGTATCACTAAGCACCAAAACAAATGTGTATTTTTAAAATAAATTATGAAATGAATTTAAATATCAGAATCAGGATTTTGCTATATTCTTAAAATTCTGATCCCCATCTTGCAGTCTGTTAGCTTAATATTTTAATGCAAACTGCATTTTAACATAATAAATAATGGATAATAGATGAATTATGCAGTGATTTTTTTCCACAAGTGAAAATTACAAATTATTTCACAAATAGGCATAAGACACACTTGTGAATTTATTTGTTCTTTTCCTCATGTGATCTTCATGCATTTTAATCATTTGCATTGCATAAACATCATCCTAAGAAAAAAATACAGAGTTTGTAATTAATGTATGAAAAAAAGTTTAATTTAATAACACTTGCAACAAAATTTAAACACCATATTTATCACACTGAAAGAATTGTACCTCTTGATGATATACAAATAAATGAAATAATTGTGCACATTTTGTAAGAAATAATTTCATTAAATATAATTCAGACAATTTAGCAATAATCTGCTCTCTTAGACATGATGTACACATAAATATCGACAAACTTATCAGCAACTGATATTTGTGAACAGTGTGGTACTTCTGGATATCTACACTGAAAAAAAAAAGTAACAAGATTACAGTCATTTATTTGTTACAGTAAGGACAAAAAAAGATTTGACACTGTACTTTTATCATAAATAATGAATGCCTGATGTCAGCTTAATATTCTGTGTAATTGTTTTCTCTATTATTGTTCATTGAAAGGTTTTGGGCCAAACCACTGTTTATATTTTAGTCATAAATCTCTATCATGTGTAAAAATGTTCCTGCACAATAAGCACATGGATATAATGCACAGAGTGACTGTGGTCTGGGAAACTGTGTACAACATGCACATTATATGCGTTACTACCGTGCATATAATATATTTTTAATAAGTAGTTGATGCCAATTGTATACTTGATGAATATGGCACATTTTTGTTCTTTTCACAGAATATTACTTTAGTTTTAGAAAAGTAATCACTGCACCAAATACAGTGATATGTTTATGATCGGGATAAGCATTAAAGATGGAAAGTGCAATTTAATTTTTATTTTCATTGACCTTTTTTTTTCTTGAAAATAATTACTATTAATGAGATCACCAAAATTTATTCTAAAAAAATTGTAGAAGCCTGTCTTGTATTTTTTTTACAAATAAAAACACAACATAAACAAAACAAACACAAATACTAAAGAACAAAAGATCAGAACCTACCACGATGTATAAATGAGAAATTGCAAGTATGGCTGAATCTTCTGATTCAGCGAACAACATGTGATTTTGCATGTCCATCTCTTTTCTGCAAAAACTTACAAAAATCCAGCAATATAAGTGAAGAATATATGTCAAAGTATTCTTCGTGTACCAAGGAAAAATAACCGTAACATTGTGTGTTTTTTAAAAATCATAAAGTACATCCTCTGGGTGGATTTGCCTCCTATCAAGTGACAGTAAGATTTATATACATATCAGTTTCCATCAAACCCACTGCCTTGTGGGTGCCTCAGGAGCGTCAAAGGTTACAGAAGTAAACAGCGAAATAAAAATCCAGAGAGAGGGATCTAAGGCGGTTGGTGATGAGATTCTTTAGCCTATCCACCTTCTAGTATCCCTTCTACTCTGCTAGATTTTCAGATGTATGGTCCTTGTCCTTCGTCTAAAGCTGACTGCCAGAGACAAAATGGGGAAAAGTGCAACAAGGACCAGGCATTTTCTCCATACCAATCAAGGTTAAGCAGGATATATAACATCCAATTACTTCAAAACCATCTTCTAAGACAAAAGTTGCTATTATACTGCTGGTACAATGAAATTAAGAGAGGATTAATTTGTACCACCATAGCGGCATCTACCAAAGTAATGCACTTACTTTCAAGTGGTCTGCGGAGACAAAAACATTAAAATATAAAATACTTTATGCCTCTGCATTTTTTGTATAGAAGTATTTACCTTCTCTATATTTGGTTTTATTAAAGATTAAACAATCAGTTTTCTACTTAAACTGAAGCAAGTTTTAATCAGTTTCATTTTAAATAAATTCTTTTAACCATCCAACAGTTTTCCTACACTGAACCTTGATTTTCCTTGATCAGTGGAACTATTTAAAATCATGGCATGAGACAACTTCAGGAACATTGCACTAAACATCACTATTTGAAGAGCCTTTTTTGAGCAAGAAGTAGAGAACAAAAAGAGGTTATTATTTGCTTTCTTAGTTTGTCCTTCTATACCATCAAACTCTACTCTGTCTAATTTGTCAATATTTTATATCTGGTCTAAATTTAATCAAACTCTCTCTCCCTCTCTCTCTCTCTCTCACTCCTAGTACTAAATGTCAGATATCATATAGAACAAAATGAATTTATGAAAGCAAAGGCCAGGCATTTTAGTTTTATGAATCCATTACTATATAGTAATTTTAAATCCGTCTTTGTATGCTTCCTGATGCTCAGTACATGGGTTAAATCATCTTCAGGCAACTAGGACACACATATTGCGATGGTAGGGGTTAGGGTTTGCGGTCAGGATGAGTTGGGTTAGAATTGGCCTCTAATTTTGAATTTAATCTCACTATACTTAAAATCTGGCCAAACCAGATCTGGCATTTTACAAGTGTCTCACATGGTGAAAATTGGCAACATGTTGTTACAAAATAAGCAAGTTTAAAAAATCTATTTTCTAAGCTTATAGATTGCTGCTCTGGTGTTATCATATTATTAGTGTTTTGTAGACTGTAAATTAACTGTAAATAAATAATTTTTGTATGTTTTCTGTGAGGAAATGGTGTTTGTGTACAATTTTATTCAATGTGCAGCTTTGACGGGGTAAGTCAGAATATTTTTCCTAGTAATTTTCCATTTTTTCTTCTCAGTTCTTAGCTCTTTTTTTCTGTTATATACTAACAAAATACTAACAATTTTATTAGAAAAACAATATACTATTTTTCTGTTTAAAAAATGTATAATATGTCATACTGCGAATCAGAGTATGTCTTTGTGATCTTTCTAAATGTGACAACCATCCCACTCCACTTTAAAAATTTACCTCATTGAGATGACCACTGGTCTTCCGAGGAAAAAACCCCCCCAGTATACAACGAGTTAACAATTAGTATGTTTATTCCCATGTTCAAGTGTAAATAGTTTCATGTTTTCATTCACATGAAACATTCTGTCTCTTTTTACTGCTGATCTTTCAATAAAGGGATATCTCATTTTTTTGTTGTTGTAATTTAAGGTTGCTCAAATACAGGCAGGTAGCATCATGAACAGAAAGAAGGCAGGCAGCTTCTGGGTTTTTCTTCTTTTGGTTGGATCTGCGCTCTTGTAAAGGTCAGGAACACCTGTTCCAGTGTAGTCTGATGTACAGAGTAATCCTGCACATTCACACTTTTCTTTGCCATTTCCATTAAAGAGAAGACATCCGCAAGTTTGATGCTAGCATCTGGTACTTGGAAGTGAATATAGCCTTGGTGATCATCAAATACCTGAGAAATAAAATGTGAAAATGCCATTGTGAAAATAAATATTTCATAAAATTAAGTGAAAATGCCGTTGTGAAAATGAACATTTCATAAAATTAACTGAATTACTTCCACGTATCTACTGCTTATTGTCAGTGTGTAACAGAATGCAGTGGAAGAAGTTTATGAATAGTGAAGTGTTGAAGAAGGTTGCTTGTGTTGCTGTTAGGAAGTGTTACATGGTGAACGATATATCAAATTGAATGTTATCAGAAAGTATTATCACTGCTTTCTATGATATTCACAGAGAAACGAATACAACCCAGGCATTCGACTCCACCTAATGACAGCAACATGAGAACCTCTGACACTATACACAATACCAACACATAACAGCGTGGAGTAACTTGAAAAGTTGCGGAGAAAATAGAACAACTTTTTATTTATGAGAACTGATGATAGGTGAATGATGATGTGGCATAGATTGATAAAATAACACGCTTAGGCTCCACCCCCTGGCAAGAACACAGTTTGCCACATAGGAAGTGAGTGGTCTACTTTCACACTCAAACAAAACATCAAATGTGCATCTTGAACAGCAAAAAGTTGCCACTTACAGATTCAGGAACATGCCTCACTGAATTTCACAAAACTCACATCACAGATTTTGAAACCCACTGGTCTTAGCAAGAAGAACTGTTTTTACATGTTTAGTTCTACAATTTTTACTTCACGGAAACATGAAGCAACTCAGTAACTTCACATATAACTACTGAAAACTGCTAGATCACATCCTAGCCAAAGTTACAAGACAACTACATCATGGCTCTTCCTTTCACTCTGGCTGCTATTACAATTATGATCCCCTAAACCACTTAAAAACAGTGAACTAGTTTATGAACTCATTCCATGAGACACCAAAGTCTCCTGCAAAATTCCCATATTTTAAAACTTTCCTTGACTTATGAAAACATGTCATCCAATTTTAGCCCAAGGCTGTTTTTTTTTTCATTGCTCTCTTAAGACAATAAACCTCAAGATTCCACGTGTTTCTTAATCAATCTTTCCATGAGCATTTCACCTTTTCAAAAACCACGTGCCCAGGTAAGACTAATCGGGGACCTAACTCTGCCCAACTTTACAATAATACTGATTACATCCCTCTAATTATCTAAGCTACAAAAGAAAAACCCCTATATTGTTACAGATGTTGTTGTTGCAGGATCTATGTGAAAATGCAAACTTCATATTCTTTTGTAACTGATGCCATGATAAAAAAATCTGCAGTAATGTTATCACTACAAACAGGGAATGTTCTACAATAATACTTCTAGATTTCTAAGTTATGGTAGGAATGGCCAAATCAATATCAGTATCTGAGAAAGAAATTTAAAATTTCTGGTGAAACATTTAAAAGTAGGCTGTATTTGTTACTTTCTTTGCTTACCTTAGTGCCTGGAAAATGTGAGATAATGAAGTCAATAACTGGCTGGTTAGGAGCTATTGTGCCATCTTCTAGTACCCCAAGTTGTGCTATAAGAGTATAACCCTGTCCAAATTTGTTCTTCAGATGCTGGGGACTTCCCAGGCACATAAATCTTCCATTTACCATTATGGCAATTCGGGTACAGAGGGCATCACATTCTTCCATACTGGAAATAAAAATCATGAATGTAGAAAAAATAAATGAATATACACAATACTTATGATACAGGGGTAAATTTGCAATTTATTACAACATTTTGTTTTAAATTTGGTGACTCAGGCTGTTGTGTGTATGACATTTTTCACCTCTGTTGTAAGTTTTAAATTAGGTGAAAATATTCTGCCTCTTCTAGGCAGATGAACTGAAAAAGTGCCAGACTCCTGTTGTACCAATCTCCTCTTGATTCCATTAATTAGATATTGGAACCTGGATATCTGAAATGGCATTTTTGAACTAGTCAGGATTTGAACTGTTTTGCTGACTAGAGGACTTGCTTTTGTTTCAAATTCTCTTTATTACATACTCAGCTGGTGATAAGGGAGACCAAACTGATAGTTGTAAAGGGGTGAATTTTGTTACATTCTGATGATACAGAAGAACAAGTGGTCACTATTCATGGTTTTTGGCTGCCATGATTTTTATTATAGGCAAACCTTTCCTGGCCTTTGTTGTGATATTGTATACACGCTCTTTGAATCACATGCTGTGAATGAATCTCATGTCTAGATATCTCATCATACTAGTTCTTTCAGCAGTATTGCCACAGAAGCTCACTACAGTGGTTTGTTGGCAAGAACCACGACCCAGTTGATTTTGCAGGGTTACCCACTGCCCAGGAGATTTTGCACCACGCCAATATGTGGTCTAACTCTTCCTGTAGTTCCTGATCAATCTTTGCTCTATCTTTGCCCTGTTTGTATACCAGAATGTTGTCACCATAGGGCAGAGTTCATCCCCTTTCATCAGACTGTGATCCTGACTGTGGAAATAATGGTGAGCCTTGTGGTTCTTCTATATCAAAGGTTCAAGGAAAGGACTTGTGAAACTCACTGTGCATCTTACATCTTTCCCGTGCTGTTAACATCACATAGGACTCGCAATGTAGTTTGTCAAGCTTTCCTGGTTTCAGCGATCTTTTCAACCTCATCAAAGGACTTTATGTCTACTAATTTGGCCTCTCTTAACAATGTCCTCTTTAGTTTCACATGGTCAACCTCTTTTTCTTTGGCCTGTTGTGTTCCCTATCTTGTTATATGGAAGTTAATCATGGACAATAGGCAAGTCTGCACAAAAATCCTTGGAAGCAGCAGAAATGTGGTTTATTAGAAGAAAATTGCGAATCCCTTGGACAGCAAAAATAACTAATGAAGAATGTATGAGAAGAGCTGGAGAGACAAAAAACCTTGTCAGAAAGATAAGAGAGAGACAATGTACTTTAATAGGACATGCAATGAGAAGAGGGGGCATTGAAAATATTATAACAACAGGAAAAATAGAAAGAAGAAGATCAAGAGGAAGACCAAGAGAAATGATACTGGACAGTCTGACGGGATGGTGTGAGAGGATATCACCAACTAAGCTGATGGCCTGTATGAAGGATCGTGTACTCTGGAGAAGCATAATAGCCAACGCCAGTCGGCACGGCACCTGATGATGATGATGATGTTGTGTTCCACTTGATAGCTTGTTTTGGGATTCTGACTGTTTATTCTCATCACGTGACTGATATATGTTCACCTCCTTTTTCTGATCACGCCGGAGACAGGTAATTGTTTACTCATCTGCCTTATCTCTGTGTTGTTCTTGATTTCATTCTAGGTTTCAAGCCGACATCATCAATGCTATAAGAAAAGCTGATTGGACAAATTACTTCACTGATAACTATGAGTCAATGTCATTATCAAGACTGAAGGAGCTGGGAGGGGGGGAACTTGGTGTGGCAAAACATGAACGACTAATCAAAACAGGATGGGTGTAAGTGTGAGTTATTGTAGTTACTGTATTCTGAAGAAGATAATGAAGAAGAAATAAGACCATGCATGGATGTTTTCTGAGCACACAAGTGATGGTCTTTCCTAACAAACTAACTGTTCTGATGTAAGAGATATAAGGTTCATGTTGCTGAGGAGTACAAAATAGAGCTGGACTGCATAATTGGCCAGATACATGTAGAAATAAATTTTTTTTTCTTCTGATAAGTCCTTGCTTCTTAAAGGACTGTGCACCAACATGGAGCTTTAGGCTCTTTATCACCTGAGCACCATCCCTCAGATCAGTTGAATTTTCGTCCCCTGTAAATTTCTGACCTTCTACGATGTCAAAGTAAAAATACCAGAGATGGCAACACAGTTATTTATACAGATGGATTAGCTGCAGGAACTATATCAGTAATCCCAGTGGTCTGGGATGGTTACTTTCAAGAAAAAAAAAAACCAAAATTATGCACTAAGTGACTCCAATATATAGTCACACTTTTGATTCATGCAAATGAAATATGAACCATAAAATGTTTCGAAATAATAATGCTAATCAAGGACCATATACCTGTGAGATGTTAGCACCAATGTGCGACCTGATGCTCGAACTTGCGATAAAACATTCCACAGCTGCCTTCTAGCCTTTGGGTCCATTCCTGAAGATGGCTCATCTAGCATGATAAATGAAGGGTCACCCACCAAGGCTATCGCTGTGCTTAGTTTTCTCTTATTTCCTCCACTGTAGGTACAAAATTATAATAAAATGTTTTATTTCAAATAAAGCAAACTCTATGAGAAAAGAGAATTTATTCACAGATAAAAAAATCAATCATCCAGAGCCTAACATGAAATTGTCTGCCTCCAAGTAATCCTCTGAGGCCAGGGATGCAGACTCTTGGATCTTTATTTTCAGATTTAAACATACTCCACAAATAGCTCACTTTGTGTTATTTTCTTGAATGCATGTGTAAGAAACTGCACAGTGTTATTATGTATGTTCAGGCAGACATATTTCATTTCTTTGGACGGAACCCACTGTACCTTGTGTTCCATGATGAACACCTTATTTTTCCATGTAATCACCATGACAGCTGAGGCATTTATCTAAGTGTAGGACAAGTTTTTCAATGGCCATCTCATAAAATGTGGTAGTCACCACATCACCACTGTTTCAACATCCTTGTTGCTCTGAAATCTGTGGCCATCAAGATGTTCCTTGAGAGCAGTGAAGAGGTGAAAATCACTTGGCATTAGATTTAGACTATATGAGAGATGTATAAACTAGGAAAAAAGTAGGAACAGCTTTATTATATTGTGTATAGTTGTATGCCTATACACTAATTATTGTGTATATGAGAGATGGTCCAATTCTCACACAGGAAATGTTCCAAGAGTTCCCAAATTGAAGTGACTATGCTGGGTGAGCATTATCAGGGAGGAGCACCACATCGTTGGCAACAGCACAGGATGGTGAAGTTTGATGGCAGCTCATAAATGTTCCAGTGTTGCATCATTATTATTACTGCATTAATTATTAGTCACCTCTCCAGGAAATTGACAAACAACATGCATTTCAGATCCCAAAACACTGTAGACATCACTTTGCAAACAGACAGCATGGCCTTGAATTTCCTGATTTGTGGGGAGCCTGGATGTTTCTACTTCATGCTTAACATTATGATACTGGGGTTCTGTGGTGAACCCATTTCTCATCACCAGTGACAATGTGTTCCAGAAAGTCTTGGCCATGAATGGCATATTGTTACAGGATTGACAGGGCATGTTCTTTGCTTTGTGGTCCTTGGAAAGGACTTGTGGAACTCACTGTGCATCTTACATCTTACATACTTCCCATGCCATTAAACATCACATAGTGCTTGCATGGTAGTTTGCCAAGTTTTCCTGTTTTTGGCAAGATTTTCGACCTCAGGTTTATGCCTACTAATTAGGTCTCTCTTAACAATGTCCTCTTTAGAGTTTCACATGGTCGATCTCTTTTTCTTTGGCCTGTTGTTTTCCACTTGATAGCTTATTTTGGGATTCTCTGATTGTTTCTTCCTTCTCATCATGTGATTAATATGTGTCCATCTCCTTTTTTCTGATCACCCATGAGACAGGTTACTGTTCCCTCATCTGCCTTATCTCTGCCTTGTTCTTGAATTTGTTCCACTTTATACCGAGTACTTTCTTTAGGCATTTGTTTTTAAAAGAGTCTAATTTGTTGTCAATTTCTTTAGTTGCTTTGCAGCTTTTGCATGCATAAGGGTGGATATATTTCATATGCATGAAGGTGGATATTACATTTGAATTGAATAATTCACTGTGCATATACCTTATGAAATCCCAACTGCACAATCATTCTGGACACCATTCCACTTGACAGACTCAAATCATGCATCAGTTTGTTCACAGTTACTCATCTGTTCACCAATACTGAATGTTTAGCACATTTTGTTTGCTGTCATGGGTCTGCCATTCCATGCTACATTAATGGTTGTCATTCACAGAGTTTGAAATCTGCACACCATTTTGTCATACTCTGTTGACACTGTCTCCACAGACTTCCACCAAATGCTGATGAATTTCTGCAGTTGGCACAGTGCTTTGTGTTCAGAAATTATATCGCAGCACAAACCTCCTGTTTGGACCACTGCTCTAGTCAGTCCTCAGTCTTTATCTGAAGGATGCTGGCTAGATGCTGTTGCACAGTTCTGCCATCTGGCATGACACTGCCAATTGATGAATATAAAAAAAACCACAACCATATCCATTAGTCTGACATCACATTTATGAGTGTTACATGCCATGTGAAATATACGTAGAAGGAACAGTTGTCAATGAAGTAAACCAATTTGCATACTTTGGCAGCTACATAGACCAGGATGGTGACAGCAGGAAGGAAGTTAGAATTCGAACTGCTAAAGCAAAAATCTTGAGAACATATAGAATTCAAAAGTTATAAGCACAAAAACCAAGTTAAGATT
Source organism: Achatina immaculata (assembly GCA_009760885.1). Classification (NCBI taxonomy): domain Eukaryota; kingdom Metazoa; phylum Mollusca; class Gastropoda; order Stylommatophora; family Achatinidae; genus Lissachatina; species Lissachatina immaculata. The sequence continues at coordinate 2,447,647 of CM019704.1, forward strand.
TTTCAATTCAAATGTGATATCCACCATCATGTATGCATGTGAAAGCTGGAAATCAACTAAAGAAAAGACAAGAAATTAGACTCTTTTGAGAACAAATGCCTAAGGAAAATACTTGATGGAATGAATTCATGAACAATGCTGAGATAAGACAGATGAACAAACAACAACCTGTCTCATGGGTAATCAGAAAAAGAAGATGGACATATGTAGGCCATATGATTAGAAGAAACAATATCAAAACAAGCTATCAAGTGGAGCACAACAGGCCAAAGAAAAAGAGGTCAACCATATGAAACTCTAAAGAGAAGTCATTTTAGTGAGCATAACATCCCTTGATGAAGTTGAAAGACTCGCTGGGATCAGGAAAACTTGGCAAGCAACTATGCAGGCCCTAAGTGATGTTTAACAGCACGGGAAAGATGCAAGATGTAAGATGCCTTGTGAACTTACTTTTGAGAACACCCCTCGTATTAGGTTAAGCATAAAATAAATATTCAGGGTAAATAATTAAGATGAAAATGTTGGCAAAAGTACAGTCATTCAGGAAACTAATGACACAAATATTTCTTCTAAAGATGGTTGATTGCTTTCACACTGGTGCACTTTGACATTACTTAATTTTTTTCACGTATATTAATAGTTTACCTGTAGAAGCCTGCCAGTTTATCAGCATGAGGACGAAGCATGAGGATGTCTATGAGAGTGTTGACCACCATACTGATGCTACTTTCTGGAACACCACGAAGACGGGCGTACATGACCAATGTTTCTCGGCCAGTCATTTGATCAATCAAGGCATCAAACTGTGGGCAATAACCCATATTTGCCTGCACCTGCGAATTTAACAAAGAATTCAAGTGTTATAGTTGCTTATTTGAATGCTGTTTTTTCACATAAAAATATTATCAAAACCAGTTTGAAATCTTAGCTTTTGCAGATTTTTGAAACGCTGCAAACATACAAGATTGAAAACATTTTCTCACCTGACAAGTGGCGCTATAATTTTTCATGTTGGTTGTGAACCAGCTATTAATGAGTCAAAACAATTATAGGTACAGAAGAAAAACACATTATATGCACAATTATGTAGATATATTACCTTTTGCTGTAATTCCACAGTTATAAAATTACAAAGTTAATGACAGAAGGAATGACACTGCATAAAGCTATACAAACTTACTTGTTTGATATCACTTCGAACATCAAATCCTTTCAAATATGCATTGCCTCCAGTTACCATAACATCTCCGGTTAACATTTTGAAAGTTGTAGTTTTTCCAGCGCCATTTTGCCCCAAAAGACCAAAGCATTCTTGATCAGGGACACCCACACAAACATGATCCACAGCAACAAAGTTTGTGTATCTCTTGTACAGGTTTACAAGCAACATTGAGTCTAGGAGAAAGAATATTTTCAGTGAACAGAACTTTAAGATATTTTTCGAATAATATGCATTTTACAGATATACAGAATATACATTTAGTGTTTTCAACAAAATGTGGAATAGTTGATATACATTTTTGTGAATATCTACAATTACTTGTTATAAAATTAGCAGTTGTCTGCTTGTACATCTCTTTCAGTCAAGATATTGTACCTGGAATGTTTACATTATTTAATAAAGTCTATGCATTAGTGAAATAATGCAGAAAGTGTGCCTTATACACCAGTTCAAGAACAGTATTTTTAAATAGCTCTGTAGAAGCCAGCACACATAAAACTGATGAAGAATACTTTCAAGAAATCATAAGCAAAGTTAGAGTAACTCTAAATTAAAAACAGAAAGTAAATGAAACTGAAAGATAACTGGAGCATCTTTGAAACATCTGAAAGTTAAGGATTCTTACAAATTAAGGAAAAAGCATAAATACAAAAAAAAAAAAAAAAGTGGATTCTTAGGATGACTTCAATGGGAGTACTAAAAGGTTGATGATCCCTAACCAATCTGAAACAGAAAGCAGCAAAAGCAAAGAGAAAAATTATCAAGAAAAGTTAATAATAAGACCACTGAAGTTAATTTCATCTAAATTCTTTACATTTGTGGAATAGTACCTCCCTTTCTTCTTTTATTTTCTAGTTATTATTTTCATAGATCTATTAATTTTTATATTTATCTTTTTTTCCATTTCATCTATGTGCTGAAAGCTTTTCCAAAAACATGAAGTGATAACAAGAATTTGTAATAGATTAAATATTAATGAAATACTAAAGATTGTTTTCTATATCTAAGATATAAAAATTTGCAACAGCTGCATTTTTTGCTGATTTCACCATCTCTATGTTTGTGTTCCAAATATGTTTATAAAATATACCTTCAAATAAGATTTGGTCCAATTATTCACACTTTCAAAGAAATATTATAGCATTTACTCAGCACCAAAATTCTCCTTTAGTTCCAGTCTAGTGATGTTCATGAAATGTATGATTTTTAGAATGAAATAAAGACTAACCAGTGGATGAGAGAACTGAAGCAGGTGAGGAATTAATTCGCTGTCTCTCAGCTGCTACATCACTGTCTTCAAAGTGGCCAACATTACTTTCAGATCCATCATACTCTGAAGCAGAATCAGGTGCTCCACGAATGAGATACCTGGAAGTGACTGTTTCATGTCAGATATGCATGGTGATTTTTTTTTAACATAAAATCTCAGATACTATTAACATCTCTAAGGATCTCAAATTAAACTTTAGTACCTCTAAAATAAAGAATGTACTCTCTAGTGTCTCTAAAACTGGCATTAATTTTAGATCTAAAAAATTGTGATAATGCTAGTTACATTCTAAGTTTCCTCTTTAATGGTTTTTGAATTTATGAATAGAATAATTTTGTTGTTGTGTATATTAATCTGAGATACCTGTAGTAAAATGTGTTTGATATGAACATGACTCAAATGTTTACATTATTCTTTTATTGCAGGACTAATAAGATTTAAGTCTAAAATACCACAAATAAGTGCGGTTTTAGCTAAAGACATATTGGTGTATAGACAAAAATGTTATTAAAATTTATGTCAAAGTAGATAATATTTTACCAGATCCTCTGGAAGAAGTGATATTCAATAAGCAGCACAACCAAGAAAAAGACTGCTCCTTGAATGGCCATAAAAATTAAGTAAGTCCCAATGCCTGGTTTGTCCCAGGCCGTGTAGTCCTCTTCAAACTGGAAGCAAGATGAGCCAGTACATTTATCTAGAGAGCAAAAAACAATTACATAATTTTATATGGTATGATATAAAATATCATATAAAATAGATGTTACTGAAGGAAAGTTATATTTTTGCTTATCCCTTGCAACTAGCAGTCTGTAAATAATTCATAAAAGATAACTAAACATGTATCTCCTTGACAGTGATAAAATTACAATAAAAACAACTGTATTGACAAATATTTGTGACAAAATACTTATATAGTGAAAACTTCAGACTTTGAAATACCAGAGATAAACCAAGCAGTCAAAATGAACTACAGAAGAATTAGCAAAACAATATCAGACACAGTGTTTTCTGAAGAACCAGTTACAGAATGTGAGCATGGACGACACTAAATAAACAAACTGAATTATAGAATTACACTCAGGCTTTGCAAAATCCTCTTCAAGTGAATACATGACAGATTTTTTTGTTCCAGACTGATGTTTTAATTGTTAGATCATCACCTACATTTTCTATATACTTCTTAAAGTGTTAGAAAACAAAATACTTGATCTAAAAAAACAAACGAACAGAAAAGCTGTCTCTATCAAGCTTACTCTTATTTTCTTATTTTTTAAAAACAGTTTTTTTGCAATTTCTTCCCATTAAAAAAAAGATGTATATCAATTTCCTTGGAACTTGTTGAGAACACTTTCAAATATTTGTTGGAATCACAAGGAAAACAAATTAATTTTTAAAACTCTCTCCCCACTTATGAAACATACAATTTTTAACTGAAAGAAAATGTCTCTTCATTTTTGTTTTTTTGTGTCATTTTTAATATTACTTTAGTTATAATGTAGTTTACACATCTGAGTAGTATGAAAGAGTCAACATCACATAATCTTAGGTGAAAGTATTTGATTTTCAATAGTATGAATTCCAAAATTATAATGAATTTATGAACCTCTATTTATTACAGTCAAAATATGGAAAGGCTAAATAAAAGTTCCATGAAGGAACACTCTTTGATCCATGTGAACCTGAAATATTTGAAGACTTGAAAAAATACATAATTTTTACTGCAATTAGTTTAATAAATTATTATTATTAAAAACTTTTCTCTTACAAGGGAATTTGAGAAAAACTGATGTGCAAACATGAAAAAAAAAAAGCTATTGCTTCTTAACTCTTCCTGCGCTGCAGGAAGAAACATTGATGTTCCGTTTGGTGCCGGAGTAAAAGCATGGGGCTTGATATGTATCGGGGGTATAGTTGGAAAAGTGAATGAAATAAAGTATTTCCATGTTATATGTACTTATTATGTTTCAAAATAACTAAAAATGTATGAAGATTTCATAAATGCAGAGTTTTTTAGGGAAAAAAAAGTAATGTGATGTTTTTAGATAATAATTGTGTCCTACTTACCATCGGCTGGGTCTGGGGTACAGCACGTACCATCTGAGATGCCTAGAACAATCTCATCTTGTGATTGCATGTGTCTTTCTCCCTAAAATAATGTCTGAAATAACCCTCTAACTACTTCTCCAGTCATCTAATATGTCTAGATCTATTTGGGATACATTCAAGAACAGTGGTCTGGTCATAAGGCATGTCCATATTCCTATCTACCCCTATCTACATCAGCAAAAATTGAAATTTCTTGCAGAAAACTTGAATTTTCTCCCTCATAACTAAGCACTCTTTGCCCATTTTGAAAAAGTTCACCGGGGCATGTGCATTCCTAGGCGTATGTCAGGATACTGACATTTCCGGTTTCAACGTTGCGAGCGTATGTCAGGATCCTGCCAATTGTTTGTTTCATTAAAACAAGCGGTGTAACATTTAGATTGTACATATTTCGTCCGCGATTCCGGTGACACTTTCAAAATGGCGAATGCGTGCCTAGTTACGAGCGATGCCGAGCGAGAAAAAGGACGAGAAGCATGGAAATTTTTCAATTTTTGACGATGTAGATAGGGGTATGGACATAGCCTATGGCGACCCCGCTGCTCTTGAATGTTTTATACGTAGATCTAGACATATTTAGACGACTGGAGAAGTAGTTAGGAGTAGTTAGGAGGTTATTTCAGACAATCAGTAAGCGAAAATGCCATACGGAGTCACAATACGAGATCGATAAGTAGATCTACACATCTTAGATGGTAAATATGGGTAAGAAGCGCGAATCTAGACCTAGCCGATGGTGAGCTGGCCACAATCAGTGTCTAAAAACACCACATTACTTCTTTTTTCCTAAAAAAAAACTCTGCATTTATGAAATTTTCATTCATTTAGCTACACTTTGATACATATTACGTATACGGAAGTACATGGAAACACTGTTTTCCATTCCATTTTACAACTAGACCCCTTGCTGACAAAGACCCGCGTTTTACTCCCGCACGCCATGACACGTCCGTGTTTCTTCTCCCGCACGGGAAGAGTGTCTATAATATAAATGTTACACTGGTTGTTTAAAGTGAAATGAAGCATGGCCAAATTTCTGGCTGGCGGCATTACCCTTGGAACTTGGCAACGCCAAATTTTTGGCTATAAGCACGCAAAGAGTTAATTTTGTTTGAAATCTGCTCCAGTTATTCTGAAAATCTGTTGTAATGCACAGAAACCATTTCAGTCATTATGACTGAGTTACACAAGTTAGTTAATAAACTAATGGAAATATTTATGTTAATGTTTTAGTAAACTTTACCTCTGCAGCATGCTCCAGATGTCCTGGCACACATTGGAAGTTGTGGTGCACATATTTTTATATTTAGATAGTTTGTGTAGATGCTGATGAAGCAAGATGCCATGTTGTAGTTAGGGAAAAGTATTGTGAATATCCAGTCCAGAGCTGCAGCAAGATCGCCTAAGTTAATACCAGGAATTTTCAGTATAAACACTGCAATTGTGGTAACAAGGCCTGTAATCACAGAAATAAAAGCATTCGGAATATTATTTTAAAAAATGTAACAAATGCATGGTAATAATTGTAAAGTAAACTTTAAGTGGTAAGAGAACAGATTGGCAGGTAAAGTTTACTCTCTTTTTCTATGCTTTAAAACAAATTCTAAACAATTATTATTATTCTTTAGTGATCAAAATTGAAAAAAAAGAGAAAAAAAAAGACAGAACTGTAAAGCACATAAGCACTCAAATAATAATAACAATGAATATTTTATAGAAATTTCCATTCTGGTCTACAAAAAAGATTATATTTTCACTTTATCAAGTGGAAAGGATATAATATAAAGCAAATAAATAATGAGCATTGGAATATTAAAATCTGACAGTGCTCCAGTATTGTTATAATTATCGATGCTTGACTTGCCTATATACAAAAATATTTCATGTGCCATATACATCTGCATCATGCAAGTTTATATGGTAAAACCATTTTAGTTTCTTTTCTCATCTCTCTTTCTTGTCATATACCCTTCTTGACTGTCTTTTGCTAAATGCTTTGATCTTTAAATCTCCTACTCCATAAATTACAAGCCATTAAGAAAAATTATACAAGTCACAAATGTTAAACATACCTGTCACAATGTTTAGCAGGATGACCACAACAACACCTGTTGCAGGTACTTTGAAGGCAAACTGAATAGCATACATAAATGGCAGTACTGCCCAACCATATATAGCCAGCACCAGGATAACAAGTGCCCATCTGCCATCATTCAGATAAGCTGTTTTGCTGTATGCTGCAAATACAACAAGCAGGAGCAGGCTGGGGATGATGTAGTTGATGAAGTCCCAAAGAAAAGTTGGCAACCAGTAAGTGAAAGGACCAACACCACTCACAACCTGCATGTGTTTGGCTCCAACCTGGTCAAGCATGAACATTTTTCTTATTATAAACATGAACATAAATTACAGTTGTGTATAAAGTGATAAGAAATTGAAAAATTGCAGTTATAAAACATAGTTATTAATAATTTATGGACCATTTTCATGATGATGCTTTGAGTATAATTTATTTTTGTCTATTTAAAGGCTTTTCATTTTTATTTTGATTTTCTTAGCTCAAGCTGAGAACTATGACTTGAATAATAATCCTTCATAATATTAGCATGAATCAAAAGAGGATAATTGCTTCTGGGATAAAAATACATATAATGAAATTTTAAAAAACCTCTTTTCTTATATCCACATACAGCAAAAGTTGATAATTTTTTAAAATTAGTGATTATTTCAGAAGCATAACCAACATAAACATTATTTTTATCTAACCATAAATCCTTACAAAAATATTCTTTATAAGCATTAAAAAAATATAATTCAAGTTATTCAGAAAAGCATAAAAAAAGAGATAGCCACCGGCTCATGTTATACAAGTATGAACCATAAAATTACTACAGTTTTCATAACCAAACAAAAATTTTTTTAAGTTGATAAGAAATACAAAGGAGGAAATATGTGAAATCCATGAAACCAAATATAAGGCATGGGACATTTTTCTGCCACTCTTCATTTGTACAATACAGCCATGTTATTGTTCAGTTTTATGAGGTTACTCATTCATGGGGACTTGAATAAAAATGAGGTTGTGAAGATGCTGTCCAATGTGGAGGCCAGCAACCCATAGCCAAATGCTTGCATAAAGTCTGGCAAACCATAATGGCAAAAAAAAACTATACAAATCAATTTCTTCCCTTTAAGTACTAACCTGTCTCTCTTTTATGAGGAAGAACATGAATAATGTGGTCAAGAATGACATGCCAAATGTGATGAAGAAGCCAATGGAAAATCCAGCACTCAGATTTAACAGAATATTGGAATTAGCTGAGGCAACTGCATCTTTTGGCAAGGGATTAATAGATGACTGAAGGCTGTATGACTGGTCGTTCAAGCTAAACTGAAGAATGGTGTTCATCAGGTAGTTCATCTGCATGTAAACATGAGGAAAGATTATGTTATCTGATGTTTTTAAATGACTGGAATTCTCCACTTAAATGGAACAATCTGTGAACATAAAACAATTAAACAAATCTGTAACAATCTGCAAACATAAAACAATTAAACAAGTCTATAACAATCTGTAAACATAAAACAATTAAACAAGTCTATAACAATCTGTGAACATAAAACAATTAAACTGCAGCTTTTCCATACAATAATCAAATACAAAAGGTGTAAATGTTTTTTGACCTAAGAAAAGTCAGTAAGAAATGTTTTGCTGAGGTCTCAGACAACCCACATCATCTTTTTGCTTATGTTGTTTGATGGTAGACTAGCTTATATGCCTGGTATGATTATCCTTTCAAAGTATTCATTTAATTTTATCTTAAAATATATTCTCTTCTTTTCATTACTTCTAAATTGCTTTTTGCATGTTACTCTTCCATTTTCTCCTCTTTAAAATATTTACATTGGAAACATTGGAACATGTGCTGTCAGCATGTAGAGTGTCTTTAGGGCAAGGACGGTACACCTGGCGGCACAACAGAGTGTTGCAGGAACTAGTAGCCATCGTAGACAGGGCAAATGATAATGCAAATAACAGCAAAAGAGTTGAGGTCCCACCTAAATACTTCATAGGTGCTGGTACGACATCAAATATTGAAATCAGGGACATTCCCTTACCATCACTGCTAGATAGTACAAATGACTGGAAAGTGACAGCGGACCTTCCAGAAAGAAGAGAATACCCGACTGCCATCAAGAACACAGGAATGCGACCGGACATTGTAGTGTACTCCACAGAAAAACAGGAATTAATAATGATCGAGCTTACGGTCCTATATGAAACTAGAATAGAGGAACAGCATTTATTCAAATTGGAGAAGTACAATGATCTGATCAAGCAACTGAGGCAGGGGGCAGGAATCAGGGCAAAAGTGATAGCTGTAGAAGTGGGAGCAAGGGGATTCGTAGCAACATCAGCATATGACCTATGTAAGCAAATGGGCATAAAGGGACAAGCAAGGGCAAGGGCATTGAGAAGCCTTTCAGAAACAGCAGAAAAGGCCTCATGCTGGCTGTGGAGTATGCAAAACAAGCATTGGGAACATAAGTAATTTCATTTGCCACAACCAATACCAGTCCTAACTAGCTAAATCGCTAAAGACGCACTTCAAAAAGTGCAGTGCCAACTGGAAGACCATGGGTTCGATCCCGGGACCAGAAAAAAAGAAAAAAAAAAGCAACAACTCACAAGACCTCTGGGAGTCATGACCCAGAGGGGCCCACCCCCCTTAGAGTGTCAGGAGTTTAAAGGGCTGAAACACTTGTCTGAGGGGGGGTACTTCCTTTGATGATCTCTACGGTAGAGAGTTTCCTGCATATACATACATTTTGTCTCCTCTTTCAAATAATTACATTTTTTTTCTTGAGTCTTTCATTCTCCCCTTTTATAGACTGAATTTTTTTTTTGTCTGTATTCCAAAAACTCAGTTTTCACTTTCACTGACTGTTAACAAACCACTCTTACCATTATTGTTTAGAAACTATTACTCGTATTTTTATGAACTCACATTTTTAAACACATTGCTTCATTTTATTAAGGTTATTGTTTTTTGTTTGCTTTTCTGTTCCTGTTTAGCAACAGCTATTCTTAATTTGGTTAGATAAAACTATTTTTATAAATGTTAAAATATGTCTTCATCAAATTTCCCACTATTTTTTATGGAGTCATTTTACTTCTTTGAACTTTAGGTCTTCTTTCTTTCTTTAGTTCAGTGCTTCTTATATCTTATATCTTATATCCTTCCCGTGCCGTTAAACGTCACATAGGGCTCGCAAAGTAGTTCGCCAATTTTTCCTGTCTTCGGCGAGTCTTTCAACCTCATCAAAGGATTTTATGCCTGTTAATTTGGCCTCTCTAAATAATGTCCTCTTCAGAGTTTCACGTGGTCTGCCTCTTTTTCTTTGGCCTGTTGTGTTCCACCTGATAGCTTGTTTTGGGATTCTCTGATCATTTCTTCTCATCAAGTGACTAACATATGTCCATCTCCTTTTCCTGATCACCCGTGAGTCTGGTTGTTGTTCAGTCATCTGTCTTATCTCTGCATTGTTCTTGAATTCATTCCACTTGATGCAGAGTATTTTCCTTAGGCATTTGTTTTCAAAAGAGTCTAATTTCTTTTCTATTTCTTTAGTTGTTTTCCAGCTTTCGCATGCATAAATGAGGGTGGATATTACATTTGAATTGAATAGTCTTAACTTGGTTTTTGTGCTTATAACTTTTGAATTCCATATGTTCTCAAGATTCTTGAAGATTGATGCTGCTTTTGCAATTCTGATCCTAACTTCCTTTCTAGTGTCACCATCCTGGTCTATGTAGCTGCCAAGGTATGCAAATTGATTGACTTCTTCAATATCTGTCCCTTCTATGTGTATTTTTCCATTTTGATTGATGGGAATTTTCATTATTTTTGTTTTGTCCTTGTTAATTTCAAGTCCTATTTTGCTAGCCAGTGAAGATAGGCTATCTGTTTTTTCTTGCATGGAATTCACATTATTACTGATAAGAGTTATGTCAGTTCAGTGCTGGATTCAGTGAATGTCAAAAATAAATTGAAGCAGGACTTTTTGCCGTTAACATTTTGGCATCAGGATGTTCTGATACCAGGAATTTTTGCTATTAACATTTTGGCATCAGGATGTTCTGATACCAGGACTTTTTGCTATTAACATTTTGGCATCAGGATGTTCTGATACCAAGACTTTTTGCTATTAACATTTTGGCATCAGGATGTTCTGATACCAGGACTTTTTGCTATTAACATTTTGGCATCAGGATGTTCTGATACCAGGACTTTTTGTTATTAACATTTTGGCATCAGGATGTTCTGATACCAAGACTTTTTGACACTGAGACATTCTGACATTGGGACATTTATTCACATAATTGTTATATAAATTGTTTACTTGTATCAGTGAGATGTGGACATATTTTGTTCGAATTCTGTAATCTGTAAATTATGAACAAGCAGAAGTTGCCTCTGTCATGGAAGCATTTAAAGAAACACAGGATCATAGCATTTTTTTTTCTTTTTCAACAAGGGTGACCCAAATAGAAACCTTAAATGTTTGTACTGTAATTTACTGACCCAAAAATGTTATTTAACTGCATCATTTTTCTACATAGTATCCATTTTAATGAACTGACAATATGTTTATGAGAACAGGAATACAAATAATAAAGTGGATTTAAAGCACAGTAAATTCACTGCATTGATTTTAATTTGAAATTTTAAAAGTAGAACAGGGAACCACAACTATTTTCTATTAAATAATAGCAAAGAATAACTGAAGAAACTTTTATTAAAAAAATAATTATATATTTATTGAATATAATTCTGTTTGCACAGAAAAATGTCCTTAAAAATGGCATTAAAATGTCCTGGTGTTAAAATGTTCTAGTGTCATATTGCTGGTATAAAAAAAGTCATGTACCAAAAATAAATATGCCACAAGCACTAAGTAATAATTAAGAATCATTTTAAATTCTTTTCATATTATTATATAGTAATTATAGTTTTGTTAGTTATTTACTTCACAGTATCCTACATTCATTTATTCATTTGAAGACTACATAACTTAACATCAAGCTGTGACATACAAAAGTATCTATTTTTGTAAAAAAAATATGTACTTACAGAAACTGGTTGTGCATGGAAGGGCTGGCCATTATAAAATGCAATAGCTGCCAAAGAATTTGAAAGGTTAGTTTGTGCAATTGCTGTTCCAATAATCATCTTTTTGTTGAATTTTGCAGCTCCTAGTTCTTTTGCTCTTTTTATTGTGTAGTTATCAAATGTCTCTTTCTGAAAAGATAGATCATCTTTGAATAGTGAAGAAAAAAAAACATATTCATGTGGAATAAGAGGACCAGTTTAATATTTAGCTGACCAAAGGTTATTTTGGTAAATTTAGTTTTGACTATTTAAGAAAGAATTTATCACTGTGTGAGAAAAACGTGAAACATGAAAAAATATGTGAAAGACAACACATCTTACATCTTATATCCTTCCCATGCCATTAGACATCACATAGGGCTTACATGGTAGTTTGCCAAATTTGTCTGTTTTTGGTGAGTTTTTCAACCTCATCAAGGGATTTCATGCCTAGTAATTTGGCCTCTTTTAACAATGCCCTCTTCAGAGTTTCACATGATCAACCTCTTTTTCTTTAGCCTGTTGTGTTCCACTTGACAGCTTGTTTTGGGATCCTCTGACTGTTTCTTCTCATCACATGGCAAAATACATCTGCTGCAGTGAAATTTAACCTTTAATATTTGATTACATGAGCACATACAATATACTTGTATAATGGCTCTTTTCATCTTTGATGATGGTTTCCAAACAGCTTTCAGTTGCTTGTGTTAGATGCCAAGCATCATTTCCACAGAAGCTTCTCTCATGGCTGATGCTACCATTACATGAGTGATGTAATCAACCACAGAAGACAGCAAACCAGATTTGTCCATTGTGTTCAGTCTTCTTTCTCAAAGCCTGGCCCTCATATCTTCCTCCTTAAATGCAGCATCCGCATGTAGAGTCATTGCTCTATGGTATATCTTTCACCAGTTATATTATTTCTTTGCGGCAGATGGAAAAACAAAATTATAGATGCCTACCACATGTCCTTATATCCCATTCTTTTCACACTTCATTATTCCTTACACTTGTTTTATTTTGGCTAACATAAAATCTGAGTGTCATTTGTAACATATCTGTACTCAGGACAAAATACCAATGTAACTTTTAAATATGCATTTGAGTAAGTGAAAAAGAATTTGAACTTACCCCACTCAAATTAAAGTACTCAAGAGTTTGAGCACTGTCAAACTGATTCCTGTACATATCTGTAAACATTGTAGCATTGGCACTAGCATTCACCCCATCTGTATAGGGTATAATCGTTCCATCAAATGGCTTGAGGTTAAATGTCAGTGGTGGCTGTGGTTTTCCCTGTGGCCGAGCTTCATCTGCTGCTAGACCAAGAATAGTGAATAGTGCTGGAAGCAGGAGCTGGACAAGGGTCACTGTTCGATTACGCCAGGTATGTATTGCTTTCTTCACAAACAGTGCACGAATACGAGACAACTGTAAAGACAAGCCTGTCATCTTTGAAAAGCCTTTGTTGAATGCTGTAAAAACAGACAGAAAGAAAGACACATTTTGTTCATATTTTATTTTCCTTGGATGTCCTTGTTAAAAAAACGTATGTACAATAACTTAGTTAATAGATACTCAGTGATCTTCAACCTCAGTTTATCCAGACCAAGCTGCTAATACACCACCATGAAACATGCTCTACTATTGCAGCCATAAGTGACGCCTAATTAAAACCTTCTTATTTGACTTTCTGAGCCAAATGAATCATAACTTTGAGATAAATGAAAGAACTCATGCAAAAAAAAAACAAACAAAAAAAAAAAACTGACAGAACAGAGAAAAGAGTTAAATGTGTGGGGCTGGAAATTAATATCGAAGAAGGCCAAATTCATAAAATTAAACAAATGAAACTTCAAGGATATTCAAGCCAGAAATAAAAGCCTCAAGTCTATCAAAATTTAGTGACAGTTTGCAAGTATGTGTCAGAAAGAGAAAGAGAAAGGTGATAGGTCACTCAATAGTAAACTGTATCACACAATGGAATACACAATCTACAGTATAAGCTAAGCTCAAATTTTCAAAGTTCATATCTGAATATATAGAAAACACATAAAACACACACACAAAAAATTAAAGGTTAAAGAAAAAGGCTTACACAAAATACCTGGAGATGACACTCTGGCGAAAACTTCAAGTACAAGAAAGACCTGACAGTAAACAATGAGTTATCTCAGATTTATGCTTTCACAAATAAGTTAGGATCTGATGATGATGACGATGTCTACAAAAGTTTAATGCTATAGAAATCTATATGTGGCAGTGGAGTCCAGACTCAGGAACATATCCTACAAGAGTACCCAAACCATGCAGATCTGAGGCGTGAGACATGGCCAGAGGACACAAGTTTGGAGAGGACTGCAGGCTTTGCCATGTCAATAGGGATCAGGATCTGAAGTGACCAATAGTCTCAAATGCAGAAGAAGAAAAAGAAGAATGGCAAAAGCAAGGACTGTCACACTCACACAATTTAATCTGGTTGGTGGACAGAATTCATCCCACACAAATCAATGACGTTATATCTGCTGAGTTGCCTGACCCAACACAAGATCCTGAATTTTTTGCAGTGGTAACGAAAAATATGATCCACAGACCATGTGGAAATCTCAATCCCAACTCTCCATGTATGAAGGACAGAAAGTATACCAAGAATTACCAAAGAAAATTGATTAAAGAGACACAAACCGGAAATGACGGTTATCCTCTACTTAGATGGCGAGCTCCAGAAGATGAAGAGTTCGCGACAAAACTAAAGATATACAGCAACACAGATATAGAAATTGACAATAGGTGGGTTGTGCCATTTTCCCCGCTGCTGTCAAAAATGTTTCAGGCACACATCAACGTGGAGTATTGTAACAATGTGAAATCGATTAAATACATGTGCAAGTATATTAACAAAATTAGTGATATGGCTGTTTTCGGCATAACCAATGACAGAACAAATGATGAAATGATGTGGTATCAGTTGGGATGGTACATTAGCAGCAATGAAGCAGTTTGGCGAATCCTAGGATTTCCGATTCACGAAAGACACCCTACTTTGTTTCCTTCAGCATCCATTTACAAAATGGTCAGAGAGTTTATTTCACAACAGAGAGTGTCTATAGAGTGGTTGATCAACCACTAAGCACGACCTTAACAGCATTCTTTCAACTGTGTCAGCAGGATCCTTTTGCAAGGACTTCGTTGCATCCTGAGATACCTCGATATTACACATGGAATGCATTGTGGAAAGTTTTCTGTAGAAGAAAAGTTGGCCATCCCATCCCCGAACATGATGCAGTCGTGAGTAACACCCTGTGTCAAGTGTACACAGTTCACCCCAATAACGCTGAATGCTTTTTCCTTAGGATGCCACTTCACTCAAAAACTTTACTTTATAATTTGTATACTGTACTTATACTTAAATACTTGTAAATAAAATTACTTTGAATTTACACTATAGATAGAATTCATTCCATTTCCTGTCTAATAAAAGATCGGGATAAATAAATCAGCGGGCAATGCTGGATAATCAGCTAGTTGTAAATATAAATGTAAAAGTACATTTAAAAAAAACAAGTTTTGTAATGAATGATAGTTCTACTAAAAGTTAATTTGTTAGATTTATTCAGCAAATTCCTATTTTGTTTTGTGCTAGTGAAAACAAAATATTCGAAAATAATATATTTTTTGTTTTTAACTTTCCTCAGAATAAAGAAGTACAAATTTTCTCTGGTGCATAACAGAAGAATTCATTCACATAACAAAAAAACTGATAAAAATTCAAGTTCTCTGTTCTTTGATTATGTTTGTTCAGTATTAACTTAAAAACATAAATACTTCATATTTTTAAAATAGCAGTTGTCTCATGTAAAATAAAAGGAAACTGTCTCACCCATTATGTCACTGTTTGAGGCTTCTATTGTTTCACACTCCAAGTTTTGCTTCTCAACATCTATTCTATTGGGGGTTCCAAAGGTTCCATTCACAGCACCATTCCTTGCATTATAGTAATTAGGTTTTTCACTTTCAAATGAAGGATTGGTGTAGCAGGACTCATCAAAGCTTTTATGTGCTGGTAATGTGACAATGTCATCCTCATCACTTGCTGTCTCACCAACTCTGCATTAAATAAAATAGATGTCACATTTTTTTTCAATGTTAACACAGAAACCTTCTTGAAAAAAAAAAGTTCATAACTTGGGCAAGAAAATTTGCTCAAGAATTTAAAATGTTTTTCATTTAAATAATACATATAGTTTAATAACAATTCTTCTGATCTGTGCATCAAGTATTTGTTTATTATGCTTGCATATCAGCCTTAACATATGTGCTCAAGAAAAATAAAAAAAAATTTCTATGCCTTTGTACTGACTAGAAACTCATATTTTAGAAATTTTATTTATAGCATTTTCTACACACTTGAATAGTTTTAAGGTTATGCACAGTAAAAATCGTGTAATAATGTACCTTGTCTTCACTGGCTAGGTAGTAAAATAGGACTTGAAATTAACAAGGAAAAAACAAAAATAATGAAACTCTCCATTAATCAAGAATGAATAATATACATAGAAGGTACAGCTGTTGAAGAAATGCATCAATTTACATACATCAGCAGTTACATAGACCAGGATGGTGACACCAGAAAGGAGGTTAGAATTAGAATTGCAAAAGCAGCATTGACCTTCAAGAATCTTAAGAACATATAGCATTCCAAAGTTATAAGTACAAAAAAAAGTTATGATTATTCAGTTCAAATGTAATATCCACTCTCAGTTATATGTGCAAAAGCTGGAAAACAACTAAAGAAATAGACAAGAAATTAGACTCTTTTGAAAACAAATGCCTAAGGAAAATACTTGGTATAAAGTGGAATGAATTCAAGAATAATGCAGAGATAAGATAGATGAGCAAACAACAACCTGTCTCGTGGGTGATCAGAAAAAAGGAGATAGACATATATTAGTCACATAATGAGAAGAAAAAATCAAAGAATCCCAAAACAAACTATCTAGTAGAACACAACATCCCAAAGAAAAAGAGGTTGACCATGTGAAAAGTCATGGTAATTTATTATATTTAACGATATTTAGAAGCTTACAATCATTAAATCTAAATAAAGCGTGCAATATATTTTGCATATTCTTAAAAGAGGAAACATACTTTAGGAAGACTTCTTCCATTGTTGTTGCTGTAGTACCAAAGCTGTCAATTCTAAGTTGGTCCTTTGTGCTTTCCAACTCACGGAAAAGGCTTGGGAACAGATTGGACTCATTATCAGGAAGAAGGTAGGTAACCTCTGTGTTTATGATGGTTTCAAATTCTGCAGTGCGGACAAATGACTGAACAACACGTGTCAGTGCGTTAATGTCACAATCAGGTTTCTTCACAACAATAAGATGATAGCCAGCACCTGATATGGAGAGATGGCAGCAGGGAGCAATTAGCATCTTTGTAACTAGTCATCTTAATGGTGTGTTCATAATGTAATGAAGAGAACTAAGCTGCAAAATTTGACATAGGTTCCTATTGCTTTTTCCTCTGTCAACTACATTAGGGAGTGTTACAGAGACTTTATATGAACATTTATAACTGTATGTAGGGAGGGTCTTGATATGCTTTCTTTGTTAATGTGTCTGCTACTGCTTCATTCCCATAGTCATCTACCATCTTCTTGTTCATCAGTATGTAATTGGTTATGTACTTTTACTTATCAAACAGTTGTTAAACTAATTCATTCTCTGTTTCATTATATATTTAACTGCTTTTGAGTCAACATTTACAGATTTTATCAAGATGACTTCTCAGTTTGCTTACATAAATATAAAAATATAAAAATAATAAAATATAAAATATAAAAATGTGCACTTTATCATCATAAAGTGCATATTTTTATATTCTGAGATAAACTTGTTTGACTGTGTTTCTGCACACAGTATTTTTCTGTTTATTAAATGGAGACTTCCACAGCCTCCAAGTCTGATTTGATATTAAACAGAAGAGTCATCCAAAAAGAAAAAATGCACACACACAAAACCTCCAGTTAATCTGTGACATAGTTCAGAAAATTTGGTATTTCATGCTTCTGTTAAACTTCTTTTCTCACTGACGTAGAAAATGTAATATGTGAATGTCAACATTTAAACACATACAATTTAATATTATTAATGTACAAAATAAACTAAACTTTAGAGAAGCAATGCTGATGAAATGATATCATTAAAAAATTAATATTGCTTAACTGTTTAACTGAAGAGAATATTCACTGATTTCATGAAACAGACAAAAAAATTCAAGATTTTAAGGAAGTGGTTATACCATAAAGCTTTTTCAGAAACATGGAGCTTCCACAGCACTTGACCACACCCTCAGCCATGATGGCAGTCCTATCCCCTAAGACGTCTGCCTCATCCATGTAGTGTGTGCTCAGGACAAGAGTTCTACCCTCACGAGCTCTCTGTAGAACAGTCCAGATCTGACGACGAGCTGCAGGGTCCATTCCAGATGAAGGCTCATCCAGTATTACAACCTGAGGAGAAAACTCTAAATTTATGTTGATGAAACAAAACAAGTGCAAAAATTAGTCTGCATAATGGTTTGACATTATAGGAAGATTTTTGTCAACGTTTTCAGCATAGAGTTAGCATGTTGGATGTAGTTTATAATAGTCTTTGAACTAAAATCACTAAAGATGGAGTATCTATACAGAGTGGGGGTGAGCCAAATGACATGTTTTAAATCTGATTTGGTTTGGCTGTTGTTGTTCGGGTGGTGCTGAAAGGATGAGACAAAGTCATTTTAACTGACTCAATTACAATGGATTGCTGGGCCATATTGCATTGCATCAGTGCTGTTTGTTTTTACTATGAAACAAAATCTATGACTGTAGTGCAACATTCATTTAGATGTTATTTTAATGTTTATTACTTTGGTCAGGGTCTGTTTCAGAATATATTTTTGGTGAGGGTGAGTAAATCTGAGAAAATGGGTAGTGTGTAGATCAGAAACATGGAATTCCATGAACTGTGTGTCCACCCAAGAACCTACAGAGAGTGAGAGAAGCTTTTCATTGCAGTCGAATGTTTGGTGAACCAGCAATCTAGCATTTTAGATGTGAACAGAAAAAGTTTAGGTGTTATGCAGAATGAGATCAGATTTCACCAATGCAAGACCCAAGTTGCTCAACAATTTTTAAACAGAGAAAGGAAAGCATGATCTGAATTTTGTACTGCCATGCTTGGCTTGCTATGGAAAGAACCAGAGATCAATTTGTTGATGACCAATGAAGTTCACTTTCATCTGTTTTTGAGTTTGTAAATAAATAGAATATGAGATATACTGGTCATCATAAAACCTAAAAAAAAAAACTGATTAAAATCTCATTGTACTGGCCTCTGAAGGTGATGGTGTGGTGTGGAATTATGGTCTCTAGGACTGTGGGATGGATGCATCAGCAGCAGGCCATCTCGCTGACAACCGAGAGGCCTACAGGAGTGCTGTTAGGGAGGCAAAGTTCCGCAAGGGACATGCAAATGAATGAATGAATGAATAAGTGGGACTGTGGGGTCATATTTCTTTGTGAACAGCAAAGGAGAAATTGTGAGTGTAAATTCATATTGTTACATTACTATGTTAGAATCTTTTGTATTGCAGCACTTAACATGCCTTGGAACTGATTCAAAAGCCCATCATTTTTAAAAGAATGGTGCAACAAGCCACACCACATGAGGCAGTATGACCATTATTTGGTGACTGTTTCCATATACTACCTGTCATATTAGTGAAATTATGTGGCCTGTCTGGTCTCCTGACCATAGTGTCCCAGACCTTTCCCCCTGGGGATTCTTGAAAGACTGTGTGTACTAAAGACAAAAAAGATAGTTATGGGATCAAGACCACTCCGCTTTGACCTTACAAATATACCAGAACAATACGGTATAGAAGTGAAGAACCGTTTCGAAATCCTGATGGCTGTACAGGAAGAGATGACACCAGATGAATTGGCTACGCAGGCCAAAGATATCTTAGTAACAACAGCTAAAGAAAACACAAAAGAATGGATGGATCACAGCAGGTACACTAGAACTGATAAAACAATGTAGAGAAATGAAGACACAGTGGAGAGTGACAAACAACAACAAAGATAAATATAAAACTTTAACAAAAGAAGTACGAAGAAACATTAGAAAAGACAAAAAACAATACATACAAGATTGTTGTGAAAGAATAGAAGAACATCAGAGGTGTGGAAGAGATAGTGAAATGTTTAAAGAAATGAAGACATTGACGAGAAATGTCACACCTAAGCTAAATGTAATTTGTGATGAGATGGGGAATACCCTGACAGAGACAGAGGATATTCTGGAAAGATGGAAGGACTATTGCAAAAGAATGTATGAAACAACCGACTGTGGAAGCAGAAATCAACAGTGTGAATTATTATTGCAGGAGAAAGAACCCGAGCCGACAATGGAAGAAGTTTTATGGGCAATAAAGAGTCTGAAAAATGGTAAATCACCAGGATGTGATGAGATAACCGCTGAATTTATTAAAGCAGGAGGAAAGGAATGTGCAACAATCTATCATGCACTATGTAAAAAGATATGGCATTCAGGTATTTGGCCAAAAGAATGGAAAAGAACTGTATTCATTCCACTGCCAAAAAAGGGTAACCTGAAATTATGCACCAACTACAGAACTGTTGCCCTGATTAGTCATGCCAGTAAAATTCTGTTAAAAATCATAATGGGTAGACTTCGAAAGAAAATAGAAGAAGAAGTCAATATGGTCCAAGCTGGCTTCAGGCAAGGAAGAGGATCAAGAGATCATATATTCAATCTAAGATTAATAATAGAGAAATGCAGGGAGTTTAATGTGAATCTATATTTATCCTTTATAGACTACTCAAAGGCATTTGATTGTGTACAACACCAGAAACTTTGGGAAATAATGGAAAAAATGGGATTTCCAACACATTTGATACAATTAACATCACTGCTGTATTTAGACCAACAAGCAGCAGTAAGAATAAATGGTGAAACAACAAGTTGGTTTGACATAAAACAAGGGGTCCGTCAGGGGTGCATATTGTCACCCTACTTATTTAACTTGTATACTGAAAATATAATGAGGAATGTTAGAGAAGATGTAGACAAAGAATATTACGATGCCATAACAGTTGGAGGTTATGAAATACCAGAGATTAGATATGCTGATGACACAGTATTGCTGTCCACAACACAAGAAGGAATGGAAAAACTGATTATGTCAGTCCGCAAGAACAGCGAAGAGCAGAACCTCTATCTTAATGCAAAGAAAACTAAAGTGATGACAACTGATAAAACAAACAAGGCAACTGAAATATGTATCAATGAGGAAAAACTGGAAGAAGTGGAGAGTTTTGAATATCTTGGATCACTACTAACTAATAATCCAGATACAATGAGGGAAATTAAAAGGAGGACATCTATTGCTCTTCAGAAAGTAAAACAAATAAAGAATCTGTGGAGAGGAGCAGACAGAACCACAAAAATAAGATTTTTAAGGGCATGCATCTTTCCCATCGCAACATATGCCTGTGAGACCTGGACACTTAACAAAAAAGCTGAGAAGCACATAAATGCCTTTGAATGTAAATGCTATAGAAGAGTTCTCCAAATATCGTGGACACAAAAACGAACAAATATATCTATACTGCAAGAGCTTAATATTGATGAAGGCTGGCTAGTAAAGAGGATTAAAGAGAGAAAACTTAAATATTTTGGCCACATTAAACGTCATGATAATTTAGAGAAGACCATATTGGAGGGATACATAATGGGAAAAAGAAAGAGAGGAAGACCGAAACGAAGATGGCTGCAAGACATCGTTGATGATCTGGAAATGGATGCAGCAGCAGCAGGCCATCTTGCTCACAACCGAGAGGCCTACAGGAGTGCTGTTTGGGAGGCAAAGTTCCGCAAGGGACATGCAAAGGAATGAATGACTAAAGACATATAATGATAACTCAAACAAACCATCATTGGTGAAGTTGCTGTCACTGATGAGGACCTATCGAGACTTATATCCAGAAATTTCCAGAAACACTTGCAAACTCACAGAGACTAAAATGGATACCATCTCTCTAATGTAATTTTCAAGAAACAGGTTTGTTAGTGTTTGATAATAAATGGCATGTTCTTTTCTCTTTAAAGGTGGTTTTAATGATTTCAAATGTTCGAGACCTTTTTGAATGTATCAGTTGGTTTGGCACCAACCTGTATATTTCTCAAATATAACAAGTTATACATTAAAGTAATTCTGAAGCATAGCAACTTTTTTATTCTTAAGCAGATTTTAGGATTAAGAAGAACAAACAGCAGACAAACCTTTGAGCCGCCTATGAGCGCTATTCCAACAGAAAGCTTTCTTTTCTGACCTCCAGACAAATTCTGTGACATAGTTTTGATTTTCATCTCCAGACCAACTTCTTTAGCCATTGCAATAACATCTTGTTTTACATTGGGTCCTGTGCAACCTTTTAACTATAGAGATTAAGAGAATTCTACTTCAGTCTGTTTCTCACGTGCACACAATGAAGAAACAGAATGCATACAGCATGAAAAATAATCATTTCCAGTTGTGATTAATCAACAAAAGTTTTTTAAAATATGTAATAAAACTTGCAAGAAGAATGCATAAATAAGCAGGCTTACATATTTTAATTATCTGAGACATATAAAACATACAAATACATAAAATGGATACTGCATATTTATGTGTGCACAACCACATACTCATATAGTCTCCCATATCAACATCCATTTAGTTTCAAGCCTTCATGCAGATGCTTAAAACCATGAATAGTACTGAACCCTACATAATATATGTTTTTAACACATACGTACCCATGATACAATTTAATTTAAAAATGATACACATTAAGACATCAATGAAAATAGTTAATGTGAATATAGATAAATGTAGTTATGCAAAAGATAGTACAGCAATAAAGAGAGAGAGAGAGAGATAGAGAGCATTCACATATGTAATAACTTAAAATCTAGGTGAGTACTTATGTGAATGTGTTCACTTGATCACTTGCTCTCTCTTTCTCTCTCAAACCAAAATTACACTTACAATCTTTTTTCTTCATTCTTCTTGTGATGAAAAATTGTTGATGATGATGATAATGATAATGATCATGAAGTGCAGAATATACCATACCTATGTGATGAAGTGAAATAAGGTAAATGATATAGGCATTGTGATATAGTGTTAAGCTCTTTATCTTCTGAAAAAAGGTAAGAAACATCATCTGTTTTGGGTGGTCACTGATTCACAATGACACTAACACAGGTGGGTGTGTGTGCAAAATTTATGAATTCAAATTTATGAATATCTAAGTTTTATGTAATATTTATTTCATTTTAAAAAATGCCACTGAAGTACATACAGAGTTTGGTGTTAGTGACTGTATTTTCTTTTACTTCTTGGCACACAAAATGGATATGGTCAGTATCACTTTTCCCTCACTAGCTCCAGGATGAGCCAGGTACCTATTTCTACATCTGGATTCTTCCTAATTCAAACTGTGCATGAAGGGTGATAATGATTTGAAAAAAAAGGAACTAAATATAATCAATACTTTTAATAAATTTTAGGCTATTAATGCTAGTTGTTACAAATTTTGTGCAAGAATATGGCTAACCTTAGCAAAAAATTCAAGGTGTTCCTCAACTGTCAGAGAGTCAAATAAAATGTCATGTTGAGGACACAAACCAAGACTGCTGCGAACACCAGTGATGTTGGTTCTGATGTCACAGCCATTGACATAAGCTGTGCCACTTGATGGAGGAATGAAACCTGGTGAAAAAATAATGGTTTTCTTAAGCTACATTGTGTAATTTTTAAAAATCAGATAATTTCACTACTTGTTAATAGCAACCTTGGCACCACAAGACAGTGGGGATACATATATGTCCTAAACCGCTATAGAAGACAGTAACATTATCAAATAGATAATTAATTGAAAGTGCAAAAAAAAAAAAGAGAGAGAGATGAGGAACAGCACAGTAGATTTTTTTATACAGATAATCAATTTACAACAAAATCTAAGATGACTAAAAGAAAAAAAAATATATAACCACACAGAAAAAAATGAAAGAAAGTAAAGTAGAATCTAACCTGTGAGCATAGACATGGTTGTTGTTTTCCCAGCTCCATTATGGCCTAATAACACAGTTATTTGCCCTTGATACATATTCAGTGATGTTCCTGCAACTGCTACTTTCCTGTCAAAAACCTGATTGCAAGAAAGTGGGCCATCAGATTGATTGGAAATACGGAATAGAAAAAGCAATGAAGTAATTAAAACATTTTTTTTAAAAAGTGGAGTATTCAAAAATCTCATACTGCCAATGGAATCTTAGGTCAGTAGTAAACAAAACATTTTAGGAAAATATTTACATGATTACTTTGTTACAATGAGAAACACCCAAGATTGTCATTTATAAAAATGTCATTATGGCAAATTTTAACTGGCTGAGACAATGTAGATCAAAGATAGTGAAATAAATTTGTTAGAACTGAACCAAGTGTTCTTTCAGGTTTCATGTTAAAGCATTTGTATCCTGTGTTTTGTTACAGAATGATATCCACAAGTCCTCTAACATTATATCATATGCATCTTGGATTTTGTTACTGAATGCCTGCTATAACTAGTCTAATATTATCATTTGTACACTGGTGGTGTGTTGCTAAATGCTTGATACATCATCCTTACAACCTTTCTGTGCATTAAACGTCACATATGGCTCACATAGTTGTTTGCCAAGTTTTCCTGTTTTCAGCAAGTTTTTTAACTTCATTAAGAGATGTTATGCCCACTAAACTGGCTACTCTTACGAATGTCCTCTTTAGAGTTTCATGTGGTCGACCTCTTTTTCTTCTGCCTGTTGTGCTCCACTTGATAGTTTGTTATGATATTCTCTGATTGTTTCTTCTCATCACATGGCCTACTTATGTCCATCTTCTTTTTTCTGATCACCCATGAGACAGGTTGTTGTTTGCTCATCTGTCTTATCTCTGTGTTATTCTTAAAATCATTCCAATTTATACCACGTATTTTCCTTAGGCATTTGTTTTCAATAGAGTCTAATTTCTTGTCTGTTTCTTTAGTTGATTTCCAGCTTTTGCATGCATAAATGAGGGTGGATATGACATTTGAATTAAATAATCCTAACTTAGTTTTTGTGCTTATAACTTTTGAATTCCATATGCTCTCAAGATTTTTGAAGGACAATATTGCTTTAGCAATTCTAATTCTAACTTCCTTCCTGGTGTCACCATCCTGCTCTATATAGCTGCCAAGGTATGCACATAGGTTTACTTCATTAACAATTGTTCCTTCTACGTATATTTTTCTATTTTGACTAATGGGAAGTTTCATTATTTTTGTTTTGTCCTTGTTAATATCAACTCCTATTTTGCTAGCCAGTGAAGACAGGATATCTATTTTTTTCTTGCATGGAATTTACATTGCTACTGATGAGAGTTATGTCATCAGCAAAATCAAGATCTTCTTTTTGGGTCCCATGTACTCAGTCAATGCCTATTTTACCAGTACAGCATCTTTTCATTATAAAGTCTATAGCAATTCCAAAAAGCAAGGGAGATAATATACACCCTTGTTTCACCTGTTTCAATCTGAAACCATTCGCTCATCCCTTCTTCTGTCTTGACTGCACAAACATATCCATTGTAGAGATCTCTAATGATGTTGACAATTTTAGATGGTATTCTATATAATCTCAAAATTCTCCACAATGAATCTCTGTGTATGCTATCATGTCTTTTTAAATTCTATAAAGTTCAGAATTAATTGTTTTTGCTTTTCAATATGTTCTTCAGGTATTATTCTTAGAGCAAAGATCTGGTTGAGACATCTTTTCTCTTTTTGAAATCCTTCCTGTTCTTCTCTCATTGCAGTATCCACTACATCCTTAATTCTTCATCATCATCAGGTGCCGTGCCGACTAGTGTTAGCTATTATGCTTCTCCAGAGTACACGATCCTTCATGCAGGCCATCAGCTCAGTTGGTGATCTCCTCACACACCATCCCACCAGACTGTCCAGTATCATTTCTCTTGGCCCCTCTTCTCATTGCATGTCCTATGAAAGTACATTGTCTCTCTCTTATCTTTCTGACATGATTTTTTGTCTCTCCAGCTCTTCTCATACATTCTTCATTTGTTATTTTTGCTGTCCAGGGGATTCGTAACTTCTTCTAATAAACCACATTTCTGCTGCTTCCAATGATTTTTGTGCAGACTTGCCTATTGTCCATGATTCACTTCCATATAACAAGATAGGTTCAATATAGCATTTTAGGACTCGTTTTCTAACATTCATTGATAAGGATGTGTTGGCTAATATGTTTCTCATTCTCTGAAATGCAGTCTTTGCTTGGCCTATTCTGTTCCTAATTTCTGTTCTGCATTTCCCATCTGAAGTTATTACTGCTCCAAGGTATTTGAATTTCTGCACCTGCTTTAGAATAGTTCCATTTAATTTTATACTACATGTTGGTGGATTCTGTTTCTTAGATATAACCATAATCTCTGTCTTTTTGATGTTCAAAGTAAGGCCTTTCTGTTCACTTTCTTTGGCGACTTTATCCAAGAGATTTTGCAGGTCTTGTTGGTTCTCAACTATCAGTACTATGTCGTCAGCATACCGAAGGTTGTTAATATTGTATCGTCCAATTTTTATGCCTGATTCTGTGATGATCATTCTTAGAATATTCTCGCTGTACAAAGAAAAAAGGTCTGGTGATAGAGTGGCTTAAAAATTATTTCATCACCTTAAACGTCTAAAAATCTAACATATACCTTTATGCATTCTTCATATATTTAGAAAAACAAGGAGTCCAGATACTTGGAAAAAAAAGCTGCATCGAAAGCATAAAATTATCAAGTTTTAAGAATGCATTTTTTAGTTTTGACAATATATTGTATGCACAAACCTTTTTCAAGTTACAAATACGAATGCCAGCTTCCTTGCTCATGGGTTCTTTCTCAAAATATTTGCCTGGGGGAATTTCATTTACATGTTCAGCATCAAATGAAGGAGAGCTTCCACACCAGTAAGACTTCTGCACAACAGAACATGATCATAATCAACTTTAGTATCTGCATCCAGGCTTTGTTCACCAGCAGCAAATAGAATGCAGGAAAGTCAATTTTACAATACTTTCGGATTTATTTCATCAAAATTACTCAGCACATAATATTAGTAACACTTTCATTCACAGAACACCTTGTGACATGTAGTAATCAACTTTATATCATTAACATTCATTTTCTGAAATAAGATATAGTATGCATTTTCAGATTTTCAAGTTTAAAGGTTTAATGTATTCATAAAGTATATATTTTGAAAACAGACTAATTAGAAGACTATTTTACAGAGAAAGCTAGTGAAAAAAAAACTAGAGAAGAAGTTGCTATTCTGAGCTTGATACTAACAAAATAAAACAAAATGTCATGGAGAATGAAATATCCATGAGGCTAATCAAGTGGCGCTAGAAAAGAAAAGCAATGGATCTGGTTAGAATATGAAGGACTACACAATGTGGAGAAGCTTGATAGACCATGCCTGTTAACATAGAAAATCAGTCAAGAAAATAAATGAAACTTTTTGATTACCATAAGGCTATTTGAAAAGAATTACCACCATACGTACAGTGAAGCAGAAGTAAAATGGTTTAGGCACTCCAAATTCTCCAGGCCTGACATTGTCTAGGTACCAGGTAATGATGAAATGGATCACAGAATCTGCCAGCAGCATTATCATACACTCCAGCAAACTGAGATTGTCATCCACTGTTGCAGGTTTATAAAAGTTGTGCCACTGGGCTCCTTCTCCTGTGATTTAGGAATTCAGAGTAATTAATTCTTCAGCTACTTTACATGAAGTATTTTTTCACTATTAATTTAGGTACATTGCACAAACAAATAGAATGAAGGCACAAACCACAGGTAGTATGTAACAGTATACTGAAATTGGAGCCTGATATTTTATATAACAAGACACAGAAATAACATGCAGCCATTAACTAATATCCAACACGCTAACATGGTCAGTACAAGATATTTCTGATTCACCATTTACAGACTGGAAAAACACATTTATCTTTTTAAAAATAGTCAGCTTTTATCAAGTTACTAAATAACTCTGTATTCAGATTTTATCAAATTATTTTTAAATTCTGAACCAAGCTTTTTACAAGAAAAGGAAAAACAAATTCCACAGAATGTAAACATTTCCAAATATCATCAGACTGATAAACAATGTTAAACTCCAACTGTTACCACATTAATAAACAAATGACTTCATCAACATCTTTTTGCACGTCTTGTACTACAACATTTAACACTACAAACAAAATTCTATAACTTGGACGTTCAGCAGTGTACACAGTTCACTAATTCACTCAATATTTTGGAAATGGCCTCTGCAGGGTGCAATTTCACAAGGGAATACTAAGAAAATGAAAATATTCTGCTAGCTTATATCAGTGCAGCGCAGCTCAGTCAACAATCACATCATACAGAAAAGATGAATTTATCCAAGTGTCTTTACCATCATCTACTATCCACAGTAACCTCTCAGCTGACACTTCGTCATTCTTCCTCCTCTTGTGTCTGCCCAAATCTGCCCTTGATATCATCTTACAATTTCTCCCTGTTTATCTCCACGTAGAACTGCTCTGTTGTGACATTGAATGCCCTCTTGAAAGGATAAGCCAGGATGATCATCACTAGGGCAAACGTTGAAGTCTGCTTGAAGACATTGTTGTAAAGCTGGCCAGAAATGTTTGCCAAGAACATTTTTGGAGACACCTGGATCCTTTAGGTCAAGCAGGGAGTATATACATCCACGTTTTTCATCTACTATGCATATTAGCTGATAAAGTTTCCTTACATCTGTTTCACATTTTAAGTGAATGTGATCTTCTGTATCAACTTTTTTGTCTGTATTTTCTTGTCCTTTTAAAGTAGATAGATACAAACTGGAAAATCTTGCAACATTATCGAGTGAATCCACATCTGATCTACTTGTGCTAAAACCTATATGAAAAATGTCAGTGAACATTTAGAACAAATGCAGGACACTCTGAACTATTTATCATAAAATCTGGAGTGAGACAGGGCTGTGAACTATCTCCCTTTAATAACAACTTACATTGACAACATCTACAAAGAAGCCAACATGCATAGGAAAAATTCCACCATGAAACAGTCTAACAGCCCAGCTCCAGAAACAATGCTAATAAATTCACAACACTCTTCAGAAAACATACCATATTGATGGATCATTAATGAACCTCTTTTTCTGATACCAAGCACATATAGCTACATCAGAGAAGGACCAACAGCAGAGCATGGATAATTTAGCAAGAGCATGTTAGAACCACAATATGAAAATTAGTGCTGAAAAAATGGAATTAATGACCTTCGTCAGGGAAGAAATCCAAACTAAGATCTTCCTGGACAATCAGGCTTTCAAACCAGTAAAGAATTTCAAATACCTAGGGAGTACAATATCATCCTTTGGGAAATTGATGCTGAATTTGAGAACAAATGCAATAAAGCAAACCAGGTTACTGAACAAACAACACCTTTACTGAAAAACAAATACATCACAGTTAAAATAAAAAGGACACTGTACAACACAGTTTTCCTCTAAACTCTGTGCTATCAATGTCAACAAGAATGCTAACAGCCAAAAACAAAAAGGAAAATCATCACATCAGAAATAAGATGTCTAAGGAGAAATCTACATTTAACAAGAAGAGACAATATCATACAGGATACCATCAGAGCAAGGGATGGAGTAACACCAGTACTACACTACATCCAGAAACAAGTTAAATTATATGACTATTCCCAGACATTATACAACAGAAAGCATTCATGCTGAGAACTGTAGGAAACAGAAGGAGGAGCCCTATCAAGATGTCAGTTTGTCCCAGCAACACTGAAAGGTATATGAGGAAGGAGACAAAACAAGACATAAAGAAACAAGGCCATAAGGAGAAATTTTGTAAGCTGGTGCAAAGTTCCCCATTCCTCCCCAATATGTTTTCATCAATTTCATTCTCCCCCCACCCCCCACCCCAACCAAAGGAACCCCCCCCCCCCAAAAAAAAAAAGGGTCCAAATAAAAAAAACTTTTCCTGACTATGGAGTAATGTACTGTCTGAATTCTAATCTCACAGGGCCTGTAAGGAAATAGAGGGTATTCATTTATAGGAGGAAATATAAAGTTGTAAAACTGGATCATTGTGAGACAGGTTTTTAAACTTAAATTTGAATGTGGTGACGTACCAGTTCCTTCATATATACCAAAACAGTTTGCTCCCAGAGACATGGCCGAGTTAAATAAGATGCATCCAGCAAGTTTAGCACTCTTGCTCAGGCCTTCATAGTTGGACTGGATGAAGAAGTAAGGGAAGTAGAAGGCCAGGAAGAGAATCCCTGCTACAATTGCTCCAACATTAGCTGGAAGTAGAAAATATTAAGATCATATTAACATTTCTGCACAAAAATTAACATTTGTGCTCATGTTTTAGGAGCTATCATCAGGCTTACATGTCTAACATGCATTCTGTACTTTGCTGCAACTGTTAGCTTGAACATCTTGGCAGGCATTGCACAAAGATATAAATTAGATGACTTTCCTGATAGAGCAGAGCAGATTTGAACTATGAGTGATATCTCTAACACAGACATTTTTTTTCCTGGCTGTGTGTGATGCATTTAGCTTTCATTCCTTAGTTCTACTGGACTGCACAGACAACAGACATTTGTCTTTGCTGACAGTTACAGCATGAGTTTCTTGGGGTAAAGGAGAGTAAATGAAAGTATGGGGATAGGATATGTTTCATGCTGTTGATTGTCTTTAATGGTAAACCTCTGAATGAAACCATAAAAATAAATTTAAAATCCATATTTTTTTTTTGTATAATGTCCTGCTAAATAAGTTTTACTCTCCTGCTTTCACATCAACTCTTTTCTTTCAGTTTCTGCACTTTGCAAAATTTTATAATACAGTACTAAAAATATCATTATACACTACTGTCTTTGTATTCAAAGAAAAATTTGTTTGATTTAAATCTGATTTATTGATTTATTTAATTGATTTCATATGATAATTTTGTTGAATATGGAAATGCTTTTTAAAAATTTTTTCTTTTTAAATGGAAACTTGCATTTTTCATTTTATTTGCAATGTAAATTAAAAAGTTTCTATTCTTGGAAATTGTGATACTTTTGAAATGAGAAATTGTATCCATTTTCTGCATAAACAAAAGTTAGATAATTCTTACCTTTCTGAACAAATGTGCTGACCATGAAGCAGTATGTCATGATTGCCAAGGCATAACACAGAAGAAAAACGAAAAAGAGGCCAGGATTTGAATGAGACAAAACTGATCCTGAACTGCCAACCTTAATTCCAAACAGGATTGCATAGATGGCCATGGCTGGGATCAGATAAATACTGAAAGTAAAGAGCCATGCCAACCAGTGTGCAGAGGATGTTAGGCCCATCAGTTTCATAGACTCCTGTGTAGTTTAGAGAAATATACATATATTATTAATGTGCTACATGCATTTTGTCATCAAAGCATGGCATTAAATAAATTTTATATTAAATTCAATTTCAGTTTTATGTAAACAGATTTGTTATTTTTTAGATATCTAAAAATTGAATGATTAATTACAAATATAATTTATTGATCACAGTCTGCTTTTATCATAGCTTCTTGTATAGACAGACTCAGTAATGTATGTTGATATATAAAGAGAGAAACCTGCCCCTTTTATATAATAAAAGATTTAAAAGAAGGAGATGTCTTGTCCTTGATACTCTTTAACCCAGTCCTGGAAAAAATAATAAGAACAGCAAAAGAAGACATGAACATGAGCAAAAAAAAAAAACCAAAGCAATAAATGCTTGAAAGCTATTTAAGAAAGCTACTAAGAAGAAGCTCTGATTAGAATAAATAAAAAAGTTAGAACAAACAAACAGTGAAGATGACAGTCAACAAATTAATGATAGAGGAAATGAAAAGATTAAGAATATGGGATGAATGTATTTACATCTTATATCCTTCCCGTGCTGTTAAATGTCACATAGGACTTGCATAGTTGTTTGCCACGTTTTCCTGTTCTCAGTGGGTCTTTCAACTTCATCAAGGGATGTTATGCCCACTAAACTGGCTTCTCTTAACAGTGTTCTTTTTAGAGTTTCATGTGGTCGATCCCTTTTCTTCAGCCTGTTGTGCTCCAGTTGATAGCTTGTTTTGGTATTCTCTGATTGTTTCTTCTCATCACATGATCTACATATGTCCATCTTCTTTTTCTGATCACCCATGAGACAGGTTGTTGTTTGCTCATCTTTCTTATCTCTGCATTGTTCTTGATTTCATTCCACTTTATACCAAGTATTTTCCTTAGGCAAATACTTGTATTATATTAGCAACATATTAAACAGAGTTATGGTATTGAAACTGGTTCCTGAACTAACACTTATCTGTTAGAAGTGGATTTAGCAACAGTCTATTAGGTTCCAGAAATATCTGATATGAAATAACTACAGACAGGTTATTACCCAGTTGCATTCAGCTCCATGATCTCATAGCAATGAGCATGAATAAATAATTAATAGTTATATGGAACTCTTTTTTTTTAAGCTATCTTGAAAATCTATTGCAGTTATTTTCCAGGTTGTTAGAGAAAAAAATGCATAAATAAAATAATACGACAATATGATAAAAACAAATCTTACTGTGTCACTGTTTTACTTGTTGCATTGATTGTCAAATTTTATTGCATTTTTACTTATATTTAGAATAACATTTTATATTATTATTTTAACATTTTGCAAGTATTATTTTTTTGAAACTTTTAATACTTCTGTTTTCATTTCAGAAATGATAATTCTTTCTGTTCTTTTACATCTGTCTTCAGATATAGCACTTGTCAAGTGGTTTATCATTTCAGATGAAAGGCTTTGATGGACTTATCTATGACAAAAATGTTCATGAGAAATGATGGTCTGTGAGTCATGTAATGTAGTGCAGTGCTAGAAAAAAGAAGAAAGAGGTTACATGAACAATCCTTTAGAAAGTTTATAGCAGTGATCACATGGAGTACATGCTTTCCATCTGTTGATGTTAAACTGTAATTGATAGGCTGACATAAAAGTAGCAAGTATTCTAAAGTCAGCAAGAATGCTGGGAATGAATGCAGTTTTTACAATATGAGAATTTGTCCTGATCAGTCTATTTGTTCATTATTTATTATAATATAATAGTGAATTTTGCACATATATGTGCTATGTTCAGTATCTTGAAAGCAGCTTTATCTAGCACTGTCATTTCTTTTGTAATTAGCAGAAGTTTGCTGCCAGTTGTCGGCACACTAGGACTAATTGAACATATATGTTTAAATGATTTTACAACCTTTCTTCAGAGCAGAATAATGAGTTGCAAGTAGGAAACTAACTAACTGTACTTACCTTTAGCTTTCTCTCTTTCTCATAGACAAGGTTCTTGGTGCTGATAATCACACTGAGAATGAAGCTGAGAACCAAGAACAGGGGCAGCACATTCTGAATTATTGTTATGATTCTATCGCCAAAGTAGGGTGGGTACGCCATTCGCTGTGAGTAAATATCAAAATTCACCGAGCTGGATTTGTTTAGTTCTGACAGCCAGTACCGTGCCAAAGCCTCACCGACCAAACTTTGCATATATAACACCCCACGGTTCCTGTACACTGTTTAAACAAAAGGGAATGAGAATTATGTCAGAAAGCAAAAATAACTGGAAGCAACAAAAATGCAACACATACCCTGGATAGACAGCAAATGAGGAGACTTTTCAGAATAATTAAAACTAGTTAAAATGATAAGAAAAAGACATTCAAAATTTCTTGGACATGTCACAAGAAGACAGAAGTTGAAGAACCTAGTAATGACTAGAAAATTCAAGGGAAAAAGGAAGATAGGAAGGATAAGAGAAAAATATCTCAGTGGACTAACCAACTGTCATGGAAAAAGAAAAGCATCTGAACTAATCAGAAACACCATGGATAGCAATATAATATAATATAATATAATATAATATAATATAATATAATATAATATAATATAATATAATATAATATAATATAATGCAGTATAATGTAATATATTTACAAATATAAATCAGACATTACTTCATCTAGTATCATGCTCATAGGTGTTGATATTCATGCTTCTCCATTTTGTACAGTCCTTACTATTTCTATTTCAACTGATTGCCTTTCATTTTTCAGTGCCATGTGGTCAGCCTATTCAGATATTTTTTTTTTGATCTGCCTCTTTCTTTTTTCTTTTAGCTTTCCAGTGTTTGTCAAATTCTCCAGCTTTTATCATATCATAAAATGCCCAAAGAATTTTCATTATCTATACAACAGACAGACACCGAGTATATGAAATCTGTACATGCATATTGCTACCTGCCTACTTATCTGACTCTGTCTCCCATTCTATCTGACATGTCATGTGGAGACACATAAGGATATCTACATAATTATGTGTTTCTTGAAGGTACTTACACAAAGCTTCATCGCTTGGACTACCAGTCTGATAGATTGGATATGTCAGATCAGTTCTCCACTGACTATCTCCTGTATGTGGGCGGACAGTGAATGCCAGATTGTGAGGTAAATGTGCATTACTTCCAGATACGTTGTTAAACACAATGACATGTCTCATCACATTTGAATTGTAGATGTAGTAGTTAACAGCATCATCTTCTGTCTCAAAGGGCTGTACTGTAACTGAAGAAGTAAATACAGCACTATTAAACCTGCTTTTTCTTTCAAATGTGTAATTGATCAAATTTCAGTACAGTAAAAGTCACAATGGTGACTGTTATTTATTGTCATGAAGATGCTAAAGATGACTGTGATTATGAAGATAACACAACTAAATGTAAATAATCCAATTTTTTTAATTGAATGTTGGAACAAAAATCCCCCCAACTTACTTTTCTCACAGACATGTATTTAAATGACTGCTATAACATGTATTTAGAACATGCTGTCACAGGTTTATCTTCTCTAATTTCTTGTTATCAGGAGTTTTCTTTGTAACAAATTTTCAAATTTGCTTAATGCATATTTAAACAAACAATTACATATGTATTTGCAACATGACAATCACAATGAGAAATATCACTATAATGAAAGATCATAATAATGATACACTACACAGGTTTACTTACAGTTAGAGCCTTGAAAAGTATTGTTTTCCAACATGCTGTGAACATACTTCATGACTTTAATTGTTTCTGAAGTGTTCGGTGCAAATCCAATCACCGAGTTATTTTGAAATAAATCTTGACTGAGTATAATACTATGCTTGGTGTAGTAGGTGCTGTCAGGCATATCTGTAGACTGAACAAGACTACGAATTATCAGAAAAATAATAGCAAATGCAACTGGAAGAAGAATCTCGAAGATTGACACACAGATTCTGCGTTTCTGAAGTAGCCAGTTCTTCCACATCAGAAGACCTATTTGCCGTGCGAGTCCCATGTTGAATATGTCACTGTCTGTTTATATTGATTTATATTTGTTACTTTTGTAAGCTGCACAAAGTCTGACCACTCTGTCACTCTTCTTAGGCACAGGTGCAGGGAGTAGAATCTGCTGCTCAAAAATTATTGGAGGTAAAGCGAGATGGTCTTCAGCACCTTACACTGCCTGTCTGATCATCTGCATACTCTTGCAGTCCCTGTTACAGAAATACACAAAAAATTGCATGTCAGCTGCATGTCACTCATATCCCTCACATTTTCTCTCTACCAACATCATTCTATCCAGCTTAAATTTAACCTTTTACTTTTATAAAAAAAATACAAGGTATTGTAAGTGCAAAGATCTTTCATCCATGTGGCATGTCCGCTACTAAATGTTGTTTTCTTGATAACCAGTCTGTATATATCTATATAAAGACTGTATATGATGGAAAAACTTATAGAATCGTGTGGTGCTTGGATGAACTCTCACAGAAAGTTTTAAAGTGGAGACAGGGGTGCGGCAGGGATGTTTGCTATCACCATTCCTATTTCTTCTAGCAATTGATTGGATCATCACAGATGATGTGGCACTTCTGGCAAAAAGCCACAGAAATATGCAAGAGAAACTTCAGATCTTAAGCAAGAATTCAGCTAAACTGGGACTATATATTAACACACATAAAACAAAGTAATAGCGCAAGCAATAGCCTCATGGTAATTGAGGGAGTGCCAGCTGAGGAAGTAGAGTATTTCACATATTTAAGCAGCACAGTGGATAAATACTGGAGAAGGGAAAAGGATGTTAAAGCTAGAATAACCAAAGCCAGGGCAGCATTTATCCAAATTAACAAAATACGGCCATCTAAGAATATCAAAACAAGAACCAAACTTAGGCTTTTCAATACAAACATAAAGACTGTCCTGTTATATGCTTCGGAGACATGTGCTATGACCAAGACAATAAAACAGAGGATACAAACATTATTGAACTACTGCTCGAGGACGATTTTAAACATTAAATGGCAGGACAAGATCGGGTACGAGGAGGCCTGGGAAAGGGCAGGACAAGAACCTATGAACCTAAAAATCATGTCAAGGAAGTGGAGATGGATTGGCCACACTCTGAGGAAACCCGATACTAGCATAGCAAAACAGGTACTGATATGGAATCCTCAAGGAAATAGAAAATGAGGAAGAATTAGACTTACTTGGAGAAGAGAAATTATGACAGTGCCGAGAGACAAGTACTTAGGAACAATTATAACAGCTGATGGGAAATGTCACAACGAAATAAAAGGCAGACGCACTCAGGCCAAGTCAGCAGTCCAGAAAATGAGAAACATCTTGTGCAACAGATCCATATAAATGGAAACAAGATTCTGAGTACTTAAATACTATATCGAGCCAATTTTGTTTTATGGATGTGAAGCATGGTCCATGAGTAAGAGAGTACAGCGAGAAATGGAAGCCATGGAAATGTGGTTCATAAGAAAGATGCTGAAGGTACCATGGACAGCTAAGAAAACCAACGAAGAAGTCTTCAGAGAGGCTGGAGTTAAAAGGCAAATTACAACAAAGATCAGAGGCAGGCAAACGAGATTTATAGGACATTTTCTGAGAAAAGGAAAATTGGAACACACTGTGGCAACTGGAAAAAAATGAAGAAAGAAGAGACAGAGGAAGGCAGAGCGAGAAGTTACTGGATGGGTTGTCAGTGTGGCTAGGAAGAAAGTCACCGACATATCTCATAATTAAGTCTAAAGGCATTGAATTGTGGCTAGAAATGATTGGCTACGCCATTATATATATATATAATGAAGTAAAAGACAATTTCTATCACCAATTACAACAAATAATTAACAAAGTCCCTAAACACAAGATCTTAATTGCTATGGGGGACTTCAACGCTAAGGTAGGAAAAGATAACATCGATATTGAAAAAGTAATGGGGAATTTACACGGTAAATCAGAACGGAGAAAGGTTAATTTACATATGTGTGACAGAGGGCATGGTCATTGGAGGCACAATATTTCCACACAAAGAGATACATAAAACAACGTGGATATCTCCAGCTCATAGAACTAGAAACCAGACAGATCATTTTTGTATTAGAAACCAATACAGAACATCTCTGATAGATGTAAGGGCATATAGGGGTGTAGATGTCAGCAGTGATCACAATCTGTGTATAGGGAAAATAAAACTAAAACTGAAAAGTCAACACAAGAAATCAGTACACAGAAAGATAAACAGTCATTGCCTACAAAAAAGAAAATACTAACAGTAATTTCAGTCAGGAACTTGCCAATCATTCCACAACACTCAGTGAAGTAGAGGAGATAGGTATAGATGAAGTATGGAATTATTAGAGAATACACAGACAATATGGCGAAAGAGGCAGAGAAAGCAGCAAAAACAGAAGACAGCAAAACTTTATCTCTCTCTCTCTGAACCTTAAGTGCCCAGGGCACATGGGGCTTCCGCAAGGGTTTTCCACAAATGCCTGTCCTTCGCCTTTTTTTCTGCTCTTGCCCAAGTGAGCCCTCTATTGTTCAACATCCTCTCTGTTATTCTTCTCCGTGTCTCTTTTGGTCTACCCTTACTTCTGTTCCCCTGTGGTGTCCATCTTAGTGCTATTTTTGGTAGTGAGTTGTCAGTCATTCGGAGCACATGTCCCAACCATCGCCAGCCAAAACTTTATCTAACATACAAAAGAGGCCAACAGGTACAATTATATCTAAAGCAAGACCAATTCTTAGCAAAACTGGAACCCTATTAACATCAAGTAAAGATCTGAAGCAAAGATGTGCCGAACTACTTAAGAAATACTTAATCGACCACACCCAAAAGAATTGAAAAAAACTTGAAACCGACTTATCATCCCCACAACTAAATGTCAATTTAGATGAAATTACATTGCAAGACATTGAAACAGCAGTGAATTTAATGGCTAACAGCAAAGCTGCAGATGAAGATGAAATAACACCCGAAATGTTAAAAAGCTATTAACAGTGACAACATAAGACACCTACAGAGAATGTCTAGTAAGATTTGGAAAGAAAAAAAGGTCCCTTCTAAATGGAAAAAAGGAATCATTGTTAAAATATAAAAAAGGCAGCCTTAGCGACAGTAACAATTGGAGAAGAGTAACTTTAGTATTAGTTGTGTCAAAAGTATTTTGCAAAGTCATTCTGAATAGACTTAAAGATATAGTGGATACCGCAACGAAAGAAGAAAAAGCAGGATTTCGAAAAGGGAGAAGCTGTCTCGACCAGATCTTTACTCTCAGAATAATACTTTAAGAACATATTGAAAAGCAGAAACCATTAATCCTGAACTTCATAGACTTTAAAAAGGCATTTGGTAGCATACACAGAGATTCTTTGTGGAGAAGTTTAAGTTTATATGGAATACCATCTAAAATTGTCAACATCATTAAGGACTTCTACAACTGATATGTTTGTGCAGTCAAAACAGAAGAAGGGATGAGTGAATAGTTCCAGATTGAAACAGGCGTGAAACAAAGATGTATACTGTCTCCTTTGCTTTTTGGAATTACAATAGACTTCATAATGAAAAAAATTCTGCACAGGTAATACAGGTATTGAATGAGTATATGAAACCCAACTAGAAGATCTTGATTTTGCTGATGACATAACTCTTATCAGTAGCAATGTGAATTCTATGCAAGAAAAAACAGATATCCTGTCTTCACTGGCTGGCAAAATAGGACTTGAAATTAACAAGCCAAAACAAAAATAATGAAACTTCCCATTAATCAAAATGTAAAAATATACGTAGAAGGGACAGCTGTTGAAGAAGTTACTCAATTTGCATATCTTGGCAGCTACATAGAGCAGGATGGTGATATCAGAAAGTAAGTTAGAATTAGAATTGCAAAAGCAGCATCGATCTTCAAGAACCTTGAGAACATGTGGAATTCAAAAATTATAAGCACAAAAACCAAGTTAAGACTATTCAATTCAAATATAATATCCACCCTCATGTATGCATGCGAAAGCTAGAAAACAACTAAAGAAACAGACAAGAAATTAGACTCTTTTGAAAACAAATGCCTAATGAAAATACTCGGCATCAAGTGGGACGAATTCAAAAGCAATGCAGAGATAAGACAGTTGAGCGAACAACAACCTGTCTCATGGGTGATTAGGAAAAGGAGATGGACGTCTGTGTGTCCCGTAATGAGAAGAAACGATCAGAAAATCCCAAAACAAACTATCAAGTGGAACACAACAGGCCGAAGAAAAATAGGCAGACCGCGTGAAACTCTAAAGAGGACATTGTTAAGAGAGGCCAACTAAATAGGCATAAAATCCCTTGATGAGGTTGAAAAGCCCGCCGAAAACAGAACTTGGCGAACTACCATGCCAGCCCTAAGTGACGTTTAACGGCAGGGGAAGGAAGGATATATATATATATATATATATATATACACACACACACACATATATACATATATATACACACATATATAGTGTTATAGCTTATATATATACTCCAATATATATATATATATATATATATATCTTGATGAGAAGAAAATATCAGAGAATCCCAAAACAAGCTATTAAGTGGAACACAACAGGCCGAAGAAAAAGAGGCAGACCGCGTGAAACTCTGAAGAGGACATTGTTAAGAGAGGCCAAATTAACAGGCATAAAATCCTTTGATGAGGCTGAAAGACTCGCCGAAGACAGGAAACATTGGCGAACTACTTTGCGAGCCCTATGTGACGTTTAACGGCACGGGAAGGATATAAGATATAAGATAAGATATATAAAGAAAGTGAGTAGCTGACAGAATGAAAGCTGTCAGAAATGTTTAAGAAAATATTCGACAACGTATGTGTGCATGGATGAACAAGGCGTGAGCTGAGTGTGATGTGTTTTGTAGACAATGG
This sequence comes from Achatina immaculata, assembly GCA_009760885.1. Lineage (NCBI taxonomy): Eukaryota > Metazoa > Mollusca > Gastropoda > Stylommatophora > Achatinidae > Lissachatina > Lissachatina immaculata. The sequence goes on from CM019704.1 coordinate 2,487,927, forward strand.
GCGGTGGTAGATATTTATAACAGCCATCGATAAATCGTGAGTAACAGATGCATGGATCAGAGCTAAGTAAATAAGTTTCATGTTACAGGATGTTAAAAAATGCTTGGATAATGTAGCGTTATTATAGTCAACGTTGACTGAATCTACACGAGCGAAACTAAGAGTCGATATCAAGGACAGATATTTAACGACAGATATCATGCTATCGAAGGAAAGAGTGCCTTGGGCTAAAAGCATTGAACGAAGAGGAAAAACTGAAAGAAAAGAGCTTAACGTGGTAGCGACGAATCTAAGTGTTGGAAGACTAACTTCTTCTTGTCCGAGCTAACTTCACCTCCAGGCAAAATTCACCGCCACTCTAACTTCACCGAGACTCTAATTTCATCTAATTTCACAGAGGCTCTAATTTTGCCTACCCCCACCTACACTCTAATTTCAACCTAACTTCAGCTACATTATAATTTCATCTAACTTCACCGACGCTCTAATTTCATCTGACTTCTCAGACACTCTACTTCACCGACATTCTATTTTACCAAAACGTAAACTTCACCGATACACTAACTTCACTTAAACTTTCCCAATACGTTACAACGCACACTCCCAGAAGCAGTTTCTTGCAAGTCACAGATACGTGCTACCCCTTTTTTCTCGTTTCCCCCCCCCCCCCCTTTCTCCCTACAATTCTTGTTGTATATCATTGATGTGAATGATGGGCCGTGTCAAACGAAACATTTCTTCTTTCCTATCTCTTTGTCCTTATATTTCGTATGATTAAGATGGAAACTGAAACTTTACAATTGCGTGTTTGTGAACAAAGCCTTTCTTGCTTCTGCTTTAAATAGTCTGACATTTTGTTATCACAACTTTATTGAAGTGGCCGGTGTTTTTTGTTGTTGTTGTTGTTTGTTTATTTGTATATTTAGTATTATATATACTTATATGTAAAAAAAAAACTATTCGAAGTAGTTTATACTGAGCGCAGAGCCATGAATTATATGAGTCAGTCCAACTTAATGACTGCAGGTCTTTCAAGGTTTCTAAATTGATGTCACGAAATGGCACTCTCCCAACTGCACTGAAAAAAACTTGTGTGAGCATGTATGTTTCTGTGTGTGCATACACACAGCTAATCTATGAAATAAAAAAAGAACAATTTCTGTCAACACAAATATAGAAAAAAGCATCCTGGATGAGGCAAAATAAAACTAGATGATGGTTTCTGTTTCACAGAGTAGAAATAAATGTGATATTTTAAGTTTATGGTTAAAAATGTTCCAGTTTTTGTGTGTCTGTCCCACGTGTTTAACAGTGTCTTAACGCGAGGAAGTGATTTTTTTATTTTTGTAAATGTTTTGAAGACATTAATGAGATCGTGTAAAATACAAAGAGAAGCATTAAAATACTAGAGACTGAGAGCCCACAAAATGAAATGACAAGATAAAATAAGACAGAAAATTATGTAAAGGTAAAATTCCAGTTTCCGTGCTATTAAAGCATATTGTAGATACGATGCTAGGCCCGTATTTCCAAGACCATAGGCACATGAAAGTGTGATGTGGTCAGTATCACGCCTGGCCGCATTTACCTTCCTAGATTTCTCTGGCACCCATTTTTTAGAGGCTGGGTCGACCCCGGAGGCCTTTTTGGTGTGGTGGTATCACAGGATCAGTAGGCTGAAGAAAATTAGGTAGCAAAATTGAATTTGCTATTCCAACACACGAAGTCGATAAACCGCACGGGCACAAAATGGCTACCCAGTGAGGATGTCGTTGACTTGGATGTTAGTAATATGACTTTTAAAAAAATGGTTTCAGGTGGATTGTAAACAGTTTCTACAAGTACTTTACGCTTTACACTGTACATAAGAAAACTAGACTGTACAAGATAACTTTAAAAGAAAACGACTTTCTGATTATTACTTGTTTCAGTACAACCTGTGCCAAGCTAGCAGTTGCAATCTGCTGAAGAATTAGAGCAGAAAATCCACACATTGGCATATTTTGATTAGAATCTATTTTGTACCAGATAATGGCGCAAGAAAATTAATGGCCACCATGGAAAAAGTGAAGTGTGTACTATAACACCACAGAAAGTATTTTGCCTTCGAGTAGAATCCACAGTAAGAATTCTACCTGGAAACAATGGCTGTTACTTAAGATCTTCACAGCTTTACTTCAAACTTTTCCGCAGATCGAAGCTACTGTTTCATAACCTCAACTCTGCAATAAAGAAATTAATAGCCGGCTAGTTCTGTTTCACTCCCCATATAAACAAGACTACCAACGACATTATGAGTATAGTATTGCAATTTTATATTTAATTGTCTTAGATGTACCAGAAATTAATCGAATGTGCTGTAAAGCGGTTGTAAAACGTATCATTTCTATGAAACAGGGCTATCACTAAAATAAACAATGTCAAAATGACGAGAACAGAGAGTTCCCATATAAAACAAAAGAATAATTTACAATAAACTTCAAATGATTCTCATATGTAAAGCTACGAAATAATACAAACTTAAATAGTGTCAAATCCACGACAGTCATTCTAAAGTCCTGATAAAAATTTGTTAAAAGCTGAAAACCATATTCTAACGCTCGATTTTTATCATTTGTGAACTGCTGGCTTTTATATATGCTTCTTTCCCCGATTCCCAGTGCAGCTAACCGTACACGCTCTCGCCAACACCTAGTCATTGATGCACACACGCTCATGAAAACGCCATATGGCGCGACCAGGTCTGCTGCGTTCTAAAAATAATATATGACGCACAGTCAGCAATTATATTCTGAAGAAATTTGGCCCAGAAGATCAACGACAAATAGACACAATGAAAATGGCTACATTACATCATCGACTTAAGAGCAGAGATCCTGTCGGTGCAATCGTCATTATCACCCCAGAGTACCGGAACAGTAGTAAGAGTACTTCGTAGACTTTAAGCTGTTTTGGTGCACTTCTAGAAAGAATTTTCAATATTCATTTAACTAGTAAAAAAAATAACATCGGAACCGGTTAGACTAGCTCAAAAACTCCAAACGCCGCCGAGTTCAAAGTTGATTTTCCTTTTCTTTTTCCCTCTCTTTTCTTATATCTATTTAATTCATTTCATTCAACAAATTCAGTTCTTTTCTTTAAGTGGCACATGAAGCATTTCTCCAACATTTGTTGAGATGTTTTCTAGTCCGATTCCAGACTTCTAACAGGCCATATTCAGTCCATTGTTGACCTTCCGAAATCAGCTCAAGGATAACAACGATTCATGTTGGTCTTCCTCCCTCCCTATCCAAGATGTGTCCATTTTTGTATGCCCAGAATAATCTATCTAACCCCTTGTTCTTCAAGATTATCGCATGTAACACTGATATTTTGGTATTTTCTCATAAGGTTTTCAGACTTTTCCCCATTTTTTTCTTCATTATGTATAAACTAGGAAAAAAAGTAGGAACAGTTTTATTTCTTAACGAGTACACAGTTGTGACGTTTGGGCGTGAACTTTAATCATACACACAGGACAAAAAAATTGAGATAGAAAATAAAATATAAATTCATATAAATGCTATTAAAAATAGGAGTGGAAAAAATAGAATAAAATAAAATGACTGGAGCATTTAGCTGTAACTTGTAAGAAGCTACGGCTTGTAAGAGACAATGTTCAGAAGTGTGCATGGTGGAGTGCAGGGAATGTTTAAATGGAGACTTGTGATGTGTGATAGGTTAGTGTTAAATAAGGAAGAGGGTGGGAAGGGGAGAGAGCGATACAATGATAATCTAGCCGGGAGAAGATGGAATAAGTGATTATAGTTGGGGTAGAGGGGCTGTAATCTGATGCTTTGAAGAGGTTCTGAACAATATGTTACAAGCGAGAAAGGGGTGGAACTTAGTGCAGAGGGATTATGATTATGGAAGAGGGGAATGTTAGATGTAGCTGAATTGCGAGTTCAAACCATGTGGTTCCAGCGTCCCATATTCCTGAATGTGGTGGTTCTCAAGCACTAGGCGGCTTCTGACATCAGCATGACATTGTTTGAAGGCTTTTACCAGTAGTAAGAGATGGCTGTTGCCAGTATATACTTAGTTTTATACACTTTTACACTAATTATTCGTGTGTTATTCCTCATTAGTCCAGTTATTTCTCTTTGAAATACTTCGTTCCAGCTACATATATTTTTGGATATTACTCTATAACACACCAACATTAAGAAAGTCATTGCATGTTGAACATTATGTTGTGCCTACATTGGATCTTCAATAAACTATGATAATATACCTAGTGAGCATCTTCATGTCCATCATTTAATGAAGTAGTTTTCTACTTCTGCTGACTGGTTCTAATATTTGTAGTGAATTTTTTTGCTCAATACTTGTTTATTTGCATTTTTTGCTAACTGTGAAATACACCTCATCATCTGTATGTTTGTACAAATAATTTTGTTTTCTTTCACATCCACATTTCAACGTTCTCGATTAGTAATGAAGACATGCTACTTTGAATAAAATGCAGCCACACAAAAGTGGGCTCATCCCAGCACTGCAGTTGACAGTATGGCGAACGACTGCGTGGTCTAAGG